>CM077089.1:92345917-93789619 GCA_039513925.1 Platanthera zijinensis
CCCGATCGCTCTATTTTGATAAAACCAATCAGCCGCCTGCTGCTGAGTCTCCTCGTCCGAACTGTGAGTGTGATCCGAGCTCAGCATTGAAAATCTGTGTTAAATAAATTGTACGTTAATTTCTACAACATGTGAGACAATAAAATAAACAAACATAATAGTAAATGTCCAGCAATAGGTGTAGCAATAATTCTAGCAATAAGTGCAACAAACTAATAAATCATAGAATCAAAGGAAAAACACACACACACATATCACATCACAGAAAAGTAGCACTGCCCAACTACTCCAAATTTTCGGCATAACAAGCCTGCAGCCATGTGAGACGCCGATCTTTCCGCATGCTCATAAATGTTTCTCGATTCTGTTTGTGTCTCAGAAAGATGATGCAGTAGTGGTAGAAGTCCAAATTAGAGTCAGCCATAACCTCTGTCATTGTTTCCAGCTTTGATATAGCCTCAGGAATGGTGTACAGTGATGAAGATATCTGTATGCGAGGCGGCTCCTGCATGCAACGACCAATAATGCGCGATGTCTCGACTAACTCATCCATTGCTGAACTCCTTGCCTTCTTTGCAGAAATCTTAGTACTTTTCCCCTTAGCTGCCCTTTTCTATTTAGCTGCAGTACCCTCAGTTTCGTTGATGTCCTGTGTGCCATGTTCAGGAGACCCGTCATGTTCGTCTATTGACTCATGCTCAAAGATTCTTGAATTTGGAGCCCATGCAAGATCACCATTTGCAACGACCTGGTTGAACATCATATGCAACTTATCCTCCAACTCAGGTGAAATGTCAGCAAACTGAAATTTTTTTGCAGTCGAAAGAACCTGAAATGAAGCAGAATACATATTAGACATACCTCACAGTGTCATATATTACAAAAAATGGAAACTCAAGTAAAAAAAAAGTTCATACCTTGAGACGTTCTTTCCACACATCTTCTGAAGCAAGAATCGTTTTGCGAATAGGAGCCTACCCCAGCCCCGTCTCACGACTCTTAAGCTCCCTCCATAACTTCCAATCTTTTTTCAGCTGATCCCACTTGTTTTTCATTTGGTTTCAATCATACGCCTTCCCCGTGCGAGCATGGAAATTTGTTGTCAGGTTAGTCCAACCATCCCGACTAAAGTGTGTGGTCGGGCGATTACCCAACTCGATTTCTTTCAGACACAGATCACATAAAATTAAAACATCATTGGCCTCCCAATTCGCACTTACACCGCCATCTTTATATTTACTCATAAATCTATATTAAAATCTAAACAAATTAGTCTAGACATTTCACATACGCACACATTCACTCACAAACACAATATACCCAACACACACAAACAAATACACACTGGAAACACACACTCACAACCACACAACGCACGCACACACACTGGGCACACGCATTCACACTCACAATCACTGGAAACACACATTCACACTTCCAATCGCACACATTCATACACTCACATTCACTGGACACACACACAGTACTGGACACACACACACACTACTGGACACACACACTACTGGACACACACACATTCACTAGACACACACACAGTGGACACACACATTCACTTGATACACAGATAACATATACACACACATACATAATGATATTATTATGAGCAAACACAACAATTATAAAAATTGAGCAAACACATTCATGGCTCGGTTTGACACACACACACACTCACAACCACACAGCGCACACACACACTGGACACAACACTGGAAACACAACAATTGTAGAATGTAAAAAAAGGATATGTTAGCTCAGAATATGCTTGGCGTACTCAGGATTCAAGGAACAATTTTGCAGGCAGAATTTCACACCATCAAATTGGAGAAGAAGAAATACCTACTGTTATTGTGTCCAGATGTGTAGGAGGTGACTGTTGAAGCTGCAGTTCAGAGATCAATCAACTAGAGGAAGGAAGAATGGAAGAACAGTTGCAGAGTTTCGGGTACCAGCAGTCGCTGAAAGACAGGAGATCTGGATGAGGGGGAAGAGACGTCGTCGGATCCGCGAACGGGAGAGAGATGCGCAACAGATATTTCCCGGCGGGATGGATTCCTCCTCACGGCGACCAGGAGAGACGCCGCCGAAGCTCGCGAGAAGAATATGCCCTAGGTTTTGCTCCTTCAAACGCGATACACCGGAGCGACTGGGAGCGGTTTTGTCCCGTGATCCTTTGACAGGGAGAAAAATGCTGGCGGATGCAAAAGTCCTGCGGAAAAACAAATGGGTCATAACCCTTGGCGTTTTTCGAAAATGCACTGGACGAAAACGGAAAAACAAACGGGCCCTAAATTATTGATTTTTAATGAACACAAAATTTGCATTCGTACAAAATTAGCCGAAAAATTATTGCCGTGAATAAAAATACAACACAACAGGCAATCAAAGAAAAACACAATCACAAAAGACGCCAAAACTATAGTGATTTCCTAAAATTTGGGTACATCCACTCTTCTTCTACTTTGGTAGGAAGACACTATCCCAATTTCCAAGTCTTTTGATAAGGATACTCTCAAAAATAATAACTAGATCTGTTGATAAGGAGATCTTGAACTAACACCAGAACTTTTGATAAGAAAATCTTGAACCACTCACCGACTGAGTCCTTTGATAAACAGATTCTTAGAACCAGTGACTGAATCTTTTGAAAAGAGATTCTTAAAACTCTTTACTCAATAATATAAGAAGAGAAGATTGAGAAAGAAGATGAATGAAGTCTTCGATGATTAGTCCTCTCTCAACAAATTTTTGAGTATTGTAGGCACTAAGTATTCGGGATCCCAACATGATGAACCCTTGCTTGAGAAGAAGTTGCAGGGGTTATAAGCCTTAGATCAGTTGAGAAGGAAAACTGAATTAATTGATAAAAGAGGACTCCCCACACTTATATATGTAGGGGAGAAAGATACAAAGACTATAATACCCTTATGGGTAAATACAATAGAAGAGAAATAAAATGACTTGATTTCAACTCTCCTCCTCAAGTCGAATGGTAGATATCCATCATTCCGAGCTTATGAGTATCATCAGTGAAGACATCAGATCTTAGACTCTTGGTGAAGATGTCAGCCAGCTGATCTCTGGAGTGAACGAAGGGTGTGACTAAGCTTCCTTTTTCAAGATGATCTTTGATGAAATGACGATCCACCTCAACGTGCTTAGTCCTGTCATGCTGAACTGGATTGTGTGCTATGCTGATGGTAGGTTTGTTGTCACAGTACAGGGATATGAGGGCTTCCTCCTGAAGCCCTAGATCTTGCAATAGGGTACGCAACCACAGGCCTTCACAGAGGCCTTGAGACATTGCCCGTCAGCCTTGGCACTAGATCTGACCACCACATTCTGTATCTTACTACGCCATGTGACCAGGTTTCCTCCAATGAATGTGCAATAACCCGTTGTAGATTTCCGGTCATCATGGCATCCAGCCCAGTCAGCGTCAGTGAAAACATCGATCTGCAAATGATTGTTCTTAGAGAACATTAGCCCCCGTCCTGGGGACTTCTTCAAATACCGGAGGACACGGTAAGCCGCCTCCTGGTGTCTGACCCTTGGGGCATGCATGTACCTACTCAGGATCCCAACAGCATATGCAATGTCGGAGCGAGTATGTGAGAGATATAAGAACTTTCCCACCAATCTTTGATAACTGGAGGCATCTGTACGATCACTATTGCTATCCTCATCGATCTTATGGTTCTCCTCCATAGAGGTGTTTGCAGGGGCACAACCGAGCAAACCTGTCTCCATTAGCAGGTCCAACACATACTTGCGTTGGGAGATAAAAATACCTTTGTCAGAACGGGTCACTTCAATTCCTAGGAAGTAGCGTAGCCTTCCTAGGTCTTTTACTTCAAACTCAGCTGAGAGACGAGCCTTCAATTTGGAGATTTCATCTGTGTCATTTCCTGTGATCACAATGTCATCAACATAGACAATCAGAACAACAATTTTCCCTTCATTCCTCCTGACAAACAAAGTATGATCAGAGTGTCCCTACTTGTAGCCAAACTGGATCATGACCTTGTGGAATCTACCGAACCATGCCCTCGGGGACTGCTTTAGCCCATACAAGGACTTCCATAGGGGACAGACAAGGCTCTCTTGTCCCTTCCTCACAAAGCCTGGAGGAAAGATCATGTACACCTCTTCCTCGATGTCTCCGTGTAAGAACGCATTTTTGATGTCCAGTTGATGAAGCTCCCAATCTAAAATCACAGCACAAGATATGATCACACGTATAGAGTCCATCTTTGCAACAGGTGCAAAGGTCTCTTGGTAATCAATTCCCCAAGTCTGGGTATAACCACGAGCAACCAACCGGGCCTTATATCGCTCGACTTTCCCATCTGGATTCTGCTTGACTGAGAAGACCCATCTTGAACCAATGGGTTTCTTTCCAGGAGGAAGAGGGATGATATCCCATGTGTGATTCTTCTCCAGAAAGGACATTTCTTCCTTCATTGCTTGAGCCCATACTGGAATGCCAAGTGCCTCCTGCCATGTCTTAGGAATAAAGATCTCGGACAAGGAGGATATAAAAGACTGATTAGGCTTAGAGAGATGATTATAAGCAACATGGTTAGAAATGGGGTGTTCGGTACACCGGGCCTTACCTTTTAGCTGAGCAATAGGAACGTGTAAATCAGCAGCAGGATCTGAGTCCAAAGGCAGCATTGGCAGTAGCGGAGCAATGAAGGGCTGTTCACCTGGTTTTCAACGATGATAAACATGAGGTAGCAGCCTGATGAGAGATGGATGATGGCAAAGAGGTATATGAGAGATATCTATAGTGGATGGTATAGTGGAAGGTATATGCGGGATATCTGTAGTGGATGACATAGTAGGGGTAGGAGCAGTACCAATCACAGGGGGGATAACTGGAAGAGGAACAATACCAATAACATCATAATCCTCCTCCCCCTGACGATGAGAATGAGTCGAAGTTAAGTAATAAGATTCGTCTTCGCGAAACGTTACATCCATGGTACAGTAAGTACGTCTGGAGGGTGGGTGATAACACCTGTACCCCTTGGTGGTGGTAGAATAACAAAAAAAAACACAACGGAGAGCTCGAGGATTGGGCTTGTCACGAAGTGGCTGATGAACATGAACAAAACAGACACACCCAAATGCGCAGGGTGGAAGAGAAGAGGTATGAACAACAGTCGTAGAAGAAAGAAGAGCTAGATGGGTAGTATACGCTAGAACCCGTGAAGGAAGACGGTTGATAAGATGAGTGGTCGTCATGATGACATCACCCCAATAGGGTTTCAGAAGGTGCATGGAGATGAGGATACAACGAGCAACATCTAGGAGATGCTTGTTTTTGCGTTTTGCCACACCATTTTGGGTGGAAGTGTAAACACACGTGGTTTGGTGTATGATGCCATTTCTCGAGAGATAGGCCCCAAACTCACCACGATCATCATATTCCCCCCCCCCCCCCCATTGTCACTTCGAAGTACACGAATGGTTCCATTGAACTGTGTTTGTATCATCTTATGGAAGGTTTGAAAAACAGAAGCAACTTCTCCTTTCTTCTTCAAAAGATAAACCCACGTAGTACGAGAAAAACAGTCAATAAAGGTAACAAACCATCTATAGCCAGTTAAAGATACAATCGGGGAAGGTCCCCAGACATCAGAATGTATAACAACAAAATGTGTACTACTAGGAGAAGATAAATGAGATGTTGAATGACGAACATGTTTAGACATTACACATACATCACATTTCAAACTAGGAATAAACTGAGATAAAACAGAAAAGAGTTTCTGAAGATAAAAGGGAGACGGATGACCAAGACGCAAGTGCAAGCGGCGAGCGTCAGTAGCAGTAGCAGCTGAAGAAGAAAGAGCAAGGGTTGATGGTGTAGTATCCAGGTAGTACAAACCACTACGATTCCTACCACTGCCAAGTATCCGCTTCGTACCCAGTTCCTGAAAAATACAAGAATAAGAGAAAAATGTTACATAACAGTTAAGGGATTTAATAAGGTTGCTAATAGAGAGTAAACTATGGGAAAACGAAGGAATATGCAAGACGGAAGAGAGAGGAAGAGAAGGGGAACATGAAAAAAGACCCTTGCCAGCAATAAGAGACAAGGTACCATTGGCAGAGACAACCTTGTCCTTACCAGACAAGGGAGTGTAGGAGGAAAAACCTATCGAGGACCCGGTCATGTGGTCAGTGGCTCTGGAGTCAATGATCCACTCAGACGGAGGAGACACAACGGCATGGGCACTGGGCATCGCACCAGTAGCAAACAAGGAGGAAGTACCACTCAGAGTAGGATCAGACTGAGAGTGAAGCAGGCGTCGCAGAGCATCCAATTCTGATGTGGTGAAGTGATCCGGGAGTAGACCATGATGACCCTCCTGCATCTCTGTGGAATAAGCAGCATCATGAGAGCGGGTACCATTCTGGCGAAATCCCCCACGTCCAGGGTCACGACCACGTCCACGGTCACGACCACGTCCACGGCCACGGACATATCCAGGTGGAGCAAGGTGTGGATGAAGCTTGAAGCACACTTCGCGAGAATGGCCCTGACGACCACAATGAGCGCACGTGGGAATCGTGCTGGTATGACTGGAGCCACCACGTCTAGTACTCGTAAAGGCAGAGCGGTTAGGAAGAGGAGCCGCGGTGCTGAGAGAACGTCGACGATCGTTATCGCCAAGAACCATACTGAAGGCCTCTCGGAGACATGAAAGAGGAGACCGATGAAGAATATTGGTGCGAACCATATCCAGCTCCATCCCTAAACCCATCAAGAACACATGTAGGCGGAATCGTTCGTCTCTCTTCTGCAACAGGACTGCATCGGCAGTGCAGGCATGTGTAAACTGGTCGAAGTAGTTCAACTCCTGAGATATGCGCTCGAACTCGGAGTAGTAGGTGGAAACTGTCATAGATCCCTGTCGTAGCTCTAACATACGACGGGTGAGCTCATAAACCTGAGTGGAGTTCCTAATCTGAGAATAGGTCTCCCGTGCTCGAGTCCAAATCTCGTAGGCTGAGTCCATTAACATATAACTGCGGTATACCTTGGGGGACATAGAGTGGAGAAGCCAGGATACCACCAAAGAATTTTCAAAATCCCATCGCGGCCAGGAAGAATCAGCCCTAGATGGTGCCACCTTAGTTCCATTAATGTCTCCAAACAACTGATTACTGCGGATAACATGCTGTGCTGCACGAGATCATTGAAGGTAGTTCGTTCCATCCAGTGGAACAATGGTAATTTTCAAGAAACCAGCATGGCCAGAGGGCCGCTGAGGTTCACCCATCGGGGAAGTCATAACCACCGGGGATGTAGAATCAACCGCAGTTGAGGAATCATCCATGGCGAAGGAACAAAAGGGCAACGAGCTAACCACACAAAGAAAAACGGGCAGCAGGCACGATCAAAAGGCTGGCTGCAACAAAGGATCAAGATCTGGAGCATCAACGATCAAGATCTGGAGCATCAGCAATTGCGCGGCGTCGATATCGGGACTGCATCGGCAGAGGAGCAGAGAGATCAAGCAGGAGGGGTGTCGATGTCGACTGCAACAACAGGAGTAGCGGGAGCGTCAGTGAGCGGCGGGTAGTAGAGAGCGGGAGCGCCAGCGAGAGAGCGGCAAGGTGTCGATGTCGACTGCTGAGTAGCGTCGATGTCGGGCAACAGGAGTAACGTCGATGTCGGGCAGCAGAGAGCGGGAGCACAGGCAACATTTTCGGCGATGCTTCTTGAGGAGACGGTCGGCTCCTTCAGCATGCCCCGCTGCCAGCGAGAGAGCCGTGGGTGTCCATGTGCGACTGAGGCGACAAAATCACGGAGGGCGAGCGGCCGAACGACGAAATCGTGTGATGAAGGGCGAGCGATGGCGAGAAGCGGTATTAGGGTTCAGGTATTTCCTCTGATACCAAGATGAGAAGGAAAATTGAATTAATTGATAAAAGAGGACTCCCCACACTTATATATGTAGGGGAGAAAGATACAAAGACAATAATACCCTTATGGGTAAATACAATAGAAGAGAAATAAAACGACTTGATTTCAACTGGATCCACATAAAACAATCTGTTCTTGTTGTTTTTCCAGCAGGAAGGAAGAAGAAGATTGGAAGAGCTGCTATCGAATACCACCAGAATATCATGTCTCTCTGTATGTTCTTTGTTGTGATCTGTCGTTTGATTATATTATTTTTGAATAAATTTGAATTTTTCTTTTTCATAAAATCTTTTTTTAGAAGGAATGAAATTATATTCTTCCAATTCTGCTTCAATTAAATCTCGACATATTTTTCAAAATTCTTCCATATAATTTTTTCTGAATTTGGTGGAGAAATCTTTCATTTAAGCTTATTTCCAACAGTTGAAAATATTTGAAAGAATTCTAAAACATTTTACTGGAAATAAGTCTGGACAGATCGTCTGTTATTTCCAAATTAAGCTTTACTTGATGCTACACCAACTTCAAGTAGAAGGCACGCCGATTTCTCTCTCTAAAATAAAGTCTAGTCGACTTGACTTTGTAATCGACGTTGTGTCGGTATCCTATCGACACATGCGTCGTCTTCTATCTTAGAGTAATATCGACTTAACACCTGTGATTACTTTGACTTATGGTCGAAGTGACGTCGACTTCTAGTCAAAGTTGCGTCGACTTGTAGTCGACGCATGTCTACTAAACTTAATTTTTTTTCTTATTTCAGTGTGCCTACTTCATGTGTAACGTCCCGATTCGCGCTAGGCCCCTTGTGCGCGCTTTTGAGTCAGGAGAGCTGATTTAGGCCCAGAGAGTGCAGGCGATCAGGCGCACACTCGTGGGGAAAAACGAAGTTGGGCCTGTGTAGGACACGGGTAGAGACACGGGCGTGTCCCTACTCGTGTGTCGTGGCTTTGAGTGCCATGGCTTTGAGTGACATGACGTTGAGTGGACTGTCCCGAGGAGGACACGGGTAGAGACACGGGCGTGTCCCTACCCGTGTGTCGTGGCTTTGAGTGCCATGGATTTGAGTGCCATGGCGTTGAGTGGACTTTCCCGAGGAGGACACGGGTAGAGACACGGGCGTGTCCCTACCCGTGTGCCGTGGCTTTGAGTTCCATGGCTTTGAGTGGCATGACGTTGAGTGGTTTGTCCCGAGAAGGTTACGGGTAGAGACACGGGCGTGTCCCTACCCGTGTGCCGTGGCTTTGAGTGCCATGGATTTGAGTGGCATGACGTTGAGTGGACTGTCCCGAGGAGGACACGGGTAGAGACACGGGCGTGTCCCTACCCGTGTGCCGTGGCTTTGAGTGCCATGGCTTTGAGTGGCATGACGTTGAGTGGTTTGTCTAGAGAAAGACGCGGGTAGAGACACGGGCGTGTCACTACCCGTGTCCGTCGAGGCAAGGTCGACGAAATGTGTCCCGAGCAGGACACGGGTATCGACACGGTCAGAACCACGGCCGTGTCACCTGGACACGGGTACAGACACAGGCGTGTCAGTACCCGTGTATGTGCACGAAACGGCAGTCAAACCGTTGACGACGTTTCGCCAGAGCAGGACACGGGTATGGACACGGGCGTGTCCTTACCCGTGTCACCTCTGAATAAAAAGGGCAAAATGAAACCCTAGCCGTTTTCATTCTCTTCCAAGCCACATCTGCTGGAGAAAACTTTTGGAGGAGGGAAAGCTTGCCGGAGCCAACCAAACTCCGTGAGGAATCGCCACTGCCGCCAAGGAAAAAGGGATGCCGACGAGAAGGATGACAAGATCCATGACCGGAAATGGCGGAACCGCTGGAAATGAGGTGAGCTTCCTCCCCTCTCCCTTGGTGCTAGATCCATAGCTATTCTTAGGCGAGCCATCGACTCAAATGAGTCTTGATGTGTGAGATGAAGGTTTATAGGAGGGCCATGCTAGAACTTGTGTTCTAATGGTTAGTCATCTTCAACCTCCCCTTCCTTCATAGTGATGATGGGGGTGGTTTCGTGAAGAGGTATGGCCTTAAGAGGGTGAATAAGGGTGAAGGAACTTTTGGTTGTGATTTGGGAGGATCGGCTTGAGGCGGAAGATGAACCGATGCCGTTCATTTCTCCTCAAGATGCGTGCAGAAATCGGCGTTCTGCACGCAGCGACCTTCTTGGCTATTTTCAGGCAAGATATGGCCAGACTTGGGCTTCCGACTAAACACGAGAGTCGTAGCCCTTTATATTACCTTTCCGACGAGTGGTTACACGCCTTCGGGTGAAGTCTGTAGCCACGGGAATGTCTGATCGAAGTAGAGGGCTGTCAGACTAAGCGTGCAAAAATTGTATTCTGTACGCAGCAGGCTTTGGAGCCAATTTCATTTATGATACAGTCTGACCTGTGTTGCAGACTTAACATGAAAGTTGTAGCCTATGGAAAGACCTTTTCATCGAGGGGTTACACGCACTCACCGGATTCCTGTAGTCACGGGAATCTCCGGTTGAAGTTGCTGGCCAGCAGGTGTTCTGCACCTAAAATTCCTGGGTAAGTGTAAAGTTGGGTTTGGACTCGGAAGAGGTTTTGTAACCATCCGACGTTAAGTTGTAGGCGATTTATAATATGCCTAATTGTGATGATTTAACACATGATGGAATTACTGGATAGACCCCACGTAAACGAATGGTGAAATGGTTTGTGGTTGAACGAAACGACTTGGTGAGGGTTAATGAACGAAGGGTAATTAGTCGTTTAATAACAAGATTTACTAGAGCTTGGGTAATCGTTCGGTGTTGGTTGTATGAACATGTGAGGTGTTAAATAGATGGTTAACTCATCTGTACACAAATGATTGATTTTGGTGAAGGAGTTGTAAGTGGTGATGTTAAAGTTATGTGACCATAGTATTAGACGTAATCATGGTCTTAAGGCTTGTCATATAAGGGAGTCTGAAATGGTCCATCATATGAGGTGGTTCGCCACCTGTGTTTGTGGTAAACCCATGAGGTGCCTTGGGCACCGGATTGTGAAAGGGGTGAGTGCGGATATCTGATCGCACTGGTTGGTAACGTTGGGAAGAATCATAAATGGACGGTTGGGCTTGGTCCCCGGTGTTCATGTCCCGAGGCTCCTTCCGTGCCATGTGGTCGGTTGGGCTTGGTCCTCGTGCTCGTTTTCGAGGCTCCTTCCGTACCACGATGTGGTTGTATTGCATGCGGTGTGAGTCGACACGCGGTATCGTAATCCCGGGTTATGGATAGTGTGGCAGGTCTACGGGCTCTCCAATCGTCACACCGATGAGAGTTGACAGATAGACCTTGGGCGGTTGGGCTTGGTCCTCGGTGTTCACGTCCCGAGGCTCCTTCCGTGCCAAGTGAACGGTTGGGCTTGGTCATCGTGCTCATTTCCGAGGCTCCTTCCGTATCACACATTAAGCCAGTTGGGGCTAGGATCTCGGTGCACATCTACCCGAGACACCCGCTGAGCCGTAGTACGCATGTGAGCTCCGCTGTTGTGTTCTTAGCGTTGAGGCGTACGGAGGCCTAGGCCAGGTAGTGTGGAGACCAGCCTAGTAGTGGAGATGCCCGCTCTACTGTCACCGTCTGGCCACGACGGTTGACGCCTGAGAGGTTAACTACCTGCTCGAAAAGTGGGAACTGCAAGTCTGTGTCGACATAGCGATTGCATGTGCGTGATCATGGGTGAGTCATTGCATTGCATACATGTCATTACAATTCATTGCATACACAAGATCCTCATCGTATAAGTTTGTATGAGCACTCCTATACGATGAGTTACTTACTGCTGAACGATCCTCAACTTATATGTTTGTATGGGCATTCATATAAGTTGAGTTACTTACTGTTATAACATTATACTCTCATGCTGCTGTAGATGGTAGAGTTGTTAGAATAAGTGGTTGCTCATTTATTACACTGCTTTATTTACATTGTGTTATTCAGATTATACCACCTGCTTGTACCTATGATTTATATATATTTTACCCCGTTCCTTTCTCCGCCCGGTGCCGAGGAGTCGCCGGGGGAGTGGATGAGAAGCCACTTAGTCTTTATGACTAACAGTTGCTACGTCTTCCTTTTTAGGAGGAAATCCCGCAGGTGAAGCAACAGGTTTTGCAGCTGGACAGGCAGGCCAGGATGACAGAGCCTGAGGGGACGGTACTGTCGCTACCGTCAGTTACAGATGTGAGTGTGAGAGATTTTTGATGTAGCCCCTTTTGGGCAAACTATTATTTACGTACTCTGATATTAGAAGCTTGTTGTAGTTTCTTTATTTATGATATTATGGACTATATGCTTTGTGTGGATTTGACTTATGTGTTATATTTTGGTTAGGTTGGCAATGTATGATATTGGTTATAGCCGGCAGAATAAGCGTCTAGTAGTACATGCTAGCCCCAGTGTTAGTGCTACCGCAAGCCGACTGTTCTGGGCATAAGACCCCTCTCGTGCCGTGTTTTGTGTTCCGAGAGGGGGTCTTACAAAGTGTATCAGCTTGCTACGATCCTGAACTGAAGGAGTCATTTAACATTGGTGCCACCCCCGTTCGATTAGTCAGTTTGGGGACAAACTGATTTAGCGGAAGCAGTGGTGTGCCCATATGTAATTCACACTAAGTTTGTCCATCTTTGACCTTAGATTAGCCGACCTAACCTTAAGTTTGTACCTTACGTGTAGATCCCAGTACATGTTGAGCCAGTGAGGGGCACCCCCGCCCCGCCCGTACCTACACAATTCCAACAATCAGAGCTGGGGCAGACGCTCACAGCTATCCTGGACGCCTTCAGGTCCCAATCCCAGCAAGCCTCTATACAACAGCAGGGTCCGGGATCCAGTTGGTTAAGCACTTTCCGAGCTCTCTCCCCTCCTGCTTACCTTGGGACGGAGTCGGCAGTGCGTACGGAAGAATGACTCGACTCTGTACAAAAACTGTTGGCAGGAATAAGGTGCCCAAACAACATTGCGGTGACTCTTGTAGTGACACTCTTTGAGCTGCACGCCAAAAGGTGGTGGAAGTCCCTCATGGGCTCCACTTTTCAAGGACGGGTGTACACGGAAATCAGTTGGAGCGAATTCTCTGAAGCCTTTTTAGAGCATTTCATCCCCTCGGCCTCTCGAGATGATCTTGAAGAGAGGTTTTTGCAACTGAAGCAAGGGTCCAAGTCGGTGACAGAATACCAACGAGAGTTTCAACACTTGGCTAGATTCACTGACTCTTATGAGTTGGATGATAGAGGATACGCGAAACGATTCTACAAAGGCTTACGAGACCCCCTGATGCAAGTCCTTTTGTTTATAACGGACTCCAGTCTAGCCGAGATTATTGACACGGCGAAGTGGTTGGAAGCGGACCACTTGGAAAGTGGTAAGAGGCCAGCTGAGGGCGTGATGGAAGCCGGCCCTAGCAGTAGAAGGAGATTTGATAATAGAGGAGGAAGAGGATATCGAAGAGGTGGCCGGCGTTTCCCCTAGAATTTTAGAATGGAGCGTCCGGTTCCGCAACCGCCAGCATTGCCTCCACCTTAACAATTTCATCAACTCGGTGGGCGGCAGGAGCGAGTGTGCTTCGAATGCAACTAACCGGGCCACATTCGACGCTACTGCCCGCAACTATTTGGAAATGCGCCTCTCGCTTTCCCTCTAGCAGCTCCTCGAGGGCGGGGGCACATGCGTGGTCGAGGACGAGGACCACGAGGAAGAAACCCCGGGCCCGCTCGGGATCAGATGTATGCGTTGGACATGACTCAAGAGCGGAACCCTCAGGAAGTGATTGCAGGTATGATTACAGTTATTTTATTTTCATTAATACCCTCAAGTTGCTTAGGATATACTAGACGCCTAGCTTGAGAATTATTGTTGACACTTAGGCACCGTGATGGTCGGCGGGAAACCGGCCTATATGTTATTCGACACCGGTGCCTCGCACTCTTTTGTGTCTGAAGACTTCATCAAAGATATAGATGGAGTGCAATACTTCACTGGTACTGCTCGAAGGGTGCGCCTTCCAGACGGATCGGAGATGACGACAACCGCGAAGTGCGAGTTTGAGGTTCTCCTTGAAGGAAAGCTCTTCGACACCCCTGCCACAGTCTTGAGAATGCCAGAGTTCGACCTCATTCTGGGCATGACATGGCTGGAGTGGCACTATGCGAAGATTGATTGCGCGCAGAAGAGGATTTCCTTGAGACATGGAGAGTCGGAGGTCATTTTTCAAGGTATTAACTTCGCGCCCCGTATGATGTTATCTTCAGTCCAGGCTTTAAAAGCCCACATGAAGGGGGATGAAGTTTTCATGATTTATTTCGAGTTGAAGGAGTTGACGTTGGACATCAAGGACGTGCGGGTAGTGCGGGACTTTCCTGAGGTATTTCCTGAGAAATTGCCAGGATTACCCCCACACAGAGAAGTAGATTTTCAAATCAAGTTAGTACCAGGAGACAAGCCTGTCTCCAGGACCCCTTATCGGATGACCCCAAAGGAACTCGCGGAGTTTAGAGTTCAACTGCAAGGATTGGTAGAATCAGGGTTTGTTCGCCCCAGCTCATCACCTTGGGGAGCCCCTGTTCTATTCGTTAAAAAAAAAGATGGAACCCTGCGATTATGCATAGATTATCAGGAGCTCAACCGACTGACGGTACGGAACACCTATCCGTTATCTCAGATCGATGAGTTGTTCGATCAACTGGTGGGAGCGCATTGGTTTTCCAAGCTAGATTTGCGCTCGGGGTATTATCAACTGAGAATACAAGAGGATGATATTCCGAAAACGGCTTTCAGCTCAAGGTTCGGCTTGTATGAGTTCACAGTGATGCCGTTTGGGCTCATAAATGCCCCATCAGCTTTCATGAGCTTGATGAACAAAGTGTTCGAGCCCTATCTGGATGTCTTCGTCATTGTTTTTATCGACGACATCTTGGTCTACTCCAAGACGGAGGAAGAACATGGCGGGCATCTGGCCTTAGTACTGAAGAAGTTAAAAAAGCATGCCCTGTTCGCCAAGTTCAGCAAGTGTAAATTCTGGCTTAAGGAGGTTGATTTCTTGGGTCACGTGATCAGTGGGGCTGGGCTAGCTGTGGATCCGGCCAAAGTGCGTGACGTGAAGGAGTGGTCGCTTTTGAAGTCGGAGGCCGACGTGCGGAGTTTCCTTGGACTTGCCGGGTACTACCGCAAGTTCGTAAAGGGATTCTCAAAGATTGCTCTTCCTCTTACTTCTCTAACAAAGAAAGGTCTGTCGTATGAGTGGATACCCCAATGTGAAGCGGCGTTCCAAGAACTAAAGGACAGACTTACATCCGCACCCATCCTAGCCCTTCCATCCGGGAAGGAAGGATATCAAGTTTGCATGGACGCATCATATCAAGGAATGAGAGCAGTATTAATGCAGCACGGGCATGTGATCGCTTATGCTTCAAGACAACTGAAGAAACATGAAATCAACTATCCAGTACATGATTTGGAGCTGGGAGCAGTAGTGTTCGCCTTGAAGATTTGGAGGCACTACCTATACGGCGTACACTGCGAAATCTTCTCGGATCATAAGAACTTAAAGTACGTCCATACCCAGAAGGAATTGAATCTAAGGCAACGGTGGTGGTTGGAGTTTTTGTGCAATTATGAATACACCCTGAACTACCACCCCGGAAAAGTAAATTCCGTAGCCGATGCTTTGAGCAGGAAGGTACCGGAAACAAGCCCCGAGTCCCGGTTGATGCGTATGGAGTTAGCTCGGATGCTTGAGGAGATGGAAATCACCTTGGTGTATAAGGATCAAACAGACGGGTATACGAAGTACTTGACCACGATGAGCATAGTTTGCGATGTTCGAGACCGGATCCTGGCGGAGCAAGGAAGGGATGAGGCTCTGGCCCCGACAATAAAGTCAATTGAAGATGGAACAGCTAGCGAGTACTCTATAAAGGACGACCTTGTTCATTTCCGTGGCCGGCTTTACATTCCCAAGGGTGGTAAAATTCAGGAAAATATCTTGAGAGAGGCACACTGCTCTCAGTATTCTGTGCACCCTGGGATTGCTAAGATGTACGCCGACTTGCGAAAGACCATGTGTTGGCCGGGAATGAAGAAAGACGTCAGACATTTTGTTACGCATTGCGAGGCCTGTCAAAGGGTGAAGGCAGAATGCAGGAGCCCCGGTGGATTGTTGCAGTCATTGCCAATCCCCGAGTGGAAGTTCGAGGATGTCTCCATGGACTTCGTCCACGGTTTGCCTCGCTCCCGCTCAGGGAATGATTCGATATGGGTAATCGTTGATCGCTTGACGAAGGTAGCCCGATTCATACCTATGAAAAAAAGAGCACGCGTGGATGTTTTGGTACGCCTTTTTGTGGAACAATTCGTACGGTATCATGGCGTGCCAAAGACAATTGTCTCTGACCGGGATGGTCGGTTTACCTCTAGGGAATGAAAGGCTGTGCAGACATATTTGGGTTCGCGCCTTACCTTCAGCACAACGTTTCACCCTCAGACCGACGGGCAATCTGAAAGAACTATTCGGACATTGGAAGACTTATTGAGGTTGTGTGTGTTGGATAGAGGAGAGCCGTGGGAAAGGCTCCTACCCTTGGTAGAATTTTCATACAACAACAGTCATCAAGCTAGCATCGGGATGACGCCCCATGAAGCCCTTTACGGAAGAAGGTGTAGAACACCCTTGTCTTGGGTGCAGGATTATGATGCTAAATCTGTTTTTTGGTTGTCATGACCCGTCTTAACAACAGTCAGAGTGCGCTTCGGGCGGGCCGTGATGCCACAGGCATGAGTGGAAAGAAAAATCATGCCTGCTAAGGCGGATGTAGAGAATGCTGAAAATAGTTTTAAAGTGATTAACTTGAAGAAAAAAAATAATTACTTTTAAGTAAAAACAGTGATTTTTTTATGCGGAGGCTTTTAGAGTTTAAAACAGTGAGAATTTTAAATGCACATGTATTTTGTGAAAATCATGTTTTACATGGAACTGCTACAAATTTCATGCAATTATGAAATAAAAGAGCATGCACATGCATTAATATCAAATTCTAGTACATAAAGTATTTAAATAGCCTAACAGTTGTCCATGATACCAGAGAAAATGTCTGATTGCAATTATTACATAAAAATATTTGATAGTAAATGAAATGTAAATATAGAACCTGAAACTTTAAGCAGATCGGGCTCGAGGACCTGACGACGCTGCACGAACGCTAAGGAAATTTCAAAATAGAAAAGAAAAGCTTCAGAACATTGAAATAAACAGGTGAGCAAAGTAAAGTACAAAATAGTAGAAACAAAAACTACGCGTACCAGTTTTCATGAAGCGATACTACCAAGACAGACAAGTAAATGAGTTAAACAAAATAAGTTAGATTATTATACTACTCTGTAGTATAACATATAGACAGATCAAAAAATGTCATTAGCTGCAATCAGTGAAAAGTAGAAGTATTTTATTTGATGCACGTGATTCTAATGTAAGTCTAAATGCATGTCTTATCAAAATAGTGTGCTTGCTATGACCATTTGTTGGTTTACATTGCTTGTCAAGCGGAAACTCGAGTCAAAGCGTCACATCAATTTAACATTACCTTTCACTGATTGCTTATGACATTAATGACTTTAAAGATTCATGATTTAGGAGATTCGTACCATATCATGACCTGAAACAAATTTAGTGATTCAACTGTATAAGATTAGAGTTCATAAACGCTTTAAGGGAGAAATTGAGTTATGGAGCAACAGTCGCTCAAGTTTTAGAACCAGGCAGACCTAAGAAACAGAATTGGGTCTTACAAGGAAACTAGATAGTGAACTTATGGTTTGCTGGTCCAAACAGTCACGTGTGACACGATTACAATACGCTATTTTCCTTGACCCCAAATATTCATTTAAATTGATCTATTCCAAAATACGATTATCTCTCAAGTAAATATGGTACGATACGAGCATTATACAAAGACACCAATCATATATCTGCTAACCAAAATTTGTTACAATTATCATCATGACACTTGTTGCTCGTGCTCGATATTCTATCATTCTTCTCATAACTCATTAAATGAGATAAAATCATTTATCTAAATTAATATCCAAATAAAAGTCAAACATAATCTCAAACTCAAGACATTCCAACATATTGAACCCTAAACTACTAATTTATCCAACTAGCCATTCATGAATTGAATTCATTTGACAGATCAATTATATACAGCAATGTAGACATGTAATCAAAAAACAGAGGCATTAAATTAGTCATAATACTTGCAAGAGAGTGGGATCTCTACTTGACTTAAGGAAGCTGAAATTGGCAGTGACGGCTGAGCGGCACAAGCGAAATCAGAAATCCTGTTTTGAACCTGAACAAAAACGGCGGAAACGTTGTAGCAAAATACAACTACACTAACACATACAATTTATTTATCGCAAGACTCAAACAAGATAGGGGTTAAGAAATTTACCTCCCTCATGAGTGAGGGGAAAAGAGATTTCACGCGGAGACGGAGACTTGGCGGCGCTTAAGTTACGAAAACCCTAATTCGGAGAGGACTTTGCATGATTCGCACCAACTGAAATGAGGAGCGGCGCTAAAAAACACGAACATATCACACATAGACGATTACGAGAGGGGCAAAAATCTGAAACACAAGGTGAACAAAATATAGGGCACGAAAAATTTTCACGAAACTAGGGCAAATTTGAAAAAAGGGGAATGAAGAGTAGATCTTACCAAGAGGAACCAAAATCGAGTCCAAAATCTTAGTGGAGGAGGATTTGAGCAAACACCTAAGCATTATCTTGAAATCCACGGCCAAATCGACGAAGAAGAGGGAGGAGGTTGTTGTCGGCCACTAGGAGGAAAGAGATTGCCGACCAAAGCCTGTCGTCAGCCAGAGGGAGAAGAAGCAATAGAGCTATCGGGCCTTGTAGAGAAGGAGGAGAAGCAGGCGACGTCGACCATGGAGGGAGGAGCCGGAGGAGGCGATGTCGACCATGGCAGGAGAAGCAGGGGACACCGACAGAAGCATAAGGAGGGCCAGGAAGAGGCGTCGACGCCTGGAGCAGGAGAAGGTGGCGAGGACGCCAAGGTTGAAGCGACAGGCTGGAGTCGGGCATCGAGCGGTGTCGGCACGGTTGCGTGTTTGCGGAAAGCCCTAGCCTGAGCGGGAGAAATAGAAGCGGGGGAGGGGCTGGCTCGGTTTAAAATGGGGGGAATTAGCTTTTTTTGTTATTATTATTATTAATGTTATTGTAACATAAAAACCGGGTTGTTACATTGGTTATTATAATGTGGTTTATTGTGCACCATCGATCATACTTAATGTATTGATTTAGTGCATATGCTTTATTTCATTAGGAGACTTTGAGAAAATATCAGTCCTTTGATCCTTAGTGGACACATATTAAAGGGAAATGTTCTTTCTCTATATTGTCCCTGAGAAAATGATGTCTTATTTTTATGTGCTTTGTCCTGCAATGAAGTACTAAATTTGATGTAATTGAGATTGCACTTAATCTATCATAGAAAATTGTGGAGTTTATGAAATTCACGTTATACTCAAGTAATTGATTCTGCATCCACAATATCTGTGTTTTAGCAACTATAGTTTCAGCCTCAACTGTGGAAGTAGAGGCTTAGACTTGTTTTTTGTTAAACCAGGAGATCAGTCTAGCACCCAGGAATTGACAAGTTTCTGAAGAATTTTTCCTATCCAGTCTACATCTAGCATAATTTGCATCTGAGTATCCATATAACTCAAATTCAGATTTATTAGATACTATAGCCCTAGTTCTGGTATACCCTTCATATATCTTAAAATTCTTTTAACACAACTCAAGTGTGATTCTTTGGGCTCCACTTGAAATTTTGCACTTACAACCTGTGACAAATATTATGTTTGGCCTGCTAGTTGCAAGATAAAGAAGAGAGCCAATCTATATGTATTCTAATCAATGGATTGATTAGATGTATCTTTAACAATTACAACATTAGTAGGCATGAGGTTTTTTATGGTGGAAGAATTTTCCATCCCTAATTTCTTGATTAATTCTTTTGTGTATTTAGATTGGGATATGAAGATACGTTCATCACTTTGTTTCACTCGGAGGTCAAGTAAAAATGATAACTCCTTCATGCTATTTATTTCAAACATAAACTGCATTAGGTTAACAAACCTTTTGTAAAGTCTTTGGTTTGTGGAGCAAACGATAATATCATCCACATATATTTGAACAATAAGTAATTGTTATTTGTGTGCTCTAGTGAAAAATGTTTTATCCATCTTTTCTCTTGTGAATGAATGTTCTATGAGGAAAGTGGATAAAGTCTCATACCAACCTCTTGGAAATTACTTTAAATCATATGATATATTTTTTAATTTGTTAACATATGATGGGTAAGATGGATTGATAAAACCTGAAGACTGTTCAACATAGACCTCTTCTTGGAGAATGTCATTGAGGAAAACACTATTGACGTCCATCTGATATACTTTGATCTTCTTATGAGCAACATAGACAAAGAATAACCTAATTGTTCCAGTCTGACAACTGGCACTGTTAAAATAGCCCATGTAAAGGGCCCATTATTGAGCCCATTTATTGTTTTTCTCTTTCCTCTCTATTAGTCCCACATCATGTATATGATTTTTCTCTTCCTTTATACCTCCTATAAATATGTACCCATACATTGTATTTGATACTAGTGAAGATATATACAAGGTTGTGTTTTCTTCTACATGGTATCAGAGGAACCGGTCCTCCTTGGGCGGCTTCTCTCTGCTTAACCGCCTAACCGCCTCTCAGCTTGATCTCTCTTCTGTTCGTGCGGCCTGCTGCGGACTGCCCGTCTGTCCGCTGCCCGCGGTCTCTTGCGACCTGTTTTTGCCTATCCGCTTCTCTTCTTCTTCCCTCTCCTCTCTGTGTTTCCACCCCTCTTCTCAGGCCTCTTATAGCCTTTTGTGGGGTCCTGTGGGGTCCACCTCTCCTTTTGTTCCGGTTCCGGGTCCAGCCCGCTCTTTCTTCTCGTGCGGTCTGCCTCTTCTCGCACGGCCAGCTGCTTCTCACGCGGCCTGCTGTTTCTCGCGACCTCTTCTCTCTGCACGGCTGCTACGGCTTCGCCCTCTGTCCGCGCGGCTTCTCCCTCTGTCCGCGCGGCTTCGTCTTCTGTCCGCTGTAAGGCAACAGTCTCACCTTTGCTTCCCGCGATCTCTGTCAAACCGCTGCGGGTTTCCTCTTGCGGGCTGCTCTTATCCGCATCTCTCTGCTTTCTTCTCGGTTGCGACCTCTCGCGGTTTCCATCCGCTCTCTGACCGCTGCTGGCTTCACCTTGACCAGGGCGGTCTCTCTCTTCGGTTTCTGCCCTCTGGTCGCGAACTGACTACTCGCTGGTGTCCGGCTTGACCGTGCGGACTGCTGCCTATCCACCTTCTGGTCGTGGTCTTCCTCAGTCATTCTCGCAGCTACCTCCTTCTCTTCTCGCCGGCGGTTTGTCCTCTACTCGCCGCAGCCTTACTCTCTTCTCGCAGCGGCCTCCTGCCCTTCTCACAACGACCTCGGCGGTCTGTCTCTGCAGTCTGTCCTTATGGGCTCGTCCGGTAACTCCTTTGACTCAACGGCCAGCCCGTCTGCTGACCGCCCGGCTTGTCCGACTGATCGCCCGACTAGTACTACAGAAGTCCGTGATGAGCTGCGCATCACTATCATCTCTTTTTCTGGAAAGAAGAACTTCGTCTCTTGGGTACATTCAGTTAGAAGGGTTCTTCAGGCCAAGGGCCTTCTCCCTCACCTTATTCAGGCTCCTCCCACCCCTCCTACCGATGACTGGCTCCGCAATGATGGCCGAGTTCAGACCTGGATCTTGAATTCTTTAGATGATGAGCCATATCAGATGGCTATGTATCATGAGACGGCTAAAGATATGTGGACCGAGCTACACTCCTTATATTCTGGACGGGACAGCCTCCAGCATCTCTACGACATCCTCACTGACCTCTTTTCTCTTGACGCTGGCGGAGCTTCGGATATGACCTCCTTTGTTGCTCGTGCAAAGACTCTTGCCGAAGCATTGATCCAGCATCAGCCGTTCACCAATGATGCTGTTGCTCAGCGCGCTCAGAAGGAAGCTGCATGTACTGCCATCCTCATAGCCCGTCTTCCCCCTCACCTTCAGAGCATTCGTGCTCAGGTCCTGGTTTCATCTACCACACCATCATTCTCTGATGTGTGTTCCATGATTCTCCGTGTCCCCCCTCCGCCAGATACTACGGCTCCTCCGGCTCTTCTACAACAGACACCTCCACTTCTACCATTCCCTCCTCCTTCTACTCGGGTGGGGGGGGGGGTCGTTCGGGATCTCGCGGCCGTGGTCGTGGTGGCCGGGGTCGGCCGAAGTGTTCTTTCTGCGGGAAAGATGGTCATCTCGAGGCCACCTGTTACAAGAAAGTTGGCTATCCTCCTCGCCCGACGGCTTCTGTTGCTACCGATGCTGGTCCTCCTGATCTTGAAAGTGTTCGTCTTCAGCTCCAGCATCTCCAGGGATTGCTCCACCCGCCATCTGCCTCCATTGCCTCCGTCTCTAACACAGGTACCGCTTGTCTCTACACCGGCTTGGGCTGGATTGTGGACTCTGGTGCTACTCATCACATTACTCCACATCGACCTGCCCAGTACCTGAATTCCTCTTATCCACAGTCTATTACAGTGGCCAATGGGGCCACTGTTCCCGTCGCCGGCCCGACAGATCTTCCTCTCACCTCCTCCATCTCCCTTCGCTCGGCTCTTCACGTCCCGAGTTCCCCGTTCAACTTACTTTCTGTTGGACGGCTTACTAATGATCTGGATTGTTCTGTTATATTCACTTCCTCTTCTTTTGTTATACAGGATCGGCGGACGCAGACTACCATTGGTAAAGGCCTGCTGCGGAATGGGCTCTACCTTCTCGACGATTCTCCCACCATCCTCTCATCCGTCTCTTCCACTGATTGGCATCGCCGACTTGGGCATGCTCCTCTACCAGTCCTCCAGCGGGCTCTCCCGGATGTTTCTTTTACCCCTTTTCAGTGTGACTCATGTATCCTCGGCAAGCAGACCCGTTCATCATTTTCTTCACATTGTACTCGGAGCGCTGCTCCTTTTGATTTAGTGCATTCGGATATTTGAGGACCCTTTAAAATTACTAGTATTTCTTATTTCCGGTATTTTATAACATTTATTGATGATCACTCTCGCACTACCTGGCTACACTTACTTCGTGAACGCTCCGAGCTTCCCCGTGTCTTTCGGGCATTTGTCCTCGAAACCCGTATACAATTCCACACGACCATCAAAGTTCTACGAACTGACAATGCTCGAGAGTACACTGGTCACGAATTTACTACTTTATGTTCTGAGTTTGGCATTTTACATCAAACTTCCTGCGCTTACACGCCGCAACAAAACGGTGTTACCGAACGCAAGAATTGCCACTTACTCGATGTTGCCCGTTCCCTCGTTATTCAAATGCATGTCCCTAAACCATATTGGAACTTTGCGGTCTCGACTGCCTGCTTTCTCATTAACCGTCTCCCTTCCTCCATTCTCAACTATGCTACTCCGTTTAGCGTACTCTTTCCCTCAACTCCGACCTTTCCTCTCCCACCTCGTGTATTCAGTAGCCTTTGCTACGTCCACCGTTTGGGGCCTTCCTCGGATAAGTTGGATCCTCGCGCGGCCAAGCATATCTTTGTTGGTTATTCACGCACTCAAAAGGGGTATGTATGTTATTCCCCTACTACACGCAAGATCACCGTTTCTGCGGATGTCACTTTCCGCGAGGATCAACCATTCTTTCCTTCTCCCTCACCCGACCATCTACCACCCACACCTTCTCCTCCCTCCATCCCACGCCCTGTCATTCCCGCAACTACTCCGACAGTCGTTCCCTCTGAACCAACTGTCGTTCCCTCTAAACCACCAGTTATCCGCGTCTACACTCGTCGCTCTACCCCTTCCGTTGCCCCTATGCCGTCGGTCTCTACCATGGATACTCCGCGTACAAATGATCAGGTATTGCCTTCCACTGCTCATCCGTTGGCAAACTACGTCTCTCTTCACCGCCTCTCTCCCCATTTACACACTTTGACTACTTCTCTCTCTTCGGTTGCTATTCCTAACTCTGTGCAGGAGGCGCTTCAACATCCTGGATGGCGAGCGGCCATGGAGAAAGAAATGTCTGCTCTCTGGTCTAACCAGACTTGGTCTGTTGTTCCCCTTCCACTGGGCCAGAAACCAGTTGGGTGCAAGTGAGTCTTTGTCATCAAACATGCTGCCAATGAGACAATTGACCGCCTAAAGGCCCGTCTGGTGGCTAGAGGCTTCACTCAACAGGAGGAGCTAGATTATAAGGAAACGTTCTCTCCGGTAGCGAAACTTAATAGTGTTCGCATCCTCATCTCTGTTGCTGTCCATCGCCGGTGGCCTCTCTTTCAGCTAGATATCAAGAATGCTTTCTTGAACGGGGATCTCCAGGAAATTGTCTACATGCAACAACCACCCGGGTTTGAGACCACAGGGGAGTCTCAGGTCTGCCATCTTAAAAAGGCTCTATATGGTCTCAAACAATCTCCACGGGCATGGTTTGAAAAATTTAGCAAGGTCCTCCGTGAGATTGGCTTCACTCGGAGCTCGGCCGACTTCTCGCTCTTTACTCGTCACCAACCAACAAGAACGGTTATTCTGTTAGTATATGTCGACGATATTATCATTACTGGAGATGACTCTCAAGGGATACAGGCTGTCAAAATCCATCTAAACTCAGTCTTTCAGACAAAGGATCTGGGACCTCTTCACTATTTTTTGGGTCTTAAGATTGCCAGAAGGCCGGATGGGCTCACTCTTTCTCAACGGAAATATTGTCTTGACCTTCTTCATGATGCGGGTCAGTCCAGCTGCAAGCCAAGTGATACTCCTATGGATGTGAACCACAAACAGTGTGCCCAGGCATCTGACTCTGATCTCCTTCTTCAGAATCCTGAATATTATCGACGTCTTGTTGGAAAGCTGATATATCTCACAGTTATCAGACCGGATATTTCCTTTGCTGTTGGTCTTGTCAGCAGATACATGCACTCTCCTCGAAAATCTCATCTTCAAGCAGTAGAACGAATTCTCAGGTATCTGAAAACCGCTCTTGGTCAGGGACTTGTCTATAGGACCTCCTCTTCTGCTCCAACATTGGTGACATATTCAGATGCTGATTACGCTGGCTCTCTCGATGACCGGCGATCTACGAGTGGTTTTTGCACTTACCTTAGAGGACATCTTGTGACTTGGCGAAGTAAGAAACACGCGGTCGTTGCTCGATCTTCAGCCGAGGCAGAGTACCGGGCAATGACATCGGTTGTATCAGAATTGACATGGCTTGAGAGTCTTCTAACTGTTCTGAGTGTAAAATTACCATCACCGGCTCTTCTCCTTTGTGACAGTCAAGCCTCCATACACATCGCAAAAAACCCGGTCTTTCACGAAAGAACGAAGCATATTGAGGTCGATTGTCACTTCATCCGGGAAAAGGTTCAAATGAAGAAGCTTGACCTAAGGCATGTCCTAGGATCAGAACAAGTTGCGGATGTCTTCACGAAGGATCTTTCCAAGACACTCTTCTATCAATGCTTGTCCAAGCTTGGCGCATACGATTTATACGCTCCAGCTTGCGGGGGAGTGTTAAAATAGCCCATGTAAATGGCCCATTATTGGGCCCATTTATTGTTTTTCTCTTTCCTCTCTATTAGTCCCACATCATGTATATGATTTTTCTCTTCCTTTATACCTCCTATAAATATGTACCCATACATTGTATTTGATACTGGTGAAGATATATACAAGGTTGTGTTTTCTCCTACAGGAACAAAGGTATGGTTGTAGTCTATCTCTTGCTCTGACCTACATCCTTGAGCAACTAGTTTGACCCTATTCCTGACTATTCTCTCATTGGAGTCCAACTTGTTTTTAAATACCAATTTTATTCTAATGATTTGGTAATTTCTAGGCCTTTCCATTAGAGTCCAGATCTTATTCCTTTCAAACTGAGCTACCTATTCCTGCATTGCGACAGTCAAGTGAGGATCATTGTCTGCCTTCTCTAACTTCTTGGGTTCATATTGAGAAAGGAAACATTGTAACATAGGCTCAGTTGACAGTTGGTTCCTTGTCCTTACTCCAAGATTTACATCTCCTATCACTTGAGATTAGTGGTGATCCCTGAGGATTGCCCTCTCAGGATCTGTTCGAGCTTCAATAAGTGTAGGAGTACTCTCTTTTGTGCTTCTTCATTTGGATCTTCTTCTCCTATATGCTCAAGTTTAACTTCCTACTCTTGGTTATGAATAGTGACTTGAGCTGGGATTGTTAATAATTTCTGCAGGGACTTCATCATCTGAGTTTGCTTCAACACTTTCCAGCTTATAATAATTCTCTTTAGATGATCCTTCTCCATTTTCTTTAATGTAAATCTACTTTAATTTAGCAGCAAGAGGGTCTTCTCCTGCAAAATGTTCTTGGTGGAAGTTTTCTTCCCCATGGAAAATGGATTAGTTTCATTAAACACTACATGCATGAACTCTTTTATTTTGAGAGTCCTTTTATTGTAACACCTATAAGTCTTGCTAGATGATGAATATCCCAGGAATATACCATCATCAGTCTTCTTGTCAAATTTGACAAGACGACTCTTACCATTATTGAGAATATAATAAGTACAATGAAATATCCTAAAATATGAGACTATGTGTGGCCTTTCCTTCATTAGTTTATATGAAGTCTTCAACTTAGTCTTATGGATGAGACTCCTATTTAGAATATAGTTGGCAGTGTTAACTGCTTCAGCACAGAAGGACTTTGACATGTTTGACTCAACCAATAATGTTCTTCCTGATTCAATTAGGGTTCTGTTTTTTCCCTTTCAGCTATCCCATTTTTTTGAGGAGTTCTAGGAGCTGAAAAACTTTGTTTTATTCCTCCATCCTCACAGAATCTACAGATCAACTGGTTTTCAAACTCTGTGGTATCGTCACTTCTAATCATAAACATTTGATTGTTGAATTCAGATTGAACATGTTTAATGAATCTTGAGAAGATCCAAAATGTGTCAGACTTAGCTCTTAGATAGAAAACTCAGTTGAATCTAGAAAAGTTATGCACAATTATTAAGGTATAAGACTTTTCCCCTAAGCATTGAGTTGAGATAAAATCAAAGAGGTTCATATGCAATAAATAGAGTATTCTAATTGAATTATTATTACTAATTAGTTTGAATGCTGATTTAGTTTGTTTACTTAATTGACATACTCTACATGAATTCAATTTCTTATACTTATCTTTTGGTAAACACCCAACCAAATTATTCTTTACTAGCTTTGCTATTATTCTTTACTAGCTTTGCTATTGTCTTATTCTTAAGATGACCAAGTCTCCTATGTCAAATCTCATTTTATTTATATCAGCATTGAATAGACATTTATTTTTCACTAGAGCTGAAGTCAACCACATATACACTCTCTTTCTTAAAACCAAATAACATAATTGGATTTGTTTTAGTGTTGATTATTTGACACAGGTTATGTGTGAATACAACTTTGTATTCACCATCACAAAGCTGATTAATGCTAATTAGATTATGTTGAAGTCCTTCGGCATAAACTACTTTGCAGAAAGAGATGTCTCCAATTTTGATCACACGATAACCTTTGCGTTGATCACAATTAGAGTCACTAAAAATTACCTTAGGGCCATCTCTGGCCTTATAATATTTCAGCAGTTCTTTGTGTTCAGTCATATGCCTGGAGCAGCTACTGCCCAAGTAGCATAGCTGGTTCGTGGAAGGACAGCCCCCTACCTGCACAAACAACTAAACATTAGTTGGGACTCAGGTTACCTTGGGCCCATTACTTTTTTTTTCAATTATAGGGTGTGATGAAAATGTAAGATGGTCTTTCTTGATACCCTCTTGGATGAAAGAGTGTTGGTCTATTAAACCAACAACTTCTAGCATTATGTTCACATCTTAAATAATTAGTGCATTCATATTTAAAGGCATGGTTATTGAAAAACCTATTAAAATGATTCACTGGGAAGTTGCTTCGACTAGAATTCGACGGAACTTTCTTGTTGCGTTGATATGGAGTCGACACATAAGTGAAATTGCGTCAATATGATGTTGACGCAACCCCATGCCTGCGTTGAATAGAACTCGACGCATCTGTTGAGTTGCGTCGATATGAAGTCGAATCATGTTCCCTGTGTGTTGTTTTTTTATGTTTTGATGCTCTGATTTCTATGAATTTCTTCCCCAGAATGCTCTTATTTTAGGTAAGCTGACCCTACTAAACACATTGATCTTCTCAGGGTCATCATTATCTACAATTATTATAGGTTGTGTTTCTTTAGGTTTAACAAAGGTTATGAGATTTTTTCATGCAGGTGTGCTGGATACTTGTCCCGAGCTAGTTGGCTCAGCACCCAAACCTAAGTGATTGTCTCATAGTGAGATTATTAGTTATGTTCTTGAGTTTTTGACTTCTTCAATTTAAGGAATCCTCAAAGGCTAGTTGTCCTGAGCTAGTTGTCTTTGATAGTTCATCTTTTAAAGTTTTATTTTCTTCAATTAATTCGTTTATATGTTTTTTTAAGTTTTCCATTTCAATTTTAAGTTGATTCTTCTAATGAATTTGTTCCTCATCTGATATTAACCTTTTTTCCATTTCTATTTCTTTTTAAAGTTGTTTGATTTGTTTTTCAGCTTCTATTTGATTTTTTGCAAAAATCCTTAAAGCATTCTTTAAACTCATTTTAAGAAAAGTCTAAATTATCAAAATATGGTACCTGATCATACTCATCTTCTGAATAAGATTCCAAAGCCATCAAACAGGCTTTTTTTAGCAACAACTTCATCTTCACTCTCAGAAGATGAACGTACTCTGATTCGTAGTCACTCAAGGTTTATATAATGAAACATCTTCCCTTCTTCTTGTCCTTCTTGAAGACTATTTTTTGTGATCATTCTTGTTTGACTTTTTCTTTCTGTCTTCTGGACAGTCAATAACAATGTGACCTGGCTTCCTGTAGGCAAAACAGATGACCTCTTTGCTCGGGTTCTTGCCAAACTTTGGTTTACTTGAGTTTCTTTCTCTTCTTCTGGAGTCTTCAGATTTGATCCACCTTCCGAATCCTCTGGCCAGGAGATTAAACTTCTACTCTTCAGAAGTTGAAGGCTCTCCATCAGCTGCCTTCAAAGCAATGAAGTTCTCTCTTGGGGTAGAGAGTTTGTCCTTCACTTCAGTGTCAGCCCCACTCTTAAGGAAAAATTCATAGGACTTAAGTTTGCCTAACAGAGCATCAATAGTGATTTCTCTGTGCTATCTGAACTCTCTGATGACTCAGATCCTTGAGTACCATGTGCTTGGGAAGCACATGAGAAACTTTTCATTTATCTATATGAGTGCAATTTCCTTATCCAATCCTTTGAGTTTACTCACAATAATGCTGAACCTCTCATACATTTAAGCAACTGTCTCTTGAGCTTTCTTCTGAAAGTTTTCATACTGGATATGAGAAGGGTCCTTTTGTCATTTCTTTCATCAGAACTTCCATCCACAATACTGGATAGGGACTCCCAGATTTCTTTTGCTGACTGACAATTAGCTACTTTCTGGAAGATCTCATCTGATATAGTGGATATTAGGATATTCATTACTTTTGCATCCAGTCTTTTACTCTCTTTTCCTCTTCAATCCATTCAGATCTTGGAACTATTCTTTTGTAGTGTTCCCACTGACATGTTTTTTGAAGGGCATACGTGGTTCTATAAGAATAAAATCCAAAATTATTTCATCAATAGAATTCATGTATAATTTAATTTTGGCCTTCCAGAATGTAAACTTCTATAAGTTAAACACTGGTTGTCTTGTGGATGCAAATTCTTTAAAGTTATTAGTTGTTATTTTGAATTTAGATGTCTATAATAATTTGTGGACGTGTTCAACTGTTCAGATCTTTTGATCAAAGCATTAACCTTTATTTGATCAACCTCCCTCTACTTCCAATTAAATTCTCAGAGAATTCTCTAGGGGGTTAATAGAGATTTAAAGTTTGATTTAATTAAATTACTGATTTCAATTAACAAAGAATTTGTATTCACAGAAAATTAGCCAGAGAATTATTGTAGTAAATAAAAGCATAACACAACAAACAATCACAAAAAACACAATCCCAGAAGACACCAAAATTATAGTGGTTCCTCAAAATCTAGGGACATCCACTCTTCTACCACTTTGATAGGAATAAACTATCACAGTGCCCGAGTCTTTTGATAAGGAGACTCTCAAAAGCAGCATTTAGATCTTTTGTTAAGGAGATCTTGAACGCCAGATCTTTTGATATGAAGATCTTATACTACTAACTGACTGAGTCTTTTGATAAGAAGACTTTTAGAACCAATGACTGAATCCTTTGATGAAATTTTTTTGAAACTCTTTACTCAACAATAAAAGAAGAGAAGATTGAGATAGTAGAAAAATGATGTCTTCAATGATTAGTTCTCTTTCAGCAAATTTCTGAGGACTGTAGACACTAAGTGTTTTTTATGCGGAGCAGAGATGATGACGAGTTTTTCGTCTATTCAGGGCTGATTTGGCGACTTACCATATGGCGTGCCCGGATCAACGATCGGACTCCGCAGATGTGTCTGGATCCGCGTTGCGAATCGATTTGATATATTATTTTACTTTATTTGCATTTATTTTGATGTATTTTGGTAGGCTCATCTCCGGGCCTCTGACCAATCATAGTCGTTGACGAGGGATGCCCTAATCTTCTTTTTATTTTAAATAGACCTCTTAGGGGTAGATTAGTGGCATTGCAGATTTTGGAGAAGAGAAATCCCGAAATCCAGCGATCTCCCCACGGTGGCGACTCCGTGGAGCCCTAGGGGATGACTCCTAGGCGCCCAAACTCCTCCCCAAGATACTAGTGTACTACCCATCCCTAGCCTCCTTCCCCCTCCAAAACCCTCATCCGCAGCACCAAACACCCCCTAAATCAGCCGCCTATGGCTGTCCAGAACTTCCATTTTTCCATTCACTTTCACTATTCTTTCATGAAATTTACTATTCATAAAGTATAGTTTTCCCCCCCTCCCTATTCCGGTTGTCGACCAACTTTGGCTGCTCCTACCAGCAGCCGGCCGGCTGCTCCAGGTTCTCCACCATCCGCCTCCCTCAACCCTTCCTATCCCTAGGCCGACCACTTCTCTGCCCCCTAAAGCACCGCCACTTCCTCCTCCCCCCCACATAACCGACCACCTCTCCCCTTCCTTCCCCTTGGGTTTTCCCTCTCCTTTTCGTGGATCCACCCCCAAGCAGCCCTATTTTTTCCTAGATCTGTCCGGATCTAGTTTTCAACCCCTGATACGTTATTTCCACCACCCGTACATCATGCCACTGCCCGGATCCACCGTTAAACATAGGATCCATCTATCCCTTGCCCAGATCTACCCCCTTGTGGCCGGATCTATCTATTTCCAGCCCGATCTCGCCATCTACCGCCGAGGACAACCACCGCCATCATCGTTTCGCCTCCGGTTCTATATTTGATCGCCGTTTTACTCATCTGACTCCAGAATCTCTATTGCTTTGGTCAACCCACTATTTGGTGAGAATTCATTGTACTTGATTATTATTTTCAGCATATTTATATTGGATTGAATCACTATATTAGTTTGGATATCTTGTATTGTGGTGGTTTGTTTGAAAATTATCGTGATTTGCAGGATTTATTCGCAGAACGCTTTTGCTTTGACCCTCCACGCGGAGGAAAACATAAACTTGCTTTGCCCTAGTAAATTATTTTTCCTTGCTGTGAATTAACTGCGTGGGATGTATGAACTTTATTATCTAATATGTGATCTAACTGTCTGATTTGCATAAGATATAGAGTTTGGTCGCAGATTTCCCGCCACCTATAGATTCCTCCTGTGTCAATTAGTATCAAAGCGAGGTTGCGCGCACTTTTCGATACGCAGTCGTAGAGTCTACAAATTTTTCATTATGTCTAGGTGTCACAATTATTTCCTTCCTCAATTTAAAGGTCTTGAGCCCACTTGCACCCGCTCTCACAGAACCCCTTCAGGGAGATCCTCACCTTATTACGACGATCATTCTCGATCGCAGCATACCACTTTCAGAGATCGTGGTAACCCACCGACACGACTCCACTATGCTAGAGACGATCAATATGATTATTGTCGTCGTTCTTATCCGTATACGCGAGCGGATCGTGTTGATCCTTCGACACCACTCGGTTACCTTAGGAATGATTTTTATGAGGATAGTCGTTCCGAGAGAGATCTTGAGAGTCAGTTTCATACTGCTGTCCCTTTCTTTGACGGCTCATTGAGTCCCGAGTCTTTCAGTTATTGGCTCGTGGATATGGAGTATTATCTTTATCATTTTGAGGTATTCGGTGAGCGTCGCGTCAAGTTTGCGAAACTTAGACTTTTAGATCAGGCGAGGACATATTGGGCTAGCGTTGAGAGGACCCGCAAGCGAGATCGTGTACACATCACCAATTGGGTGGACATGAAGCGTATATTGTGTCAGAGGTATCTGCCTTTGTCATATCAGAGTCTTTGCTCGACCAATTATTTTCCCTTCAGCAAGGATCCATATCTGTCGCCGAGTACAAGGATCGTTTTGACGAGTTAGTGGTGAGGAGTGATATCCGAGAGGACCCAGCCATGACCCTTTCCCGATTTTGGTCTGGACTACGGTTTGACCTATGTACTGAGGTAGTTTTCCATAGCTCGAAGTCCCTCGAACATATATATCTGCTAGCCCTTCGTTATGAACAATCTTTGAGATCTGCAGGAGCTGGTCGAAGGGATTCTCACCTTGATCTTCGCAGTACGAGTCTCTCCCATACTGAGGTCACCACGATGCCTACCATTGTCCTGTCAGCCATGATAAAAGTGATACCTGATGTGGATTGCTCTCACCCCAGTGAGTTGTTTAGCTCATTGAGTGACCTATCTCTGGTTTCTGACTCGTCTATTATGACCCCGACTGAGAGCGAGCCTGAGCGACTTACTGAGTCTGTAGTGTTGTGTCCATCACCCACACCTCCTCCTCTGCCATACGTCGGGTTAGTTAGCACCCCAACTACAGACCCATTTCCTGACACTGCACCCACGGATCCATTCTTAAGTGTAGGTCTATGTCGCTCTCCCGTTGTCATTGCCCTGAGTCACATCACGACCGAGAGTCCAGAGCCTGGTGTTAATCTCGAAGTGATTATGTCACCTATTCATAGGGACACTACCCCTTGCGATGGTACTTATCTGGAGGACCTTGACCCTAATGACGAGTCTATGACGACGGCCCTGTTGAGCCTCCTGATGGGCCACCACATCCTGGTGAGCATGCAATTCAGGTGAGCCGCTTATTTACGAGTTTCGGGTTAGTGTCGTTTCTTCCATTATCGTCTCTGGCCTTGTCCTAGAGGATGAATATTGTGTGGAGCATCAAGTATTTTGGGCACCACCTGCTGACACATCCCACCCTCGATGAGTTTTTGGATACACCACCCGCTGACCCACCTGATGAGTTCTTTCTTGTCGGGGACACTCACCACATTTTAGAGTCACTACTTCTAGTCGATGTACACGATTTTCACTCAGGTGGTTGTCTCCTTCACGATGACTTTTCTTACACACATTCTGGTGAGCCCCCTAATGTGCTACGTTCCCCGAGAGACGTTTGACTCTTTACGAGCCTGTATTTGAGTATAGTTGTCTCTCACGGTCATCTGAGCACTCGTCTCACACGGAATGAGTTTTTCTACACTCCGCTAAGAGAGCCTCCTGATAGGCCACCTCTTTTGATAGATTTTCTGGTCATTAGTAGATTTTCTCATAGAGAGCATGTTGTGTTGGTCATGTTTCATTTGCATGAGTCTGTTGAGTCGTTTCGTCATCATTTGCACGAGTCTGTTGTATTGTCTGTTCATCGTTTGCATATGCAGCATGAATCGGTCTGACTGAGAATTCATAATGATAATAAATTTTATAAGTCACATGCGGATGTTTACTGACAAGTGCAGGTACTTCATGAAGGCGAGCAGGTGATGGTGAGAATCTGCGTTGTGAGGTTCCGTGCGAGGCTTGCTAAAAGCTTGAGCGTTAGGCGAATGGATCCCTATATAATCATGAGACGGATCGAAGCAAACACCTATGATCTTGATATCCCTACAAGTATAGGCATCCATCTGATATTTAGTGTTGAAGATATGACGCCGTACTATGAGCGTGGCGAGTATGTGGACCCAAGCAGTGGGGATTTCCAGCCGCCCACACCTCCACTCCCGTTGCCTTACCACCTTCATATCCCACTTCTGACACCCCCCTACATGGGGACTCGTCTTCGTTGGTTCTACCGACGACGCCGCTGATCGCATCGGGATCCACCACTCGTGAGTTGAGTGTTGAGAGCATCATGGAGACTAGACTCCACCAGTGCATTCCCACTACAGACGTTGGTGACGCTTGGATACTTGCAGCAGAGCTTGATCGATTCGCCCCTGGACTTCGACTTCAGCACGGTCGTCTCCATTCACCGAAGATGACAACTTTTCAGTCAAGGGGAGTTGATTGGCGAGGACACTCTTCTGTCGACGACACTTGGACGACTTGCAGTGGACCTCTTTGAGTTGTACCTGACATCCATCGAGAGAATTCCAATTCCAATTCATCGGGAGATGAATTCTTTGAAGTCGGGGAGATTGATGCGGAGCAGAGACGAGGACGAGTTTGTGGCCCGTTCGGGATTGATTTGGCGACTTACCATATATGGCGTGCCCGGATCGACGATCGGACTCCGCAGATGTGTCCGGATTCGCGTTGCGAATCAATTTGATATATTATTTTACTATATTTGCATTTATTTTGATGTATTTGGGTAGCCTCACCTTCGGCCAATCATAGCCGTTGATGATGAATGCCCTAATCTTCTCTTTATTATAAATAGACCTCTTAGGGGATGATTAGAGGCATTGCAAATTTTGGAGAAGAGAAATTCCGAAATCCTGCGATCCCTTCACGGTGCCGGCTCCGTAGAACCCTAGGTGACGACTCCTAGGCGCCCAAACTCCTCCCCAAGGTACTACTCATCCCTAGCCTTCGAAATCCTCATCCGCAGCACCAAACACCCCCCAAATCAGCCGGCTATAGCTGTCCAAAACTTCTATTTTTCCATTCACTTTCACTATTCTTTCATGAAATTTACTATTCATAAAGTATAGTTTCTCCCCTCCCTATTCCAGTTGCCGGCCAACTTCAGATGCTCCTATCAGCAGCCGGCCTGCTGCTCCAGATTCTCCACCGTCCGCCTCCCTCAGCCCTTCCTATCCCTAGGCCGACCACTCCTCTGCCCCCTAAAGCACCACCACCTCCTCCCCCCCCACATAACCTGCCACCCCTCCCCTTCCTTCACCTTTGGTTTTCCCTCTCCTCTTTGTGGATCCACCCCCAAGCAACCCTATTTTTTCCTAGATCTGTCCGGATCTAGTTTTCAGCCACCGATACGTTATTTCCACTACCCGTACGTCATTCCACCGCCCGGATCCGCCGTTAAACATAAGATCCATCTATCCCTTGCCCGGATCTATCCCCTAGTGGCCGGATCTATCTATTTCTGGTACGATCTCGCCATCCACCGCCGAGGACAGCCACCACCATCATCGTTTCACCTCCGATTCCACATTTGATCGCCGATCTACTCATCCGGCTCCAGAATGTCCATTGCCTTGGTCAGCCCACTATTTAATGAGAATTCATTGTACTTGACATATTTATATTGGATTAGATCACTATATTAGTTTGGATATCTTGTATTGTGGTAGTTTATTAGAAAATTATCGTGATTTGCAGGATTTATTCGCAGAACGCTCTTGCTTTGACCCTCCACGCGGAGGAAAGCCTAAGCTTGTTTTGCACTAGTAAATTATTTTACCTTGCTGTGAATTAACTGTGTGAGATATTTGAACTATATTATCTAATATGTGATCTAACCGTCGGATTTGCATAGCATATAGGGTTAGGTCGCAGATTTTCCACTGCCTATAGATTTGCCCTGCGTCTGCTCTGGATCTCTTTAATATTATGAACCCTTGCTTGAGAAGAAGTTGTAGGGGTTATAAGCCTTGGATCCACAGAGATCAATCTGTTTTTGTTTTGCAGCAACAAGAAGGAAGAAGGAAGAATAAGATTGGAAAAGCTGATGTCTAATACTATCAGAATATCTTGTCTCTCTGTATGTTCTGTATTGTGATCTGCCGTTTGAGTTTTTCTTTTTTGAATAAACTTGAATTTCTCTGTTTCATATAAACTTTCTTCACAAGGAATGAAATTATATTCTTCCAATTCCTCTTCACTTAAATATAGACAAATTCTTCAAAATCCTTACATAAAAACTCGTCTGAATTTGATGGAGAAATCTTATCTTTAAGCTTTCTTCCAATAGCTGAAAATATTTGAAAGAATTCTATAACGTCTTCCTGAATATAAGCCTGAACAGATCCTCTGTTATTTCCAAATTAAGCTTTACTCGACGCTACGTCGCCTTCAAGTAGAAGACATGTCGATTTCTCCCTTTAAAATAAAGTCGTCTTGACTCTGTAATCGACGTTGCGTCGATATCCTATTGACCGATGCACATTCTTCTGCCTTAGAGTAACGTCGACTTAACATATGTGGTTGACTTTTAGTCGAAGTGACATCGACTTCCAATCGAAATTGCGTCGACTTCTAATGGACGCATGTTGACTAAACTTAATTTTCTTCCTTATTTCAGGGTGCCTACTTCATGTTTTTGACTCAACTGACTTCCTAGGACATCTATGACCACATTACCATCTCTATATAACAGGAGTAATAATCCTAGATTGTAAAATCACTTATAATATAATTTTTTAAGTTAAATCAAAAGGTTTTTTCCCAACATGTTGTACATGCGACAATAATGGGAATAGAACTCGACATGGGATTGCTCGAGAAATGAAGTAATTTCATACCCGAAAAATATCTCATCTTCAAAGTCGTGTGAGGTGCACGCCAGCTGGGCCAGGGCCTCAGTTGGATGTTGGATGCTATGAAAACTAATGGAGGAAACCCATCCAGATCCTGAAAGAGTGTCGTGGGGTTGAACATTAGGTTGATGAGGTGTAGGTAGTGATGATTTGGAAGGAACCCCGATTGAAAGTCTTGTCGAAGTGGGAGAGTGACAAGATGTGACGGTAGGGTAACAGTGAGCTCATGAGATGTTGGAAAAGAGGAGTTCAGAGATAAGAGAGTTGACAAGCAGGCATGGATCTCCAAAATTTGGGGGGGGGGAGCATAAAAAACATGTGGCGTCGTGTGAAAGGCTGACGAGCCACTAGGCGGAGCCTCTGTCACAAAGTTGTCAGAAGTCGGGTGGATTGGATGGAAACAGGTGCAAGTCAAAGTGGGAGAGTGACAAGATGTGACGGTAGGGTAACAGTGAGCTCATGAGATGTTGGAAAAGAGGAGTTCAGAGATAAGAGAGTTGACAAGCAGGCATGGGTCTCCAAAAAATTGGGGGGGGGAGCATAAAAAACATCTGGCGTCGTGTGAAAGGCTGACGAGCCACTAGGTGGAGCCTCTGTCACAAAGTTTTCAGAAGTCGGGCGGATTGGATGGAAACAGGTGCAAGTCGGAAGATGGGCGGTATTAGGGAGTGCGTGCCACGAGCGATAGTAGGAGAATGAAGTGAATGTTGGGAATGGAGGTAGCGTCAACAGTTCAAATGATCAAAGACCCACTGAGGGGTGATCGTGGGATGGAGGAAGGAGGAGGCTCGTCTGGGAGCATCAGAATCCCTAAATGAGTGACATGTCAGATTAATTGATATGAGCTAGCCATATCAAGATCTAACACAAAGAATGCGAACTTGTATTGCATGAAATCAATGATACAATCGAGAGATAAGCTTTTGCCAAGGAACCAAAGACTGGATCCTTTAAAGCTAAGTTATCAAAGGCACACCGAGGCGCAAAGGGCCCCTGAAGCCTAGGAGCAAGGCGCAGACGCGCGCCTGAGGCACGTGGGGCGCACAAATGGGGGAAAAAGGAAATTGAGCGAATTGGGCGCTCAATTCGCTGAGATTGAGCGAATTGGGCGCCCAATTCGCTGAGATTGAGCGAATTGGGCGCCCAATTCGCTGAGATTGAGCGAATTGGGTGCCCAAGTGTGCCTTGGGGTGCATCAGGTGCATCGGGTGCGTCTGAGATCATGTTTTTTTCCTATCTAATTTTTTTAAAAAGAAATCACCTTGAAAGGCCCAGGCACGCCTTTGGCGTGCCTGGGAGCCTGTAAGGCGCGCGCCTGGGGCACATCGCCCGCCTCAGCTGTACTGAGTCACGGCGGGCTGCGCCCGGTGCCTCAGGCGTGCCTAGGTGCACGCTGTTATGCCCCCACACCCGCTCGGGTTCTCGGGGCATAAGTACTCACGACGGACCAAGGATCGAGCGAAAGACAACGGGGCTGAACCATCCGGTTCAGCCCCCACTCAATAAACCAGCCAGAAGGGGGCTGAACCACTCCGGTTCAGGCGTTCAGCCCCACTTGGGGGGGCCGGCCCCCTCTTTTCCCCGGGTATTTATAGCCCGGGGCTGCTTTGGGAAGGATTATTGAAGATCTATCAGGTATTTTCCCCCCTCTTCCTCTCAAACCCTAACCCTATTCTCTCCTTCCTCTCTAGTTTCCCTTATTTTCTCTCTTCTTCTTGCTAGATCATATCATTTGGTATCGGAGCAACCTTCCTGTGATCATGGTGATACGCTCAGAGGCGGAAACCGCACGATTGGCAACCCTAGAGGAGAACTACTTAGGGTTGGCGGATTCGGTGGCGGCAATTGAAGCTCGCTTGAACACATCCACAAAAAGCATGGAGGAACGCATGGATGGACGTATGGAGGAGATCAAGGCGCTGTTGAAGCAGTCGTTGAAGGGAAAAGCGGTTCAGGGCAGCGATTTCGAAGCGGAGGCGTCACAAAATGCCAACCCGGCAGCTAACGGAGGGACAACCGGCTCGGGGCAATTTTTTCCTGGCGGGATCGGGACCGATCCGGGCCGCACGAAGCCAGCGGGCGCCGGATCGGCCCCTGCCTGGACTGGAGCTCCGCACAGCCAGGCGGGCTGGACGGCAGCGCCAGACGGAGCCGGCTACGGCCGACCAGGGGGCAGCTACCCCCCCGCCAACCAGCGGCCTGGGCTGGCCAGCAGCAACCGCACTCGGCTGTCCAGGCCGGAAGCAGGCCCGCCGGCTCTTCCGCCGCCCAGGAAAGGGTCGCGGCCGACCACAACACGGACCGGAGATCATCGGAAGACACGAGGATATGCAACAACCACCCTACATGCCTCCAAAGAGAACTCGCATGAATTTCCCTAAGTTCCGCGGTGGGGATGCGTTAGAATGGGTGCAGAAGGCGGAGTTGTTTTTCACTTACCAGGAGATTCCAGATGACCAGTGGGTGCAGTTGGCGTCCTTCCATCTGGAAGATGACGCATACCAGTGGGCTCAGTGGTTCATACGGGCTTACGGATACGCAACATGGGCAAACTTTGTGGAAGGATTCGTGGCACGCTTTGGGCCGTTGGAATATGAGGATGTGGAGGCCACGCTATAGAAACTCCGTCAGACGGGTACAGTGATGGAGTACCGGGCAGACTTTGAGAAGCTAGAAAATCGGGTTAGTTGGGGGGAGAAGACGCTCCTCAGTTGTTTCATATCCGGGTTGCGGGACCATTTGAGGGATGAGGTCCATGCGTACGTGCCGCGCAGTTTGAGGCATGCCATCAGTCTTGCTCGCATACAGGAGGAGCGCTTCAACCGACATAAAAATCGGGCCCCACCCAGGGTCCCGCCCGCCCCAACAGCAGGTAGAAGGGAGCAGGCAACGGAAGCTCGACCGACAGTGACGCGACTCACTTAGCCTGAGCTGCAGGCCAGAAAGGAGAAAGGACTGTGTTTCAACTGCGACGAGAAATACGCGCCGGGGCATCGCTGCCAAAAGGTGCAAGTCTTCATGCTGCGCGAGGAGGACGAGGAGGAGGACCCCCCGAGCCTCGAGGACGAGGAGGGGTTGGACATGGCTGAGTTTGGAGTTTCGATTCAGGCCATGGAGGGATGTGTGGAACCCCTCACCATGCGGATCAAGGGCGGGATTGGCAAGGAAAGGGTGACCATCCTCATCGATAGTGGGAGTACCCACAATTTCATCAACCCTGAGGTGACACTGAAGGCAGGGCATCCAGTTGACAGGAACGCGGCTTTTCAGGTTATGGTCGCGGATGACAGCAAACTGCGGTGCGAAGGTGCACTGAAGGGAGTGGAGATACATCTTATGAAATATGTGTGTCGCACTGACGTCTACCTCCTTCCGATTAAGGGGTCCGATATGGTACTTGGGGTACAGTGGCTCCGCCAACTGAGGCGGGTGACCACGGACTTGGACCGCATGACACTGGAGTTCACGCAGCAGGGGACGGATTACTGCTTACACGGTATACGATCCTTCCCCCTCAAGGAGATCTCGCTACGGAGCCTTCAGAGACTGGAGGAGCAGGGCAGTATGATGGCCATGATACTCGGGGTGGCGACAGAGGGGTCCGAAGCGCGGGTGGAGTCGGACCAGATTCAGCTTCTTTTAGCACAGTTCGAGGACGTCTTTCAGGATTCACGCACTCTTCCTCCGTCGCGTTTCCGAGATCACCAGATACAGCTGAAGACGGGGGCGGACCCTACCAATATCTGTCCCTACCGCTACCCGTACGTCCAGAAGGCAGAGATTGAGCGCTGCGTATGGGAGATGCTGGCGACAGGCATCATTCGGCCCAGCACCAACGCGTTCTCTTCTCCGATCATATTGGTCATGAAGAAGGACGATTCCTGGCGATTCTGCGTCGACTATCGGGGGATGAATAGCTCCACCATAGGGGACAAGTTTCCCATCCCCATGATTGAAGAGTTGCTGGATGAGCTGCATGGAGCGAGTTTGTTCACCAAACTGGACCTCTGGTCCGGTTACCATCAAATTCGAATGAAGGAAGAGGATGTCCACAAAACGGCGTTCCGCACCCACGATGGTCACTATCGGTTCTTGGTGATGCCGTTCGGGTTGGCCAACGCTCCCTCCACTTTCCAGGCTGTGATGAACGAGATCTTTCGACCACTTCTTCGCCGGTATGTCCTGGTATTTTTTGATGATATACTAATTTATAGCAGGACTTGGGACGATCACTTGGAGCACGTGCGACATGTCCTCACCATACTGCGGGAGCACCAGTTATACGCCAAAAGGTCCAAGTGCTCATTTGGACAGAGTGAGGTCGAGTACCTGGGGCACCTTGTGTCCGCCCGTGGGGTCCAGGCCGACCCACAGAAGATTGCTAGTATGCTGTCGTGGCCCCAGCCCACGACGGTGCGAGCCTTGCGTGGCTTCCTCGGCCTGATGGGGTACTACCGCCGTTTTGTGAAGGACTACAACAAGATCGCTCGACCTCTGACCCAGCTGTTACAGAAGGATGCGTTCCAGTTGAGCACCGAGGCAGACGAGGCCATCCAGGCCTTGAAGCAGGCCATGACTACTACACCGGTGTTAGCGCTGCCGAATTTCGCCAAAGAGTTTGTGGTTGAGACTGATGCTTCGGGCGTCGGCCTCGGGGCAGTCCTGATGCAGGAGGGCCGTCCGCTCGCATACTTCAGCAAGGCCTTGGCCCCTCGGACGTTGGGACTTTCGACGTACAAGGAGATGTTGGCAATTATCCATGCGGTCGAAATGTGGCGACCCTATCTATTGGGACAGCACTTCCAGGTCCGTACGGATCACCAAAGCTTGAAGCACTTCCCTGAGCTGTGCTTGGCGTCACCACTGCAGCAGAAGTGGTTGACCAAGCTGATGGGGTATGATTACGAGATCGTGTACAAACAGGGCAGAGATAATGTGGTTGCCTACGCACTCTCCCGCCTTCCTGAGAGCTCTCTATCTCACGTGTCGGGGCCGGTAATCACCACCTTAGACGAGATACAGGCAGCGGTACTCCAGGACCCCGAGCTACGCACCATTGTTGAGGCACTACAGCAGGGTCAGACTACGGAGCCGGGCTATCATCTTCAGGGCCAGCGACTTTACTTTCTGGGCCGAGTCGTCATTCCATCTGCGTCGCCATTGCGGACGGCGATGATGCAGGAGTTTCACGCCTCGCCCACAGGCGGCCACGCAGGGATTCTGCGTACACTTCAGCGGCTCAGGGCAAATGTCTTCTGGAAGGGGATGCGTCACGATGTCCAGCAATTTGTACGGGAGTGTGAGATCTGCCAGCGGCAGAAGTACGAGACCACATCATCAGCCGGGCTTCTCACCCCGCTCGAGATCCCGCACCAGGTTTGGGACACCATTTCCATGGACTTCATTGACGGACTGCCCAAGTCCCAAGGCAAGACCGTCATATTGGTGGTGGTAGACAAGCTCTCCAAGTATGGTAATTTCCTACTATTGAGCCATCCATACACCGGGGAGATAGTTGCAGAGTCATTTGCGCGGGTGATTGTGCGTCTCCATGGCATTTTGCGCTCCATCATTTCTGACAGGGATCCAGTTTTTGTCAGCAGTTTTTGGAAGGAGCTCTTTCGGCTACAGGGTACTACGTTACGCATGAGCACAACCCACCATCCCCAGACGGACGGACAGACAGAGGTCCTCAACAGGGGGGTGGAGACTTACTTACGGTGTTTTGTGATGGACGAGCCGCGCACGTGGACCCGCTGGTTGCATTGGGCGGAGTACTGCTACAACACGTCTTTCCATACAGCTAGCAAGCTCACTCCCTTCGAGGTGGTATACGACCGTCCTCACCCTACTTTGAGTTCTTATGAGCCCGCCAGCACCGCTCTCCCAGCCGTGGAGCGGACTCTTCAGGACCGGGATCGCACCTTAGCCTTACTACGGGACAATCTGCGGGCCGCTCAGGACCGCATGAAGGCACAGGCAGACAAACACCGCACTGAGCGGGAATTCGCGGTGGGCGATGAGGTTTTCCTCAAGCTCCAGCCTTACCGCCAGATGTCAGTCTCTCGGAGGATAACTCAGAAACTCGTCCCACGTTACTACGGACCATTCCGCATTCTGCGTCGTGTGGGACCAGTCGCCTACACCTTGGATCTTCCGGCGGGGTCTCGCATCCACCCGACATTCCATGTCTCTGTTTTGAAGAAAAGCTCGGGGCTTCAGTTCAGGCCAGTCCTGTCCTTCCCGTGACGTCCAGCACGGGTGAGTTGCGGCCATCACCAGAAACCATTTTGTTGACCAAGTGGAAGAAATCAGGCACGGAATATCGACCAGCAGTGCTTGTCAAATGGAAGCAGATGGACGCAGTGCACAACTCATGGGTTGACTTGTTAGAGTTCCACGAGCAGCTCCCAGACTTCCACCTTGAGGACAAGTCGGTGCTTGATGGGGAGGGGAATGTTATGCCCCCACACCCGCTCGGGTTCTCAGGGCATAAGTACTCACGGCGGACCAAGGATAGAGCGAAAGACAACGGGGCTGAACCATCCGGTTCAGCCCCCACTCAATAAACCGTCCAGAAGGGGGCTGAACCACTCCGGTTCAGCCCCACTTGGGGGGGCCGTCCGGCCCCCTCTTTTCCCCGGGTATTTATAGCCCGGGGCTGCTTTGGGAAGGATTATTGAAGATCTATCAGGTATTTTCCCATCTCTTCCTCTCAAACCCTAACCTTATTCTCTTATTCCTCTCTAGTTTCCCCTATTTTCTCTCTTCTTCTTGCTACATCATATCACATGCCTTGACAACTGTGCTCTAAAGCACTCCCCTCTTCAAAGAGAGACTCAAGACTATACTCAAAAGATGACTCTCACTACCTAAGGGTCTCCTTTTATAGATGGAGGATCCATTATAGGACAAAGACACTACATGACAACATACGTAAAGACACGCGAGCGTATCAAAATCATCAATAAATTTATGCAAAATATTTGTGATCAGGTTTGTGAATCATTTTTCATTGGTTCTGATGGAGTGTTGCCTAAGGTGCTAGTCTTGATTACTCAAATGGATTTCAATAACTTCAATCCATGTTACCTTTGGTTTACTAGCCCTTCTCATACCCAATCCTTCAACACACTCTATGTTACAAACAAGATGGTTGAGCGTGTTAGAAGAAGAACGATTGCATTAATATGAATAAAAACATAGATACAATTCGGAGCAAGCTCCGACCAAGACCAAGGAGGCTGGGTCCTCCAATGATCCTTCTCTCCAAAGAGAGCCCAAAACCATTAAATATTTGAGATGCCCAAACACATAGACCCCTCCCCCTTAAATAGATAAGGGAGGGAAAACATAAAAGGAAATACACGATTATTAAGGTAATTAATTAATCTAATTAATATTAAATAGTTAATATTAATCAATTAACTAATACCATTAAATTATAAGAATTAATCACAGTGGTTTCCAAATGCACGCTCCGGTGGTTCCGGCAAGTAGTCGCTCCAGTGTATGCATGTGGGTAACACTTTGTCTACTTGTCTAACTAGTGTATTTTATAGCCTTCATCATACATACCCAGACCATCTTAGTCCATTTTCTATTATCTTTTTTGTTCCGTAGCTGTGACCTCCATTTTTTCTCTTTATATATAATCTTTACTTAATCTTTATTTTCTACATTTTTTGCACATTCATCTTAATATTCTCATTTCTACCATACTCAATTTCTATATGAACATCTCTTTTACTGTCAAACGTCCAAATCCATATTACATCATGACCTAATGCAATCATAGTTTTCATTTGGAATAAAGTGATAAATTGTTTCACGACTATTTAAAATGTATTTTTTGAATTAGAACTTTTTTCTTTATAACATCATCCCTAAACTTTCAATACTTGGCATAAATATGACGTTAAATCTTTAGTGGGGACAAAGGGGAAAATATGGGCCTTTTCCATTGTGTTGTTTTTGATGTTTGGATTACAGGAACATGGCCATCGTGGCCATGGTTGGATAAGTCTTTTGATCATATCTGGGAAAAGTAAGACTCAGTGAAATCCATACTCTTGGCTTGTAGATTCCTTTAACTCTTTATTCCTTGTAAGTTAATTTTGTTGGTCAAATTGCTTCTGCTTGATTCACTACAGATTATACCAACAAATAAAGTGTGTTGATTGAATTATAATCTTTTTGTTTTGTGGAACTATAACATACAAATGTAAAGAAATTCATTTATCATCAATTTATCTAGATAACATTTTTCTGCGGAACACAGAGCCGTGTTGGACCAGTGGAATGGTTGAGGCCCTACACTGACGAGACAATAGTTGAGCTTGGACAGAAAGGGGTAAAAAGTCTTTTGGCTGTCCCTATAAGGTAGCAGATCTTGATTCATTTTTCAAAATTCAAGCTTATTCTTTTATGAACTCAATTTGCAGATTCATGATATTGCAATGAAATTGTTTAGAAAGGAGCAAAACTCCGAACAAAATAAATACCCGACTATTTAAGATGTATTATTTTGATATGTTACTTATTTTCTTTCTGGTACGATTTCATACTTAATAAAATATGGCAATTAAGGTCCCTATTAAACATCAAGTGAAATTTTAACGAGGGTAAGGGAAAACCTCCATTTTCTTTGCTCATGAAAGGTCTTGGCATGTGGCTGTAACTGTCACTTTGTAAATCTAGGGTTCATATTAGGAAAAAAATGATCATCTTGTTCACATTCGTTTTAAATAATGCTTATTGTAGGCAAACGATACTAATATTTTGTTTATTGTAGATGAGTGATATAGTGTTTTCATAAATCACAGTTTAAGATCAAATTGTAATTCACCGTGTTTAACAAAGTTAAAATAAAATAAAATCAGGTTGTTATAAAAAACCAAGTCATAGAGATGGGGATCGATACTGGACTACGGGTCACCATTCTTCGGGGCCCGCATTCGTGTATTCGCGCTGGAGGCACTGATCGGATCAGCTATCCGAGATCGCTCACACGCCCGGAGCGTCTTTTTGCTATTTATATGTCTTTGCTTTTTTATTTGGACTTGTGAAAGGGTAAACAATTATAACTTATGCCTATCAGATTCTCTAGAGGGTGGTGAATAATGATTTAAAATTATTTGCTAAAACTATTTACTAGATTTAAGTAATCTCATATTAGCATCCACAGAATCACAAAAAAAGATAATTTTGCACAGCTTAAAAAGAAAGACAGAAAGTAAACACAGGAAAAGAACAACACAGATGACACAAGAAATATAGTGATTTCTCAAAATCTTGGTACGTCAATTCTTCTATCACTCTGGTAGGAATACAATATCACAATGCCTGAGTCTTTTGTTAAGGAGACTCTCAGAACCAGGGGCTAAGTCTTTTGTTAAGGAGACTCTTAGAATCAATGCACTGGATCTTTTGATAAGAAAATCTTGATCCAGGAACTGTCTTTTGTTAATGTGACTCTCAGAACCAATACTGAATCTTTTGAAGAGAGATTTTTGAAACTCCTTACTCAATAACAGAAAGTGTGAGAGTAAGAGAAGAAGAATAAGAACAATCTTCAAGGTTGAGTCCTCTTTCAATAGATTTCTGAGAGCTTCTTATGGCATGAAGTGTTCTGGATCTTTAGTGTATGATGAATCCTTTGTAAGAAGAAGAAACAATGATTATAAGCTTTGTGATCCACTATATTTCAGATTGTTCTCTGTATCTCTTGTTGCAGCGGTGAAGAGAAAGAAGAAGAAGAAAGAGCTGTTGTCGACGATCTGATTATTTTATGTGTATTCTGTATTGTTTTTTCTTGTGTTTTGAATCATGGTATATCAATCTCTTGGGAATTTCAAAATGTTCCTCTTTGGAGATTGTTTTCAGAAGGAATAAAATATAATTTATCTTTGATTTAATAAATCCCATGAGTCTCTTCAGAATTCTTTCTTATAGTCTCTTGTAAATTCTGTTAGAAATCTTTCATTTAATCTTCTCTGTAAGATTCAAATAACTTCTATAGTTATTGTTTTTCAGTAAGTCTGAATAAAAGCCTCTGAAGTTTCCTTTCTGGATATATGTATCGATGCTATTTCGAGTTCTGATAGAAGGTGCGTCAAAATCTGTTTCAGAATGAGACTCTGTAAACTTAACTTGTTAATTGACGTTACGTCGATATCTTATTGACGTATTTGTCGACTTATGCTCTGGAGAGGTGTCAAATTCACTTCAGAAGATGCGTTGACAACCCCGTCAGAGTTACGTCGGCTTTCAGTCGATGTTGCGTCGACTTTTAATCGACACATATTTTTCTTGGTTGAATTTCATCCTATTTTTAGTTTCCCTTTCATATGCCATTGACTTAATTGACTTCCTAGAACTTCTATGATCAATTAACTTCTCTATACAATATTGATAATTATCCTAAAATGTAAAATCACTTATAAATAATTGGTTAAGTTAAATCATAGGATTTTCCCAACAATCTCCTCCTATTTAGCATAACAAATTTTACGAAATTTTTAAAGTGATTTTACAGCATAAAGCAAAAGTAAAGAAAACCTTATACAATATTTACATAAGATGAAAGTCAGAGCATCCAACATCCCGAGCTTGAGGGAGTAAGAATTAAGAGATTTACCAGATACAACTTTGGTGAGCATGCCAACAAGTTGATCTTCAGATGACACAAACACCATGGTAACTGTCCGATCCTGAATTTTGTCCCACACAAAGTGCCAATCGATTTCAATGTGCTTAATTCTATCATGAAAGACAGGATTGTGTGATATATGAATATCAGCTTGATTATCACAGTAAAAGTGCATAGCCTTAAAAACAAAGAAGCCGATTTCTCCCATGATAGATTTAACCCAGGTGAGCTCACAGGTAGTAACTGCAATGATACGATACTCAGCTTCAGTGGAGGAACGTACGACTACATTTTGTTTTTTTACTTCTCCAGGAAATATGGTTGCCACCAACAAATATAGTGTATCCACTCGTAGATCTTCTGTTCAGGGAAGAACCTGCCCAATCTGCATCACAGTACCCATGGACCTTAAGGTGACCATGATCTTGATAGAGAATTCCTTTTCCGGTGTCTTTTTTTTAAGTATTTGAGAATCCACAGAACAACTTGATAGTGATAAACTTTAGTGTTGCACATGAATTGACTAACTCAGCGAACAACGAAGGAGATATCAGGTCTGGTAATTGTCAGATAAATCAACTTTCCCACGATATGTTGATATTTTGACTTTCTCTCAAGAACAAGATAAGTCTCCTTGTGAATGCCATAATTAGGGTCCACAGGACTATCCACAGGTTTGACTCCCAAATATCCAACATCACTGAGAAGATCCAAGACATATTTACGCTGAGAGATCATATCTTTCCTGCAGATCGGACAATCTCAATTCAAAAGAAGTACCGAAGAAGACCAAAAACCTTGATTTCAAAGGCTGATGCCAATTCCTCTTTAACCAGAGTAATGTGGTAGTCATCAGTTTCAGTAATAATGATATCATCCACATTGACTATGAGAATAGTGGTACATTCCTCCTTTTTGTAGACAAAGACTGAGTGATTTGAAGTACGAGTGAAATTTAGATAAACAAGTTTGTCGCTTAGCTAGGCAAACCAGACACGAGGTGCTGTTTGAGACCATACAAGACTTTCTTAAGGCGACACCCATGTCCTTTAGGAACATCCATACCGGGAGGAGTCATATAGATTTCTTCCTCTAATTCACCATGAATGAAGACATTTTTTACATAAAGCTGGTGCAAAGTCCAAGACTTATAAACATCAATAGACAATAAAAATATGACTGAGTTCAGTGTAGCGACCGGTACAAATGTCTCTTGAAATGCAACTTCATCAACCTGAGTGAATCTCATTGCAACCAATCTTGTTTTATATCTATCAAGAGTTTCATCTTGAAGAAATTTAGTATATATTCATTTGCATTCGACTGGGTGGCACCCATGTGGGATAGGGACAATCTCCCAACTCTTTTGACGTTGGAGAGCATCCATCTCCTCCATAGCCCTTATCCAGTGGGGATTCAAGCTAGCTTCTGAAAAATTATTAGGAATAGAAATAGAGGTAACAGATGCAAGATAAGCTTGTAACGAGTGAGAGATAGAGTGATACCCAACATACTTATCAATAGGATATCTAGTACGACCACTATGAATTTGAAGCGCAGACGTGGTCTCTTGAGTGTTGTTGTTGCTTGGATCTGGCAAAGTGGTAGTGAGTGGTGGAGCCTGAGTGCAACCTTCTTGTCTAATATTTTGGTTTTGCCTTCTCTTGTAGACTTGAAAATCCTTCCTCCTTCTGTACACACAAAGATCATTGGTTGGAGCTTCCTTTCTAACATGAATATCCACACTTTCCAGAGCAATCACATCAACCAGAACAGGTAGGGGTGGCAACGTGTCATTCTCATTTTTTTGCTTTCCTCCTGAAAAGTGACAATTCAGCCCTCATCAGAGTAATATGGAGTGTTTTCAAAAAAGGTAACATTTTTGATATAAACCTTCTTCGGAGAGCAGAAGAATAACACTTATACCGCTTTTGGTTGACATCATATCCCACTAAAATACTTTATCACTTGTGGGCCTAATTTATTCTTATGAGGCCCCACAATATGAACAAAAACAACACATCCGAATATATTAGGAGGAAGATTGAATAGAGGGATATTTGGGCAAAGAAGCTTTAAGAGGTACTTTCCCTCCAATGTACAAGTGGCCATCCGATTAATTAAATAGACGTAGGTGAGGACACCTTCATCCCAAAGTCCCTTAGGGACGTGCATCTCTTGCGGCAGGAAACGTGTGGTCTCTAAGATATGACGATTCTTCCTTTTGGCTACCCCATTTTGCTGAGGAGCCCCCAGACAGGAAGTTTGGAAAATAATGTCTTGGTCTCCCGGGAAACTCTGAAGATCACTACATGTGTATTCGCTTCCGTTATCACTTTTAAGAATTTTAATTTTAGTTCCAAATTGAGTATGCACATGATGATAAAATAACAGAAATATTTCTGAACCCACATTCTTCTTTTTCTCGAGGTACATCCAAGTTGTTGGAACCCCAGTTTGGATTTGGACTAGGTTCACTATTAGGTTTGTTGACCCAACATGTATAACCTAATGTCATTTGTTAGTTATAGGGTTAAGGTTAGTCTCATTAGGTTAGATTATTGAAAGCTGCCTTTAGAAGACTTCAGAGACTCAAGACTTTAGAGACAGAAGACTTAAAGGAAATGCAGTTAAAAAGATTTCAGAAGTTCAGCTCGACGATAGCTGAACTCTGCTCGACGATCGTCGATCTCAGATCGACGAACTCAGAGTTCCTTCTCTTAGTTGAGCTCGATGAAAGTTCAGCTGAGATCGACGACTTTGATCTCATATCAGAAGTTCAGCTCGACGAAAGACTATCTCTGGTCGACGAACTTGGAGCTCAGATTGACAGGTCATTTTCAGATCGATGATCGCTGAGCTCAGCTCGACAAAGGAGAATTCTTAGCTCGACGAACTTGGAGTTCAGCTCGACGAAATTATTCCTGAGTTCGACTATTTCCTTCCAGGTTCTGTTCGACTTTTTCCTCTCTGCAGTTTCTCAGATCGACTATCATTTCAAATTCGATTATATTAAGACAGTAATACTCTGATAATTAATGCTCATATTCTCAAAAATATATCCATTCCATGTCAGCATTAATTATGACCTTCACAGAGTTATTTTCTCTACCATATTCAATGAGACAGTTAGGTAAACTCATTAAAGACAAATTTTAGCCGTTCAACTCCCAAAATTTCTGCAGTCAGTCAAGGAAAGGAATTCAAAATTCAAAGGCTGAAATCTGCAAGGAATATATAAGGATTATCTTTTCAAGATAGTAAAAAGTTAGTTAGCTGTGACAAAAAGAATAATTCACAGAAAACTGAAAGAAGAACAACTCTCATACAACTCAAGTTCTTCATCAGTTTTTTTCTTCAGGGCTTTCAAGAGACAATCCATCAACATCTGTCTAAAAGCGTCCTGAAGATCATCAAACAATCTGAAGGCCTACACCCTGAGCAAAGCTTCCTTTCTCCTGAACTATTTTAGATCTCAGGGGGAGCTTTGACAACAACAGTCATCCACTAGTCTTCTCAGAACTTTGAGAAAGAGAAGATAATATCAAATTTCTTTTTCCATTTCCTGTGTACATGGTTTTAACTCCCTTCAAAAGTTAGCCTTTGGTTGTTAAATCTTCCGATCAAAAGACTTAGTTTGGTTTTTGGGCACCTGGTCAAAAGCTCAAAGGGTTGCTAGATCTCTCTTGAAAATAGATCTTGTGGTGACAGAGCATCTGAGCAAAAACTTATGGTGACAGGGCACTTGATCAAAACCTGTAGTGGATTCCTAACAGGGTGGTAGAAGAGTGGATGTACCCAAGTTTTAGGGGAACCACTATAAAATCTTTGTGTCGTCTGGTTGCTCTATTTGTTATTTTCTGTGCTGTGATTTTCAGTGTTTTATTTCTGCCTATTTACATATAGATATCACTTATTTTAATCCGCTATAAAAATTAATCAAAAGATTTTTAATACTCTATTCACCCCCCTCTGAGTTAGTGTGATCTATCCCTTCACTTTCAATTGGTATCAGAGGTGAAAGATTGTTTGGTTTCACAGGCTAACACCTGAACTAAAAGATCTTTGATAGATCCTATTTACTCTATTGTCTTTTTATATCATGACACAAAATAAGGAGTACTCAAGCACCAGACCTCCAGTGTGCAATCTTAATAAGTTTGCATTTTGGAAGGCAAGGATTAAGATTTATATGAATTCAATTGATAAAGACATTTATAATTCTATCTTGACAGACCCCCCTACTTCATCTGCAACAACCAACACAAGTGTTGTTCCACCACCGAAGTGGACTTATGCTCAGAAGAAATCTAAGGTTGCTGATGCCAAGGCCATGAACATTCTGGCTCAAACTATGTCTGATGACATATTCCAGAAAATGGTTGAATGTACATCAACAAAAGCCATTTGGGATTCCCTTAACCAAATGGTAGCATGATTTGCTGATGAAAGGAACGATAAGAGATCCCTTCTCATTTCATAATATGAGAATTTCAAGAAGGAAGAGTCAGAGTCAGTTGCAGATATGTACATCAGACTCAGCCTGATTATCAATGAGCTGAAGAATTTGGACAAGAGCACCTCATTAACATAAATTAATGATAAGATTTTTATGTGCTTCCCCAGCACATGAGATTCTAGGATCTGACCAATCAAGGAGGCCAGAAGCCTAAATGAGATTTTTACTGAGTCATTATTAGGCAAGCTCAAGTTTTATGAGTAACTTATCAAAACCAGGGAAGCAGCTGAACAAAAGACTTCTACCTCAGGAAGGAAGGAGCAAAGTATTGCCTTCAAGACATCTGAGGAATCAGAAGCACTACCTGCCAATAAAGAGCTAATGAGTCTATTAGCTAAAAGATTCTACAAAATGGCTAAGAAGGACTTCAGAAGAAGCTCAATCAAAAATGAGGACAAACTAAGGTATGACAAGACTCCTACTAAGGAAATTGTTTGCTATGGATGCAGGAAGTCAGGACACATTCTCCCAGAATATCCAGAGGTTCAAAAGAAGGACAAGAGAAAAGAGAAAGAGTATAAGAAGCACTCCAGCAAGCCCTCCTCCAATAAATACAAGAAGAAAGAGAAGAGATTTGTGGCTGAGACCTGGAGTGACTCAGAAGAAAAAACTTCATCCAATTCTAGTGAGGATGAAGAAGAGGCAAAAGCCAGAGAGATCTGCTTGATGACAATTGATGCATCATGCAGCTACTCAGGAGCTGAAGAATCAGCAGCAGAATCTGAATCAGAAGAGGACCATGTAATAGCTTCTTTTGATTTCACTTTTGATCAATTTAAATTTGAATTCAAACTCCTATGTAATGATTTAATTAAATCTGAAAAGAAAATCGAACTTCTCAGAGAAAAATAAATTTAATATGACAATCTTTTTTCTGAAAACATCAGACTGAAAGATGAATTAGACTTAAGCTTCTGAACAAATTATTTCATTAAAACCTAAATTAAATGAGGCTAAAGAATTTGAAGAATCCCTTAATGGGAGAAGCATCAAATTAATGAACATCACAAGCACAGTCAATGCCAGACTTAATGACAAACTGGGCTTGAGAGCTTCATCCAGTCAGCTTCCTCTTTTGCAGAAAAATATTCTTTCTAAACCTATCAAATTCATATCTGAAATAGGAAAAGAAAAAGAAACTAATAATGAAACAGAGTTTTTAAATATGGCCAAATCAAAGAAAAATAAAAATTCACATAAAAATCATTTTCAACAAAATTTGTCGAACTCAGATCGACGAAATCAGTATTTTGCGTCGAATGACGATTGACGAACTCTGTACCCAGATTTTGGGTATGATTACTCAAGAGAGGGTGCTCGACGAAATCAACATGTTTCGTCGAACAGAGATCGACGATCGTGAAATGCGGAAAATGAGTATTATCATTCTGTGAACCGAGATCGACGACATCAATACTTTTTGTCAAACCTCAGCTCGACGAACTCAACTAAATTCGTCGACCTCAAATTTTGAAAACAAAATTTTTAATTTCTATCAAACTAAATATCAGAAACCAAAACCTGTTAATCCTTTTACTCAATGGATAATTCTTCCTAGGAGATATCATCTATTAGGCTATAAGGATCAACCTGATTATTCTTACATTTCTAGTTATAAATTTGAGAAAAATCAAAGACCCAAGGTTACCTGGGTCAAGAACACCTAATCTATTTTCTTGCAGGTGATGGACTGTCCTACCACAGAGCAACAATGGTACTTGGATAGTGGGTGTTCAAAACATATGACAGACAGCAAGGGAAATCTAACTGATTATAAGTCAAAGTTTAGACCAAAAGTGATCTTTGGAGACTCCAATTGTGGCCAAACAAAAGAATATGAGAATGTCAAAATTGGAGCTGTCACCTTCAGGAAAGAAGCCTATGTGAGTGGTCTCAAGTATAACCTGATATCCATAAGCCAATTATGTGTTGAACGTTATCATGTATCATTTAATCAATCTTCTTGTATTATTACTTCTGATAATAACGAAATTATTTTAACTGGACTTAGAGAAGATAACATATATTTAGTAAATTTTTAGTCTGTTATTTCAGAAATTTGTTTATTTAATCAGATTAGTTATTCTAATGACTTATGACATAAAAGATTAGGACATATAAATTTAAGAAATATTGCTAAACTATCTAGGGACAACCTTGTTAGAGGATTACCCTCTGGCCCCTACAAGAAGGAAAGTCTCTGCAGGGCTTATCAATTAGGCAATCAAACTAAAAATAGTTTCAAATCAATTAATAAGAGTAATTCACCCAGAATTTTGTATTTGCTACACATGGATGTTTTTGGACCCATTGCTGTACAAAGTCTGAGAGAGAAATCATACACTCTAGTTATTGTAGATGACTTCTCTAGATTCACTTGGGTGTTCTTTCTGAAAAACAAGTCAGATAACTTTAAAGTTCTTACAGACTTTCTTAGGAACATAAAGATTGAGTACTGTACTGTAGTTGCATTGATTAGAAGTGATCATGGTACTGAGTTTGAATCTCTTATTATGCAAGAATTCTGTGAGAAGGAAGATATCAGACATTGCTTCTCTGCTCGTAGAACTCTTCAACAAAATGGGGTAGCAGAAAGGAAAAATAGAACCCTTATTGAAGCTGCTGGGACATTGCTTGCAGATGCTTACTTGCCTCTATCCTTTTAGGCAGAGGCTGTAAGCACAATAAATTATGTTCTGAATAGAAGTTTAATACATAAACTTAAGGGTAAGACTCCCAATGAATTGCTTAAAGGGAAGCAACCTAAAATAGATTATTTTAAAGTATTTGGTTGTAGATGTTATATTCACAATAATAACAAGAAATATCTTAGAAAGTTTGAAGCCAAAGCTGCAGAGAGAATTTTTCTTAGATATTGCCAAGTCATCAAGGCTTATAGGTTATTTAACAAATCAATCTTAAAAATGAAAGAATCTGTACATATAACTTTTGATGAAGCTAGTATGTGTTACAGAGAGAAAGATTCTTCTACCAGAGATACATTGCAGGTACCCCTTCTGTATGAGAAATTGGATGACTTAAATCTCACCCAAGAGGGTACATTGCATCCTTCTCCACAGATTGATGAAGAGAGTGAAGAAGAAATTGTTGGAACAATTGAACCAACAACAACTAACATAATTCCACAAGAGGAATTAATTCCCCAAGCTGTTGATGAACCAACTCCTCCTACTGATCTTGTCACACTTAGAGATCATCCCATATCTCAAGTGATTGAAGACATATCAGTTTGTGTGCAAACAAGACATCAACTCAATCAAGATTTGATGCATGCTTGCTTTATATCTCAGATTGAACCTCAATCCATAAAAGATGCAGAGCAAGATTCTCACTGGATTATTGCAATGCAAGAGGAGCTCAATCAATTTGAGAGATGCAGAGTTTGTGATTTAGTTTCAAGACCCAAACACTACCCAGTCATTGAAACTAAATGAGTTTTCAGGAACAAGTTGGATGCTCAAGGATTAATTGTAAGGAACAAAACAAGATTAGTAGTTCAAGGCTATTCACAGGAGAAAGGAATTGATTATGACCCGACCTTTGCCCCTGTTGCAAGGCTGGAGGCTATCAATTTTTTTTTTGCATATGCAGCATACAAGAAATTCAAAGTCTATCAAATGGATGTCAAAAGTGCATTCCTTAATGGTGAACTCAAAGAGGAAGTCTATGTGGAGCAACCATCAGGTTTTATCTCTCCAACTCATCCCTCTTTTGTTTTTAAGTTGCATAAAGCTCTCTATAGTTTAAAGCAAGCTCCAAGAGCTTGGTATGAGACCCTTACTAGCTTTCTTTTAAAGCATAAGTTCACTAGAGACATTGTAGATAAGACTTTGTTTTTTAGGCATCATAAAAATAAAATTTTGCTAGTACAAATATATATAGATGACATCATATTTGGCTCTACTGATTCCAAACTATGCAAAAGGTTTTCTGACCTGATGCATTCCAAGTTTGAAATGAGTAGCGTGAGTGAGCTTTCTTACTTCTTTGGTCTTCAAGTGAAGCAATCCTCTGATGACATTTTCATCTCCCAATCCAAATATGCTAAGGAGCTAATTAAGAGATTTGGGATGTCTGATAGCCCAGCTATGAAAATATCCATGGCTTCCAATGCTGTGATTGATTCTGATTAACAGGGCAAGTCACTTGATCAGAAAACATATAGGGATATTGTTGGGTCCTTGTTATATCTCACAGCTAGTAGACCAGATATAATATTTGCTACATGTCTTTGTGTTAGGCTCTAAGTGAACACTAAAGAATCTCATCTTATTTTACTTAAAAGAATTTTGAGATATATAAAGGGTTGTCCAAATCTAGGACTCTGGTATACAACTGAGTCAGAATTTGAATTAACTGGATTCCCAGATGCTGACTTTGCTGGATGTAGAGTTGACAGAAAAAGCACATCAGGAACATGCCAGTTCCTTGGTGATAGGCTTGTGTCTTGTTTTTGTAAAAAATAGACATCTGTGTCAACTTCAACTGCTGAAGCTGAATATATAGCAGCTGCCAGCTGTTGTTCACAAATTTTGTGGATTCAAAACCAACTCCTGGATTATGGTTTCAATCTAAATAATTCAACTATATTTTGTAATAGTACCAGTGCAATTTCCATTGCACAAAATCCAGTGCATCATTGTAGAACCAAACATATAGAAATTAGACATCATTTCATTAGAGATTGTTTAAACAAAAATTAAATTAATTTTGTCTTTATCTCTACTGATTTACAAAGAGCAGACATCTTCACCAAACCATTGGATGAAAAAAAACATCTATTCTTCTTGAATCAGCTTGGTATGATTAATGGAGAAAGTTTAATTTGATTTCTATCTGAGGTCGAAGAATTGGTCACCTTTCGTCGAACGGAGATCGACGATCTGTGAACTCTTCTTGAGATTTTTCGTCGAACGAAGATCGACGAAATCTCTTTATGAAGTCATTTTTTGTCGAACGGAGATCGACGATCTTACTTCAAAAATAATTTCGTCAACCTGAGAACGACGAAAAATAATTTCCTCCTCTTCAAACTGAGATCGACGCTATTATTTCCTCATGGAATCTTTTCGTCGACCTGAGTTTGAAGTTGTCCTTTTGCGTCGGACGGATTTCGCCGTTTCACCTTCTGAAAACTTATAATAGGGTTTTCATCGAACTCCATCCCGCGCTTTCCAGTTCTTTTGCACTTGATCTTTTGTTCTTGCAGGTAATGTCGATTTCGGCGGCGACCCTCTCCGGAATGAAATTCGATGCCGGCTTCGACATTGACATCGATTCTTTCAGCCACTCTGATCAAGTCTTCCAGAGCATCCTACAGCTATTTGAGACTCAGCAGTTAAGGAAACTCATGACAACAAGGATTAAACTTCCAGTAACAGAGATCAAATAATGAGTTTTTACAGCAAAGATTCAGGAAACTCCAGTTCTTGTTGGAGCGATTTCAGGACACCGGGTTCCTCTTTCTCCAGAACTTTTGACTGAAAAACAGTTTGTTAATGGTGAAGATGAAATAGATTTATCTAGCAGTGATTTTAATGAAATGCTAGAAAGGTTAGGTCATACTGAAGGAAATCCTAACCACATTCTTAAGAAAAATCTATCAATAGAATATAGATTCTTGGCAGATATTGTTGGCAAAGTGTTGTTAGGAAAACACTCTGCTCATGATCATATTACCAAACATCAATTTCAACTGATGTGTGTCTTGGTTAACAAGAAATCAGTGAACTGGGGAGGAATTCTATTTGATTTAATCAAAAAGAAAATTAGTAAGAAGGATGTAAGTTTTGGAAAGATTCTGGGAATTTTTCTCCAGGCCAAGGTTCCAGAATTATTGGTCTTCCAGACCATTTTCATTAATGCCTCTAAGAGGCTTACCTCTGCTCTATTTGGTAGATGGGAAAGGGTTATCCCCAAGCCCTCCAGGGATTCCTCCTCCAGGAGTGCTTCAGAGGACACAAGGGCTGAAACAACCACTTCTCCAACCCCAAAAGAAGCTCCTGCTCCTCCATCTCCACCTCATTCTATATTTCCTTCATCAACTCCACTTCAACAACCTTTTACCTCCATTTCTCCAGTCTCACCATCACAGTCACCATCTCAACCACAATCACCAATCCATATCTCTGAGGATACACCATCTCCACCTCCTCGATCACCTCAACCATCACATATTGATGATCTCCCATCCTCATCTACTCATCCAGATCAACCTATATCATTCCCTACATTCAATCTACTCTCATCTCCATCTCCACACCATTCTCCTCTTCAAGATGAACTTCCTGATGTCATCCCTCCATCAAATCTTCCACCAACATTCCCACATTTCCAACAATCCGACCTACCTCAAGCTCTCTCCATCTGTCAGAACTGTGGTCACCAATCCACCTATACCCCTTCCACTCTTGAGCCACTATATCTAAACTCCTCTAACATTGCTACTGATCTTCTCAAATTCATCACTCCCTCTCCGAAGAAGCTAATAGATGAGGTTGTTTCCCCTCTTGCTGCTTTTATCTCTCTTCTATCTGCTCAACTTGCTTCCTCCTCCTATGTCCCTTCTTCTTCTGGGGGCCTGAGTTCAGGACTCTCTGAAACCAGGCAGGGGGAGATGTTCTGTGAAGAAGCTCCAGCTCCATCTCCTGCAGCAGCTCCTGCTCCAGGCACAATAACTCCAGCAGCAACAGCAGCAGTAGTTCCAGAAGCAGAAATTATTGAAATTCTTGATGAAGATACAGAAATGACTTGCTTTGAAGAAGAGTCAGTTGATGCAGCAATAAACACTGTTGGTAATTTCATTATAAATCCCTCAGTTGATATTCATTCTTTGCATCATTCTTTTGATATAATTTATAGCAGAAATATACCAGTTGTTGATACAGTTTATGATATTCTAAAGCCATAGTCTGCTACACAACACCTATTAGTCCTGTTGTTTTGGAACAACTAAGGACAAGTTTTTCAGTTAGTGAGAATGTTATAGAAACAGAAAACTCGGAGCCAAAAGCTCTCTCTCCTCCAACTTTTGGCTGGGCTGAATCTCCTATGCCCAATTTTGATGATCTTTTGTTTCAAGACATGAACTCAGATATTACAGAGCCAGAAGTTGAAGGACAGCCTCAGGCTGAAGCCATACAGCAAAGTGCTCATCCAATATTTTCTGATGAAATGATTAAACAGATCAATGCTCTTTATGATAATCCTGCCAATGAATCTGATGATGATGATGATGAAGAATCAGATGACTTAGAAGATTCTAGCTCTAAAAAGCGAAAATTCAAGAAGAAGGCTCCACCCAAGGCTGCTCCAAAACCCTCTCCCACTGTTGGCACTCCCTATTATATTCTGCACAACATTCTTCTCACTCCAGACATGCTCAACTGGATGAGATATTCTAAGAATGAGATGAAAGCTAGGAAGAAGAGCAGGAGATACTCTCTACCACCTGAATTCAGGAGAGGTCCTCCTCCTCCTGCAACAGGATCAGCAGGAAATGTTTCTCAAGTTCAAAAGTCTACATCTTCTCATCATTCCAAACCATCTTACAGCAGACAACAACACAGCTCCAGCAGCAGCAAACAACAACAGTATCAGAAGCAAAGCAGAAAACAGAAGACATCTGAAAGAAATCAGCAAGATAAAGCAATCCCAGAAAGGCCACTGTCTCCAGTTTGTGATCCAGAAATGGACCCCAATTCTAGAATTGCCAGATTCAAGAAAATTATATCACTCTCTCAGATCAGAAAAGCCAGGGAAGAAGGAGAAGATATTTTTCAATACTCAACTATGTCTTTCTACAGGAAGAAAGAGATAGAAAGATATGAAAAGAAAAATCTATTTAATGTTAATTCTTATATGAGTCTTCACCCAGAGGCTGCAGTGCCTATAGCTGCTTCAGTAAAGATTCTTGCGGCTCAAGACATGAAAATGAACCAAAGAGAAGCAGAAGACCCAAAAAGGATAATGGTTTTCTCAAAACCTGCTTCCGATCCCTCTACTGATGATTCAAAGAAAAACTCTTAATATTCTGTTTCTGCATTTTAAACTTTATTATTGTTGTATTTATTCACAAGGCATATTTGTTCATATCTGCTGAATGTTTTAAAATTCTGTCAGATATTTTTATTGCTTTGTGATTTTCTGTTTTCTGTCTTGTATAGTGATCTCACCTAAATAATGGGAGATTGTTGGAACCCTAATTTGAATTTGGGCTAGGTGTACTATTAGGTTTGTTGACCCAAAATGTATAGCCTATGGTCATTTGTTAGTTCTAGGATTAAGGTTAGTCTCATTAGGTTAGATTATTGAAACCTGCCTTCAGAAGACTTCAGAGATTCAAGACTTTAGAGATAGAAGACTTCAAGGAAATGCAGTTAAAAAGATTTCACAAGTTCAGCTCGACGATAGCTGAATTCAGCTCGACGATCGTCGATCTCAGATCGACGAACTCAGAGTTTCTTCTCTGAGTTGAGCTCGACGAAAGTCCAGCTGAGATCGACGAACTTTGATCTCATGTCAGAAGTTCAGCTTGACGAAAGACTATCTCTGGTCGATGAACTTGGAGCTCAGATTGACAGTTCATTTTCAGTTCGATGATCGCTGAGCTCAGCTCGATGAAGGAGAATTCTTAGCTCGACGAAATTATTCCTGAGTTCGACTATTTCCTTCCAGGTTCTGTTCGACTTTTTCCTCTCTGCAGTTTCTCAGATCGACTATCATTTCAAATTCAATTATATTAAGACAGTAATACTCTGATAATTAATGCTTATATTCTCAAAAATGTAGCCGTTCCATGACAACATTAATTATGGTCTTCACAGAGTTATTTTCTCCACCATATTCAATGAGACAGTTAGAGAAACTCATTAAAGACAAATTCTAGCCGTTTAACTTCCAGAATTTCTGCAGTCAGTCAAGGAAAGAAATTCAAAATTCAAAGGCTGAAATCTGCAAGCAATATATAAGGATTATCTTTTCAAGATAGTAAAAAGTTAGTTAGCTGTGACAAAAAGAACAATTCATAGAAAATTGAAAGAAAAACTGCTCTCATACAACTCAAGTTCTTCATCAGTTTTTGCTTCAGGTCTTTCAAGAGACAATCCATCAACATCTGTCTAAAACCTTCCTGAAGATCATCAAACAATCTGAAGGCCTACACCCTGAGCAAAACTTTCTTTCTCCTGAACTATTCTACATCTCAGGGGGAGCTTTGACAACAGCAGTCATCCACTAGTCTTCTTAGAACTTTGAGAAAGATAAGACAATATCAATTTTTTTTTCATTTCCTGTGTACAGTGTTTTAACTCCCTTCAAAAGTTAGCCTTTGGTTGTTAAGTTTTCCGATCAAAAGACTTAGTTTGATTTTTGGGCACCTGGTCAAAAGCTCAAAGGGTTGCTAGATCTCCCTTGAAAATAGATCTGTGGTGATAGGACACCTGAGCAAAAACCTATGGTGGCAGGGCAGCTGATCAAAAATCTGTAGTGGATTCCTACCAGGGTGGTAGAAGAGTGGATGTACCCAAGTTTTAGGGGAACCACTATAAAATCTGTGTCGTCTGGTTGCTCTATTTGTTATTTTCTGTGCTGTGATTTTCAGTGTTTTATTTCTGCTTATTTACATATAGATATCACTTTTTTTAATCCGCTATAAAAATTAATCAAAAGATTTTTAATATTCTATTCACCTCCCCCCTCTAGATTTAGTGTGATCTATCCCTTCACTTTCACAAGTAAAACGTGAGTGATCATCAATAAAAGAAACAAAATCCTGAAAGCCATTCATAGAGCAAATAGGAGCTGTCCAGACATTAGAATGTATCAAATCAAAACATTTCACACTTCTACTCAGACTAGGAGCATAGTTCGTTCTATAGTGTATTCACAAGACTGACAATCAAAAGTAGTTTTTTTAACATTAAGTAAATGCCACTTCTTCAACTGATCAGAATTTGTAGACTTCTGAGCACCAAGAGCTTGACAGTTGTCCATGACATACACACCACTTGACTCATGTCCACCACAAATCGTCTTCCCACTCGACAGATCCTGAAAAACACAATGAGAAGAGAAAAAGGTGATAGAACAATTAAGTTGTTTAGTTAAACTGCTTACAGATAATAGATGTGTGGGGAATGAGGGAACAATAACCACAGATTTGAGAGAAACATAGAGAGAAAGATGAATAACCCCTTTACCAGTCACTGAAGCTGAGAATCCATCAGTGAGTTTCACACTACCAGATGCAAGGCAAATAGAGGAAACCCCCATAGAAGACCCAGTCATGTCGTCGGATGCCCCTGAGCCAATGATCCAATGGGTCGATGGTCCTTTAGAGAACGCAGAAGTAATATCAACATGAGCAGCCGTACCCGCCAAGTCACCAGCAGAAGGTCTTCCAGCGGCATTGGCTTTCAGAGCCTTGAGTTCTCTAGTCAAACTCTCGTTTTCCTCCAGAAGATATCCAGTGTTCTCTAGATTGCCATACATAGTTGTTTGGGATCTTACACATCTCCCATCAGAATCACGAATCCAACCTGAAGGAACCATGTGAGGATGAAGATCCTAACATTTTTCTTTCCAATGTCCTTTCTTCCCATAACGAGAGCACTTCATTTTATTCTTATTTTTTTTATCTCATATTTCTTGAATGCCACTTCTTCTGCTCAGCAGCGAGAGCAAATTTCTCTTGACCAACATGAACATCTGAACGAAGTGAGTTTATATAGCTTGCCTCCCCTCAAATATAGTGAGCCACAGTTTTCAGATCAGACACAAAATCTCTTCCCAACATCTGAACTCTCTGAAATTCAAGTTCAGGAGCGAGACCAGACAACATTTCAAACACCCTTCGTTTCATAAGTTCTGTCTTATAGTCTTCTATAGCCTGGATAGTAGAATATTGATCAGTTTCTGCCCACTTATGAGTCAATTTGCTATAATATTACTCGAAATCACTCATTCTTGTCCTGTGGATCTGCTCAATTTGGAGTTGATATATTCTAGTCATGTCTTTCGTTTTTGTAATTTTTTGTTCGATTAACTCCCACATTTCTTTTGCAGTTTGACAAAATAAAAATTGACTTGCAATCTTGGATTCCATAGTATTGATAAGGCAATTAATCACAGTAAGATTTTCACCTTCCCATTCCTCATATAGAGGATAAGTTTTGCTTATGGCCGGCTTGGATCCGGTGATAAACTCAAGTATTTGACGGCTCCAATGAATATCCGCATAGATTGAGCCCACAATGGGTAATTTCTTTCATCATCTTGATGTGAGTCACCCCCTGATTGAAGTCCATGTTAAGACTTACTCCACTATAGTGTTTAGGTTGATCAACCACCCATTCAGAGACATTAACACTCTTCAACTTGTCTTCCATGAGAACAACCACCAATAAGAAGAGAGCACCAACAAACCCTTCCTGGGCAGGAGACACAAACACCAAACACCGGGACAACCACCACCTTCAACGGAAGCAATATGAAACAGAGAGGAGCCCTGACAGCTTCAGTCCCTCCAAAACAACAGAACTGTCTGATTAGACCCCAACAAAGGCAGACACGAGAACATGAGAGGGCACTGATGGCTACAAGCTCTCCAACACCGGAGCATCCCCCTTCAACGGCAGCCACAGGAACAATGGTGAGCACAGTCGGCTTCAGCCGATCTCCCTATGAAATTTCCCGACGGGAAACAGGACGCCCAACAACAGCGTAGAGAACTGGAGAAAAAAAAGGAAGAGAAACGACAACACGCGAAAGGCAGGAATAAGGTTTGACAAACAAAGCTGGGCTAGATCGGGAGGAAGACGATCGACGATCACAAGCCGAGCATTCAGGCCGACGAAGACGGGGGATCCACCGCCTCTGATACCATGTCGAGAGAGGGAGGCCGAGAGGAGAACACACCGTATATTTTTTCGCCTTCGTATCCTCTCTCTAGCAGATGAGCCAAAACTCCTTTTAATACAATCAACCACTATCTTGATTATGGTCACCTCTCGGTGACCATATGTTAGCTTGACTCTTAACATACACCTCCTATGAATACCCCCCGTACATAGATGCTTCTTATGAAATTTTTTTAAAGTACTCCTAAATTTTGAAATTTATGCAGATGTTTTTCTGTTTTTTATAGTAACAAATGATGGTAGATGAAAGTGTATGCAATGAGAATCAATGAGATCTTTGTTGAGAATACAAATAGGATGCAAAGAAATACCATTTGTTAAATGTATTATGCCACTTGTTGGGAAAGTAAATTGAAAGTGAAGGGATAGATACTACTCTAGAGGGGGGGTGAATAGAGTTATCAAATTTTGCACTAGACAAAAAACTTAATAGTCTACCCAACTCCCTTGGAGTGAAATGCGGAATGAAAAGATTATAGATAAGGAGATAACCCTAAAGCCTAACACAAGTGTTGTGCACAAACTCAAGCTAACTGTAATTACAGTTAAGGCTTGGAAAACCTAATCAGCAACTAGCAAACCTAGTTATATCTAATCACAGCCACAATGCAAGTAATTAAATTAAGCAAGCCAGACGACACAAGGAATTTATAGTGGTTCCCCAAACAACTTGGGTACGTCCACTCTTCTACCAACAAGGTAGGAATCCACTACAGGTTTTTGATCAGGTGCCCTGCCACCACAAGATCTGCTTCAGGTAGATCTAGAAACCCTTTAGACTTTTGATCAGGTGTCTAAAAACCAACACAGGTTTTTGATCAGGTGCCCTGCCATCAAGGGATACTTTTGAAGGGAGTAATAACCATGTACAGGAGGGGGAAGGAAGGTTAAAAAGTCTTCTCTATTTTACAATAGATTAGAGAAGCACAAAGACTTGCACTGAGCTAGAGAGCTCAAAAGAATCAAGGCTCCCCCTGGCTCAAAGAATGTCCAGGTGAAGTCTTGCTTCAGTGCAGAAACTCTTCAGTAAAAACTGAAGGAAAAACTACAAGAAGATATAAAATATAAAATAGAAATCTTCTAGCAGCTATCTTCTTCTTCTTCTTTTCAAAAGAACTCTAATTCTGAACTTCCTGGAAGCAGGAGAACTCAGGTTGAAGAAGAGCAGAAGAGCTTAACACTTCTCAGTTGAATTGAAGATTGCTGAGAGCAGTTAAACTTGGTCTTGATGAAAGCTTGAATGCTAATTGAATAACTCTTAGAATAACTGGTTAGCTAGCTGAAATCCTTCTCCAAAGGATTCCTTTTATAGCAGCAACAAGCAACGGCTCTTTTCAATTTGAACTGTTTGTCTTCTTCTGAAACTTGAAACCTGGGCTGCAAATATCACAAAGACAAACAAACTCTGCAGCAAAATATTCTATAAAAGGGATAAACCTTTTTCAAGGAAGCTGCAGGAAGCAATCTGATAATAAAGGTACTAAATAAAATCACATCAGAAACAAACTCTTTATAGCATAAGGAAGACTTTTCAGTCTAACGGCTATAAAGGACTGACAGCAGATAAAGTAAAATACAATGACAACTAATAAGACAAACAACTTTATCTGAAAAGATTTTACTCAGGCAAGAGGGATGAAGCAGATATTGCCTGGAAATATTATCATAAAACAACTGAAATAAAATGCCAGATAATGTATTAATTTATTAAATAGAATAAATAAATACAAAATAAAAAAGGCAAACAGAAAACGTCGAACGACCCTCGGAGATCGTCGACCGACGCACGGAGATCGTCGACCTATCGGGCAGATAGTCGAACGATCCAGATAGTCGAACTATCAAAGAAGATAGTCGAACTACCTAGGCAGATAGTCGACCTATCAGAACAGATAGTCGATCTATCAGATAGTCGATCTATCCGGACAGATAGTCGAACTATCAAACACAAACAGATAGTCGACCTATCAAGCAGATAGTCGACCTATCAACAGATAGTCGAGCTATCAGATAGTTGAACTATCAGGACAGATAGTCGAACTATCAAAGACGACAGATAGTCGACCTATCAACAGATAGTTGAACTATCAAAGCGGAACCGATAGTCGACCTATCAACAGATAGTCGAGCTATCAGATAGTTGAACTATCAGGACAGATAGTCGAACTACCAAACCAAGCAGATAGTCGACCTATCAACAGATAGTCGAGCTATCAACGCAGACAGAGCGTCGACCAACTGATAGACGATAGTCGATCAGCCGATAGACGATAGTCGAGCGACGTTCGACTATAGTCGAACGAAAAACTACTTAACCAAATTCTTCATCTGGAAAAGCGGGGACTCTACAGCTAGACCACTAACCATTGACCATAGATATTTCTTGGGTCAAGGGACTAAAAAGACAAGACTAAACTCAAATCAAATAAGGGTACCAACAATCTCCCCCTATTTGAGTTAAGTCTCTCAAAAACTAAAACACAGAACTAGCTATAGAATAATAAAATCAATACAGGAAATAGTTAAGCAACTAACTAGCAATTAACAATCAGTCAGATATATATAACAGCAGTCAATCAAAATTAAGAATCTACAGAATCAGGCTTGGGATCAGAAGAGCTAGGAACAAAAGAAACTTTCCGCAAGGGATCAATGGCTTCTTTCTTAGACATCTTCAAATCTTGCACGGCAATAATCTTCAGTTCTGCAGCCCTTGGAACAACTGCTTCTGGGTGCTTTTCCATATATTTAGAAGGGTCAAAAACTTCAGGACTAACCTGGATTTTATTGAGTTCCTTCATTCTGAACTTTGACATTGTAGAAAGTCCTGCAGAGTCCTTTCCTTCAGCCTTAACTTTCTTTATCTGGGCTGATCCAACAAGTTCTAGAAATCGAGCCATCCTGAAATCAGGATCTAACTCTTGGCTTTCATACACATTTTCAGATGATGTATCAATAGGCTTCACAGCTTTAAACTTAACAGATAAATCTAATAAACTTTCAGCTGTATCTTTAACTTCTTGAATAACTAAAGATGATGGAGGAGCAAACTCAGCAAACTTCTTATTGGATTTTTCAGAGAAAACAGTTCTTTTACCTTTTGAAATATCCTTAGCAACATGAACTGGTATAGCAGGAGAAACCTTTTTCTTGGGAGAAGGAGGAGGTGAAAATGTTGGCTTTTGATATACAACCTCCTTTACTTGCTCTTTAACCTCAGTATCATGCCTTTGAGTACCAGTATATGATTTGCCTTGGTGGCTTTGAGAACTTTTCCTTGAATGAGGCTGAGAAGGAGCAGATTTTGCAGATGGAGCAGATGGATTAGCAGATAAATTGCCAGAGGCTCCTGCACTGGGAGGCGGAGGAGGAGGATCTCTGGGTGTCCATCTGGGAGCAGGACTATCATATCTCTTAGATTTCTTTCTCTCCTTTTGCTGGTTCTTAGAGAACCACATCCAGTGCTGGAACTCTTTCGACTTTGGATCAATTCCTTTCAGAATGTAATAGGGAATATCATTATCGGGATTGGGAGGAGGAAGAGCTACACTTTTTCTTTTCCTCTTTGCAGCTTTCTTTTTCTTTGAATCCTCAGACAGATCTGAGTCATCTTCATCCTCAGAAAGAGATGAGGGAGGATGATCATACGGATCATAGGCTTCTGATACAGCCTTTTCCTTTTCTTTCAGAGCAGCCTTCTCTTTCTCTTCTTCCTTGGCATCCTGTGCCAGGAGAGTATCCAAATCTAAACCAGGGGAATCATCCCATACTGTAGACTTTTCAGCTTGCCAAGCTTTTTCTTTCTCTTCCAAATCAGCCTTTACTCTTTGCTGCCAATCAGCTTTTGCTTTCTCTTCTTCCAAACTCAGTTTTGGGGTGTCATCAGAACCTCCAACTTGGCTTTCAGGATCCATTTCTTGACGCTCAGGAACTGTCGAGGGGACCAGTTCAGATAGCATTGCTTGCTGAGCAGGTTCAGCAGCCTCAGAAACTAGAACAGGCTCTACAGCCTCAGATAACACTGCTTGCTCTACAGCCATTTGGATATCAGGAGCTAATACAGATTCAGGCTCTTTGACAACAGCTACTTCTTCCATTAAATCTGTAGGATTAGGAGTAAAATCTTGCTAAATGATATCTAGTCATCCCTTCCAGATATTCCCATACTAACTTATCAATTAAGTAATCTACAAATTGGGAAAGAGACATACCTTCTGGATTTTCTTCAGGATGACCTAACTCCCATAAATCATCTAGAAAGGAAGTGATTATTCCTTCTAGGAACATGACAACTAAGGGAGTTGAGGCTTCTTCCAGATAAACTTTTACAACAAACTCAGACAACATTATTGCATCAGATATTTCTTTTTCTTTGTCAGATGGAGGAGGAGCTGAAACTTCTGCTACTTTTTCTGATACTGCAAATTGAGCTGCTGGAGGGGAGGCTGGGAGCTGCTCAGAGACATCTTCATTGAACATCTCCCCCTGCCTGATTTCAGTGGGAACTGAAACCAGGCCCCTGGATGAAGAGGGCTCAGCAGAGTTGGAGAGAGTTTTGATGGCATCAGTCAAAGAAGCAATGGAAGAAGCAAGTGGTGCAATTGTCTCTTCAATCATGATTTTGATTGAAGGGGTAATTAACTCCACAATGCTGGAAATAAATTCTGGAGTTATTTCAAAAGGTGGAACTGCAGTGGATGGAGGAGCAGCAGAAATGGTTGATGTGTCAGGATGAAATGAGGTGAGGACTGAAGATCGAACTGGAGAGTTAACTGGAGAATGATGTGGAGAAGGTGAGTGAGGAGGAGTTGGAATGGGAGAATGAACTGGAGAGGCAAAATCAGACGCCAACAGATCAAAGCTGGGTTGAGAAGTCCCAGCAAGATCAGTTGGGTGAGAAGATGCAGGAGGAGAGGCAGAAAGTCGTACTGCAGTTGAAGTTGAAGGAACTTCAGCTGCAGTAGACGGCAAAGCAGAAGAAGATGAAGGAAAAGATGAAGGAGCTGAGCCAACTTCTTGAGGGTGGGGAGCGACAGAGTCAGTCCTTGTGCTCTCAGATGCAGCTGGAGCAGCCCCTGCAGGAGCGGGCTTCACGAATGTCCTCTTCCACTTTGAGAACAAGTTGGAATCCATCTTCTTGCTGGCATTAATGGTTGTAGCAGCTGAAATCAGAAGCTGGGGATATCTTTCCTTCAGAAAAATCCCAATAACCCTGCCTAGGGTAACTTCCTTCTTACTGTTCTTCTTCCTTATCAAATCAAACAGAACACCTGCCCAATTGATCCTTTTCTTGTTGACAATTGCACACATGAGTGCAAATTGTTGTCTTGTAATGTTATCGTGGGCAGAGTGTTTGCCTAGCAGCACTTTTCCGACAATCTCAGCAAGAAATTTAATCTTAAAAGGAAAATTTACCTTGAGCAGCTTTGAGGGAATGCCTTCTGCATGTCCCAGCTCAATCAACATTCTTCCAAACTCTGGAGCATCTTGCTCATATTCTTCTTTGCCATTAGTCAAACCAAATAAATCAGTCAAGACGGCGGGAGTCAAAACTACCTCTACTCCGCCAATAGATCCTGTCATTGAATCTTCAGTAGAAGATGAAGTAAATGCCCATTCCTTTATCTCTGGGATATTTAACTTGATCCTTGTAGACATGAGCCTTTCTAGACCTTGATCTTTGCAGAGCTGGAGAATTTCCACGATATCTGATTCACAGCAGCTGAATGCATCAAAATCCACGCTGAAACCTGCGTCAAACTTGACTACTGCGAGGAGCGCTGGAGAAATCGCCATCGATTTGCTGGAGAAGGCGCGAGAGGAACGGAGAAGACGAATCGGCAGAAAATCGCAAGACACGGAGCAAGCGGGAAGACGGAATGCGAAAGGACGCTCTCCGTCGACGATAAAAGCAAAGATCTTTTAACCTAGGTCGACTATCGGCTTTATATTAGACCGGAGATAGTCGATATATTTAAAGGATACTGGACACGATGGTCGAACGGTCGTTCGACGATCGGTCCTGAAGCAGAGTAGTCGATCGATCGTTCGACTATTTCTGGCTTCTCAAACAACAAGCTGTCGTCATCCAGAGATCGACGATGAGCTCGACTTGTTCGACGATGGTCGAACGCCGGTCGACGATCTTCAAACAGGCAAGCTTTCATCAACCATAGGTCGACGATGGGCTTGACCCGATCGACTATCTTCGAACGTCGTTCGACTATCTTCAAACAAGTTTCAACATTGGCAGATATAGTCACACTTAGTCTCTTCCATTGATCATGCCTAGTTGAACCAAAAAGAACAGATGCTTCTGTTCATCTAAGGGCTTGGTGAATATATCACCTCTCTGAAACTCAGTGGATATGAACTCAAGACAAATCTTGTTCTTTTCCACACAATCTCTCAGGAAATGGTGCCGAATCTCAATGTGCTTCGTTCTAGAGTGGTGAACTGGATTTTGTGCAATTGAGATAGCACTGGTACTATCACACATGATTTTGGTGTTCTTGTGTGAGTAACCATAATCCACAAGCTGGTTTTGAATCCACAGGATCTGTGAACAACAACTGGCAGCTGCTATATATTCAGCCTCTGCAGTTGAAGTTGAGACAGAAGTCTGCTTCTTACAGAACCAAGAGACCAATCTCTCTCCCAGGAACTGACAAGTTCCTGAGGTGCTCTTCCTGTCAACTCTGCAACCAGCATAATCAGAATCAGAATATCCAATCAATTCAAATTCTGACTCAGTTGGGTATCAAAGTCCTAGATTTGGACATCCCTTCAGGTATCTCAAGATTCTCTTTAGAAGAATCAGATGAGATTTCTTGGGGTTGACCTGGAATCTAGCACAAAGGCATGTAGCAAACATTATATCTGGCCTATTTGTAGTTAAATATAATAGGGAACCAACAATGACCCTATAATTCTTTTGATCAACTGGCTTGCCGTGATCATCAGAATCAATAACTACATTTGTAGCCATAGGTGTAGGCATTGCTGAAGCATCAGCCATCCCAAATTTCTTTACCAATTCCTTGACATATTTGGATTGGGAGATGAAGATACCATCAGCATCTTGCTTAACTTGGAGACCAAGAAAGTAAGACAGCACACCCATACTACTCATCTCAAACTTAGAGTGCATCAGGTCAGAGAACCTTTTGCAAAGTTTGGGATCAGTGGAACCAAATATAATATCATCCACATACACTTGAACTAACATGATTGTGTCCTTGTGGTGCTTGACGAAAAGGGTTCTATCAACTACTCCCCTAGTAAAGTTGTGCTCTAACAGGAAACTAGCTAGAGTCTCATACCAAGCTCTGGGGGCTTGCTTTAGTCCATAAAGAGCTTTCTGCAACTTGAACACATGTGAGGGTTGAGTTGAAGAAACAAACCCTGGTGGTTGTTCAACAAACACCTCTTCCTTAAGCTCACCATTCAGGAATGCACTTTTGACATCCATCTGAAAGACCTTAAACTTCATGTAGGCTGCATAGGCCAAGAAGATCCTTATTGCTTCTAGCCTTGCAACAGGAGCAAAGGTTTGGTCATAATCTATGTCTTCCTCCTATCTGTAGCCCTGAGCTACAAGCCTAGCTTTGTTCCTTACAATAATTCCATTTGCATCCAACTTGTTTCTATTCACCCACTTGGTGCCTATGATCAGTTGGCCTTTAGGTCTTGGAACCAAAGTCCAAACTTTACATCTCTCAAACTGATTGAGTTCCTCTTGCATAGCAATGATCCAGTGGGGATCTAGCTCAGCATCTTTAAAGGTGAGGGGCTCAACCTGTGAGAGGAAACAAGCGTGCATCACATCCTGTCTTAACTGATGTCTTGTTTGAACACCAGCTGATATGTCTCCAATCACTTGAGATGTGGGGTGATCTCTAAGTGTGACAATATCAGCAGGTGGGATGTGATCTTCAGCAACAGTTGGGATTAATTTCTCAGGAGGAATTTGATCTACTGTTGGTGGAACAACAACAGCTTCTGCAATGTCTTCATCACTGTCTGATTCAGTGATCTGAAGAGTTGATAGTTGAAGAATCTCTTGACTAGCATCAGGTACCTGCAATGAACTGGAGGAAGGAGAATTTTCCTTCTCCTTGTAAAACATCTGAGACTCATCAAAAGATACATGCACAGATTCTTCAATTTTACAGGTTGATTTGTTATAAACCCTATAAGCTTTGCTTACTTGGGAATATTCAAGCATAATTCCCATTGAAGCTTTTGCTTCAAACTTTCTAAGGTATTCTTTATTGTTATTATGAATGTACACTACACAACCAAATATTCTAAAATAATTAATTTTAGGTTTCTTTCCTTTAAGCAACTCATAAGGAGTTTTACACTTAAGCTTGTGTATCAGACTTCTATTCAAGACATAATTTGCTGTACTAACAGCTTCTGCCAAATAGGAAAGAGGCATATTAGCATCTGCCAACAGTGTACTAGCAGCTTCAATGAGTGTTCAATTTTTCCTTTCAACTACCCCATTTTGTTGGGGAGTTCTAGGAGCTGAGAAGCTATGTTTGATACCTTCTCTCTCACAGAATTCTTGCATGAGAAGAGAGTCAAACTCAGTACCATGATCACTTCTAATCAAGACCACATGAGTAGAGTACTCAGTCTGCACACATAATAGAAAGTCTGTAAGGGCTTTGAAGTTATCAGCCTTAGTTCTCAAAAAGAAAACCCAACTGAACCTAGAGAAGTCATCTACAATTACTAAGGTGTAATACTTCCCTCCTAAACTCTGTACATTTATTGGGCCAAAAAGCTCCAAATGTAATAAGTACAAGATTCTAGGAGAATCACTTTTATTTACTGATTTAAAAAAATTCTTGGTTTGCTTGCCTAGCTGACAAGCCTTGCATATGCTCTCCTTCTTGTAGGGGCAAGAAGGTAAACCTCTAACAAGATTGTGTTTAGATAACCTAGATATATTTTTAAGGTTAACATGACTAAGCCTCTTATGCCACAAAAAATTATTATTAATTGTTACTTCATTAAATAAACAGATTTCAGAATGAGTTGAATTGAAATTTACTAAATAAATATTACCTAATCTAATGCCTACTAAAACAACATTATTATTTAAAGTAATATTACAAGAAGAGTTAGAAAATGAAACCTGGTAGCCAGCATCACATAGCTGGCTGACTGAGATCAAATTGTGCTTCAGTCCTGTCACATATGCAACTCTCTTAAAAGTAACATCTCCAATTGTGATTCTGCCATAGCCTTCTGTCTGACTACAGCTTGAATCTCCAAAGATAACCTTTGGGCCGAGCTTAGCTTTGAATTTTGACAGATGATTTTTATTTCCTGTCATATGCTTGGAGCATCCACTATCCAAATACCACTTATTTTGAGTGATAGGATAGGCCTTCACCTGTAAGACATTCATTTAGATATTGTGGACCCAGGTAACCTTGGGTCCCTTGTTTTTCACATAAGAAAAGCTAGAAATAAATGAAAATGCAGGCTGAGGGTGATAACCTAATGAGTGAGATCTCATAGGTGGGATTCTCCATGCAGATGATGGGTCAACAAATGTAGGGTTTCTATTTTCATTTAGATTTCTACGGGTTTGATGATGATTTTGAAAATCATATTGAAAACGTCGATCGACGTTCGACGATGGGCGCTCAGATCGTCGAGCTTCGTTCGACCATTGAGCTTCCGATCGTCGAGCAGCGTTCGACGCTCTTTGTATTTCTTTAAAAAATTTCTTCCTCTTTTCTCTCTTAGCTTTATTTAAAGTTTTATTAACTTGGTTTACTTGCTCAGTGTTCTTCATTCCACTAGCTGAAATGAAGTTCACTGGAGTTGAAAGATTATTTTTAAGAATAACTGGGGGTTCACTGGGAGAAGCTCCTAAGCCTAGTTTGTTATTGCCTGACCTAGTGTTAGTCATGCTGGTTATTTCTAATAACTTAAGGCTTCTACCATTTAGAGATTCTTCTAATCTCTTAGATTTAGCTAACTCAATTTTAAGAAACTTAATTTCTTCACTATAATTAGTGAGATCTTCCTTTAACTTAATATTTTCAGTAGATATGATTTCTGATTCAGCTAGCCTATGTTTAAGTTCTTTAATCTCCTTTTCAGAACTAATTAAATCTAAGCATAAAGATTTAAAATCTAATTTGAATTCTGCTGAAGTAAAATCATAAGACGATAGTACCTCATCTTCTGTTGGCATTTCTTCCTCTGAATTTGAAATCTCTGCAGCTGAATGATTGCTGCAGGCATCTATTGCCATCAGGCAAACTTCCTTTGCCTTCTTCTCTTCCTCATCCTCACTGGAGCTAGAGGAGGAAGATTCTTCATCAGAATCACTCCAGGTTTCAGCAATGAAACCTCTCTCCTTCTTTTTGTTCTTGTAGGAGGATGACTTGGAGTGCTTCCTGTGCTGTTCCTTTTCTTTCCTCTTATCTTTGTTCTTCTCCTCTGGACAATCTGGTAAGATATATCCAGGCTTCCTGCAACCATAGCAGATAATTTCTTTAGCAGGAGAACGATCATACCTTGGTTTGTCTTCATAGCGTGAAGACTTCTTTCTGAATTCCTTTCTCCCCATCTTGAGAAACCTCTTGTCAAATAATGCCATTAGTTCCTCATTGGATTGGCTGCCTTCAGAAGCATCAGCAGCCTTAAGAGCTAGAGATTGCTCTTTTCTTGTTGGAGTAGGGGTCTTTGCTTCAGCTTCTGCTTCCCTTGTCTTCAGCACTTGCTCAAAGGATTTGAGCTTGTCGAGAAGTGCTTCTGTTGAGATCTCTGTTGTACTTCTGGCTTCCTTGATGGGCCAGATCCTTAGATCCCATGTGCTAGGGAAGCACATAAGAATCTTATCATTGACCTCTGTCAATGATATGTCCTTGTCAAGGGTCCTCAGCTCATTTATGATTGAGCTGAGCCTTGTATACATGGCTTCAACTGATTCAGCATCAGTTTTCTTGAAGTTCTCATATTGTGAGATAAGGTTGGAGCTTCTGTCCTTCCTTTCATCAGCTGAACCAGCTACAATCTGGTTCAGTGTATCCCACATAGCTTTTGCTGAAGAGCAGTCAGCTAGCTTCTGGAATACCTCATCAGACATTGTCTGAGCCAGAATGTTCATCGCCTTGGCATCTGCTATCTTTGCCTTCTTGTACTTATCATTGTAATCTGGAGGGGGCACTGCACTCATATCAGATGATGAGGCAGTAGCAGCAGCAGGTGCTCTTGGGGGTCCTGACAAAATAGAAGCAAAGATACTTTCATCAATAGAATTCATATATAATTTGATCCTTGCCTTCCAGATGCCAAACTTAGCTAAGTTGCATGCTGGAGGTCGGGTGCTAGAATAATCCTTGGACTTGGCCATGATAGTGATAGTGAATATCTATAAACTTTGGTATCTATCAGGATCTTGTGACTTAGGTGTTAGCCTATACAGTCAGACAACCTCCCTCTGATACCAATTGAAAGTGAAGGGATAGATACTACTCTAGAGGAGGGGTGAATAGAGTTATCAAATTTTGCACTAGACAAAAAACTTAATAGTCTACCCAACTCCCTTGGAGTGAAATGCGGAATGAAAAGATTATACATAAGGAGATAACCCTAAAGCCTAACACAAGTGTTGTGCACAAACTCAAGCTAACTGTAATTACAGTTAAGGCTTGGAAAACCTAATCAGCAACTAGCAAACCTAGTTATATCTAACCACAGCCACAATGCAAGTAATTAAATTAAGCAAGCCAGACGACACAAGGAATTTATAGTGGTTCCCCAAACAACTTGGGTACGTCCACTCTTCTACCAACAAGGTAGGAATCCACTACAGGTTTTTGATCAGGTGCCCTGCCACCACAAGATCTGCTTCAGGTAGATCTAGAAACCCTTTAGACTTTTAATCAGGTGTCTAAAAACCAACACAGGTTTTTGATCAGGTGCCCTGCCACCAAGGGATACTTTTGAAGGGAGTAATAACCCTGTACAGGAGGGGGAAGGAAGGTTAAAAAGTCTTCTCTATTTTACAATAGATTAGAGAAGCACAAAGACTTGCACTGAGCTAGAAAGCTCAAAAGAATCAAGGCTCCCCCTGGCTCAAAGAATGTCCAGGTGAAGTCTTGCTTCAGTGCAGAAACTCTTCAGTAAAAACTGAAGGAAAAACTACAAGAAGATATAAAATATAAAATAGAAATCTTCTAGCAGCTATCTTCTTCTTTTTCTTCTTCAAAAGAACTCTGAGTCTGAACTTCCTGGAAGCAGGAGAACTCAGGTTGAAGAAGAGCAGAAGAGCTTAACACTTCTCAGTTGAATTGAAGATTGCTGAGAGCAGTTAAACTTGGTCTTGATGAAAGCTTGAATGCTAATTGAATAACTCTTAGAATAACTGGTTAGCTAGCTGAAATCCTTCTCCAAAGGATTCCTTTTATAGCAGCAACAAGCAACAGCTCTTTTCAATTTGAACTGTTTGTCTTCTTCTGAAACTTGAAACCTGGGCTGCAAATATCACAAAGACAAACAAACTCTGCAGCAAAATATTCTATAAAAGGGATAAACCTTTTTCAAGGAAGCTGCAGGAAGCAATCTGATAATAAAGGTACTAAATAAAATCACATCAGAAACAAACTCTTTATAGCACAAGGAAGACTTTTCAGTCTAACGGCTATAAAGGACTGACAGCAGATAAAGTAAACTACAATGACAACTAATAAGACAAACAACTTTATCTGAAAAGATTTTACTCAGGCAAGAGGGATGAAGCAGATATTGCCTGGAAATATTATCATAAAACAACTGAAATAAAATGCCAGATAATGTATTAATTTATTAAATAAAATAAATAAATACAAAATAAAAAGGCAAACAGAAAACGTCGAACGACCCTCGGAGATCGTCGACCGACGCACGGAGATCGTCGACCTATCAGGCAGATAGTCGAACGATCCAGATAGTCGAACTATCAAAGAAGATAGTCGAACTACCTAGGCAGATAGTCGACCTATCAGAACAGATAGTCGATCTATCAGATAGTCGATCTATCCGGACAGATAGTCGAACTATCAAACACAAACAGATAGTCGACCTATCAAACAAATAGTCGACCTATCAACAGATAGTCGAGCTATCAGATAGTTGAACTATCAGGACAGATAGTCGAACTATCAAAGACGACAGATAGTCGACCTATCAACAGATAGTCGAACTATCAAAGCGGAACCGATAGTCGACCTATCAACAGATAGTCGAGCTATCAGATAGTTGAACTATCAGGACAGATAGTCGAACTACCAAACCAAGCAGATAGTCGACCTATCAACAGATAGTCGAGCTATCAACGCAGACAGAGCGTCGACCAACTGATAGACGATAGTCGATCAGCCGATAGACGATAGTCGAGCGACGTTCGACTATAGTCGAACGAAAAACTACTTAACCAAATTCTTCATCTGGAAAAGCGGGGACTCTACAGCTAGACCACTAACCATTGACCATAGATATTTCTTGGGTCAAGGGACTAAAAAGACAAGACTAAACTCAAATCAAACAAGGGTACCAACATAAATAATTATGATTAAGTACTAGTAATTATAAAAATATGGTAAACATTCTTAAAAATTAATTTTTTTTTAGAAATATGAGCATATACAATATAATGAATTTTAAGACCAATAAGTATATGTTTTTATTTTTAGTGCAAGAGATACTATTTTCATTGAAATTTCAAGCATAATTTTAAAATATTAAAAAGAGATCAGAACTATAATGTAAACTAATTTTCATTTCAAGTTAAAATAAATATTGTAGTTGTTAAACTTTGTTATCTAGTGCTTTTAATTAAGATTGTAGAGAATAGTATAAGTATGTATTATGTTCCAATTCTCATGAGTAGAAGTTTTATGAAAAATAATGGTTTTTATAAATAGTGTTTTGATAAAGTTTACAAGTGAATTAATCAAAAACATATGATAATATATAATAAAATAACACAACATTAAAATACACAAATAATATTATTTTTACAAAAATTCAATGCGCATAAATAAGCAGTACAACAACCAAGGTGCTCTACACACAATGCTTCTTAAGACTTATCAGAGTGCAAATTAGTTCTTGGGGGATCACATTTATTCTTTTTAATTTTAATTTTAATTTTATAATCCAGTGTACTAAAAGAAGTGATGTGTGATTTGTTTGCTACAAGCCACTTTACAATTCTTTTTTCAAGGTGCTCAACCTCACAATGTTCATTAAGATTTATCAGGAGAGTGAGTAGTGTTTGGTGGAGATTTCCTTGTCATTTTTTTGTTTGATTTTTATTTTAGTGACTAAGGACTCCGAATTCAGTTATTTTGCAAATAATATCATTTTAATTTTAAAATCACATTTCTCAAATGAATAAGAGTTGAATTGGGAGGAATTAATTAGTTGCTTGCCTATTATTCATTCATAAAGGGATATATATATTATTACAATTTACACAAAGACTTAAACACATGATGTGAGACTAAAACTCACGCACAATAATAATAACGCCTGGAATAAATGATTTGAAAAATAACTCTCAAATCTCCCGCTCAAGTCGGATGGAAGATGTCGGTCATTCCAAGTCTCTTGATGTTATCTATGAACGAGTCACTTCCCAAGCTCTTAGTGAACACATCTGCTAGTTGATCTTTAAAGTGGACGAATGGTGTTACCACTGTATTTTTATCCAAGTTATCTTTGATAAAATGTCGATCCACCTCAACCTGTTTGTCCTGTCATGTTGAACTTGATTGTGAGCTATGTTGATCGTTGCCTTGTTGTCGCAAAACAAGTAGAAGAGAGACGTCACGGGAAACCCCAAGTCATGTAGAACGGTACGCAATCATAGGCCCTCACACATGTCTTGCGACATTGCACGGTATTCTGCCTCAACGCTCGATCTGACCACTACATTTTGCTTCTTACTGCGCCATGTTACCAGGTTTCCTCCAACAAAAGAACAATAACATTTTGTAGATTTCCGATCATCACGACATCCTGCCCAATCAGCATCAATGAAAACTTCAATCCTCAAGTGGTCGTTCTTGGAGAACAGAAGACCACAACCTGGGACTTTCTTCAAATACCGTAAAACACGGTACATTACCTCTTGATGTCTAACCCTGGGAGCATGCATGTATCTACTCAGGATGCTAACTACATAAGTTATGTCTGGACGAGTATGAGATAAATATATTAGTTTCCCAACTAATCTCTGGTAGGGAGTGACATCGGCCTGATCACTGTCATCATCTTCACAGATTCCATGATTTTCTTCCATCGGAGTGTTTGCAGGGGAACAATCAAGCATACCTGTCTCCTGCAGCAGATCTAGGACATACTTCCGTTGTCATATAAAGATACCCTTACCCGATCTAGCCACCTCAATTCCCAGAAAGTATCGTAACTTTCTCAAGTCTTTCACCTCAAACTTGGCAGCTAAGAGAGACTTGAGATTTGCTATCTATTCTAAATCGTTACCAGTGATCACAATGTCATCCACATAGAAAATAAGAACCACAACACCCTGATTACCTCTCCGAATAAACATAGTGTGATCAGATTGCTCCTGTTTGTACCCAAATTTGAGCATAGTTGGGAGGAATCTGCCAAACCATGCTCTGGGGGACTGTTTCAGGCCATAGAAAGACCTCCTTAGCCGACAGACAAGGTCTTCAACTCCTTTTTTTACGAACACGGGAGGGAATTTCATGTATACCTCTTCATCAAGCTCATCATGAAGAAACACGTTCTTAACATCCAATTGATGAAGCTCCCAGTCCATGCAAGCCGCGTAGGACAACAATACCCGAATAGAGTCCATTTTTTTCATAGGGGCGAAAGTCTCCTAGTAGTCAACTCCCTGAGTTTGAGTGTACCCCTGAGCAACCAGCTGTGCCTTGTACCGTTCGACCTTCCCTTCTTGATCCTGTTTGACCGAAAACACCCATCTTGAGCCAATCAGTCTCTTGCCAGGAGGAAGGGGCGAGACATCCCAAGTATGGTTCTTGTCCAAGGTTGACATCTCCTCTTTCATATCCTGAGTCCAGGCCGGGATATCCAACGCTTCCTTCCATGTCCCGGGAATAACAATCGTCGAGAGAGAAACAACAAAGACCTGGTGGGTCGGGGTAAGATGGTGGTAAGACACATGGTTAGAAATATGATGTTTAGTACATGCAGCCTTACCTTTCAACAGAGCATGCGAGATATGCAAATCTGCATCATCAGAATTTGAGGCGGAATCCGGCACTGGTAGAGGCAGAACCTTATTAGCCTGTATACGGGAGGACGTCAGTGATACACTTGAGGGAAAGGAGATATCAGAGTATCAGGTAGAGAAACAGGGATAGGGGGACCCTGTTCCTGAGACGCAGGAAGTTGTGGTGGTAGAGGAGAAAGAAGGGGAAGAGGAACATCCATATCACCAATACTCTCCATATCACCAGTACTCTCCCCCTGACGAAGAGTATGAGTCGATGGAAAAAAATAGGATTCCCCTTCCCGAAAAGTAACATCCATAGTGCAATAGATACGCCCAAAGAGAGGGTGGTAATACCGATACCCTTTCGTCGTGAAAGAGTTTCCGAGGAACACACATCGAAGAGCCCGAGGGTCCAATTTGTCACGATGGGGCAAATGAATGTGTACAAAACATATACATCCAAAGACACGAGTAGGCAGGTGGGAAGTATAAATCACAGTCATGGTATACAGTGAAAGTGAGGGATAGATAGAATTTACTCTAGAGGGGGGGGGGGGTGGATAGAGTATTAAAAATTTATTTAGATTTATTGCGGAATTAAAGTACTGATACTTATAAATAAGAGAATGAAACAAACTAAAGTAACACAGCACAACACAAAACACAAAGAAAACACAATGCAAACCAGACGACACAAGAAAATTTATAGTGGTTCCCCAAATTTGGGTACATTCACTCTTCTACCACCCAGATAGGAATCCACTATAAGTTTTCGTTCAGGTGCCCTGCCACCACAAGATCTCTTTCAGGTAGATCTAGAGACCCTTTGAGCTTTTGATCAGGAGCCCAAAATCCAATAGGTTTTTGATCAGATGCCCTATCACCAAAAGTTCACTTTTGAAGGGCGAGATAATCCTGTACAGATGGAGGTAAAAGAAAAATGTTTATGGAAGTCTTCTCTTTCTCAAGCAAATGAGAAGACTATGTGGATTGCTGTAGAAAGCCCAAGCACCCCCTGAGATGATGTGTTGTTTCAGGAAGAGGAAACTTGGTCCTGGGTGTAGATCTTCAAAGTATTGCTGTAGAGCCTTCTAGATCTGTAGACTGATTTTGATTGAAGATCTCTGTAGATCTCTGAAGGCTGAGGAATGAAGAAGACTTGAGACAGTTGACTTGAAAATGTTCTTCTTCTTCCTTTGAAAGCAATGCAACAGTCCTTGAGAAAAAAATGAGTACTGCTGAAGAATGTTTTTCTCTTTTCTTTTTCACTAACTGACTAACTTGCTATCTTTCTCTTTGTTTTTCTCTGTTATACAATCAGAAAGGAAACGACATATATTTGAAATCCCAAGACAATACTTAATTTTCTGCAAGAATTTAGGAGCCCAAACGGCTAGAATGGCTGGCAACATAAATGCACTTCCATAACTGTCTTCATAAGATAAGCCAATAAAATATTATGTGAATACCATAATTAATGTTTCAAGAAATACGGCTATTAGCCTTGAGAATATCAACATTAATTATCAGAATATAATTGCCATTAAACAATTGATCAGAAGCAAAATAAACACTTTAAACCGTTTCTGTAAACTGATAACCGCAAGCAGCATAAAATCGCAGAACTTAGTTCAGAGATCGTCGAACTGGGTTAAGAGATCGTCGACCTCAGAACAACTATCGTAGAACTGAGATTACTGCTGAGAAACAAGAGATCGTCGACCTGAGCTCGTAGATCGTCGAGCTCAGTTCAGAGTAGAAGACTCTGAGATCGTCGATCTGAGATCGACGATCGTCGAGCTGAGTTCGACGATCGTCGAGCTGAGTTCGACTATAGTCGAACTGATATAGATATTCCACTGAATTCTGCTGAGTCTAAATCTGAGTCCACTACAATGCTGGTCTGCATAAACCTGATCTAAAAAGGGACCTAACTTAGACTAGACAAAGACCCTGGCTATACAGGTGGGTCAAGACATCCTAAGGGTAGACCTAGCACAAATCCAAACAAGGGTTCCAACAATCTCCCCCTATTTGTGTGATGTCACTCAAAAATAAAATTGAAAAAAAATAAGAATACAAAGACAATAAATATCTGTAAGGATGAAATAACATCAGCAGATATATTATAGCAATTCATTGTACATAATTTAGTTAAATATTAAAACATTATAGAGCACAAAACTATAAATTATCAGAAGGACCAGAGGAGGGTTTTGAGAAAATTATCTTTCTTTTGAGATCTGGTACTTCCTTCTTAGATATCTTCAGGTCCTGTCCACCAAGAGGTTTCTGAGTACCTGTTCTGGGCACAACTGCTTCAGGGTGCAGTGCCATATACTCAGCTGGATTGAATATTTTCTTGCTAACTTGTAGCTTGTCCAGTTCTTTTTCTCTGTAAGATGACATAGTGGTGATCTTTGATGGATCTTCTCCTTCTTGTACAGCTTTCCTTATCTGAGAAAGACCAATCAGTTCTTGAAGCCTGGCCATCTTGAAGTTTGGATCAACTTCCTGTTCAACAGGTGGCTGATCATCTTGAGGGGGCAACATGGTAACTGGTTTGAACTGAGTGGATTGAGCCTGAAAACTTGTCATGCTGTGCTGTTCATCACTTTGAGAGTAAAGAGATCTTGGAGGAGCAGCCTCACTATACTTTCCTTTGGGCTTATGAGATTCATCATGCCTTCTGGATTGATAGTGAGCTGTCTTCTGAACTTTGGGTGAAGCTTGTTGTTGAGGAGGAGAGAAAGAAAGCTTTTGATATATAACTTCTTTTATTTGCTCAGCTGAACTTTTGATTCCTTTGCTGCTGATTGCTTCCTTGAGAATGAGATCTGGATGATCTATCTTGCCTTTGATAAGTTCTAGTGAAAGAGGTAGGCTTGGAAGATATATCAGATCTTTGAGGAACAACTCCTGAGGCACCAGCAGCAGCAGTAGGAGGAGGACCTCTCTTGAACTTCTGAGGAGGAGGGGAGTATCTCCTGCTCTTCTTCCTAGCTTTTTGTTCATTTTTAGACAACCACATCCAGCTTTCCATGCTTGGGTATGGTGTAATCCCTTTCAAAATGTAGTAAGGGGTATCATTAGTATTGCCTGGCTTGGGAGCAGCCTTTCTTTTCTTTGACATTTTCTTCTTCTTAGGATTAGAATCCTCTGAATCATCATCCTTAACATCATCAGATGTATCGGGAGGACTGTCATATAAGTCATTGATTTCTTTTAGCTGTTTATCATCAATTTTCTTGGCAGCTTTCTCTTTAGCTTCTTCTTGAATATCAAGAGCTATGAGATCATCCAAAGAGGGAACGGGACTGTCATCTATGGTGTAGGATGGTCCAAGGGGACTTGGGACTGGATTAACATCCATAGAATATGGAGACAGTTCAACAAGAGGAGCACTTGGCTCACAAAGGTTTATTAATCTTGTCTCTAGGGCTGAAGCCAGATTTCTTGAGGCCACTAGACAAATCAGTTCCTCAACAATTAAAAGAGCATCTAGCTCATCCTTATCTTCTGTAACAAAAGTAGGTTCAACAGCCATAGCAGATGGCATATCTGTACAAGCTGGAACTGACTGAATCTGCAAGAGCTGTTTCACAGCCTGAGGACTCATGGGTCTGGTATAACAGACCATGGCCTTGGAAGTATTGATCTCAACTGAAATCAAAACTGATCTAAACACAGAAAAAGAATGCAAAAGAATCTGTAAATCAATAGTGGGATTTATAAAGCAGTCACCACTAGAAATGCCAGGAAATGACACATCAGTGTCCTTATCTGAAATAAGCAAATCTGAGTAAGGAACTATATCTGCACAAAACTTCTAAAAAACTTCAACTTCTTGCACTGCTGGAGGAGACAGAGCTTGAAGATCTGCTGAGGCTGAACATGCTGCATCTTCATTGGACATCCCCCTGCCTGGTTTCAGTGGCAAGTAGAACCGGGCCCCTAGATGAAGAAGGGACAATGGAAGCATAAAGGGAAGCAGATAGAGTGGAGATAGATTGAGCAAGAGGTAAAATGGCCTCTGCTATCAAGGATTTAATAGATGGAGTGATGAGCTCCAGAAGATGAGTAAGGAAAGGGCTATCAAAATGAAGAAACTCAGATGGTGTCTGAGTTGATACAGAATGATGGGTAGGAGGAGGAATGAAATCAGTCTTGTGTTCATCCTGAAAATGGGAGGTATTTGGAGAATTTTGTGGAGAGTTTTGTGGTGAGACATCAAGGTTGATGAGAGAATCATTTTGATGGGAAGGTGAGGAGTGAGGTGAGAGTAGGTCAAAATTAGGAAAAGACATACTGTTGAGATTTTGAGGTTCAACAGAATGTTGGTGAACTGGTGACTGAGTGGGAGAAAGAGGGATAACTGGGGAAGTTTGAGCAACATTTGTAGGTTGAGAGGAAACATGAGGGATGACTAGGGAAGATGGAGGAGTAGGAGGAAGAACTTCTTCACTAGGATGAGAAGTAGCTGTTACAGCCCTTGTGTTCTCAGATATATTGGAAGAAGGTCCAGCCTTGGAGGGCTTTTGAATGGTCCTCTCCCACTTCCCAAATAAAGAAGACTCCAATATCTTGTTTGCATTGATAGTTATGGTTGACGAAACCAGTAGCTCTGGAGCTTTCTTCTGTAGGAAGATTCCCAGAATCCTTCATAAGCAAACTTTCTTCTTGTTGTTTTTCCTCTTTAGCAAATCAAAAAACAAACTAGCCCAGTCTATGGATTTCTTGTTAACTAGAGCAGACATAATGACAAACTGTTGTCTATTGATATTGTCATGAGCAAAATGCTTTCCCAGCAATACCTTGCCCACAATATCAACAAGAAACTTAAAACCAACAAATAAATTCTTTTTCAAAAGCTTAGATGGGATGCCCTCAGCATGACCCATTTCTATCAACATCCTGCTGTACTCAGTACTATCCTGTTCTAACTCTTCTGTTCCATTTTTCAACTCAAAAATCTCGGTAAGAGTTTCAGGGATCAGAATCACCTGCTGTCCTGAAATGAATCCGATCATGGAAGAGTCATCTGTTGAGGAAGAGTACACCCATTCTTTGATCTCTGCAACAAATAGTTTAATCCTTGTATACATGAATTTCTTCAGACCCTGATCATCACATAACTGCAATATCTCTTGAAATATTGGATCACAGTGGCTGATCGATTCGAAATCGACGTTGAAACTAGTGTCGAATTTCATCGCTGATAGAACCACTGCCGAAATCGCCATTGAAGTTCTTTAGACTCAAGAGAGAAGAGATCAAGAGCAAAGGGAAACAAATGAAAGCGTGGGACAGAGATCGAAGAGAAACCTACATATAGGTTTTTGGAATATGAAAAGACGATCTCTGTCCGACGATAAAACCAAAAACGTCGATCTTAGGTCAACGATTAATTTATAAACAAATAATATCGTTGGTCTCTGATCTCAGTAGCGTAAATTGATAGTCGAGCATAGGTCGACGATTAATTTACTGAAGCAAAGTCGTCGATCTCCGGTCGACGATTTTTGTCTTCACACAGAGCTGTCGTCAAACTCAGGTCGACGATAGAGCTCAAGATGAGTTCGAAGATCGTCGATCTCCGTTCGACGATCGTTGAACAAATCTTCACTTTGACAAAATTCAATTTTAATCCATGCCATTTATCATTCCAAGCTGATTCAAAAAGAATAGGTGTTTTTGCTCATCCAAGCATTTGGTGAAAATATCTCCTCTTTGAAAATCAGTGGGGATAAACTTGAGATTAATTTTGTTTTTGTCAACACAATCTCTAAGAAAATGATGTCTTATTTCTATATGCTTGGTCCTAGAATGAAGGACTGGATTTTGTGCAATTGATATGACACTGGTACTGTCACAAAATATGATGGTATTTTTGAGAGAGTATCCATAATCCAGTAGCTAGTTTTGAATCCACAAGATCTGGAACAGCAACTACCAGCTGCTATATATTCAGCCTCTGCAGTTGAAGTAGACACAGATGATTGTTTCTTACAAAACCAGGACACTAATCTATCACCCAGGAACTGACAAGTTCCTGAAGTGCTTTTTCTGTCAACTCTGCATCCAGCATAGTCAGCATCAGAATAACCAGTTAAGTCAAATTCTGACTCTGTAGGATACCAAAGTCCTATATTAGGACAACCCTTTAAATATCTTAAAATTCTCTTGAGGAGAATTAAATGAGATTCTTTAGGGTTGACTTGAAATCTAGCACAAAGACATGTTGCAAACATTATATCAGGTCTACTTGTAGTAAGATATAATAGAGACCCAACAATGATTCTATAATTTTTCTGATCAACAGGTTTACTCTTTTCATCAGAATCAATTACTGCATTGGAAGTTATAGGTGTTTTCATAGCTGAGGCATTAGCCATCCCAAATCTTTTTACTAATTCCTTAGCATACTTGGACTGAGATATGAAGATGCCATCAGGAGCTTTGCTTCACTTCAAGACCAAGGAATTAAGAGAGTTCACCCATGCTACTCATTTCAAACTTGGAATGCATATGGTCAGAAAACTTTTTGCAAAGTTTAGAATCAGTAGATCCAAATATAATATCATCAACATATACTTGAACTAACAGAATCCTATCATGATGATGTCTTATAAATAAAGTCCTATCTACAATGCCTCTAGAAAATTTATGCTTTAGAAGAAAGCTAGCTAGGGTCTCATACCAAGCTCTTGGAGCTTTCTTTAAATCACAGAGAGCCTTATGCAATTTGAAAACATAAGAGGGGTGAGTTGAAGAGATAAAACCTGGTGGCTGTTTCACATATACTTCTTCCTTGAGTTCCCCATTGAGAAAGGCACTTTTGATATCCATTTGATATACTTTGAATTTCTTGTAAGCAGCATAAGCCAAGAATATTCTGATAGCTTCAAGCCTTGCAACAGGTGCAAAGGTCTGATCATAGTCAATACCTTCTTCTTGCCTGTAGCCTTGTGCCACTAATCTTGCTTTGATTCTGATAACTATGCCTGAGCATCCAGTTTGTTTCTGAAAACCCATTTAGTTCCAATGACTAGATGTCCTTTGGGTCTAGGAACTAAATTCCAAACTTTACATCTCTCAAGCTGATTGAGCTCTTCTTGCATTGCAATAATTCAGTGTGGATCTTGTTCAGCATCTTTGATGGATGAGGGCTCAATTTGAGATAAGAAGCAGACATGCATCACATCTTGATTGAGTTGATGCCTTGTCTGCACACCAACTGACATGTCTCCTATTACTTGAGATATAGGATGATCTCTAAGTGTAACATAGTCAGGAAGTGGAGTTTGTTCAGCAGCAACATTATGAACCAATTCCTCTTGTGGAATTAAATTTTCTGTTGGAGGAATTTCAGCAACTTCCAGAGATTCTTCTTCACTATCTTCATCAAACCGTGGAGAGGGAGTTGATATCACCTTTTGGGTGAGATTTAAGTCATCCAACTTCTTACATAAGTTAGGTACCTGCAAACAGTTACTGCTAGAAGTTTCCTCCTTCTCCTTGTAAAACATATTAGCTTCATCAATTGTAATATGTATAGATTCTTCAATTTTCAAGGATGATTTATTAAAAATCTTATATGTCTTGCTAACTTGGGAATATCCTAGAAAAATTCCCATTGTAGCTTTGGCTTCAAACTTTCTAATATAATTTTTGTTGTTATTATGTATATAACAGATGCAACCAAAAATTCTAAAGTAGTCTATTATAGGTTTCTTTCCTTTGAGTAATTCATAGAGAGTCTTGCCCTTAAGTTTGTGTATCAAACTTCTATTCAGGACATAATTTACTGTGCTTATAGCTTCTGGCCAATAGGATAGAGGCATGTGAGCATCACCAAGCAATGTGCCTGCAGCTTCAATGAGTGTTTTATTTTTCCTTTCAACTACCCCATTTTGTTGAGAAGTTCTGGGAGCAGAGAAGCAGTGCCTGATACCTTCCTTCTCACAGAATTCTTGTATAGGAAGAGATTCAAACTCAGTGTCATGATCACTTCTGATCAATGCAACTGGAGTAGAGTACTCAATCTTTATGCATTTTAGAAAGTCTGTAAGAACTTTGAAATTATCAGACTTGTTTCTCAAGAAGAAAACCCAAGAGAATCTAGAGAAGTCATTTACAATAACTAAAGTATAGAACTTCCCTCCCAGGCTTTGTACAACAATTGGCCCAAAAAGGTCCAAATGAAGCAGATACAAAATCTTAGGTGAATCACTCTTATTAACTGATTTAAAACTCTTATTAACTGATTTAAAACTATTTTTAGTTTGCTTGCCTTTTTGACAAGCCTTGCAGAGGCTTTTCTTCTTGTAGGGGCAAGAGGGCAATCCTCTAACAAGGTTGTCCCTAGATAACCTAACAATGTTTCTAAGATTTACATGTCCTAGCCTTTTATGCCACAATGTATTGTTATTGCTATCCTTGTTAAATAAATAGATTTCTAAACTAGCAGAATTAAAATCAACTAAATAGATATTGCCTAGTCTCATACCTGATAATACAGTGCTGTTATTTAAAGAAATATTGCATTTTGATTCAGTAAAACATACCTCATAACCTGCATCACATAGCTGACCTATGGATATCAAGTTATGTTTTAAGCCACTTACATATGCCACTTTTCTGAATGTGACAACTCCAAGTATAAATTTTCCATAACCTTCTGTCTGACCAAAGCTTGAGTCTCCAAATATAATCTTTGGACCTAACTTTGCCTTGTAGTTACTTAGATTGGCCTTGTTTCCTGTCATGTGCTTGGAGCATCCACTATCCAAATACCACTTATTTTGTATGGTAGGATAGGTCTTCACCTGCAAAATAACAGCTTATATATTTTGGACCCAGGTAACCTTGGGTCCTGACTTCTTTTCATATTTAAAACTTGAAATATAAGAGTATTCAGGTTGACTTTTATAATCTAAGGGATGAAATCTCCTAGGTGGGATTATCCAATTAGTTAAGGGATAGAAAGGTTTAAGATTAAAGTTCTTATTGAAATTTCTGTTGAAATTATAATTTTGATGAAACTGATTTGGGTTCGACGATTTATATTGAGATCGTCGATCTGCGTTCGACGACCAGCATTGATATTGTCGATCTTGGTTCTCAGAATAATAGTGACTATTATCTGGGTTCCACGATCGTCGATCTCTGTTCGACAATACATAATAATATCATCGATCCCCGTTTGCAGAGTGTTTAGGCTCAAGCTCTGGGTTCTGAGATCGTCGATCGTCGTTCGACGAATAATGCTGAGATCGTCGATCTTGGTTCGACGATTTTTGTTCAGACTTAGCTTTTTGTTTTTCTTTATTTATCTCAACTTGTTTTAAAACTTTGTTAACTGTTTTGATTTTTTCTGTGTTCTTCTTACCTTTATCTGATATGAACTTTACAGGTTGAGAGAGATGGTTTTTCTGAATGATTGGTGGTTCACTAGATGATGCACCTAATCCTAATTTACCTCTATTAAGCCTAGCATTAAGTGTGCTGGTAATTTCTACTAGTTGTTTGCTTATTCCATTCAGTGATTCTTCTAGCTGTTTTGCTTTACTTAATTCAACCTTCAGGAAAGTGATTTGTTCACTATACATGTTTATTTCATTTTTCAATTTAATGTTTTCTGACACTAAGCTATCATAATTAAGTTGTCTATCTCTGAGAAGTTTGATTTCTTTCTCAGATCTTATCAAATCATTACACATAGATTTAAAATCATTTTTAAAATCTTCAGAGGTAGAGTCAAAGTCTTCCAATACCTTCTCACAATCTGAACATTCTTCAGATTCTCCTTCTTCTGAAACATGCCCTGAAGCATTTATGGCCATTAAGCAGATTTCTTTGGCCTTTACTTCTTCTTCATCTTCACTAGAACTGGAGGAAGATGATTATTCAGTATCACTCCATGTTTCTGCAACAAACCCTCTCTCATTCTTCTTGTGCTTGTGAGAGGATGGTTTGTTGGAGTGCTTGTTGGAGTCTTTCTCCTTTCTTCTTTCCTTATGCTTGTTCTCTGGACATTCTGGAAGAATGTGTCCAGGTTTCCTGCAACCAAAACAGATAATCTCTTTAGAAGGGGTCTTGTCATACTTTGGTTTGTCATCATTTCTTGATGATTTCCTTCTGAATTCTTTTCTCCCCATTTTGAAGAATCTCTTTGCAAAGAGACTCATCAACTCTTCATTTGATGGAGAAGTTTCTGATTCTTCAGAAGCTTTGAAGGCTATATTCTGCTCCTTCCTAGTTGGTGTAGCAGTCTTTTGTTGTTCGGCTTCTCTTTTCTTCAGGAGCTGTTCATAGGATTTCAGCTTTCCTAAGACTGATTCTGTTGTCATCTCATGTGTGCTTCTGGTCTCTCTGATAGGCCAAATTCTAGAGTCCCATGAGCTAGGGAAGCATATGAGAATCTTGTCATTTATTTCAGTTACTGAGATGTCTTTGTCAAGAGTTTTCAGTTCATTAACAATGATGCTGAGTCTATTGTACAACTAAGAAACTTGCTCAGTTTCTTCATTTTTGAAGTTCTCATACTGGGAAATGAGATGAGCTCTTCTGTCATTCTTTTCATCTTCTGATCCTGCAACCATCTGGTTTAAGGAATCCCAGGTGGCCTTAGCTGATTCACATTCAACCACTTTTTTGAATATATCATCAGACATTGTTTGTGCCAGTATGTTCATGGATTTTGCATCAGCAACCTTTGCTTTCTTATAAGCATCATTATAGTCTGGAGGAGGTACTGCACTCATGTTTGTGGAAGTAGTTGGAGGAGCAGCTGGTGGAGGTACTCCTGTTAAGATAGAAGCATAAATATCTTCATAAATAGAATTCATATAAAGCTTGATTCTTGCCTTCCAGATTCCAAACTTTTGCAAGTTACAAACTGGAGGTCTGGTGCTTGCAAAGTCTTTGTTCTGTGCCATGGTTTAATAAAAAGACAGTAGAGTAAAATGATATCTATCAAAGATCTTAGGTTCAGGTGTTAGCCTGTACAACCTTAAAAACACACCCTCTGATACCAATTGAAAGTGATGGATATATAGAATTTACTCTAGAGTGGGGGGGGGGGTGAATAGAGTATTAAAAATTTATTTAGATTTATTGCGGAATTAAAATACTGATACTTATAAATAAGAGAATGAAACAAACTAAATTAACACAGCACAGCACAATACACAAAGGAAACACAAGGCAAACCAGACGACACAAGAAAATTTATAGTGGTTCCCCAAATCTGGGTACATCCACTCTTCTACCACCCAGGTAGGAATCCACTACAGGTTTTTATTCAGGTGCCCTGAAACCACAAGATCTCTTTCAGGTAGATCTAGTGACCTTTTGAGCTTTTGATCAGGAGCCCAAAATCCAATAGGTTTTTGATCAGGTGCCCTATCACCAAGAGTTCACTTTTGAAGGGAGAGATAACCCTATACAGATGGAGGTAAAAGAAAAAGGTTTATGGAAGTCTTCTCTTTCTCAAGCAAATGAAAAGACTATGTGGATTGCTGTAGAAAGCCCAAGCTCCCCATGAGATGATGTGTTGTTTCGGGAAGAGGAAACTTGGTCCTGGGTGTAGGTCTTCAAAGTATTGCTATAGAGCCTTCTAGATCTGTAGACCGGTTTTGATTGAAGATCTCTGTAGATCTCTGAAGGCTGAGGAATGAAGAAGACTTGAGACAGTTAACTTGAAAATATTCTTCTTCCTTTGAAAGCAATGCAACAGTTCTTGAGAAAAAAAAAGAGTACTGCTGAAGAATGTTTTTCTCTTTTCTATTTCACTGACTGACTAACTTGCTATCTTTCTCTTTGTTTTTCTCTGTTATACAATTAGAAAGGAAACGACATATATTTGAAATCCCAAGACAATACTTAATTTTCTGCAAGAATTTAGGAGCCCAAACGGCTAGAATGGCTGACAACATAAATGCACTTCCATAACTGTCTTCATAAGATAAGCCAATAAAATATTATGTGAATATCATAATTAATGCTTCAAGAAATACGGCTATTAGCCTTGAGAATATCCGCATTAATTATCAGAATATAATTGCCATTAAACAATTGATCAGAAGCAAAATAAACACTTTAAACCGTTTCTGTAAACTGATAACCGCAAGCAGCATAAAATCGCAGAACTTAGTTCAGAGGTCGTCGAACTGGGTTAAGAGATCGTCGACCTCAGAACAACTATCATAGAACTGAGATTACTGCTGAGAAACAAGAGATCATCGACCTGAGCTCGTAGATCGTCGAGCTCAGTTCAGAGTAGAAGACTCTGAGATCGTCGATGGGAGATCGACGATCGTCGAACTGAGTTCAACTATAGTCGAACTGATATAGATATTCCACTGAATTCTGCTGAGTGTAAAACTGAGTCCACTGCAATGCTGGTCTGCACAAACCTGACCTAAAAAGAGACCTAACTTTGACTAGACAAAGACCCTGGCTATACAGGTGGGTCAAGACATCCTAAGAGTAGACCTAGCACAAATCCAAACAAGGGTTCCTACATACAGTCGAGCTAGGGGAGTAGCATAACTAAGCACACGTGAGGGAAGCCGATTGATAAGGTGGGCAGCGGTAAGAACCACATCGCCCCAATAAGACTTAGGAAGGTGCATAACACCCATAAGACAACGAGCGACATCCAACAGTTGCCGGTTTTTCCGTTCGGCAACTCCATTTTGGGTAGAGGTGTGAACACACGTGGTCTGGTGGATGATATCATGACTAGTGAGGTACGAGCCAAATGCTCCCCGACCCCCCTCCCATTATCACTGTGCAGGACACGAATCACACCTTTAAATTGAGTCTTAACCATTTTGTGAAAAAGCTAAAAACAAGAGAAGTCTTCACTTTTTTTTTAGCAAATACACCCAAGTTGTACGAGAAAAGCAGTCAATAAAGGTGACAAACCAACGAAAACCAAAATTAGATAAAACAAGGGGCGGTTCCCAAACATCAGAATGGAGAACATCAAACTGAGTGCTACATAGAGAAGATAAATACCATGAACTATGTCTCACATGTTTAGATCTATCACAGACATCACAGACAAACGTTTGTAAAAATAGTGAAAAAACAGTAAACAATTTCTGAAGATAGAGAGGAGAAGGATGTCCATGCCACAGGTGCTAGCGGCAAACTTCATCAGCTGTGACAGGAGAGCCTGAGAAGAAGGTGGGAGATCCAAGTACTACAATCCACCGCGGTTCCTACCACTGCCAATGTTCCGCGCCGTACCCAGTTCCCGAAAAACACAGGAATAAAAAAAAAGGTTATAGAGCAATTAAGAGAGCGAGTAATGTCACTGATGGAAAGTAGATTGCGTGAAAAGAAGGGAATATGAAGAATAGATGGCAAAGAGATAGAAGGGGAACAAGAAATCTGGCCTTTTCCAGCAATGAGAGACAACAAGCCATTAACAAAAATAACTTTGTTCTTACCAGACAAAGGAGTGTAAGAGTGGAAACTTGAGGAAGAGCCGATCATGTGGTGAGTGATACCAAAATCAATCACCCACTCAGAGGAGGCAGTGACAGCATGGGCACGCGACATAGCAATAGAGGCAATGGAAGCGGAGGCACCCGGAGGCTGATCAGACTGAGACTGCAGCGGATAGCGGAAAACGTCCAACTAAGGAGCAGTAAGTTGCCTGGGAACAGCAGTGGTGGTCTCGTCGTAGACATCTATAGAGTAAGCAGCATCATGAGGTCTGGAGCCACCCTGACAATGACCCCCTCGTCCACGGCCACGACCACGACCACGGCCACGACCACGACCACGAGGGGCAAGATGAGGGTGGAGCTTGTAGCACACCTCCCGAGTATGTCCTTTGCTGCCACAATAAACACAAATAGGAGCAGACGAGCTAGGGATGAAAACTTGGCCATGACCAATGCTAGTGAGAGCAGAGCGATCAGGAGGAGTACTAGCACTAAGAGACTTCCGACGGTCTTCATCACCAAGGACCATGCTGAAGGCCTCCCGAAGGGACGAAAGCGGAGTGCGGTGAAGGATATGCGTCCGCACCATGTCGAACTCCATGTTCAGCGCCATCAAGAAAATATGGAGACGAAAGCAATCCTCCCGGTGTTGTAGCTGAACAGCGTCCGCAGTATATACTGGAATGAAGTGTGATAAGTAGTTCAATTCCTAGTATAACCGCTAGAACTCGGAAAAAAAGGAGGATGCCGTCATAGAGCCTTGCCGCAGTTCCCTCAGATAGACAATTGACTGATATTCCTAGTAGTCCAATTCCTAGTACTAAGCATATTGAAGTAGATTGTCATTTCATCAAGGAGACTATTGAAAAAGGACTTGTGTGTACTCCCTTTGTTCCCTCAGATAGACAATTGACTGATATTCTCACGAAAGGTCTAAATGGAAGTAACTTTGGAAGAATTGTAGTCAAGTTGTGCATGATCAACATCCCACGCCCAACTTGAGGGGGAGTGTTAGAATATGTTTTATTTTTTGTCTGTATTTCCTTATTATTCATTGTATTATTTCGGGTCCGCCTCCATATATAGAGGGAACTTATCTTCTTTGGAATTAATCAAGTAGTTCACGTTTTTTCTCCAACAATAAGTTAAAGTAATACTTTAACTTATCATTGAAGTTAATAGTGCTCTTTTAGAAATAACTATAAAAACTACTCTGTAATTCTGCATAACTATAGGGCGTGCGATTTACTTTTTAAAATTATCAAGACCTCTCTTCATTTCTTATATTGTTAACATTTATGTACAAAAAAATCTTTTCAGATTTTGTTGCTGTACATGTATGTTAGCAATGTAAACTTATAAGGGAAGTTTAGATAATTTTGAAAGTTAGAGGACTCAATAAATGATCCTATTCTACTAGTTTCTAAAACAAAAGCAAAAATGTTGGAGATTTCTTAGCCTTCAAATTGAAACTCAAATTTTCAACTTTTTTCTAAGAACGAGAACTCAATTATCCTGGTTTTCACCAAAATAAGCGCATGAATTCAATTTATTGAAACCTTTCCACTTCTACTTTAGTTAAGGCGATGTAATTCCTCTAAACATATTAATTTTTCAGCTTTGTAAGTGAGCACATTGAGACCCTTGAAGAAATTGATGTGGAGTATAAAGAATTGGCTTTGAGTTCGGGTATCAAGAACTGGGGCCGAGTTCCTGCATTAGGATGCGAACCTACCTTCATTGCTGATATCGCTGATGCAGTAATCGAAAGCCTTCCTTATGTTGGAGCAATGGCTGTCTCAAATCTTGAGGCTCGTCAGGTATCAGCTGCCACTTGTTATCAATTTAAAATGATTGAAGCCATCTCTGTTGCCCCCTTAAAAGCTTTAGGATCTATTCCATTCATCTTGTATGAAATAAATAGATAACAACAACTCTTTGAAGTATAAAGCACTGACAATGACAAGAAACACAAACAAGAAATATACTCATGCAGGATGTGCTATGTAGTCACAAAAAATATGATAGTGCATGTTTTGAACACGTCCTTTCATATATATATATATATATATATATATATATATATATATATATATATATTTTATAACTTTCACTTTGACAAATATAGCAAAGTTAGTATTTTTGGACGCAACATTTCATCATTATTATGAAAATCCTTCTCTATTAAACCATAAAGAGAAAAAAAAACTGTGAAAAGTAAAGGGAATTATTACGAGCACCGCAATTTTGGCTAGGCGCACCGCACTTTCTCCTAATTTTTTGCACCTTTTGGAAATACGTCTTGTACATGCATTTTTAGGAAAAGTGTTCAACACGAAAGTTGTAGATCTCGACGATATCTACAACTTTTGTGTTGAACACTTTTCCTAAAAATGCATTTACAAGACATACTTTTAAAATACGCTCAGGTTTCGTGCCTTTTAGAAATACGTCTTGTACGTGCATTTTTAGGAAAAGTGTTCAACACGAAAGTTGTACATCTCATCAAGATCTACAACTTTCGTGTTGAACACTTTTTCTAAAAATACATGTACAAGGAGTATTTCCAAAAGAAACGAAAAATTAGGAAAAAGTGTGGTGCGCCTAACCAAAACTGTGGTGCCCTTAACAACTCCCAAAATAAATAGCAGTAAAGCACCTACAGTATCATCAATCTTGATACACGAACACTACACGTACATTGGGAAAGTAGGTAATTACATATTTTGAGTAGAAATCTTTTCATCATATAAATTATTATTAATATAAAACATGTAATCAATTATTAGTAATAATAGGAATACAAAAACAAAATTACCAAAATCATGGCATGGCTGAAATCCCGCAGATGAAATCTGCACGAAAGGCACTGCGACGGCGGAGGCCTCCACACGACCGCGGAGGCCTCCACCGAAATCCTTTTATCGCGCGGAGGGATCCAAACAATCGTGTTCCCACCAAGCGTCAGCGACCGCCGGATCTCATCCGCCTGACCGCATGGCCAAACGAGGCCCCTATCTCTAAGTTTCCATTGTTAAAATACATGTACAAACAAAGATTTCTAGAAGACCTCTGAGGCTCTCAATGAATACTTAGGCTATATGCAAATGCAATGGCCGGCAAAATAAATTTGCAAAATAATATTTTCAAATCATATAACTTGACTTTCCACTATTGAATTGAAGCATTTAAAAACAAGGCAACAAAGAGTAGCGTATGAGCGCGAGAATGCGATAGAATAAATACTAATAAAATGAGATATTACAAAGACGAAAATAATTGAAACAAAACTTACAAATGATTATCCCTTCAAGTAGGGAACAAACAAACGACTCAGCGATAAAGAAACAAACACAACCTTGATTACCACGACTATAATGAGGTGAGGGATGGAGGCAATTTTAGAGGGCTGTTGGGACTGGTTTTCAGTACTAGTATGCTTTAGGTAGCTGTCCAGAGAGGAAAACAGCAACCCAGGCTTTGCCGGGGAATGGAAATGATGCTGCCAGCAATTATCTGGAAAGCTTATGGCTGTTGGGGCAGATTCCAACACCAAGGTAAGATGGGGAAGGTGGCTCCACGTGATTGGCTGACACTCCGACTTAAAAAAAATACACAATTATTGCTAGGGTGTAATGAACGGCTATGATTGACCGACACTTCGACTCAAAAAATACAAAATTACAACTCAAAATAAAAAGTAACAAGAGACAAAAATACTATGATCGGCGAGCCGCTCGAAATGAGCGGTCCCGATCATCACTGCACCCGAGGTCGCCGGTAGTCGACCTGAACGGGTCGGGCGGGATGCTCCCCATCAACTCCCCCTATCTCAGAATCATTCATCCCCGTGGAATGAAGATAATCATAAAGTCGTCGTAGAGCGGGGGAGAGTCTCTCGAACTCTGCGGCTGATATCCAGTTATCATCAGTGAAGTGGAGTCCGTTCCAATGGACCAGATAACGAACTCTGTCTGGTGCGGGAACATGCTCATGGGCCACGATCACCGTAATGATGTCATACGGGTTGGCAGCTGAGGAAGGAACGACTGAGGAAGACGAACCTGCTGATAATGATGGGAATGCTGCAGACTGTGGAACTGCTGACGGTGACAGAACTGCTGATGATGGCGGTACTGCTGCGTACGGTGGAACTGCTGATGAAAATGGAATTGCTGAATGTGGTGGAGCTACTGTTGACGAATGAGGTGCAAGAACGGAAGAAGCCGAATGATCTGTCGGTGTCGAGGAGTCGGATGAGAAAGGAAGCTGGGTGGTAGGCGAAGACTGTTGCTGAAGCGGTGCGGCGGAAGAAGATAATGGTGGTGACTGGGGATGAAGTGGAGCATTGGATTTAGACGGAGGCTGAGAGGATGTAGTAGTGGTAGAGGGTGAATGGTGCATGTAATCATGTGGCTCAAAGTATGGATAAAAATCTTCAACATTGAATACAAGTGAAATCCCCATACTTGGCGGAATATTCAGCTCATAAGCATTTGCTCCAATTCGTTTCAGTACAGTGTAAGGACCCATTCGCTTAGCATTCAATTTTCGAGCTGTTCCTTTCGAGAACATCTCAGCATATATGAACCATCACTTGTTCTCATTTTTAAAGCTTTTCATTCTCCTGTGTCTATCAACATACAATTTATAAATATCATTATTGCAAGAAATCTTTCGCCGGATCGACTCATGCATGCTATGTATATCCTTAATGAAGGACTCAACCGTCTCACTAGGACGAGACTCTATAGGCAGGGGAATAAGATTTATCTGCTTCCAAGGCTCATAACTCAGGACTACCCGAAATATACTCAATCCTGTGGTTCTATTCACCGAACTATTAAATGCAAACTCCTCTATAGGTAACACCGAGTCCCAAGAGGTGGTGTGTTCACCAACAAGGCATCACAAAAAATTTCCTAAGCTCCTGTTTACAACTTTTGTCTAATCATCCGTTTGCGGGTGGTAGGCTGATGAAAATAGAGTGTCGTATCAGTCTTCATCCGAAGGGTTTTCCAAAAACTGCTCATGAATCGTATATCTCGATCAAAGATGATGGTCTTGGAGAACGTGATGACAAAAAAATTTCCGAAAGAATAGTGAGGCAACGTGAGACACATCTGCCGTCTTGCTGCATGCTATAAAGTGAGGCATTTTGGAAAACTGATCAACTACGACGAGTATGGAATCGTGCTTGCGTATGGTGCATGGTAATCCTAGAACAAAGTCCATACTTATATCTACCCAAGGCTGGTGTGGTACTGGCAGTGGCGTATACAGTCCCATATTTTGCCATGTTCCTTTAGCTGTTTGGCAGATGTAGCAGTGCCGAACAACTCGCACAACGTCCTTCTTGAGGGAGGGCCAATAAAAACGATCTTCCACTAAAGCGGTGGTCTTATCCCTGCCAAAGTGGCCCGCCGCACCAATGACATGCATTTCCCAAACCAAATGATCTCGGAGAGATGTCCTTGCCGTGAAATAAATACCGATCCATAATTGAATAATCAGGACGTTTCTCAGGTGGGTCCTGAGATAGAGCAGATTATATCTTTGCAAAGTCTGGACATGTCGCGTACTCAGTGATCAAATGCTCGAACCCTATGACCTCAGTGGTAAGGGTGTGAAGTAGGCCCACTCAGCGGCTAAGTGCATCCGCGGGTTTGTTCTTAGCTCCTGCTCGATGTTTGAGAACATAGTGGAAGTCTTGCATGTACTCTATCCACTTGGCATGTCAGTGACTCAATTTTTTCTGGAAATTCAAATAACGTAAGGTCTGGTGTTCATAATATAACACGAACTCTCGTGGAAGGAGATAGTGTCTCCAGTGCCTCAACGATTGTACTATCGCATAGAACTCCTGGTCGTAGTTGGAATACCTTTGTCGGGCGTCATTCAGCTTCTCACTAAAGTAAGAAACTGACTGAATACTCCTTCAATGCCTAGGGCAGATGCGTCGCAAGAAACCTCGAAGGCTCGACCGAAATCAGGTAATCGGAGTACCAGAGCCGTAACCAGTTTCTCCTTGATATTTTCAAATGCCTGAGTGGCGGCAGGTGTCGTCTGAAAATCTCCCTTACGAAGGCAACTCGTATAGGGGGTCATGATGGTGCTAAATCCTTTAACAAAGCGTCTATAAAATGTGGCAAACACGTGGAAGCTTCGAGCCTCATGAATATTCATGGGGATTGACCAATCTTTGATGGACTTTACTTTGTCAGGATCTACAGACACGCCTGATGTATAAATAATAAACCCTAGAAAGTGTACAGACTCAGATAAGAAGGTACACTTCTTAATGTTGATATAAAATGGCTTCTTTCGGAGAGTGTTGAAGAGAAAAAAAAGGTGCGTGAGGTGCTCTCCGTAAGTCTGACTATAAACTAAGATATCATTGAAGTAAACCACGAGAAACTTGCTCATGTATGGTCGCAAGAGCCGAGTCATCACGAGCATGAATGTGCTAGGAGCATTGGTTAGCCCAAAAGGCATAACCAATCACTCGTATAATCTGTCCTTTGTCTTAAATGTTTTCTTCCATTCATCACCCTCTCTGACCCTGATCTGGTGGTACCCGCTCCAAATATCAAGCTTTGAAAAAATCTGGGCACCTAACATAGTGTCAAGAAGGTCATCGAGTCGTGGTATGAGGAATCAACACTTAATTGTGATCTTATTGATAATACGATGACTATCCACACATTTGCGCCAAGGTACCATCCTTCTTTGGGGTAAAATTGGCAGGTATAACACAGACTTAAGCTCGCCCAATTAAACTGCTTCCGCATTAGATCAGCGATTTGAGTTCGGAGCTCTTCGTGCTCATCGGTGTTCATACGATAATGTGGAAGATTCAGTAGAGATGAATCCAGAATGAGATCAATCACATGTTGTATGTCTTGTAAAGGGGGTAGTTGGTCAGGCATAATGTCACTATACTTATCTAAGTGGTGTCGAACTTCAGGATCGATAGACTCTAAGTCCATGACGCTCTCCGTAGCATAAGTAGCAACAATGACATAAATGAGTCCTGTATCTATGCTCTCCCGAGTAAACTCACTATGGCGTAGTATATGAATTGGTCTAGGGGCACCTATAGTAACTACAGGCTCGATCCTCCCCTTCGAGGTATCTTTGGGTTGGGTTGGATCGGGGATACTGTGATCTTGTGGCCCTTATCAAAGAAAGTATTGGACCGTCCATAACAAGTCACATCTCTATCATAAGCCACAGTCTGCCTAGTAAAACGTGCGCAACATCCATGAGAATGACATCGCACCAGACGCTATGCTCGAAGGAGGCATGCTGAATAGAACCTGGCACTTCTGGGTGACTTGGATAACTGTCTTATCTACCCAAATAACTCGATACGGATGTGGATGAGGTTCTGCCTTAAGCTTCAAGCGCTCAAGCCCCTTCTGCGTTATAATATTTACACAACTGCCACTATCGATGACGAGCTTGCAGGGTCCACCCGCGTTGGGAAAATAAGTGTACAATATAGTGGTCCGCTTCCAATCCTCATCCGCACAAAATTTTTTTTCGTGCGTATAACACGTACTACTGTTCCGCGCGTGGAGCAGATCCAACCGTATCCCTGTTGTGGGGATATCCTAGAGGAAGAACTATCAGACTTTGAAGTGGGTCATCTCGGACCGGAAGTGTGCAAAAACTGCTCGTACTCTAATGCGAGCTGGTAGATCTGCTCGGTTGTCTCGAGACGATGGGGAATGAGCTTCCTACAGATGTCTCCCCGCAGTCCGGACTTAAATCAGTAGGCTGTCATGATGTGCTCCTCCTCGACATCACTTCTCATGGCAAGCTCATCGAAACGAGTCATGTACTCAACGATAGAAAGGGTGTCCTGTCAGAGAGCTATGCGCTGCTCTAAGAGCTGACTACGGTACGAATCAGAGAGATATTTTTCTTTAAGTTTCTGCTTCATATTTGCCCATCGGGTGTTGGGGTTATGCTCTCTCTATCTGGAGACCCCTCCAAACTCATTTAGTTAAATTTGGCCTGTCCAATTAATTTCATTTTGGAGAACCTTACTCGCTTCTCATTGCTCATCTCGTACTAGTCAAAGTAGTTGTCCATTTCCAACAACTAATCGCTATACCGCCTATACGCCTTTGGATTTAACTCCCCGTTAAAGGATGGGGAATCGATCTGTATACGACGGGTAATGTCATCCTCATAACCTCTGGGGGAATCATAGCGACCCATATAGTCATCTCAATCATAATAGTATCAAGCGTCTTGACCGTGGTAACCTCTATGCAGTGGGTACTTAGGCGGGGGCTGCTCCTCTGGGGGAGGAAGTGCCCGACCTCCATTGGGGTTCCCTAACGATCGTTGGCTACCACTGGGGCCTCCTGGACTGACTGTGGAGCCTGTGCAATTGGAGAATATACGATCTGGGGTGTATGCAGGAGGAGTTCTACCTCTTTTACGACGATCCTCACGTTGGACATATTGAAGCCTAGTGGACCCCATCAGATTGGGAGACCTAGTGGCTTCTAGACCCTCTACTCCAGTGGTGAGATTTTGAAAATGTTCTCTAATATCGTGTAATTGTGACCCCATTTGATCGTATCGATACTCCAAATTTTTTTCGAGATTGGACATTATATCGGTGTTAGAACCAGTGATAGCTTGATTGTGTTGCAGTGCTGATTTCGACATTTAACGTCTATATGCCTACCACTACGTAACTTGCAATGCAAATGATGCTTGCAACAATTATCTGGAAAGCTGATGGCTGTTGGGGCAGATTCCAACAACAAGGTAAGATGGGGAAGGTGGCTCCTTGTGTAGGACAGGGTGGGGAGTAGGCCGGCTGCTGGTTGAGGGAAGAAATTAGGAGTTCGGCTGCCGTATGGGGAACTATATAAGGCTCCACGTGAATAGGGGAAATGGGAAAGGTGGGGAGTGAGTTTAGGGAATGGATGGGCTGAAATTTAGGAGTTATTTCCTAAATTAAAGTAGGTGGCTTAGTTTAGGAGGTTGTGACTACCCAAAGATTTATCCTGCCTTCGCACGAGACTGTCCTGGCTTCCTGGGTGATGACAAGTGAATTAATTTTATAGTTAAGCGTGCTTGTGCGAGAGTAGTATTAGGATGGGTGATCTCTTGGGAAGTTCTCGTAGGGCCCAACTTAATTATCGAGTTTGCTCATCAAAGGGGCGCTACGACCACCAACAATCCGCCCGTGGAGGTAAATCCCAGGAAGCCAGGACAGTCCTGTTCGAAGGCAGGGTAAATCCTTGGGACGACACAAAGGTGAGGGGAGAGTGGGGTAGCAATTGAGGCATGAGATAGTCGCTCCACGTGAGATAATAGTGGGAATTGGGGAGGGGGCCGACTACTATACGTTGATTATGGCCAAATTTAGGAAGAGTTCCTAAATTTTAGGAAAGATAGAGGTAATGAGCGGTTATGGAAGTAGTGATAGTTGTGGGTGAGGTGAAGGAGGTTAGAGGTTGTTAACCCCAAATCCTGCGACATCAAAGGAGAGCATCTAAAGGAGGCGGACATTCCATACAAATAGTGGTCCTCAGAGTTAGTCGACCTCTTGGGCGGACACTTCGGAGTGTTTGCGGTCCACCCACCGGGAGTGCGGCAATATTCAACAAGGACAACCAACAGGCGACCTATGAGCGGCTTCTCAGAGCGCAGTCTGAAAGCTCCAGTCAGGAGTACTCGCGAACGTTATGATGAAGCCCGCGCGGACTCCTACTTTTTGTTTCATCTCGAGCAGCGCCGAGCGGTTTCGCGCGGCCTCTTCTTTTAGCCTCCTTCGTCTGACTCTTCTTGTACCTCAGGCAGCTGCGCATTTATTGTCACGATTTATAAGACATTAAATGCCCGTCGGTTCATGAACCGTCCACGCAGCCTAGCCCCTAGTATAAAAGGGTGACCAGGGTTGCTTGGAGGGGACACACGAAATTAGCCCAGAACCTGCCCGTTGTAGGTGCGGACGCTAAGTTCATGTCTTTCGGTCTTAGTCGTACGTGCGCATACCCCTCGGATGGGCGCACCACGCATTGTAATCTTTCTAAAAGACAATAAAGAGAGGCCCGTCAGAAGTGAGTCATTCACCGCGGTGGGTCTAATCGGGTGTTCGCCACTGCCAGCGTCCTCCTCCTCACTCTTCACGCCATCTCGCTAACGTTCGCAGGGCCAATAACTAGTCGCTCGTGAACTACCTTCTTTTCTCTGCCGAACACCCTTCTCAGGGATTGCGCATAGAGAGTTGGTGACATATTTTGGCTCTAACAAAATTTGATGCGGTGAGCGTGGAAAACAGAGATAGGTGAAAACGCCCTCTCCGCCGAAAGACATCAGTAGTGGTCGCCACACGACCTTCAGATCCAGCTGGTTGGCAAAGTTGCTCGATGTTCGCGCAAACCTATCAGATATCGCAACATGTCTTTGAAGGGAATGCCACCGACCCCTCCTCCTGGCGAGCGGGCACTCGCTGAAGATCGTGGAATCAGCGCGGGTGTTCACTGCCGGTTTGTAGCTCATGAGGGCGGGGTACATCTCGATCCTGCACAGGAGGTTCAGGAGGTACCCGTCCAGGGAAGAGATGGAAACAGAACCGTCTCTATCAACGCCGAGTTAGAGGGAAAAGATAAATCGCTTATCGTTCGGTGTTTACTGGACAACCTCGCTATCTTCGCATGGTCGACCTCTGACATGCCTGATATCATCTCATAGGTCGCATGTCATCGTCTTAACATCGACCCAAACTTCAAGCCGGTCAAGCAGAAGAAGCGAACAGTAGCTTCTACTCTCGTCGGTCCCATTCACGAAGAGGTCGCTAAGTTGCTGGAAGCAGGATTTATTCGAGAAGTTCAGTATCCGGATTGAATCTCCAATGTGGTGATGATCGGAAAACCCAACGAAAAGTGGAGAATGTGTGTCGACTTCACACGTCTCAACAAGGCATGCCCCAAGGATTGTTATCCAGTACCCCGAATAGACTCATTGGTTGACTCAGTGGTGGGATTCTTGGTTATGAGATTTTTGGATGCTTTTCCGGATATCACCAAACCAAGATGCACAAGCCCGATGCCCTCCATACCACGTTCATCACAGACGAATGATGCTACTGTTATCAAGTCATGCCGTTCGGATTAAAGAATGCTGGAGCGACATACCAGAGAATGATAGAATATGTTTTTAAGAATCATAAAGGTCGAAACTTGGAAGTTTACGTGGATGATCTTCTCGTCAAAAGTTGTAATATGGACGATCATTTGAGGGATCTGACAGAGACATTCAGTACGCTTCACAAGTTCCACATGAGACACAATCCTGCTAAATGCACTTTTGGAGCAAGCAAGGAGAAGTTTCTTGGGCATCTGCTCACCCCCCAGGGACTGGAGCCTAATCTAGACAAAGTAAAAGCCATTCTAGAAATGAAACCCCTGATGATTCTGAAGGAGGTTCAACAATTGACAGGAAGGGTGGCAGGGATCAGCCGCGTCATTTCACGGTCAAGAGATAAGTGTGCCTCTTTCTTCAATACCCTTCGAGGAAAGAAAAAGTTTGAGTGGGTTGAAAAATGCAATCAGGCCTTCGAGGATCTGAAACCTCAGTTAACCACAACTCCTCTCCTCCAGAGCCCACACTCGCTAGAAGATCTACTCTTATATCTAATGGTCAGGAAAGACGTCATCAGTTTGGTTTTAGTACTGGAGGAAGGTAGGAGGCAATTTCCCATACACTATGTTAGTCATGTGTTGAAGAGTGCAGAAACTCGCTATCCAATTCTGGAAAAGCTTGCCCTGGCCCTGACTCTCTCAGCTCGCAGACTTCGGCCATATTTTCCAGGCTCATTCCATCCGAGTCGTGACCGAACATCCCCTAAGGACAGTTTTGGAAAAACCAGATCATTCGGGACGGTTGGCCAAGTGGGCTATCAAACTTAGTGAATTTCGCATCACATACATTCAAAGGGCTGCCATCAAGTCTCAAGTCCTAGCTGATTTCCTTGCTGACTTCACAATTGGGGACAACAATAGAGAAGAAGTTCCAAGACCCTTGAGCTGGAAGATGTTCGTGGACGGCGCCTCCGACCTAAAATCAGTAGGAGAGAGAATCATCCTGGTTAGCCCCTGTGGAAGCAGGAGTGAGCAGGTCGTGAACTTTCATTTTCCTGTAACCAACAACCAGACAGAATATGAAGTTCTGATAGCAGGACTGAGTTTGTCCCGGGAAATAGGCATCGAAGACCTAGAAGTGAGGACAGATTCCTTCGTCATGGCGTCGCAGGTTAATGAAGTTTTCGAGGTAAGGGAATCGCTTCTACAACGGTATCTGGCCCTCGTAAAACAACACATATGGCGTCTACGCACATTCAGTATATGCCACATCCCAAGGGAAGAAAACTCGGAGGACGACGGATTGGCTAAGTATGAAAGTGCAGCCAGAGGGACTACTACAATGTTATTTCGTCCCGCGATAGGAGAAGCAGACGTCATGGAAGTAGATCAGCACCCTCCTTGGATAGACCCTTTTGTCCATTACTTAATGACGGGGAAGGTTCACCCTTCGGTAAGAGAAAGGAGGAGATTCAAGCTAAAGGCGGCCCACTACGTCTTGGTGTCTGGAATCCTCTATCGAAAGACTCTTCTTTCTCTCCTGGCATGATGCGTAACAGAAGAAGAGATTCCCCGAATCCTGCACGAGGTACATTCAGGAGAGTGTGACAACCATTCAGGGGACAGAACCCTTGAAAAAAGGGTTCTCAATCAAGGATACTTTTTACCAACAATCAGGAGGGACTGCGCCGATTTTGCTAAGAAGTGTGTAAAGTGCCAAAAGTTTGCTCTCCTTCAGGTCCAGCCAGCACCGCAACTCAAAACCATTTCAGTCCCTTGGCCATTTGCCTTCTGGGGAATGGATTTGATCGGCCCGTTCCGAATGGCAAGTGGGTAGCGTCGCTTTATCCAAAAAAAGATCGACTACTTCAGCAAGTGGATAGAGGCCAAGACACTCGCCCGAACCACCACTCAAGTGATAAAGAACTTCATCTAGGCGGAGATCGTCTGTCGATACGGGGTTCTGGATTCCTGAAAGTTACTTAACTGAAGGTTAGCTAATCACCTAGAGGGGGGGGGGGGGGTGAATAGATCTTTGAAATTTTATTAGTTCTTTTGCTGATTTCTTATTAATCTATCTAGAGCTTGTCCTTAGATCATGCAATAAGAAAGAAAACAAGCAACACATCAAATACACAAGGATTTATAGTGGTTCCCCAATTGGGTACATCCATTTTCCCTCCCACCTATCCAACTGATTTGTTGGACTAGGCACAAACTCAACCAATATGCTCATCAGAGCTTACACCTCAGACCCTTAGCCTTACACACAGGTTCTCTTAAGAACCCAAACACAGAACCACAAGGGTTCCTACCTCAGAGGCATTCAGTGCTCCTACAGCTCAGTGGTCCACTGACCACCTACCTCAGCCTTATTTCTAAGGCCTACAGCTCAGGATTCTCAGCCCTACAACTTCAGGCACACAACCCTACTCTCAGAGTGCTTCAGCACTCCTACAACTCAGTACCAATTCAGGTACCTACAGCTCAGCCTCCTCTAAGGTCTACAACTCAATGACACACTTGTCACCTACAGCTTTGGATCCTACCACAGAGAGCAACACTCTCCTACATCAGGCTGTTAAGCCTTCCGGCAGCTCAGATCAACTTTTGGATCCTACCTCAGGCTGTTAAGCCCTCCGGCAGCTCGGATCCACTTTTGGATCCTACCTCAGGCTGTTAAGCCCTCCGGCAGCTCAGATCCACTTTTTGATCCTACCTCAGTGCCCCAACAGGGCACCTACCTCAGTGACTAACTAGTCACCTACCTCAGGCACAAAGTGCCCTAAACTAAGATTCAGATAAACTGAATCCTACAGGTTGTTAATACAATATGTTAAGAAAATTAAAACAACTGACTCAGAGAAAAATTTCTGAGTCTACTTTATTGGACTGAGCAGATATCAGTCCTGCTATCTTGTCGTAGAAGGGATGAGTCTTCTTCTACAGCTATCTTCTTCTTTGCTGCACAGGTAAGCAGCTATCTACTGTTGAAGGCTGACTGCTCCTTCACACAGCTAGCTTCTTGTTGATCTGTTGAATCAGCTGCCTTGTTCTTCAAAGAACTATCTTGTTGAACTGGAAAACATTCAGCTATCTTTCTTTGCCCTCTGACTATCTCTGCTGGACTTGGACTTTCAAGCTTAATGCAGAAGAAGATGTACAACCGTCTATTTTTCTTTCAATATATTCTGCATTTTTTCCGTTCGTTACCCTAATCCCCTTTTCTTTTTTCTTTTTATATGCGCTGATTTGAATCAACGACACAAATGTATGTGGGCCCCAGCCAAGGATTGGTGAGCCCCACCTCCTTCAGAAAAGGACAAAGCAGCTTTCGGCGCCACTGCAGCTTTCCCGCAATGGCTATATGAAGGTTGACTTTGATGACGTCATCAATGGTCATCACCATCTGGACTTAGAAAATATTTCAGAAATTCATAAAGCGTTGAGTGATGATAAGTCACTCAACGCCATCTGTCTTGGCTCTCAATGCTTCTGGACTTGTGAATTTTCTCTGGATTTGTCTCAGCGTTTCTTTCTCAGCGGTCTCAGCGGTTTCTGCTTAACAGCTGTGACAAGATTTTGTCTCAGCGCTTTCTTCTCAGCGGTCTCAGCGCTTTCTTCTCAGCGGTCTCAGCGCTTTATTCTTTAGTGCTGAGACAACCTTCTGACTCAGCGCTTTCTTCTCAGCGGTTTCAACGCTTTTCTTCTTAGCGGTCTCAGCGATTTTTGCCTTAATCAGTTTTTCTGGCTTTAGCTGCGTTCGACGATCTGTGAGCTGAGCTCGACGACTCTGATCTTCTCAGCGGTCTCAACGCTTTCTTCTCAGCTATCTCAGCTGTCTCAACGCTTTTTTGCCTTAGCCAATTTTTCTGGCTTTAGCTCGACAAGTGTTGAGCTGAGCTCAACGATTTGTAAGCTGTGCTCGACGAACTGCAAGCTGAGCTCGACGAACTTCGAGCTAAGCTCGACAAATTTTGAGTTTACTGCCAAACTCATTTTTCTTCACCTGTCTAATCATGGACTACCTGCATGCAAGAACTAAGACACACATCAAATACATTATGTGTGTATGTCATTGACCCGTTTGACTTCTTACAAATCTGGGATATTGGGATCAATAGACCCAACAATCTCCTCTTATTTGAAGAAGTCAAAACAATACAGGTCATTGATAACACATCATATTCATCATAGACAAAATCTAACATGTGTAGAGTATAGAAATGTTACCATATTTCTCCAGCCTGTGGAGAATTACTTACTCCCCCTGGCATGCTGCCATCCATACATTTTCACCAGTCTATTCATCTTACCCCTTTGACTCCTTTTGACTATATCCTTCCCCTTTTTGACTTCTGTAATAGGGAGCATTCTGTGGGGTTTTTCTTCCCCTATCTGTCTGGACTAGATCTTCCACTTTGACTCAATCAAATTCAGCTCTCTTCATATTCTGTTGGGCTAGCTCCCCCTCAACAGTTGCACACTATTTTAATAATCTGGAGGAAGAGCATGTTCTACCTGCAAAATAAACAGTGCAGCATATGGTAGGAGAGAGAATTGATGCTACACAAGATTCAACATACTTAATTCAAATTTGATTGTGTTGAACTTGGCTTCATCTAGTGGCTTAGTGAAGATATCAGCCACTTGCTTGCCTGTGGAGACAAACTCAAGGGAAATGTCTTCCCTTTCCATATATTCTCTTATGAAATGATACCTAATTTCTATATGTTTAGTCCTGCTATGAGTGACATGATTCTTAGCTATAGAAATTACACTAGTAGAATCACAAAAGAGTGAGGTTCTACTTATCTGAATATTGTAGTCCTGAAGTTGATGCTGGATCCACCACAGCAACTGAGCACAGCAGCTTCCAGCTGAAATATACTCTGACTCTGCTGTTGATATTGCAACACTTGTTTGTTTCTTGCTGCTCCAAGAGACATGCCTTCCACCTAGAAATTGACAAGAGTCAGAAGTGCTCTTCCTGTCCTCTTTGCAGCCTGCTAAATCTGCATCTAAATAGCCTGTTTGTTCAAATTCCCTATTCCCGGGGTACCATAGGACAAGATCTGGGGTGCCCTTAAGATATCTCATTATTCTTTTCACAGCAGTACAGTGAGACTCTTTAGGGCAGACCTGATACCTAGCACAAACACATGTTGCATACATATTGTCAGGTCTACTTGCAGTGAGGTAGAGAAGGGAGCCACTATACCTCTATATAGAGTTTGATCAACAGGCTTCCCTGAATCATCTTTGTCTACAGGCATACTTGAGCCCATGGGAGTTCTTATGGTGGAAGCATTCTCCATGACATATTTCTTGATTATCTCCCTGGTGAACTTTGACTCAGATATGGATAGACCGTCATCAGTCTGTTTTACTTGGAGTACCAAAGATCCTGAAGTAGAATATGTTTGGTTTTCTGCCCTTCAAGATCTCATAGGGAGTCTTCTTGTGCCCTTTAGTGATAGAAGCCCTATTGAGCACATGACATGCAGTATTAACTGGCTCAACCCAGAAATATTCAGGGAGAGAAGTGTCACTCAACAATGTTCTTACTGCTTCTATGAGTGTCCTGTTTTTACTCTCAGCTAACCCATTTTGCTGGGGTATTTTTGAAGAGGAGAATTCTTGATGAATCCCTTGCTCTTCACAGAAAGTAATCATGACAACAGACTGAAACTCAGTTCCATGGTCACTTCTCATTTTGATCACAGAGCATACAAGCTCATTCTGAATTTGCCTGACAAAATTTATGAAGATTTTAAGGGTTTCATCCTTTCTTCTAAGGAAGAACACCTAAGTAAACCTGGAATAGTCATCAACCACCACAAGGGTGTAGACCTTTCTACCTAGACTATGAACAGGCATAAGACCAAACAAGTGCATATGCAGGAGATACAAACATCTCACTGAGTCCTTGGCCCCAATGCTCTTGAAAGAGGTCTTAGTGTGCTCACCCTTTTGGCAAGCAGCACAGATGCCCTCCTTGGAGCATTTTATTTTTGGACTATTCCTAACAAGCTCATCACTTAAGAGCCGACCAATGGTCTTATAGTTCAAATGAGCCAATCTCTTATACCATTGGACACAATATGAGTCTTTGTCATTTGCAACTAGGCATATATGGGAATTATTATCTAAGCAAGAAAAGTTTAAGCAGTAGACATTCCCACTCCTAGTGCCTGTTAAGATGACACTTTGGTCACTTAACCTCTTGATGTAGCACTTATCCTTGTTGAAGGAAATGTCATAACCAAGATCACATAGTTGACTTATGCTTATGAGATTGTGTTGTAACTCATCCACATAAGCTACCTTTGTGATGGTGATTATGTCATTTGAGATATTACCATAGTCTCTGGTTATCCCCTTATCAGAGCCTCCAAAGATGATCTTGGGTCCATTCTTTACTGGAGTGTACTCCTTCAATAGCTCCTTTGTTCCAGTCATGTGTCTGGAACATCCACTGTTCAAGTACCATTTAGGGGAATTTGTACTTGAACTATCCTGAAAAAAACACAAATCACCTTACCTTAGGACCCCTTTTTTTGGGTCCTAGGTTTACATTAGTCTGAAAATAACCATGCCTTCCTGCAGAGTTTCTGACAGGTTGGCAATCTCTAGACACTGAATGATTGTGCCAACAATCTACAACATAGTGGCTCACTTTGCCACAACACAAGCACTCATAGATATTATATCTCCTTTTCTGTTTGGGACTAGCATTTGGCTGTACTGCTCCTTGAACTGTGGGGAGATGTACTGCTCTATACTTCTGTCTTCTTTCACTAGCCGTTTGACTGAAGGACAGTCTTCCAGCTGGCTGTTTTGGTCTTTTCTGAGAACCACCAGCTGTATGTCTCTTTTCAAGTAACATGCATCTGATGACATCTGAGATTGCCATTCCAGCCATGCCAGAAGACTCACCTTGAGTCACTACTTTTGCTGGATGATTTAGATTCACAGCAACAACATTATCTTTGTGTTTTTGGGCTGGGGCACCAAAAACAAATGGTCCAGGATGGGCCATTTGAATTTCCTCATGGGCAGCCTTAAAGGCTCTCACATGGCTGTATCTTCCACCTTGGCTAGGGCCACATTGGTCCATACCAGTTGATCTGCATTCTCCCAGTGACCATAACAGCTTTCATGGTCATACATGTTAGAAGGCAACAACACTTTCTGAAAAGGAATTTGAGGCAATGAGGCCAGAGATACAACTGGTGCCTTTCCTTTTCCCTTTCCTTTTGGATTGGAAGGTCTAGCAGGTCCCTTAAATCCCAACCCTTTCTTACCATCTTGGGTAAGGTGAGTGTCAATTAAGGGCAGCATAGTGTTTGACTTAGAAAATTTGGTCACTAGCAATTTCTCATTTAAGAGATCATTTTCAAGTTTCTGGATAAGTTTCTCATTTGAGACTCTTACCACAAACTCACTGTCATTGATCTCCTTGAGCTGGTCTGCATGTGCAGCCATGTTAGTGATGGCTTTTTCTTGGTCCTCACACTTGCTTTTAAGACTAAGAAGCTCTTTTGCCTGTCTCTTGGCAAGTAGCTTGCATCTTTTGAATGCCTCAAAAAGTTCTCTATACTTGGCAATTATGGAGTTGACATCATCCTCAGAGTCTGAATCCCCTTCATCTCTTGATGATTGAGCTTCAGAGTCTGAGCCTGCCTCATGACTTGAAATAGAAGATTGTGATTTAATATTTACCCGAGTCTGGCCAAGCAGATCCTGGCTGCTTTCTTCATCTGTCATTGCCATCAATCCATGGCATTGAGCATCTTCTTCTTCATCTTCATCCACCTCTGAGTCACTATCTGAGTGAGACAGACGGGTCCTGATCCCTATTCTAGCAGCAGGGTATTCTTCAGGTTCTTCTTCAGCAACAACTATTAGCCCAATGTAGGCTTCTTCTTCTTCATTGTCTGACCCAGAGGAGGCGTCAGACCAGGTCTTTTCCTTCTTGGCCACAAGGGACTTCTCTTTCTTCTTTCCCTTGTGGTGCTTCTTCACTCCTTTCCTCTTCACTGGGCAGTCAACAAGTATATGCTCAGGTTTGCTGCAGCAAAAAACAAATAATATTAGAGGAAGATTTTTTATTAGAGTTTGGAGCATACCTGTCCTCCTTAGAAGATTTCCTTCTGCGTTGTGAGGAGGAGGATGACCTTCTGTTCTTCCAATGCCCCTTCTTCATGAATTTCTGGAATTGCTTGGAGAAGGCAGCAAGGTCCTCATCAGATGGATGACAGTCAGAGGAGCTGAACCTTGAGCTCTCAGATTCTGACTCAGCAGTTCTCCTGACTTGTGAGATCTTCCTTCTGCTCCTGATTGGAGCATCAGCTCTGAAGGCCACAGATTTCTCCTTGCTCTGTGACTTACATCTCATCTATTCTTCTTCCTTCCTTGCTACAAGCTGCATCTCATAAGACAGTAGCTTTCCAAACAGGATTGGAGGTGGAGTGTCCACAGATATAATATTCGCACCCGGGAAGGTCATCACTACAAAACGCCGATCCTGCCGGCCAAATTGATCACAACTGTAGCAATATAATAAAGCAAGTCCACAGAATTCACATATAAATAAATAATCTTCACGAAGGGAGTGTCCACAGATATAACACATAACTGAATCTTGGGCTTATGCCCTGTACATCAAGTCCTCACTATATATCTCTCATTACGGAAGCAAACTAAAATAACTACTAGCGATCAGGACTCACAGTCCCTGTCGTCTGAACTCCGGTACTAGACTGTCCGATCTCCAAGCGTGCCGACCTCCGGGGCTGCTCCTCCATGCTGGGCTCCATGGTCTCCTAAAATGAAGTGGTTCGAAAACCGTTAGTTTAAAATACTAAGTCCTATCATCCCCCGCCCCTTCTCTCATGGCTCCTAGGCATCGAGCGGAGAGAAGGAAATGGAAGGACATGATAGTGTAGAATAAAAATTAAGCAGATGACAGCGGAACTAATCTAGCAGTGTTAAGGTATATAAGACGGTAATAAAGGTCTAGAAATTTAATAAGAAGGTAACCTTATCTTATGTGAAAATACATAAGCTAAGGGATCTCTTACAGGGCTCCTATCGTATAAAAAATCTCATACCGATTTATACGATAGGGTGTCGGTTTTACTAGTAAGCATAAATATGTAATACTGAATAAGAACCTTAACTTATAAGCACGCTCGCACGAGCTTATAAACCAAGGGGTCGTTTTGCAAGCCCTAATGTATAAAGCGTCTCATACCACTTATACATTAGGTGTCGGGTTATATGCAATGATTATGCTATGAAATACAATTATGCCATGATGTGATCATGCAAGTGCAACTCACCCACTCGACTCTATGTACACAGACCTTTAGTTCCCCCTTTCTTGAGCCGAACCTCCCAGGATACCTCCGTAGTGACAAACGGAAGCGGTGGGTTGGGCCTCACCCACCTCTAAACCAGTAATAACACTACCAGTCAGACCTATCGTACGCCTCAACGCTGGTGCACTAAGCGGAGCTCCTGCGTACTCTTGCTGGCTGGCGCACCGGACTTATTTGGTCAAGTGTTAAAACACACTTGCCGAGTCAACGTGTTGGCGTCGGTGCATCGACCCTCCAATACCGAAGACCCACCACCTTATTCTTTATGCACATGCAACCTTATGTATCAGCTACCGAGCCAAAGCTCCCCGGACCATCCCGTCCGTCATAAACAACAACCGAGACTAAGCTCGTCGGGCCATCCTGCCTGTCACAAACCATCACCAAGCCAAAGCTCGGCGTGCTAACCTGCCCATCCCCAAAACCACTGGGCTTACTGCCTGAGTGACCCAACCTATCTCCCTGAGACATCGAGGTGTGAGAAGGTGAAACCCTAGATTTACTAGTTACTCTTGCATTTCAGTTTTGCCTACGACTTTGGTTTAGCCCAAGACTGCCCAAGGTATTTCCCGTGAAGGGCTCTCGAGGGCACAAGGAGCTACGATGGGCTGAAGTCCAAGGCGCCCTTTCGCAAGGCACTTATTCTTATTGGTTAATACCCAATTTCAAGTCCCTTAACTATTGCATTGGATCTAACCCTATTATTTGACACTTCTTCTCTACGGGTTAGACAATCTTTCGTCGATCCCGAGCACTATCTAACATTTAGGTAAATCCAACCCTCCACTCATCCGACTTTCAATGATGAACTCATTTTTATTTATCAAACCAACAAACCACTAATCCCGACTCATGTGCCCAAATTTATGTTCCATCATAGGTTCTGCAGTTTTTACTATATGCAGAGCACTTAAGCTATATGACCCATAAAATGGGAGGTACACTAAATAATCAACAAGTACTCCTATAATAATTATTGGAGGTCCATTATGACCCTTGAGGCCTAAATCCAGAGGTTCACAATTTTCCTATTTATCTGATAATTTATTTAATTATTCTAGTAGCCAAAAATTCCAAGATTGAACATGAAGTTCCAAATTCAGACAAGATAACATTCCACCAAATTTATATTATATGCAAAATAAATAATCAACTTAATCTTCAAAATATCCCAATTTTTCAGCAAGGTTTAGGCCCCAAATTTTTATTTCAATTATATCCCATAATAATTCATTTAAAGAAACAAGTAGGACAATATTACTTTCAAAAATTGAGAGAAAATTCAAGAATGATTTTAAGGGCATATAAATGCTTTAGGTCAAGTTTCATAATTTATTAACCAGTAAAGAGTCTTAAACAAATTATTGAACAATTTTTCAATTTACTAAGCTTGTGAAGTAAGTACTACAAAAATGTATCCAAAAGTTCTCATAAAATTCATACATGATTAAGAAGGTTTAAAACTCCCTCTGCCAAATTTTCATGACTTCTCAATGGGCAGAGGGACCAAAATGATCAAATGAGTAATTAGGGCAATCCCATGTGTTACAAAGGAAGTGCTAAAATTATTCTTCCAAAATTCCTAATTAAATTACCAGAGGTTCATTATATCCTTATGACCACTCTACCAAAATTTCATCATAGTTGAAGTAGTTTTACTAACCTATTCTAGCACTACAATGTTTGTGCCCTAAACTAGGGTTAAGGTTTTGTTGGGCCCACCCTTTACAAAATCCCTTAAGATTTTCACAAGAGAGTTTTATCTATCCTAGCACCCTCCCTACAAAATTTCAAGACCATTCAAAGTGTTTTGGGCTCATGCCCTTCACAGGGTACAAAAGCCCTTCCTTAGGGTTTGACCTTGGATCTTAGGCCAAATCAATTCCAATCTACCCCATCTTTCATGAGAAGGTGAAAAATGTCATTCCAAGTCAGTGGCCCCAATTTCAACCTCTGTTGAGGTGATTTGGCCACACAAAGCCCTAATACACTTTTGTACCAAAATACCCTTTTAAAGCATGGCTAGGGTTTGCAAGATTTCAATTCAAACCACCTCCAAATGTAATAAACTTTTAACCAGAGCTTAATAATGACCCTATGCATCATCCACCAAAATTTGGATGAGTTTGGAGTTCATTTGACCCCTAAATTAATTTACCATAAAAAAATTAAATTATTTACAAAACTATAGAAAAATTGTTTCCAAAAATTCCCATTTTTGGGCAGGGACTAGAAATGGTCTAGGGTAACTCCCTGCCAAAATTTCAAATCATTTGGACTAAAGATGAAGTGTGGACCCTCAGTTTAATATCTGCCTAGCCATATGTATAGACCTCACCAAAATGAGTGCCCTGGTCAAACCAGGCACCCAAATTGGTTCAAACCAATTTTGTATGAAAGTAGACCCACAGGGCTGCATTTTATGTGTTGACCATTTCCTCTGAAAATGCCTCTAGGTATTTTTAAAAATTAAAAACATTAAATACTGTTGGGTATTGTATCCACAATGTACCTGATTTGAAGAAGCCCCTGGACCAGCTAAGGTGAATTGACATTGTATTTGATCATTTGTCTTCAAGTTGTGCTTGCAGTTATTCCTCGCTAAGTACACACTATTGTCAGGGTGCAGTAGGTCAATATACACGGGTTTGCGCAACGTAATCCCTCGTTGAGCAGATCAGTGTGTTGACTTACGTGTACTCTCTCTATTGGAGTGTACTTATTTACAAGTACAGGGGTGTGATAGATCAAGAGCAGTCAAGGAGCAAGGATGGGCCAAAGAGCAGCTCACGGGTGGAAAGACGAAAAATCGTCTAAGTAGAAATCGTCGAGAATCACTAAGTGATTCTCGCCGATTCGACGAGTGATTCTCGCCGAATCGTCGAGAATCACTCGCTGATTCTTGCCGATTGCAGCCGGCTGTCTCAACGCCGTATTGATTTCTGCTTAAGGCAGAATCGTCGAGAATCACTAGTTGATTCTCGCCGAATCGACGAGAATGACTTTGCATTCTAGCCGATTCGTCGAGAATGAATGTTGATTCTCGCCGATTCTTTCCGGATGGCTAGATCTTCAGCCAGAATTCTGGCAAGTCGAATTCGGCGAGAATCATAAGTGATTCTCGCCGATTCGTCGAGAATCACCAATGATTCTCGCCGAATTTGCCTTAGGCGAATTTCTTCTGCTCGCTGGACCGGACCAAATATTCAGGCGCTGTTTTGAACCGGAGCTAGGGTTTCCTTGGTGGGGCCCACAACGGCCATACTGTATGACCTACAGTATAAATACTGTTGTATTTCGATCTTTACATATATGCAATACTACGAATACACAAGAAAGAAAACCGAGCCGCCGACGTGACCTAGATCGCGGATTTCTCTTCCGCCGCCGCCGTCGCCGCTCGGTAAGTAGTCGCCGCTCGGGAAGTAGTCGCCGCCGTTGATCGTGGATACCTCCTGATCCCCCGGCGACAGAAGCTTTGTCAAGCAACGCGTCTCACGTGTCCTTCTTGAGATCCTTTGTCTCTTTGTTTGTAGATCGGGAATACCTTCCCTTTCCGAATTGATCGAGACGATTGATCCAAGGAAGACCGTTGGTAGACCTTGCTAGCATAGCTACGAAGGTTGGATCTCTAAAGCTCAGCCGCCGCACTTCTTGCCGCCGCCGATCCCGAACGCCAAGCCGCCGCTCTTCTTGCCGCCGCCGGTTTCGTGGAGATTCATTCTAAGTGAGAGCTAAGGTCGTGGACTCTTCGTCTTCGTCAAGAACGCGTCATCGAACGAAGACCTAGCCTCCATAAGAAGTTTGTATATTTTATACATTTCATTTTATTTTTGTTGTAAAGGAACGTAGGTTCCTCGTTGTAAGGGTTGGGTGCAACCCGTTGTGGAGGAGTGGTGACTCCTTCGCTTGGAAGGGTTCCTTCTGTTAGTGTGTGGATTGGATTTTGTTAAAATAGCCCATGTAAAGGCCCATTATTGGGCCCTTTTCTATTGTTTTATCTTCTCTCCTCCTTTAGTCCCACACTTTGTATAGGATTTTCTTCTCTCTTCTTCCTCCTATATATTTGTATTCTCTCTTTGTATTTACTACAAAAGATATACACACAAGCTTTTGAGCTCCTTCAACATGGTATCAGAGGACACGGTTCCGACCTGGCGGTTTCCCCTTTTCTAACCGCCCGGCTCCTCTCTCGGCGGTTTCTACCTGTCTAACCGCTGCTTGCTCTTCTAGCCGCTACTTGCTCCTCTTTTCCTCCACCCTCTCCCGTGGATCCACCCCTCCGTCCCTTTTTTATAACTTCTCGTCTCTGCTCGTGGGTCCCACTTCCCGCGATCTCTCCCTACTCGCGCGGTCTCCTTCTCGCTCTTGCTCTTGCCTCCTTGTTTCATGCCACTCGAGTCTTCGGCTCGCGGCCTCTTCTCGCAACCTCTTCTAGTCGCCCGGTCTCATTGGTTAGCCGCACGACTTCTCCTTTCTTGGCCGCTAGTGATCTCACCGTGACCGTGCGGATGGTCTTTCCTCTCTATCCGCCCCTGGTCGCGGCCGTCTGTCCTTCCTCTCCTTTCCTTCTCTACCCGCGCGGGTTCTTTCTGTCCACGGCGGTTTTTCCGACCAGTCCGTCCTATCCGCTCCAGTCTGCTTTCCTCTCCGTGGTTCCACCCTTCCTCAGGCTTTTTATAGCCACCTTCTCTCTTTCCGCTGCGGCTTTTGCTCCTGTCCGCTCGCGCTCCCTTGTTTGTTCGCAGCTTCTTCCTCTGCTTCCCGCGCGGTCTGCTGGCACCGCTGCGGTTTCTCTCTAGCTGCGATCTCTCTATCCGTGCGGACTGCTACTCTCTCCTGGCGGCTTCTCGCGGGCTCTATTCCTCCTCTCTCAGACTGCTGCCGACTTCACCTTGACCCGGCGGTTTCACCTTTTGTTCCGCCCTCTGGTCGCGAACTGACAACTCGCTGGTGTCCGGCTTGACCGTGCAGACGGCTGCCTATCCGCACTTTGGTCGCAGTCTTCAGTCTTTTCTTTTTTCGCAGCTTGCCTCGCGGACTGTCGCCTCTCCGTGTGCTGCGGGTTGCTGCGGTCTCCTTCTCGCGGTCTGCCCGACTAACCGCTGCGGTCTGATCTTATGGGATCCTTCGGTCAGTCCTCTGGCTCAGCGGCCACCCCGCCTACGGACCGCCCGGCCTCTCCGACTGACCCTCTTCAGCTGGCACCCCCACTTCTACCTCCCCCTCCTTCTCCTCGGGGGGGGGGGGGGGGGGGGTCGTTCGGGCTCTCGCGGCCGTGGTGGCCGGAATCGGCCGAAGTGTACCTTCTGCGGGCGAGATGGTCATCTCGAGGCTACATGTTACGAGAAAGTTGGTTATCCTCCTCGCCCAACGGCTTCTATTGCTGCCGCCGCCGGTCCTCTTGATCTTGACGCTATCCGTCTTCAGCTCCAGCATCTACAGGGTTTGCTCAACCCACCATCTGCCCCCCTTGCTTCCGTCTCGCACACAGGTACTGCTTGTCTCTCCACTGACTTGGGCTGGATTGTGGACTCTGGTGCAACTCCTCACATCACTCCACATCGGCCTGCCCAGTACCTGCATTCCCCGTATCCATCCTCTATTACTGTGGCCAATAGGGCCACTGTTCCCGTCTCCGGCTCGGCAGATCTTCCTCTCACCTCCTCCATCTCTCTTCGCTCGGCTCTGCATGTCCCGAGCTCCCCGTTTAATCTACTTTCTGTGGCACGACTTACTCATGATTTGGATTGTACAGTGACATTCACTTCCTCTTCTTTTGCTATACAGGATCGGCGGACGCAGACTACCATTGGTAAAGGCCGGCTGCGGAATGGGCTCTACCTTCTCGATGATTCTCCCACCATGCTCTCTTCCGTCTCTTCCACTGATTGGCATCGTCGACTTGGGCATGCTCCTCTGCCAGTCCTCCAGCGGGCTCTCCCCGATGTTTCTTTTACTCCCTTTCAGTGTGACTCTTGTATCCTCGGCAAGCAGACTCGCTCCTCCTTCTCTTCACATTGTACTCGGAGTGCTGCTCCTTTTGCTTTTGTACATTCGGATATTTGGGGACCTTTTAAAACTCCTAGTATTTTTGGGTTCAGGTATTTTATCATATTTATCGATGATCACTCTCGCACAACGTGGCTCTACTTACTCCGTGAACGCTCTGAGCTTCCACGTATCTTCCGGGCATTTGTCCTCGAAACCCGTACGCAATTCCACACGACCATCAAAACCCTCCGAACTGACAATGCTCGTGAGTATACTAGTCACGAATTTACTGCTCTATGTTCTGAGTTCGGGATTCTCCATCAAACTTCTTGCGCTTACACGCCACAACAAAACGGTGTTGCAGAACGCAAGAATCGCCACTTACTCGATGTTGCCCGCTCTCTCATGCTTCAAATGCATGTCCCTAAACCCTATTGGAATTTTGCGGTTTCGACCGCATGTTTTCTCATTAACCGTCTCCCTTCCTCTATTCTCAACTATGCTACTCCTTTTAGCATACTCTTTCCCTCCACTCCGGTTTTTCCTCTCCCACCTCGCGTTTTTGGGAGCCTCTGCTATGTTCACTGTTTGGGGCCTTCCGTGGATAAATTGGATCCCCGAGCGGCTAAGCATATCTTTGTTGGATATTCCCGCACCCAAAAGGGGTACATATATTATTCCCCTGCTACACGCAAGCTCTCCGTTTCCGCTGATGTCACTTTCCGCGAGGATCAACCGTTCTTTCTTGCTCCCATACCCGACCATCTACCACCCTCACCTCCTCCTCCGTCCATTCCCCGCCCGGTCATTCCCGCCACTATACCACCTCTGTCGGTTCCCTCTGATCCGCCTGTCATTCCCTCCAAACCACCTGTTATCTGCGTCTACACTCGTCGCTCTCCCACTTCCGTTGCCCCTCTGCCGTCAGTCTCTACCATGGATCCTCTGCGTCCCCAAGATCAGGTATCGCCTTCCATTGCTTATCCCCTGGCCAACTACATTTCTCTTCACCGCCTCTCTCCCTCTTTACACACCTTGGCTACTTCTCTCTCCTCGGTTGTTATTCCTAATTCTGTGCAGGAGACGCTTCAGCATCCAGGATGACGAGCCTTCATGGAGGAAGAAATGTCTGCCCTCTGGTCTAACCAGACATGGTCCATTGTTCCCCTTCCCTCCGGTCAGAAACCCGTTGGGTGTAAGTGGGTCTTTGTCATCAAACATGCTGCCGATGGGACCATTGACCGTCTGAAGGCCCGCCTTGTCGCTCGCGGTTTCACTCAACAAGAGGGTCTTGATTATGAGGAAACGTTCTCTCCGGTCGCAAAGCTCAATAGTGTTCGTGTCCTCATATCTGTTGCTGTTCATCGTCAATGACCTCTCTTTCAGCTCGATATCAAGAATGCTTTCTTGAATGGGGATCTCCAGAAAACTGTCTACATGCAGCAACCACCCGGGTTTGAGACCACGGGGGAGTCTCTGGTCTGCCATCTTAAAAAGGCTCTATATGGTCTCAAACAATCTCCACGGGCATGGTTTGAAAAATTCAGCAAAGTCCTCCGTGAGATTGGCTTTACCCGGAGCTCCGCTGATTTCTCTCTCTTTACTCGTCATCAACCAACAGGAACGGTCATTCTGTTAGTTTACGTCGACGATATTATTATTACTGGGGACGACACTCAAGGGATACAGGCAGTCAAAGTTCATCTAAACTCAGTTTTTCAGACAAAGGATTTGAGACCTCTTCGCTATTTCTTGGGTCTGGAGATTGCCAGAAGGCCGGATGGGCTCACTCTCTCTCAACGGAAATATTGTCTTGACCTTCTTCATGATGCGGGTCAATCCGGCTGCAAGCCATGTGATACTCCTATGGATGTGAACCACAAACTGTGTGCCTAGGCATCTGACTCGGATCTGCTTCTCCCAAATCCTGAATATTATCGACGTCTGGTTGGAAAACTGATATACCTCACGGTTACCAGGCCGGATATTTCTTTTGCTGTTGGCCTTGTCAGCAGATACATGCACTCTCCTCGAAAATCTCATCTTCAAGCAGTAGAACGAATTCTCAGGTACCTTAAAACTGCTCCTGGTCAGGGACTTGTATACAGGACCTCCTCTTCTGCTCCAACTCTGGTGGCATACTCAGATGCTGACTATGCTAGCTCTCTAGATGACCGGCGATCTACTAGTGGATTTTGCACTTACCTTGGAGGGCATCTTGTTACTTGGCAAAGTAAGAAACAAGCAGTTGTTGCTCGATCTTCAGCCGAGGCAGAATATCGGGCAATGGCATCGGTGGTATCAGAATTGACATGGCTCGAAAGCCTCCTTTCTGATCTGGGCGTAAAATTACCTTCACCGGCTCTTCTCCTTTGTGACAGTCAAGCTGCCATACACATCGCCAAGAACCCGGTCTTTCACGAAAGAACGAAGCATATTGAGGTCGATTGCACTTCATTCGGGAAAAGGTTCAGATGAAGAAGCTTGACCTAAAGCATGTCCCAGGATCAGAACAAGTTGCGGATGTCCTCACGAAGGCTCTCTCCAAGACTCTCTTCTACCAATGCTTGTCCAAGCTTGGCGCATACGATTTGTACGCTCCAGCTTGCGGGGGAGTGTTAAAATAGCCCATGTAAAGGCCCATTATTGGGCCCTTTTCTATTGTTTTATCTTCTCTCCTCCTTTAGTCCCACACTTTGTATAGGATTTTCTTCTCTCTTCTTCCTCCTATATATTTGTATTCTCTCTTTGTATTTACTACAGAAGATATACACACAAGCTTTTGAGCTCCTTCAACAGATTTCAATCCGGTTGGTGAAGTGACCGAGTCGTCCTTTGTTGGGAGATAGGTCGAAGGGGGAAAGTGGACGTACCCAAATCGGAGAACCACTATAAATTGCCTGTGTCTTTCTGTGCTGTGTTGTTTTGTTTATTTGTGCAGGTATAGTTTTAATTCCGCAAAAACACTGCAAGACACCTATTCCCCCCCCCCCCCCATAGGTGAAGGTAGTTGACACTAGGTGGACTTTCAAGTGGTATCAGAGGGTGGTTACTCATCAAAGGGGTTAACACCTCGAGTAAGTTCCTGCCACTAGTGTCAAAAAGAAGGCAGATATCTACTATGGACGGACTCAAGTACTCAGGCAAGATCCCAGTGTGTACCAGGCTAAACTTTCCTATCTGGAAGGAAAGGATTAGATTTTACATGGAAGCAGTCGACCCTCGACTCTTCATGGTCGTGGAGGAGGGATCTTATATTCCCACTAAGGCCTCCACCATTGATCCTACCAAAAAGGTGCCAAAGAAGCTTTCTGAAATGTACAAGGACGAAATGGTGCTGGTCGGACTTGACAAGAAGGCACAGAACATACTAATCAGCGCAGTCGATGACTCCATGATGCAGAACTTCTGCAACTACAGGACAGCCAAGGATATCTGGCACAACTTGATTATCCTGATGGAGGGCACAGATGAAGTGAGGGATGATCGGAGATCCCTCCTGAACCAGAAATATGAGGCCTTCAGGCAGGGGCCCAAGGAAGAGATCGGAGTTACCTTCGAGAACTTCCTCAAGATCGTCAATGCTCTCAAGGGATATGGAAGAGTGTTCACTGATGGTGAACTTAATGATAAATTCCTTAGGTCCCTTACTAAGGAATGAGATACGAAGATCTGCGCCATCCGAGAGTTTGGAAGATTAGCTGAGACTGATCCTCAGATACTCTTTGGGAAGCTCATGTCCTATGAGCTTCAGTTGAACACGAGGAAAGCTGAAAAAGAAGCAGAGAAGGCCGCAGCCAAGGAAAAGACTGTGGCCCTAAAAGCCATTCACTCCAGGAAGGGCAAGGGTGAGGCTTCATCCCATGCGGGGAAAAAGGATGAGGAGGAAGACTCCGAGCCATGCTCCTCCGGCTCAGAGTTGTCTGAAGAAGACTTCTCCCTCATCACCCGAGAATTCAAGAAGTTCCTCAAGATGAGGAATCAAAGAAAGAGAGACGGCTCCTCCTCCAGAAATCAGAAGAAGAATTATTCTTCTGACAGGTATGAATCTAAACCGAACAAACATCGTCATACTGACATCATTTGTTTTGGGTGCAATAAGCCAGGACACGTCGTGGCCGACTGTCATCAAGGCAAGAGAGAGAAGGGGAAGGGAGAAGAGCACAAAACCTCTAGAGATAAAAAGGAGAGGAGCTACATCGCCAAAAAGTCAAAGACACTAAGTGAGTCTGATTCCTCAGACTCCAGTAATGATGAGGAAGCCTACTTCGGGCTGGTGGGTCGCTCTGACTCAGAAGGAGAATGCCCCCCATTCACTGGGAAGGTAAAAGCTCGTACCCCCCTCTCCGACTCTGACTATGAGTCTCCTAATGATGATCTCGAGGACAGCCCATCTGCCCGAGAAGCTGAGCTCCTCGAAAAGTATGAGATTCTGCTCAACACCTTCGAGGAATGCCGCAAGAGATTGAGGGCTCAGAAAAAAGGAAGTCAAATTCCTTAAGGTCGAGGGTGTCTCCCTAAGGGAAGAGATCACCAGCTTGATTTCTCTCCGACAGGAGCACCTGGACCTGATCTCTAAGCACTCAGAGTCTCTAAGTCTCCTTGACCTTAAACAGGAAGAGATCAATAAGTTGGAAGAACAACTTACGGCAGAAAAGAAGATTGTCCAAAGCTTCTCTATGCCAAAGACTGTTCTTCCACTGGTTGATACCTTCTCTGCTCAGGCTAAGGGGGCTGCCTTGGGGCATGTGGGTGTGCCTGGTAAATCATCCAGGAGAAACAAAAAGCAGAAGAGAAATAAGGCTTCTAAGTGATGCAGGGTGGATATGAAAATTCCAATAGTAAGATCAATACAACACATAAATGCACAAGTTCAGAGAGAAGACATGATCATACAATATAGACAATCAGAAACTCATAATACTTTTAGTAATTTCACTGTTATCGTCAGTAAAAGAAGTTACAGGCACAAATACTAAACCTTGAGCAAGTTGATTTCATATGGCCATGTTTGCTTCCATCATCTGTGCAAAGCTGCTACACTTTATCTGCCTCCAGGTTACACTCCATCAATATAAGAACCTCTAACATACTACTGGAAGGTGGCGAGTTGGCTGGAGCAGGGAGGAGTCGGTCCGCCTCCTGCACACAAAAGCAGGTGGCTGTTCCTGTTGCAGGGAGGGCTGGATCCGTGGGGGTTGCAGGGAAGCAGGGGAGGAGGCGGCAGCGTGCGGCTGGCGGCGGCGATGGAGGGCCGGCGGCTGGAGGCGGCGATGGAGGTACAAGCTCCTTGGAGTCGGCAACAAGGAGGAGCCACCGGAGTCGGCACCGGCGGGCGTGACCGACGATCGGGAGGAAGAAGAAGCCGGCGGCTGTTTTTCTCCAAATGATCGATCCTCATTAAGCAGCCCTAAGGCTCTTATTTATAATAAGCTAATTTAGGGCAGCAATATCAAGGGCCCAGATTCGCCGATGGAAAACGCTATCAAGATACCTGAAAATAAACATATAAAATAAAACTAATATATCATTTTGACTCGCGACGATGTTCCAGACGCAATCGCGGAGTCCGATCGGCCATACGATCAACTGGCGGGGCCCGTTCCCCATCATTCTCCCCATGTTGGAGAAGATTTGCCCTCAAATCTTTAGGGCTTCCAAGGAGGCTTCGCGGGTGGTCTGCGCTGTTTTCCACTGTCACATAACATCTGTCTAGCTGCACCGGCCTCAGACGCCGGTCTCACTGAGCTGCAAACAATATCAACACCGCCTTTGGGAGGCTTGGGCGGCGGCCCCGATCGCAGAATCAGAAAGTAACCTGGGTCCCCATCAACCTGATCAAACTGCAACAAATCATCACTAAGCCCTATCCAATCTGGGCTCATATCCAAACCAACTGATTTGCCCTCAGCGGCATGATCGAACATCAGAAAAGGGTCCCTAGCCGAGCTGAGAAGTGGCTGATCACTCCACTGCGACAAATCCATAGAAGTGAGCAGACGGCGCGAAGGCTCATAGGGCGGTACTACCACCATCAGACTGGATGTCCTTCTGCGCTCAATCCACTGGCGGGCAAAACGCTGAACGATAATAGTAGCTCTCTGCACTGCCTGGTACCACTGTCTCTGTAAGAATCCTCGCATGCGTGACTGAAGCACGAGGACTGCTCTGGTCATCCTCTGGTAGGAACGGCACTGAATAAACCCTCGGATGTGAGACTGTATCAAGATTGCTGCTCTACGCCTTTGCCGCTCAAATAACGTCGCAGCATCTTCCTCACGCCACTTCTTCACATAACCTGCCCAGATGGCATTATCCTTTTTCTCTCTTTCCTTCCTCTCCTTCTCCCTAGCTTGCCCCTTTAATTTTTGCTCAATGTCATAACTCTCCCTTGGGGTAAAATGAGCATAGTAAGTGTCATGATGAAAATGAGAGTGGCGGTCGGAATGACGGGATGAAGGATATTTAGTGGGTGGAGGAGAATATGAGTCGTAGGCGGGTGAAGAGGTTCGCCTCGACTCATGAGAGGAATATGTAGTGGGGGAGGCATATGAGGATCTATGCGAATAAAAACGCTCACGAGAGGAATGAACTTTGGAATAGCGGGGAGGTGGGGAAACATATGATTCATAATCGTCCGAATCGTCGGAATCGTAATAACAAGCAAGCGGCATGAGTGTATGCAAACGATTTTCGAGAAAAGGAGGATTGAAAAGTTTGAGAAAACTTTTCGACTCCTCTGATACCAATTTGATGCAGGGTGGATATGAAAATTCCAATAGTAAGATCAATACAGCACATAAATGCACAAGTTCAGAGAGAAGACATGATCATACAATATAGACAATCAGAAACTCATAATACTTTTAGTAATTTCACTGTTATCGTCAGTAAAAGAAGTTACAGGCACAAATACTAAACCTTGAGCAAGTTGATTTCATATGGCCATGTTTGCTTCCATCATCTGTGCAAAGCTGCTACACTTTATCTGCCTCCAGGTTACACTCCATCAATATAAGAACCTCTAACATACTACTGGAAGGTGGCGAATTGGCTGGAGCAGGGAGGAGTCGGTCCGCCTCCTGCACACAAAAGCAGGTGACTGTTCCTGTTGCAGGGAGGGCTGGATCCGTGGGGGTTGCAGGGAAGCAGGGGAGGAGGCGGCAGCGTGCGGCTGGCGGCGGCGATGGAGGGCCGGCGGCTGGAGGCGGCGATGGAGGTACAAGCTCCTTGGAGTCGGCAACAAGGGGGAGCCACCGGAGTCGGCACCGGCGGGCGTGACCGACGATCGGGAGGAAGAAGAAGCCGGTGGCTGTTTTTCTCCAAATGATCGATCCTCATTAAGCAGCCCTAAGGCTCTTATTTATAATAAGCTAATTTAGGGCAGCAATATCAAGGGCCCAGATTCGCCGATGGAAAACGCTATCAAGATACCTGAAAATAAACATATAAAATAAAACTAATATATCATTTTGACTCGCGACGATGTTCCAGACGCAATCGCGGAGTCCGATCGGCCATACGATCAACTGGCGGGGCCCGTTCCCCATCACTAAGAAGGCCTCCACTGCAAAAAAGGGAAAGGCCCCACTCAACCCTGTGGTATTCAGGAAGCCTGGCTATCCCTGCAATGAACAGGACTTTGAGTCAACCTATGGCCACTTCTTCCGGCCCTCGGTTGAAAAGCCCAAGAGCCGGTATGAGGGGTGGGCCTTCCCCCGCAACTTTGGCGAGAGTGTCTTCAAGGCACCTTATGAGGAAGTTCAAATGGAGGATTATGACCACTTCTCTAGCGGCCATAATAGGAAGCAGGCACCCAAGGCCAAGCCTGTTACACTGAGAAACCAGGAGGTGAAGAAATCATGCGACTGTTGTCATCATGTTGCCTCCACCTCCAGGTCCAAGGCCCCGGCTGAACCTTCCATTCCAAGGGTGAAATAGATGCCTAGGAGAAAGTATAACAGATTTGACTGCTGGTGCTGTGACAAAGTTGGTCACTTTGCTGTGGATTGCTGGTTTAATCCGAGGAATAACGAGACTCTTCATGTTGGCAATGCGAGGCAGACCACTCGTAGGGCTAACCATCCGAGGGGGAGTATGCTAACGAGGAATCTAGGACCCAAGTTCGATTGAGTTTCTAAGGGAAATTAATTCTGTTTTGCAGGAATGTCCAAAGGCCCGGCATATGACCGGGACAAGAAGCCTGCTGCGTGATTACTCTCCAGTCGAGAATAGACCCAAAGTCATCTTTGGGGGATCAGATCGAGGAGTCACCAGGGGTTACGGTATGATTTCCAACGGTATAATTTCTATCACCAACGTGGCTTACGTTGAAGGGTTAAATCATAACCTGATCAGTGTAAGTCAGTTATGTGATAAAGGTTATGACGTTAAGTTCTGCAAGGATAAATGCCTGATAATATCGTGTGCCTCTTCGGAGACGGTATTAACAGGCATTAGGAGCAGAAATATCTTCTGCTTAGATTTTCTTAATTTAGATTCATCTACCCCTGTATGCCTAGTAGCAACAGACAGTGCATCTCTTTGTGAACAATGACACAAGAGATTGACACATATTAATTTCAAGACAATTAGTATGCTGTTTTCTAAAAACTTAGTAAGAGATGCTCCCATCATTAAGTGCATCAAAGATAACCCCTTTCCTGCATGCGAGAAGGGCAAACAGACTTGGGCTACCTTTAAGGGCATCGTTGACAAAGACTCCTCCAGATGTCTTTATCTTCTGCATATGGACTTGTTTGGTCCAATGCAAGTTCATAGCTTGGGAGGCAAGTCTTATACGCTAGTGATTGTTGATGATCACTCTCGGTTTACTTGGGTGTTCTTCTTAAAACGCAAGTCTGATACGTTTGACATCTTCACCAGTTTTGTCAGGCAGATTCAGAACGAACTTAACTGCTCGGTGGTCAAAATCAGAAGTGACCATGGAACAGAGTTCGAGTCTGGTGCTATGACAGAGTTCTGTGAAGAATTTGGTATATTTCATGAGTTTTCCTCCCCGCGCACTCCTCAGCAGAACGGAGTTGCGGAGAGGAGAAATAGAACGCTCATTGAAGCCTGCACGACAATGTTGAATGACGCTTCTCTCCCAAAATATTTCTGGGCAGAGGCTGTCAATACGACGTGTCATGTACAAAACCGGGCCTTGATCAACAAGAGTCATCATAAAACGTCTTATGAACTACTGAAAGACAGGAAGCCAACCATGTCCTATTTTAGGATCTTTGGCTGCAGATGTTATGTACTGAATAACGGGAAGTACCCGCGTACTAAGTTTGGTGAAAAATGCTTCGAAGGCATATTCATGTGCTATAGTAGCCATAGCCGGGCTTATAGGGTTTTCAATAAGAAAACCCTAGTGGTAGAGGAATCAATAAATGTTGTATTTGATGAAAGAAGCTTGCTTAATTGCAATTCTTCCAGTGGTTTTCTTGAAGATGCAGGTGCAAGAATCGAACAGCTACACCTGGATGAGCCCGATAAAGATGCAACTCCAAAGTACGTCAAGGTCTCCACCTTAACGCCGATCGGAGATGATGACGGTCAGGATAGAGTAGTCCTCCCTGAAGAGGAAGGAGCCCCAGAAAATGCTAGAGCTCCTGATGCAAGACTACTAGAGCTCCGACACGTGAGAGATCATCCCAGAAATCAAATCATCGGAGATCCTCGAGACGGTGTCAGAACTCGCCGAGGTACACTTAACGAGTTTCTGCATTTTAGCTTCCTATCGCAGGTTGAGCCAAAGAAGTTCGACGAAGCAAACAAAGATGCGTCTTGGATATTGGCCATGCAAGATGAGCTGCATCAATTCGAACGATGCAACGTCTGGACGCTGGTTCCCAGACCAAAGACGCAGAACGTGATTGACACCAAGTGGATCTTCAGAAACAAGCTGGATGAACACGGGGTCATCATCAAGAATAAGGCTAGACTGGTGGCTCAAGGATACCGACAGGAGGAGGGGATCGACTTCGACCAAACGTTTGCGCCGGTTGCAAGGCTCGAGGCAATCAGACTGTTTCTAGCATATGCCTCTCACAAAGGATTCACAGTCTTTCAGATGGACGTGAAATCGACATTCTTGAATGGAGACCTGAAAGAGGAAGTATACGTTGCTCAACCCCCCGGTTTTGTCAATCATACTTATCCTAATCATGTATACTTTCTTAATAAAGCTCTATATGGCTTAAAATAAGCTCCACGAGCTTGGTATGAGACTCTGCCTTGTTTTTTTCTTGAGAACAAGTTCTCTAGAGGAAAAATAGATAAGACATTGTTTCTTAGGGAAGTCAAATGCAAGATCTTGCTAGTGCAAATCTATGTTGATGACATTATATTCGGCTCAACGGATAACAATCTTTGCAAAAAGTTTTCTAAACTTATGTAAGGAAAGTTTGAAATGAGAAGTATGTGAAAGCTAAAGTATTTCTTGGGACTTCAAGTGAAACAGTCTGAGGATGGAATTTTCATTTCTCAGACGAAGTTCACAAATGAACTCCTCAAAAAATTCGGAATGGAGAATGCAACCTCTATGATGACTCCAATGGGATCCACTATGTCTCTGGATAAGGATGAGAAAGGGAAACCTTTTGATGAAACCAAATACAGAAGCATTATTGGATTCCTGCTCTACCTTACTGCAAGTAGACCAGATATTATGTTCTCCACATGTGTTTGTGCCAGATATCAGGTGAACACTAAGGAATCTCACTATGTCGCTGCAAAGCGAATTCTTAGATACCTTAAGGGTATACCTAATCTTGTCTTGTGGTACCCGAGAAACAATGATGTCGATCTAATAGGCTTTTCAGATGCTGACTTTGCAGGAAGCATGGATGATCGGAAAAGCACTTCCGGGACGTGTCAATTCCTCGGAAGAAGGCTTATATCATGAAATAGTAAGAAGCAGGATTGTGTTGCAACCTCCACAGCTGAATCTGAGTATATCTCAGCAGGCAGCTGTTGCGCACAACTACTATGGATCAGAAACCAGTTAGCAGACTATGACCTTCAGTTCAAGGAAGTACCAATGTACTGCGACTCCTCCAGTGCAATTGCCATTGCGAACAATCCGGTATCGCACAGCAGAATGAAGCATATTGAAGTGCGCTACCACTTCATTAGGGAGCACGTGGAAAACAAGAACATCTCTCTCTGCTATGTCCCCACGGATAAGTAGATTGCAGATATTTTCACAAAGCCGCTAGACGAGGCCAAGTTCAGTCTCTTCAAAACTGAACTGGGGATGTTAAACTATGAGGAATGAAGACTACAGAAGCTCCAGGCTCGTGCATCTAGGGGGAGCATCCGTAAGAAACTCAAGTGTAAGCCCAAATGCAAGAACTGAGGGGGAGCATTGTGGCAAGTGCTAAAGTCCCAGATTTGTAGAAGCCAAAAAGGGGGAGATTGCCCTCTGGGCTAAGGTGCTCTCGCAAAGTATGCTCCAAATTCTCTAAAGATAATGGTATGGAAATTCTTTCTCAACTGATTATTCAGTTTATGTTTTTCTTCCATCCGTTATATTCACCTTAGCGTGTAGGGTTTAGGCTTCTTCAAATAGGGGGAGATTGTTGGGTATTGTATCCACAATGTACCTGATTTGAAGAAGCCCCTGGACCAGCTAAGGTGAATTGACATTGTATTTGATCATTTGTCTTCAAGTTGTGCTTGCAGTTATTCCTCGGTAAGTACACACCATTGTCAGGGTGCAGTAGGTCAATATACACGGGTCTGTGCAACGTAATCCCTCGTTGAGCAGATCAGTGTGTTGGCTTACGTGTACTCTCTCTATTGGAGTGTACTTATTTACAAGTACAGGGCTGTGATAGATCAAGAGCAGTCAAGGAGCAAGAATGAGCCAAAGAGCAGCTCACGGGTGGAAAGACGAAAAATCGTCTAAGTAGAAATCGTCGAGAATCACTAAGTGATTCTCGCCGATTCTCGCCGAATCGTCGAGAATCACTCGCTGATTCTTGCCGATTGCAGCCGGCTATCTCAATGCTGTCTTGATTTCTGCTTAAGGCAGAATCGTCGAGAATCACTAGTTGATTCTCGCCGAATCGACGAGAATGATTTTGCATTCTAGCCGATTCGTCGAGAATGAATGTTGATTCTCGCCGATTCTTTCCGGATGGCTAGATCTTCAGCCAGAATTCTGCCAAGTAGAATTCGGCGAGAATCATAAGTGATTCTCGCCGATTCGTCGAGAATCACCAATGATTCTCGCCGAATTTGCCTTAGGCGAATTTCTTCTGCTCGCTGGACCGGACCAAATATTCAGGCGCTGTTTTGAACCGGAGCTAGGGTTTCCTTGGTGGGGCCCACAACGGTCATACTGTATGACCTACAGTATAAATACTGTTGTATTTCGATCTTTACAGATATGCAATACTACGAATACACAAGAAAGACAACCGAGCCGCCGACGTGACCTAGATCGCGAATTTCTCTTCCGCCGCCGCCGTCGCCGCTCGGGAAGTAGTCGCCGCCGTTGATCGTGGATACCTCCTGATCCCCCGGCGACAGAAGCTTTGCCAAGCAACGCGTCTCACGTGTCCTTGAGATCTTTTGTCTCTTGGTTTGTAGATCGGGAATACCTTCCCTTTCCGAATCGATCGAGACTATTGATCCAAGGAAGACCGTTGGTAGACCTTGCTAGCATAGCTACGAAGGTTGGATCTCTAATGCTCAGCCGCCGCACTTCTTGCCGCCGCCGATCCCGAACGCCAAGCTGCCGCTCTTCTTGCCGCCGCCGGTTTTGTGGAGATTCATTCTAAGTGAGAGCTAAGGTCGTGGACTCTTCGTCTTCGTCAAGAACGCGTCATCGAACGAAGAGGGACACCTAGCCTCCATAAGAAGTTTGTATATTTTATACCTTCCATTTTATTTTTGTTGTAAAGAAACGTAGGTTTCTCGTTGTAAGGGTTGGGTGCAACCCGTGGTGGAGGAGTGGTGACTCCTTCGCTTGAAAGGGTTCCTTCCGTTAGTGTGTGGATTAGATTTCAATCCGGTTGGTGAAGTGACCGAGTCGTCCCTTGTTGGGAGATAGGTCGAAGGGGGAAAGTGGAGGTACCCAAATCGGGGAACCACTATAAATTGCCTGTGTCTTTCTGTGCTGTGTTGTTTTATTTGTTTGTGCAGGTATAGTTTTAATTCCGCAAAAACGCTGCAAGACACCTATCCCCCCCCCCCCCCCCCCATAGGTGAAGGTAATTGACACTAGGTGGACTTTCAAATACAAAATCTGTGACAGAAATGAAATAAATATACTCTTAGCCTATAGTTTAAAATTTGTAATAGCACAAATCTTTGCGCATATTAGACGACATCTGGTCGTCTTCTTCCTCCAGCCGACGACCCAGATTCATCCTGCCTGGGCCATCTTCCAGCGGCTGCCACCGGCCGTCCGGCCACCTCCCTGGCCGGCCACCGCCACCAACACCTTCGTTGAGGTGGTGGCTACCTCCAGGCGGCGGCACGGCCGCCGGAGAGCACTATTCCGGCGAACCCGATAAGATTAAAAACTCGAAAAAAACCATTAAAATTTGAACTTGGATCGGGCTCAATTGAGCCCGAACCTTGGCTCTAATGATTCCTACAAACTACCCATGGGAAAAGAAGTGGAGGAGGACCTGTGGGGGTGGCTGAAGCCTTGCTGATCGTCGGATTAGCATGGTGGTGGCTGGTGGTGGTCGGCCTCTTACAAAAGTGCAGTGAAACTGCTTGGCTCCTTCAGGTAAGTGGTGGGAAATCATCCTTGGAGTCCAGGGAAGCTTTTAAAAGGGAGAGATGGGGTGTTAGGTGGCTGTAGACTCCATTGCCATTTTGGCCAAAGTGAAGGTTGGCGGGCATGGTTGGTAGGGGGTGAAACTTGGCTCCAACCAGTCAAGAATTGGCTAGTTGAATTGGGGCTGCATTACTTGTCCTAGTGGAATGAATGGAGGGGGTTGGGAAGGGGGAGGATGAGCCCAAAGTCTTCCCCCTTTTTCTTTCTTCTCTTTCTCTCTCCTCCATAGGTGGTTTTCTCTCTCTCCTACACACCAAGCTGAATTTTGGCTCTTACCTAACCCAATGGCAGCCCACATGTTCATTTCATCCATCAAGGCAAGCTTAGCCCAAGTGAAATGGGCTTGAGCTTGAGTTAGCCCATTTGGGCTAGCTTGACCTAAACCTTGACTAGGGTTAACCTTGGTCAATTTGGTCTTTGATGTTGCCCCTAATGGATCCTTGGTGACCCATTGGCCTCCCCTAAGGTCTAGGTGGGGTTGGATTGGCCCTTGGAGGTCACTTGACCCTTAACCAGGGCACTTTGACCACTTTAGGGTTAGAATTGACTTTGGTCAACTTAGCCTTTTTGATTGGTCCCAATGGGTCCTTAGTGACCCATTGACCCCTCACTAGGGTTATGAAGGTATGTGTGGGGTCCACTTGGCTAAGGGACTTCAATTGGCCCTTGTGCAAGTCAGTTTGACCCATTTAGGGTTAGAGTTGACTTTGGTCAACTTAACCAAATTAACTACCCTCCTTGGGTCCTTAGTGACCCATTGACCCCACTTTAAGTCTAGGAAGGCCTTGGTAGGATTATTTGTGCTTTCCTAGGGCACACTGCCCTTAGTTAGGGCTCCTTGCCCAATTTAGGCCTAGAGTGGTTTTAGGTCAACTTGGCCACCCTATACCTATCCATTGGACCCCTGGGGCTCTAATGGTCCATATAATGGGTTGATGAAACCATGTTGGGGGGGGGGGGTCTTGAAGTCTTGGTGAAGCCTCATGGTCATCTTAAACTAGGGTTCAAAAATTTACTGTTTGCAGACCACAGTAGTCTCACCTACATTCCTAAGTTCACTTGGCTTTCTTGGGTTTCCTAGGGTTTTGTCATGACCTAGTCATGACAAAACTACTCCTAGGGGTCTAATTGTTTGAGGGATGTTACACCTACAGCTCAGTGGTCCACTGACCACCTACCTCAGCCTTATTTCTAAGGCCTACAGCTCAGGCTTCTCAGCCCTACTACTTCAGGCACACAACCCTACTCTCAGAGTGCTGTAGCACTCCTATAACTCAGTACCAATCCAGGTACCTACAGCTCAGCCTCCTCCAAGGCCTACAACTCAGTGACACACTTGTTACCTACAGCTCTGTGACTCTCCAGTCACCTACCTCAGGTTGTTAAGCCCTACACTCAGGCTGGGAGGACAGCCCTACCTCAGATCCACACTTGGATCCTTCCACAGAGAGCAACACTCTCCTACCTCAGACTGTGAAGCCTTCCGGCAGCTCAGATCCACTTTTGGATCCTACCTCAGGCTGTTAAGCCCTCCGACATCTCAGATCCACTTTTGGATCCTACCTCAGTACCCCAACAGGGCACCTACCTCAGTAACTAACTCAGGTTCAGATAAACTGAATCCTACAGGTTATTAATACAAGATGTTAAGAAAAGTAAAGCAACTGACTCAAAGAAAATTTTTTGAGTCTACTTTGCTGGACTGAGCAGATATCAGTCCAACTATCTTGTTGTAGAAGGGATGAGTCTTCTTCTACAACTATCTTCTTCTTTGCTGCACAGGTAAGCAGCTATCTGCTGTTGAAGGCTGACTGCTCCTTCACACAGCTAGCTTCTTGCTGATCTGTTGAATCAGCTGTCTTGTTCTTCAAAGAACTATCTTGCTGAACTGGAAAAGCTTTAGCTATCTTCCTTTGTCCTCTGGCTATCTCTGCTGGACTTAAGCTTTCAAGCTTAATGGAGAAGATAATGTCCAGCCGCTTCTTTTTCTTTCAATATATTCTGCGTATTTTCTGTTCGTTACACTAATCCCCTTTTCTTTTTCCTTTTTATATGCGCTGATTTGAATCAACGGCACAAATGTATGTGGGCCCCAACCAAGGATTGGTGAGCCCCACCTCCTTCAGAAAAGGACAAAGAAGCTTTCGGCGCCACTGCAACTTTCCCGCAATAGCTATATGAAGGTTGACTTTGATGACGTCAGCAATGGTCATCACCATCTGGACTTAGAAAATATTTTCAGAAATTCATAAAGCGTTGAGTGATGATAAGTCACTCAACGTCATCTGTCTTGGCTCTCAGCGCTTCTGGACTTGTGAATTTTCTCTTGATTTGTCTCAGCGGTTCTTTCTCAATGGTCTCAGCGGTTTCTGCTTAACAGTTGTGACAAGCTTTTGTCTCAACGCTTTCTTCTTAATAGATGAGACAAGTTTCTGTCTCAGCGCTTTCTTCTCAGCGGTCTCAGCGCTTTATTCTTTACTGCTGAGACAACCTTCTGACTCCGCGTTTTTTTCTCAGCGGTCTCAACGCTTTTCTTCTTAGCGGTCTCAACGCTTTTTGCCTTAATCACTTTTCTGGCTTTTGCTGCGTTCGACGATCTGTGGGCTGAGCTCGACGACTCTGATCTTCTCAGCGGTCTCAACGCTTTCTTCTCAGCTATCTCAGCGTTTTTTGCCTTAGCCAATTTTTCTTGCTTTAGCTCGACAAGTGTGGAGCTGAGCTCGACGATCTGTAAGCTAAGCTCGACGAACTGCAAGTTTAGCTCGACGAACTTCCAGCTGAGCTCGACAAATTTTGAGTTTACTACCAAACTCATTTTTCTTCACTTGTCCAATTATGGACTACCTGCATGCAAGAACTAAGACACACATCAAATACATTATGTGTGTATGTCATTGACCCGTTTGACTTCTTACAAATCTTGCATATTGAGATCAATAAACCCAACAATCTTCCCCTATTTGAAGAAGTCAAAACAATACAGGTCAGTGTCAACACAGCATGTTCATCATAGACAAAATCTAACATGTGTAGAGTGTAGAAATGTTACCATATTTCTCCAACCTGTGGAGAATTACTTACTCCCCCTGGCATACTGCCATCCATATATTTTCACCAGTCTATTCATCTTTCCCTTTTGACTCCCTTTGACTTTATCCTCCCCCTTTTTTACTTTTGTAATAGGGAGCATTATGTGGGGTTTTTCTACCCCTATCTGTCTGGACTGGATCTTCCACTTTGACTCAAGCCAATTCAGCTCTCTTCATATTCTGTTGGGCTAGCTCCCCCTCAACAGTTGCACACTATCTTCATTATCTGGAGGAAGAGCATGTTCTACCTGCAAAATAAATAGTGCAGCATATGGTAGGAGAGAGAATTGAAGTTACACAAGATTCAATATAACCAATTCAAATTTGAAGGTGTTGAACTTGGCTTCATCTAGTGGCTTAGTGAAGATATCAGCCACTTGTTTGTCTGTGGAGACAAACTCAAGGGAGATGTCTTCCCTTTCCACATGTTCTCTTATGAAATGATACATAATTTCTATATGCTTAGTCCTTATATGGGAAACAGGATTCTTAGCTATAGAAATTGCACTAGTAGAATCACAAAAGAGTGATGTTCTACTTATCTAAATATTGTAGTCCTGAAGTTGATGCTGAATCCACAACAACTGAGCACAGCAGCTTCCAGCTGAAATATACTCTGACTCTGCTGTTGATATTGCAACACTTGTTTGTTTTTTGCTGCTCCAAGAGACATGCCTTCCATCTATAAATTGACAAGAGCCAGAAGTGTTCTTCCTGTCCTCTTTGCAGCCTGTTAAATCTGCATCTGAATAGTCTATTTATTCAAATTCCCCTTTCCTGGTGTACCATAGACCAAGATGTGGGGTGCCCTTAAGATATCTCAAGATTCTTTTCACAACAGTGTAATGAGACTATTTAGGGCAGGCCTGATACCTAGCGCAGACACATGTTGCATACATAATGTCAGACCTACTTGTAGTGAGGTAGAGAATGGAGCCAACTATACCTCTATACAGAGTTTGATCAACAAGCTTCCCTGGATCATCTTTGCCTACAGACATACTTGAGCTCATGGGAGTTCTTATGGTGGAAGCATTCTCCATGCCATATTTCTTGATTATCTCTCTGGTGAACTTTGATTGGGATATGGATAGATCATCATCAGTCTGTTTTACTTGGAGTACCAAAGATCCTGAAATATGATATGTTTGGTTTTCTGCCCTTCAAGATCTCATAGGGAGTCTTCTTGTGGCCTTTGGTGATAGAAGCCCTATTGAGCACATGACATGCAGTATTATCTGTCTCAGCCCAAAAATATTCAGGGAGAGAAGTGTCACTCAACAATGTTCTCACTGCTTCTATGAGAGTCCTGTTTTTCCTCTCAGCTTACCCATTTTGCTGGGGTGTTTTTGGAGAGGAGAATTATTGATGAATCCCTTGCTCTTCACAGAAAGTAGTCATGACAGCAGACTGAAACTCAGTTCCATGGTCACTTCTCATTTTGACCACAGAGTATGCAAGCTCATTCTGAATTTACCTGACAAAATTCATGAAGATTTCAAGGGTTTCATCCTTTCTTCTAAGGAAGAACACCTAAGTAAACCTGGAATAGTTATCATGCACCACAAGGGTGTAGACCTTTCTACCTAGACTATGAACAAGCATAGGACCAAACAAGTCCATATGCAGGAGATACAAGCATCTCACTGAGTCCTTGGCCCCAATGCTCTTGAAAGTGGTCTTAGTCTGCTTATCCTTTTGGCAAGCAGCACAGATACCCTCCTTGGAGCATTTTATTTTGGGACCTTTCCTAAGAAGATCATCACTAAAGAGCTGACCAATAGTCTTATAGTTCAAATGAGCCAGTTTCTTGTGCTATTGGACACAATATGAAACTTTGTTATTTGCAACTAGGCATATATGGGAACTATTATCTAAGCAAGAAAAGTTTAAGCAGTAGACATTCCCACTCCTAGTGTCCGTTAAGATGACACTTTGGTCACTTAACTTCTTGATGTAACACTTATTCTTGTGGAAAGAAATTTCATAACCAAGATCACATATTTGGCTTATGCTTATGAGGTTGTGTTGTAACCCCTTCACATAAGCCTCCTTTGTGATGGTGATTATGTCATTTGAGATATTACCATAGCCTCTGGTTATCCCCTTATCAGAGTCTCCAAAGATGACCTTGAGTCCATTCTTTACTTGAGTGTACTCCTTCAATAGCTCCTTTGTTCCAGTCATTTGCCTGGAACATCTACTGTCCAAGTACCATTTAAGGGAATTGGTACTTGAACTATCCTGAAAAAAACACAAATCACCTTACCTTAGGACCCCAATTTTTGTTGGGTCCTAGGTTCACATTAGTCTTAAAATAACCATGCCTTCCTACAAAGTTTCTGACAGGTTGACAACCTCTGGACACTGAATGATTGTGCTAGCAATCTACAACACAATCTTAAAATAACCATGCCTTCATTACATACGTATGAATTTTCTTCACTGAAGAAAATCTTCTTCTTTGAGTCTACTTTGCTGGATTGAGCAGATATCAGTCCAGCTATCTTGTTGTAGAAGGGATGAGTCTTCTTCTACAACTATCTTCTTCTTTGTTGCACAGGTAAGCAGTTATCTGCTGTTGAAGGCCGACTGCTCCTTCACACAGCTAGCTTCTTGCTGATCTGTTGAATCAGCTGTCTTGTTCTTCAAAGAACTATCTTGCTGAACTGGTAAAGCTTTAGCTATCTTCCTTTGTCCTCTGGCTATCTCTGCTGGACTTGAGCTTTCAAGCTTAATGGAGAAGATAATGTCCAGCCGCTTCTTTTTCTTTCAATATATTCTGCGTGTTTTCTGTTCGTTACCCTAATCCACTTTTCTTTTTCCTTTTTATATGCGCTGATTTGAATCAACGGCACAAATGTATGTGGGCCCCAGCCAAGGATTGGTGAGCCCCACCTCCTTCAGAAAAGGACAAAGCAGCTTTCGGCGCCACTGCAACTTTCCCGCAACGGCTATATGAAGGTTGACTTTGATGACGTCAACAATGGTCATCACCATCTGGACTTAGAAAATATTTCAAAAATTCATAAAGCGTTGAGTGATGATAAGTCACTCAACGTCATCTGTCTTGGCTCTCAGCGCTTCTGGACTTGTGAATTTTCTCTAGATTTGTCTCAGCGGTTCTTTCTCAGCGGTCTCAGCGGTTTCTGCTTAACAGTTGTGACAAGCTTTTGTCTCAACGCTTTCTTCTTAACAGATGAGACAAGTTTCTGTCTCAGCGCTTTCTTCTCAGCGGTCTCAGCGCTTTATTCTTTGCTGCTGAGACAGCCATCTGACTCTGTGTTTTTTTCTCAGCGGTCTCAATGCTTTTCTTCTTAGCGGTCTCAACGCTTTTTGCCTTAATCAGTTTTTTGGCTTTTGCTGCGTTCGACGATCTGTGGGCTGAGCTCGACGACTCTGATCTTCTCAGCGGTCTCAACGCTTTCTTCTCAGCTATCTCAGCGCTTTTTGGCATAGCCAATTTTTCTGGCTTTAGCTCGACAAGTGTGGAGCTGAGCTCGACGATCTGTAAGCTAAGCTCGACGAACTGCAAGTTTAGCTCGACGAACTTCCAGCTGAGCTCGACAAATTTTGAGTTTACTACCAAACTCATTTTTCTTCACCTGTCCAATTATGGACTACCTGCATGCAAGAACTAAGACACACATCAAATACATTATGTGTGTATGTCATTGACCCGTTTGACTTCTTACAAATCTTGCATATTGAGATCAATAGACCCAACAATCTTCCCCTATTTGATGAAGTCAAAACAATACAGGTCAGTGACAACACAACATGTTCATCATAGACAAAATCTAACATGTGTAGAGTGTAGAAATGTTACCATATTTCTCCAACCTGTAGAGAATTACTTACTCCCCCTGGCATGCTGCCATCCATACATTTTCACCAGTCTATTCATCTTTCCCCTTTGACTCCCTTTGACTTTATCCTCCGCCTTTTTGACTTTTGTAATAGGGAGCATTATGTGGGGTTTTTCTACCCCTATCTGTCTGGACTAGATCTTCCACTTTGACTCAAGCCAATTCAACTCTCTTCATTTTCTGTTGGGCTAGCTCCCACTCAACAGTTGCACACTATCTTCATTATCTGGAGGAAGAGCATGTTCTACCTGCAAAATAAATAGTGCAGCATATGGTAGGAGAGAGAATTGAAGTTACACAAGATTCAATATAACCAATTCAAATTTGAAGGTGTTGAACTTGGCTTCATCTAGTGGCTTAGTGAAGATATCAGCCACATGTTTGTCTGTGGAGACAAACTCAAGGGAGATGTCTTCCCTTTCCACATGTTCTCTTATGAAATGATACATAATTTCTATATGCTTAGTCCTTATATGGGAAACAAAATTCCTAGTTATAGAAATTGCACTAGTAGAATCACAAAAGAGTGATGTTCTACTTATCTAAATATTGTAGTCCTGAAGTTGATGCTGAATCCACAACAACTGAGCACAGCAGCTTCCAGCTGAAATATACTTTGACTCTGCTGTTGATATTGCAACACTTGTTTGTTTCTTGCTGCTCCAAGAGACATGCCTTCCACCTAGAAATTTACAAGAGCCAGAAGTGCTCTTCCTGTTCTCCTTGCAACCTTCTAAATCTGCATCTGAATAGTCTATTTATTCAAATTCCCCTTTCCTGGTGTACCATAGACCAAGATGTGGGGTGCCCTTGAGATATCTCAAGATTCTTTTCACAACAGTGTAATGAGACTCTTTAGGGCAGGCCTGATACCTAGCACTGACACATGTTGCATACATAATGTCAGACCTAATTGCAGTGAGGTAGAGAATGGAGCCAACTATACCTCTATACAGAATTGTATCAACAAGCTTCCCTGGATCATCTTTGCCTACAGACATACTTGAGCTCATGAGAGTTCTTATGGTGGAAGCATTCTCCATGCCATATTTCTTGATTATCTCTCTGGTGAACTTTGACTGGGATATGGATAGACCATCATCAGTCTGTTTTACTTGGAGTACCAAAGATCCTGAAATATGATATGTTTGGTTTTCTGCCCTTCAAGATCTCATAGGGAGTCTTCTTGTGGCCTTTGGTGATAGAAGCCCTATTGAGCACATGACTTGCAGTATTATCTGTCTCAGCCCAGAAATATTCAGGAAGAGAAGTGTCACTCAACAATGTTCTCACTGCTTCTATGAGAGTCCTGTTTTTCCTCTCAGCTAACCCATTTTGCTGGGGTGTTCTTGGAGAGAAGAATTATTGATGAATCCCTTGCTCTTTACAGAAAGTAGTCATGACAGCAGACTGAAACTCAGTTCCATGGTCACTTCTCATTTTGACCACAGAGTATGCAAGCTCATTCTGAATTTGCCTGACAAAATTCATGAAGATTTCAAGGGTTTCATCCTTTCTTCTAAGGAAGAACACCTAAGTAAATCTTGAATAGTTATCATGCACCACAAGGGTGTAGACCTTTCTACCTAGACTATGAACAAGCATAGGACCAAACAAGTCCATATGCAGGAGATACAAGCATCTCACTGAGTCCTTCGCCCCAATGCTCTTGAAAGAGGTCTTTGTTTGCTTATCCTTTTGGCAAGCAGCACAGATATCCTCCTTGGAGCATTTTATTTTGGGACCTTTCCTAAGAAGATCATCACTAAAGAGCTGACCAATAGTCTTATAGTTCAAATGAGCCAGTCTCTTGTGCTATTGGACACATTATGAGACTTTGTTATTTGCAACTAGGCATATAGGGGAACTATTATCTAAGCAAGAAAAGTTTAAGCAGTAGATATTCCCACTCCTAGTGTCCGTTAAGATGACACTTTGGTCACTTAACCTCTTGATGTAACACTTATTCTTGTGGAAAGAAATTTCATAACCAAGATCACATATTTGGCTTATGCTTATGAGGTTGTGTTGTAACCCCTTCACATAAGCCTCCTTTGTGATTGTGATTATGTCATTTGAGATATTACCATAGACTCTGGTTATCCCCTTATCAGAGTCTCCAAAGATGACCTTGAGTCCATTCTTTACTGGAGTGTACTCCTTCAATAGCTCCTTTGTTACAGTCATTTGCCTGGAACATCTACTGTCCAAGTACGATTTAAGGGAATTGGTACTTGAACTATCCTGAAAAAAACACAAATCACCTTACCTTAGGACCCCAATTTTTGTTGGGTCCTAGGTTCACATTAGTCTTAAAATAACCATGCCTTCCTACAAAGTTTCTGACAGGTTGACAACCTCTGGACACTGAATGATTGTGCTAGCAATCTACAGCATAGTGACTCACTTTGCTACAACACCAGCACTCATAGATATTGTATCTTCTTTTCTGTTTGGGACCAGCATTAGGCTGTACTGCTCCCTGAATAGTGGGGAGATGTACTGCTCTATACTCCTGTCTTCTTTCAGTAGTCTTTTGACTGAAGGACAGTCTTTCAGCTGGCTGTTTTGGTCTTTTCTGAGAACCACCAGCTGCATGTCTCTTTTCAGCTAATATGCATCTGATGACATCTGAGATTGCCATTCTAGCCATGCCAGAAGACTCACCTTTAGTCATTACTTTTGCTGGATGATTTAGATTCACAGCAGCAACATTATCTTTGAGTTTTGGGGCTGGGGCACCAAAAATAAATGGTCCAGGATGAGCCATTTGAATTTCCTCATGGCCAGCCTTAAAGGCTCTCACATGACTTTATCTTCCACCTTGGCTAGGGCCACATTGGTCCATACCAGTGGACCTGTTATTCTCCCAGTGACCATAACAGCTTTCATGGTCATACCTGCTAGAAGGCAACAACACTTTCTGAAAAGGAATTTGGGGCAATGAGGCTAGAGACACAACTGGTGTCTTCCCTTTTCCCTTTTCTTTTGGATTGGAAGGTCTAGCAGGTCCCTTAAATCCCAACCCTTTCTTACCAGCTTGGGTAAGGTGGGTGTCAATTAAGGGCAGCATAGTGTTTGGCTTAGAAAATTTGGTCACTAGCAATTTCTCATTTAAGAGATCATTTTCAAGTTTCTTGATAAGTTTCTCATTTGAGACTCTTACCACAGACTCACTGTCAATGATCTCCTTGAGCTGGTCTGCTTGTGCAGCCATGTCAATGAGAGCTTTTTCTTAGTCTTCACACTTGCTTTTAAGACTAAGAAGCTCTTTTGCCTGTCTCTTGGCAAGTAGCTTGCATCTCTTGAATGTCTCAAGAAGTTCTCCATACTTGGCAATTATGGAGTTGACATCATTCTCAAAGTCTAAATCCCCTTCATCTCTTGATGATTGAGCTTCAGAGTCTGAGCCTGCCTCATGACTTGAAATAGAAGATTATGATTTAGTATTTACCTGAGTTTGGCCAGGCAGATCCTGGCTGCTTTCTTCATCTGTCATTGCCATCAATCCATGGCATTGAGCATCTTCTTCTTCATCTTCATCCACCTCTGAGTCACTATCTGAGTGAGACAGAGGGGCCATGATCCCTATTCTAGCAGTAGGGTATTCTTCATGTTCTTCTTCAGCAACAGCTATTAGCCCAATGTAGGCTTCTTCTTCTTCACTGTCTGACCCAGAGGAGGAGTCAGACCAGGTCTTTTCCTTCTTGGCCACAAGGTACTTCTCTTTCTTCTTTCCCTTGTGGTGCTTCTTCACTCCTTCTTTCTTCTTCACTCCTTCTTTCCTCTTCACTGGGCAGTCAGCAACTATATGCTCAGGTTTGCTGCAGCAAAAATAAATAATATTAGAGGAAGATTGTTTATTAGAGTTTGGAGCATATATGCCCTCCTTAGAGGATTTCCTTCTGTGTTGTGAGGAGGAGGATGACCTTCTGTTCTTCCAATGCCCCTTCTTCATGAATTTCTAGAATTACTTGGAGAAGACAGCAAAGTCCTCATCAGATGGATGACAGTCAGAGGAGCTGGACCTTGAGCTCTCAGATTCTGACTCAGCAGTTCTCCTGACTGGTGAGATCTTCCTTCTGCTCCTGGTTGGAGCATCAGCTCTGAAGGCCACAGATTTCTCCTTGCTCTGTGACTTACAGCTCATCTATTCTTCTTCCTTCCTTGTTGCAAGCTGCATCTCATAAGACAGTAGCTTTCCAAACAGGGTTGGAGGTGGAGTGTCAGCTAGCTTGCCCATCTCCCTGATGACACAAATCTTTGTGTCTCAATCCTTTGTAAGGGACCTGAGAAATTTGTCATTCAGCTCATAGGTGCTGAAGACTCTTCCATATGTTCTCAGTTCATTGACAATTCTGAAAAATCTTTCAAAACTTTCAGCAATGCCCTCAGACTTTCCTTGTCTGAAGGCCTCATACTCCTGGTTGAGCATGAATTTTCTGTCATCCCTGATGACACAAATCTTTGTGTCCCAATCCTTTGTAAGGGACCTGAGAAATTTGTCATTCAGCTCATAGGTGCTGAAGACTCTTCCATATGTTCTCAGTTCATTAACAATTCTGAAAAATCATTCAAAACTTTCAGCAATGCCCTCAGACTTTCCTTGTCTGAAGGTCTCGTACTCCTGGTTGAGCATGGATTTTCTGTCATCCCTCACCTCTTCTGAACCCTCCATGAACAAAAGCAGAATGTCCCGTGTCCCGCATCTCCTTGGAGGTCTTGCAGTGCACCATATTCTGGAATGTAGAATCATCTACTGCACTGACAATGATATTTTGAGCTCTCTTGTCCATGGAGTCAAGGAGGAGCTCATCTTTGTTCATTTCTTCATAAGACTTAGGAGTCTGGATGTTAGCATCCAGAACTGAGATCTTCATAGTGATGAAGGGTCCCTCTTTGACTGTGATGTAGATCCTAGGGTCAGCAGTTTCCATGAATAGCCTGACCCTTTCCTTCCTTTCTGCAGATTGGTAACTTCATGGTCCCCAGCTCTTTGTAGTTTACACCAGACCCCATCCTTATTACTTGTAGCTAACCTTGGAGGTATACTCAGATTGTTAAATCCTTTTTGAGTAACATCTCTCTGATACCACTTGAAAGTTACTTAACTGAAGGTTAGCTAATCACCTAGAAGGGGGGGGGGGGGTGAACAAGTGTTTGAAATTTTATTAGTTCTTTTGTTGATTTCTTATTAATCTATTTAGAGCTTGTCCTTAGATCCTGCAATAAGAAAGAAAACAAGCAACACAGCTAACACACAAGGATTTATAGTGGTTCCCCAATTGGGTACATCCACTTTTCCTCCCACCTCTCCAACTGATTTGTTGGACTAGGCACAAACTCCACCAATATGCTCCTCAGAGCTTACACCTCAGGCCCTTAGCCTTTCACACAGGTTCACTTAAGAACCCAAACACAGAACCACAAGGGTTCCTACCTCAGAGCCCTGCAGTGCTCCTACCGCTCAGTGGTCCACTGACCACCTACCTCAGCCTTATTTCTAAGGCCTACAGCTCAGGCTTCTCAGCCCTACTACTTCAGGCACACAACCCTACTCTCAGAGTGCTACAGCACTCCTACAACTCAGTACCAATACAGGTACCTACAACTCAGCCTCCTCCAAGGCCTACAACTCAGTGACACACTTGTCACCTACAGCTCAGTGACTCTCCAGTCACCTACCTAAGCCCTACACTCAGGCTGGGAGGACAGCCCTACCTCAGATCCACACTTGGATCCTACCACAAAGAGCAACACTCTCCTACCTCAGGCTGTTAAGCCTTCCGGCAGCTCAGATCCACTTTTGGATCCTACCTCAGGCTGTTAAGCCCTCCGATAGCTCAGATCCACTTTTGGATCCTACCTCAGGCTGTTAAGCCCTCCGGCAGCTCAGATCCACTTTTGGATCTTACCTCAGTGTCCCAACAGGCCACCTACCTCAGGCACAAAGTGCCATACACTCAGATTCAGATAAACTAAATCCTACAGGTTGTTAATACAAAGATGTTAAGAAAAGTAAAACAACTGACTCAGAGAAAAATTTCCGAGTGTACTTTGCTTGATTGAGCAGATATCAGTCCAGCTATCTTGTTGTAGAAGGGATGAGTCTTTTTCTATAGCTATCTTCTTCTTTGCTGCACAGGTAAGCAGCTATCTTCTGTTGAAGGCTGACTGCTCCTTCACACAGCTAGCTTCTTGCTGATCTGTTGAGTAGATATCAGTCCAGCTATCTGCTGTTGCAGGAACGCTCCACACCCGAGTTCGGAAGCGTCGCACTTCACCTGAAAATCCTTCTCGAAATCTGGAAGCTAAAGGACCGGGGCCGAGACCAAAGCCTGCTGCAATGCCCGAAAGTCCGCCGTGGCGATGCCATCCCAAACAAAACACTGGCGGCGCAGGAGAGAGAGTAAGGGAGCGGCCATCACTGTATAGCCCTGGATAAAGCGATGGTAATAGCCTGCTAAGCCGAGGAACCCGCGGAGCTTCCGCTGAGTTTGAGGAAGGGGCTAGTCGAGGACGCCTTGAATCTTTACCGGATCTGCGGAAACGCCCGCATGGTCGACGATGTTGCCCAGATATGCCACTCTGTCCATGCCGAAGGAACATTTGGCCCGCCTGAGGGAGAGACGATGAGAGCGGACCAGTTGGAGGACAGTGCGAAGGTGATCGAGATGTGCTTCCCAAGTCTTGTTGTATACCAAAATATCATCGAAAAAACAAGTACACATCGACGAATGAGAGTGTGGAATACCTCATTCATGAGGGCCTGGAATGTAGATGAGGCATTTGTGATGAAATGTAGATGGGCCTGGAATGTAGATGGGAATCTCGAGGAACTCAAAATGCCCATGGTGTGTGCGGAACGCCGTCTTCTCCACATCGGCGGGGTACTTACGGTCCTGATGGTATCCCGAGCAATGATCGAGCTTGGAGAAGAAACGGGCACCTTGTAACTCGTCCAGCAACTCCTTGACCACTGGAATAGGAAATTTGTCCTTCACCGTGACCGCGTTCAGGGCGCGATAGTCCACACAGAAACGCCACGAGTTGTCCTTTTTATGCACCAAAAGGACAGGGGAGGAGAATGGAGAAACGCTGTGGCGGATGTTTCCCTGACGAAGCATGTCGGCGCACTGTCACTCAATCTCGTCCTTCTGTAGGAAGGTGTAACGGTAGGGACGGACGACCACTGGTGTTGTATTTGGAAGAAGACAGATACGGTGGTCCTGGAGGCGGGAAGGGGAAGGCCGGCGGGTGGAAGCATAGTGTCACTAAACTCGGCGAGAAGGGACAAAAGGTCCTGCTGTACTATTGGCTTGAGCCGAAGGGAGGAGACGCGGCTCGAATCTACTGTCGGACGGCCCTGCCAAACCGTCGGTCAGGGTTCTGAACCCCAAGACATCGTCATGCCCTCCAAATCCCACAAAATCGGGTCGAGGGTGCGCAACAAGCGCGTTCCTAGAACCACATCGAATCCTCGTAAGGCAATGACGAAGAAGTCGACATTGGATTGATAGTCCTCCACGATGATGGGAACCGCTCGGCAAACCCCGGTACAGGCCATGGCGGTGCCATTCGGCACGGCCACGCTCAAACGACTGCGGCTGGTGATGGGGTGCTAGAGTCACTGGGCGGATAGATCGCTGGGGAAGTTGTGTGTACTGCCGGCGTCCATGAGGGCTAAGAGGCGGCGACCCGCGACGGTAATGGGAATCTGTAATGTGTCGGAAGTGTGAGGGCCGGACATGGCATTTATGGAGATCGTCGGGTCCCCTGACCCGTCATCCCCAAACTCCTCATCTAAGGGGTCATCAACCTCAAGCCAAATAAGGCGCTTGCAATAGTGTCCTTTTTCATAGTGCTCATCACAGTTGAAGCAAAGTCCCTTGGCACGTCGTTCAGCCATCTCCTGAGGTGACAGGCGCCGGATGGTGGAGGGTCGTGCCCCCACCTTGGGCCGATGGAGGCTGCTGCTGACTACTGTGTGGGCCTGGATGGAACTTCAAAAAAAGCTTTCGCCGGTACGACGGACCAAATACGGTCGGTCCATGAAAATGCGCTTCTCGCAGAGGCGAGCCAAACTTATCGTTGTAGTGAGATCGGGTGGGTTCTGAAATTCAACATCCATGCGCAACCGCTCGTGGAGTCCAGCGGTAAAGAAGGCTACTTTGTGGGCCAGGGGAATGGATGGGGTTTGCGCCAGGAGCACCTGGAATTGCTCCAAGCAGTCATCAATGGTTCCAGACTGCTTGAGAGAGATCAGATTACCGATGGGGTTGCTGTGGAGCGGTGACCCAAAGCGGAGAGTACACTGAGCCTTGAAGTCGTCCCATGTGAGGTCAGGCCTCTCCCGAAGAAGGTGCTAGAACCACAGTTGGGCCGAGCCCATGAGGTGGAAGGAGGCTATGCCAAGCCAGTCCTCCTATGGGGTGCGTTGCGCGGTGAAGAACTGCGCGCAATGAGTCAACCAGGTTAAGGGATCGTCGAAGATCGGAAAATCAAGCTTTACATAACGGGTCATGGTAGAGTGGTCGGAGCGGGAGGGAAAATCAGGCGGTCGGAGCTCGTCTCGGAGATTGGCAGCGGATGGCGATGAATCTGTGGCTGGACGAGGCACCGGCGGAATGCCGTCCAGGCGGAGGGCGGCCAGAAGGGATTGGTGGTTGTCTGCCATCATCGTCTTAAAGGACTCCAAAACTTGAGCGAGGGTAGGGCTGCCCCTATTTCCGTCGTCCATGGCGGAAGAAGCCGATGGGTGAGGGGAAGGTGGAGGAAGCAATCCGGTAGATGCTGCGATGAGGTAGACTCCGGCGAGTGAAGAACCCAGAAGTATAGGCCGCGAAGAAAGTGTGCGGGAAGGCGGACGGAACGGCGGAAACTGCTGGAGGGCGCAGGTAGACGGTAGCGGGGCCGGCAGAAACGGTGGAGAGGAGGGAGCGGGTTGGGCTGGGCGCGACGGCGTCGGGTTGGCCGGATCGGCCTCGGCAAGGGCAAGAAATTCCGGATCGGGAGTGGCGACAGCGGGGAGGAAGGTTTCCTCTGATACCAAGTTGTTACGCGCTCGGGATTGAGAGTGGGTACACCGTGGTAGGGCTGGGATGTCCCAAAGGGAAGAAGAGAAAGCCTTCTTGGACTTCCGCTGATCGATGGTTGCAGTGGGGAGGAGCGCGTTCCGGAGAGACCGGCGATCGGTGCGGCTAGGGCGTCCGGGTGGGATATCGGGTGAAAGAGAGAGAGAGAGAGATTTAATTTAGTTCTTGCTTGCCCCAAAACACACAACATCCGCCATATGAGGTGGAAACCAGTCCCACATCAAAAGTACTAAAATGCCCTGCTCATTAAGGCTTAATACATGAGGATAAAACTTCTTAACCAAAATAAGAAAGTACGAGCGGTAAATTAAAAGATGTTTTAGGCGGGTGCTATGTGCGGCTTGTGGCGCTTGTACGTCACGCCCCAACGAGGATCCGTAACAAAATCCCAGTGGAGAGGGGGGGGGGGGGGGGGGTTGGAGGTGGCCCGTTATGGGGAAATTCTTCCAGGAAGTTGGCTGGCTATTATGGTGGGGGAGAAGGGGATGGATGTGCTACAATTGGAGGAGGAGGGACTTCAGGAAGGTAAATATTATGTTTTGTAACATTCAAGGGAGGTATTTGTAATTTCAATAATAAGAGGGGTGCAATCTACAAATTTTCAAACTTAGAGGGGAGATCCCGGTAAATGCCCCTATATACAAAAACCACCCCTCAATGTTTATAATTCATAACATCCATGCACAAAGGTATCCCCTTGAATTAATCTTCATGGGGTGTCTCTTTGTGCATAGATGTTACAAAATGTAAACATTGAGGGGAAGTAATTTGTTACACCCCCGAACATGACTTAGTTCTTTGGGCGTACATACTCTCACAGGCGGAAGAAGACGACAGGTTGCAACGGGGCTGAACCGGATAATCCCCTTGAAGTAATCTTCATGGGGTGTCTCTTTGTGCATAGATGTTACAAAATGTAAACATTGAGGGGAAGTAATTTGTTATGCCCCCGAACATGATTCAGTTCTTTGGGCGTACATACGCTCACAGGCGGAAGAAGATGACAGGTGGCAGCGGGGCTGAAACATCCGGTTCAGCCCCCACTCTCTAAAGCCGGCGGTTTGGGGCTGAACCCATCCGGTTCAGCGCCGTAGGAGGGGCCGGCCGGCCCCTCTTGGGCTCGGGTATATTTATACCTAGGGGCCCTCTCTTTTGGAGGCATTCAAGAACATTCAAGGTATTTCTCTCCTCCTTGCTCTCTAATCCTAATTCCTCTCTAGTTCTCTCCTTAGTTTCCTTCTCTCTAGTTCTCTCCTATCATAATTGTAATTATGAAAGTTTGAGGGGTGCAAGCTGTAATTACACAAACTTTGAGGGGAGGTCCTAGTAAATAACCATATATATATACTCACTTTGACTTATTGTGCCACTCACCTTATCTATGTTGCAATTTTAATAATTTTAGATGTTTAATAATTTTAGATGCACCATTTCATCGTCATCATCAATTTACTTGTATCAACTCTGTGTCTGCTTATCCTTATATTGTAATTGCTCCTATTGTGTGTTGTCTGGGATGTTAAACCTAATATATGAAAATCTTTTTGAAATACTGAACAAATACCTTGCGTTTTATCTCATGGTCCATAGATTTCACTCCAACTCTACCTCTAATTCAAAATGTTCCCTTAATATATTCTTTCTAGTTTTGCCATGCAAATGTATCAACAAATTTTTTTACTGCCTGTTTCTTTAGCAGTCCTTGGTGCCACTTGGGAGCGTAGAGGAGTTATTGGCTGCATATGATTCAAAACGCGAAGAACTTCCTCCGCCGGTGCGAGTATGGAAATGGGGATGGACGAGAAGCGCCGAGACATGGAATGGAAGAGCGGCCATGATTGCTGTACTTGTTTTGCTCTGCCTTGAAGTAACTACAGGTGAAGGCTTCTTGCACCAGTGGCTAATCCTTCCCTTGTTCCACTGAATTATTCCTCTTCCATCTCAAAACTTTGCTGCATGGATTATATGCACTAAACCCCCTCACAATTTATCTCTATTGTGCCGCTTCTATCGCCCTTTTCAGTAGCATAGATGCATTACACGGTCATAGAAGATTGCTCTAAAATCATATCGATTCTTCATTCAAAATGAGCTTCAACGAGATGATTGAAGATTGCTCTAAAATCATATCGATTCTTCACTCAAAATGAGCTCAACGAGACGACTAACATTTTAAACCCAACTCCGATCTATGTTCAATTGTGCCGAATGTGGATCAAATTGAGCTGGCTTGAGATCAGGTCGAAATATATAGGCATATCTGTATTTGTATATGCATTTAATATATACAGACCTTTATGTGTGTATGTATGAATCGAGATCCAATCAAAAGGTTATTTATATGCATCTCTATATAAAAGGTTTAGGTCTGGTCTACTTGAGATTGAATCGTGTACGGGCTTAACTGTGGTTTAAGAGTGTGGTTGGTTTACATGTGAGGTCATATGATCAATTATTTATCAACCGAACTCGTCTTTTAATCATTGGGGGTTATGTGCATATTATTTGAGCATGGGGGTGTTAAGTGCAATTGAGATAAATCTAAATGTTTGAAATGCATTTTGCTCATTAATATTTGATGTTAGATGAGGTGACACCACCGTAGTATTTGAATTTTTTTTGAGAAGGGGTGTAGGCCCATCGAATTACTATTGATACTTTTCCAAAATCAAATATGTAAGCATTGTTATTGATCTATAATATAAATAATCTGATAAATCTTTGTTTTTATTTTTATTTTTGCAAGTGTTTTATAGAAAATTTCATTGAAAGGGGCAAGTGCTTTTGTTTAGGCTCTGTTTGCTATTGTTCAATAGATTCATATGCAGTCTAATCAAGTTATTGAGCTAAATTGAAAATGAAGCTTATCCGCCAAATATTTAAATTAGTGTTGAATTTCAAAATAGTCAAAAATGAAAGCAAAAATTTATGGCATTTTCTATGCAACATTAAACAGATCTTGATATTTATCATGTATATAACTACATACATATGAGGCACGAAAGAATGAACTAGCTGGAAGAATTTAGAAAGAGAATGGTGCTTAATCATTGAAAGTGCCTAGTCTTTTCAAAAGAATTGTACTACCTTTACTCCTTTTGCATGACCTAGAATGAAAAAGAAAGGAATCTTCACTTCATGATGGCAAGCGCGGGAGCCTATGGGTGAATAGAAAATGGGGTTTTTATCAAAAAATTTAGGCGCTAGAGGGGTTGAGATGTACGGTGAAGGATAAAAATGTGAATTTTTGATTGACTTTATTGAGGCCCTGATGGTGGTGAGACAACAGGATTAAAACAAAAATAAATTTAATTTCAAACTTCACAAGGGGGCGCAGGCAGGGGTGAAGAACGAAAACCGAAAACCGACGAAACCGACCGAACCGATCGAACCGCACCGACTTTGAAACCGAGCCGCCCGATCCGGTGTCGGTTCGGTTTGGAGCTTTTGAAAACCGAAGGCTTATCGGTTCGGGTCGGTTTTCAAGTTGTGAAAACCGACTAAACTGAACCGAACCGAGCTCTTCGATCATCACTGTTTTGGAGTGTATTTGATCGAGCAACTTTCAAATTACTTTTGGGTCTACAATCAAGTTCACTTTCCCCAACTCTGTGCTTGGTGAGATTTTTCTGACCCTTCTCCTTAGGTTTAGAAAGTTCTTTAGATCCTAAGTATTTCTATTGGGAAAAAGTTTTTTTAACAGTTTAATTATTTGGGATGTTCTGTATATTAAATTGATTTAATAACGGCAATGATTATCTATCGTGACACTCTAATTATTCTAATTGCTTATTGCTGAATCTATTGATATTAAATTTGTCCAAGTTATTATAGAGAATTGTGGGATGTCATAAGGAAGGTTTGCCCCAATATACCTAAACTCGGAATGTCTAAAAATGCATGAATATAATAGTTGTTTGTGTGTGATGTAGATTTAATAAATCTTCTCTCTGACTTGTACTAAAAAAATTGTATGCTATTTATTTAAACCTTCAGTTGATAAAGATTATGAAAGGGGATGATGACTGATCCAATAAATAGCACTTGATTATGTTTGTTCGCAGAAAACCGACACCGAACCACAAAAAATCAATTAAAAACCGAACCGACTTTGAACCGAACCGGCTGGTTTCGACTCGGGTCGGTTTGGACAAACCAAAAACCGAGGCATGTCGGTTCGGTTTCGGTTTGGGTCCAAACCGACCCAAACCGAACCGCTCGCACCCCTAGGCGCAGGGGAGCCGATAGGTGAAGAGAAAATGTCAATATATAATATGATTTTTTTTTCCGTAATATTTACTCTAGCTTTAGTGTGTACAATTTCACAAGAAACACACTTATTGATGATTGATTGTCTTCCATGCTCAATTGACAAGAAACACGCATCCTGATTGTTAACCTAGAAATCGGCAATCCTCTCCAAGGTGGCTAGCTTGCAAGCCGCGGACTGCTCCGTCTTATCAGGAGGGTTCGCGGCCTATATTTCAAACTAACCGAGCGGATAGACTTCTCTGTCCGCATGGCTAGGCTAGCGACCCGGTAGTCGCCAGCTCTGCAATGGTGCAGACTGTTTCCCAGTCCGCACTATCAGGTCGCGCAGTTAGCCGGGCGGGTAGCGGTCTCCTCTCCAGCCCGCCACCAGTTCGCATACTCTCCCTCAGGTCGCCGCAAGCAAGAACTGGCCTAGACTATTCTTCAGTCCGTCTGCGAAAGGCAGCCTTGCATCCCAGTTCGCAACAACCTTGACCGCTTTGAAGTGGATCGCCTAAGCATGGGAGGGACTCCACCTATGCCCGCTAGCAGTAGGCGACCTGCCTCCAGGTCGCCCAGCAGTAGGCGACCCGCCTCCAGGTCGCCCAGCAGTAGGCGACCCGCCTCCATGTCGCCCAGTAGTAGGCGACCCGCCTCTAAGTCACCCACAAGTAGGAAACCGCCTCCAGGTCGCCCAGCAGCAGGTGCAACTTGCCTCCAGGTCGCTCAGGAGAGGGCGACCTGCCACCTCAACCCGCCTAGCAGGTGCGACCTGCTCCTATTCTCAAGAAGGTGGCAGACTCGGTCTCAGTCTGCCTAAGGGAGGTGGACTTGGTCCTCGCTCCAGCACTCCGTCAACCCGCACAGCATCCAACAGACTCAATTTCAGTCCTCCAGAAGGTGGCGAACTCGCTCCACCAGCAGGGGCGACCTGCTTCTTCTATTCGCCAGAAGGCAGACTCTACGCAGTCCGCCAGAAGCACCGACTTCTCCTAGCAGTAAGCGAGCTACCCTTCGGTCTGCAGCATGTCGCGGACTCGATCGCAGCTCGCCCATATCCTGGGGGGGACGTCATCAAGCCCAGTTCTGGAAGATTCCTCCTCGAGCCTTTAAATAGCCCCCCATACGTCTCATTTGGTGGGGGGGGGGATGACGGTCAAGGACCAACCAGCGTAGTAGACCCGACGGATACAACTTTCTGTCCGCAAGCACTGTTCGCGGACTAATCTCCAGTCCATGCGGCCTCTACGGCTAACCCTTGTGGCCTTATTCCCGGTTGGCTCCAGCGACCTTAGCGGTCTTCCCTGCCTGATCGCGCAGTCTGCCCGACCTTGTGTAGTGAGCTGGGGGATCAGCTGTCTGCGCGGTCTACCGACCTATTTGGTCAAACCGCGCGGCCTCTGGCTATCTTCTCTCTTCTAGCCGCCAGCTTCCCCTTGTACCCTTTATACTTTCCTGTGTAAAGGAGCGAACTTAAGCTGTAATATTGATTCATAATCAAAGGAAAATCCGTCGTAGGAGTGACATGTAAGCCGCGGCGGACGAACTCTGTTGTTGCCGCTGCAAGCAGCCTCTCTTCTTCCCTTCACCCTTCTCTCGGCCTCTACCGCAAATCCCTAATCGTTAAAGTAACCGGCTGCTTGACAGTTCCTCATCAACCTCCCATTATCCCTGCAACCCGGGTCGAACGTGCTCCACTCTCGAGCGTGCGGAGGCATTTTCCGCATCAACTGCTCTGCTGTCTCTTCTCCTTCTCTTCTCCTTATCCTCCCGTGAGATTTTGAACACCGTTATCTGGTGGTGTCATTTTCCGCATAACACGGATGATCGATCCTCTTTCATGCTCAAAAGACATAATTAAATGAATTTGAATTTTCATTCCAAGGCAATCTGTGTAACTTTGCTGCATAATTTTTTTCTATTGTGCAATTTTGAAGCTACAAAGACATTTTTGGGGCAAAGCTAGCAAAACAGATTTGTACGAAGGCTATATTGGAAGGAATGAGCTTTGAATCAATGGTTGAGATATGAGTGTCTGTCGAGTATGAATTTAGGGACTCCATATCAAAGTTACTAGAAGGTAATCATAGCCTCACTTGCAATCCTGTTAACTGTCTTCGCCGCTTCTCCAAGACATACCCGTCAAAATAAATTCAGGATCTATCATTGCATCCAAGTTCCCCTTCAGGTTTCCTCAGGGAATGATGGGGAGGCACAGATTCAAAGCCCTTGCTGGCAATGAGAATAATGACCGAGATGGGATTCAGGATCACCTTCGGGGTGACTAGTTGGAGCTCGCCCACAAGGATTTGTCCTATAGAAACATGAATTTAGGGGGAAAAAGTTCATGAATTGGAAATTTTTAGCGGCATGCAATGTTCTTAGGGGTGCAAATAACAAAAGTTAACCTATGTTGGCATACCTTGGGTCTCTCAAATCACTTTTTCTACAAAGGAAAGCGTGCTCGTGGATGGAACATTTTTTTTGTTGAGGGCACATTACGCTATCTTAGGAAAACATTTTTGAGAGCCCAGGCATCAAAAAGTCATGTGGCAGCATCTGGACATCCAAATATGGAGATTTGAAGATGGGATTCCAACAGAAATTGCACATTTATCAAACATCAGTTTAATTCTGTTACAACCGTGCTTGACTGCAACTTTCTTGTTATCTAATTACTAGGCTTCATTTGGTTCGGCGGTGGCGGGTCGATCCGAAGGGTGGAAACGGAGTGTTCGAATCGGAGGGGGGAGGTGGCTGCTCGAAACAGAGCTTTTTGGGGCGTTTCTCAAGGCGGGCGGGTGGAAACGGAGCAAACGTTGTCGGAGGTTCATTTGTTTACCCTCCTTCCGGCGGCGTTTGCCCAAAACGGAGCAGCGAAATGCCCAAACAAATAGAGCCTAAGGCTCCATTTGGGGGCACTTATTTTCACCGTTCAAGCGGTTACGACAACATGAACCGGACCTTAATTATGGTCCGGTTCATGCGGTCGTAACCGCTTGACCGGTGAAAATAAGGTTCTGTTTGGGGGGACTTATTTTCACCGGTCAAGCGGTTACGACCGCATGAACCGGACCTTAATTAAGGTCGGGTTTATGCGGTCCTAACCGCTTGACCGGTGAAATTAAGTCCCCCCAAACGGAGCCTAAGTCCCCCCCCCCAAACAACGCCTAAATTATGTGGCGAGAAAACATCAATGTCTTGCTCGATCCCTTCATACTAGAGAAAGTAGTTTCTTAGCTTGTATTCAACCCCAGTTTGACCGTCTTCAAATTACAATCGATGAACGCACGTTTCTCGGTGAGCCAATCCATGCCAAAGATCATGTCAAACTCTACTATCGGCAGTAGCGACGCTTCCAATTCAAAAGTTTGACTTCCGATCAGGAGAAGCGACAAAATGTTGTTCTCACTCATGAAATTGATCATTCAATTATCCAGATTAGCTCTTAGTACTTTAACGCAACAGACTCTATCCACGCGCATCGAACACCCGTTAGGCAACAGTACATCCAATCTATCCTTGGCCATAGAAGAGGGCACTCCGATACGTGACATGAATTCCTCGGATAGGAAAGAGTGTGAAGCTCTTGTATTAAACAATACTCGAGTCGGACAGTACATAATCTCGATAAAGCCTAAAACAAGACAGTCATACAACCAAAGTATAAGGCGCGAGGTATGCAAAGTATTATGGCTAAAATATAACAAATACCTATCACCACATCGTCTTGCTTGATGACCTCCTACTGGCCAAGGTTGTAGACTCTTGGTTCGGTTGAAGCTTGATGGGATGCAGTTGACTCCACCGCCTTCCCTTTTTTAACATAGGATGCTCCTGCGTTCTTCTCCGATTTGCCACTGCAACAGTCGTGGTATATATGACCCAGTTTGCCACAATTATAACAAAGAGTTGGGCCTCCTTTCCCAGACGATGCTCCAGTAGTAACCGATGAAGTAGTCGGTCTAGAAGTTTTGGGCTTCTTGTACCACTTTCGATGCCCAGGCTTCGATGAACTTGGAACTTTGAATTCTGATCTCTTCACCGTGAGTCTTTCTTACCTTGAACCCTCTTCAGATCCTTCTCCAGAGATCGGGAAGTATTGACTAGGACCAGAAAGCCCCGTGTCATAGGACCTGAGAGTTGAAACCTCAGATTGTCACGCAGTCCTTCGTAGAATCGGTTGGTCTTGTGCTCCTCATTAGTGAAAGTAGAGCCAACATAACATCCCAATCTTATGAACTCATGTAGGTAGTCGTCCACGCTACTCTCACCCTGAGTCAGTCTCTGAAACTGATTCTCCATATCTATTTTCTGCGCTGACAGGATGACCCGTGCTAGAAATAATCTCGAGAACTCCTCCATCGAGATATAAGAGAGTTGCCTCTCAGTGAAGTGATGTAGCTCTAACTCATCCCACCATAACCTTGCTTCACTATCCAAATGGAAAGTGGCCATCGTAACCTTCTGGCATTACTCAGTCTCTATTGCGGACATGACTCTCTTAACCCTGGAAAGCCAGTCCTCAGCTTGCGTTGGGCTCTTAGTGTAACACCCATATCCGTCACATAGCATATAGCAGTAGGTCCGGCCGGGGCCCGACGCCATATACCACGGATAGACCGGTGGGTTACTAAATGAAACCATTCTTCAAATCACACATCCTACACAGAGTACATTCTAGCGAAAGCAATTTAATAAGTTGCAAAGAAAGAACCCAGCCAAAAGCATAAATGTCCACTAACAAACCCAAATAGGAATGAACGTACAACTACACCAAGTACTGGGCCTTATGGCCTTACAAAAGTTCACTTAAATAAAATGTGTCTTACATACAACGACACGCAGGCCGGTCACACATGAGAATAAAGTAAACAATACACTTCGGCCTTCGGGGGCCAGCAGTGCAACAAGGGCTTTAGCCCGCTATTTTTGCCACTCGGCTCCGCAGCACCTGCAAGCAACATTCCACCGCACGGTGGCAAACAAAAGCAACGGTCAGCTAAAGCTGACCAAATTATAACGACCCTACCCCTTTACTTGGGGTGGTGGTGCTCCTTCCCTGCAATGCATTAGTATAAACAAACAGGATGACGAAAGTACAATTTAAGCACACTTCACCATAGGCATAGGCATACACGGCCGCACGCCCCGTGCTCTGAGGGAACTTACACGGTGAACTCGGTCCACCACCGCCTCTAGAACGACAAATCTCATGAGCATTTTCGTCCTTCCGGCCTAAGCCAAGCCAACGGTAAGTGTCACGTACATTAGGTCTCTTTAACCAAACGACATAGAGCGGGTACGGTTCAGCCTAACCCGTTGCTTACACCACAACGTCAATTTAAGCCATATGCGCGGGTCAAGCTTCCCTGAGTCCCAAAGCGATTACACAAATCTTATATAACCCAGTTATGTACAAGTTGGCTCCTAGGCCACCAAGTTGGCAGAATCACGCTTCTGCCCAGTTTTTTGGTTGCACCTCGGAGTTAATCCCCAAGATTCTCATATGCAATCTACCGCGTAGAAAACCCGAAAACAACTATCGGCACGAAGCCTTCTCCGACTATTCATGCATAAAGAAACATCACTGATCCAGACCAACTTGTCCGGGTAGGCTTCAAACACCATGCCTATGGCTGTACTTTGATTCCGGACTCTACAAACAAAACAACGGGGACTATTCATGTCTACCTGAAGGAACACCTCAAACTCACTGCATACTCACGAGAGCGGGCTTCTAATGCAAGAAGAAAAGAGGACTTCACATGTCCAAGTAGAGAATTGTTACCCTAGCATTTCTATTCAGCGCCATGAAGATCTAATTGGATAGAAAGCACTGTATCGGCCTCGCCTTCGCAGATCTGGACTTGGATCGAGAATCGGGGCTCCGAAGCTTCTCTGGCGGCCGGATTTCCTCTTCCTCTTCCTCCTTGCTTTCCCCTCTCTCTAAAGACTTAGAAGGAGAATGTTATCTTGAAATGAGGGTTTAGAAACCCTATTTCCAGCCTAAATCCCAATATAGACCAACCTGGGCCTTTGGATCCCAAAATAAGGAAACGAACGACCACGATTTGCATTAAAAGTCAAATTACTGGGCCGAACACAGCTTGCAACACGCCTGTGTCCATGGCCGTGTTTCACACTCGCCGTAAACCAGGAAATCTAGAACAGGACACGGCCTGTGATATGGCTTGTGACATGCCCATGTCACCCATGGACACGCCCATGGCATGGGCTGTGTGCCTCACTCGACGCTGAAACCGTCGCATCCCGACCAGGACACGGGCTTAGACACGCCCGTGTCAACTTCGACACGCCCGTGTGAATCAGTACACGCCCGTGTTCCGGGTCGTGTCCCTCAATCGACACAGGACCAAAATTTCCAGAAGAGGACACGGCCATGTGACACGCCCGTGTCACCGGCCGTGTGCTTAATACGCCCTGGGACACGCCCGTGTCCCAGGCCGTGTTCCCAGCCCTCAACGATCGTCGACCTTGCTTTGACGACTCGAGCACGACACGGCCATGTGACACGCCCGTGTCACAGGCCGTGTTAACCTTACCAAGACCCAAACTTGGCTCAAACGCCACCCGTTCCTCTTTTGAGTTTCGGGGCGTTACAATTCTCCCCCCTTAAATGAATTTCATCCTGAAATTACAGAAAGGAAAACTAAGTACTCAAACTTAAATAGTACCTGAGAAGAAGAGTTCGGGATGCTCCTCGAGCATGGTATTCTCTCGCTCCCACGAAAGCTCCTAACGACAGCAGTTGTCCCATCGTACTTTGACCATCCTGATGTCCTTGTTACGCAGTCGCTTGACTTCCGAGTCCTCAACGCGTACGGGCTTGACCTTCGTCGTCAACCCAACATCAACCAGTACTTGATCGACCGCGATCACTTGCGATGGCTCTTGCACCACCTTCCGCAATGCCGATATGTGGAATACGCGTATAGATCACTAAGTTCCGCTGATAGCTTCAGTCGGTAGGTTTCTTCGTCAATCCGCTCCAGAACCTCAAATGGTCCAAGGTACCTCGGGCTTAGCTTCTTCAAGTGTCGTACCCGTAAGACACCCTTGAACGGCTTGATCTTCAAATACACCCAGTCGCCAACAGCGAACTCCACATTCCGATGCTTGGCATTATAGTATTTAGCTTGCCGGTCCTGAGCGATTAGCAACTGTTCTCGAATGGTTCGTACCAACGACGTTGCATCTTCCACCTCCTTCCACTTGAAAAGCTTCGTCTCACCCATTTCTAACCATGACAACGGCGTGCGACATTTTCTACCATAAAGGGTCTCGAAGGGCGCCATCTGAATGATCACTTGGTAGCTATTATTGTACGCAAATTCCACCAAGTATAGGTGATCTTCCCACTTCTTCCCGAAATCCAAGACGCATATGCAGAGCATGTCCTCCATCTTCCTGTTTACTCTCTCGGTCTGACCATCCGTCTGCGGATGAAAGGCCGTGCTAAAACTCAACTTGGTTCCCAACATTTGCTGCACCAACCTCCAGTCGTTGGACGTGAACCGTCCATCTCGGTCGCTCATGATGTTGCGGGGCACACCGTGTAGTCGAACAATGTTATCCACATACAGTTTCGCCAGTTTCTCCACCGAATCATCCTTCCTATTCGGAATGAAGTGCGACACCTTCGTCAAACGATCTACGATCACCCAGATGGCATCGTTCCCCTTCTACGATCTTGGCAAACCATGCACAAAATCCATAGAAATGTCGTCGAACTTCCACTCCGGGATAGACAAAGACTTCAAGAAACCTCCGGGCTTCTGGCACTCCGCCTTCACCAAGGCGCATGTTTGATACTTCGCCACATAAAGTGCCACGTCCTTCTTCAATCCTGGCCACCAGAACAACTTCTTCATATCCTGATACATCTTCGTGCTCTCCGGGTGAATCGAGTACTTGGTATGATGTGCCTCGTACATCAATTCATCCAGCAATTTACCCATATCAGGGAAGCACAAACGACTGTCCTTCCATAACAGTGCATCAACAACATCAAACTGGGAATTTGACCCATCCAAAGCCTGATCCAAGATTTGCTTCATGCTGCTATCCAACTCTAGCACCTGCCGAATCCGATCAGCCAGGTCATACTGCACCTCTGTCCAGTTCAACAGTGCTTCGACACTAGTCTGCTTGTCCACACAAGAGATCTCAAATGCCTCCAGCTCCAGAATCAACCGCTCGTCATGGATCGACAACCAGTTGGCTCGCGCAGGAGCCCTGCGACTCAATGCGTCCGCAACTGCATTGCCTTTCCTAAGTACATAGTGAATCTTGAATGTGTAGTCCCCCAGGAACTCCATCCATCTCCGCTGCCATATATTTAGATCTTTTTGATCTAACAAGTATTTCAGGCTCTTGTGGTCGGTATAGATATCGACCTTCACCCCGTATAGTAGTGTCTCCACAGCTTCAGAGCAAATATCACGACCGCTAACTCCAGGTCATGGACCAGATAATTTCTCTCATCACCTTCAGCTGGAGCGAGCCATAAGCTATCACTCTCCCATACTGCAGTAGAACACAACCCAAACCACTGCCCGAAGCATCACTGTAGGTCTCAAAGCCTTCGGTCCCAACCGGCGAACCTTTAACAGGCGCCGTGGTAAACCGTCTCTTCAGCTCCTCGAAAGCTTCCTCGCACTCTGGCGACCACACAAACCTTTGGTATTTCCTCGTCAAAGTCGTGAGGGGTAACGCAATCCACGAGAAGTTCTCTACGAAGCTCCTGTACTAGCCGGCAAGCCCCAGAAAACTCCGGACTTCCGCTACTGAACATAACACAGGCCACTCACGTATCACAACTATCTTCGCCGGATTTACCACAATCCCTTCTCCACTGACTATATGACCAAGGAACACCACCGAGGACAACCAAAACTCGTATTTGGAGAACTTGGCGTATAGTTGGTTCCTCCTCAGCGTCTCCATCACCAAATGCAAATGCTTGAAGTGATCCTCTTTGCACTGTGAGTACACCAATATGTCATCGATGAAGACGATGACAAAGTGGTCCAAGTACTCTCTGAACATTCTATTCATCAGATCCATGAACATTGATGACGCATTAGTCAGCCCAAACGGCATGATAGTAAACTCATAATGCTGATATCTCATGCTGAACGCTGTCATGTAGATATCACTTTCCCTTATTCTCAGCTGATAATACCCGGACTTAAGATCCAATTTAGAGTACACCGATTACCCAACAAACTGATCGAACAGATCATCAATCCTTTTGATCGGGCACTTGTTCTTCTCTGTTAACTCATTTAGCTCTCTGTAATCGATACAGAGCCGCAAACTTCTGTCCTTCTTCTTAACAAAGAGGGCCGGTTCTCTCCAAGGCGACGAACTTGGACGCACATAACCCTGCTCCAAAAGCTCTTCTAGTTGAACCTTCAGTTCTGCCATCTCCTTAAGCTCTAACCGATACGGAGAGCGTGACACAAGTTTGGCACCTAGCACTAGCTCAATTATGAAGTCAATCTCTCGCTGCGGTGGGGCTCTAGGGAGATTGTCAGGGAATACGTCAGGGTACTCGGATACCACTAAGATACTGTCCAATGTAGGCTTAGGCTTCGAAGCCTCCACTAGCGTGAAGAACAGCTCTACACTGGCACGAACTGCCTTAACCACCTAAAGAGCAGACATCAACGTCTTGCTCGACCCTTTCAAGCCTGTAAAAGTCATCTCACGACCAGTTCCCAACTTGACCTCCTTGCGATTGCAATCAATGTATGCTTGATGCTCCGAGAGCCAATCCATACAAAATATTACGTCGAACTCCACCAGCGGTAGTAACGACGCTTCCAAGTCGAACTCCTGACCGCAATCCGTATCTTTACGCAATAGATTCTATCCGCGCGCATCGAACACCCGTTAGAAAACAACACATCTAGTTTGTCCTTCTGCATCGAATAAGGTACTCCGATGCGCGATATAAATCGTTTGGACAAAAAGGAGTGCGAAGCTCCCATATCGAAGAGTGCTCTCGCCGGATTATCAAAAATCAACACAAAGCCTAGTATAAACAGTAGTAAGCTAACATGCGCAAGGTAACAAGTATTTAAAGCTAACTTACTATAAATTAAAACCGTACCTGTTACCACATCCGCTTATTTTATGGCCTCCTGATGGCCAAGGTTGTAGACTCTTGGTTGAGTTGGAGCATAATGGGATGTGATTGACTCCACCGCCTTCCCCTTTTACTCTTAGGTTGCTCCCAGCTTCCTCTCGGACTTTGGACGTCCGCTCCAACAGTAACGGGCAATTTCCCCGGCTTCCCACAATTGTAGCATGCACCCGAGGATCGGCCTGTAGTTGCCCCTGAAACACTAGAAGAAGGGGTTGGACCCGAAGTCCGAGCCTTCTTACCGAACTTACGATAACCAGACTTTGAGGTAGTCGACACCTTAAACTCTGTCCTCTTAGCACCAGAGTCCTTCTTTGCCTGCACATTCTTCATATCTTTTTCCAAAGACCAGGCCGTGTTGACCAAGGTTAGAAAACCTCGCGTCATAGGCCCCGAGAGCAGTAGCCTTAGTTCATCCCTCAGACCTTCATAGAATCGATTTGTCTTTCGCTCCTCATCGACGAATGTAGCGCTTGCATACATACCCAAGCGTGTAAATTTATAACACCTCCATCCGTCACATGGAATATAATAGAGGGTCCGGCCGGGGCCCCACGCCATATTTCACAGACAAACGGCGGAATTACTTATGAATATCAAAAATCTTCTACGCGCATCCTAACTCAGAGCATTCTAGCGGAAGTTTAAAGCTTATAAGAACTCATACAACGAATGTCCACTACACATATATAAATAACACATTTATATATAACACCAAGAATGTATACTGAAAGTGAGGGGATAAGTTGTAAACTACTCTAGAGGGGGGTGAATAGAGTATTCAAATTTTATGAATAACTAGTCAGCTCCCTTGGAGTTGATTTGCGGAATAAAATAATCTGATACTTGAACCCTAAGAGCCTAACACAGTGAAGTGCACAAGTGAGAGAGTTAACTGAAATTTCAGATTAACTATAAACCTATCACAGCAACTAGCAATCCTAGGTAGTTCTATCACAGCCACAGAATAAGCAATTTAAACAAAACAGCCAGAGACACAGGATATATAGTGGTTCCCTCTTAATAGGTACTCCACTCTTCTACCACCCTGGTAGGAATCCACTACAGGTTTTTGCTAAGGTGCCCTGCCACCAATGATCTGATTCAGGTAGATCAAACAGACCCTTTGAGCTTTTGATAAGGATGCTCAACCATAGGTTGTTGATAAGGTGCCCTGTCACCAACGTTCACTTTTGAAGAGATGTGAACAAACTCTTTTTACAAAGGGGTTGAGAGGGTTAGATTATCTTCTCTGTTGTAAATACAGATTAGAGAAGACTTGTGGATTCTCTAAAGAATCAAAGTCTCCCCCTGGCTCAGTGAAAGTCCAGGGAAAGCCTTTGCTTCAGGATGAAGGAGTTTCAGATATACTGAAACTAAATCCTCAGAAATCTGTAGACTGATTTTTATCAGGTCTTCAGATTCTGGAGCACGTGAAGCAGATCTGGAGCTCTTTCTGAAGTCTTGAAAAACTCTAAGCAGATGCTCAGGAGACTTGAGAATGAAATAGATTGCTTTGGACTTTTGCTTCAGGAAAGCTTTTCTTCTTCTGATTGTGAGATTGTGAAGAGTTGCTTTGGAGAAGCTTGAAAGAATGCAGCACACTAAAAACTCTCTGTTACTGTAACTTCTTGTTTAAAAAAAACTTTCTTAAATATGTCTTCTCATTTTTCCTTTGGAACGGCTCTATTGATTTGAATTCTCGAGCCCTACAACAGATTATCTCAAAATAGAATATAGCAATAGGAATAGAATGACCTATTAGCTCTCTGTCAGTCCCAATAAGGAAATAAATGAATAGGAAAATATCTCAGCATAAAGATTTATCGTTCTTGGAAATAGCATACACCGCCAACGGCTAGAATACAGCCTGGCAATATATTTTGTATAATAAGACAAAAATGCTTTATCAAAATACGAAATCTCGTAATTTATGCTTGACATATTTGGTAAGTAATTCATTTGAATTTAAGCTATAAATTAGCAAAAACATTCTTCAGAAAATCTTTCTAACCACACGCTAAAACACTTGGAAATAAACCAAGGAATAAAATAAATACAAACTGTTAAAGGCAGACAGAAATCGTCGAACAGGGGTTCGATGATCGTCGACCTAGCTAACAGATCGTCGACTGAAAACAGAAATCTGTCGAAACAGAAATCGTCGAACGGCAATCGTCGATCAGCTCAAGATATCGTCGACTAAAGCAGAAAATCTGTTAACACAGAAATCGTCGAACATCTCATGATGTCGACGACTAAGGCAGAGATCTGTCGAGACAGATATCGTCGACCATCTCATGATGTCGACGATTAAGGCAAAGATCTGTCGAGACAGAAATCGTGAAACAAGACCACGATCGTCGAACTGCTGATAGCAGATCGTCGACCATCCTTCAGAGCATAATAAGCTTGCTCTGAGATCGTCGACCATCGGTCGACGATAATTGTCTTGACTTCAACGATTCTATAGCCCTGCTATCGTCGACCACTGATCGACGATCGCGAGGCCTCGTTCGACGATGGTCGAACGGAAAAAGAACCTTAACTAAAAATTCATTCTACAACTTCTATTCTAAACTCTAGGTCAGATATAAACTGCCCTAGGGAGACTAAACAAAGTCTAAACATGATCATATATAGTTATATGGATCAAGAGGGGCTGGAAAGGGATTACATAAGCCAAATCACATCTAGGGTACCAACAATCTCCCCCTATTTGGGTTATGTTATCCAATTCGATCTAAAAAGTAATGCACACAATAACAAAAGCAGATATTAACCAAAAATTTAAATCACAGGCAATCCACAGGAAAACAAAAAACCATAAATCAGCAGAACTAAAGTATCAAGCAGATTTATCAGAGGTTTTAGCATCAGATGATTTCTTAGGGATTACAGCTGGTTTGAAGATAATTTCTCTGTTTGGATTTGCTGCTTGTCTTTTGGATAGCATTAGATCGTGTTCACCAATAATTTTCTTTTCAGCATAGCTTGGTAGAACTGCAGTAGGGTGCAATTTCATGTATTCTTCAGTATTGAAAATTTCAGAGTTTACTTGAATTTTGCTGAGTTCCTTTTCTCTGAATTCGGACATAGTTGTATATGCTGTAGGGTCTAGTCCTTGAGCTTTGGCTCTCTCCATCATGCTTAGTGCAATAGATTCCTTAAATCTTGCCATAGAGGCAATTCTTTTAGATTCAGTCATATCTGATGGAGAGGGTGGTCTGTCAGAGTCAGCTTGAGCTGCAATCTCCATGTTCCTTTGAAGAGCTGTGGCTATTTTGCTTGAGTCAGAAGGAATTTGTGCAGCCTTCTTAGGATTAGTTTCAGCATAAAGAGATCTTGGAGGAGCAAGTTCAATGAACTTCTTGTGGGATTTCTCTGAATAGACCACTCTTTTTCCTTTTGTTTCAATTGTCTCAGCAGCAGCAGGTTTCCTTGATGAGGAGGATGGACCTCTCCTGGGAGGAGAAGGTTTCCATTCTGGAACTTTCTTTTTAGGAGAAGGAGGAGGAGAGAAGGTAGGTTGCTGAAAAGTCATCTCCTTTATTTGTTCCATGAGAACATTTTCATTTCTTTTTCTTCCTTGTCCTGATACATCTTGGCCTCCCTGGCTTTGGTTACTCCTTCTCTGGTAGGACTGATGAATGTTAGAGCTGGCTGATCTTGCAGATGGGGCAGAAGAGAGACTTCCAGAGGCTCCAGCACCAGGAGATGGAGGAGGACCTCTGGGGGGGAATTTCTGAATAGGGGTGTCATATCTTTTTGATCTCTTTTTCTCTCTTGTCTGATTCTTTGAGAGCCTCATCCAGGGTCAAAATTCTTTGCTCTTGGGATCAATTCCCTTCAGAATGAAATATGGAACATCCTTGTCTGGATTGGCAGTAGGAGGAGCAGATGCTTTCCTTTTCTTGGATACAGCCTTTTTCTTTTTTTGGGAGCTATCAGAATCCTCAGAGTCATCATCATCAGAGGAGTGAGATGAGGTTCTGCCGGCATAATCATCAAAGTCTAGATTTGGGATATCCTTGGCAGCTATAGCATGTTCAGCCTTCTGCTTCTCTCTATCTTCTCTTTCTCTTGCTTCCTCAATGGCATCTTGCTCAAGGAGGGCATCAAGATCAACATTTGGAGTGCTCTTCCAGAGATCTGATTTAGGATACAAGTCAGGAACTATCCTGGGGACCAGTTCTGCAGTAGAAGGAATGGATAGAGGATAGGTAAGGATAGGAGGAGAAAAGATGACAATATCTGCAGGGGCAGATGCTTTTTCTAGAGAGATGGCTAGGGAATCCAAATGATAATTAGCCAACCCTTCAATGTACTCAGAGGCAATATTCTCAGCCACAAAGGCTATAAATTGTTCTAGGTTTAGAGTACCTGAGCTTGATTCCTTTTCAGTCATCTTGGAGGCTTTTTCTGGTAAATCTAGCACGGCCTCAGCTTCTTCAGCAGCAGCAGCAGCAGTGTTGATTGTGCCTGCATACAAAGAAAGATAGGTTAACAACCAAGTGGGAATAAAATATTCCCCCCAAGGTGAGCAACAACAGGTAATTGATAGAGTTACCTGAAGATCTACACAGGATACCACTTTGCATCTAGGAAGGAGGTTATAATTCCTTCTAGATGTTTAGCGACATCAGGGATAGACACCTCTGCAAGACACACGAGGAGTGCTATACAGGAAAAGAAGAGAGAGTCCTTGACCAAGGGGTCATCAAGGTACTCAGGTCTATAAGAGACCATTTTCTCTTGAAAAGAAGGAACAAGAGGAGTAGATGTGAGTGAGGACTCACAGTCTAGGTTAAGATAGGATTCCAAATCTTCAATGGAATTTGCAGCAACATCTTGCAATACTGATGCAGGATCATCAGCAGCTGAGATGAGATAGGAAGGAATAAGAAATTAACTCCAAGTTGGAGTGAATTAATTAGAATCTTAAATAACATTATACCATCAGATTGAGCAGCAACATTCTCAAATTGTTGAACCACTACTTCTGTATCAGTAGTGTTCAATGGAGATTTTTCACCAATGTCCATGGGGACTACTTCATTATCTTTCTCAGGGATTTCTTCATCAGAAGCTTGATTCACTAGGGAGTGAATGTCCTTGTTAGATAAAGATATCAATTTAAAATCCTGATTATAATCTTTAGAGGAAGTGATTTACCTTCTAGATGCTTTGGAAGCTCTTGAGATTCTTCTACAATTGCTGAAAGGGGAAGAGAAGAGTTGTCCTGAAGGGCCAAGGCATCACCTGAGACCACTTCAACAGACATCTCCCCCTGCATGACTTCAGTGGGAACTGGAGTCATGCATCTTACTGAAGAGGGCTCAGTAGAGGGTGGAAATGATTTGATGGCTTCAGTAAGGGCTTTGATGGATGCAATGAGAGGGGCATTGGCAGCCTCAATCATTTTTTGGATGGATGGAGTGATGAGCTCTACAACATGTGCAAGCAATTCAGGAGTTATCTGAAATGCTGATGATGTAGAGGTGGATGGAATGGAAGCAGTATGATCTACCACATGATCAAAGGAATCATGTGGAGATGGGTGAACATCAACATGAGTGTGGGATTCATGTTGAGAGAGGTGCGTGAGGATGGTAGCAGTCACCATGTCAACACTGGCTGAAGCTGCCAGATGTTGTGGTGTTGGTGACTGGGGTGGAGATGCAGGTGGAATGAGAGATGCATGTTGTGGTGGCACTGCAGTGTGTGTGGAAGGTAATGCAGGAGATGAGAATGCAGGGGTAAAGAGGGAGGATGAAGGAATTTCTGAGCCTTCCCCAGCAAGCTGGAGAGTGGCTGAATCAGCCCTTGTGTCTGATGGAGGGTTAGGATCAACCCTGGCTGACTTCTTGATAACTCTCTAAGATTTCTTGAAGAGAGAGGGGTCCAACCTCTTGCTGGCGTTGACTACGGAGGGTGCAGAAACAAGCAGCAGGGGTGCTTTCACATATAGAAACACACCCAACACCCTGGCAAGATTTACTTCTTTCTGATTGTTCTTTCTCCTTATTAGTTCAAACAGAACTTTTCCCCAGGCAATCTGTGCCTTATTCACCAAAGCTGACATCAGGGCAAATTGTTGCCTGTTGATGTTGTCGTGAGCAGAATGTTTTCCCAAAACGACCTTGCCCACCAGGTCGGCCAGAAACTTGTACTCTGGAGACAGGTTTATCTTTAGCAGCTTAGCTGGAATACCCTCAGCATGGCCCATCACAGTTAGCATGCGGCCATATTATTCTGAATTTTGCTCATAGTCCTCAGTTCCGGTTGGCAGTCCAAACAGCTCAGTCAAAACTTCAGGAGTCAGAATGACCTCCTCTCCATTTATCTTTCCAGTCATCGCTTCGTCGCTGGAGGACGAGGTATATACCCATTCTCGAATCTCTGGTATATTAATCTTTGGTGAGAATGACATAACTTTCTTTAGGCCTTGATCTTCACATAGCTGCAGAATGGCTTGGATGGGTTGATCACATCGGCTGAAAGAATCGAAGTCGACACAGAAGCCAGTGTCGAACTTCATCCCAAAGAGAACTGCAGAAGGAATCGCCATAGGATTTGAGAGAAAATGGCGAATCGAGAAGCAAAGCAGGGGAGAAGAGAATCGCGCGGGATTAGAGTTCGAGAGCGAATTCTAAGCCAGAAGATGGAATATGAAAAGACGGAGCGGAAGGACGACGATCTCCAGACCTAAATCGACTATTAGATACAAATCTGCGATCGTCGATCCCGGAATAAAATCGGTCGTCGAATAATGATCGACGATAGTCAATGTTTGACTAATCGTCAAATATCGACCGACTACAAGCAATCACCACGATCGTCGATCAATATATGTTGGTCGACGATTCTCCACACAGCACAGAAAATCTGTCGTCGACCATTGGTCGACGATAGATACCTAAGGAGAGATCATTGACCGGTTGATGGACGATTTCTGCCTTACTACCGAACGAGCTGTCGTCGACCGTTGGTCGACGATAGTTCTGACCTGGTCGAAGATCGTCGAGCAGTCGTTCGATGATTTTAGACAGAAAACAAAACTATCCAAATTTTCACTACTCTGAACCATTAATCATACCAAGCTGGTTCAGGAAGAACAAATGCCTTTGTTCATCAAGGGGCTTAGTGAAAATATCTCCTCTCTGCAGGTCTGTGGATATAAATTCCATTGCTATCTTGTTCTTTTCCACATTATCTCTCAGAAAATGATGTCTAATCTCAATGTGCTTGGTCCTGGAATGGTGCACAGGATTTTGAGCAATTGATATTGCACTGGTACTGTCACACAGAATTTTTGTTTTTGAGTGTGTATACCCATAATCCACTAGCTGATTTTGAATCCACAGGATCTGTGAACAACAACTAGCTGCTGCAATATATTCAGCCTCAGCAGTTGAAGTAGACACAGATGCCTGTTTCTTACAAAACCAAGAGACAAGTCTCTCTCCCAGGAACTGACAGGTCCCTGAGGTGCTTTTCCTGTCAACTCTACATCCAGCATAATCAGCATCTGAATATCCAATTAATTCAAATCCTGACTCAGCTGGGTACCACAGTCCTAAGTTAGGGCATCCCTTAAGGTATCTCAAGATCCTCTTGAGGAGAGTTAAGTGAGATTCCATTGGGTTGACCTGAAACCTAGCACATAGGCATGTAGCAAACATTATGACAGGCCTACTTGCAGTCAAATACAGCAGGGAACCAAAAATGGCTCTATAGTTCTTTTGATCAACAGACTTGCCATTTACATCAGAATCAATAACTGCATTTGAGGCCATAGGTGTGCTCATTGATGAGGCATCAGACATTCCAAATCTTTTAACCAGCTCTCTGGCATATTTTGATTGAGAAATGAAGATACCATCAACACACTGTTTCACTTGGAGACCAAGGAAATAGGATAACTCACCCATGCTGCTCATCTCAAACTTGGAGTGCATTAGTTCAGAGAACCTCTTGCATAGTTTGGGATCAGTGGAGCCAAATATAATGTCATCTACATAGATTTGAACTAACAATTGTGAGTCCTTATGATGTCTAATAAATAGGGTTCTATCTACTACACCTCTCACAAACTTGTGTTCTAGAAGGAAATTTGCTAAGGTCTCATACCAAGCTCTAGGAGCTTGCTTAAGTCCATATAGAGCCTTTTGGAGTTTGAACACATGAGTGGGTAAGGTTGATGAAACAAACCCTGGTGATTGTTCAACAAACACTTCTTCCTTTAAATCTCCATTGAGGAAGGCACTCTTCACATCCATTTGGAAGACCTTAAATCTTTTATAGCCAGCATAGGCTAGGAAAATCCTAATGGCTTCTAGTCTAGCTACAGGGGCAAAAGTTTGATCATAATCTATGCCCTCCTCCTGTCTATAGCCTTGAGCTACTAGCCTAGCCTTATTTCTAACTACTATGCCTTGGGCATCAAGCTTGTTTCTAAACACCCACTTGGTGCCTATGATCCGTTGGCCTCTTGGTCTTGGAACTAAAGTCCAAACTTTACATCTTTCAAACTGGTTAAGTTCCTCTTGCATGGCTATAATCCAGTGTGGATCAAGCTCAGCATCTTTAATGGTTAGGGGCTCAACCTGAGAAAGGAAACAAGCAAACATCACATCTTTGTTGAGTTGATGTCTTGTCTGGACTCCTACTGAAATGTCTCCAATCACTTGAGATACAGGATGATCTCTAAGTGTGACAAGATTAGTAGGTTCAACAATGATCTGATCTTCAACAGTTTCAGGATTTGATTCCTCATGTGGAATTTGATCAACTGTTGGAGCAGGTGCTTTAACTTGAAGAAGTTCTACATCAGATTCAGAATCTGAAGAAGCAACCTGAGGAGTTTGTTGGGGATGATTCTCCTGTGTGAGTCTCAAACCTTCCAAATCCTTACTTACTCCTAGAACTTGCACTGTACTATTAGAGGAAGAGTCCTTCTCCTTATAATACATGACTGTCTCATCAAAAGAGACATGTGCAGACTCTTCTATCTTAAGAGAGGATTTATTGAGGACCCTATAGGCTTTGCTTACTTGAGAGTATCCCAGAAAGACTCCCATTGAAGCTTTTGCCTCAAATTTTCTATGGTATTCTTTGTTATTGTTGTGAACAAAAGCAACACAGCCAAACACTCTAAAATAGTCTATTTTAGGTTTCACTTGCTTAAGTAATTCATAGGGAGTCTTACCCTTAAGTTTATGTATCAGACTTCTGTTCAATACATAGTTAGCTGTGCTAACTGCTTCAGCCCAAAAGGACAAAGGCATGTTAGCATCTGCCAACAATGTACTTGCAGCTTCAATTAGGGTTCTGTTTTTCCTTTCAACTACCCCATTTTATTGAGGAGTTCTAGGAGCAGAGAAGCTATATTTGATACCTTCCTTCTCACAGAATTCTTGCATAAGAAGAGACTCAAACTCAGTACCATGATCACTTCTGATCAAGGCAATCTGAGTAGAATACTCACTCTGTATACACTTTAGAAAATCTGTAAGAACCTTGAAGTTATCAGCCTTAGTTCTCAAGAAGAATACCTAAGTGAACCTAGAGAAGTCATCTACAATTACTAGAGTGTAAAACTTTCCTCCAAGACTCTGTACAGCAATAGGACCAAACAAATTCAAATGTAGCAAGTACAGGATCCTGGGAGAATCACTTTTATTAACTGATTTAAAGCTATTTCTTGTTTGCTTACCTAATTGACAAGCTTTGCAAAGGCCTTCCTTCTTGTAGGGGCAAGAAGGTAAGCCTCTTACAAGATTGTATTTAGCCAACCTAGAAATGTTTTTCAAATTTACATGACTAAGTCTCTTATGCCAAAGGGTATTATTACTGTTTACTTCATTAAATAAGCATATTTCAGATTTGGATGAGTTAAAGTCTACAACATAAACATTACCAATTCTAATACCTACTAACACAACAGTATTATTTAAAGCAATATTACAAGCAGTGTCAGTAAACCATACCTTGTACCCAGCATCACACATTTGACTTACAGAGATTAGGTTGTGCTTTAGTCCGGAGACATACGCAACCTTCTTGAATGTTACAGCTCCTATGGTGAAGCTGCCATACCCTTCAGTCTGTCCACAGCTGGAATCCCCAAATACAACTTTTGGTCCCAGCTTGGCTTTGAACCCTGACAGATTCTTCTTCTTTCCTGTCATATGCTTTGAGCATCCACTATCCAGATACCATTTGTCATGTATGACTGGATAGGTCTTCACTTGCAAAGATATCAATTATACATTGTGGACCCAGGTTACCTTGGGTCCAGTATTCTTCACAAAAGAAAAACTAGATATAAAAGATTTTGCAGGCTTAGATTTATATCCTAAAGGGTGTGATCTCCTAGGTGGGATAATCCATTCAGTTGAAGGATTAAACATCCTAGGGTAGTGATTGGGATTTGCACATCTGGAAGTTTGAAATTTATTTTCCAGCTTAAGTCCAGATCGTCGATCCACGGTCGACGATCGCAAGCCATATCGTCGACCATTTGTAGTAGTGCTATGTTCTGGATTCCACGATCGTCGATCACTGGTCGACGACTCAAGATGAGATCGTCGATCTCCTACACCAAAGATATCATACTTGGTGAAGGTGTTCAGCGATCGTCGATAGACGTTCGACGATTGGTTTGACGATCGTCGATTAATGTTCGACGATTTTTGTAAAGCTAGAAATTTTTTCTTCCTATTCTCTTTCTTAATCTTATTCTGAATTTTCTTGCATTTTTCAATTTCCTCAGTATTCTTTATTCCTGATTCAGAAACAAATTTTACTGGAGTGCTAAATCTCTCCTTTGTGAGGAGGATGGGTTCACTAGGTGTAGCACCTAAGCCTAGTTTATCATTACCAACCCTAGTGTTTGCTATACAGGTTATTTCAGATAATTTAAGGCTTCTGCCATTTAATTGTTCTTCTAACCTCTTAGATTTAGCTAGTTCTAATTTTAAGAATGTTACTTCTTCTCTTAATCTTTCTAATTCCTTTTCTAATCTGATTATTTCAGTACCTTCCATGTCTAGTTCCATTATTTTTAATCTAAGTGACTTAATTTCTTTTTCAGATAATAGTAAATCTAAACATAGAGTTTTAAATTTTAGTTTGAACTCAGGAGATGAGAAATCAAATGAGTCGATTACCTGGTCTTCCATAAAGGAATCTTCTTCATTGTCTCCTTCTTCTTCAGAATTCTCTGCAGCTGACAGAGAGCTGCAGGCATCAATAGCCATGAGGCAGACCTCTTTGGCTTTCTTCTCTTCTTCTTCTTCTGAATCACTGGAGCTAGAGGAGCAGGTATCCTCTTCTGTTTCACTCCAGGTAGCAGCCACAAATCCCTTGTCCTTCTTCTTGTATTTGTGTGATGAGGACTTGGAGTGGTGCTTCCTATACTCTTTCTCATGTTTCTTCTCCTTGTGTTTCTTCTCTGGACAATCTGGGGCAATGTGTCCAGGCTTGCTGCAAACATAACAAATGATTTCTTTAGATGGAGTCTTGTCATACCTTGGTTTGTCCTCATGCTTGGAGAACTTCTTTCTGAGGTCTCTTCTTCCCATGTTGAAGAACCTCTTGGCAATGAGTGCCAGTAACTCCTCATTTGATTGACTTCCTTCAGAAGTCTCAGCCGCCTTAAGAGCTAGAGAGTGCTCTTTCTTTGTAGGTGTAGGAGTTTTTACTTCAATTGCAGCAGCTCTGCTCTTTAGAGTTTGCTCATATGACTTGAGCTTTCCCAACAGAGCTTCTGTGGAGAGTTCCACAGTGTTTCTTCCATCCTTGATGGGCCATATCCTTGAGTCCCAAGAGATGGGAAGGCACATCAGGATCTTGTCATTTACTTCTGACAAAGTTATCTCCTTGTCCAAAGACCTCAGTTCACTTATTATTGAACTGAGTCTTGTGTACATTGTGTCAATGTCTTCAGCATCATCCTTCTTGAAATTTTCATACTGAGAGGTGAGATTGGATCTCCTGTCCTTCCTCTCATCAGCTGAGCCAGCAACTATGTGGTTGAGGGAATCCCACATAGCTTTGGCTGAGGTACATTCAGCAAGCTTCTGGAATATCTCATCAGACATTGTCTGAGCTAGAATATTCATTGCTTTAGCATCAGCTGCTTTTGCCTTCTTGTAAGTTTCAATATAGTCAGGTGGTGGCACAGCACTGAGATCAGCAGAAGTGGAAGCAGCAGCAGGCCTAGCAGGTGGTCCTGTCAAAATAGAAGAAAAGATATCTTCATCAATAGAATTCATGTATTGTCTTATCCTGGCCTTCCATATGCCAAACTTGGACAAGTTGCATACAGGAGGTCTGGTGCTTGAATAATCCTTAGACTGGGCCATGTGTGAAAGTGTTTGTGAATGGTATCAGGAAACAACTTATCACAGGATCTTTTAACTCAGGTGTTAGCCTGTATGAACAGCTAACCTCCCTCTGATACCAATTGAAAGTGAGGGGATAAGTTGTAAACTACTCTAGAGGGGGGGTGAATAGAGTATTCAAATTTTATGAATAACTAGTCAGCTCCCTTGGAGTTGATTTGCGGAATAAAATAATCTGATACTTGAACCCTAAGAGCCTAACACAGTGAAGTGCACAAGTGAGAGAGTTAACTGAAATTTCAGATTAACTATAAACCTATCACAGCAACTAGCAATCCTAGGTAGTTCTATCACAGCCACAGAATAAGCAATTTAAACAAAACAGCCAGAGACACAGGATATATAGTGGTTCCCTCTTAATAGGTACTCCACTCTTCTACCACCCTGGTAGGAATCCACTACAGGTTTTTGCTAAGGTGCCCTGCCACCAATGATCTGATTCAGGTAGATCAAACAGACCCTTTGAGCTTTTGATAAGGATGCTCAACCACAGGTTGTTGATAAGGTGCCCTGTCACCAACGTTCACTTTTGAAGAGATGTGAACAAACTCTTTTTACAAAGGGGTTGAGAGGGTTAGATTATCTTCTCTGTTGTAAATATAGATTAGAGAAGACTTGTGGATTCCCTAAAGAATCAAAGTCTCCCCCTGACTCAGTGAAAGTCCAGGGAAAGCCTTTGCTTCAGGATGAAGGAGTTTCAGATATACTGAAACTAAATCCTCAGAAATCTGTAGACTGATTTTTATCAGGTCTTCAGATTCTGGAGCACGTGAAGCAGATCTGGAGCTCTTTCTGAAGTCTTGAAAAACTCTAAGCAGATGCTCAGGAGACTTGAGAATGAAATATATTGCTTTGGACTTTTGCTTCAGGAAAGCTTTTCTTCTTCTGATTGTGAGATTGTGAAGAGTTGCTCTGGAGAAGCTTGAAAGAATGCAGCACACTAAAAACTCTCTGTTACTGTAACTTCTTGTTTAAAAAAAACTTTCTTAAATATGTCTTCTCATTTTTCCTTTGGAACGGCTCTATTGATTTGAATTCTCGAGCCCTGCAACAGATTATCTCAAAATAGAATATAGCAATAGGAATAGAATGACCTATTAGCTCTCTGTCAGTCCTAATAAGGAAATAAATGAATAGGAAAATATCTCAGCATAAAGATTTATCGTTCTTGGAAATAGCATACACCGCCAACGGCTAGAATATAGCCTGGCAATATATTTTGTATAATAAGACAAAAATGCTTTATCAAAATACGAAATCCCGTAATTTATGCTTGACATATTTGGTAAGTAATTCATTTGAATTTAAGCTATAAATTAGCAAAAACATTCTTCAGAAAATCTTTCTAACCACACGCTAAAACACTTGGAAATAAACCAAGGAATAAAATAAATACAAACTGTTAAAGGCAGACAGAAATCGTCGAACAGGGGTTCGATGATCGTCGACCTAGCTAACAGATCGTCGACTGAAAACAGAAATCTGTCGAAACAGAAATCGTCGAACGGCAATCGTCGATCAGCTCAAGATATCGTCGACTAAAGCAGAAAATCTGTTAACACAGAAATCGTCGAACATCTCATGATGTCGACGACTAAGGCAGAGATCTGTCGAGACAGATATCGTCGACCATCTCATGATGTCGACGATTAAGGCAAAGATCTGTCGAGACAGAAATCGTGAAACAAGACCACGATCGTCGAACTGCTGATAGCAGATCGTCGACCATCCTTCAGAGCATAATAAGCTTGCTCTGAGATCGTCGACCATCGGTCGACGATAATTGTCTTGACTTCAACGATTCTATAGCCCTGCTATCGTCGACCACTGATCGACGATCGCGAGGCCTCGTTCGACGATGGTCGAACGGAAAAAGAACCTTAACTAAAAATTCATTCTACAACTTCTATTCTAAACTCTAGGTCAGATATAAACTGCCCTAGGGAGACTAAACAAAGTCTAAACATGATCATATATAGTTATATGGATCAAGAGGGGCTGGAAAGGGATTACATAAGCCAAATCACATCTAGGGTACCAACATATACAATCCAAACGCTCATGGCCTTAAGGCCTTACAAATTTCTCTTTACAAATGGTGTTTTCATACATCGGCATGCATGACGACCACATATGAAATCCAAATCTTCGCACGGACTTCGAGGGCCTACAAACAACAGCAGTAGCAAGGGCTTCAACCCGCTCAATCCAATCAGCCCGCAACACCCGCATATGGACGTCAACCCCAAGGGTGATAAACAAAGCAACGGTCAGCATTCAGCTGACCAATTATAATGACCCTACCCCTTACCCAGGGCAGTGGTTCTTTCCCTTCATGCAATCCAATCACAACATATATATCAATGCATAATATCATGACAAATGCCGGCCTTCATGCCAAACGCTCCGTGCACTCAGGGCACGCTTACAGTGTATCAGTACACCTTTAGTACACCACCGATTAGAGGTAATCTACTTGGTGGCCGAGCACTAGTCTACTATAACACGCGTGCTGGAGACATCCTCGCCCGTTCTACTCAGAGGTGTTCACCTCACGACAACCATTGAGCATTATCGATCGACACGCCGGGAAGGCCAACTGCCCCCCATTTGCAGTTCTACCAAACGACCGCTCACAACGATCTTACCACCAAACTTGTTGGGTGGCCTACCCACTCAGAGGTTCTTAACTTGTTGGCCATGGGCAACAGCCGCCAAACACCTATTGGAGACCTCTTGTACCCATCCCACTCATAGGTGTTCGCTCACAACAATCCGACCACTTAACTTGTTGGGTGGCCTACCCACTCAGAGATTATCGTATCATTCTCTCAACACAGGCACATAGTGCCACTTTCCAATCCATCATACAGCTCGTACCGAGCATACAACCAAAGGAGCTACGCAAAGCTTCCTTACCACAATTCACAAGCATCCTCCCAATCTCCGGAAGCTAACTATTTTAAACACGGATTCTTCTCCGGTTCACATCATCACCAATCTAGACTACCCGTCCAGATGGGCTTCACACAACATGCCTAATCCATTTTACACACTTCCAGATCTAAATGCAGACTCAACTGCTGGAATCGCTTACACTTTCCACCTCTTGGTGAAGGATCCCATGCACATGCATAAAGTAGGATTTCACTTGTCCAAGAAGGAGATCGTTACCCTTGATGATCGCTTCGGAGCCATGAAAAACTGGCCGGTTGGAAATCACCGTGACGGCCTTGCCTGCACAACGTTGAACTCGGTTCTCGATTAAGACCGCTAAAGCTCCACCGACGGCCGGAAAGCTTCTCTTTCTTCCTTCCTTGCTCTCCTCTCTCTTCTCTTTAGAAAGAGAATGGCCAAAGCTTGAATGAGATTCTATCCTCAATTCTCGGCCTTATATTAGCAGGAAGTAGCTTGGACCATAGGATCTAAATAGAAGGAACGGTCTTGATCTGCTCTGAAAAGCATCTAAACAGGACTGACATGGCCTGTGACACGCCCGTGTTACAGGCCGTGTCCCTTAAGCGGCATCAAAACTGACTAAATCCGGATAAGAACACGGGTTGGACATGCTCGTGTCAAACACCTGACACGCCCATGTCACTAGGTACACGCCCGTGGTTAGGGGTATGTCCCCCAATCTACATTGGACCAACTCCCCCGAGAAGGACACGGCTAAGGAACATGCCCGTGTCCTTGGCCGTGTACCAAGCACGCCCCTGTGACATGCCCGTGTCACAAGATGTGTGCCACACTCACCGCTTCCCGGTTACCCACCCGAGTAGGACACGCCCTGGGAAACGCCCGTGTCCCAGGCCGTGTCACATCTCGACGATCGTCTACATTATTTTCGTCGAGCTCTCGCGACACACCCGAGTAACCAGAGATGGACACGCCCTGGGACACGCCTGTGTCCCAGGTCGTGTCACCCAGCCTGAACTCCAAATTTGAATTTGGGGTGTTACAATCCTCCCCTCCTTACTGAAATTTCGTCCTGAAATTTAGCGCAATATAGACACCAACATAACCACTCATTCGATGCACAATATACCAAAATGATCCGGGTTTAGAGCTTAGAGGCCACAGCTTGTCTCGCCCCACGACATCGTACAAAAACACGTGTTTTTAACAAACACACAAACATATAATATGTACATATTACATCACGACAATAGTAAAGTACACTCTTTACTTCCGCTCATTTGTGTCCCTCATAATCCTCTTTACGGGCACGCTCTATGTATAATCGCTCTTTAAACCACGGCTATGTCAATCCACTCGTAGCGGTGATACCAAGATAAGTTCATAGGACAATAAAAATCTTATGCCAACACCCAACAACCTCTTTATTTACGATCACAACATGTTTATACGCGCAAAACAAAGATCGTATACATTATTATAGGTATGAACACATAATTATAGATAGTCTTGCCCTTCTTGCTTTGTGCCGTCTAAGGGCCACATTTGCAGTATCGGGCTATATGTCCCTTTTTTCCACACGAGTAGAAAATGGTTGGAGTTTGCCCTGCAACTGCTCCAGTCTTATCTTTCTTTGCCCTTGGTGTAGTACAATGGCAGTCTCGGGCAAGATGTCCTATGTTTCCACAAGAAAAACAAACATGTCTTTCCTTTGTTCCCACGGTGGTGGAAGAGGTTGGCACATTAACACCGTGCCTCGCTCTGAACTGCTTCAAGTCCCTTTCCAAGGATCTCGCTGCCATTACCAAGGTACAAAATCCAAGAAACTTTGGTCCCACCAATAAACGTCGTAGTTCACCGCCTAGACCATCATAAAATCTATTGATATTAGTCTCCTCGGTTTCAAACACAAACTCTACATGTCATCTCAACTCAACAAATACACAAAAGTACTCCTCGACCGTATATGTTCCTTGGGTCAGACACATATTCAATGGTGGGATCGATGCTCCTTCCCTTGCCACTTGCTCATGGTGGGCCTTGATCATCACAAAAACCACCTCCGCAATCAACCGGACTGTCTCTACCGAAGGAGGAGGTGTGGGCACCTCAGTTGGTGTCGCACTCTTATCTGACGTAGGGGCTCAAACTTCCAGCACCACTCCTTGTCACCTATATATGAACAAGACATCAATAACCTCCAATCCAAAACGGAAAACATACCAAATACACACGCTCACATTCCTAGTGAACATTCTTGAGTTCAATTATGTGATCCCTACCAAACCCAAACCTCTGATACCACTTTGTAACACCTCCATCTGTCATATGGAATATAATAGAGGGTCCAGCGGGGGACCCACGCCATATTTCACAGACAAATGGCAGAATTACTTATGAATATCAAAAATCATCTACTCGCATCCGAACTAAGAGCATTTTAGCGGAAGTTTAAAGCTCATAAGAACTCATTCAATGAATTTCCACTACACATATATAAATAACACATTTATATATAACACTAGGATTGTATACAACCCAAACGCTCATGGCTTTAAGGCCTTACAAATTTCTCTTTACAAAAGGTGTTTTCATACATCGGAACGCAGGCCAACCACACATGAAATCCAACTCTTCGCACAGACTTCGAGGGCCTACAAACAGTAGAAGCAACAAGGGCTTCTGCCCGCTCAATCCAATCAGCCCGCAACACCTGCATATGGACATCCACCCTAAGGGTGATAAACAAAGCAATGGTCAGCATTCAGCTGACCAATTATAATGACCCTACCCCTTACCCGGGGCAGTGGTTCTTTCCCTGCATGCAATCCAATCACAACTTATATATCAATGCACAATATCATCACAAATGTCGGCCTTCATGCTAGACGCTTCGTGCACTCAGGGCACTCTTATAGTGTATCGGTACATCATTAGTACACCACCTATTAGAGGTTATCCACTTGGTGGCCGAGCACTAGTCTACTACAACACGCGTGCTGGATACATCCTCTCCCGTTCCACTCAGAGGTGTTCACCTCACGGTAACCATTGAGCATTATTGATCGACACGCCGGGAAGGCCAGCTGCCCCCCATTTGCAGTTCTACCAAACGGCCGCTCACAACAATCTTACCACTAAACTTGTTGGGTGACCTACCCACTCATAGGTTCTTAACTTGTTGGCCATGGGCATCAGTCGTCAAACCCCTATTGGAGACCTATTGCACCCATCCCCCTCAGAGGTGTTCGCTCACAACAATCCGACCACTGAACTTATTGGGTGGCCTACCCACTCAGAGGTTCTCGTATCTATCTCTCAACACAGGCACATATTGCCACTTTCTAATCCATCATACACCTCGTACCGAGCATACAACCAAAGGAGATTTGCAAAGCTTCCTTACCACAATTCACAAGCGTCCTCCCAATCTCCACAAGCTAACTGTTTTATACACGGAGTCTTCTCCGGTTCGCATCATCACCAATCTAGACTACCCGTCCAGATGGGCTTCACACAGCATTCCTATTCCGTACTACACACTTCCGTATCTAAATGCAGACTCAACCGCTGGAATCGCTTACGCTTTCCACCTCTTGTTGGAGGATCCCATGCACATGCATAAAGTAGGACTTCACTTGTCCAAGAAGGAGATCGTTACCCTTGACGATCGCTTCAGAGCCATGACAAAGTGGCCGGTTGGAAATCACAGCGACAGCCTTGCCTCCACAATGCTGAACTCGGCTCTCGATTCAGACCGCTGAAGTTCCACCAGCGGCCGAAAAGCTTCTCCTTCTTCCTTCCTTGCTCTCCTCTCTCTTCTCTTTAGAAAGAGAATGGACAAAGCTTGAATGAGATTCTATCCTAAATTCTCGGCCTTATATTAGCAGGAAGGAGCTTGGACTATAGGATCCAAATAGAAGGAAATGAACGTCCTTGATCTGCTCTGAAAAGTTTCTAAACAAGACTGACACGGCTTGTGACATGCTCGTATCACAGGCTGTGTCCCTTAAGCGGCAGCAGAACCGACTCAATACAGATAAGAATACGGGTTGGACATGCCCATGTCAAACACCTGACATGCCCGTGTCACTAGGTACACGCTCGTGTTGAGGGGCATGTCCCCCAATCAACACAGGACCAACTCCACCGAGAAGGACATGGCTAAGGCACTCGTTCGTGTACTTGGCCGTGTACCAAACATGCCCCTGTGACACGCCCGTGTCATAGGTCGTGTGCCACACTCACCACCGCCCAGTTACCAACCCGAGCAGGACACGCCCTGGGACACGCGTGTGTCGCCTCTCGACGATCGTCAACTTCATTTTCATCGAGCTCTCGCGACACACCCGGGTACCCAGAGCTGGACACACCCAGGGACATGCCCGTGTCCCAGGCCATGCCACCCAGCCTGATCTCCAAATTTTAATTTGGGGTGTTACAAAATTCGTGGAGGTACTCGTCCATGCTACTCTCTCCTTGCACCCGCTTTTAAAACTCGTTCTCAATCGCAATCCTCTGTGCCGAGGGAAGGTACCTTGCCAAGAACAGTCTCGAAAACTCCTCCATCGAGACATCCGTGAGTTGCCTCCCCCCTAAGTGGTGTAGTTCCAAACCTTCCCACCACAGCCTTGCATCGCCGTCCAACAAGAAAGTGGCTATAGTCGACTTCTGCCACTCCTCCGTCTTTGTAGCTGTCATGACTCTCTTAATCTAGGAGAGCCAATCTTCAGCTTGGGTTGAGGTTCCCGTCCCCGAGAATACCAGAGGATTGAAGCCCATAACATGCTTCAACTACTCTTCAGTTGCTTTCATGGGCATCACTGGCTCCACTACCACCTGCTCTACCCTCCTCGGTTCCGCCGCTTGAAGCGGTACTTGCTCCACAGCAGGGGCAGGCTACTGCACTTGTCTTGCAGGCTGAGCATTGATCATAGCGAACACCGCTTCAGCCACCAATCGTATGATTTCTGCCGAGGGAGGTGTTGCAGGCTTAACATTTGGTGCGCTACTTGCCTCAAAAACCGGATGTTTTGACGGCCCTGCACCACTCCTGGTCACCTATAGTCGTACAAAATACCATTAAGTGACCGAACAATATTGCAAAAATCAATTATAGGAACACACAGGTTCCTCAAACATGTGTATTTTCATTCCTAAGTGGACATTAATGGGTTCTTTTCATGATATAACGATGACCCACACACATGTACTCACCACCCCTAAAAAGAATTCGCCCACAAATTCATTTAAGCATGACCTAAACCGGTAGTATGATACCAAATTGTAACACCCCTATCCGTCACATAGCATATAGTAGTAGGTCTGGCCGGGGCCCGACGCCATATACCACGGACAGACCAGTGGGTTACTAAATGAAACCATTCTTCAAATCACACGTCCTACACAGAGTACATTCTAGCAGAAGCAATTAATAAGTTGCAAAGAAAGAACCTGGCCAAAAGCATGAATGTCCAATAACAAACCCAAATAGGAATGAACGTACAACTACACCAAGTACTGGGCCGTATGGCCTTACAAAAGTTTACTTAAATAAAATGTGTCTTCCATACAACAACACGCAGGCCGGTCACACATGAGAATAAAGTAAACAGTACACTTCGGCCTTCGGGGGCCAGCACTGAACCAAGGGCTTTAGCCCACTATTTGCCACTCGGCTCCGCAGCCCTGTAAGCAACATTCCACTGCACGGTGGCAAACAAAAGCAACAGTCAGCTTAAGCTGACCAAATTATAACGACCCCACCCCTTTACTTGGGGTGGCGGTGCTCCTTCCCTGCAATGCATTAGTATAAACAAACGGGATACCGAAAGTACAATTTAAGCACACTTCACCACAGGCGTAAGCAAACACGGCCGCACGCCCCGTGCTCTCAGGGCACTTACACGGTGAACTTGGTTCACCACTGCCTCTAGAACGGCAAATCTCATGAGCATTTTGGTCCTTTCGGCCTAAGCCTAAGACCCTCCATCTATGCCAACGGTAAGTGCCACGTACATTAGGTCTCTTTAACCAAACGACACAGAGCGGGTACGGTTCCGCCTAACCTGTTGCTCACACCGTAACGTCAATTTAAGCCATATGCGCGGGTCAAGCTTACCCGAGTCCCAAAGCGATTACATAAATATTACATAACCCAGTTATGTACAAGTTGGCTCCCAGGCCACCAAGTTGGCAGAATCATGCTTCTGCCCAGTTTTTCGGGTGCACCTTGGAGTTTATCCCTAAGATTCCTTGATGCAATCTACCGTGTAGAAAATCTGAAAACAACTATCGATACGGAGTCTTCTCCGACATTTCATGCAAAAAGAAATATCATCGATCCAGACCAACTTGTCCGGGTATGATTGACACACCATGCATATGTCTGTACTTTGATTCCAGACTCTACATGCAGAACAACGGGGACTATTCATGTCTACCCGAAGGAACACCTCAAACTCACCACATACTCACGAGAGCGGGTTTCCTATGCAAGAAGAAAAGAGGACTTCACATGTCAAAGTATAGAATCGTTACCCTAGTATTTCTCTTCGGCTCCATGAAGATCTAGTCGGATGGAAAACATCGTATTGGCCTCACCTTCGCAGATCTGGACTCAAATCGAGAATCAGGGCTCCGAAGCTTCTCCGGCGACCGGATTTCCACTTCCTCTTCCTCCTTGCTCTCCCCTCTCTCTAAAGACTTAGAAAGAGAATGCTCTCTTGAAATGAGCGTTTAGAAACCCTATTCCCGGCCTAAATCCCAACATAGACCAACCTGAGTCCTTGGATCCCAAAATAAGGAAACAAACAGCCACGATTCACACTGAAAGTCAAATTACTAGGCCGAATACGGCTTGCGACACGCCCATGTCCAAGGTCGTGTTCCACACTCGCCGTAAACTAGGAAATCCAGAACAGGACACAGCCTGTGACACGGCTTGTGACACGCCTGTATCACCCATGGACACGCCCGTTTCATAGGTCGTGTGCCTCACTCAATGCTGAAACCGTCGCATCTCGACCAGGACACGGGCTTAGACATGCCCGTGTCAACTTCGACACGCCCGTGCCAATCTGTACGCGCCTGTGTTCTTGGTCGTGTCCCTCAATCGACATAGGACCACAACTTCCAGAAGAGGACACGACCATGTGACACGCCCGTGTCACCGGCCGTGTGCTTGACACGCCCTGGGACATGCCCGTTTCCCAAGCCGTGTTCCCAGCCCTCACGATCGTCGACCTCGCCTCGACGACCCGAGCACGACACGGCCATGTGACACGCCTGTGTCACATGCCGTGTTCACCTTACGAAGACCCAAACTTGGCGCAAACGCCGCTCGTTCCTCTTTTGAGTTTCGGGGCGTTACACTCAGTCCCCACAAACACTGGTGGATTAAAACTAATCACGTGCTTTAACTATTTTTCGGGTTCTCTCCTCTGCACTATGGGCTCTACCGCTACTTGATCCGCCACTATAGGTTCCACTGCGCCAAGCGGTATGTGACCTAATCAAGGAGAAGGAGGCTGCACCTGCCTCCCTGGTTAGGCATTGATCATAGCGAACACCGCTTCAACTACCATTCAGATGGTTTCAACAGAAGGAGGGGTCGCAGGCGCGTCATTTGGCGCACTACTCTCCGCAGAATGCTGACATTATGACTACTCTACACCACTTCTAGTCACCCATAATCGTGAAACACTCAATTAAGTGACAAAAAATTACAACAAAAGCAATCATAGGAACAACAAGTTCCTTAAATATTTGTATTTTCATTCCTAAGTGGACATTCATGGGTTCTTTTATGTTATAGCCGTAACGCACATACAAGTGCTCACCACCTCTAAAAAGAATTTGCCCACGAATTCAAATAAGAAAGACCGACACCAAAGTTTGATACCAACTTGTAACACCCCCATCTATCACATAACATATAATAGAAGGTCCGGCCAGGGCCTGACGCCATATAATACGAACGGTCAAAGGAGATACTAGTTGAAACTGAAAGAATTGGTTTCAAGATGTCCTAAACACCTAGAGGGGGGGGGGGTGAATAGGTTCAATTCTTTTTTTTAATACTTAGGCACATAACTCATGCAAGTTAGATTATATCATCAGTAACTATCACAACACAACATTTAAATTACCACAGCCAATCATAGAATGCACACAGATTTATAGTGGTTCCCCAAATGATGGGTACATCCACTTTCCCCCTTCGCCTATCTAGCAGTAAACTAGATTCAGCCTAACTCCCTTTTTCCTTCTCAGATCCTCAGATCTTACAGCTCAGAACCCTAAGATGCTTCCTACAACTTAGAGTGAATCCACACTCCTACCTCAGGCCCTTGCCCTAACTCAGCCTTTATAGATTTAGGCTTACAACTCAGAGAGATAACTCTCCTACCTAAGGCACACAACCCTACCTCAGCCTTTAACCAGGCCTAAAACTCAGATTAATAAAGGCCCTACAGTAAAATGATAATAAGATGTATGAAACCTTCACCCAAGTAGAGAGAGAAAGGGTAGAAGATTTCTTGGTCAGTTCTTGATAGATCTGACAACTTTTAGTTTCAACTTGTCTTAGCTTTCTTTAAAGCTTCTTGAATCTGAACAAAGTAAGGTTGATCTTCTTGAAGTTGATCTTCAATCAGCTTCCTTCTTCTCTTCATAATTTAATCTGAATTCTCCTTGCAAGCTTGATCTTGATTTTCTCTTAGTGACTTGCTGATGATTGCCTCTTTCTTCACTTAGATACTTCCAGCTCTCTGTCCTTTTTGTTTCCCAAAAAGTTCTCTTTTCTATCAGATGATAGAATATGTCTTTATATAGACTTTCTCTAAGGTTATCGGCTGATCCGGTTAATAACAAACTTCTAACAACTCTTACACCTGCAACAACCTTATTGATCATGACACCTGTCAAGTCACCAGTCATTCCATGAGTCTTTGTCTCAGTTAGCAAAGTGTCGAGTCATTGCTTCATATGTGTCGACACAAATAGATGAAGTGTCAACACAATCCCTGGTGAAGTCGACACAGCTCCCATAGTGTCGACACAGCTTCTTGACATGGCTTCTGTATAATATGTCGACACAAGTCCTGTGTGTCGACACAGCTTCTAGTCTTGATTAAGTTCTAGAATGTGTCGACACAAGTCCTGTGTGTCGACACAATTGCTGTAGACATAATCTAGATGTGTATCGACACTAGTCCTGTGTGTCGACACAATTATTGTTGACGAATTTTCTATGTGTCGACACAAGTCCTGTGTGTCGACACTATCTGTCTTCTGGTGTCGACATAGCTTTCTACAAGTGTCAACAATTATACTTAGAACATTTCCTTTGCAATTTCTTAACCTGCACAAAGTAACTTAAAATACCATCAAATACACATTAATGAATATTATTGAGTTAAGTGAGGCTTCTCCAAATCTGATACACATTTTCCAATGTACCGAACAATCTCCCCCTATTTGGAGAAGTCATAACCCTTAGTCAATGATATTTATCACTTATAATAACAACAAAGATTATGATGTCAACATAATTTCAGAGACAAGAGTAATAATAAAAACATTGCATGTAACATTATCTCACAGAATATAATAAAACATGAACATGCATCAATAGATTCTAAGTATACAAAAACAGATTTAAGACTAAGTCAATGAATTTTAATCAATGTTCAGAATTACAAAGATTTAGTTCAAGACATTACATAGATTTACACAGAGTTAAAATCTAGTAAAACTATTCTAAGGCTGGTTAGGCTCCGTGATAACTATTCCTTTGCCAGATTGAAGTTTAGCTTGTACACTTGGTTCTGTGTCTTCAGCTGGATTCTTTCCTTCAGATCTATTTTCTTGAGCTCTTCAGCCTTAATCTTTTGTCTTTCAAAATAGTGATAAGGCTTAGGGAAGTATTTTCTTAGCTCAACAGCAGTAGCATGTACCTTCCCTGCTTTGTGATTCTTCCTGAACTAATATATAGCCTCTTGTCACTATTGATACTTAGTCCATTCTTGTTCAGAATACTACTTTCCTCTATCATGCATATGTCTTTGACAGCTTGCCAGACAGAAAGTATAATGTTCCTTGATGTAGGACTCCATCTTTCAAAATATGGCTTTGACTCAGCCTGCTCTCTAAATCTTTTCTTGGAAAGCTGAGCTTCTTGTTCTTTCTTCAAAGCAGCCTCAAACATTTCCACTCTCTCAATTATTACATTCTAAGCAACTGATGGAGGGCTATACATCTGTTGTACCATTTGTTGAATACCCTCAAAGTTAGAAGGGGGGGGGGTACATGATTTGAGCCACCTCTTGCTGACCCCCTTCATGACCTGCAGCTTGGATGCCAGATTCAGCTATATTATTATCATCACATAAAGGAGGATAGCCAAGAGTGGCTCTGATGGCATTAGTGATCCATTTAGCATGATCAGAGCCTGCAGTGACTAATAACCTCTCCACTTTTATTACTTCTCTCTCCATATGATCCCTAAGATCATTTTTCTGAAATCTAACTTGATCATCCAAGTAATTAGTATTGTGGCTGTCTTCTGTGATTCAGTAAGTATCACATTATGTGATTCAGTTAGATTATCATTCATCCTTAGTTGATTTTCCAGAACATATCCTTGCTTGACCACGAGATCATCTATCTATGTCCTGGCCTCCTGTTGCTGCTGTGCTAGATAGACTACAGCATTGCCTCCCTTATGGAAGCAATCTGTCATTTCCTTCTTATTCTGATAAACTTCAAATCTAATGGATTTGATGTCTTGAGCCAAGGTGAACTGAAGTTTTTTTTGGCTTTCATCCATATATTTCTCCATTGCAACTCTCTGTTCATCCAATTTAACCTGCAGAGCCACCAATAGTGAGCTGTAGTCAACTTCTGGGGCTTGTGGTGGAGTAACAGTCTTTAAGGCCTTCTTATAGCTTAGGCTTCTTTTCTTAACAACCATTAATTTCCTCCTTTTTTCATTAGATGCTTCTTCATCATCAGATGCCGAGGAGCTTGCTATATCAACTGTCTCTTTAGGACTAGAGGGCAGCTCCTTATCAGTCCTAGGAAGCTCCCCCTTAGTCCTAACTTCCTGAACCTCATGAAATAGCACTTCAAGAGTGAATTTTGTTTGAGTGTGGACAGATGGAGCATCAGTTTCTGGAGCAGTGGATGGAACAACAGCAGGTGCTGATGTGTTTTTCATTCCTAGATCCTGTGCTTTGATGTTGTCTTGGTTTGTATGTTCAACATCAGTTAAATGCACAGATAGTGTATTAGACTCAGTTTGTATAGCTTCTTGATTAAGATCTTGCATTACCTCAAGAATTGTTGTAGTAGCCACTTCACTCTCTAGCTGAGTGGGCTCTTGCACAGGATGAGGCTCCCCCTGAAATTGATCTAGGAGGATGGTGATTTCAGGTATTTGATCCCCCTACACCTGACCACCATCTGTATTGTCTTCAGCAGTCTCTGGATTTTCTTCATCTGAGCTGAAGACCACTTGTTCTTCTAAATCACTAGAAGATTCATGTATTCTTGGTGTTGGTTTCTTCTTTTGCTGGGGCAGTTGCTTTGGAGATGTAGAAATGTCTTTTGTGAGCACCCTTTCCCATCTGGAGAGAATTATTAAATCCATCCTTCTCATGTGATTGATTTTAGATCTTGCACTCTAGTGCATCACTACAGGTATGGTCTCAGTGAGATAGAGACTTAGTATTCTCCCTAGGTTTGGTTTCTTGATGCTTTCTTTTATCTTTTTAGGGATAACTGCAGACCAGTTGGTGTTGATCTTGAAGATGACTCTGGTCATAAGGCTGAACATGTAGGCAGAGATCCTATCATGTCCCCCAGTTTTGCACAATATTACCTTTCCTATTATCTCTGAAAGAAATTTACCTTGGGAATTCATCCCTTTCCTATTTATGGAAGATCCAATCTTAGTGGTGGGATCCAATCCACACCATTGGAGAGCTTCCCTGGTATTGGAAGATTGGACTTCATCTTCTTCTTGAACTCGCGATAGGTATAGAGTCTTTCGTAAACTCTTCAAGGTGAGTTTGACCTTTGTTCCTTGAACGGAGGATTTTATCTTTAGTACAGTCAAATCCAGTGTTGCGGCAGCATAGAACTCCAGAACTTCCTTCTTCCAAATCTTTGTTGGTTCTGACACAAGGTATTCTAATCCATTTTCGGTGATTAGGGTAATCACAGTTTGGATTTCATGATCTGCGCTGTTAAAGGCGGTACAAACGAGTTCATAACCCTCGTTAATGTTATCATCATGTTTGGGCACCATTAGGATTGAAAGAAGTTGGGATTAGGAAGAAGAAGTACTTATCGAAACAGGGATTTGGTCTCGAGAATATGGAGAGCGTGTCGACAGGGTTTGTTTTCGACCTATTTATATGTTTCTAAAACACAAAAGGTGAAAAAGCGGACTTAAAAGAAACATAATGTGTCTACATAGTTGAAATGGTGTCTACACAGTTGAAATGGTGTCGACACCAGACTACTATGTGTCGACACAGACTACTATGTGTCGACACAGACTACTATGTGTCGACACAGATTACTTTGTGTGTCGACACAGAATTACTTAGTTAATTTTGACATTCTATTCTATGTTCAGCATTCCTAATTCAATTTTGAAATTATTGAATTTTGTTTCATCTAGGGGTTTTGTGAATATATCAGCATATTGATAATTAATATTGACAAATTCTAAACATATATCTTCTTTTTCAACATGATTTCTAATGAAGTGAAATCTAATTTCTATATGCTTAGTTCTGCTATGTGAAACAGGATTTTTTGTAATAGAAATAGCACTTGTAGAATCACAAAATAATGGAGTTCTACTTACCTTGAGACCATAGTCTTCAAGTTGATGTTCAATCTATAATAACTGAGCACAGTAGCTGCCTGCAACAACATATTCTGACTCAACAGTTGAAATTGCCACACTAGTCTGCTTTTTACTGCTCCATGACACCAATCTACCACCTAGAAACTGACCTGTGCCAGTAGTGCTTTTCCTATCTTCTTTGCAACCTGCAAAATCTGCATCTGAATACCCTGTTAGTAGAAGGTCTTTATTCTTAGGGTACCAAAGCCCAAGATTAGGTGTTCCCTTAAGATATCTCAAAATCCTTTTAACTGCAGTATAATGAGATTCTTTAGGGCTTGCTTGGTACCTAGCACAGACACGTGTAGCATACATGATGTCTGGTCTACTAGCAGTTAAGTATAAAAGGGAGCCAATCATCCCTCTATATAAAGACTCATCTACAGGTTTTCCTGCATCATCTTTGCCTATAGGCATACTTGTCCCCATTGGAGTTCTCATGGTAGAGAATGACTCCATTCCATACTTCTTAATTAACTCCTTAGTGAACTTAGACTGGGATATGGACAAGACATCATCAGTCTGTCTAACTTGGAGTCCCAAGAAGAATTTCAGTTCACCCATACTGCTCATCTCAAACTTCCCTTGCATAAGTTTTGTAAACTTCCTGCAAAGGTTGTTTTTTGTTGAACCAAATATAATATCATCAACATATATCTGGACTAGGATAATCTTGCCTTTAGATTCCCTAAGAAATAGAGTCTTGTCTATTTTCCCCCTTAAAAATTTGTTCTCAATGAGGAAAGTAGACAATGTTTCATACCAAGCCCTGGGGGCTTGTTTTAGTATATATAGGGCTTTCTTCAACCTATAAACATACTTAGGATAAAGAGAATCTACAAAACCTGAGGGCTGTTCAACATAGACTTCCTCTTTTAAGTCACCATTTAGAAATGCTGACTTTACATCCATTTGAAATACCTTGAACCCTTGATAAGCTGCATAGGCAAGGAATAGCCTTATTGCTTCCCATCTTGCCACTAGAGCAAATGTCTGATCAAAGTCTATTCCTTCTTCCTGCCTATATCCTTTGGCAACTAGTCTAGCTTTGTTCTTGACTATGATGCCATTTTCATCTAGTTTATTCATGTAGATCCACTTAGTCTAAATCACATTGTGATTTTTTGGTTTTAGAACCAGCTTCCATACTTTACATCTCCTGAACTGATTCAGCTCCTCTTGCATTGTATCAATCCAGTTTGAATCATGTATGGCTTCTTCAAATTTCTTGGGTTCCAATTGAGACAGGAAGCTTGAACATAGAACTATGTTCATGTTCCTGCTTCTGGTTTGAACACCATGTCTAGGATCACCAATAATTTGGTGTACTGGATGATCCTTTAGATGTCTAATTGCTGGAGGCAATCTGTCAACAAGTTGATCTTCTTTAGTCTCCCCATCATGTTGTACTTCATAGTCTTCATCAGCATCTAGTGGGTCTTGTACTCCCCCTGGACAACAACCATCATTTTCTTCATTCTGCCTTGTAGTATGGTCTTCTCTAATAGTTAGCATGCCCAACTTTTCTTTTAAACCTGTAGAACTATAAGAATTACTAGACCACTCACAGTTAATAAGCTTAGATTCATCAAACACTACATGAACAGACTCTTCTACAACTTGTGTAGTCAAGTTGTAGACCCTGTATGCCTTACTCATGTTGCTGTACCCAACAAATATCTCATTTTGGGATTTGGCAGCAAACTTAGTTAGGTAAGTCTTGCCATTGTTAAGTACATAGCACTTGCTACCAAAGATCCTAAAATAGGATATATTTGGTTTTCTGCCTTTCATAATATCATAGGGTGTCTTCTTCAGGCTTTTGGTTATGTATGCTCTATTGAGAACATGACATGCAGTATTTACTGCCTCAGCCCAAAAATATTCTGGGAGAGAAGTATCACTTAATAGTGTTCTTCCAGCCTCAATGAGTGTCCTATTCTTTATTTCAACAATACCATTTTGCTGAGGAGTTCTAGGTGAGGAGAATTCTTGATGAATCCCAAATTCTTCACACAAGTTTATCATACTTTCAGACTGAAATTAAGTTCCATGGTCACTTCTGATTTTGACCACTGAATTGTTAAGTTCATTCTGAATTTGTTTAACAAAATTATGGAAGATGGTTGGAGTTTCAGATTTCTGCCTCAAGAAGAAAACCCATGTAAATCTAGAATAGTCATCCACAACCACAAAGGTATAGACTTTCCTACCTAGACAATTAACTGGCATAGGACCAAATAGATCCATATGCAAAAGGTAAAGACACCCCACTGAGTCTTTGGTATCAAGAATGTGAAAGGAGGATTTGATCTGCTTGCCTTTTTGACAAGATGAGCATATGCCACCCTTAATGCATTTAACTTGTGGAGCATTCCTAACTAACTCATTACTAAAGAGCTGTCCAATAGTCTTGTAGTTAAGATGAGCTAGCCTCTTGTGCCATTTGACACAATGAGAGGCTTTCTCATCAGCAACAAGACAAACAGGAGAATCATTCTTCTTACTTACTAAGTCTAGGCAATAAACATTTCCTTTTCTATAACCAGACAAGATGACCTATTGATCACTTGTCCTTTTTATCTGACAACCATTCTTAATGAATGAAGTGTCATAACCAAGATCACTCAATTGGCTTATGCTTATCAGGTTATGTTTCAGACCCTTCACATAAGCTACTTGGGTGATAGTAATAGAACTGTTAGAAATGTTACCAAACCCTTTGATAACTCCTTTTTCAAATCCACCAAAGATTACTTTGGGTCCATTCTCTATAGGAGAGTAGTCATTCAACATTCTCCTGGTTCCAGTCATGTGCCTGGAACATCCACTGTCCAAGTACCATATAGGAGTATGGCCACTTGGACTCACCTGCATCAAATAAAATTAATTAACCTTAGAACCCCAATAACTATTGGGTTCTAGGTTCAGGTTAGACTGAAACCTGACAAACTTACCAGCAGTCTTACTGATAGGTAAGCTGACATTCTTCCTAACAGTTATGTTGTACCAACAGTCTATGGCATAATGGCCCACCTTGCCACAACACAAACACTCATATCTATTATATCTTCTTTTCAATACAGTTTTAATAGCATTACTGTCAGCAGTCTTTAAAACTGTAGGTTGAGTGGTCCTTTTCTTGAGAGCTGGGGCTGGAGCATCAACCACTGATGACTCATGATGATAATGTGTGATATCATGATCAAATCTGTTAGTTGGCTTCACAACTTTCCTGAATGAAATAGGGGGTTTGAAGACCAATGACTGAAGTGGGGCTTTGCCTTTTCTTTTGAAATTTGCAGCCCTTGCATTTCCCATAAAGACCAAACCTGTCTTACCCTTTTAAGGAATGAAGTTATCAATCAAGGGTAAGACTGATTTTGGCTTAGAGAATCTAGCCACCAGATCCTTCTCTTTCTGAAGTCTTACTTCCAGACTTTTTATTTGATCATTCTTGAATATAATTGTACCCATCTGAATAAATGTTATATTTTTCAGCTTGACAATCTCATTCATCTTCTGATCCAGCAATTTTTCTTAATCAGATACAGTCAACTTAAGAGCAGCAATTTCCTTAGTCTGACTTTTGACAAGATTTCTTCTTCTCTTAAGTGCATACAATAAGTCATCATATTCATAAATGAGTTGATGAACATCTCCTTCAGATTCAGATCCATCCACATCTTTTGATGCATATGCTTCTGATTCTGATCCAGTGTAATAATCAGAATCTACAGATAGGCTATTTACCTTACTGGGGCCAGGCTGATCCTGGCAGTGATCTTCATCAGTCATGGCCATCAGCCCTTTGCAATGATTATCTTCATTCTTATTTATTGAATCCAGCATCTGCAAGAACTCAGTCTCTTCTGAATCCTCTTCAGTTGTAAACAAACAATGTATGCTTCAGCTTCATCTTCAGCATCAGAATCTGATGTTGAGGAATCTGTCCAGCTTTTTTGTTTCTTAGTAACAAAGGATTTCTCCTTCTTGCTCTTGTATTGAGGTTTCTTTTTGTCAGAAGATTCCTTTCTTTTGTCAGGACACTCAGCAACTATATGTCCAGGTCTGTTGCAACAATAGCAAACAATCTTAGTTGAAGTTGATTTGCTAGGTTTAGTGCTATGCTTGTCCTTTCTAGATGATTTCCTGTTCTGATAATAATCATCCTTGGACTGTGAGGAGGATGGCTTGGATCTCCACTATTTTTTCTTTAAGAATCTTTGAAATTGCCTTGTGAAGGCAACAAAGTCCTCATAAGAATTATGGCTGTCTGATGTGTGATTGTCAGAACTTTCTGAGACAACTTCAACAGCTTTCTTAGGAGAAGATGGAGACATCCTCCTGACTTTTCTTGTGGCTTTAGCCTTGAAGGCCACAGACTTTTCTCTGTGTTCAACCTTATTATTTTTCTCTTCCTCTTTTCTAATAATAAGCTGCATTTCATATGATAGCAGTTTTCCAAATAAAATAGGAGGAGAAATTTCTGCAAGTCTAGACACCTCCCTGATTGCACATATCTTGGTGTCCTAGTCATTGGTTAGGGATCTAATAAATTTATCGTTTAGTTCATATGTGCTGAAAACTCTTCCATATGACATCAGTTCATTGACAATTCTTAAAAACTTCTTGTAGCACTCAGTAATGCTGTCATTTTTGCCTTGTCTAAAACTTTCATATTCCTGATTAAGCATAGATTTCCTGTCTTGTCTCACTTCTTCTGATCCCTCCATGTAGACAATCAAGGTGTCCCACATCTCTTTGGAGGTTTTGCAGTGAATCAAGTTTTGGAAGGTTGAGTCATCTATAACACTGACTATTATATTCTGTGCTCTTTTATCCATGGTAGCTAAGATGATCTCATCCTTGGACATTTAAGAATAATCTTTTTCTGTCCTGAGATTTGCATCAAGAACTGAGATTTTCATTGGAATAAATGGCCCTTCTTGAACTATAATATAGATTCTTGGATCAGATGCTTCCATAAACAATTTGATCCTCTCCTTCCATATACCAAAAATTTCTTTCCTGCAAATAGGTAGCTTCATGGATCCAAGTTCCTTGTGATTTTCTCCTGAACCCATTTTGACTAACTTATTTCTTCCTTGGAGATCAGCTCAGACTGTTAAGTCTAATTTTTTTGAGCAACCTCCCTCTGATACCACTTGAAAGAATTGGTTTCAAGATGTCCTAAACACCTAGAGGGGGGGGGGGGGTGAATAGGTTCAATTCTTTTTTTAATACTTAGGCAGATAACTCATGCAAGTTAGATTATATCATTAGTAACTGTCACAGTACAACATTTAAATTACCACAACCAATCACAGAATGCACACAGATTTATAGTAGTTCCCCAAATGATTGGTACATCATCTTTCCTCCTTCGCCTATCTAGCAAAAAACTAGATTCGGCCTAACTCCCTTTTTACTTCTGAGATCCTCAGATCTTATAGCTCAGAACCCTAAGATGGTTCCTACAACTCAGAGTGAATCCACACTCCTACCTCAGGCCCTTGCCCTACCTCAGCCTTTATAGATTTAGGCTTACAACTCAGAGAGACAACACTCCTACCTCAGGCACACACCCCTACCTCAGCCTTTACTAAGGCCTACAACTCAGATCTATAAAAGACCCTACAATAAAATGATAATAAGATGTATGAAACCTTCACCCAAGTAGAGAGAGAAAGGGTAGAAGATTTCTTGGTCAGTTCTTGATAGATCTGACAACTTTTAGTTTCAACCTATCTTAGCTTTCTTCAAAGCTTCTTGAATCTGAACAAAGTAAGGTTGATCTTTTTGAAGTTGATCTCCAATCAGCTTCCTTCTTCTCTCTAGAATTTAATCTGAATTCTCCTTACAAGCTTGATCTTCATTTGCTCTTAGAGACTTGCTGATGATCGTCTCTTTCTTCACTTGGATACTTCCATCTCTCTATCCTTTTTGTTTCCCAAAAAGTTCTCTTTTCGATCAGATGATAGAATATGTCTTTATATAGACTTTCTCCAAGGTTATCGACTGATCCGGTTAATAACAAACTTCTAGCAACTCTAACTTGCAACAGCCTTATTGATCATGACACCTGTCAAGTCACCAGTCATTCCATGAGTCTTTGTCTCAGTCAGCAAAGTGTCGAGTCATTGATTCATATGTGTCGACACAAATAGATTAAGTGTCGACATAATTCCTGGTGAAGTCGACACAACTCCTATAGTGTCGACACAACTTCTTGACATGGCTTCTGTATAATGTGTCAAAACAAGTCCTGTGTGTCGACACAGCTTCTAGTATTGATTGAGTTCTGGAATATGTAGACACAAGTCCAGTGTGTCGACACAATTGCTATAGACATAATCTAGATGTGTGTCGACACTAGTCCTGTGTGTCAACACAATTATTATTGACAGATTTTCTGTGTGTTGACACAAGTCCTGTGTGTCGACACTATCTGTCTTCTTGTGTCGACACAGCTTTCTACAAGTGTCGACACTTGTACTTAGAACATTTTCTTTGCAATTTCTTAACCTGCACAAAGTTACTTAAAATACCATCAAATACAAATTGATGAATATCATTGAGTTAATTGAGGCTTCTCCAAATCTGGTACACATTTTCCAATGTACCCAACAGAAACCATAATCCAAAATCACGCATCCTAACACAGAGTGCATTCTAGATGAATAAATCTAAAGGTTAAAAGGAACCCAACCAATTGAATGTCCACTAACACAAAATTAGGAATGATAAACTAAATACACAAATAGTATTGGCCTTAAGGCCTTACATTGCCAACTTAAATAAAATTGTCTTGCATACATCGTAATGCAGGTCGGCCACACATGAACAATAAAGTAAACGGGTAATTCGCTTTGGCCTTCAAGGGCAAGCTTAGAAATCATGCGCTCCATCCCGCTATTTCCAGCTTGGATCGACTACACCTTCATGAAACATTCTACCACAATGGTGGAAAATAATAACAACAGTCAGTAATAGCAGACCAAATTATAACGAACCTACCCCTCACTCGTGGTGACAGTGCTCCTTCCTTACATGCATTAGAATAATCAAATATTGGTATCCAGAACGTGCAACTTAACCACAATTCACCACATACATGGGCACTGCCGACCACATGCACCTTGCACTCAGGACACATTATCGGTGTATTGTAATTCCCAGGGTCCCACCTCTGTGCTCATCGACGGTTAGCATAACTTGAGCATTCTCTAGTCTTTCCGGGCCGAAGCCAAAGAATCGCCTCTATGGATACGACTAAGTCACGGTGATCCCCTGGATACACTCATTGACTCACTCCAGGTCGAATGACATAGGGCTGGGTACAGTTTAGCTCTTTCCCATTGCTCAAATCACCGGGCGCAACAAACCACGATGCAGGTCGACCTCCCCTTTCCCATTCACAATCAATTATAACTCTATTATGTTCCAAGGCTGGCACTCACGACCACCTAAGCTGGGCCACATAGGCTCTCATCTCTCATATGCTGGCCCCAAGGTATTCAAGAGACAGGCCTCACAATCAACACAGTGCTCACTGGGAGCTATCGTCGGCAGTAGCTCTATCGCCACGCGGTAGGAGACAGACTATCGATTCTTCCCCCATTTTTGGGTGTTTTCCAAGAGTCTACCTCCGGTACTCTCAACGCAGTCATCTGCACACCCCGTGACTCCGAAATCTAAGCGATTATCACGGAGTCTTCTCCGACATACAAAACATACAATCATCACCAATCCAGACCAACCTATCCGGTTGGGCTTCACAGAACCTGCCAATTCCGTACTTCAATTCTATATCTAAATGCAAAACTAATGGGGATACAAGGATCTACACGTCGGGAGAACCACATCCACGTGTTCGTGGAGCGTCTACCCTCAAATGCTAAAACGAAGGACTTCACATGTCCAAGGAAGAGGAACGTTACCCTAGAAATTCGTTTTGGTGCCATGGAAGAAATTCTAGTCGGATGAAAATGACTGTTTCAGCATTGCCTCCTTAGATCCAAAGTCGTCCCACGAATCCGAGCCCCGAAACTCCAATGGAGGTGAGATCTCCTTCGGCCGAACTTCTCTCTTCCTGCTACAGCTACTCAGCCCAATGTTTCCACGGAAATGAGGAAAAACCATCACTTTCAAGACTTTTTATCGAGCTACCGCCATGCGGTAACTAGCAACCGCCGCGCGGTACCACTAATAAACGCCTCATTTCGTGAGCCACCGGCCATGTCCTCCAACCACAAGTCGACACGTGGCCACACTATTACAGATTCACTATCGCTGCGCGATAGGATACTAACGCCACGCGGTAGCTAGCAACGGTTATGAGACGACCGCATCCGCTACTGTCGCGCGACAGTTACTGCCGCCACGCGATAAAAACCTGAGAACTTCGCCAAATAAATTGACCAAGCTACCGCCCGCGGTATCCCTTATGTTGGGCGATAACTTCCCGAGAGGCCAGCCAAATAAATAGCCTAGATAACGTTGCACGATACCACCCTACTGCCATGCGGTAGACAATGTGTTGATTAACACACCTTACTTGACGATCTCGATGCATGATGCTACCACCACCCAGTATCGTTATCGCTATGCGGTAACTTTTCCTGCTCGAAGAAACTTGGGGCATTACATTCAGCGTTCCAATTTTTTTTTCTAAAGTTGACATAAACTAATTTCTTGTTGCTATTGTTAATTTATATTTCATGACATACTAACCACATTCTTATTATTGAGTTTCTAATGACAACCAAAGGTGGCATAATCTGATGTGTCCCTTATGGAACACAAACTTATATCTGACTAATTTCAAGCGTGAAAATTATTGGAACATGTATTTAACACTTTTTTGGTTTGAGAATAACAAATTTCATTATGTATTTGATCAAGTTTATTTTGTGTTTATAATATGCATGAAATAACATATATGATAAACTAAACCGTACAAATTGAACCGACTGACGATTTAGAAAACATTCCTTATTATGCATCATATCGCGATACGATAACACCTACTACAAGCAGAAGCTTTCAATTTGGGGACGAGTGCCAAAATGCATTTCAAATGAAAACACTAGCGGGAGAAAAAGACAAATATATAAGTTAGCGCAACACGCTAGCACATATTGCATTGCAGTAGGTGTTGCCTAAAATGAAGAATTCCAAAAATGAAAAAATATGCCTACCATGTTATCTTAATCTTTATGCCTCAAGGTTTCCTTAAAGGATAGTGCATGGTGGTAGAACTACCACCGGTGGTACCTCACAGACTTTATCTAAAGGCTAGATTCACTCCTTCCACAACATTGAACAGAATGATGAGAGGACTAACACTTGAAATTTTTTTAGCGCCTCAATCCCTTAACTCTAGAGCACTCCCTTTGACAAACATGAAAATCAAAAATAGAACCCAAAGTAGAAGTGCATAAATGACTATTCTACGAGAAGGATGAACACAACAACATTGATGAGTTCTCTCATTCCTTCGAGTTCACCTTCAGAGGTTCTTTATAGGGAGTTCTCTTGTATATTTTACTTTCATATCTTTTATTTCAATTTTCCTTTTTGTTACCTTTTTATAACGATAGAGGAATTCGATCGGTGGTTAGTGACTATGTCTATGCGCAACCTAGGGAGAATTCACCTGCATTGGCAAGTAGGTCCGTGTGAGAATTGGGGAAAAAATTTGCCTTACGTGTGAGGAGACTAAATCTAGGGAGTCAGTCCAAGGAGTGACTTGAGGTCTATCTAGGGAGAGATAGGCTAGGGCCAACATGTTCCTAAGGAGAAAAGTCGGTGTAGAAAACACAAGAGTAAACATAATAACCTTGATCTAAGCATCAAAATATCATTAGTATTATTATAATCATTCATCTCAATTAAATATATTGAAAGTTTCTATATGTTCATGTTTACATCTTTGAATCATTGAATCTTATGGGTTTCATTCTAAGGAATAAAGTCTCTGTGAGTTAACGCCATGTGGTAGGTTCTCTCGCCGACGTTAGTGAATAGAGATATATTTTTGAAATCACTATAATATTTTTTTATTAAGAGTTTATTTTTAAAATCCCTTATTCACCTCCTCTAAGGGAACTAGTAGATCCAACAAGTGGTATCAAGGCTAGGTTATTCCAAAAAATATTTCACCACCTAGAATAATGGGCGTCATGATCTTTCATCAACTAGAGGTGATAAATTTTTAAATAAAATAAAATCACTAGCACCGCCTTTATTTACCGGTAAAAATTATGAATTGTGAAAAAACTTAGTGAAATAATTTCTTATATCTTTAGATATCAATGTTTGGAATATAACCATAAGAAAGCCCCAAAGAGTGTTAAATAGGAATGAATGTTTCTTAAATACTTGATCCATGAATTTTTTTTGAACTTAATAAATATATATCTTTTTAATGTATCAGGGATAAGACAAGAGTAACACCAATTGTAATGAGGATATAAGAAGCTCAGCTAAGATGGTTTAAATCATATAAAGGAGACCATTAGAGGCACCTGTTAGGCATTGTGAGAGTCTAGTCCCTAGCCATGTTAAATGAGGGAGGCGTTGACTAATAAAGACTTGGAATTAAACTATAAGGAAAGACATGATGTACTCAGGCATTAGTGAGATTATGACACAAGATTGGGTACAATGGAGACAGAGGATCCATATAGTCGACCCCACTATATTGGGATAAAGGATTGAGTGTTGTTGTATTTATACTTTTTTATGACTTATATGATTTTGAAATTTCTTGAATAAACTTATGATTCTTCATTTATAGGTATGGAATAATTGCAAGAATTGGAGAATATATAAGCTTGCACAAATATTCAAGAGACTTCTTTAGACAGACCTATGAAGTGCACAAAGAGAGGAAGGGAAGGTAACATCACTTCAAGTGGAAGGAAAGATAACAACACAACTTACTTTTCAAATAACATGTCTTCAGATAATATTGTAAGCAAAACAAATTACTCCCTTCACGTTGCAAATTCACTTCTACATTTTGTGTGCTTGAATTATTAAACATAAAATTAAAAGTTTGAAAAATATTAATTCTAGATTATATTTAGAAAATATAATCTTAAAAGCAAAAGTTGATGTAAAATTTAATATCTACATGTCTATATCTCTGTAATGCTCTTTACTTGAAAATGCTATAACTTGTTTTGATTGTAATAATTTTAAAGAAAATTTCAATAAACTTAAAGAAAATTTCAATAAACTTAAAGGTATTTGAAAAAGACCTTTATATTGCAAAAGATCATAGTGAGCAATTGTTAAATGAAAATAATACTATCATATGTAAACTAGGGGCATGTTTGGGAGAGTGGTGGCGGTGGGAAAAGGAGTGGTAGCAAAAGAGGGTTGAAAGTTGTGATATTAGAAAAGTTCCATTGCAAATAAAGATGTTTGGGTGAACTCCATTTGTAGAGATTTTTAGAAAGGTGAAGCATATTAAAAATTGTTTAGTAAAACTGGACATGAAAAAAAATTAATTCATAACTCCAACAATTACAAAGGGTTCGATCATTTGAAATGTGGGCTTGGGAGGAAATTATGCACCCAGGCAAAAATTGCACGCCGGACTAAAAATTGCGTGCCCAAACAAAATACACTTGCACAAGTACAAATTGCATGCCAGGGAGAAAAATGAGTGTTAGGGCAAAGAATGTGCGCCCGAGTGGAGAATACACACATAGGAAGAGAATGCCGGCCCGGGCGGAGAATGCGTGCCCGTGCGGAGAATGCGTTCCCAGGCAAATAATGCACACATGTGGAGAGAATGCGTGTGCGGGTGGGAAAATGTGTGCCTATATAGAAAATGCATGCCTGAGTGTAAAATGTGCTCTTGGGCAGAAAATTCACGCACTTGTAGAAAAATCTGTGCATGTGCGAAAAAATGCGTGCTCAGATGAAAAAATGTGCACCCAGGCAAAAAATGTTCTTTCTGATTGAAAATGCACGCCTGTACCAAAAATGCGCATCTAAGCAAAAAATGCACGCCTTTGCGGGTGTTGGAGTTTGACGGTTTGATAGTCTAGTCGGGAGGCTAGTTGTTCGGACAGTCTGGCAGTTAGTCCAGGCGATCTGGTTGTCTGGTGTCTTGTCTTAGCAGATACGGTTTGATGGTTAGCTACAACTGTAGTTTGGTTGTTAGTCATGGTAGCGGTCTGATGGTTAGCCGCAACTATGGTCTGGTGGCAACCCGCAGTTGCGACCTAGCGGTTTTTCCCGGCAGTCTGATGGTTAACCACAATAACGGTCTGATGGCTTGCCACAACTACGGATTGGTGGCATTCCGCAGCAACGGTTTGATTGATAGCCGCAACTGAGGTCTGGTGGCAACCCGCATTTGCGGTATGGAGGTCTGCTCCAGCGGTCTGGCGGTCTTCCCTGGCAGTCTGGCGGCTTCCCTCTATTGCTTCTTGGTGATCTCAGTTGTTCTATATAGTGTGTGGTTTGACCTTGTCAAACCGCATAGGCCGCGCGACTTATATTTAGTCCCATATTGTTTATTGTATTCTCTCTTCTCCCTCATTTTTTATAAATAAGGGGGCATACCTATGTAATAATTATCTTTTTGCAGCAATAAAATTTGCGGTTTATTTACCTCTTGGCCGTTTTCTTGCTCATTTTTCACATGGTATCAGAGCGAATCGATCCTTTGCTCCAATCAGATTACAGGTTTTTTGTCTATCGCGTCGGCTTCTATCGGTTTGCTTCCCAAGCCGGCTTCTTCCTGTTTTCTTCCCGCTATTCCCTCCCTTACTTGTCGCTCTCCTGCGATTTCTTTTTTGCATGTGTTCTATTCGCGCGGCTTCCTTTGCTTAGTCATTTCTAAGCTATTTGCTTATTCTCTTCTCTGTTACGAGTTTTGTATTTGGTCGCAACATCTTCCTTGCCGCTGGTGTGTTGTCACCATGACCATGCAGACTCTTTCTCTTCTCTCTTTCTCTTTCTTATTCTTCTTCTTCCTCTTCTTTGTGGCTTCTTTTCTTTTTCTCGCGACTTCTTTCTTTTTGCTGCGGCTTCTCTAACTGCTTCGGGCTCCACCTCATGGTCGTGACCTCTTTTCTTGCCACTGGTGTGGTGTAATCGTGACCGTGTGGTATTCTCGCGTGGTTTGTTCACTACTTTGTTGCTGTATTTTCTCTTCTTGCGTGGTTTCTTCTTAGTTTTCTCTTTTCTTATTATCCAGTTCTCTCCAGCTTCTTTTCAAACCATGCAGTTTGCGTCTCTTCCTCTCTCTTTCTCTTAGTCACTGGTTCTTTGCGAATTTTTTGCCGTCCTATTCGGTTTCTTTGTTTCTTTTGAGATGGTTTCTCTTCTCTCCTCTACAGCTCGTGCTCATGTAGCATACTCTTATAAGTGGCTTATTGACTCTGGTGCCACTTGTCACATGACTGGAAACTCTCGTTTATTCTCCTCTTTGACTAATAAGAACATGCTGTCTCCTATTATTATTGTAGATGATACTTCTGCTCTAGTTCATGGTGTTGGCACTATTCATCTCTCTCCGTCTTTTCTGCTTAAGGACACTCTCTATGCCCCACTTTTCGGTGCACTTTATTCTTTGTTCATGCTCTCTACACTCAGTTAAACTGCACGGTTAGTTTTACTTGCAGCACTTGTTCTTTCTCTGATTTTGTCTCCAAAGCTCCAATTGCTACTGGGACTGCAAATGGTGGACTTTTCTTTCTTGACCACGATGTTGCTCTTTCTGCTTCTTCATCTCTTCAGTAATGACATCGTCGTCTTGACCTTCCTCCTTCTCGCCTCATTCATCAACTTTTCCCAGACCTTCCATCAGAGGATTTTCCTTTGAATATTGAAGCCTGTTAGTTTAGTAAACATCATCTCTCTTCTTTCCCAGCTCGAACGGGATATAGTTCTTCACATTCCTTTGAACTAGTTCACTCTGACATCTTGGGTCCTGCTCCTACTGCCACTGTTGGTAGAGGTAGCTTATACTTTGTCACTTTTATTGATTATTTCTCTAGGTGTACTTGGATGTATCTCTTGAAACATCATTCTGAACTTCACACTGTGTTTACCACCTTTTATAATGAGGTCTTGACATTGTTTAAGGTGCCTATTTAAGTTCTTCGTACTGATAATGCCAAGGAATATATCAGCCGACAATTTTCTGCTTTTTATGCGAACCATGGTTTGATTCATCAAACTTCTTGCCCCTATACCTCTCAATAGAATGACGTTGTTGAACGCAAGAATCATCATGTATTGGATGTTGCTTGTAGTCTTCTGTTTCAAATGAATGTTTCTCGGTCCTATTGGGGTCATGCTGTTATTCTCTCTTGCTATCTCATTAATTAGATACCCTCATCTGTTTTTCAGGGCAAAACTCCATTTTACATTTTGTATCCTGAGGCCGAGCCATTTCCTTTACCTCTTAAAATTTTTGGGTGTACGATATTTGTTCACATACCTTCTCCTGGTCATGACAAACTTTCTTCCTTTTTTGCTAAATGCATATTCCTTGGTTATTGTCCGACTCAGAAGAGATATCGCTGTTTTGATCCTCTTCTGCGCAAATAGGACGTGTCTGCTGATGATACTTTCTTTGAAGATACACCGTATTTTTCTCTTGCTTCTTCTCTCTTTCCCTCTAATAATTCTTCTTCAATTCCTATTATTTCGACACCTATGCCGGAACCATTTCTTTCCACAACTGTTCCTGTTGCACCATCTATTTCTCTCAAGACTGATTCTTTGCCCTTGGAGCCTTATGTACCTGTTCCCGGGCCTCTTCTTTCTTCTGATAGTGAATTCCCTCCTTCGGATAGGGGTGATATTGATCTTTCCATTACCCTGTGGAAGGGCGTTCGGCAATGCATTAAGCATCCTATTGATGCGGTTGTCTCCTATGCTCAGCTTTCCCCGGTTGGCAAGCGTTTTGCTCTTGCTATCTCTTCTACTATTATACCGGCTATGTATCAAGAATCTCTTACCATTCCTTAGTGGAAAGCCACTATAGATGAAGAATTGAACACACTAAATGAGAGAGGTACCTAGAATCTTGTTCCCCCACCTCTAGGCATTGATGTGGTTGGCTGTCGGTGGGTCTTTCTTGTTAAGTATCTTCCAGAAGGTTCGGTTGATCGCTATAAGGTGAGGCTTATGGAAAAAGGGTTTACTCAGACAAATGGGGTATACTTATTTGATACTTTTTCTCCCGTTGGTCGCGTCAACACTATACGCGCTGTCTTCTCTATGGCTATTAATAAAGATTGGGAGATATCTCAGTTAGATGTAAAGAATGTCTTCCTTTATGGTAATTTGCAAGAGGTGGTTTATATGGAGCAACCTCCTAGGTATGTTTCCTAGGGAGAGTCTCAGGTGTGCAAGCTTCAGAAGGCAATTTATTGTTTAAAGCAGAGTCTACGAGCTTGGTTTGAAAAGTTTAGTGAAGTTGTTTCTCTTATTGGGTTCAATCGAAGCTCCGCTGCTCATTCTTTATTTATACACAAGAATACTAAAGGCCTTGTAGTTCTTGCTATCTATGTTGATGATATTCATCTGACTAGTGATGATAAAGAAGGCATTGATCTAGCCAAACGACATCTTCGACAACATTTTGTTACAAAGTATATGGGAACTCTAAAGTACTTTTTGGGAATTGAGATTTCATAAAAAAGGAACTCGGTGGTTCTTTCACAGCGAAAGTATACGCTAGATATCTTAAAGGAGACCGGTCTTCTTGGCACGAAACATGCTCATTGCCCGATGGCGGTTGGAAATGATAAGGGGTGGACTGGAGATTCTCCTCTCCTTCCAGATTTCACAATATACAGACGACTTGTAGGAAAACTCATATATCTGACTGTTACTAGACCAGATATTTGTTATGTGGTTGGGAAGGTTGGTCAGTTTATGCTGAATCCTAGAGAGTGTAATCTTCGGTCTGCCATGAAAATTCTGGAGTTTGTGAAAGGGTCTCCAGGAAAAGGCTTATTGTTTCAGAAGAATAATCATTTGAAGATTGAAGCGTATTCTAATGCCAGCTATGTTGATAATAAAGAAGATAGAAATTTTACATCAGGTTTTTGCACCTTTGTAGGAGGAAACCTTGTTAGTTGGAAAATAAAGAAGCAGACAGTGGTTTCAAGGTCAAGTGCTAAAATAGAGTATAAGAGCATGACTTCAACTACCTTTGAGTTGAAGTGGTTACGAGCGCATATGCTTGACTTGGGAGAAGTCTATGATCATCCTCTTCCTATGTTCTGTGATAACAAAGCCGCTATTTACATATCAAAGAATCTTGTCTTTTATGAGAGGATAAAGCACATTGAAGTTGATTGCCATTTCATTAGAGAAGAGGTGTTGAATAATCAAATCTGTACTCCTTTTGTCACTTCTGATAAAGAACTGGCAAACTTCTTCACAAAACCAGTTTCCACTTCAGATGTTTGTAGCGAGCTGGGCATGGTAGACATATATGCTCCAACTTGAGGGAGAGTGTTAGAGTTTGGCGATTTGATAGTCTATTCGGGCAGCTAGTTGTTCGGGCGGTTAGTCCAGACGATCTGGTTGTCTGGTGGTTTGTCTTAGCAGATGCGGTCTGATGGTTAGCCGCAACTGTGATTTGGTTGTTAGTCGTGGTAATGGTCTGATAATTAGCTGCAATTGTGGTCTGGTAGTAACCTACAGTTACGGCCTAGTAGTTTTTCCCGGCGATCTGATGGCTACCCATAATAGCGGTCTGATGGCTTGCCGTAGCTGCGGTCTAGTGGATTACCGCATCAACGGTCTGATTGATAACCGCAACTACGGTCTGGTGGCAACCCGCAGTTGCGGTCTGGCGGCCTGCTCCAGCGATCTGGCAATCTTCCCTAGCGGTCTGGCCGCTTCCCTCTATTGCTTCTGGGTGATCTCAGTTGTTCTATATAGTGTGTGGTTTGAACTTATAAAACCACATAGGCCGCGCAGCTTGTATTTAGTCCCACATTGTTTATTGTATTTTCTCTTTTCCCCCATTTTTTATAAATAAGGGGGCATACCTAGGTAATAATTATCTTTTTGGAGAAAAATAAATTGCGGTTTATTTACCTCTTGACTGTTTTCTCGCTCATTTTTCACAGCGGGAAAATATGTGATTGGACTAAAAATGCTCGCCCTAGCAGAAAATACACGCTCGAGCAATAAAATGAGCGTCCACGACAAAAATGCCCTCCCGAGCAAAAAATGTGCCCCAGGCCAAAAATACGCGCCCGGGCAGAAAATGCATGCCCAGGACAAAAATACGCGGTTGGGACAAGAATGCACATCGTGACCAAAAATGTGCGCCTGAGCCAAAAATGCACGCTTGAATGAAAATGCATGCTCGATAGAAAAATGCGTGCACATGCTTAAAATTCATGCCCGAGCGGAAAAATGATTGTCTAGAGAACTAGGTTGTCATTGTCGAAATGGATTGTCTTGAGAAAGTCTAGGGTGTTGGATCCCTAGATTGGATTTGGGCAAGGTTCACTATTAGGTTTTTGACCCATCATGTATAGCCTAGGGTCAAATTTGTTAGTTCTAAGGTCTTGGTCAGTCTGACTAGGTTAGACAATCTTTGATCCAGCCCTCAAAGAATTCAGAGATTCAGACTTAAAAGAATTGCAGTTTTTAAGAGTTTAGAAAATTAGTTCGATATTCTTCGAACTCAGCTCGACGATCATCGATCGCTAGTTGACAAACTCAGAGTTTCAATTCTAAGCTGAGCTCGACGATATTCGAGCTCAGGTCGACGAACTCCCTCCTCTACTCAATTTTTATGGTCGATGAAATTCTACTATAGGTCGACGAACTTGGAACTCAGCATTGACAGATATTTTTCGAGATCAATTTTCTCTAAGCTCAGCTCGACGAAGAAGATTTCTCAGTTCGACGAACTTGGAGTTCAGGTCGATGAAATCTGTTCTGAGTTCGACTAATTCTGTCAGTATTAGTTTGTCATATTCTCTCTCATATTGACTTCAATTCTTTTATTCTAAGATAGTAATTCCCTGAATAATTAATCCTTATATTCTCAAGAATGTAGCAGTTCCAAGGCAGCATCGATTATGGATTTCACAGAGTTAATTACTTGGCTTATTTATTGGGACAGTTGAGAAAACACATTAAAGAAAATTTCCAGCCGTTTCAACCCCCAGAATCTGAACTGTAAATCAAGGATATTATTCTAAATTCAAAGGCTGAAATCCTCTCAGAATATAAAAGATCCTTTTCAAAAGAAGAACAACAATTTTTTACACACATACAACAACTGATACAGAGAGAAGCATTGCTATTATTCTTATAAGAAATTGAAGAAGAACATCACACACAGATCTTTAGTATTCTTCAGTTTCTGCTACAGGCTTCAAAGGGACAACTCATCAACACCAGTCCAAGAAGTTTCTAAAGATCTTCATCAAGGCCTACACCCTAAGCAAAGCTCTCCTCTTCCTGAACCATTCTTCATCTCAGGGGGAGCTTTGACAACAACAATCCACTTGTCTTCTCAATTTGTTTGAGAAGAGAAGACACCATCACTTTCATTACCTCACTGTTAAAAGAGTTTTTAACTCCCTTCAAAAGTTATCACCTAGTTGTCAAGTCTCCTTAACAAAAGACTTGTGTTGGTTTTTGAGTACCTGATCAAAAGCCTAAAGGGCTGTGAGATCTCCCTTGAAATAGATCTTGTGGTGACATGGCACCTGAGCAAAAACCTATGGTGGCAGGGCACCTGATTAAAAACCTGTTAGTGGATTCCTACCAGGGTTGTAGAATAGTTGATGTACCTAGTTTTGGGGAACCACTATAAATTCCTTGTGTTGTCTGGCTGTGTTTCTTTTTATTTTGCTGTGCTGTGATAGTTTTGTTTATTTCTCTTTTATATATTATTATCACTTATTTTAATTCCACCATAAAAATAAATCATGTTTTTAAAATACTCTATTCACCCCCCCTCTAGAGTTAGTCAGATCTATCCCCTCTCTTTTTATTGGTATCAGAGGGGTGTTCATTTGGTTTCATAGACTAATACCTGAACCAAAAGATCCTTTGATAGATCTTAATACCTATAGTTTCTCTCTTATATATCATGGCACAAAATAAGGAATATTCAAGCACCATACCTCCAGTATGCAATCTTCATAAGTTTGCAATCTTGAAGGCAAGGATTAGATTGTATATGAATTTAATTGATGAAGATATCTATAATTCTATCTTGATAGGTCCCCCCCACACCTTCTGCAATAGCAACAACAAGTACCAATGTAGTTCCACCACCTGAGTGGACTGATGCACCAAAGAAGGCAAAGATTACTGATGCAAGGGTCAAGAAAATTCTGGCACAAACTATGTCAGATAATATATTCCAGAAAGTGGCTGAGTGCACTTCATCTAAAGCTATTTGGGACTCCCTTAACCAAATGGTTGCAGGATCAGCTGATGAGAGAAAGGATAGGAGATCTAATCTCATCTCTCAATATGAGAATTTCTAGAAGGATGAGTCTGAGTCAGTGGCTGACATGTATAATAGACTCAGCTCAATTGTTAATGAACTAAAGAAATTGGACAAGAATATCTCACTGACATGGATTAATGGCAAGATCCTTATGTGCTTCCCCAGCACATGGGATTCCATGATCTGGCCAATCAAGGAGGCCAGAAGATTGACTGAAATTTTCACTGAGTCATTACTAGGAAAGCTCAAATCTTATGACCAATTGATAAAGTCAAGAGGGACAGCTGAGTAGAAGACCTCCTCATAAGGAAGGAAAGAGCAAAAAATTGCTTTTAAGGCATATAAAGAGTCAGAAGCTCCATCAACAAATGATGAACTCATAAGCCTACTGGCCAAAAGATTCTACAAGATGACCAGAAAAGATTTCAGGAGGAAAACATCCAAACAAGAAGATAGACCAACATATGACAAAACCCCTACTAAGGAAATTATTTGCTTTGGCTGCAGGAAGACTGGACACATTCTTCCTGAGTGTCCAGAGAATCAAAAGAAGGAGAAAAGAAGAGACAAGGACTCCAGAAAGCATTACAGCAAGCCCTCCTCCAGAAAGCATAAGAGGAAGGACAAATGGTTTGTTGCTGAATCCTGGAGTGATAATAGAAGACGAATCTTCATCTTCCAGCTCCAGTAAAGATGAAGAAGAAGCTAAAGCAAAGGAAGTTTGCTTGATGTCTATAAATGCATCAGGCTATCCCTTAGATGTTGAAGATTCAGAAAATGAAGATTCTGTATCAGAAGAGGATCAGGTAATATCTTCATTTGATTTCAATTAAGAACATTTCAAAACTGAATTTAAATTTTTATGTAATGAATTAATCAAATCAGAGAAGGAAATCAAACTTCTCAAAGATAAACTAACTGAATATGATTATCTGCTATCTTAAAACATTAAGTTAAAAGATGAATTAGCTCTAGCAACTGAACAAATCATTTCACTAAAATCTAAATTAACTGAGGCAAAGTAATTTGAAGAATCCCTTAATGGGAGAAACATCAAATTGATGAACACCACAAGAACAGTAAATGCCAGGCTCAATGGCAAGCTGGGTTTAGGTGCTTCATCAAACCAACCTCATTTAATTCTTATTGAGACTGGGCAGTCTGGCGAGTTGAGATCGGTCAGTCTGGTGGCCTGGAGGCTTATCCTAGTAGTTTGGTAGCCGGGTTGGAGACTAGGTGGTCAGGCAGTTTTTCTGGCGGTCTGGAGGCTTCTCCCAGCAACTTGGTTCCGAGATGTTGCTGGCTGGTGTCTGGCTGTCTGGCGGCTTGTCTATGGCGGCTTGGGGATATTGGTCGCTTGTCCTCCACATTATAGTGGTCGTACGGTTAGGCTAACTGTGCGACTTGTGCGGCTTGTATAGTTTTATGTTCATGTAATTATTAGTCCCACATTGCTTATTTATAATCTCTCTTCTCTCCTCTATTCTATAAAACGGAGGTCATAACTTTGTAATAGATATCTTTTGGATAATAAAAATTTTGTTACTCCAATTTTTTGGTCTCTTATTTTCTGTTCGCACATGGTATCTGAGGAATCGATCTTTTCCTCCTGATTTTTGAGCCCTCTCTATCTGCGCGACCTGTCTGCGCGACTTGTTCCTCTTCTCGCGGCCTGTTCTTGCGACCTGTTTCTTATCTTTTGGTGCCCTGTTCGCGCAGTTTCTTTCTTCCCTTGTATGGGCGACCTCTCTACCCCTCCTTTCTATCCGCTCTCGCTCTCTAGTCGCTGCGACCTATCCCTAAGTCACCGCGACCTATTCTCCTTTGTGCGGCCTCCTTTTCTAGCCGCTCCGGCTAGTTAGTCGTCGCGACCTCCTCTTTAGTCGCGCGTCTTGTTCTTCTCTCTACTCTCTTATATGACAACCTCTAATATATCTACCTCCACTACTCCTACTGCCGCTCCTCCTCCCACTCCCACTCTTCCTACTCCTTCGGGCAACCTTGGCACTGTTTCCAAACTTGTCGGTCCCAACTACCCGGATTAGAGTGTCTCCTTCACCTTCCTTCTCCGCTCTCAACGCAAACGCCATCATCTCACCGATGAACCTCCTCCGTAAGATTCCCCTCTTTTTGATGATTGGGATGCCAACGATGCCCTTGTCCGCACATGGCTGGCTAATAGTCTTTCTGATGAATGGCTTCCCGTCATCCGTCATGATGAGACGGTCAAGGCTACGTGGCTTCATCTTATTGCTCTCTACTCAAAGGGGGCTCAGACGTCTCACATCTATACTTTGTATGCGGACCTCTTTGGCCGTCCCTCCATGTATCCTGCTGGTGCATACCAACAAGTTCAGGCTCTTGGAGCCAAAATTCTCAAGAATCGCCCCTTCTCTACAGATCTGGCCGAACAATATAAACACTTCCAGGAGCTACTGGTTGTGTGCTACCTTCTGCGATTTCCAGAGTCCTATGATATGATCCGTCAACAAATCCTTGGCGAGGCGGAGTCTCGCACCTTAGATGCAATTGCTGCTCGCATAGCCGCTGTTACCTCTCTACTATAATGTCCACTATTATCCTCCCCTCCTCCACCAGACAACTATGCTCACCACACTCAGTAGACTGGATCTAGTGGCTGCAACAATCAATCAGTCGAACGCGGTGCTGCCCACTTTCTCTGCTCTCACTACGACCGCACCGGCCATGCGGTTGATCGCTGCTGGAAGAAACATCCCCATCTTCGACCAACAGGTGATGCTTCAACCTCCTCTTCGAAGCCATTCGCTTCTGTGGTCACATATTCAAGTAGTGCTCATGTCGCTACTCAAGGTAAATGGCTAATCGACTCTGGTGCTACCAATCACATTACTGGTAATCATCAATGTTTTTCTCTCTTAGAAATACATGATCAGTTGCCCCCTGTCTTTATTGCGGATGGATCTCCCTCACCGGTCAATGGGATGGGAGTGGTTCAAGTCACTCAGTCTCTTCGCTTGGAGGATACCCTCTACGTGCCTACGTTCCCTTATAATTTACTATCTGTCACTTCTCTATGCAAGCAACTATAGTGTTCTGTCACATTCACTACTACCTCTTATTCTTGGATAAAGACATTGGATAAAGACATCTCTCTCACAGAAGTAAATGATAAGATCCTAATATGCTTCCCAAGCTCATGGGACACCAGGATCTGGCCAATCAAAAAGTCCAGAAGTTTGAATGAGATTTCAACTGAATCTCTCCTGGGAAAGCTCAAATCTTATGAGCAGTTAATCAAGTCCAGAGAAACTGTTGAACAAAGGACTGTCCTCCAGCAAGGAAAGAACAATCCATTGCATTCAAGGCTACTGAAGAGACTGAAGCTCTAATAGTCAATGAGGAGCTAATGAGTCTCTTTGTCAAGAGATTCTTTAAAATAGCAAGGAAGGACTTCTGGAGGAAGTCATCCAGAAATGACAGCAAGCCCAGGTATGACAAAACCTCCACTAAAGAAGTAGTGTGTTTTGGATGCAGGAAACCAGGGCACTTCATGTCTGAATGTCCTGAAAATCAAAAGAAGGAAAGAAGAAGAGAGAAGGAATCTAGAAGCAAGCATTACAGCAAGCCCTCTTCCAGCAAGCACAAAAAGAAGGACAAAGGATTTGTGGATGACACATGGAGTGACACAGAATATGAATCCATATCTTCCAGCTCCAATGAAGAAGAAGAAAAGGCCAAGGAAAAGGAAGTTTGCCTCATGGCAATTGATGCTAGCAGTAGCAAATCAGATACAGATGAATCTGATGATGAAGAAAGCCTGTCAACTGAAGATCAGGTATTAGCTTTTTATGATTTTGAATCTGATGAATTTAAATTTGAATTCAAAAATTTATGCTTAGATTTGATAAGCTCTGAGAAGGAAATCAAACTTCTTAGAGAAAAATGAAATGATCAAGATAAAATCATTTCTGAAAATGCTAATCTATCAAATGAACTAAATTTTGCAAATGAACAAATTATCTTTCTGAAATCTGAACTTAGCAAAGCTAAGATATTAGAAGATTCATTGAATGACAGAAGTTTAAAATTGCTAGATATAACTAGCACATTAAATGTAAGAACTAATAACTGCAAACTAGGATTAAGAGCTTCATCCAGTGAACCAATTCTAATTCAAAAGAATCACCTTTCTAAACCTATAAATTTTGTTTTTGATAAAGGAAAGAAAAACACTGAACAAGTCAATAAGGTTAATGAAGTCCTTAAAAAAATTAAAACTAAAAACAAACTTAAAAACCAGAAGAATAATAAAAGTAATAATGTTCAGCAGTTATCGTCGAACTTAGATCGATAATATATGAAAAGATCGTCGACCTCAGAACGACGATCTCTGAAAGCAAATTTCAGTAATAATCAATCTTCGATCTATGATCGATGATACCAGTATTGTTCGTCGACCAGAGATCGATGATTTTGGTGCCCCAAGAATGAATATCTTCATTCTTCGAGCAGAGATCAAATATCTCATCCAACATTGTCGAGCTCAGTTCGACGATCCAACCAAAAATCGTCGATCCCAGATCCTAACAACAGAAACTTAAATTCTAATAGCAACATTAATCCTTTTAATCAATGGATAATACCACCAAGAAGATATCATCCCAAAGGTTACAAAAATCAACCTGAATGTTCTTACATTTCTAGTTACAGTTATGTAAATCAACAAGGACCCAAGGTTACCTGGGTCAAGAATAACGAACTATCATCCTTGCAGGTAAAGAGTTGTCCAACATTTAATCAATAATGGTATCTGGACAGTGGTTGCTCCAAGCATATGATAAGCAGCAAGGACAACTTAAGTGATTACAAGTCCAAGCTGGGACCAAAGGTTATCTTTGGTTATTCAAACTGTGGCCAGACCAAAGACTTTGGTAAAGTCAAGATTATAGTAGTGACTTTCAAGAAGGTTGCTTATGTAAGTGGCTTGAAGCATAACCTCATCTCAATAAGTCAACTTTGTGATGAAGGTTATCAGGTAACTTTTAACTCTAACTCTTGTATTTTTTCTTCTAAAGAAAACAAACCTGTTTTAATTGGGAATAGACAAGGAAACATTTACTTAGTAAATTTTCAATCTGCATCTTCTGACATATGTCTGCTTAATATAGTTAGTAATCAAAGTATTTTATGACATAAAAGACTAGGTCATGTTAATCTGAAAAATATTGCTAGGCTATCTAAATACAACCTTGTGAGAGGTTTACCTTCTGGTCCCTACAAGAAGGAAAGCCTCTGCAGGGCTTGTCAATTAGGCAAGCAAACTAAATCTAGATTTAAATCAATTAATAAGAGTGATTCACCTAGGATCTTGTACCTGCTACACATGGATCTTTTTGGTCTTATTGCTGTACAAAGCCTAGGAGGGAAATCTTATACTCTAGTAGTTGTAGATGACTTCTCTAGATTCACCTGGGTATTCTTTCTGAGATCTAAGTCAGATACCTTTAAGGTTCTTACAGATTTTCTCAAGACCATACAGATTGAGTACTCTACTCAAGTTGCATTGATCAGAAGTGATCATGGCACTGAGTTTGACTCTCTTCTTATGCATGAGTTCTGTGAGAAGGAAAGTATCAGACACTGTTTCTCAGCTCCTAGAACTCCTAAACAAAATGGGGTAGCTGAAAGAAAAAATAGAACACTCATTGAAGCTACAAGTACATTACTTGCAGATGCTTACATGTCTCTATCCTATTGGGCAGAGGCAGTGAGCACAGCTAACTATGTCCTGAATACAAGTTTGATACATAAACTTAAGCATAAGACTCCCTATGAATTACTCAAAGGGAAGAAACCAATAATCACCTATTTTAAAATATTTGGTTGCATATGTTATATTCACAATAATGACAAGAAATACACTAGAAAATTTAAAGCAAAGGCTACAGTGGGAATCTTTCTAGGATATTCCCAAGTCAGCAAAGCTTATAGGGTGTTTAATAAATCTACATTAAAAATTGAAGAATCAATGCATGTTTCATTTGATGAAGCTAACATGTTTTATAAGGAGAAAGAGATTTCTACCAATAACTCTTTTCCTCACTTGTGTGAGAAATTGGATTACTTAAACCATACTCCAAAGGTTGTATCACATCCTTCTCCACAAGCTAATGAAGATAGTGAAGAAGAAACTATGGAAGCAGCTGAACTTTATCCAATAGCAAACATAATTCCATAAGAGGAATTAAATCCAATTGTTGTTGCTGAACCAACTCCATCCACTAATCTTATCACACTAAGGGATCACCCTAGATCCCAAGTGATTGGAGACATAACAGCAGGTGTACAGACAAGGCATCAACTCAACCATGATATGATGCATGCATGTTTTCTCTCTCAAATTGAGATTCAATCCATAACTGATGCTGAGCAAGATCCCCATTGGATCATTGCAATGCAAGAGTAACTAAATCAATTTGAAAGATGTAGAGTTTGGGACTTGGTTCCAAGGCCTAAAGGCTATCCAGTAATTGGAACTAAGTGGGTTTTCAGGAATAAGCTTGATGCCCAAGGTGTGATTATGAGAACAAGGCTAGGCTTGTTGCTCAAGGATATATGCAAGAGGAAGGAATTGACTATGATCAAACATTTTCTCCTGTTGCCAGGCTAGAAGCTATTAGGATATTTCTTGCTTATGCTGCATTCAAGAAGATCAAAGTCTACCAAATGGATGTCAAGAGTGCATTCTTAAATGGAGAACTTAAAGAAGAGGTCTATGTTGAACAACCTCTAAGTTTTGTTTCTCCAACTCATCCCTCTTTTGTCTTCAAATTGCATTAGGCTTTCTATGGTTTAAAGCAAGCTTAAATAGCTTGGTATGAGACCTTAGCCAGCTTTCTCTTAGAGCATGGTTTTTCAAGAGGCATAATAGATAGAACTCTTTTTACAAAATTGCATCATGATAAAATTTTAGTAGTACAAATATATGTAGATGACATTATATTTGGTTCTACTGATCCCAAATTATACAAAAGATTTTCTGATCTAATGCATTCCAAATTTGAGATGAGTAGCCTGGGAGAGCTATCTTATTTCCTTGGTCTCCAAGTGAAACAATCTCTTGATGGAATCTTCATTTCCCAATCTAAATATGCTAATGAGCTTATTAAGAAGTTTGGGATGGCTAATGCCTCCCTTATGAAGACTCCCATGGCTACCAATGCTGTGTTAGACTCTGATGAACATGGAAAACCTGTTGATCAGACCAGGTATAGGGCCACTGTTTGATCCCTAATATATCTAATAGCAAGCAGACCAGGCATCATATTTGTTATATGTTTATGTGCTAGGTTCCAGGTGAACCCTAAAGAATCTCATCTTATTTTCATAAAAAGGATTTTAAGATATATAACGGGATGTCCTAATCTATGACTCTGGTATCCAACAGAGTCAGCCTTTGAGTTGACTGGATTTTCAGATGCTGACTATGCTGGATGTAGAGTGGACAGAAAGAGCACTTCAGGAACTTGCCAGTTTCTGGGTGATTGACTTGTGTCCTGGTTTTGGAAGAAGCAAACCTCTGTATCAACATCAACTGTTGAAGCTGAATATATGGCTGCTGGCAGTTGTTGTTCACAGATTTTTTGGATACGAAACCAACTCTTAGATTATGGTTTCAATCTAAATAATTCAACCATTTTCTGTGATAGTACAAGTGCTATATCTATAGCACATAATCCATTGCATCATTCTAGAACAAAACATATAGATATAAGACATCATTTCATTAGAGATAATGTAGACAAAAAGAAAATTAATATTTACTTTATCTCCACTGATTTTCAAAGAGCAGACATTTTCACCAAACCCCTGGATGAAAAGAAGCACCCATTCTTCCTGAATCAGCTTGGAATGATCTATGGGAAGGATTAATTTAATTTTTCTGTCTTAGGTTTTGGATCAGTTCCTAAATCGTCGAACGGAGATCGACGATCTTCGAAATGATCTTGAGCTATATCGTCGACCTGAGATCGACGACAGCTCTGTGAAGTAAAAATCATCGTTTAGAGATCGAAGCCTTTACTTCAGAAAATAAATCGTCGACCTAAGATCGACAATCTATTTTCCCTCTTCAATCTGAGACCGACGATAATATTTAATTAAAAATCTATCATCGACCTGAGATAGAAGTTTTTCTTTATTTGTCATAGGACAGAGTCCGACTCTTCACATTCCAAAAAACCTATATTAAGGGTTTATCGTTGTGCTCTATCCTGCGCTCTCCAATTTCCCCTCCTGCACTTGATCTTGTGTTTTCTATTGCAGGTTTCTAATGGCAATTCCGGCGGCTATCCTGTTAGCAAAGAAATTTGACGCAGGGTTCGACATTGATTTCGACTCCTCCAGTCATTGCAATCCGATATTCAAGGAGATACTGCAGCTCTGTGAAGTTCAAGGTCTGAGGAAGTTTATGTCAACAAGAATCAAGTTACCAACCACTGAAATTAAGGAATGGGTCTACTCTTCTATATGTCCAGATAAATCAACCATGATTGGAACTATTTCGAGAAATCAGGTTATTCTTACTCCAGTCATTATTTCTGAATTGTTTGACTTGGTGAATGGAGATGATAGTTTTGATCAAGACAGTTCTGAGTATAGAACTATGCTGGGAAGGATGGTACATCCTGATGAAGTGCCAGCAAAGCTACTGAATAAGAACTTAGCTATTCAATATAAGTTCTTGGCTGATATTGTCGGGAAAGTGCTGCTGGGAAAGCACTCTGCCCGTGATAACATTAACACGCAGCAGTTTGCTATTATATCTGCTCTGGTTAATGTTAAATCAGTCAACTGGGCTGATTTATTCTTTGAATTGATTAGGAGGAAATTATCTAAGAAAGACGTTTGCTTTGGGAGAATTTTGGTCATATTTCTCCAGGCAAAAGCTCCTGAATTGATGGTATCCAAGACCCAACTCATCAATGCCAGTAAGAGGTTGGACTCCTACTTGTTTGCAAAGTGGGAGAGGACAATTCCTAGGCCTTCCAATGCCTCCAAGACTTCTGAGGATACAAGAGCTGATGCAGCTACTTCCCCAACCCCAGAAGATAATCCTTCCTCTGTCCCCTCCTTAGTTCCCTCCCAAACCCAATCCTCTCTAGTTGCTTCACCTCCACCTCCTCCTTCACCCATCCACATCCAGACCTATGTAGATAATCTTGTATCTCCTCCTCCAGATCTTTCTGCATCTCCTCATATAGATAATCCAACATCTCCTCATGAAGATCATCCTGAAGATCATCATGTCTCTTCTCAACACATTTCTTCCCCCATAATCTCTCCATCCTTGTCATCTCAAATTCCATCTGACCCCATCCAAGAGAATGCTCCATCAACATCTTTTCCCTCGACTGTCCCTTCATCCTCAACCTTTCCTGAGTACACTCACACAAATTTCCCCTCTGCTTTTTCAGTTTGCTCAAACTGTGGACATCAAACTCCTTACACAGCCTCTGAGCCTGAACCCCTTTACCAAAACTTCTCAGATATAGCCAAAGATCTTCTGCAATTCATCTCTCCTTCCCTAGAGCTTCTTATAGCATAGGCTATAGCCCCTCTAACTGTCTCTATCATCACTCTTACCCAAAGAGTTGTTGTCCATTCCTCTGTCCCTTCTTCTAGGGGCCTGGCTACAGATGCCTCTGCAGCCAGGCAGGGGGAGATATTCCATGAAGAATCTCCTCTTATTTCTCTAGCAGCAGCAGTCTCAGCAGATATGCAGGAGGATGTCTCTTCAGATGAACAATGGCTCTAGACACAGAAGTTATTGATATTGATACAGTTTCAGAAGAAATAGTTCTTCTAGAAGTTGTGACTGTTGGTGATTATTGTATAAATCCCACAGTGGATATCCTTGAGGTGTTGAGTTCTTTCTGCACACTATTTCTAGATTGTCTTCTAATCTGTAAGCCATCCTCTTAGGCTATTGTGTGCTGCACTCCCTCTCTAAGTCCTGCAGTTGTTAGACAACTAAAGGCAAGCTTTGTAGTTCCTCTAGCAGAATAGTCTGATGACCAGATGTCAAGATCTCCTGGGACATCTTATGTTATGGATGAGAGCCCCATTCCCAGTCTTGATGACATCCTTGCTCAAGATATTGCTATTGAAACTGAAGCAGCCCTTGCTGAAGTTATCCCTCCTCCAGCTGATAAAGAAACTCTAAAGGATGTAATTAGAGAGATTGATGCTCTTTATGATAATCCCCAAGGATCATCTGATGATGATGAAGTAGAAAATTATGATTCTGATAACAGTAAAAGGATAGTGTCCAAGAAAAGAAAAGCTCCATCTAAAGCAGTCTCAAAGACAAATCCTCAGAATGACACTCCCTATTGTATTCTCCAGAAGATTACACCTTATCCAGGTATGCCTCATTGGAAGTGGCTATCTAAAAATGAGCAAAAGGCTAGAAATAAAAGTAGAAGGTATTCTCCTCCTCCTCCTCAAAGGTCCAGGAGAGGTCCTCCTCCTCCTCCCCCTCCAGTAATAGGAGCCTTTGGTTTAACAGCTCAAAGGTCTACTCCTATTACCCAGACCTATCAGAGGTAGGACAGATCCTCAAATCCTCCTCCTCAAGCTAGATCTTCAGCCAAACTTTCTTATTCTCAAAGGCCTATTTCTTCTGCAAAGACTAAAGGAAATCTTAGTGAAGTTCCTCCTCCCAGATCTTTGTACTCCAGTCAAAAGCAGCAAAATCCAGTGGCTACAAATTTCCAGGCTCAATCTACTCAGTTCAAAATTCCATCTCAGAAGTCAGTTCAGGAAGCTAGTTCAGAGAGACTTCCCTCTCCTCCTCTTGATCCAGAGCTTGACCCCAAATTCAGAATGGCAAGGTTGAATGAAATAATTGGGTTATCTCAAATGAATAAAGCCAGAAAAGAAGCTCAGGATCCCTCTCAATTCACTACTATGTCATCTTATAGAGATAAAGAGCTTGACTGATTTCAGGTTAGCAAGAAAGTATTTAATCCATCAGAGTATATGACTCTTCATCCTGAGGCAGTTGTGCCTAGAGCAGTTTCTCAGAAGTCTCTAGGAGATCAAGATATGAAGATGTCAAAGAAAGAAGTAGAAGATCCATCCAGGAAGATCATATTTTCTAAACCCTCATCTGCTCCTCCTTCTAATAAACCCTAAGTTCTCTGAACTCTTTATTATTTATTTTTGTTTTCTTTACTCTATCTGGATTATATGTGAACTACATGCTATACTATATCTAGTGATTTTTATTTTAATACCATATCAGATACCTATAGCACTGTATTGTTTTTGCTATTTCTTCTATGTTGAGTGACCTCACCCAAAAAGGGGGAGATTGTTGGAACCCTATGTTTGATTTGGGTTAGGTTCACTCCTAGGTGGTTTGACCCACTTATATAGCCAAGGTCAAAGTCTAGGTCTAAGTTAGTCTTAGTAGAGCAGATCTCATATAGACCAGCTTTGGACTTCATTTCAAGACCAAGACTTAGAATAAATCATTGGATCTGATATCAGTTCGACTTTCGTCGAACTCAGCTCGAAGATCATCGTTCTCCGATCGATGATCGCAGAGCTAAGATCTCTGAGTTGAGTCCGACGATCTCAGAACTCAGAATGATGATTTCTAGTCTCAGCTTGACGATCTCTTATCTTAGTTCGACGATATTTTATCTCAGCTCTGCGACTATTTCTCTGTGTTCGACTATCTTATTGTTCAACTATCTTGAAGATTTCATTCTTATTTTGTCAGGCTATTTAAGGAATCAAATCTCTGGTAGTAAATGCTAATATTTTCAAGGCTTATAGTCGTTTCCAGTTCAGCATTAACTACAGGTTTTCACAGAGTTATTATTTTGACATATATGCCAAAGACAGTTGAGGAAATCATTTATTGCAGATATTATAGCCGTTTCCTCTCCTCGATTCCTGCAAAATAATAAAACGAATGTTTTTGAAATTCAAGTCATGGAATTATTCTTATCATCACTCAGAAAAGAAGGCTGTACAGATCCAGTTTTCTTTTGCCAAGATAGATTAACAGAGAGACACTCAAAGAAAGACAGAAAGATGTTCCTGCTAACATCCTATAAACATTCTGGAGCAGATCTTCATCAGTTTTCTCATTCTGACAGTTCTCTGAATAAGAAGCAAGAAGAACAACTTTTATAAATCAATAATCTTCTTGTTCTTCTCTTCTAGGACCATTGCTAAGACATTCAAGCATCCTCTGTCTAAAGCTCCTAGATCAAGTCTCAGTTGAAGACCTACTCACCCTGTGCAAAGCTTCCCAGCCTGAACCCTTCTACATTTTAGGGGGAGCTTTGACAAAATATTTGAATCCACAAAAGTCTTCTCAGTTGTACCTTGAGAAAGAGAAGACAAAATCACTCTCTCATCCCCACCTTTTTATAGGGTTTTAATTCCCTTCAAAATTATTCTGGTTCACAAGTCTCCTTCCAAAAGACATGAGGGTTGGTTTTTGGGCACCTGATCAAAAGCTCATTGGTGGCAGTCACCTGATCAAAACCTGTAGTGTATTCCTTCCAAGGGTGGTAGAAGAGTGGATGTACCCAGTTGGGGAACCACTATAAAATTCTTGTGTTGTCTGGTTGTGCTTTTTGTGTTCTTGTGTGCTTGTGCTGTGGTTAGATTAGCTTAGTTTATCTGCTTTTATATTTTCTGTAAAAAGATTTATTATAACTCTATTCCCCCCATAGAGTTATTCAGAGTTTATCACCCCCCTTTTTCTTTCACAAGGCATCAACTCAACCAAGATTTGATGCATGCTTGCTTTATATCTCAACTTGAGCCCCAATCCATACAAGATGTTAAGCAAGATCCATACTGGATTATTCCAATGCAAGAGGAGCTCAATCACTTTGAGAGACGTAGAGTTTGTTATTTAGTTCCAAGACCCAAAGGCTATCAAGTCATTGGAACTAAATGGGTATTCAGAAATTAATTGGATGTACAAGGAGCTATCATAAGGAATTGTTGGGTATTGCATCAACAATAACCCAGATTTGCATGAAGTCACCATTGAACTAAGATGAATTAAGTTGTATTTGACATCCTTGTTCTAGTTGAGTGTTTGCAGATTCTCAGTGCTAAGTGTAGACCAATGTCAGTCTACAGTGGGTCAGGAACACATGACCATACAGTATAATCCCTCACTGTGTGACCCAAGGTGTTGACTCATGTGTAGCCTCTAGATTGGGATACACTTTATGTTCAAACATTACGAGCATGGGATGAAGATAGGACTAGAAGGAAACTTCTCTAAAGTTTGGAAAATTCTCTAAGTCAACTTCTCGAGAAGTACATTTTAAGTTCTCGAGAAGTGAAGTCAGACGTTCTCGAGAAGTCTCAGTTTTAGTTCTCAAGAAGTCCGATGTAGTTCTCGAAAAGTCTTCTTTATTCTCGAGAAGTCTTGGCCAGTTCTCGAGAAGTCTCAATTATAGTTCTCGAGAAGTCCAACTTGTTCTCGAGAAGCTTGGCTTAAGTTCTCGAGAACTGCCAGCCCTATTTCTTGAATAGTCAAAAGTTGCCTCAGAAATCTCTCTAAGTGTTAGTTCTCGAGAAGTCTCCATAGTTTTTGAGAAGTCAGTTAGTTCTCGAGAACTCAGCCTTTTGTTCTTAAGAAGTCCAGACATCTTCTAAGTAGTACAGTTCTCGAGAAGTCCAGATAGATCTCGAGAACTCAGTTTCTAGTTCTCGAGAACTAAAGTTACTTCTCGAGAACTGAAAGTCAAATTTTCCAGAAATTTATTTTAAGTCCAGATCGGCCAGATTTTCAAATGACTTGATGTGATTGGTTCACGTGTCGTCATTAATTTCTTTTCTAGCTGTTAAGGGTAATCCTATATAAAGTCTTTTCATTAAGACTAAACCCAAAATATAACAATTACAAGGAGCGGTATTCCGTACATTCTAAATTTTTGGATCAGCATTCTCTCTCCAAGAAGAACAACATTCTGAAGCCGCCGCCGCCGCTCAACGTGAGATTGATATTTCTACTTTCGATCAAGAAAGACCTGCTGTTCAAGGAATCTTCATCCTCTCTTTGATCGAGTAGGTCCTAAGTCTTCCCAGGTCAGATCTACAGAGGTTCTTCTTCTACAAATTCTGAAAAAGCCGCCAAGTTCAGAAGAAGACCAAGAGTTCAATATTTCCAGATCTGAGAGAAATTTTTGATTGTATTTTCAAACCTCTTTGTAAATCTTGTAGGAGATTATTCTCCGAGTGTAGGAGAGTTGTTCTCCGAGTTTGTAGGAAGTTTTTATCTTCCGAGTGTAGATCCTTTTGGATCGAGTTTGTAGGAACTTGGTTTCGAGGCGTAGGATTGTTTTCAATCCTAGATAGTGGAGTAGCCTAGTCTAGTGATTTGCTAGATCGGTGAGGTAAATTGGACGTACCCAAGATTGGGGAACCACTATAAATCTTCTTGTCTTCTATGATTGTTTGATGTTTTGTGCAAGTTCATTAAAATTTTTATTCTATAAATAGACACACGATTCACCTATTCACCCCCTCTAGGTGATTTAGGTTGACAACTTTCCACTTTCAATTGGTATCAGAGGCAGGTTGGTCGTTAAAAAGTTAACACCTTGATCAATTTCCTCTCGAAAGTTCTCACTTGGATACTCAAGCAATGGACAAGGTCAAAGATTTTGCCAAGCTTCCTATGTGCACAAAGAATAACTTTCCCATGTGGAAAGAGAGAATCAAGTTCTTCATGGAAGCTGTGGACCCCCGGATCTTCATAATTGTTGAAGAATGTCCTTACATTCCTATGACTATCTCCACTATAGATCCAACCAAGAAAGTTCCTAAGAAATTGATGGATCTTGATAAGGATGAGATTGCACTTGTCTCTTTGGACAAGAAAGCTAAAAATATCATAGCAAGTACAGTCAATGACTCGATGCTGTAGAATCTGATTCACTGCCAATCTGCTAAGGAGATGTGGCAGTCTCTAGTAACTCTAATGGAAGGTATTGAAGAAGTAAGGGATGATAGAAGATCCCTACTAAACCAAAAATATGAAGCCTTTAGGCAAGGGTCAAAGGAGACCATTGCAGATTCTTTTGAGAATTTCTTCAAGATAATAAATGGCCTAAGAGTGTATGGCCGATTCTTCACCAATGGGGAGCTGAATGATAAGTTTCTGAGGTCTCTCACAAAGGAATGGGACAACAAAGTCTTTGTAATCCGGGAGTTTGGCAGAGTAGCTGAAACAGACCCATAGAATCTATTTTGCAAGCTGATGTCCTATGAACTGCAGATCAATTCCAGAAAAGCTAAAGAAGGGAAAAGTTGCTTCTCCTCAAAAGAGAAGTCAGTTGCATAAAAGGCTGACAGTTCAAGGAAAGGGAAAGCTGCCTCACCAGCACCTGCTCAAGAAGTAAGTGAAGAGGAAAGCTCTAAGCCAAGCACCTCAGGCTCAGAACTATCTGAAGGAGAGTTCTCTTTGCTCTCATGGTAGTTCAAAAAATTCTTGAACAAGAAGAAGCAGTGGAGAGGCAAGGACGCCTCATACAGAAGATCACGACATGATGGTGATCAGCGAAAGAAAGGCTCAAGTAGCCATGATAGGTATACCTATAAACAGACCAAACAGATTTCTACTGACATTATTTGCTACTGCTGTAACAAACCAAGTCACGTCATAGCTGACTGCCCCCACAAGAAGAAGGAGGGTTGCAGAAGAGAGAAAAAGAAGTCATCATACCACAAGAAGAGGACGGAGAAGAGCCTGTTGGCCAAGAAGGGCAAGACTCTCAGTGACTCCGACTCATCTGAGTTGAGTGAAGAAGAGGAAGCCTACTTTGGGCTCATGGCTCAATATGATGACGAACAAGAGCCCCCATTTACTAGGGAGGTAAAATCTCACACTCCTCTCCCTGAATCTGAAAGTTCTGAGTGTGATCATGAGGACAGCTCTTCTGACGATGAGTAGGAACTTTTGGCCCAGTTCAAGGAGTTGATCATGACTTACGACAAATGTCGCCGAGTCGTGAAAACTCAGGCTAAAGAGATTAAGTATCTAAAGGCCATTGAGAGCAGCTTGAGAGAAGAAGTCGCTAAGTCTAACTCTCTTTAAGAGAACTTCAATCTTGCTATTGAAGAATACAATCAAGCTCTTAAGCACCTCGACCTTAAAGAGGAAATCATCAAAAAGTTGAACGAACAACTCGAGGCTGAGAAGAAATTTCTTGAAAGTTTCTCTAAGCTTAAGACAGTTCTTTCACTCGTTGCTGAATTCTCAGCTAAGGCCCAAGGAGCTGGACTAGGCCATGTTGCCACTCCTACTAAATCTTCTAGGAGAAACAAGGCTCATGGAAGAATAAGGCTGCCAAGAAGGCCTTGGCCAAAGAAAAGGGGAAAGCCCCTCTAGATCGGACTGTATTTAAGAAATTCATCTTTCCAACAAACAAGTTTGATCTAGACTCGTCCTACAGCCACCTGACCAGGCCTACCTATGTAGAGTCATAGTCTCGGTACCAAGGATGGACTCATCCTCGAAACTTTGGTGAGAGTGTATTTAAGGCACCTTATGAAGAAGTGATTCTTCAGGGCTATGGTCCTTATAATCATGGCCACAACTTTAAGAAAGCACCTAAAGTAAAGTCCGTTGGGGGAAAGGCCTCCGAAGGAGAAAAAGTCATGTGATTTCCATCATCATGAAGCCTCCTCCTCCAAGAGTGCTACCCCAGCTAGACCACCATCTCAATAGGTCAAGCAGGAGTACGTAAGGCAAAGATACAATGGGTTTGACTGTTGGTGCTGTGGCAAAATTGGTCATTTTTCCATTGATTGTTGGTTCAATACCAGGAAGGTTGCTACTCCTCAAGTTGGCAATATGAGACTTACCACTCAGAATGCTAATCTTCATATGGGGAGCTTTCTAACCCGAGAACAAGGACCCAAACAAGTTTGGGTTCCTAAGGCAAAGTGATTATGAATGCAGGTATGTCCAAAGGCCACCAAAATGCCAATCTGGTACTTGGACAGTGGATGCTCTCGGCACATGACCGGGACAAGAAGCCTACTCCAGAATTTCACTTCAATCTACAACGGACCAAAGGTCATCTTTGGAGGTTCAGACCGAGGGATAATAAAAGGCTACGGTATGATCTCTAATGGTAGTGTATCCTTTTCGGATGTAGCTTATGTGGAGGGATTGGAACACAAACTCATAAGCATAAGTCAACTATGCGACAAAGGATACATAATTGAATTCCACGCTGGCAAGTGCATGATAAAGTCTGTTGACAATGTGGAAACGATTCTATCTGACACTCGAAGCAGGAATGTTTTTTATTTAAATTTCATTTGTATAGACTCTTCTACACCAGTGTGTCTTTTGGCAAAAGATAATGCGTCTCTTGGTGACCAATGGCACAAGAGGCTAGCACATATTAATTTTAAAACTATTAATAAATTATTCTCCCATAACTTAGTACGTGATGCCCCAAATGTCAAGCACGTCAAAGATAGACCTTGTCATGCATGCGTAAAAGGCAAACAAATAAGGGCTACCTTTAAAAGCATCATAGGCAAAAACTCTAATAGGTGTTTACACCTACTTCATATGGACTTGTTCGGTCCGCTGCAAGTTAGAAGTTTAGGAGGTAAGGATTATACGTTGGTAATTGTTGATGACTACTCACGATTTGCGTGGGTGTTCTTTCTGAAACACAAGTCAGATACCTTCGATATCTTTACAAACTTTGTTAGGCAGATCCAGAATGAATACAACAGCTCCATAGTAAAAATCAGAAGTGACAATGGAACTGAATTCAAATCTGGGGCCATGACAGAATTTTGTGAAAGCTTAGGTATCTTTCATGAGTTTTCCTCTCCTCGCACTCCATAGCAAAATAGAGTAGTTGAGAGAAGGAATAGAACACTCATAGAGGCCTGCAGGAACATGTTGAGTGATGCTTCTCTATCAAAATACTTCTGGGCTGAAGCCGTCAACACTGCATGCCACGTGCAAAATCGAGCCCTCATAAACAAGAATCATGATAAGACACCTTATGAACTTCTAAAAGGCAGGAAACCAACAATCTCATATTTTAGAAATCTTGGCTGTAAATGCTTCTTACTTAACAATGGTAAGTATCATACTACCAAGTTTAGTGAAAAAAGTTTTGAAGGTATTTTTGTAGGATATAGTAGCCATAGTAAGGCATACAAGATTTTCAATAGAAAAAATTTTGTTGTAGAAGAATCAATACATGTTGTATTTGATGAGACGAGCTTGCTGCAAAGCAAATCGTCTAGTGTGCTTGTTGAAGATGCAGGTACAAGGCTTAAAGAAATTAGTTTGGATGAACAGACCGAAAGTAAAGATGATAAGTTCATCAAGATCACCACTCCGACCCCTATTGGAGAGGTAGAACATCAAGATGAAAACGTTGTTTAAATTGATGAAGTCACTCCAGTGGCTGAAGAAGTTCCAGATGCCAGAAATCTAGAGCTCAGACATCTGAAGGATCACCCAATGGACCAGATAATAGGAGACCCTGAGATGGTGCCAGAAATCATCGAGGTACAACTAACGAGAATCTCAATTTAATTTTTCTATCACAGGTTGAACTAAAGAAGTTTGAGGAAGCAAACTCAGACGCATCATGGATCTTGGCCATGGAAGAAGAACTGCATCAGTTCAAGCGATGTAAAGTTTGGATGCTTGTTCCAAGACCCAAAGGTAAAAATGTTATCGGAACAAAGTGGGTCTATAGGAACAAGATGGACGAGGATTGGACGATCATAAAGAACAAGGTCAGACTCGTCGCCAAAGGATATCACCAAGAAGAAGGGATCGAATTCGACCAGACATACGCTCCAGTGGCAAGGCTGGAGGCCATCAGACTGTTCTTGTCTTATGTTGCACTAAAGGGCTTCACAGTTTACCAAATGGACGTGAAGTCTGCCTTCCTTAATGGTGACATAAAGGAAGAAGTGTATGTGGAACAACCTCCAGGTTTTGTTGATCCTAACTTTCCTGAGCATGTTTATTTATTATCAAAGGTGATGTACGGTTTGAAACAAGCTCCTCGAGCTTGGTATGAAATGCTGTCTAGCTTTCTCCTCGAGAACAAGTTCATAAGGGGAAAGATAGACAATACATTATTTCTTAGGGAAATTAAAGGCAAGATTTTGCTAGTGCAAATCTTTGTCTACGAAATTATTTTTTGCTCCACAGACGACAAACTCTGCAAAAAGTTCTCTAAACTTATGCAAGGGAAGTTTGAAATGAGTAGTATGGGAGAGCTGAAGTATATCTTAGGGCTTCAGGTGAAACAATCTAAAGATGGAATTTTCATCTCACAGACAAAGTTCACCAAAGAGTTGATTAAGAAATTTGGAATGGAGAGTGCAACCTATATGGGGACTCCAATGGCCTCAGCTGTGTCTCTGGACAAGGATGAGAAAGGGAAATCTTTTGATGAAACCAAGTACAGAAGCATTGTTGGATCCTTGCTCTACCTTACTGCCAGTAGACCAGACATAATGTTCTCCACATGTGTCTATGCTAGATTCCAAGTGAAATGTAAGGAATCTCACTATGCTGTTGCAAAGCGGATTTCGAGATACCTTAAAGGTACACCAAATCTTGTCTTATGGTACCCTTAGAAGTAATGACAGCGAACTAATCGGTTTTTCAGATGCAGACTTTGCAGGTAGCAAAGATGACAGGAAAAGCACTTCCGGGACGTGTTAGTTTCTTGGAAGAAGGCTTATTTCATGGAGCAACAAAAAGCAAAACTGTGTCGCAATCTCAACGGCCGAGTCAGAATACATTTGTGACGGTAGTTGTTGTGTATAATTGCTTTGGCTAAAGAATCAGCTAGAAGACTATAATATGAAGGGCAAAGACATTCCATTGTTCTGCGACTCCTCCAGTGCAATTGCAATCGCAAACAACCCAGTCTCGCACAGCCAGAAAAAGCACATCGAGCTCAGATATCATTTCATCCGGGAGCACGTGGAGCAAAGGGATGTGGATCTGCAGTACGTGCCAACAGATCGGCAAGTTGTAGATATTATCACAAAGCCGCTGGACGAGACCAATTTCAATTTCTTCAAAACTGAACTTGGGATGCTGAACAAAGAAGAATAGACCAAAGTGGATTAGTTCAAGGCTCAAGAATCTAGGACTCTTCAAAAAGGTCAGAAATTTCTCAAAAGGAAGCTAGTTCTCGAAAACTCAGCCCACTTCTGGAGAAGCAAAGTACTAGTTCTCAAAAACATACTCAACTTCTCGAAAACAAAAGTCTGTCTCTCGAGAAGTCCCTTAAGTTCTCAAAAACTAATAACTCTACCTCTCGAGAAGTACTCTGAAAGCTCTCGAGAACTAGGCGCTACTTCTCGAGAAGTCTACTATCTGTTCTCGAGAACTTATTTCCTTACTTCTCGAGAACTATACAACACTTCTCAAAAACTAACCCTACCTCTCGAGAAATGCCCCGTCTTTTCAAATTCTATCTTTGTGCAAACCGCCTTATTTTCGAATTATTAAAATTCTTATATTAGTTTAATTAGACATTTAATTATCAAAATTAGAATTATATATATATAAAGTTTTATAAATCAATAATCAACCGACATTTCAAACTTCTTTCTCTCGAAAACCATTCGACTTCCTCCGACTCAGAGCCTCGACACCTCCATTCTCCCGCACTCCGGTCATCGCCTTCTTCAGGACAATGGATCAATAATCAAAGATAGGAGTTGGAAGTGTGCTGCTTGCGGCAGGGATTACAGATATCTCAGATGACTTCAAGAACCTTCTTCTTCTCCTCCAGGCCGTCGATTTGGACTTTGTTCTTTAAGAACACTATAACATCCTCTTCCTAGAAGTTGAAGAATTTTATAAGCATGTCAAAATCAAGAGGAATGATACAGTTATTAAATCTAAGGTAAAGGGAGTAAAGATTAATCTGAACTCAAACATTATTTCAAAACTTCTTAGACTGCCAACTGGAAATGATGAAGATGGACTCACTCAGGAAGATATCAGCAGGACTTATCATTTTTGTGGAGTACCAGAAAGCATTACGTCTGTGAGGAGATTAACCATGAATGATGTTAGCAAGCTCTTAGTGTACATTATTGGAAAGATCCAATGGAGCAAGACAGGATCTATTAGTTTCATTACAAATACACTATTTAATGTGATGGATGTCATTGTCTGCAGGAAGAAATTTCCTTTTGGATTGATGATCTTTGATTTGATCAGGGAGAGCATTCTAGAACCAAAATTTGCCAAGATCGTCACCTTGTTTTTACATGAGATTGATCCAATTACCTTCAAGACTTCCAGGGGTACACCCATCCATCATTTGAAGAAGATTTCCATTACTTCCATTCAAAGGTGAGAGTTGAAGTTAAAGAACCCCAAGCAGTTAGCTAAAGAATCTGCAGCTTCTGCTTCAAGGGTCAGGACCCCATCTCCTCCCTCCCATGATATTGCTGACCCATCTGGTGCAGCAACTGAGGGGGAGCCTGAACCCTCTGCTCAAGTTACCAGGATTCCTCCTACTCCTCCAGCAAGATCTCCTCTCAGAAGCCCAGTGAGATCTCCAATCAGAAGCCCTGTGGCAGATTCTCCAAATGCCACCCTTTTAGATGCTCAATTCCAGGAAACTCTCAAGGACACAGCTGAAGCCATTGACAGCATGATTGAAGCACTTAACTCAGATGAACCAATTCCTCCCCTTCACAAAGAAACCATTGTAGAACTATCAAAAGAACCATCTCCACCACCCTCACCCCAAGCTACTCAACCTCCTTCTCCCTCTCTATGGAAAGAATCTACTCCACCAGAGACCATCCTTCTCTCTGAAGAGGATGAGCCAGAACCTGAAGAGGTCGAAGCCCCTCTCAGGAAGCTTGACTTCTCCCTCCCAAGATTTGTTGATGAGGAGGCTGATATAGTATTTTACACTGTAAGAGCCCAGAGCTTTGTGGTAATAGAAGAAATTCCTCCAAGGAAAGCACCTCCTCCACCTCAGATTGCTACACCAATTCCCCTCTTACTGCCATTATTTCTACCCCTCCTCCTGCTGCTGCTACCTCCTCTAATTCAGAACTTCTCAGTAAGATTGAACTTCTGCTGGCTGAACAAAGAAAATATTTTGATGAATCCATCAAGCCAGTTAAAGATAAAGTGACTAATCTAGAGCAAGAGATGAGTAGAGGCTTTACTGAAATACAACACAACATAGATTCTCTTAAAGAGATGTTCAGAATTGGTGGAAAAGCCATAGACCACACAATCTCTAGTGTTGGTCAAGTTATGGAACAATCTCTCACTCTTGCAAACAACCAGATAGAGCTAGAAAAGAAGGCTAAAGGGTATATGATGACCATCTGCAATGAAGTTGGTACTTTCAAAGAAGAAGCCATTGACAAGCTATCTGTAGAATTCATAAAGGGGGAGAATTTAGTGAAAGAACAAGTGGACAGGCTTTCTGCCAATGCACAAAATCTCTGGAATGAAAAATTGACTGAGATAAATAAGAATGTTTTAGCTCAAATCCAATCAGTGAAGTTATATACCTATGATACCTCGGTTTGGATGCACAACCAAATATTCCCTGACTTTCAAGCTGATCCTAATGTGATTCCACATCATCTGAACCCCCTTGCTGAAGAAGAATCCAGTCAAATGCCAGCTCAGATGCCTCAACCTTAGATGCCTACCATTTCTCCAAGGCCAGAAGACCAGGCACCTTCTCCTGCTTCTTATTTCCAGGTTTGGGATGATGATATTCCTCAAAGCTTCCCAAAAATTCACATCCTCAAGAAAAGGAAATATGGAGAAGGTCCATCTGCAAGAAAATTTGTTCCACAGCCAGATGCAGAGAAAAGGAAAGCACATGAGTTTGCTGAAGTTTGGAGCCCTACTTCTAAAGCCTTAATTCTTGACACTCTCAAATTGGTGATGGACTTTAATGAGAACATGAATCTCCACTACAGCTCCTTTGAGTGGGAATTATATGAGAAGTCCATGACCAAGAGAAGAATATATGATATAGAGTATGGCAAGAATAACCCTAAAGCTCCTCCTAAGCCTCCAAGGTACTATCCTAAGCCCTTCAGCTATCAGAGAAGACATCAAGAGAAGCAGGACAGGCAATAACAGAGAAAAGAATGAATTTATATATGTGTTTTTGAGAATTTTGATGAAATGTTTGTTGATTAGAAATCTAAAACATTACATATATAAAATTTCTAGTTTTTCCTAATTATGTCTTTAATTAATCTGTTATTGCATTTAGATTCAATTTTTCTTCTTTTCCAGTTCTTTCTTTATTGTAATAATTCACCTTAGTGTAGAGGGTTATGGCTTCTACAAATAGGGGGAGATTGTTGGGTATTGTATCCACAATAACCCAGATTTGCATGAAGTCACCCTTGAACTAAGATGAATTAATTTGTATTTGACATCCTTGTTTTAATTGAGTGTTTGCAGATTCTCAGTGCTAAGTGTAGACTAATGTTAGTCTACAGTAGGTCAGGAACACAGGACCATACAGTGTAATCCCTCACTGTGTGACCCAAGGTGTTGACTCATGTGTAGCCTCTCAATTGGGATACACTTTATGTTCAAACATTAGGAGCATGGGATGAAGACAGGACTAGAAGGAAACTTCTCTAAAGTTTGGAAAATTCTCTAAGTCAACTTCTCGAGAAGTACATTTTTAGTTCTTAAGAAGTGAAGTCAGACGTTCTCGAGAAGTCCCAGTTTTAGTTATCGAGAAGTCTGGTGTAGTTCTCGAAAAGTCTTCTTTGTTCTCGAGAAGTCTTGGCCAGTTCTCGAGAAGTCTCAATTATAGTTCTCGAGAAGTCCAACTTGTTCTCGAGAAGCTTGGCTTAAGTTCTCGAGAACTGCTAGCCCTATTTCTCGAATAGTCAAAAGTTGCCTCAAAAATCTCTCTAAGTGTTAGTTCTCTAGAAGTCTCCATAGTTCTCGAGAATTCAGTTAGTTCTCGAGAACTCAGCCTTTTGTTCTCGAGAAGTCCAGACATCTTCTAAGTAGTATAGTTCTCGAGAAGTCCAGATAGCTCTCGAACTCAGTTTCTAGTTCTCGAGAACTAAAGTTACTTCTCGAGAACTGAAAGTCAAATTTTCTAGAAATTTATTTTAATTCTAGATCGGCAAGATTTTCAAATGACTTGACGTGATTGGTCCACGTGTTGTCATTAATGTCTTTTCTAGCTGTTAAGGGTAATCCTATATAAAGTCTTTTCATTAAGACTAAACCCAAAATATAACAATTACAAGGAGCGGTATTCCGTACATTCTAAATTTTTTGATCGGCCGTCTCTCTCCAAGAAGAACAACATTCTGAAGCCGCCGCCGCCGCTCAATATGAGATCGATATTTCTGTTTTCGATCAAGAAAGACCTGCTGTTCAAGAAATCTTCATCCTCTCCTTGATCGAGTAGGTCCTAAGTCTTCTCAGGTCAGATCTACAGAGGTTCTTCTTCTACAAATTCTGAAAAAACCGCCAAGTTTAGAAGAAGACCAAGAGTTCAATATTTCCAAATCCGAGAGAAATTTTTGTTTGTATTTTCAAACCTCTTTGTAAATCTTGTAAGAGATTATTCTCCGAGTGTAGGAGCTTTATTCTCCGAGTTTGTAGGAATTTTTTATCTTCCGACTGTATATCCTTTTGGATCGAGTTTGTAGGAACTTGGTTCCGAAGTGTAAGATTGTTTTCAAACCGAGATAGTGGAGTAGCCGAGTCTAGTGATTTGCTAGATCGGTGAGGTAAAGTGGACGTAACCAAGATTGGGGAACCACTATAAATCTTCTTGTCTTCTGTGATTGTTTGATGTTTTGTGCAAGTTCGTTAAAATTTTTATTCCGCAAATAGACGCACGATTCACCTATTCACCCCCCTCTAGGTGATTTAGGTTGACAACTTTCCACTTTCAGGAATAAAGCAAGACTAGTAGCTCAAGGCTATAGACAGGAAGAAGGAATTTATTATGATTAAACCTTTGCACCTGCTGCAAGACTTGAAGCTATTAGAATTTTTCTTGCCTATGCAGCTTACAAAAAGTTCAAAGTCTACCAAATGGATGTCAAGAGTGCTTTCTTGAATGGTGAACTTAAAGAGGAAGCATATGTTGAACAACCACCAGGTTTTATTTCTCCAACACATCCCTCTATTGTTTTCAAATTGCATAAAGCTCTCTATGGTTTAAGGCAAGCTCCAAAAGCTTCGTATGAGATCTTAAGTAGTTTTCTTTTAGAGCTTAAGTTCACTAGGGGCATTGTAGATAGAACTTTATTTACTAGGCATCATAATAATAACATATTGTTAGTACAAATATATGTAGATGACATCATTTTTGGCTCTACTGATTCCAAACTATATAAAAGGTTTTCTAACTTGATGCATTCCAAGTTTGAAATGAGTAGCATGGGTGAGATTTCTTACTTCCTTGGTCTTCAAGTGAAGTAATCCCCTGATGGCATTTTCATCTTCCAATCTAAATATGCAAAGGAATTAGTTAAAAGATTTGGGATGATTGATGCCTCAACCAAGAAAACACCTATGACTTCCAATGCAGTGATTGATTCTGATGAACATGGCAAGCCATTTGATTAGAAAACATATAGGGCTATTATTGGGTTCTTATTGTATCTCACAGCTAGTATGCCAGGCATAATGTTTACTACATGTCTTTGTGCTAGGTTCCAGGTGAACCCTATAGAATCTCACCATATTTTTCTTAAAAGGATTTTGAGATATATAAAGGGTTGCCCAAATCTAGGACTTTTTTATCCAACTGAGTCAGAATTTGAATTAACTGGATTATCAGATACTAACTTTGCTGGATGTAGAGTTGACAGGAAAAACACATCAGGAACATGCCAGTTCCTTGGTTATAGGCTTGTGTTTTGATTCTGTAAGAAGCAGACATCTGTGTCCACTTCAACTGTAGAGGCTGAATACATTGCAGCTGGTAGTTGGTTTTCACAAATATTGTGGATTCAAAACCAACTCCTAGATTATGGTTTCAATCTAAATAATTCAAAAATATTTTGTGATAGTACCAGTGCAATTTCTATTGCACAAAATCCAGTGCATCATAGTATGACAAAGAATATAGAAATTAGACATCATTTCATTAGAGACTGTGCAGACAAAATGAAAATTAATCTTGTCTTTGTCTCTACTGATTTACAAAGAGCTGACATCTTCACCAAACCATTGGATGAGAAGAAATATATGTTATTTCTGAATTAGCTAGGTATGATCAATGGAGAAGCATTAATTTGATTTCTATCTGATGTCAAGAATTGGTCACAGTTCGTCGAACGGAGATCGACGATATGAGAACTGTTCTTATGAAATTTCATCGAGCGGAGATCGACGATCTTGCTTCAGAAAAGTTTTCGTCGACCTAAGAACGACGAAATTTTTTCCCCTCTTCAGACTGAGATTGATGATATTATCTCTTCAAGAAATTTTTTGTCGACCATAAAATGAAGATTTTTTTTTTCAGGACGGAGTTTGACACTTCATATTCTGAAAACCTTTATAACTAGGTTTTCTTCGAGCTCCATCCCGTGCTTTTTAGTTCTCTTGTACTTGATCTCTCTTTCATTTTGCAAGAAAACAATGGCGATTCAGGCGATTTCCCTCTCCAACATGAAGTACAACACTTGATTCGATATCGACTTCGATTCCTTCAGTCATTCCAATCAGATATTCACGGATATTCTACAGCTATTTGAAGAATAGTAACTGAAGAAAATCATGACCACAAGGATTAAACTGCCAGCGAATGAGATAAGGGAATGCGTCTTCACTTCAACCTCTACAGACGCAGATACAATGACTGGTACCCTTGCAGGCCATCAGGTTTCCCTAACCCCTGCTGTTTTATCTTAAATTTTTTGTTTGATAAATGGAGAAGAAGACATAGAAATAAACAGTTCAGAGTATGAGTCTATGCTGATTAAGATGGGTCACTCTGAGGGAAACCCTAATAAGTTGTTGAAAAAGAATTTATCTGCAGAGTATAAATTTCTTGCTGATATTATTGGGAAGGTGTTGCTAGGCAAGCATACAGCCCATGACTATATTACCATGCACCAATTCTTGATGATGTGTGCCCTGGTTAATAAGAAAGCTATAAATTGGGGAAAGTTGTTGTTTGATTTGATTAAGAAGAAGAATTCCAAGAAAGAAGTTTGTGTTGGGAGAATCTTAGGAATTTTCCTCCTGGCCAAGGCTCCTGAATTACTGGTCTCCCAGACTATATTCATAAATGCCTCCAAGAGGCTAACTTCTGCCATGTTTAGTAAATGGGTGAGGACCATCCCTAAGCCATCCAGGGCTTCCTCCTCTTCCAGGACTTCAGAGGATACTAGGGCAGTTACAACCTCTCCCCCACTTGTAGTAGAAGTTCCTGCTCTTCCTCCATCTCCACCTCCTTCAATATCTCCTTAATCAACTCCCTTGCAATAACCAATCCCTCCTTCCTCTCCAATCCCTCCAGCCTCACCATCCTAACCTAAGTCAACACCTCCTCAATCCCCTTTACCTCCTCACATTGATGACATTCCACTTCATTCCATTCTGTCACTCCCAAATTTTGATCTTCTACCATCACCATCTCCACCTCATTCTCCTCATCAACCATTATCTCCAATTTAGGATGAAATTATGATTGATTTCATTCCTCCACCTCCTTTCATTCCATCTACCTCCTCCAGCCATCCATCTGTATCTACTCAGACACCTCTTGAGGTTATGCAATTGGATCCTCCCTCCATTTCCAACTTCTTGGAGCTTATCACTCCCACCCTCAAGAATCTCACAACAGAGGCAATTGTACCTATTGCTGCCTCCATATCCTCTCTTGTTGTTCTTGTTGCCCCTTATTCCTCTATCACTTCTTCTTCTAGGTTCCTGGTTTCAGTACCCTCCGAATCCAGGCAGGGGGAGATGTTCAATGAAGAAGCTCCAGTTTCTCCAGCAGTAACAGCAGTTTCTCCAAATGCAGCAGTAATAGCAATTTTAAAAGTTATAACTGATGGTGATTATATTATCAATCCCATAGTTGATTTATTTCTTTTGTTAGATTCTTTTGATACAACATATAGAAATTGTTTACCAATTCTTTAGCAAGATCATTATAAGGCTATAGTTTGTTATACCTCTCCTTTAAGCCTTGTAGTTGTGAAGCAACTAAAGGCAAGTTTTGTAGTTCCAAAGTTCGAAGAATCAGCAGTTGTTATAGAATGTGTAGAGCCAGCTTCTGCTCTTGAATCCTCTGAGACCTCAGCTGAATCTCCTATTGTGGCTGTTTGGGATGAAAGTACTATTCCAGACATGGATGACATTATGTTTGCAGACGTGGAAGATTCTCCAAAGAAGACAGCAGATTCAGTTTCAGCAGATGCCCTTCCCTTCCAAAGATTATCTTCTGATCCTCAAGCTAAGAAATGCCTTTTTGATGAGCAATTAAAAGAGATTAATGACTTATATGCTAATCCTGTTGAATCATCTGATGATGATGATGAGGATGATGACTCAGATGATCCAAGTGCTAAGAAAAGGATGTCTAAGAAGAGAAAGGCTCTTCCTAAGGTTGTTCCTAAACCTAATCCTACAGCTGACACACCTTATTACATTCTGCATAATGCTCCTCTCACTCCAAATATACCACAATGGATAAGATACTCTAAGAATGAGCTGAAGGAAAGGAAGAAAAGGAGAAGATACAAATCCCCACCTAAGCAGACTAGGAGAGGACCTACTCCTCCTGCTGTAGGTGCTTTAGGAAGTGTTACTGAGGATCAGAAGCTAGCCTACAGTAGCTCTCAATATCCAAGGCCAGCCTCCCATCAGTCTTCTAGACCTTCTAGGAAGTACAGTTAATACAGACCTCCTAGGTCTTACTATTCAGGCCAACCTCAACAAACACTTCCTCAAACCAACTACCAACATAAATCTATTCTATTCTGAAAACCTCAAAAGTTTGTTCAGGATACTCCTAAAACTAATCAAGAGAGACTTCTCTCTCCAGCTTATGAACTTGATTTAGATCCAAATTTCAGAATGGCCAAATTTCATGAGTTGATTGGTTTATCTCTAATGAACAAAGCTAGAGCAAAAAGATCAGATCCATCAAAGTTCACTACAATGTCTACCTATAGACAAAAAGAATTTGATCAATTCCATGTAGACAGAAATTTATTTGATCCCAATGAATATATGCAGGTTCATCTAGAAGTTATAGTGCCCAGAGCTTCAACTATGATAGTTCTTGGAGTTCAAGACATGAAGATGTCTCAAAAGGAAGCAGAGAATCCTCTCATGACAATTATTTTTGCTAAATCATCTTCTGCTCCTCCCTCTAACAAATCTTAAACATTTATTTCTTTGTGATCCATTTGTGTATTGAACTTAGCTTTATTATATCTGCTGAATAGTTTAAATTCTGTCAGATATTTATATTGCTTTGTGTTTTTATGTTTCTCTATTTTATTTAGTGACCTCACCCAATTAGGGGGAGATTGTTGGATCCCTAGTTTGGATTTGGGCTAGGTTCACTATTCGGTTTTTGACCCATCATGTATAGCCTAAGGTCAAATTTGTTAGTTCTAAGGTCTGGTCAGTCTGACTAGGTTAAACAATCTTTGATCCAGCCCTCAGAGAATTCAGAGATTTAGACTTAGAAGAATTGTAATTTTTAAGAGTTCAGAAAATTAGTTCAAAGTTCTTCAAACTCAGCTCGACGATCGTCGATCAACGAACTCAGAGTTTCAACTCTGAGCTGAGCTCGATGATATTTGAGCTCAGGTCGACGAACTCCCTCCTCCACTTAGTTTCTCTGGTCGACGAAATTCTACCACAGGTCGACGAACTTGGAACTCAGCATTGACAGATATTTTTTCAAATCAATTTTCTTTGAGCTCAGCTCGACGAAGAAGATTTCTTAGCTCGACGAACATGGAGTTCAGGTCGACGAAATCCATTCTGAGTTCGACTAATTCTGTCAGTATCAGTTTGTCGTATTCTCTCTCATCTTGACTTCAATTATTTTATTCTAAGGCAGTAATTCTTTTGAATAATTAATACTTATATTCTCAAGAATATAACCGTTCCAAGGCAACATTGATTATGGATTTCACAGAGTTAATTAGTTTGCTTATTTACTGGGACAGGTTAGGAAACACATTAAAGACAATTTCCAACCATTTCAACCCCCAGAATCTCAGCAGTAAATCAAGGATATTATTCTAAATTCAAAGGCTGAAATCCTCTCAGAATATAAAAGATCTTTTTCAAAAGAAGAACAACAATTTTTTACATACATACAACAAGTGATACAGAGAGAAGCATTATTATTGTTCTTACAGGAAATTGAAGAAGAACATCACACACAGATCTTTAGTCTTGTTCAGTTTCTGCTTCAGGCTTCAAAGGGACAACTCATCAACACCAGTCCAAGAAGTTTTTGAAGATCTTCATCAAGACCTACACCCTGAGCAAAGCTCTCATCTTCCTGAACCATTCTTCATCTCAGGGGGAGCGTTGACAACAACAATCCACTTGTCTTCTCAAGTTGTTTTAGAAAGAGAAGACATCATCACTTTCTTTACCTCACTGTAAAAAGGGTTTTTAACTCCCTTCAAAAGTTATCACCTGGTTATCATGTATTCTTAACAAAAGACTTGTGTTGATTTTTGGGCACCTGATCAAAATCCTAAAGGGTTGTGAGATCTCCCTTGAAATAGACCTTGTAGTGATAGGGCACCTGAGCAAAAACTTGTGGTGGCAGGGCACCTGATCAAAAACCTGTTAGTGGATTCCTACCAGGGTGGTAGAAGAGTTGATGTACCCAATTTTGGGGAACCACTATAAATTCCTTGTGTTGTCTGGTTGTCTTTCTCTTTATTTTGCTGTGCTGTGATAGTTTTGTTTATTTCTCTTTTATATATTATTATCACTTATTTTAATTCCTCCATAAAAACAAATCAAGTTTTAAAATACTCTATTCACCCACCCTCTATAGTTAGTCAGATCTATCCCCTCTCTTTTATAGGGTTTCCATAGTGTTGTCGAACTGGATCAGAAGGAGGAGTAATATATTTCCATAGTGCCAACTTTGTATCAGGATGAGTGTTGGAACTGGAAACCATGCAGTCTGGCAGACGGGTATTGTAGACAGGTTAAGCAGTCTGGCAGATAGTAGTAGCAGACTGGCTATGCAGTCTGACTTTCTGATATTCCTAGCAATATTACTGCACTGGCAGTTAAGTAGTAGTCATGGAAGTCTGGCGACTTGGCTTGGTGGTCTAGCAGTAGTCCGTTGTAAACAACATGAGTTAACTACAGTGCGGCCTAGGAATTAGGGGTAATGGCCTTGTGGATTGCTGAAATCAGATTCAGTTGATGGTCAAGCGGTTAGCCCCTGCCTAACTACATGAGATGCCTCTTTGTTCTTCCCACAACTGTGCTCTTTGTTGATCAACAGAGGCTTGACCTCAGTTGGAGTCCGCAGTTCTCAAGCACAAACTCTGGCGTGGCTTGATAGTTAAACTTAGTCTAACCGCAGCTTTCTCTTCTAGATCTATTCACTAGACACAGTCAGATAGAGACTAGGGATTCCTTATTGGTTTCTTTTCTAGCTATATATAGTTGTGCGGTTAGCTTGTCTAACAGTACAACCAGTGTTACACCTCCCCTATAAGGACCGTATGATATGGGTCCGGCTGGGGCCCCACAACATTCAGATGCTACAACTTCAGCATTATAAGATGATATTACTACCCAAACTCAAAACTCAAAACTAAATACAGCGAAAACAAAGCAAAACCACTAGAAATTATCCACCACTATCAGGAGTATCAAATGGCCTTAGGGCCTTACACAAAAGAGTCCATCAAATAAAGACCACAAGGTCAAACATGAACATGCAAAAGCACTCCTAAGCTACCTCAGCATGCATGTCGTACAATGTCCAAAACATGGATCATACAAGACAAGAAAAAGGAAACAAGCTAAAAGTACAACAACACTTCATGAGGCTTAGGGATTTTCGCCCAGCGCACTAGCTCCTGCTTACGATCCTTGTCCTGTAAAGATTTTAAGTAACGGGGTCAGCAAAGGCTGACCTCTATTGTGTAACCAACACGTCTCCTCCCGGCCGCCCCTAACGGACCCCGGGGTACCCCTCCAACCTATAAGTCAGCACTTCATACTCCAAATGCAAATATATATATAAAGCTATAAAACAGGTTTGGATGTCTCATACAACAAAACGTTTTCTATGTTTAGAACAGAGTGAAAGGGGCCTATTATGCAACATGTATGCAAACCCGGGCTTCACCCAAGGGACCCTATCTCTTATGCATCTAACACATCATCAAGAACTGGGTACTTCCGTTTCCCCATTGGCATAAAGCCGCAAACAAAAGGGAACTACATTGTCCCTAACGGGCCAAGAGTCGTTACACTAAAATCTTACAAAGGCCTCACCCGCATATGGGTCTTTAACCCTTACTGGACCCCACAAGCTCATGGCTTCATTGCCTGGGCTTGCCCTACGCTCGACATTCTCGTCAGTCTCACAGAAAGGGACTAGTCTCGCCGGGACACTTTTCCTAAGTGACATGCACATCACAGGATAGCCAACCGACCACGGAGACGTAGCCATGCCTTAGCATAGCACAACCATAATTCCCCACCCTAATACATCATTCGTAGCGCAACGTTCCCGCACACCAAGGAAACCATCAACCGCCGAAGCGGAGCTAACCTTGCCCGGTTCAGGCTACGAGTACTCAGTAAAGAAAAAGTGGGAAAACTCATAAATCATAACGACATCTAGCCGTAACGGATTTATACCGAATCCTCAAAGCTCGCTATGCAACATCACCGAGTCGGACTAACAGTCACGACTTCGGCTTCACCCACAATGCCTAATCCACTAACGGAGCGGATATCTAATGCAAAATCATGTCGGGGACGGACACAATCGACCCGGAGGTTCATCTTTAACCATGGCAACCCAAACCCCTCTCATTTGAAAGATCTGGAGCCCAAAAGAAATGAGAATAAGAGAAGATGCTAAACGTGCATCCTAAGACCAAGATGAGAAGTGTCATTACCTTACGACCCCTCTTCCTAGCCATGGAAGCTTTGCTTTGAACGGCTTGACACGAGCGCCTCCACGCCCTCTCCACGGATCTAGTCTCGGAACGGCGATCGGAGCTCCGAAGCTCCGTCAATGGCGGAAGGAGCTTTCTCCTTCCTCTTCCCTTCTCTTCCTCTCCAACACCTCTCTCAAACCCTAAAGATGAGAATAATGAGATGAAAAACCCTCTCAGCCCTAATAAGATCATTTGGGCGGAAGATCCTAGCCTTTGGATCTAATTTGGTGAAGCATCGAACAACCACGAAGCAAAATTGATGGAACCGTCCCGACCGCACGGTCAGTGGAGCACGACCAGTGGTCATGCGCAATAGATCTCATGGTCGTGCGATTACCTCTTGAAGAACTCCAGAAAGAAAGGGATAAACGCGCACGTGCAGCGATGCATATGCAGTGGTCATGCGCACTCTGACCAAAGATCGTGCGTTTACCCAACCATAACATGGCTAACCTGGATAAAGTGCGCACGAGCAGTGGCGCATGGCCAGTGATCGTGCGCACTAGATCCAGTGATTGTGTGCTTTAAACAATAGCCGAAAATGGCCACCCATTGCCCGTGGCACCCCTACCACCGGGCATTAGCTTCTAGCGACTCTAGGTCTGCAAACGAGGGTGTTACAACTCCTCCCCCTTACAAGTATTTTGTCCCCAAAATTAATCCTCATCATGGGAGAAAAAAAATTTAATAACAATAATTGCAACTAATAAAACATTGTTGCCACACATCAGCTAATGTTTTAAACCAGCCTTACACAAATAACCCGGGATAGTCCTCGAGCGTTGCTTGCTCATGCTCCCAAGAGAACTTGTCACGCCCACAGTTATCCCAATGCACCTTCACGAGCTTGACTTATTTGTTCCGCAACTGCCAAACTTCCGAGTCTTCTATACCAACTAAACGAACTCGCGTTCTCAAGTCCTCTTCTATCGGCACTGATGCCGATTCGATCACCAAACTAGCCTCCACTAAGTCCTTCCTCAAGACAGAGACATGGAAGACATCACGCAATCAACTAAGCTCACTGGACAACTCCAACCAATACGCTGCTTCTCCCACCCGTTCTATAACCTTGAAGGGTGCCAAAAAAATCGGACTCAACTTCTTGAGTCGGCGAATCCACGAAACGCCTTTGAACGGCTTGATCTTAAGATAAACCCAGTCGCCTACCGGGAACTCCACATTCCTGTGGCGAGCATTAAAACGCTTGCCAATCTTGAGCCACCTTCATGCGCTCTTGAATGGTTCGCACCAACTCACAAGCGTCAGCTACAACTTCTTTCCCCAAGAGATTGGTGTCTCCTACCTCTGTCCAAGACATCGGTGTTTGACACCGCCTCCCATACAATGCTTCGTATGGCGACATCTTTATACTTGTTTGGTAACTATTGTTATATGCAAACTCTACCATGAAGAGATGATCCTCCCATTTCTTGTCGTATTCAAGAGTACACATCCTCAGTATATCCTCCATAGTATGGTTCGTTCTCTCGTTCTACCCATCAGTTTGAGGATGGAAGGTCGTACTGAACTTGAGCTTCGTGCCTAGGCTTTTTTGCACCAACCTCCAATCCTTAGACGTGAAACGTCCATCGCGGTCGCTAACTATTCTCTTCGGAATCCCATGCAGTCGCACAATGTTGTGAACGTACAATTCCACCAGCTTCTCCACGCCGTCCTCCTTCCGATTTGGGATATAGCGTGCCACTTTGGTCAAGCGATCCACGATCACCCAAATTGCATTGCTACCCTGATGAGATCTAGGTAACCCGCGCACAAAATCCATGGAGATGTCATCAAATTTCCACTCTGGGATAGGAAGAGGCTTCAAAAACCCGCCCGGCTTCTGATACTCGGCCTTCACCAAGGAACACGTTTGGAACCGACTCACATACAATGCTACGTCTCGCTTCAGACCAGGCCACTAATAGGATTTCTTCATATACGAGTAAATCTTTGTACTTCCCGTGTGAATGGAGTACTTTGTGAAGTTGTAACGGCCTCCCAGCACCATGCTTGCAAGGACGGCCGCCGGCACCCCCAACACCACGCTCGAAAGGGTTCAGCATAACCAGGTCTGTAGACCATGCACCCCAACCCCTCTCTGTTCCTGTTTTTCCATAGAGGCAGTTTGTTTCCACTAGGGATCGAACCCAGGACCTTGATAAGAGACTCTTTACCACAACTCTCATCACCAAGTCGTGCACAGGGTAGTTCTACTCATGCTGCTTCAGCTGACGGGAGGCGTAGGCTATTACATGCCCTTTCTGCATCAGAACGGCACCCATCCCCTGATAGGAAGCATTTGTGTACACCTGAAATCCTTCCTTCCCTAAAGGAAGAACAAGTATGGGAGCCAAGGTAATACGATCCTTCAGCTCCTGAAAAGCAGATTCGCATCGTGGCGTCCAAATAAAAGGAGACTCCTTTGTCAGAGACGTAAGAGGGAGGGAAATCTGAGAGAACCCCTTTACGAATTTTCGATAATAACCGGCAATTCCTAAGAAACTTCGAACATTCGAGGCTGTCTTTAGTGGTGGCCAATCCCGTACTGCCTGGACCTTCGCCGGATCTACTACCAAACCTGCTCCACAAATGACATGGCCCAAAAAGGCCACCTCCTTTAGCCAGAACTTACACTTGCTGTACTTGGCATACATCTTATGCTCCCACAGCTTCTCCAAGGACAAGGCCATATGCCTCGCATGCTCCTCCTCCGATCTCGAATAAATAAGGATGTCGTCGATGAATACAATAACAAAGACATCCAAATACTCTTCGAACACCCGGTTCATCAAGGTCATGAGTTCGATCCCTAGTGGCAACAACCTGCCGCTGCTGAAAAACAGGCGCGGAGAGGGGTTGGGGTGCATGGTCTGTAGACTTGGTTAGGCTGAACCCTTTCAAGCGTGGTGCTGGGGGTGCCGGCGGCCGTACTTGCGAGCATGGTGCAGGGGAGGCCGTTACAAAAAGTGCACTTTTTGACCTAAAACCCCTTAATAGGGCAAAGCTTAGGTTTATTCATTTCCAATCTAAAACATCTCCAAATGAGATGATAAACTATACAGAGCCTTATGATGAACCCAGGGACCACTCACAAAAATTTGGGAGGGTTTGGAGATCATTAGACCACTTAATTAAAATACCTTAGTATTATTAAATAAAAATAAAAACCATAGACAAAGTACCTCCAAAAATTCTCATTTTTGGACAGGCCCTAAGTATAGCTAAGGGTAACTCCCTGCCCAAGTTTCAGGTCATTTGGCCAAGGAGTGAAGGGTGGGCACACATTTTAATGTCTGCCTAGCTTTAGGTGTAGATCCAACCAAAAGAAGGGCCGTGGTCAAACCAGTTGACAAAATTGATCCAAATTAATTTTAAAACAAAGTAGACCCATAGAGCTATAAATTATATGTTGACCATTTCCTCATATAGAGCCTCTAAATATTTTTCATTAATTTTCTAAAGTGACTGTTATCTTTGTACAGAAAATCATTTTTAAAGGAAATTGTTTAAATGATCAGCACAGATCTTGAAGCAGATCCAACAGTGCTGGGTCGTCTTCTTCCTCCTACCAAGGGCCGTGATGAGCCTGACCTAGAGCGCGCTCAAGACACTATCTCCGGCCATCCAGCCTCCTCCCTTGCTGGCCACCTCCACCACCACCTTCGTTGAGGTGGCGGCCATTGCTGGGCGGCGGCGCGGCTACCGGAGAGGTGTTTTCCGGCAAAATCGAGAGCTATGTTATTGCGGGGAAAACTAGGAAGAGAATCTCTTCCCGATCGGGCTCAGTTGAGCCTGATATTTAATCCTAAAGAAGGCTAAGATCTACCCGTAGAGAGAGAGGAGGGGAGGACCTTGTTCGCGGGCTAGAGGCGTGCAGATCGACGGATAGCCATTTTCGATGGTGGCGCCGCTTGACTTCTGCAACAGCACGGTAGGAGGGCTCTAAATCTTCAGGTAAAGGCCGGGAAATGTTCCTCTTGGGCAACTAATGGTGTTTAAAGGCTCAGTTAAGAAGGGGAGAGGCCAAAACTTCAATGTCCAATAATGCCATTGAAAGCTTGGCTCGGCCATTGAGGAGGTGGGGTGAACCTGGCTTAATCTAGCCAAGTAATGGATGGAAACTGCTCCTCTTCCCTAGAGGAGAAAAATCCATCCATTAAAGAGGAGGGGAAGGGGGCCACGACATCAAGTGCCATTACTGGCCGTGAAAGCTGGTTCTCGGCCATGGCCGAAACCGTTCTTCATTTTCAAAAACGACGGCCACTTGGCATAACTCCACTTGACCGGTCTACATTTTAAAATAAGAATTAATTAGGTCTTTATAAAATAAACGGCTAATTAACACCTCCTGGCCAACTTCTCGAAACGGCCCGGTTCAACTGAACCGACAACCAAGCCAAAACTTTCAGAAAAAAATTCTAAATAAAATGGCGTTGAGTGAGCTCAGCTCACTCAATGCCATCCAGCCTACGGTGTTGAGTGAGCTTAGCTCACTCAACGCCATCCCGCCTACGTCGTTGAGTGAGCTCGACTCACTCAACGCCCTCCAGACTATGGCATTGAGTGAGCTCAGCTCACTCAACGCCATCCAGACTATAGCGTTGAGTGAGCTCGGCTCACTCAATGCCATCCAGACTACGGAGTTGAGTGAGCTTGGCTCACTCAACGCCATCCAGACTATGACGTTGAGTGAGCTCAGCTCACTCAATGCCATCCATTCTACATAGGATGGTGTTGAGTGTAGTCAGTGCACTCAACACTGTTCAGCTCATGGCGTTGAGTGCACTCTACGCACTCAATGCCATCCAGCCTGAAAGATGGCGTTGAATGCAGTCAGTGCACTCAATGCCATTCTTCTTATGGCGTTGAGTGCACTTGACTCACTCAATGCTAGCTAGCCTTTAGCGTTGAGTGCACTCGACGTACTCAACGCCCAAGCCCAAATCCTGTTTTAGGCAAATTTCTGACCTACTATTTTCAGACCAAAGTGATTTCCTCCTTGAGCCCGAGTCACTTGGAATTCTTGGGCTTCCTCGGGTTTTGTCGTGACTTGGTCAGGACAAAACCTCTCCTAGGGTTATGGTCAGAAATGGGATGTTACAAATCCCTATATACAAAAATAAAAATTTCGTCCCCGAAATTAAGGTTAAGCCTACGTGGGTTTCTACTGGAATAGAAGAAATTGTAACATCCCTACGGTTTAAGGTATACCTGACTCGAAGAGTTCCAGATATTTTTGCTGCATCAAGTCCTGTGGCTCCCATGTATGCTCCTCCTGCCCATGATTGCTCCACAGAACCTTGACTAACAGGACCTTCTTATGTCGCAAGACCCGCACTGCCGTGTCATCGATTCTGACTGGCTCCAAGTTGACTGATCGATCCGAGGCCACCAGGCCGTCTACTGTGGAAATCAGCTGCTCAGGGCGTAGCAGAGCTCTCCGTAGAGAGGAGATGTGGAAGACGTCATGCAATCCCGCTAACTCCGGCGGTAGCTCCAGTCTATAAGCCAAGGGGCCGATCCGCTCCAGGATCCTTTAAGGCCCCATATTTCTCGGACTGAGCTTCTTCCGCCCGCGAACCCACGAGACTTCGTGCATCTGCCGTATCTTCAAGAAAACTTGATCTCCCACTTGGAACTCCACCTGACGATTCCTCGCATCGTAATATTTGGCCTGCCTACTCTAGTCTTCCAACATCCTGTCCCGGATCAATCTAATCTGAGCATCCGTATCCCCCACAAACTCTGAGCCTAGTGCCTACGGATCCTCATTCTGAACCCATGATAGTGGGGTCCTGTACCTTCATCCATACAATGCCTCATATGGAGCCATGCCTATGCTGGACTGATGGGCGTTGTTATACGAAAACTCGACCAGTGGCAACAACCTCTCCCAAGGCTCGCCGCGGTCCAAAATACATAGGCGCAAAAGATCTTCACATGTACAGTTGGTGCGCTTTGTCTGCCCGTCGTTCTAAGGGTGAAAAGCCTTGCTGAATGTCAACCGAGAACCCAGATGGGCCTGAAATGACCTCCACTCCCTATATGTAAACCGTCCATCCCGATCCAAAATGATAGTCTTGGGCACGCCATGATAATGCACAAACTACTAAATGAACCTCCATACTAATACACCAACCGGGGTGTCTTTCGCCACTGGAATGAATCTGGCCACCTTCGTTAACCGGTCCACTATCACCAAGATCGAGTCATTTCCCACACTGGATCGAGGTAGCCCATGTATGAAATCTATGGCTATATCCTAAAATTTCCACTCCGGCACCGGAAGTGGCTGCAGTAAGCCGGCCGGATTCCTACACTCTGCCTTTACGAGTTGGAAGACCTCACAATGCGTCACAAAGTACGTAATGTCCTTCTTCATACCCGGCCATTACATCGTCCTCTTCAAATCTTTTACTATCTTGGTGATTCCCGGGTGCACCAAGTATCGGCTGTAGTGAGCTTCCGTCATAATGTCCTCCCAGATCTGGCCTCTTGCCGGTATGTAGACACTGCCTCTGAAACACTGGAGACCATCCCTCAAAGAGTAATCTCCTATCGTGCCTTCCTCTAAGGCTCTGAATATCGGCTCAGCCCTCACATCTAGCTTCTGCCCATCTCTGATGCGGTCCCGAATATCATCAATGGTAACCATCGATCCCAGGTAATCCATGTATAACTCCGGGTCATCCTCGGACACTAGTTATTTCTGTATCTCCTCGAATGATTTAACCAACTCCAAGGCCATCAGCTGTGGGCCTACTCCTGACGTATCCGCTCTCCGGCTCAAAGCGTCTGCGACCACGTTTGCCTTCCCCGGATGATAGTGCATGGTATACTGGTAGTCCGATAGAAACTCCACCCAGCGTCTCTGCCTGATGTTTAAATCCTTCCGTGTGTCTACGTATTTCAAGTTCTTGTGGTCTGAGAAGATGTCGCAGTGAACTCCGTAGAGATAGTGCCGCCAAATCTTAAGAGCAAAAACAACTGCCCTCGGCATACCCCGTGAAGGGATCTCAAAGGGAACTAGGAACAATGATGGTAGCTGAAGCCCATCGTTACCTTTCACAAGGCACTTAATTTTATTGGTTAATACCCATTACCCGATCCCTTTTAAATTACTTTGGATCTAACCCTAGTGTATCAAGACTCTTCCTCTCCTGCCGGGGAGGACGATCTTTCGTCAATCCTGAGCACCTCTTATGACTAGACAACCTACCACCCTATCCCTATCTTGACCACTGAGGGTACATTCTTATTCATTCCTAGTCATCTTGCTAATACTCCAATCCCCAAGATCATTTTGCACCTTAATATAACTTATGCAGTTTTGACTAAATGCAGACCATTCTAAGTTATATGAGATGCACAAAGGGAGGTACTCCAAATTGTCTTCCAAAACTCCTATAAAATTTACTGGATGTCTATCATGTCCTACTTAAAATCAGAGATTCATAATTTTCCTAATTTAACCTATATTTAATTATTTTCTTCCAAAACTATAATATGGAGATTTATAACATTAAGTACACTTTTCAGGTATGTATAAGGCTCCATAAAATTATGACAAATACTAAACAGCAAATTAACAGCAAATCCAAATCTCATATAATTTTTGCAAGGTTTAAATCATTATTCCTTAACTTTGGAATATTTTAGAAATATTAAATTAAAGGGGCAAGTAATGCATTTAAGCTTCCAAAAATTATACAAAAATTCCAGTATGACAATTTATACCCTACAAATATCCTAACAAAGTTTCATAATTTTGCAGCAATAAATGAGCTCTGAATAAATTATTTACCAAAATTGCTTTTTTTATACTTGTAAAAGAAGTGCTAAAAATAATGTTCAAAATTCTCAATTAAATTTCCAGGGGTTCATACTAACTTTAAAACTACACTACCCAAGTTTCACCACAGTTTAGTGAGTTTAAATAAATTTTTCTATCACTAAAAGATTTGTGCCCTAAACTAGGGTTAGGGTTTTGAGGGAATTATTCACTTTAAAATCCATTTAGATTTCTGCCAGAGGATTCTAGAAACCCTAGAATATTCTCCACCAAGTTTCAAATCATATCAAGGTCATTTGACCACCTTCCCTTAACAAACCACCAAGAACCATCCTTAGGGTTTGGCCTTGGGTCCTAGGATAAATTGATAATACGTTTTGTAGCCTAAACTATTATCGTATTTTATATTTTATATTGTACAAATTATGTCTATTATTAGTTTATTTTTATCCTTTTTATGTAAATTTTATTGCCACTAACTTTTTCCTGTCTTTTTGCAGGTTTCCAGAAAAATTTCCAAAATGACCTGTCACGCCCCCTGTCACGCCCTCCCTGGGCGTGACGTAGGGCCCAGGGACCCGATCCCGAGGACACCTGCTGGAAGGGACAGAAAACGGTCAAAACCGCTGTCACGCCCTCCTGTCATGCCCTCCCTGGGCGTGTCACTAGGCGTGACCAGGGGCGTGTCGCCCTCTGCCGCAAAGCTGCCGCCGCATTAAATGCCCTTCCGCCTCAGCACGCAAATAGTACTGTCACGCCCCATGTCACGCCCGTGACATGGGTGTGACACCTTCCTTTTTCGGCGACTGATGGATTTCCGACCAATGATTTGGACATGACATGCCTGTCACGCCCCCCTGTCACGGGCGTGACCTAGGCCGTGAACACCGACGTACCGAAGCAATCATCCCTCCCGCCAGAAACCAGAGCCCGAGGTCAAATCCGTACCTGTCACGCCCCCTGACACGCCCCCCCTAGGGCGTGTCGGAGGGCGTGACCAACCCGAGAAATTTTCTATAAATTGAGCCCCCCTCCTCCCCATTTCAGCAAGCTTTGGTTGAGTGGGGGAGGTGCTGCCCCTTTGTTTCTTGATCCTTTTTCATGCTTTCTCTCTCTCTCTCCCCCTCTCTTTGTACTTTTTGGTTAACCCTAGTTTAATCTTAGTTTGTGCTAGCTTTTATTGTAATTTTCTTCTTGCTTAGTGCTTAATGTAGGGCTAGAATAGGGTTTAATTTTCATGCACTTGTAACTTTATTTTCATTAGTGTAACTTGCCCTTTTTCATTAATAAAATTGTTCTTCCCTTAGCTTGTGTTCTTCTTATGTTTTTCTACTCATCTCCCCCCCTCCACTCCATTATGATTAACTAATCCTCCTTGTACTCGATCTTGATGATCCGAGGTTAGAGCGATTATGTTATGATGTTTTAATTAATCTTTTCTTTTTAGGTTAGGGCCTTGAATTACTCTTGATTAATCACGGGTTGGGGGTATATTTTCGATATATACTCTCCGCCTTTGCTTTCATTCTGGGCTAGCCGAGAGGCCGAAAGAATGAAGTGAGCATTCAAGAGTAAAGGGAGTTGTACGCACCCCTCGAGAGAGGCAGACGTCCAAATCTCCCGGATTGGAGTAAAATCCAATAGTGGGGTTCACCGTGTAAAGCGAGTTTTAGGCCTCCGATTTAGACGAGAGTTGGTCGGACCTTCCTAAACTCAGTTGGGCACGACTTCGAGAGAAGCGTGTTCAAGCTTTAGGAACCTCCACGGTCAAGGACCCTAATCCTATTAAGTTTAGATTTTTATCGCATTTTCTTAATCGTCTTTAGCCGAGGTGAATCTTGATCGGGTGCATTTCCATTTCATATTGTTCTACCTTTCGTAGTAATCTCATATATTGTGCTCTTTAATTAACTGCAGTAGTTTCCTTCCTAGCATAGTTCTTTACTTAACAGCTTTATCTAATTGCAGTGTTTCTCTTTCTACTATAACTTTACTTTCTCCCCTGCACTTAGATTTTCTAAAACCCTAGTTTTTCCGTCGATAAGATAATAGCGTTCGTGTGAGTAAGCTTAGCCAACAGTTCCCGGATTTCAAAACGACACTTGTGTCCCCTTGCTACAATTCGATAGGTATACTTGCCTCATCGGGTTGCTAGTTCGGTTGCGTTTATTTTCTTCGAACCCTAGCGCGCAATAAGTTTTTGGCGCCGTTGCCGGGGACCCAACTTCCGTTGATATTTTGAAAACACGAACCTATTAATTTTATCTCTTCTCTTTCTCATCCCCTTTCTTTTAAATTTTAAAAATCAAAAAAAAAAATTTTTCACCGCTCTTAATAGTAACCAACTTCACAATTTTTCTACGCCACCTAATTCTCTCGAAAAGGGCAAAGGGCTTTAAGCGCCACTGTCTTGTCTATTACCTTGCGAACCCTTCACGGGGTAGTCCTTGGGAAGTTCGGGAGTTAATCTATAAAAAAAAATCTATTTCAAAAAAAAAATTTTAATTTAATTTTCTAAATCTAGTTTTTCTTTCTAGTTTATCCTTTTTCTCTTTCTCTTCTTCTTTTCTGTTCTTTTAGTGCATGACCCGCGGGAGTCCGTCGGTTATTTTGGACTTGGACCACGAAATTGTGCGTACTCTTCGGAGAAGATCGCGATTTCAAGGTCCTACTATCCAAGTGCCGGTTGAGGACTCCGAGTCATTTAATACTTTAAGAATGGAAGAACCCAACGTAGATGAGGCCGTGCAAAGGACTATGTCCTATTATGCACGACCGAACCTCGAGGGAACAGAATCGAGTATAGTCCGCCCTACTATAGCAAATAATAACTTTGAACTAAAGCCTAGCATAATTCAAATGGTGCAGCAATATGTGCAATTTGACGGACTTCAAGATGAAGATCCGAATGCACACATAGCTAGCTTTCTTGAAATTTGCGACACCTTCAAGATAAATGGTGTCACAAATGATGCGATCAGGCTAAGACTCTTCCCCTTCTCTCTCAGAACTAAAGCTAAGCAGTGGCTTAACACACTTCCGAAAAATAGCATAACCACTTGGAAGTTAACTGAAAAATTTTTGGCGAAGTATTTTCCGCCAACTAAAACTGCAAAACTTAGGAACGACATCTCTGCCTTCGGACAAATAGACTCTGAAACCCTATATGAAACCTGGGAGAGATTTAAAGAATTATTAAGATGATGCCCACATCACGCGCTGCCTGTATGGTTACAAGTGCAGACGTTTTATAACGGGCTAAATCAAAGCACGAAGCAAATGATAGACGCAGCTTCTGGCGGTACTTTAAATCATAAGACCCCGGAAGCCGCTCTTGAGCTTTTTGAGGACATGGCCATGAACACTTATCAGTGGAATGTGCCTAGGTCCCGCCCGAACAAGCCTGCAGGTATCTATGAAGTGGACAACGTCTCCCAGCTCGCTCTGCAGGTAGAAATCCTAAGCAAAAAGATAACGGAGATGACTGCTGCCTCCGCCCCTCAGGTATGGGAATCTGCAACCCCTACTCCAGAACATTTAGATTATGTTAATAATTTGCCTAGAACTGCTTTTAATAATTTTTCTGCTGCGAATTTTCATCCGCCTGGTTTTAATTTTCCGAATTGTTATAACCCCGCTTTAAGAAATCACCCGAACTTTTCATGGAGTAATCCATCGAATGCGATGCGCCCACCTCCACAAAATGATTTTTCTGCACAACCACCACCACCACCACCACTTCTTCAAAATTACCCAAAACCTCCAAGCTTGGAGGAATTACTTTCTAAATATATCACCACAAATGACGCCACCATAAGAACTTTAACCGGAAGCGTAAAAAGTTTAGAAAATCAGGTAGGACAGCTCGCGAAAATAATTTCTGAGCGACCCGCAGGGTCTCTTCCTTCCAATACCGAACCCATCCCGAGAGAGCAAGCGAAAGCTATAACTCTTCGGAGTGGGAAGCAAGTCTCCGGTATGGTAAGTGAAGAGCCCAAGGCAAGCTCCGCCTCTGCTTTTAAAAATCAAAGCTCCGCTTCCGCTTTTAAAAATCAAAGCTCCGCTCCCGCTTTTAAAAATCAAAGCTCTGCTCCGCTTCCACCCTCTGCTGAAGAAGTAATCACCCCCACTTTAGAAAATAATCTCACTCCACCACCCATCTTCAAAAATAATTCAACTCCTCCATACCCCTCTGAACTTAATAGACAACGTCAAGATGATCAGTAATCCCGCTTCTTAGAAATCTTCAAACAAATCCACATTAATCTTCCCTTCCACGATGCTATTTCGCAAATGCCGAAATACGCCAAATATCTTAAAGACCTCCTCACAAACAAGAAGAAGTTAGAGAATCTATCGCACGTCACGCTAAACGCCGAGTGCTCCGCCGTTTTAACAAACGGTTTGCCGAAGAAAATCAGTGACCCGGGTAGTTTCTCTATCCCGTGTGTCTTCGGTGATCTCTTTGTTAAACACGCGTTGGCCGACTTAGGCGCAAGTATAAACCTGATGCCCTTTTCATTGTTCAAAAAGTTAGGAATTGGTAGCCTTAACCCCACGCGTATGAGTATCCAGCTAGCCGATAGATCCGTCAAGTACCCGTTAGGAATAGTGGAGGACGTTCTAGTGAAAGTCGACAAGTTCATCTTCCCGGTGGACTTTGTCATTCTGGACATCGAAGAAGACGTCGAGGTTCCCCTGATCCTTGGCCGACCCTTCCTTGCCACCTCCCGGGCCATCATTGACGTAAGCAATGGTAAGCTCTTTCTTCGAGTAGGCGACGACGAAGTCACATTTCCTATCACCCCTTCGATGAAGAACACCTTAGCGAACGATGACTCATGTTTTTTCGTAGACGCCGTGAGTGATGATTCTTCCTACTGCCTCTCTGACTTTGAAAAAGAATTTTCTACTTTTTGCTCCTCTTCTCTTACAACAGAATCACTGCAAGGAAGTGATGAATCTTCTTATTGTCTTTCTGAGTTTGAAAAAGAGTTTTCTGATTTTTGTTCTTCCTCTTTTCTTACCACTGAATCTGTACAAGAAGCCGTCTTGGCTGCTAGCCCCACCCCTTATTACGTTCCTTATAAAAAAGTTTATGAAGATATTATATTCGAAAAAGAAAGAATCTCAAAATCCTCTTATGAAGAACCCCCTACCCTAGAACTTAAAGAACTTCCCGAACACCTTAAGTATGCTTTCTTAGAAAAAGACTCCAAGTTACCAGTTATCGTTTCGGCCTACCTCACGGATATGCAGAACGATAAACTTCTTCTAGTTCTACGTAAGCATCGCCGGGCTATTGCTTGGCAAATTTCTGATATCAAGGGCATAAGCCCATCTTTCTGTACACATAAAATTCTAATGGAAGATAATTCGCGTAACTCTATTCAACCTCAGCGCCGTATTAACCCGAATATGAAAGAAGTAGTTAAGGGCGAGGTTATGAAACTATTAGACGCAGGAATTATCTACCCTATATCGGACAGTAAGTGGGTTAGCCCCGTTCAGGTAGTTCCAAAAAAGGGAGGGATAACTGTAGTTAGTAATGAGAATAATGAATTAATCCCGACACGGACGGTGACGGGTTGGCGTATGTGCATAGATTACCGTAAGTTAAATGACGCCACCCGCAAGGACCACTTCCCTTTACCGTTTATCGACCAGATTTTAGAACGTCTCTCCGGTCATAGCTTTTATTGTTTTCTCGATGGCCTCTCGGGGTACTTTCAAATACCCATCTCTCCCGAGGACCAAGAGAAAACTACGTTTACTTGTCCCTTCGGCACCTTCGCGTACCGAAGAATGCCGTTTGGATTATGCAATGCGCCGGCTACATTCCAACGATGTATGCTCGCAATATTTGACAAGTACGTAGAAAGCATTATGGAGGTATTCATGGACGATTTCTCCGTGTTCGGCGACTCCTTCGATAGATGTTTAGAAAACCTCGAAAAAGTCTTAGAACGATGCGAAGAAACTAACCTTGCCCTAAATTGGGAAAAATGCCATTTTATGGTGAGGGAAGGGTTAGTTTTAGGTCATAAAATTTCTGCTAAAGGTATTGAGTTAGACGTTGCCAAGATAGAAGTTATTGAGAAGTTGCCGCCACCTACAAACATAAAAGCTATAAGAAGTTTCCTAGGCCACGCTGGTTTTTATCGTCGTTTTATAAAGGACTTCTCCAAGATCACTAAGCCCCTCACCCATCTCTTAGAAAAAGACGCTCCATTCATTTTTGATGACTCTTGTATTTCTACCTTTGAATTAATTAAAGAAAAGTTAATTAACGCGCCAATTATGATAGCTCCGGTGTGGGACCTTCCTTTCGAGTTTATGTGCGATGCGAGTAGTTTTGCGGTGGGGGCGGTATTAGGTCAACGCATATCTAAGAACTTCCACCCCATCTATTACGCTAGTAAAACCCTCACATCTGCACAAGAAAATTACACCACAACCGAGAAGGAGCTCTTAGCTGTAGTATTTGCGTTTGATAAATTTTGCCCTTACATTACACTTTCAAAAATCATTGTTTTTACGGACCACTCGTCCCTCAAGTACCTTCTTGCCAAAACGGATGCCAAGCCTCGCTTGATTCGCTGGGTCTTACTCCTCCAGGAGTTTGACTTAGAGATCCGTGATAAGCGAGGAGCCGAGAACTTGGCCGCCGACCATTTATCAAGATTAGATAACCCCTTTATAGAAAAATTAAATGAAAAATCTTTTAATGACTATTTCCCTGATGAGAAGCTGCTTTTAGTTAATACATCTACTTCTCCTTGGTTCGCGCACATCGCCAACTATCTAGTGGCCCGGGTGCTCCCAAAAGAGTTCTCCTCTCAGCAAAAGAAGAAATTCTTTTCTGAGCTGAAGAACTACTTTTGGGAAGACCCATATCTTTTCAAAATTTGTGCGGATCAAGTGATAAGGAGATGTGTTTCTTGTGATGAAGGAATTGATATTCTAAAACATTTGCATGAAGGTTCGACAGGTGGGCACTATCAAGCTGCTCGCACCGCTCATAAGGTGCTTTGCGCGGGTTTTTACTGGCCTAGCCTGTTTAAAGACGCGCAAGCCTTTGTGAGCAGGTGTGATAGTTGCCAACGGTCGGGCAATATTTCTAATAAAAATGAAATGCCGCAAAATTATTTCTTAGAGTGCGAAATTTTCGACCTCTGGGGAATTGATTTTGTTGGCCCCCTTCCTTCTAGCTTCGGAAACAAATATATTTTAGTTGTTGTTGATTATGTTTCACGATGGGCTGAGGCCCAAGCTCTTCCTACGAACAACTCCCGAGTTGTAGTCACGTTTTTAAAAAAATTATTTTCTAGATTTGGTACGCCTCGCGCAATCATTAGCGATAGGGGTTCCCATTTTTGTAACGCGCAATTTTCAAAAATTCTTACCAAATACGGCGTTACGCATAAGCTTTCCACTGCCTACCACCCCCAAACTAACGGTCAAGTCGAAGTAGTTAATAGAGAAATAAAAAGAATATTAGAAAAGACTGTTTCAACTTCTAGAAAAGACTGGTCAGCCAAACTTGACGATGCCTTATGGGCCTACCGAACAACGTACAAAACCGCCCTCGGATGTACGCCGTATCGGCTGGTCTATGGAAAATCGTGCCATCTACCCGTAGAGTTAGAACACCGCGCCTTTTGGGCCTTAAAATTTTTAAACTTTGATCCCCACTCAGTCGGTGACCTTCGAAAATTTCAACTAAATGAACTCGACGAGTGGCGCTCTTATGCTTATGAAAATAATAAACTTTATAAGGAGCGGACGAAGCGTTTTCACGATAAACACTTAAGGCACCCTAAAAACTTTAAGCCGGGCGACCAAGTCCTTTTATATAATTCTCGTTTACGTTTATTTCCGGGCAAATTAAAATCTCGCTGGTCTGGCCCGTTTTCTGTTTTAGAAGTATTTCCTTATGGAACTGTTTTAATTTCTCACCCTGATAAGGGTAATTTCAAAGTGAATGGTCAGCGTCTTAAACTGTATTTCTCTGGTGATGATGATGTCAGTCCAAACACTATTAAGTTTCTGCTTCACGAACTTTAATCTTGAACTTTTTATTTTTTGCTAAAAATAATTTTATTTCGGGACAACAATATTTTTGGACAAATATTATTTTTGATGCGTCGAGCTCAACGACGCTTTAACCAAAGGGCGCTCTTGGGAGGCAACCCAAGTTATCTTTTTCTGTTTTCTTTATTTTACAATTTTTGCCTCGGACGGCTCCGACAAGCTGAAGCTTCTGCGATCGCCTGCTCCAACATTGCTGAATCCATCACAAAGTCCAAAGAAGACATTCGGGGAGCGACATCACTCAGTTTTCGCAGCAAATAAATCCGGGGAAGTACCTGTATTTCAATTCTGTCTTTCAATTCTGTACTTTATTTTTCTCTCCTTCTCCAATCCCCTTCTTTAGCCATTGAGGACAATGTCTGTTTTAAGCTTGGGGGAGGATTTCCTCCTTCATTTTTGCTTAGTGTAAATAATTTCCTTTTTGTATATATTGTAAATAGTTCCAAAAAAAAAATGAATATCTTAAAATTCCAAAAAAAGAGAAAATTTTTCCAAAATCCAAAAAAAAAGAGAGAATATTTCTCAAAATTAAAAAAATATATATGTGTTTTTGAATAGTTTAGACATTTTGGTATTTCAATAGTACCCCTAGTTTTTAGTTTTGTTTTACTCAAAATCTCCTATAAACAACTTAGTTAATTATAATATTTCTAATCGTTCTTTTTAATTATGTTTCACAAGTAAAATGTTGGCCATGCTGTGTTTCTAATTCACGGTAGCATGTTAAGGTGAAATATTTTTCTAAAACTCGCATTTCTATAATGGTTTTTTGTTGTTTATTTCCTTTACTTTCTTAAAAATTCATCATCCACTTTTTTCTTTTTCGTTTTTGAATAATTTTTGTAAAGTCAACTTTTGAATAACGTAGTAGATGTGAACGATCCAAGTCACCTATTATTTCTATTTTCAAGTTAATTTCATCAATCTTCCTTTATTATCTAGGACTCGCTTTTTGAAAATTTTTCAAACCTTTGTTTTAAATAAATTCAAATGCGTGAAAATGATTTAGGCCGTTTTTGTTTTCGTTTGAGCTTTCTTGCCAACCTAAAAACTTTTACCACTAGTTAGCCATTTTTGAGCCTTTTTCCGATTTCATTTGATAGCTCCTCCTTTCATTTCAGTTTCACCAAAGCCAAAATTTCCAACCTATCGAATCACACTAGCCTTTTTGAGTTTCATAAATTATTTTGACGATTTTGATAGGGTATTTTGTGATTTTTGTGGAGAAAGGTTTTCGAAAAAAAAAGTATGTTCAAAAGTGATGTTTATTTTTTGTTTGGCCAACTCAAAAAGGAAAATAAAAATATTTATGGCCTTTGTTTTGAAAAAAGAAAAAAAAAATGGAAAAGAAAAAAATGAAAAAGAAAGAAAAAAATGTGTATATATTTTTATGAAAATTTTTGAAACTCTTTGCTTGGGTTTAGTGTGATTTTAACCCTTCACGTTTATCTTTGAATTCCACTCCTAATCATTTTCCTAAACCAAACGTTTCTGTCCTATTTAAGTCATTTTGATTCACGCTTTTTGATTTTTATTTAATAACTAAGAAAAGAAAAAAGTAAATCAGTTTTAGTTTTGGATTTAAACGTAGATTTTTGTTAATTAAATTGATATAATTATAATGCGTTGCTTGGATCTAGTAACAACTCAATGCGTGTTTTTCATTTTCGTTGCTTTACTTAAGTCCATTTAAAAAAATCTCGTTAAAATTTTGGATGATTTGTTTTTATTAAGTAAAGTTTATAAAAGTTTTACCATACCTAAATAATTGTTTTAGACTTACATTTCACCTTTTCCCTACTTAGAATTTCGCATAGTACTTGTGTAGGCATAATTAGAACTTTTTGATTAGTCCTTTTATAAATTTCTAGTTTTTATATTTTTGCTTGGGGACAAGCAAAGCTTAAGCTTGGGGGAATTTGATAATACGTTTTGTAGCCTAAACTATTATCGTATTTTATATTTTATATTGTACAAATTATGTCTATTATTAGTTTATTTTTATCCTTTTTATGTAAATTTTATTGCCACTAACTTTTTCCTGTCTTTTTGCAGGTTTCCAGAAAAATTGCCAAAATGACCTGTCACGCCCCCCTGTCACGCCCTCCCTGGGCGTGACGTAGGGCGTGTCACCCGATCCCGAGGACACCTGCTGGAAGGGACAGAAAACGGTCAAAACCGCTATCACGCCCCCCTGTCACGCCCTCCCTGGGCGTGTCACTAGGCGTGACCAGGGGCGTGTCGCCCTCTGCCGCAAAGCTGCCGCCGCATTAAATGCCCTTCCGCCTCAGCATGCAAATAGTACTATCACGCCCCATGTCACGCCCGTGACATGGGCGTGACACCTTCCTTTTTCGGCGACTGACGGATTTTCGACCAATGATTTGGACATGACATGCCTGTCACGCCCCCCTGTCACGGGCGTGACCTAGGGCGTGACCACCGACGTACCGAAGCAATCATCCCTCCCGCCAGAAACCAGAGCCCGAGGTCAAATCCGTACCTGTCATGCCCCCTGACATGCCCCCCTAGGGCGTGTCGGAGGGCGTGACCAACCCGAGAAATTTTCTATAAATTGAGCCCCCCTCCTCCCCATTTCAGCAAGCTTTGGTTGAGTGGGGGAGGTGCTGCCCCTTTGTTTCTTGATCCTTTTTCATGCTTTCTCTCTCTCTCTCCCCCTCTCTTTGTACTTTTTGGTTAACCCTAGTTTAATCTTAGTTTGTGCTAGCTTTTATTGTAATTTTCTTCTTGCTTAGTGCTTAATGTAGGGCTAGAATAGGGTTTAATTTTCATGCACTTGTAACTTTATTTTCATTAGTGTAACTTGCCCTTTTTCATTAATAAAATTGTTCTTCCCTTAGCTTGTGTTCTTCTTATGTTTTTCTACTCATCTCCCCCCCTCCACTCCATTATGATTAACTAATCCTCCTTGTACTCGATCTTGATGATCCGAGGTTAGAGCGATTATGTTATGATGTTTTAATTAATCTTTTCTTTTTAGGTTAGGGCCTTGAATTACTCTTGATTAATCACGGGTTGGGGGTATATTTTCGATATATACTCTCCGCCTTTGCTTTCATTCTGGGCTAGCCGAGAGGCCGAAAGAATGAAGTGAGCATTCAAGAGTAAAGGGAGTTGTACGCACCCCTCGAGAGAGGCAGACGTCCAAATCTCCCGGATTGGAGTAAAATCCAATAGTGGGGTTCACCGCGTAAAGCGAGTTTTAGGCCTCCGATTTAGACGAGAGTCGGTCGGACCTTCATAAACTCAGTTGGGCACGACTTTGAGAGAAGCGTGTTCAAGCTTTAGGAACCTCCACGGTCAAGGACCCTTATCCTATTAAGTTTAGATTTTTATCGCATTTTCTTAATCGTCTTTAGCTGAGGTGAATCTTGATCGGGTGCATTTCCATTTCATATCGTTCTACCTTTCGTAGTAATCTCATATATTGTGCTCTTTAATTAACTGCAGTAGTTTCCTTCCTAGCATAGTTCTTTACTTAACAGCTTTATCTAATTGCAGTGTTTCTCTTTCTAGTATAACTTTACTTTCTCCCCTGCACTTAGATTTTCTAAAACCCTAGTTTTTCCGTCGATAAGATAATAGCGTTCGTGTGAGTAAGCTTAGCCAACAGTTCCCGGATTTCAATACGACACTTGTGTCCCCTTGCTACAATTCGATAGGTATACTTGCCTCATCGGGTTGCTAGTTCGGTTGCGTTTATTTTCTTCGAACCCTAGCGCGCAACATAAATCTATCCCAATCCACCTCAAAATCCATGAGAGGGTGCTAGAAATCATGTCTAGTTAGTGGTCAAAATCTAAGCCTCTGTTGAGGTGATTTGACCACTCAAATCATAAAGTGCACTTTTTGACCTAAAACCCCTTAATAGGGCAAAGCTTAGGTTTTTTCATTTCCAATCTAAAACATCTCCAAATGAGATGATAAACTATATAGAGCCTTATGATGAACCCAGGGACAACTCACCAAAATTTGGGAGGGTTTGGAGGTCATTAGACAACTTAATTAAAATACCTTAGTATTATTAAATAAAAATAAAAACCATAGACAAAGTACATCCAAAAATTCTCATTTTGGACAGGCCCTAGGTATAGCTAAGGGTAACCCCCTGCCCAAGTTTCAAGTCATTTGGCCAAGGGGTGAAGGGTGGGCACACATTTTAATCTCTGCCTAGCTTTAGGTGTAGATCCCACCAAAAGAGGGGCCCTGGTCAAACCAGTTGACCAAATTGACCCAAATAAATTTTTAAATAAAGTAGACCCATAGAGCTATAAATTATATGTTGACCATTTCCTCATATAAGACCTCTAAGTATTTTTCATTAATTTTCTAAAGTGACTATTATCTTAGTACAGAAAATCATTTTTAAAGGAAAGGGTTTAAATGATAAGCACAGCTCTTGAAGCATATAGTACAGTGCATGGTCATCTTCTTCCTACTACCAAGGGCCATGATGAGCCCGACCTGGAGCGCATTCCAGACGCTGTTGCCGGCCATCCAGCCTCCTCCCTGGCCGGCCACCGCCATCGCCACCTCCGTTGTGGTGGCGGCCATCGCCGGGTGGCGGCGCGGCCGCCGGAGAGGTGTTTTCCGGCAAAACCGAGAGCTATGTTGTTGCGGGGAAAACTAGGAAGAGAAGCTATTCCCGATCAGGCTCAGTTGAGCCCGATACTTAATCCTAAAGAAGGCTAAGATATACCCGTAGAGAGAGAGGAGGGGAGGACCTTGTTCGCGGGCTAGAGGCGTGCAGATCGACGGAAAGCCATTTTCGATGGTGGCGCCGCTCGACTTCTACAACAACACGATGGGAGGGCTCAAAATCTTCAGGTAAAGGCTGGGAAACATTCCTCTTGGGCCACTGATGGTGTTTAAAGGCTCGGTTAAGAAGGGGAGAGGCCAAAACTTCAATGGCCATTAATGCCATTGAAATCTTGGCTCGGCCATGGACGAGGTGGGGTAAACCTGGCTTAATCAAGCCAAGTAATGGCTGGAAACTCCTCCTCTTCCATAGAGGAGTCGAATACAACCATTAGAGAGGAGGGGAAGGGGGATACGACATCAAGTGCCATTACTGGTCGTGAAAGCTGGTTCTCGGCCATGGCCGAAACCGTTCTTCATTTTCAAAAATGACGGCCACGTGGCATAAATCCACATGACCGGTCTATATTTTAAAATAAGACTTAATTAGGTCTTAATAAAAGAAATGGCTAATTAACACCTCCTGGCCCACTTCTCGAAACGGCCCGGTTCAACTGAACCAGCAACCAAGCAAAAACTTTCAGAAAAAAAATCTAAGTAAAATGGCGTTGAGTGAGCTCAGCTCACTCAACACCATCCAGCCTACGGCATTGAGTGAGCTCAGCTCACTTTCCCGCCTACGGCGTTGAGTGAGCTCGGCTAGCTCAACGCCATCCAGACTACGGTGTTGAGTGAGCTCGACTCACTCAACGCCATCCAGACTATGGTGTTGAGTGATCTAGGATCACTCAATGCCATCCAGACTACGGCATTGAGTGAGCTCGGCTCACTCAATGCCATCCAGAATACGGCATTGAGTGAGCTCGGCTCACTCAACTCCATCCATACTACGGTGTTGAGTGAGCTCGGCTCACTCAATGCCATCCAGACTATGGCGTTGAGTGAGCTCGGCTCATTCAACGCCATCCAGAATATGGCGTTGAGTGAGCTCGGCTCACTCAATGCCATCCAGACTATGGCGTTGAGTGAGCTCAGCTCACTAAATGCCCTCCAGACTATGGCATTGAGTGAGCTCAGCTCACTCAACGCCATCCAGTCTACACAGGATGGTGTTGAGTGCAGTCAGTGCACTCATTTCCATTCAGCTCATGGCTTTGAGTGCACTCGACGCACTCAATGCCATCCAGCCTGAAAGATGGTGTTGAGTTTAGTCAGTGCACTCAACGCCATTCTGCTTATGGCATTGAGTGCACTCGACACACTCAACGCCAGCCAGCCTTTGGCATTGAGTGCACTCGACGTACTCAATGCCCAAGCCCAAATCCTATTTTAGGCAAATTTCTTACCTACTATTTGCAGAGCAAAGTGATTTCCTCCTTGTGCCCGGGTCACTTCGCCTTCTTGGGCTTCCTAGGGTTTTGTCATGACTTGGTCATGACAAAACCTTTCTTAGGGGTCTGGTCGAAAATGGGATGTTATAGAAGTGGGTCTCAAACATCAACTCCTCACGGAGCTTGCCGAACTGCGGTACACAAATCCTCCCGCCCTTCCTCAAAATCCCATCAATCATCTCCCAGGCACTGCCCTCGCCCATTTGAGCTTCCTCCACGTACGGTTGGAACTCCGTATCCAAATGGGTCGCTTCCCGAATGCGATCGCACAAATCGTTTTGCATTTCAATCCAGTTCAACCGAGCCACATTAGACTCGCCTCTGGCCACACACTCCATGTCGACGGACTCCCAGTCCCACCTCAACCGCTCATCATGAGCTTCGATCCAATTCCCTTGCCCAGAGTATTTTCTACTCAAGGCATCAGCCACCAAATTGGCTTTGCCTGGCGTGTACTGAATCGCCATATCGTAGTCTCCAAGGAACTCAACCCACCTGCGCTGCCGTATATTTAAGTCCTTCTGATCTAGGAGATACTTCAGACTTTTGTGATCCGTGTAGATCTCCACCTTCGCACCATAAACGTAGTGCTGCCACAATTTCAGTGCAAAAATTACCGCCGCCAATTCTAAATCATGGACGGGGTAGTTTCTCTTATGAGGCTTCAATTGCCTAGACCCAAAGGCGATCACACTGCCATGTTGCACTAATACGCACCCTAAACCACATCCGGACGCATCACTGAAAATTTAAAATCCTCTAGTCCCCTTTGGCAGACTTAGGATTGGAGCTGTCATCAGCCTTTCCTTCAGGGTATCAAATGCCTGACTACACTCTTGTGTCCACACGAACTTCTGATCCTTGCGAGTTAGTGAGGTGAGGGGTAGAGCTATCTGCGAAAAGTTTTCCACAAACCTTCGATAGTGCCCGGCTAGTCCAAGAAAGCTCCGAACTTCCGCCACGGTCCTCAATACTGGCCAATCTCTGATGGCTTCCACTTTTGTTGGATCTACTGATAGCCCATCTCCACTATTCACATGGCCCAAAAATGCCACTTTCTCTAACCAGAATTCGCACTTGGAGAACTTCGCATAAAGTTGGTTCTCTCTCAACACTTGCAACACTAATCTCAAGTGAGTCTCGTGCTCTTCTTCCGACTTGGAAAACACAAGGATGTCATCAATAAAGACGACTATAAATGAGTCCAAGTATTTGCGAAAAACTCAGTTCATCAAGTCCCTGAATACGGATGGTGCGTTTGTCAGCCCGAATGGCAACACCGAAAATTCAAAGTGACCATACCTCATGCCAAACGCGGTCTTGGGTATATCTTTGTCTCGAATTCGTAACTAATAGTATCCCGACTTCAATTCTAACTTGGAATACACCACCGACCCCACCAACTGGTCGAATAAATCGTCTATCCGAGGAATCAGATACTTATTCTTAATAGTCAGTTTGTTCAACTCTCGATAGTCTATGCACAACCGCATACTACCGTCTTTCTTTTTCACGAATAACACCGGCGCGCTCCACGGTGAAGAACTAGGTCTGATATAACCCTGCTCCAAAAGCTCCTGGAACTGAACTTTAAGCTCAGCCAACTCCTTTGGTGCCATCCTAAAGGGAGGACGAGACACTGGCCTAGCCTCTTGCACTAGCTCGATAGAGAAATCAATCCCCCGCCAAGGAGGTGCTCCCAGAAGCTCCTCATGAAACACGTCTTCGAACTCTGCCACTACGGGTACTTCTCTAAGAGATAACCTGGAAAGGCTAACCTCCAATAGTGCTACTAGGGCTACACCTCCTTGGTTAACTCCCTGTGCTAACTGCATGGCCGAAACTAGGGAACAGGCCACTCCGTGAACACCCTCAAACTTAACTTCTGCTTGCCCTACGCCCCTCAAGGTTACCACCTTGGACAGGCAGTCGATATTGGCACGCTGCTCTGCTAGCCAGTCCATCCCCAATATTACGTCAAACTCAGCCAACGGTAAGAATTCCTCCATCAACATGAAGTTGACTCCATCTAGACTCCAACATATACGTTCTTTAGCCCTGGTAGTCATAGATGACCCATTAGGCATGTGCACTTTCAATTCTATGTCCTTTGAGAAAGACTCAACTCCAATCCTCCGGATAAAGCTTTCCGCAAGGAAGGAGTGCAATTCTCCCGTATCAAATAGTACCCTAGTGGGGTACCCAGAAACTATCACAAAGCCTAAACACATGTAACAAACATAAACGGCCTGAATTCATGAAAACCCAAGGTGTAAGTTAAACTCTCATAGCTGTCACCACATCGGGTTGACGGATCGCTTCCTGTTGCCCAAGGTTATAGGCCCTTGGCTGCACCGGTTGAAACCAAGAAGCGCTCGACTCCGCCATCTTCCCTTTCTCTGCGGCACTGGGGCCAGAGCGCATAGTCTGCTCCTGTCTTATTTCTTGCTCAGTGCCCCCTTGAGTACAAAATCTTGCTATGTGCCCTGCCTTGCCACAATTATAGCACGTCAGAGGTCCCTTAGAGCGAGACCCTCCGGACGTCCAGTTACTTTTCTCACAAGACTTGTATGGGTGAGGCTTCTTCTTCCATCTGCTCCCTTTCGACTTCTCGTGGGACTGAGAAGGCTTCCCTTCCCCTTGCTTGGGTGTGCAACCCTTGCGGCGCTGGGTTCGCTCCATATCACTTTCCAAAATCCTGGCTGCCTCAACCAATTCGTTGAAACCCGCGTGTTTCATAGATATGAGGGGCTGTCTCAGATTCTCCCTCAATCCATGGTAGAAGATATAGTCTTTCTCTTCCTCATCCGCCATGGTCTTTCCCGCATAACGACACAAACGAGTGAATTCTTGAACATACTCGTCCACGGTCTTGCCTTGCTGCACCAAGTGCGGAAACTATCTCTGGAGGGCTAACCTTGTCGACGCGGGAATGTACTTCTTCAGGAAAGCATTCCCAAACTCATTAATGGGCGGGGTACGTCCAGGAAACTGCCGGCCACTATTGCTCACCCACCCCAACTTGGCGTCTCCTTCCAACATGAAGGCTGCTAACTTTGCTTTCTTCTCGTCTAATGTCTCTGCTGTTCTCAAAAGCTCCTGAACCCGAGCCATCCAATCCTCTGCATCTGTTGGCATGCCGAATCCCTTAAAGGTTGGAGGTTGGAAGCTCAGGAAATACTTCATTTGCCGGTCACCATGCCCGACAATCACCCTTTCGGCCAGCGGCTCTGCCCGCCTGGCTTCCTTGCCCGGCATGGCCGTCGCCGTATCCGGGGTAGCAGGAGTTGCCACCTGAGCAATGGGGGATGCTACTTGTGCTGCCGCTGTAGCTTGGGCCGCCACCATCACTTCTGTAAGCATGCAGCAAAAGTCAGCCGGCGTTAACCCCATGCTTTATAGACCTTGTGCAGTACCGCTACTCGCCGAGAGCTCTTATGCTGGCCTCGACGTGTAACGCCCCAAAAATGTTGTAGGAGCGACGGGGATCGCTTTTGGCCAAGTCAGTTTTTTTGGAGCATGTGACACGGGTCCCGACACGGCCGTGTCGGAGGCCGTGTCGGCTGTGTCGAGCTCGGTCGTCGAGCTGGCCGTGTGGTCGACCATGTTAAGGTCGACGATAGTCGGGTATGGAACACGGCCAGGCACACGGCCGTGTCCCAGGCCGTGTAACATCGGGTCGTTTCGAACTTTTCTGAGGTATTGCACACGGGGCATGACACGGGTCCGGACACGGCCGTGTCCCAGGTGACATGGGCGTGTCAGGGGCCGTGTCAGAGGCCGTGTACTTCTCTGACTGAAAATGTTGAAAACGGGTGTCGTGACACGAGTCACGACACGACCATGTGGAGCGAGACACGGCCGTGTCGAAGGCCGTGCCAGGAGCCGTGTGCTGGTTTTCGAACCGATCAAGACGGCGAATGGGTACCACGACCAAGCACACGGCCGTGTTGCAACCCGTGTTCGGCCCAGTTTTGTGAATTTTTAGGCTGAATCGTGGTCGTTCGTTTCTTTGGTTTGAGATCCGACGGCTGGGGGCTGGATCTGAGGGATTATGCTCGGGAATAGGGTTTGAAACCCTCATTTTCCTTTGGGCTTTATCTCTCTTGATTCTAGAGAGAAGGGAGAGCAAGGAGGAGGAAGAAGGCCAAGATCCGGCCACCGGTGAAGCTTCGGAGGTCCGTTTCACGAGCGGAGTTTAGATCCGCGAAGGTGGGAGCGTTGCGGTGGTTTCCAACCGAGCAAATCTTCTCCATGGCTAGGAAGAGGGGACGGAAGGTAACAACACTTCTCCTCTCGGTTTTTAGGATTTAGGATGCATGAATAGCATCCCCTTCCTTTCATATTCTGAGCACTGAATCTCTCAAATGAGAGGGATTCGTGTAGCCTAGGTTCAAGAGGAACCTCCGGGTGGAGTATGTTCATCCCGGCATGCTTTGCATTAGAGATCCGCTCCGTTAGCGGATTAGGCATTGTGGGTGAAGCTGTGGTCGCGACCGTTAGTCCGACCCGGTGATGTTGCATAGCGAGATGTGAGGATTTGGTAGAAATCCGTAGCGGCAATACGCCGTTGTATGTATGCGTTTTCCCCCTTATATTTGAGTGAGTACTCGTAGTCGGAACCGGATGAGGTTAGCTCCGCTTTGTGCGGTAGATGGTTTCCTTGGAGCACGGGAAAGACACGGTGCGAGTGGCAATTGGGGTGGGGAAACCTTTGTTAGTGCTGTGCTAAGGCGCGGCTATGTCTCCGTGGTCGGCTGGCTTTTCCGTGATGCGCAAGTCATGTGGGGAAAGTGTCCCGGCGAGACTAGCCCCTTGTGTGAGACTGACGAGAATGCCGAGCGGAGGGCAAGACCGGACAATGTAGCCATGAGCGGGTGGGGTCCAGCAAGGCTTCTTAGAATCGGTCAGTGTGAGGCGGAACCCTGACGAGCGAAGTCAGATTGTGCGGGCAAGCCCGGGGGTTATGACCCTTGTGCGGGTGGGGCCTTTGCAAGGTTCCGTGTGACGGCGTGTGTGCCGTTAGGGACATGGTGGTTCCCTTGTGTTTGCGGCTTTAAGCCAATGGGGAAACGGAAGTACCCAGTGTCTGATGTTGTGTTAGATGCATACGAACTAGGGTGCCTTGGGTGAAACCCGGACTGCATTCATGCTGCATAGTCGGCCCCTTTCACTTTGTACAAAACATAGAGAACATGTATGCTGTATGAGACATCCAAGCATGTTTTACCGCTTTATTATATATACTCTTTTGGTATATGAAGTGCTAACTTGCAGGTGGAGTGGTACCCCGGGGTCCGTTAGGGGCGGCCGGGAGGAGATGTGTTTGTTACACAGTAGAGGTCAGCCTTTGCTGACCCACGTTACTTCAAATCCTTACAGGGTAAGGATCGCATGCAGGAGCTAGCGCGCCAGGCGAAAAGCCCTAAGCCTCATGAAGTGTTGCTGTACTTGGTTTCTCTTGGTGTGTTTGCTACTTTTGTTATGTTTTTGTCCGGCTTGCATGCCGAGGTAGCCTAGGAGTGCTTGGCACATTTATATTTTTGTTTGGACTATTATTGTGTAAGGCCTTAAGGCCATTTGATACTCTATCGTTAGTGGATAACTTCTGTCGGTTTGTTCTGTTTCCGCTGTGTATGTCTGGAGTTTTGAGTTTGGGTAGTTTCATATCATCTTTTAATACTAAAGCTGTGGTGTCCGTATGTTGTGGGGCCCCGGCCGGACCCATATTATATAGTCTTTACAGGGGAGGTGTTACAATTTGGTATCAGAGGTAGGTTTGCGTTCCAACGAGAAGTTTTGTGGTCGAAAGTATAAGTCGAGTCGCGTATAAGAAGTTATCCACATAGGAGTATCGCAGGACCATGAGTGTCCTGGTGTTCGAGTCTTGCAATTAGAGACTGATTTGTGTCTTCTTGCTTGTGTTTAGAGTGCATGCAACGAGGCTGGTACCTCGAGGCCAAGAGAAGAGCTCTCGGCAAGTAGTGCGACTGCACAAGGTCCGCTAGGGATGGGGGTCACACCGGCCGACTTCTGTCGTATGCTTGCAGAAGCGATGGTGGCGGCCCAAGCTGCAGCGACATCACAGGTAGCAGCTCCTGTTGCTCAGGTGGTAACTCCTGCTACCCCGGACACGGCGGCGACCGTGCAGGTTGAGGAAGCCAGGCGGGCAGAGCCGCAGGCCGAGAGAGTGGTTGTCGGGCATGGGGACCGACAAATGAAGTACTTTCTGAGTTTCCACACTCCCACCTTCAAGGGAACCGACACACCCACAGATGCAGAGGATTGGTGGGCTAGAATTCAGGAGCTTCTGAGGGAGGCAGAGGTGCCAGATGAGAAAAAGGCAGAGTTTGCCGCCTTTATGATGGAGGGAGATGCCAAGTTATGGTGGGTGAGCCATAGTGGCCGGCAATTTCTAGGACGCACACCGTCCATCGAGGAGTTTGGGAATGCCTTCCTGAAGAAGTACATACCCGCCTCAACAAGGTTAGCCCTCCAGAGGCAGTTCCTACATCTGGTGCAGCGAGACAAGTCAATGGATGACTATGTTCAGGAATTTACTCGCTTGGGTCGCTATGCGGGAACGACCATGGCAGACGATGAAGAGAGGGACAATCTCTTCTACCATGGATTGAGGGAGAACCTAAGACAACCCCTCATATCGATGAAATGTGCGGGTTTCAACGAATTGGTGGAGGCGGCCCGAATTTTGGAGAGTGACATGGAGCGATCCCAGCGTCGCAAGGGTTTCACACCCAAGCAGGGGGAGGAGAAGAAGCCTGCTCAGTCCTATGGAAAGGCGGAAGGGAGCCGATGGAAGAAGAAGCCTCCCCCGTTTAAGTCGGGCAAGAAAAGTAATTGGACGTCCGTAGGGTCACGCTCTAAGGGACCGCAGACGTGTTATAGTTGTGGCAAGCCAGGCCACATAGCAAGATTTTGTACCCAAGGGGGCGCTGAGAAAGAGCCAAGGCAGGAGCAGACTGTGCGCTCCGGCCCCAGTGCTGCAGAGAAAGGGAAGATGGCGGAGTCGAGTGCTTCCTGGTTTCAACCAGTGCAGCCAAGGGCCTACAACCTTGGGCAGCAGGAAGCAATCCGTCAACCCGATGTGGTGACAGGTACGAGAATTCAACCTGCACCTTAGATTTCTTCCTTTCAAGCCTTTTTATGTTTGTTGCATGTGTGTAGGCTTTGTAGTGGTATCAGGGTACCCCGCTAGGGTACTTTTCGATACGGGGGCGTCGCACTCCTTCCTTGCGGAAAGTTTCATCCGGAGGATTGGAGTTGAGTCCTTCTCAACGGACTCAGAGTTGAAGGTGCGCATGCCCAATGGGTCATCTATGACTACCAGGGCTAGAGGCCGGATTTGTTGGAGTCTTGAGGGGGTCGACTTCGTGTTGGTAGCGGCGATCTTGCCATTGTCCGAGTTCGATGTGATCTTGGCGATGAATTGGCTAGTGGAGCAGCGTGCCAGTATCGACTGTTTGTCCAAGGTGGTAACCCTGAGTGGCGTGGGGCAAGCGGAAGTCAAGTTCGAAGGTCTGCATGGAGTGGCCTGCTCCCTAGTTTTGGCACTTCAGTTAGTGCGAGCTGTTAACCAGGGAGGTGTAGCTCTAGTAGCATTGTTGGAGGTTAGCCTCTCCGGGCTATCTCTAGGAGAAGTGCCCGTGGTGGCGGAGTTTGGACATGTTTTTCCCGAGGAGTTACCGGGAGCACCTCCTCGGCGGGAGATTGATTTCTCCATCGAGTTAGTGCCCGAGGCTAGACCGGTGTCACATCCACCATTTAGGATGGCAGCAAAGGAGTTGGCCGAGCTCAAGGTTCAGTTGCAGGAGCTTTTGGAACAAGGGTATATCAGACCCAGCTCTTCACCGTGGAGTGCGCCGGTGTTATTTGTAAAGAAAAAGGATGGTAGTATGCGTTTGTGCATAGACTACCGAGAGTTGAACAAATTGACAATCAAGAATAAGTATCTGATTCCTCGGATAGACGATCTCTTCGACCAGTTGGTGGGGTCGGTGGTGTACTCCAAGTTGGACTTGAAGTCCGGATATTATCAGTTGCGGATTCGTGACGAAGACATACCCAAGACAGCGTTTGGTATGAGATATGGTCATTTTGAGTTCTCGGTGATGCCGTTCGGGTTGACGAATGTGCCGTCTGTGTTCATGGACTTGATGAACCAAGTGTTTCGCGAATACTTGGACAGGTTCGTCGTCGTTTTTATCGATGACATTTTTGTGTATTCCAAGTCGGAAGCGGAGCACGAGGTGCACTTGAGGACAGTGTTGCAAGTATTGAGAGAGAACCAGCTCTATGCGAAGTTCTCCAAGTGCGAGTTTTGGTTGGAGAAGGTGGCATTTTTAGGCCATGTGATTAGTGGGGATGGGGTGGCGGTAGATCTAACGAAAGTGGAAGCCATCAGAGATTGGCCAGTTTTGAGGACTGTGGCGGAAGTCCGGAGCTTTCTTGGACTAGCCGGGTACTACCGAAGGTTTGTGGAAAACTTTTCGCGGATAGCTCTACCCCTCACTTCACTAACTCGCAAGGATCAGAAATTTGTATGGACTCAAGAGTGCAACGAGGCGTTTGAAACCCTGAAGGAAAGGCTAATGACGGCGCCGATCCTAAGTCTGCCAAAGGGGACCGAAGGGTTCCAGATTTTCAGCGACACATCCGGATGCGGTTTAGGGTGCGTGTTGGTGCAGCATGGTAGTGTGATAGCTTTTGGGTCGAGGCAGCTGAAGCCTCATGAGAGAAATTACCCCATCCATGATTTGGAGTTGGTGGCGGTAATTTTTGCGTTGAAGTTGTGGAGGCACTACGTTTATGGTGCAAAGGTGGAGATCTTCACGGACCACAAGAGTCTGAAGTATCTCCTAGATCAGAAGGACCTAAATATGCGGCAGCGTAGGTGGGTCGAGTTCCTGGGGGACTACGAGGTGGCGATTCAGTACACGCCAGGTAAAGCCAATGTGGTGGCAGATGCTTTGAGTAGGAAATACTCGGGGCAAGGAAATTGGATTGAAGCTCACGATGAGCGGTTAAGGCGGGACTGGGAGTCCCTTGGTTTGGAATGTGTGGCAAGAGGCGAGTCTAGCATGGCTCGACTAAATTGGATTGAGATGCAGAGTGACTTATGCGATCGTATTCGGGAAGCGACTCGTGTAGATGCGGAGTTCCAACCTTTCGTGGAGGAAGCTCTAAAGGGCGAGGGTAGCGTCTGGGAGATGGGTGATGGGATTCTGAGGAAGGGCGGAAGGATTTGTGTACCGCAGTTCGGCAAGCTCCGCGAGGAGTTGATGTTTGAGGCCCACTTCACTAAGTACTCCATTCACCCGGGTAGTACAAAGATGTACTTGGACTTGAAGAAGTCCTATTGGTGGCCTGGGATGAAGCGGGACGTGGCTTTGTGTGTGAGTCGGTGCCAAACATGTGCCTTGGTGAAGGCCGAATGTCAGAAGCCGGGCGGGTTCTTGAAGCCTCTTCCAATCCCCGAATGGAAATTTGATGACATCTCCATGGATTTTGTGCATGGGTTGCCTAGATCGCAGCAGGGTAATGATGCCATTTGGGTGATTGTGGACCGCTTGACCAAAGTGGCACATTTCATCCCAAACCGGAAGGAGGACGGTGTGGAAAAGTTGGTGGAGTTGTACGTCCTCAATATTATACAACTCCATGGGATTCCGAAGGGTATAGTCAGCGACCGGGATGGACGTTTCACATCGAAGGATTGGCGGTTGGTGCAGAAGAGCTTGGGCACAAAACTCAGGTTTAGTACGACCTTTTATCCTCAGACCGATGGGCAAACTGAGAGAACGAACCGTACTATGGAGGATATGCTAAGGATGTGTACTCTCGACTTCGGCAAGAAGTGGGAGGATCACCTCTTCATGGTGGAGTTTGCTTATAACAATAGTTACCAAGCAAGTATCAAGATGGCGCCATACGAAGCTCTGTATGGGAGGCGGTGTCGAATACCAATGTCTTGGACAGAGGCGGGAGACACCAAGCTTTTGGGGAAAGAGGTGGTAGCAGACGCAAGTGAGCTAGTGCGAACCATCCAAGAGCGCATGAAGGTAGCTCAAGATCGGCAGTCAAAGTATTTCAATACTCGTCACAGGCATGTGGAGTTCGCTGTGGGCGATTGGATTTATCTCAAGATCAAGCCATTCAAAGGCGTTTCACGAGTTCGCCGACTCAAGAAGCTGAGTCCGAGATTTTTGGGACCATTCAAGGTCATCAAGCGAGTGGGAGAGGCAGCGTATCGGTTGGCGTTGTCCACGGAGCTAAGCAGTTTGCATGACGTTTTTCACGTCTCCGTCTTGAGGAAAGCCTTGTTAGAGGCCAGCGTGGTGATTGAACCGGCGGCGGTGCCGGTAGAGGAAGAATTGAGGACGCGAGTACGTCCTGTTGGGATAGAAGATTCGGAGGTTCGGCAACTGCGGAACAAGGAGGTCCGACTCGTAAAGGTCCGTTGGGACAATTGTGGCTGCGAGGAGCTCTCATGGGAGCAAGAGCAGGCCATGCTGGAGGAGTACCCCGAGCTTTTCTCCTCAGGTATCGTTTAGAATTTGTGTTCTTTCCATGTTTTAAATTTCGGGACAAAATTCTTTTAAGGGGGGGAGAATTGTAACGCCCCAAAATGTTGTAGGAGCGACGGGGATCGCTTTTGGCCAAGACAGTTTTTTTGGAGCAGGTGACACGTGTCCCGACACGGCCGTGTCGGAGGCCGTGTCGGCTGTGTCGAGCTCGGTCGTCGAGCTGGCCGTGTGGTCGACCATGTTAAGGTCGACGATAGTCAGGTATGGAACATGGCCAGGCACACGGCCGTGTCCCAGGCCGTGTAACATCGGGTCGTTTCGAACTTTTCTGAGGTATTGCACATGGGGCATGACACGGGTCCGGACACGGCCGTGTCCCAGGTGACACGGGCGTGTCAGGGGCCGTGTCAGAGGCCGTGTACTTCTCTGACTGAAAATGTTGAAAACGGGTGCCGTGACACGGGTCACGACACGGCCGTGTGGAGCGAGACACGGCTGTGTCGAAGGCCGTGTCAGGAGCCGTGTGCTGGTTTTCGAACCGATCGAGACGGCGAATGGGTAACACGGCCAGGCACACGGCCGTGTTGCAACCCGTGTTCGGCCCAGTTTTGTGAATTTTTAGGCTGAATCGTGGCCGTTCGTTTCTTTGGTTTGAGATCCGACGGCTGGGGGATGGATCTGAGGGATTATGCTCGAGAATAGGGTTTGAAACCCTCATTTTCCTTTGGGCTTTATCTCTCTTGATTCTAGAGAGAAGGGAGAGCAAGGAGGAGGAAGAAGGCCGATATCCGGCCGCCGGCGAAGCTTCGGAGGTCCGTTTCGCGAGCGGAGTTTAGATCCGCGAAGGTGGGAGCGTTGCGGTGGTTTCCAACTGAGCAAATCTTCTCCATGGCTAGGAAGAGGGGACGGAAGGTAACGACACTTCTCCTCTCGGTTTTTAGGATTTAGGATGCATGAATAGCATCCCCTTCCTTTCATATTCTGAGCACTGAATCTCTCAAATGAGAGGGATTCGTGTAGCCTAGGTTCAAGAGGAACCTCCGGGTGGAGTATGTTCATCCCGACATGCTTTGTATTAGAGATCCGCTCCGTTAGCGGATTAGGCATTGTGGGTGAAGCCGTGGTCGCGACCGTTAGTCCGACCCGGTGATGTTGCATAGCGAGATGTGAGGATTTGGTAGAAATCCGTAGCGGCAATACACCGTTGTATGTATGTGTTTTCCCCCTTATATTTGAGTGAGTACTCGTAGTCGGAACCGGACGAGGTTAGCTCCGCTTTGTGCGGTAGATGGTTTCCTTGGAGCACGGGAAAGACACGGTGCGAGTGGCAATTGGGGTGGGGAAACCTTTGTTAGTGCTGTGCTAAGGCGCGGCTATGTCTCCGTGGTCGGCTGGCTTTTCCGTGACACGCAAGTCATGTGGGGAAAGTGTCCCGGCGAGACTAGCCCCTTGTATGAGACTGACGAGAATGCCGAGCGGAGGGCAAGCCCGGGCAATGTAGCCATGAGCGGGTGGGGTCCAGCAAGGCTTCTTAGAATCGGTCAGTGTGAGGCGGAACCCTGACGAGCGAAGTCAGATTATGCGGGCAAGCCCGGGGGTTATGACCCTTGTGTGGGTGGGGCCTTTGCAAGGTTCCGTGTGACGGCGTGTATGCCGTTAGGGACATGGTGGTTCCCTTGTGTTTGCGGCTTTAAGCCAATGGGGGAAACGGAAGTACCCAGTGTCTGATGTTGTGTTAGATGCATACAAACTAGGGTGCCTCTGGTGAAACCCGGGCTGCATTCATGCTGCATAGTAGGCCCCTTTCACTTTGTACAAAACATAGAGAACATGTATGCTGTATGAGACATCCAAGCCTGTTTTACCGCTTTATTATATATACTCTTTTGGTATACGAAGTGCTAACTTACAGGTGGAGTGGTACCCCGGGGTCCGTTAGGGGCGGCCGGGAGGAGATGTGTTTGTTACATAGTAGAGGTCAGCCTTTGCTGACCCACGTTACTTCAAATCCTTACAGGGCAAGGATCGCATGCAGGAGCTAGCGCGCCAAGCGAAAAGCCCTAAGCCTCATGAAGTGTTGCTGTACTTGGTTTCTCTTGGTGTGTTTGCTACTTTTGTTATGTTTTTGTCCGGCTTGCATGCCGAGGTAGCCTAGGAGTGCTTGGCACATTTATATTTTTGTTTGGACTATTATTGTGTAAGGCCTTAAGGCCATTTGATACTCTATCGTTAGTGGATAACTTCTGTCGGTTTGTTCTGTTTCTGCTGTGTATGTCTGGAGTTTTGAGTTTGGGTAGTTTCATATCATCTTTTAATACTAAAGCTGTGGTGTCCGTATGTTGTGGGGCCCCGGCCGGACCCATTTTATATGGTCTTTACAGGGGAGGTGTTACACGACGTTCCCTCCTCGTTGCTTTCACTATTAACACAAGCAAAGAAAAACACAAATCAGTCTCTGATCGCAAGTATCAAACACAAGGACACTCATGGTCCCACGATACTCCTATGTGGATAACTTCTTATACGCGACTCGATTTGGACTTTCGACCACGAATCCTTTCCTTGGAACGCTAACCTCCCTCTGATACCAAATTGTAACACCTCCCCTGTATGGACCGTATGATATGGGTCCGTCCGGGGCCCCACAACATACAAACGCCATAGCTTCAGCATTATAAAATGATATTACTACCCAAACTCAAAACTCAGAACTAAACACATCGGAAACAAACAAAACCACTAGAAGTTATCCACCAATATCAGGAGTATCAAATGGCCTTAGGGCCTTACACAAAAGAGTCCATCAAATAAAGACCATAAGGTCAAACATGAATGTGATAAAACACTCCTAAGCTACCTCGCCGTGCAAGCCGGACAATGTCCAAAACAAGGATCATACAAGACAAGAAAAATGAAACAAGCTAAAAGTACAGCAACACTTCATAAGTCTTAGGGATTTTCGCCCGACGCACTAGCTCCTGCTTGCGATCCTTGCCCTCTAAAGATTTTAAGTAAAGTGGGTCAGCAAAGGCTGACCTCTATTGTGTAACTAACACATCTCCTCCCGGCCGCCCCTAACGGACCCCGGGGTACCCCTCCAACCTGCAAGTCAGCACTTCGTACATAAAATGCATATAAAGCTATAAAATATGTTTGGATGTCTCATAAAACAAACACGTTTTCTATGTTTAGAACAGAGTGAAAGGGGCCTATTATGCAACATGTATGCAAACCCGGGCTTCGCCCAAGGCACCCTATCTCGTATGCATCTAACACATCATCAAGTACTGGGTACTTCTGTTTCCCCATTGGCATAAAGCCGCAAACAAAAGGGAACTACATTATCCCTAATGGGCCAAGCGCCGTTACACGGAAATCTTGCAAAGGCCCCACCCGCACATGTGTCTTAAACCCCGGGCTTGCCTGCAAATTCTGACTTCTCACGTCAGGATTTCGTATCACACACAACCGATTCTAAGAATCCTTACTGGACCTCACCCGCTCATGACTTCATTGCCCGGGCTTGCCCTACGCTCGACATTCTCGTCAGTCTCACAGAAGGGGATTAGTCTCGCTGGGACACTTTTTCCAAGTGACTTGCACATCACGGGATAGCCAGCCGAACACGGAGACGTCCACGCCTTAGCACAACACAACCATAATTCCCCACCCTAATCCATCATTCGTACCGCAACGTTCTCGTGCACCAAGGAAACCATCTACCGCCGAAGCGGAGCTAACCTTGCCCGATTCCGGCTACGAGTACTTACACAAGAAAAAGGGGAAAATGCATAAATCATAACGACATGTAGCCATAACGGATTTCTACCGAATCCTCAAAGCTCGCTATGCAACATCATGGAGTCAGACTAACGGTCACGACTTCAGCTTCACCCACAAAGCCTAATCCACTAACGGAGTGGATCTATAATGCAAAATTGTAACATTCCTTTTCCAGCTAGACCCCTAGGAGTCAGTCTGTTGTGACAGAACCCTAGAAAACCCAAGAATTGAAGTCCATCGACCAAGATTTTGGGTCACAGGTTGGTCACGCCCGTGACTAACCCATCACGCCCGTGACCTAGGGCATGACCCCTTCGACGATCTTCGATCTCAGGAAGACGATTGGCGAGCGCAGAATTTGCAACCCGGGCCTGGCACGCCCGTGATTGACATGTCACGCCCGTGACTGACATGTCACGCCCGTGACCTAGGACGTGACCCCCTTCGACGATCGTTGATCTCAAGAAGACGATCGGCGAGTGCAGAATTTGCATCACGGGTCTGTCACGCCCGTGACCGACATGTCACGCCCGTGACCAGGGCGTGACCCACCTTCGACGATCGTCGATCTCTGGATAACGATCGACGAGCGCAGAATTTGCAACCCGGGCCTGTCACGCCCGTGACCGACGTGTCACGCCCGTGACCTAGGGCGTTACCACCCTTCGACGATCGTCGATCTCAGTAAGACGATCATTGAACTCTTAATTTGCCACCCGGTCTGTCACGCCCGTGACCTACGTGTCACGCCTGTGACAAAGGCCGAAACTTTATTTCAGGCCCAAAATTATTCTAACACGCGTTATAATAAATTCTTGTATGGAATGTTACACCAGGAGTATTTATGGGCCGTTTCCTTCTCTAATTATTTAATAAAATGAGGAAGTGTTGGCCCAATAGGAAATCGCCACCTGGATCTGTCTTTTCACCTTCCATCTTTTCTTCTCCCTCCACCATAACCGAAATATTATTAAGAGAGTGCAATCATGTCCATGAATGCTTCACCCTTTCCCCTCCCCACTTGGAGATCTATAAAAGACCCCTTAGAGCAAGAGGAGAAGGTTACACTCTTGACCAAACGGATTTAGATTATTGTTCTTGTTGTAGGAGAAGTTCGGGAATGCCACCACCGCACCATGACAATCCAACGTTCATCTCGCCTCCAAACCGCGAACAAGGTCCTCCTCTACTTCTTCTTTTGTGGGTAGATCTTAGAATCTTAGAAAGGAAGTTCGTGCTCAACGGAGCCGGACCTATCTCGCGTTTTCATGAAAAATCATGAAAAATATATTTTCGGGTACGCCGGAAACCGCCACCTCTAGCAGCCAAACCACCGCCGACCGATAGCCATCGCCTCGACCGAGGTGGTGGTGGTGGTGGCTGGCCAGGGAAGTGACCGGACGGCCGGCGACGGATCGTAGAAGAGCTACAGGAAAATATGTTTCTGAGTTCAGTTTACGGGTTTTGTTTGGTAGGGGAGATGAACAGTAAAATTCTATTATTATTCATTTATTAATTATAATGAATTATTATCTCCTTTTTAACACACCTTTTGATATTACCAAACGAGGCACCTAAGAGCTGATTTAGGAAAAATGGCCAGTCACAAAAGTTGTAGCCCTTCAAGTCTTTATTAATTTAAAATTAATTTCAACTCGTTTGGGTAAGCGGTTTGACTGTAGCACCCGTTTTAGTGGGGGCTGTACCTAGAGTTGGGCAGGAACTAAAATGAATGCCCACTCTTCATCCCTTGTCCAAATGACCTAAAATTTGGGCAGGAGGTTACCCTTAGCCATATCTAGAGGCTGTACAAAAATGGGAATTGTTAGAGATACTTTGCCTAAAGTTTTTGTTTTAATTTAATAAAGTTAGAGTAATTTATCTAAGTGGTCAAATGACCTCCAAACCCTCCCAAATTTTGGTGAGTGGTCCCTGGATATAAAACCTAGTTCTGTACAAAATTCCAACTCATTTTCATGAGTTTTGGGTAGGAAATCACCTATCCTTAACTAGGATTTAATGAGGCGTTTTTGAGTAAAAAGTGCACTAAGAGGTTGGAACAGACAAATCACCTCAACAGAGGCTGATATTTTGACCACTGACATAGAAGGGTTATTACAACCCACTTGGAGAAAAATGGTGTGGTTTAGAATTGAATTACCCTAGGATCCAAGCTCAAACCCTAAATGGAGGGTTTTGAGGGTTGTGAAGGACATGGGGGCAAATGCCCTCGTATTGACTTGAAATTCGATAGAGTCACCGTTAGCATAATATAAATCATCTGGATGGAATCTCAGAGGATTTGGAGAGGTAGATATCTCAAAACTCTAACCTTAGCTTTAGGGAAAAATACCAAATAAGAAAAATCTATCACTAAACATTATCTAAAAGCTGTAAAACTCAGGTAGAGTGAGTTTTGGAGTGGGTAGAATCTATAGCAATTTTACTGGAATTTTATGATGTCTATTTCCAGCACTTCATTTGTAACGTTTGTTATAGCCCTAATTGATGTTTTAATTATTTGGATCTTTCTGTTCATTGAAACCCAATGCAATCTTGGAAGTAAATGTTTTAAGTCAGAATGATTGCTCTTGAATTTTTGTATAATTTTTAGTTGAGTAAATCTAGTACTTCCTTCATAAATGTTAAAAAGGGCTTTTATGGTTTAAAAATTAATTATGGATGATATTTCTGTTAAATAATTATGAAGCTTAGGAATTGAGACTTTCAGGCCATTATATGCTTGTAGAAATTTATTCATGATTTTTAAGAATTTTAGTTACGGCACTTTCTTTACAAGTCCACCTTATGGAGATATTTGATAAATAATTTATTCTGAGATTAATACTTGCTGAAAAATTATGAAACTGAGCCAATGCTATTTTTAAGGTTGTATCTGCATAGTATAATCAATTTATAATTTTTGGATGAATATTCTCTTTACTTGATTCACAAATAACGAATTATAAAAAATATTGCTAAAATAGTTTTAGTGCCCTTTTGCTGAAAGAAAAATTGTGATACTTTGGATTTACCATATTGAGATTACGTAATATTTAGTATAATTTTGTTGGACATCTTGCATGAGAACTTAGGGTAGTTCATGTTCAAACCGGTAGCCCTTGGAATTTTTGAGGAAATTAATTAAATGCCAGATAAATTAGGAAAATTATGATTTTCCGGATTTAGGCTAATTATATCATGATAAGTCTCCATTAAATAATTTAGTGCATTTGGATGAGTATTGGATCATTGCCTAATCGGTTCGACATATAGTCTAGGTTGGTCTTTATATAACAAATTGTTAAATTGCAATAGGACATGATCTGGGATAGCTGTTGGAGTTAGTCATTTTGTCTGGGTGGATAGATGTGGATGATTTCACAATAGAATGATATGAAGAGTAGTGAGAAGTGGTTTAGGCTAGAGTTCAGAGGTGTTCGGGTTCGACGAAAGATCGTCTATCCCGAAGAGAGGAAGGTTAAAATCACCCTATGTTAGTCTATCGTAATATGAGAAGGGAATGGGTAAAGGGATCAACAAATAACAATAAGTGCCTTGCGAAAGGGAATGATGGACTTCAGCTACCATCATAGTTCCTAGTGCCCTTTGAGAGCCCTTCATAGTGAATACCGGGGGCAGTCCTGGGTTAACGTAAACTGTGATAACAAACTGAAAAGAGTAACCTAGTAATTAGGATCTCACATTTAACAAACACTGTTAGCACCATAAGATTGTTGGGAGCCTCGGCTCGGTTGGTTAAGAGACAGGCGGAATGGTCCGTGGAGATTCGACTCGATTGGTTAAGAGACAGACGTTTTGGTCCGGGGAGCTTCGGCTCGGTTTTTTGTTGATTACGATTAAATTTGCATGTGCATAAAAGGAAAGAAAAATTAAGGTGGTGGGTCTTCAGTATTGGAGGGTCGATGCACCGACGCTAATACGCTGACTCGACAAGTGTGGTTAGCACTTCGCCGACAGAAGTCCGGTGTACCAGCCGGCAAGAGTACACAGGAGTCCTCTTCGTGTACCAAGTGTTGAGGTGTACGATAGGTCTGACCGGTAGTGCTTTACTGGTTTAGAGATGGGCGAGGCAAAACCCACCGCTTCCGTCTGCCACTACGGAGGTATCCTGGGAGGTAACGACTCCGAAAGGGGGAACTAAAGGTCTGTGTACACAGAGTCGGGTGTGTGAGTTGCACTTGCATGTTCCATCATACCCACTTGGATGTCATAGCATAATACATTCATTTAACCCCTGACACATAATATATAAGTAGAATGGGATGCTTATACATTAGGACTTGCAAAACAACCCCTTGGTCTATAAGCTTGTGTGGACAAGTTTATAAATTAAGGTTAAATTCAATATATATATGATGCTGTTTGATAACCGATACCCCAACGTATAAGTGGTATGGGACACTTTATACGATGGGAGCCTTGCAGAAGATCCCTTGGCTTAGGTGCTTCTGCACATAAGTTAAGGTTACATTTCCTACTTTCTATTATTACCATTATTTATTATAGAATTGCTAGATTAGTTCCGCTGCCACCTATTTTCTTTTGATTTAGTCTCCATCTTCATGTCCTTCCCTTTCTTCCTCTCCGCTCGGTACCTAGGAGCCATGGGGGAAGGGGTAGGGGATGATAGGGCTTAGTCTTGATGACTAACGGTTTTCGAACCATATTATTTTAGGGGATCGTGGAGCCCAGCACGGGAGAGCAGCCCTAGAGACCGGTGCTCTTGGAGATGGGGTAGTCTAGCTCCGGAGTTCATACAGTCGGGACCGTGAGTCTCGACCTTGAGTAGATGTTTTGTTTTGCTTCTGCATGAGTGACCTGTAGTGAGGATTATGATGTACCGGGCATAAGCCCATATTTTAGTACTATGATATATTATTATGTGAACACTCCCTTCGTGGAGATTTTATTACTTTTTCTATATATGTGATTTTTCCAGTGGACTTTCTTTTACTTAATTGTGCTACCTTTCTGTGATCGAATTGGCCGGCAGAATCGGCGCTTTGTGGTGATGACCCTTCAGGGCGTGAAGGTGTCACCGCAAAGTGGCGGTTTTGGGCCTAAGACCCCGGTGTTTTAAAAGAAAAAAAAGGGGGGGTTTTACAAAAATCATGCCGGGGACGGACACAATCGACCCGGAGGTTCATCTTGAACCATGGCAACCCAAACCCCTCTCATTTGAGAGATCTGGAGCACAAAAGAAATGAGAATAAGAGAAGATGCTAAACTTGCATCCTAAGATAAAGAGGAGAAGTGTTGTTACCTTACGACCCCTCTTCCTAGCCATGGAAGCTTTGCTTTGAACGACTTGACACGAGCGCCTCCACGCCCTCTCCACGGATCTGGTCTCGGAACGGCGATCGGAGCTCCGAAGCTCCGTCAATGGCGAAAGGAGCTCTCTCCTTCCTCTTCCCTTCTCTTCCTCTCCAACCCCTCTCTCAAACCCTAAAGATGAGAATAATGAGAGGAAAAACCCTCTCATCCCTAATAAGATCGTTTGGGCAGAAGATCCTAGCCTTTGGATCTAATTTGGAGAAGCATCGGACGACCACGAATCAAAATTGACGGAACCGTCCCGACCGCACGATCAGTGGCGCACGACTAGTGGTTGTGGGCAATAGATCCCATGGTTGTGTGATTACCTCTAGCAAAACTCCAGAAAGAAAGGGATAAACAAGCACGAGCAGCGGCACACGACCAGTGGTCGTGCACACTCTGACTAATGATCGTGCGTTTAACCAACCGGAACTTGGCTAACCGGGATAAAGTGTGCACGAGCAGCGGCGCACTGCCAGTGGTCGTTCGTACTAGATCCAGTGATCGTGCGCTTTAAACAATAGCCGAAAATGGCCACCCATCGCCCGTGGAACCCCTACCGCCGGGCATTAGTTTCTAGCGACTCCAGGTCTGCAAACTGGGGTGTTACAACCAACGTGGCTAGTTTTTTATCTGTCCGCCTAAACACACATGACATGTGTTGTATATTCTCTCTCTTCCACCTTTTTTTAATAAATAGGTGAGTGAGGCGTGCATAAGGCAAGTGCATAGGTCGCACATGTAATATAAAATGGGAGTTAATCCCCATGTATTGATCTCAGAGGAGTGCAATTAGGGTGAGTGATTCAATTGTTCAAAAAAGCGGTTCTAAGTGCGCAAACGGAGAAATGGGGGGTTTTAATTTGGTTTACTAAAATATAAAACCTAATTTAACTATGCGGGTCGCCTTCACCGCTTCGCATGGGTGGATACCCAATTGGGAAAGCTTGCAGAATGGAGTGAATTTAGTGAGGGTCGCAAGCACCTCTTCGAAATGCACGCTCCTAGCAATCTCAAGGATGACACAAACACAAAGGATAGACAACGAAATGAAATTGAGGCGCTACTCACATGCATGAACAACAAAATACCCACATAGACATGGATGATTATAATAAAACAAATTAGGGTTCATACAAATAAAACAAAAATCTTAAATAGACAATGAGAAATTCACTACAAATAAGGAGAAGAGAAGAATACAATCGATGCACAAAGACTCGCCTAGGTTCATGGCCGGTATTAAGGGTTGTCAAGCCTAGTCTGCACTTGGACTTCAATTGCAGTCTAGGGGTCAAGGAGAGCTGTCACTTTCTCCTAATCAACCCGTCTTCTTTGTCAATACTCCCCGACCACGCTCTTCACCGAAGAACTCCTGAGGTATGGTAAGAAATCCCTTGAAACTGATCTTGGAGGTTCGTAGATGATGGAGGAGGCCGAGGAGGATGCCTTAGCCTTATATTTGCAAGAAAATGGTGGCCGGAGCGCCTCCCGTAGGTGGGAGGCAAGAGAGGGATGAAAAATGGTGGAACTTTTCTCCTAGATGCGGGGAAGATGATCTTTTTTCAATAGGGCGAATACCTGTGACTTAAATAATAGACAATCCGAATTTAAGAGACGCACGACCAAACGTACGATTGTGCGTTTAGATTGTGAGATTATAACAGCATAGGAAGCCTAGCCTGACAAGATAAAACAGTCATGCATTTTTGAACACGCACGAGCGAACTGCTCGTGTGCGCACAAATCACACGGGACTGGACAGAACTCGAAATTCAGGCAACTCAGGAAGATCGTGCATTTTACTTCCTATACGATTGAATCCACTTATGCGTTAAGAAAAACGCATAATGGATGTTCACGAAAAGGAACCTGTAACAATCGCACGACTGAAACAATCATGCGTCAAGAAAAACACATGATCGTGCGATGCCCATAAGCAGTAATTTAAGCCTCGAGGGAACAACACACCTATAACCAAACATCACATTCTAGAGCCCACCTCCAACACAAGCAGAAATATAACAAAATAAACAATAAAAAGGCATGGGGAGCACCATGTGCATACCCCCATGAATAAGAAGAACGATTGTACACACCAATGAGCAAAAATGTGCACTTTATGTGAGAATCATGAATAAGTGAAATATAAGCAATAAAGACTTGAAAGTGAAGTGCATGAAAACTAGCCCAGATGAGTCCAAAAATCCCTATATAAATTAGACTCATCACACACCCAGACTTAACAATTTGCTCGTCCCAAGCAAATCAACTCTTAAGTGGACGAGAAAAACAAATAGCTAGCTTAGAAATTGTAAGGGCAAAGTACCATGCGAAGTCGCATGCTCACACTTATAAAAATACAGTAGAACTTTTTAATTATGCAAAAATAGTTTATAATTTTCAAATACCGTAACTATATATTATTGCTACTCAAAAATATAATCACGGTGAATCGTCCGGTCACGCATAGTAGGAAAGTAGACAAATCGATGAGTTGAGTATTTCCTAAGACTGGGGCTTGGGACAACCTCCAAAGAAATCCATCAATGACGGTGACCACAAGCTCGGCCTTCCACACTCTCTCCATGGCACTGGTTGGATTCAATGCGCGAATCAGTAGGACTTTAGGCTTAAGATGGGACTTGGGTTGGTGAGGTAAATGAATGATAAACACGATGGCTCACGCACAAAACCCAATAGAGCTATCACACAAAAACAATTTATAGCACCACAAAATCACATGTAGGTGCACCACACCCCCAGACTTAACCTTGAAAATATGGGCGCGTTCACCGCCTACTCCCAATACGCAACATCAAGTAGATTTTCAATTTAACTTATCCCAATTTTCTTTTCTCCCCCTTTTTTTCTTTTCATTTTCATTACTTTTTCCAAATTAATATTAGCATATAATTTTAGTAAGCATATCCACAACCTCAAAAAATTATTACCACATCAACACCCCAATCATAAAAATGAAAAGTAAACTAGAGCTCAAATATGGGTGTGTGATTAGGATTAGCTTTTTGGCTTTGGTGAGATAAGAGTGGAGTTGAATCAAAGGATGGGTGGGCATAATGGGGCTAACCAGGATCAGACATTAAGAATGGTACAAAAGCTCAATCGGACCAACGTGATGGCATACATTACGCTCTTGCGCTTGAACTAACCGTGTACCCATGCTTAGAAAATAGCTTGGGGCAAGTTCTTAGCCGCTGAGAAATATTATCCTTCCTCCCGACTCAAGCAATACGAGGCTAATGACTATCAACACACATCCCTATGCTACCATTTGATCCACTCCAGATTCACCAATTTTTGAGTTGAATAAATTATATTTATGCTAAAAGAAAAATATAAAACTAAACGCATAAAGAAAAATTAATTCTACTCAGGTTTATACATGAGATGAGAGCACTCGACTAGGAGCACTCTAGGAGTCAACATTTTACTTTGTCTCACAATCCTAAGCCAGCACAGCTATTTTCTCAAATCGCACAAAAGTGATAAATTCGACACGTGATGTGCTAATGATTAAGCACGCGCTTAAGTGGGTGCTAATGTGCGGTGATATGATAATTATAAAAAGAAAGGGCTTCTAATATGCAATGCAAGTGCGCGAGCACGGGTAACACGAGATCACGTTCCCCCAGACTGAATCGAATCAAAATAACCATAATACAAAAATAACATGAAGAGCAAGGAGTCAAGGAATGCGTTACCCATGCTCTGAATAGAGCATACCAGAAGATTGACATGAAATTTTTGAATTAGAAGGGACACGCCCGCTGCCAAGGCACCACCTGCGAAAGAGATATCTCCAACACACATGATATAATATAATAGCAAAACCACATGGCGAAAATAGCTATAACAACACAGGCATCCATAACCCAGCAAACGCACAGATTGCTAAACCACATAAATAATACTAAGTAAAAAAGAGTCCAAAACCACCCTGGGGACGAAGCCCAAGATGAATATAGTAAGATACATAATCATTCTAAACTAAAAAGTGCAAAACATAAAAAAACAAAAACTAACTCAGCACAAAGTCTTTGGTAGAGGCAGGCACAACCCTGCAGGAACATGGACCGACACCATCACTACTGAGGAGGGGAACCTGGAGGACCAGAACGAGGTCTCGGCCGATACTATGCAAGAGGAGGGTCAACTGGAGTAGGATGGTCATTAATGCTAAGATGAGCCCCAATACAAGAAAATAACTCATACTGCCTCGTCATGGATGCTTCTAGTCGGGCGAGTCATTCCGAAATAGCCGAGCTCTCCTCCTACCCACTCTACATAAAGGCATGCCTCTAACGAGCATGAGCAGAAGACCCAGGAGCAACCGGACCATGCCTCACTATAATAGAATATGAACTCGCCTCCACCACATCAGAAGAGATAGAATCATCCGCCCTAGCCTCACAGAAAACATAATAAAAGTGCTCTCCAACAAATACCATCTGAATAAGTTTGAAGGCAGCCATCATGCTCAAAGTAATTGGATGGCCTTTAGAAGCGATTGTCATCGAGGGAATCATCTCCAAGATAACTAATCCCTTAGCTATCTAGGTGATGAAATGCGACCCTCCAATCGACTTGTGAGGCCCATATGTGTCCTGATGGAGGAGTTGGCCTGCAAGAACCCATCTGAGATGAAGAGGCACACGATGGTGCATGCTGAAGAGGTAGAGAAGATCTTGCCAGCCTGCCACATTCCTGCTCATGGCTCGGGCATTGATGCTATGCCCGGTCAAGTGCTAAATATAGCGGAGCACTAGGGAGAAAATTGAAGATGAATTTGCAACACGAGCCTCATATGGCCAGTTCCCTCCTGTAATGGACTGCCAAAATGTGCTGGGGGAGACACCTGTGGGGAACTCACGGGGGAGGATTAGTACATCCTTCTCCTCGAGTTCTTCCTCAGTGTAAATTCTAGCATATACTGCCAGCATGCCCACACCTTTGGTGTAGGTGAGGTCGTGCATCTGGAAGGAGATGGTCATAGGCTCACCAAAGATCTCATCTACAATCTCATGATAGCGAAGAGTAGAAAGGAACTCAGTGTGAGTTTACAGTAACCATCCTCCTGAATGGAGAACAAGTTCCTCCATGAACCCACATCAATTAGACTTTCTACCGCCACATAAAGATCAATGGGAGAGAGCTCCAGAAAAGAGACCCAACAAAAATCCAAGAACTCTTTTTATCGCAAAATATTATAACTATCATTCTCCTCATGTGCATCGAACCACAGCATGCCCCTTACAATGACATCAGCCGACCGAGAGGAAGAAGCACCCCCTCTACGAGCGGACTTGTGCAATGATAACTTGGGGGCCATGACCAACCTTCAACTGAAAGGAGAGGAAGACAGAGGTGAGAAGAAGGCGGATCGGGGAGGAAATCGCCAGAGGAATCACGCTTGAGGAAGATCGAGCACGTCGTGCCGGACTGAAAATTAGGGCAAGCGAATGGAAGAGAAGGCCATCAACGATATCTTAAATACACAAAATCGCATGATCTTGCGTTATCTTCACGCACGACCCCCAACCCGTGCAATGTGCCAAAACTGCCCCAAACACCATTTCTACAGAACATGCCAGGGATTGCGGAAAAAAAGTAAAAAATGGTACGAAGAACGATATAACAACGATAACGTGACAAACTGCCCATGATTGCAACAAAATTTCAAAAGCCAAAACTTTTGCCACACACCAGTGATTCGCAAAAGAAAAAACCGAGAATTTTTTTGGTTTAAACTAAATCTACTCCTACTCCTAGATACATACTGGGGTTAATGTCATCCCAGCATGACTTATTCGAGCATATCAGAATACTAACTTATCGGTCTAAGGAAACTGAAGTGGTCAGGAAGATGTGCTAAAACCTGCTTTAGTAACTGATGCTAATACGGCGATAAGGCAGCTGCCCCCATACTTGAATAAAAATCCCTGCACAGTATCAGGTAGGGGATGGTAATAAGGTGAACAAATATCTGCATCCATCTCCTGATGCAATTGATCTAAAACAACGTCCAAAGACAAAATAATCTCATCCATTTCTTGAACCAGGTCCAATATGGGGCTCTGTATAAGATTGTACAAGAGATAAGAGTGAAGATGTACAACCCCATATTCGCGGAGTGGGATCCCCAAACAAGCGCAAGGTGTAATCCAGTGAATGGTCTGGGACAAGTGAGCCCAAAGGCAAAGGGGGGCGGGGGTGGCGGGAGGCCGGGACTCGCCCGACCCCATTCTAAGGGGGGAGGGTACGACAGGAGGTCGGCACCCGCCCCAACCCTTCTTTAGGGGGCGAGTACAGTGGGAGGCCGACACTCGTCCTGACCGCATTTAAAGGGGGCGGATGCGGCAGGAGGCCGACACCCGCCCCGACGCTTCTTCAAGGGGCGAGTGCGGCGGGAGGCCGACACTCGCCCCGACCCCATTTCAAGGGGGCGGGTGCAGCATGAGGCCGACACCTGCCCCGACCCTTCTTCAAGGGACGAGTGCGGAAGGAGGCCGACACTCGCCCCGACCCCATTTCAAGGGGGAGGGTGCGGAGGGAGGCCGTCACCCGCCCCGACCCTTCTTTAGGGTGCAAGTGCGGCGGGAGGCCTGCACTCGCCCCAGCCCCGTTCCAAGGGGGTCGAATGCTGCCGAAGGCCGACACCCGCCCCGAACCTTCTTCAGGGGGCGAGTGCGGCGGGAGGCCGACACTCGCCCCGACCCATATTTCAGGGGGCGGGTGCGGCGGGAGGCCGACACGCGCCTTGGGCTATCATTAGGGGGCGGGTGCAGCGGGAGGTCGGAACCCGCCCGATCCTTTTTTAGGGGGTGGGTGCGGCGGGAGGCCAACACCTGCCCCGACCGTTCTTTAGGGGGCGGGTGAGGCGGGAGGCCGATACCTGCCCTTGCCCTTCTTTAGGGGGCGGGTGCGGCGAGAGGCCGGAACTCGTCCAGACCCCTTGAGGGTTTCGCCCGGCCCCTTGAGGGTCTCGCTCGGCTTGAGGGTCTGCTATTTCGCCCCTGGTGGGTTGCGAATAGCTGTTCAAAACAGTGGAGTTTGGCTATTGGCAAGCTAGCCCCAGGGTATTTCAATAATTTTAAGAGCAGCGGAATTGCGCTATTGGCCGGCCATCCCTAAAAATAAAAAAATAGACCCTTGGGGTGCCTTTGAGAGGGATACGTTTTTCACCAATCTCCATCTTCTTCCTTCATCTTCCAAGGCACCTAGCTTAGCATTGGATAGGGAAGGGGAGATCTCAAAAGTCTTTTGGGCGTGAGGTGAGACCTCCACGCTAGAGCCAAGGGTCATTTTCCAAATTCAGGTCTCTCACCAAGGGACGGCTTGGGAGAAGTAGGTGTGAGCTGCACCCCTAGGTCCGAACTCTAGGTGGAACCGAATCTCGGTTTCAACATTTCTGTGCGGTGAGCGTGGACCGTGGATCATACAGAAGTTCCTGAGCAAGTTACATGGTGGGAGATCATGGAGGTGGTGATGACTCCAATAAGCTCCCAACCCCAACACCCTTTGTAAGGAGGAAAAAGTTAATGACATCCATCCAAGGACTCACAGAGATGTTGCGTAGTATTGCTCCTTAGGGTGACTTCTCAACTCCTACCCCCCAGGAACAAGCTTCCAGGGGTCTCGGCGAACCAGCTTTCAGAGGTCTAGGCGAGATGACCCTAGGAGGGGTAGAATAAAGTGCATCAAGAAGACGGCCCGGGAAGGAAAAGATGGGAGAGGGGTCGAGCGAGACCTTACCATTCAGGAGTTATTCCCTAGCCCAACGAGTGCTAGCCTCATAGGAGAGCAGGTCGTGCGAGTGGAGCATGCGAGACCACCAAGTTGGGGGTTAGCCTTAAGCGAGCTGATTGTCTCAACTCCAATTCCTGAGGGGTTCAGAGAGCTTAACATGACCTACTATACCAGGAAGGATGAGCCAGCTCAACACCTATAGTGGTTCGAAGATGCGGTCTCTATCAGGCTGATGACGGATGCATTCAAGTGTCGTCTCTTCACGATCATATTGAACGACAAGGAAAGGGATTAGTTCCATTAACTCCCAGCAAGATTGATCTACGGGTTGGAAGACTTGAGCTGGAGTTTTCAGCTTCACTTCTCCACTTCTAAAAAGAGGAAGAAGAATCCCGAGTCTATCTGCCTGATAAGACAGAGGGCAGAGGAGTCGTTGACCTAATATTTGGACAGGTTCTAAGAAGAGATCCTGGATATCAAGGAGATGCCGGGGTATTCCCTTCAGATGGCGTTTACAGTGGGGTTACGTGAATGGTTCTTCAAGATGAGTCTGATCCGAAAGTCCCCCGTATCCTTCGAAGAGCTAATGGTAAGGACGGTAGAGGAGATAGCAATTGACGCAGCCAACCCGGTATTTGTCAAGAAGTTGGCAAGGTTAACAGAGGCAGAGTCAAAGGAGCATGGTTGTTCGAGGCATCAGGAGGTAATAAGGAGAGAAGAGCAGAGAGCTCATGGGTTCTAGGGACCTCAGGATGGTCCGGAGCTAGGTTGGAGGCAACAGGGAGGGCCCGTTCAGGGTCTAGGAAGAGGTATCGCCCACAGTGGGGGGAACTTTCATGGAGGTCAAGGGAGGTTCAACTTCCAGAGGAAAGCCCCTAGGAAACTCCTACCCCACCGCAGCAAGCCATGGCGATAGGAAGAGGGAGAAGAGGTAATCGGAGAAATCATCCAGCCCGTCGAAGAAGGGAAGGAAGAGTGTTTCCATACTGTGACTTCCACCTGTAGTGGGTCATGCCACAGCTACCTGCCCCAAATTCCTGGAAGTGAGAGAGGCGAGAGCCCCAGCCCAGCAGCAACAGCTGGTGCGGATTGAAGATGTTTTACCCAGAGAGGGGGAGATGACCTATGTGAGGATTAGGTCGATGTAGGACCCCGAGGAGGTATAGGAGTGATCCACGGTGGAGTGGGGATCGAGTCCACTCGAAAGGAAAGCCTCCATATTATGTACCGTTAGAGCGTCGCTTCGATATCCCAGACCCCACTCCCATATGAGAAGATCACCTTATGAATGAGGGACATGCTGGATCATGTGGATCCATTCTGCGATATACTGGTCATTCAAACAGTCATCAAAGGCTACACCGTCTCCCTGATCCTGGTTGACAACAGGAGATCCGTCAATATCATTTTCAAAAAAAGGTTTGACGAGATGAAGGTGGAACCAAGGAGGGTGTTGGCCTCAGACGGACCCCTGTTCGGATTTTCAGGGGAAAGGAAGGAGGTAGAGGGTGGAGTTGGACTCATGGTGAAGTTGGGGGGGGGGGGTGGCCTCAAGGAACTACCATTTCTTCATTGTCGATGCTCAGAGCAATTATAATGCCATCTACGGAAGACCCCTCATCATCGCCTTTCATTGTGTGCCATCATCTTTTCACCAGTGCCTCAAGTTCAACACTAAGTAAGGACTAGGGGAGACCCCAGGATGGCAAGGCAGTACTACGTCACGACCATCAACACCATCTCCTGGCTAGCCAGGACAGAGGAGATGGAGAAGATCATGGAGAGCTTGAGCAGGATAGAGGTATCAGAGGATAAAGAGGCGAATGACGACCATCATGCACAAGAAGCCTGAAGAAACCTTGCTTTGGTAAAGTCTTTTTCCCTTTATGTTTTTATAATGAGCTCTACCCTTGACCAGCTGAGTCAGGAGGTCATGTATCTTGAAAATTTTCCCTATTAGAGGATGTTGAATTTAGTATGATTCAAATGACATGCCAAACCAACCCCGAGAGGATCTCCTCTCCCAGGATCTCATTAGCTAGATGGGTCGAATGTGCCTCGTGGAGAGTAAGTTCCAACCCCGGTAGGATCTCCTCACCCAGGCTCTCACTAGCTGGATGGGTCTAATGTGCCTCGGTGGAGAGTAAGTTCCAACTCCGAGAGGATATCCTCACCCAGGCTCTCACTAGATGGATGGGTCGAATGTGCCTTGGTGGAGAGTAAGTTCCAACCCCGAGAGGATCTCCTCACCTAGGCTCTCACTAGATGGATGGGTCAAATGTGCCTCGGTGGAGAGAAGGAACCAACCCCGATAGGATCTCCTCATCTGGGCTCTCACTAGATGGATGGGTTGAATGTGACTCGGTGGAGAGAAGGAACCAACCACGAGAGGATCTCCTCACCCAGGCTCTCGCTAGCTGGATGAGTCAAATGTGCCTCGGTGGAGAGAAGGAACCAACCCCGAGAGGATCTCCTCACCCAGGCTCTCACTAGCTGGATGGGTTGAATGTGCCTCGATGGAGAGTAAGTTCCAACCCTGAGAGGAGCTCCTCACCCAGGCTCTCACGAGCTGGATGGGTAGAATGTGCCTCGGTGGAGAGAAGGAACCAACCCCGAGAGGATCTCCTCACCCAGGATCTCACTAGCTGGATGGGTCGAATATGCCTCGGTGTAGATTAAGTTCCAACCCCGAGAGGATCTCCTCACCCAGGCTCTCACTTGCTCGATGGGTCGATTGTGCCTCAGTGGAGAGTAAGTTCTAACCCTGAGAGTATCTCCTCATCCAGGCTCTCACTAGCTGGATAGGTCAAATGTGGCTCGGTGGAGAGAAGAAACCAACTCCGAGTGGATCTCCTAACCCAGGCTCTCACAAGCTAGATGGGTCAAATGTGCCTCGGTGGAGAGTAAGTTCCAACCCCGAGAGGATCTCCTCACCCAGGCTCTTACTAGCTGGATGAGTCGAATGTGCCTCAATGGAGAGAAGGAACCAACCTCGAGAGGATCTCCTCACCCAGGCTCTCACTAACTGGATGGGTCAAATGTGCCTCAGTGGAGAGTAAGTTCCAACACCAAGAGGATATCCTCACCCAGGCTCTCACTAGCTTGATGGATCGAATGTGCCTCAGTGGAGAAGAGGTTCCAACCCCGATAGGATCTCGCCACCGAGGATCCTGTGAGCTGGCATTGCAAGTTGACCCCTTAGAGATGCCAGGTACTTTCGGCTCCAAGAGTGCTACACTCAGCGAATATATTGGGTTGCATGTTTATTTCCGAGCATGGAACTCACTCGAAAAGAACGGAGATTGTGTACAACCCCGTATACATGGAATGGGGTCCCCAAATAAGCATAAGGTGTAATCTAGAGAATGGTCCGGGACAAGTGAGCGCAAAGGCTTGGGAGAAGAAGGTTTGAGCTGTACCCCTAGGTCCGAACTCTAGGTGGAAAAGAATCTCGGTTTCAATAGAAGAAACAAATCATAAGAATAACTTAAATTAACTTTAGATGTGGGTATGTTCCTAGTATCACTGCCGAAGGATATTTATATAGATCGTTCATCGACACAACCAAGGATGTTGTGGGGTTCAGCAAGCTTAATAATGGTCATCTCCGTAAATTGAACCTCTTCCAACGGTGCTGAAGTAATCACCACTTCACCGTGGATGGCATCCTCCTCACAAAGAACAGGCATAACACTACAAACACTTTTGTCATCCTGCAGGACATTCTGGAAGGCAATGTCAGAAACACACATAGAATTTTGCACAGAAGGGGAGGAAAATTACCCAAAGAAAATTTAGGTACAAATTCCTCACAAAGAATTGGCTCCATGCACAGAGATGTATGTATAGGGGAGAATGGTTCCACCATGTCGGGACACTCATCCGTAGTGACTCCAATATGCAAATCCACATCATTCCCTTCAACATTAGAAGGTGACACATTCATATATTTAGGACTAGAAAGTGCGCTGCCCGAAACAGGAGTCAGAATGATCCATATATCCGGCTCATAATCCTCGTACAACTAGCATAATTACTCAACATAGTCTTTCAGTACGTGCCGGGTGCTTTGACAAAACAGATAGCTCTTTCCATTACTCCATGGTCCTTGTGGGGTTGGAGAGGAATAAGAAAATAATGTATGCGGTGAAGAAGAATGGCCATATGTCTTGGTCGCAATGTATGATGGACTGTACAAATATAGAGCATCATATACTGAGCAACAAAACCTTTGCCAATTATCTCTCAGAGGGCATTCATAACTAGCGGGAGAACTATTCTTGCACCAATGACAACAAATGTTAAATTCAGCCCACATGGTGCTCAAGAATCAAAGAAGAAACAATTCTGTGCAACAAAACACATCCTACAAATAACTAGAGATAAGAGATGATTAACAAATCAAGAAAGTAGACTAACTAGCTAAAAAAAATAAAAGAACAAAACTCAACAATCGATTCTCCTAACAACCAAATTATGGAATAAACTACACTCCCCGGCAACACCGCAAAAAACTTAATGCGCGGATACGACAAGTGCACCGGTCGCACAAGTAATATAAAATGGGAGTTAATCCCCAAGTATCGATCTCAGAGGAGTGCAATTAGAGTGCGTGATTCAATTGTTCAAAAAAGTAGTTGTAAGTGCACAAATAGAGCAATGTGGCGTTTTGATTTGGTTTACTAAAATTATAAAACCTAGTTTTTCTCTGCGAGTCGCCTTCTGATGCATAAAATTTAGGATTAATAATATCTCCCAATTATACGAATTATAGACAAGAACACCTATCATTCATAGTATATAATATTTTAAAATAAAATATCAAGTATCGTATTCTTCCGGGTCTGTTGATTACTTCTACTCACGCAAATTAATATTATTTTATCGAAAAATGAAAAGAGTGATTTGATTAAACTAATGAAAGAAAATGAAATAAATTATAACACTTGATCTAGAATCCATTTAGATTAAAATAAATTTTCGTGAAATAACAAAAAAACAAGCTTCTAATTATTTACTTTGACCATGGAGGTTCCCAAACTATGAAAGCGCCTCTCTCGAGAATACACTCTCCACTAACCTTAGGTTGATCGATTAAGACTTCTCGGCTAGTTGAAACACCTAAGCTTGCTTTAGGCGGTGAACCCCACTATTGGATTTGACTATAATCAGGAGATTCATGTCATCCTCTCTCGAGGAGTGCATGCAACTCCTTCTACCTTTTAGTGATCTACTCGTATCCAAGACCTCTCGGTAAATCTAGGATATAGATTTAGGGTAGAAAACATATTCATGTCATATGAATTTTATGGAACTAAATTCAAAGATAAATCAAAGTGAAAATTTATGAGCTTGAAAATTTTGAGAAAAATAAAGAAGTTTATTTTATCCAAAGTTCATCATGATCAAGTGCTAAATAAAATTTAGCTACTTAACATGATAAAGAAGTTACATAAAAAGAGGGACATGATTGCAAAAGAAAAGTACTTGAATTAAAAATAAACAATGCTAAGGGTAAACTAAGAAATGAAAAATGCAAGAAAAAAATGCAATAATGTTGAAAAGTAAACTCTAAAATCTAACTCTAATCCTCCTCCTTCAGCTTCTTGTCTTGTATGTAATTTATAGTGAACTTTGCTGGTGAGTCACACCCGTAGGTCACGCACGTGATCTAGTGTAACACCCCAATTGGTACAGGAATTCGTCGACCTGGGCTTGACAAAAATCATCGAGCGGAGCTGGACGAAGATTGTCGAGTGGAGCTTGACGAAGGTCGTCGAGTTGGGATCGACGAAGGTCGTCGAGCTGGGCTCGATGAAGGTCATCGAGCGGAGCTCGACGAGGGTCGTCAAGATGGTCATCGAGCTGAGCTCGACAAGTGTCGTTGAGTTGAGCTCGATGATTCTGGCCTATCATCAACCCAAAGGCAGAGCAGAGATCGTCGAGCCGAGCTCGACGAAAGTCGTCGAGCTGAGCTCGATGAAAAGCGTCGAGCGAAGCTCGACGATTTTGGAGCAACTCATGTCAGACGGATGATTTGCGACCACTGAGCGGTGAATTAATTTCTACCCGAGTCATTGCTTGGTTTATTGATTTTATCGTGTGCCGGGGATGTTGTCCGAGGCCTCTTATGCAGACAGATAGAAATGAGGAAATCATTATTTCCTTTTCCTTTCTCTCTCTTCCCGAGTTCTGGAGCGGAGAACTCTTGGCGGAGCTCGACGAGGGTCGTCGAGCGGAGCTCGAAGATTCTGGCCTGTCATCAGCCCAAAGGCAGAGAAGAGATCATCGAGCTGAGCTCGATGAAGGTTGTCGAGCTGAGCTCGACGAAAAGCATCGAGTGGAGCTCGACAATTTTGGAACAACTCGTGTTAGGAGGATGATTTTTGGCCACTGCGCGGTGAATTAATTTCAACTGAGCCGTTGCTTGGTTTTATTGATTTTATCGTATGGCTAGTATGTAGTCCGAGGCCTCTTATGCAGACGGATAGAAAGGAGGAAATCATTATTTCCTTTTCCTTTCTCTCTTCCCGAGTTCTGGAGCGGAGAACTCTCAGCCGTAGCTAGGGTTTGCTGAGGTTACTAAAGAAGATCTTGTGGCCGAAAACAAGATCTGAAGCTATAATTGCGAAGGGGAAAGTGAGACGATCATTTCCATCCGCGTAGAAAAGTCGTGTCATCGCTCCAAAGAGAACATCAAGGGTAACGATCTTCTTTCTTGAACATGTGAAGTCCTTATTTTGCTATGTGCATGAATTTCCCCCACCAAAAGGTGGAATGTTGAGGTATTTCTGTTGGGTTGATTCTTGAAATCCCCGAAAAGTCTTGCATATAGATCCAAAAATGTGTAGTATAGAATAAGCATGCTATGTGAAGCCCATCTGGACAGGTTGGTCTGGATTGGTGATGTTTTATTTTGCACCCCGGAGAAGACTCCACGTATAAACGAGTATTTTGTGGAGTCGGTGGGTTGTGCCTGTGAAGTGGAGTAACAGGAAGTACTGGAATAGAGTTCCAGGAAAATACCCTTGTAATTTATGTGTTGCATGCTATGGAAAGACCAGTGTTCTAGCACTGCAGGATGCTGCAGGGTTTGGGTTGAGTTTGGGTGCAGAAAGAGTGCTTCTGTTGATCCCGCCAAGTGATCGCGATGAATGCTGGCACTAACTACCTTTTTTTATTATGAAGCCAGTCCTTGGTGGACAGTGTGGCTATTATGAGCTGTGAGCTCTTAAAGGTTACTGTGCCAAACGGGTAAGGGGAAATCTGACCCACGTCATTTTGACGATTTAGGCAATGGGTAAGGCTGAACTGTACCCGTGTTATGTATGACCGACTGGGAGGCCTAAGTTATTGGTCTCGTTGGAGCGCATAATGAGATTCTTAGGCCTGCGCGCCATTAATACAAAAATTATCAAAGTTTACCGTTGGGTTTGAGGTCTGAGAACGATGGTGGGACCCGAGTTTTCCAGTACAACGAGAATGTGTCATGAGTGCACAGAGCATCGGGCCGCGTGGCCAACGTTTGTGATATATTAATTGTGCGTGAGTGCACATCTTGTGATATATCTGATTGTGAAATGCTATGACAGCAGGGAAGGAATACCACTACCCCGAGAAAGGGGTAGGGCCGTTATAAATTGGTTAGTTGATTGCTGACCGTTGCATTGTTTGACACCATTACGGTGGGTTGTCCATGTGCAGGTGATGGAGAGCCGAGCGGGAAATAGCGGGCTGAAGCCCTTGCTGCTGTTGCTGACCCTCGAAGGCTGAGTGAAGAACTTTATTATTTTCATGTGTGGCCATCCTGCGTGCTGATGTTTGTAATCCACACCGTTGAAGCTTAACTGTAAGGCCTTAAGGCCAAACTTTTGTGTATTTTGTATACGTTCCTTAGAGTTATATATAAATATGATTGTTTTTATATATAGTGGACATTCATGATTGCTTGAGTTCAAATAACCTTAAATCTTCCGTTAACATGTTCTGGGTTAGGATGCAAATAATAATTAGTATTAACCTGTAACCTAGCCGCCTGTTTGTGGCATATAGTGTGCGGCCCCGACCGGACCTTCTATTATATGTTATTTAACAGATGGGGTCCTTATAATTTGGTATCAGCTTGTCTCGGTCTTCCTCTTTCGAATTCGTGGTCGAATTCTTTTGTGGGGTAGCGAGCACGTGTAAGTGTGACCCACTTTAACATAAATGAGCTCAAGAATGTCCATTAAGGAATGCAAATACACCTGTTTGAGGAACCTGCGCGTTCCTATATTATTTTTGTTACTTTTGCGAGGTCACTAAAGTGTGTCTTGTCCACCTATAAATGAATCGAAGTGGTGCTGGGAAGTCTGAGGCCCAGTGTTTTGATGAGAGTGCGACACCAGCTGAGGTGCCTACACCTCCTCCTTCTGCGGAAACAATACGCTTAGTTGCTAAGGCGCTATTTTCAATGATTCATGCATAGCCTACTTGGCAGGCGCAGCCTGCAATGGTGCCAGAACGGGTTGGTGTGAGGCCAGAACCTATTGCGGCTGTTGCTGATCCTCGAGCAGTTGAAAGGCTGCTAAAGCAGTTTATGAGTTTCAATTCTCCCATGTTTTTGGGTGTGGGATCCCCATCACAAGCGGATGATTGGTTGTCGCGCGTCAAGCAAATATTAACAGCGATAAGGATAGATGAAGAATAGAAAGTCACTTTGGCCACCTTCTTGCTGGAAGGAGAGGCTCGGCTATGGTGGGATGAGATAGAGTTGCACCACTTAACGGGTAGGCAACTATCAGAAGTCTTGATAGAGGAGTTTATGAGACTGTTCTTAGCAAAGAACTTACCAGCAGTATAGCGCATCACCATGGAAAATGAGTCCAGCATCCTACTCATGGAGAAAGTAGTGTCGATACCTACTTTCATGAGTTTACACGGTTGGGACGCTATGCAAGGTATCTTCGTTGATGAGCAGCGTAAAACCAATAGGTTCTACAAAGGGTTGCAGGATGAGTTGAGATTCCTTCTCTTAAGTTCGGTGAACCAGGGGTTTTAAGCGTACGGGGGAAAAGAGATTTGGCTGTGACAATGTCCGAGTTTAAAGTGTCGCCTCTATAAAAATCCAACTACCGAAGGAAGTGGGGTAAGTAATCCAAGTCTTCTGGACAGGCTCCTTCTACAGTTGCGTCAGGAGACACTTCGAGGCAAGAGTCTCGTACCTGCTATACATGTGGTAGAGTGGGGCATATAACACGTGACTATCGGGTTGGCTCGCCAAAGGTTGAAAAGAAGACAGGAGCATCATATGCTGATAAGGGAAAGGCAGTGATGGAGTCCTCTGCATCCTAGGAGCAGCCCCGAGTGTATAATCTTAGCCAACAGGAGGCCAAAAAGAAAAGTGATGTCGTCACAAGTACGAACTAAGATATATGTTTATCACTTTTCATACTTCATACCTTGTGTGTAGATTGTGTATGATGTGTTGTCTTAGGCTTTGTTCTGATTCGGGACTGTCCGGCGAGAACACTATTTGATATGGGTACTTCACATTCAATTCTATCTGAGGACTTCGTAACACGAATCAGAGTACCTAGTTATATGATGGCAGATAGTATAAAAGTAATGTTGCCTAACAGATGCGTAATGCGTGCGGTTAGGGCTTGCTACGTGATGGTGCGGATAGGAAGTCAAAATTTTCAGTTGGATGCATCCTTGCTGCCGATATCTGAGTTTTATGTGATCTTTGGTATAGACTGTCTTTCGAAGCAGCATGCCTATATTGATTGCAACTCAAAGGAAGTCACGGTCAGAATACCGAGCTTGAGACTATATTCGTTGGTATGCGAGGAGCGACCAGGATTTTGATGTCTGCTCTCCAAGTCGTCAATGCTGTTCGAAAGGGCACAAAGTTATTCTTCGCGCTTATTCACGCTGTTGAGCCAAAGGCCAATGTGTGTGACATTCCGATTATATTGGAGTTTGCTGATGTGTTCCCTAAAGATCTTCCTGGGTTACTGCCATAGTGGGAGATTGACTTCGCTATTGAGTTGGTACCAGGTGCAAAACTTGTGGCCCGCTCGCCATATAGTGTAGCGCCAAAGGAAATGGCGGAACTAAAAGTTCAACTGCAAGAGTTGCTGGAACAGGGATATATACGCCCAAGTATGTCACCTTGGAGCACACTTGTTCTCTTTGTGAAAAAGAAAGACGATAGTCTACGGTTGTGTATTGACTATCACGAATTGAATAAGATGACGGAGAAGAACAAGTATCTAATACCCCAAATTGATGACTTGTTTGATCAGCTAGTAGGATCAACCGTCTATTCTAAACTGGACTTAAAATCTGGTTATTACCAGTTGAGGATTCGGGAAGGTGACATTCCCTAGATGGCGTTTGGAACACGCTATGGTCATTATGATTTCACCGTAATGCTGTTTGGTCTATGTAATGGGCCATCGGTGTTCATGGAATTAATGCACCACATGTTTAGAGAGTACTTGGATTTATTTGTGATCGTCTTCATTGATTATATCTTGGTGTAGTCTCAATCTGAAGTAGACCATGCGAACCATTTATGGATGGTCTTGCATAACCTGATGAGAAACAAGATCTATGCCAAGTTCTCAAAGTGTGAGTTCTGGCTATCGTCAGTGGCTTTTCTTGGCCATGTGGTGAGTGTAAAAGACATTACGGTGGATTCGTCAAAGATAAGGACCATACTGGAGTGGCCAGTGTTGTCTTCGGTGGCTGAAGTCAGGAGTTTCCTTGGACTGGCGGGCTACTACTGACATTTTGTAGAAAACTTCTCATGGATCGCTTTGCCTCTTACCATATTAATATGGAAGGATCAGAAGTTCGTTTAGACGTCGGAGTGCGCGTGAGCTTTTGAAAAGCTAAAGAGTCATTTGACCATGGCGCCTGTATTGACGTCGCCATATGGTAAAGACGGCTATGAGGTTTATAGTGATGCATTAGGGAGCGGCTTAGGCTGCATTCGTCTTTAGTTTGGAAAGGTGATCGCTTATGGCTCACTCCAGTTGAAAGTGTATGAGAAAAACTATTTCTTCCATGACTTGGAGTTGGCGGCGCTGATTTTTGCACTGAAATTGTGGCGTCACTATTTATATGGAATTAAAGTGCATATATTCTCAGAACATAAGAGCCTAAAGTATCTATTGGATAAAAAGGATCTCAACATGCGACAACGAAGTTGGATGGAGTTCCTCGAGGACTATACCTTTGATATTCATTACACTCCCGAGAAGGGAATTGTTGCCGCAGATGCCTTGAGTCGTAGGACTCCGACAAGGGCAAATTGGTTGCAGTTGCATGATGAGCGTCTGATCCAAGAGTTGGAAGTGTTAGAGATTTCTTGTATTGACAAGAATTCCGCAGCAAATGCATGCTTCAATTGGACAGAGGTACAGTATGACCTTGCGGACAGGATTCAGCGAGCAACGAAACTTGATGAAAGTTTGCAACGCTATGCAGTGGATGGGTCAAATGGCCAATTCTCAGGGGATGATGTCTAACACCCCTATCCGTCACATAGCATATAGCAGTAGGTCCGGCCGGGGCCAAACGCCATATAACACGGATAGACCGGTGGGTTACACATTGAAACCAATCAACCAATTACAATGACCTACACAGAGCATCTAGCAGAAGTAGTTTATTAAGTTGCAAAGAATAAAGAACCCAACAAAGCATGAATGTCCAATACTCAAACCAACAGGAATGTCCAATACACTAGTACTGGCCTTATGGCCTTACAATAGTTTGCTCAAATATAAGTGTCTTCCAAACCTCGGTATGCAGGTCGGTCACACATGAGAATACAAGAAAAAACACTCAAAAATTAGGCCATCGAGGGCCGGCTCAGTAACTTGGGCATTAGCCCGCTATTTACCGCTCGGCTCCGCAGCACCTGTAAGCAATAATCCACCACATAGTGGCAAAACAAAAGCAACGACCAGCTATGCTGACCAAATTATAACGACCCCGCCCCAACTCGCGGCGGTAATGCTCTTTCCCTGCACTTTGTTAGCATAACCAAGTAGTATAGTGTAAACACACTTCATCACAGGCGTAGGCATGCACGGCCACACTGATGTAGGCGTACACGTTTGGACCAAAATAACATTACGGATGCACACGACTATCTCTTCACGAACTAATTCTACGCTCACACAATTGTTCCACGCCGCTTCACGCTATTACATTCGTTCAATTTCACGCTAGCGTACGGGTAGCCAAACCGTTTTGCAATCAAATAAGGGTGATAGGCCTGTATCCGATCGAGCTAAAAGGACCAATGTTGGATCCGGACGAGCGAAGGTTGTACCCAAAGAGATCTACCGAAAATAATCACGAATTCGGAAAAGGTAGATCTCTCCCAACAAAAGAAAACGAGGGTTCGCCAAACCCTTTACGAAAATTAAGTTAATCAAGAAAACAACGCAAAAACAATTAAAGCTAGTCACAAAATTTTAAATGATTTCAAAATTTAATGCCAGAAATTCCACCACAGGATTATTTAAGAAAAGAAACACACAAAAGTGGAAAGGTTCGTTACCCAACCGGAATGGATGATTCTGATTCACTCGGCGAGGATCGTTCTTCAACGGCTCCACCGGAATCACGCCGGTAGGAGTGAAATTCGTCCGCCTTCGTCGCGTTACGTCGGAAATGGAAAGTCCCGTCGAAATCTTCTTAATATGGAAATAAATATCTTCCAGTATGGCAAGAGAGAGAAAATGTGATGGATTAGAAATATTAATGGAAAGAGATATTCCCAATATGGAGAGTTAAGGGAATTTATGGTAGGTGATATTTTGGTTATGGTAAGTGGGGGAGAATATGGTATGATTTTAGAATGAGTTTGGAAGGATTTTGTTTAGGATTTAGGAATGAATTTATGAGGGAGGGGGTCGGTTTTGTTTGTTGTAGTGGAGGTGGCGGCTTGGCTTGGTGGAGGAGGAGGTGGCTCGGGTTGGCCCTGATGGTGGTGGTTCGGGTAGGTGGAAGGAGGAGGGTGGACGGCTCTTGTTGGAGGGAAATGGAAGAGGTGGCGGCCTTGGGAGTTGTGGATGGTGGCTCGGGTAGGAGAGGAGTGGTGGCCGGGTTGGAGAGAGAGGGAGGAGGAAAGCCGAGATTTGAGAGGGGGGATGAGAGGTGGTCGGCGGCAAAGGAGAGGGAAGGAGGAGCAAGAGGAAGTTCGGCCAAGAGATGAGGAAGGAGGGAGCTTCAAAAGGCTAGGATTTCAAATTTTCTTTTCATTCAATCTCCTCCAAATAGAGGGGGTACATGCCTATATATAGGCTACAAAAACAACACTCCAACTGGCTACATGCAGCCCAAACATGAAAACATGAAAATAAAACACACACATACATCATGATTTTATATCATAACCATAATGCACATATTACATGAAATAAAAGTGCAATTATTAAAAATAAAACACACAAAGCATGAATTAATAATTAATAATAATTTGATAACAATTATTATTAACTATTAATAAATCGGCTTGCGATCAGGACGCCTATTATGACGATGCTCTTCACGGTCATTTGTCAGTGCGCCGTCTTCAAGGTGTTGCGCGCCGTAGTCTTCATCAATCCTCCCCCGCTCGAAAATACTCATCACCGATGAGTGGATTTGACTGCACCAGCGCGGGAGAGCTACAACAAAACGAGCTACCCCCGATCCAAACGGCCAATGGACATCGGAGACTGGACGATCACGCCAACAAAGCAGGTAGTGGCCAATATCGCCACAAGTAGAGGGGAGCACTTCAACCTGGAGTATCCTGTAATGCAAAAAGATGGTCCTAGGGAACCTCGGAAAAGCATTAGGCAATAAAGGAAGAAAAATTTCAACATCAACTACAAACGTACCTCCAGTGAAGGCCGATAAAGAAAGCAATCCAGGCACAATCTCACTACCCAACCCATAAGAGCACGAAGTGGAACCAAACGGACAGGCAAATAACTCAAGTGGTGGAAAAACATGCAGCGTTAAATCAGAAACATTAAAAATAGGGGTATCACCCCAATCAGTGAAAAACCTCAAAAGTACTGCGCGTTCTCCTAATGTCATTAAATTCCGCAAATGGTCCAGCTCGCCAACTCGCCCACTTTCTATAGTGCCCGAAAGCAACAGTTCAGGGACGAGACGCACCAAGTCAAAATCGCAAATTATACCGTAAGACGCTATTTTTTGTAAGCTAGCAAGAATTTGAATAGATTGTTGTAACGTGGTTGGCGCATCACTACAGTGCTTACATAAATAAAATTCATTGCGAGCATCATCATGCGCAAACGTACTTAATGCATTCGGTGGTAACGGAACGACATAAGGCAGTACCAACGGAACTAAATCTGGTGGCGCTGAGGGAATCTCATCAGGAGGCACTATAAGCGGCCCTATCCTAAACATATAATTCGATAAATGATTTTCTTTAAAATTCATGGAGGATAAAATTAGGATAAAAGAAATAGTCGCCACAGACATAAAATCTAAAACATCTGAGGGTGTGACCAACGATGGACTCGTAGGGTAATAGGCCGTCAAAGGGGACATGTCCAAAGGAGGAGCTAAGTCATTCTCAATGTCGAAACACGGGTTTAACGTCCAAGAAAGATCACCCGGTTGCAAGCCATTAAAGTCATATGAAAAGTCAAACAATGGATTTGCCCTTACAGAAAATTCATCCGACATGTCTACCAATTCATTAGATATATCATGTAATTCAGAATCAGTGGTTGGGTTATAGGTCGGCAACAATAATACGGGATCTGGGGGCACTAACGAGACCTCCTCTGGGGGTACTGACAGAATGAACTCAGGGGGCACTATAGAACTCCTGAAATTAATCGTACTATACTCATGTCCTAAATGATCAGTACGTCGAGTCAACGGGTCAGGGGGACGAGTCGGTAAAATCAAACACGGTGTACAATCCAAAAAATCGTCCACTAATGCAACTTCCTTGCTTACAATTTCTTCTGACACACTATCCAAGTTATTTAATTTAGAATCAATTATAATCTCAAACAAGGGTAGAATTGAGCCCGATGGACGCTTTAAATTAGGAACGTCAGATAAAAGTGTTTGCATCAAAGGGATATCGTTCGGGCTCATAGCACTAAAATCATCCAAGGATAACTCGTTCACCCACAATAAGTCTTCCCAATCAGTCGGAATGTCCAATATATCAGGATCATCAGAACAGTCCTCAAAATATCTCTGTCTAAGAGGAACCATCTCGAGTCCGAACAGATCATCTCCTAAGTCACTACTAAGTAATCTCTCATCATCAGGTAAAATGCCTACCGACTCAGGTGTAATCACAGCAGGAGTAATCGTAGGCTCCAAAATATCGTCGATGGGGAGTGGAGATGATTCCTCAGTGGTGAAATCCTCATCCAGGTCACTAGGGTAACCAATATCCTCATCGTCGCTATCATCATCAAAGATAACAGCCTCGTCCTCAGTGACGGGCACGATCCTAGACAATACCTTAGACTCAACAGGAGAGTCAACAACTAGACTAGACAACTCAGGGGGAGACTCAAAAGGGTCTACAGGCATAATCGACGGAGATCGCTCAACAATGTGTCGTTTGATCTGGGCATTGGGTTTATAGTCAGTCCTAATGGTTGGTATGAAACTAGCGTCATAACGATACTCACTCAAAGGTGTGGCGTTAGTAGTACGGAGATTGGTGGGATCAAATTGATCCGAGAGGAGGCTACGCATCGCCCACCACGTGTGTGTATTATTGCCAACACGACGCTCTTCGTTTATCCAGAATGACTGGGCTCGACCTATTAACCGCTCTTGGGCGAAGTGGACCTTTTGGAGGTCATCCCATTCGCGACAGTCAAAATAAAGTTCTATCTCCTTAAGCCAATCCCTAAAATTTGTAGGGTACCCTAAACCGTCATAGGTAAGATTAATGTGGCTTTGCCTAGGGGAAGGCTTAACCATGGATTTATCATACCAATAGTCTAAATGGGAAACGTGAATGTCATAGGCCATAATCGTAAGAACCGGAGAGAAAACTCGATCTGATACTCGTGTACATGCAAAGAAAAGTAAACTGACCCAAATAAATTATGATTGCCGGAATTGTTCCCGCTTAACCACTAGGATAATACTTATAGAAAATAGATTTTCTTGCTAAACAAAATATGAAGATTATTAATAAATTTTTTTTGATGTTTTGCTGAAAAATAAGAAATTTAAGCCGCTATTGGCAGACCACAAAATTATATTTTTTTTTTGTTTTAATTTTGAGAAAAATTTGAATTTTGGAATTTTTAAATTGGAAATTTGAAATTTGAAATTTGAAATTTGAATTTTAAATTTTGAAATTTGAAATTGAAATTCGAAATTTGAAATTTGAAATTTGAAATTTTAATTTTGAATTTTGAAATTTGAAATTTGAAATTTGAATTTTTAAATTTGAATTTTGAAATTCGAAATTTGAAATTCGAAATTGGAAATTTGAAATTTGAATTTTGAATTTTAAAATTTGAAATTTGAAATTGAAATTCGATATTTGAAATTTGAAATTTGAAATTTTAATTTTGAATTTTGAAATTCAAAATTTGAAATTTGAAATTTGAAATTTTAAATTTGAATTTTGAAATTCGAAATTTGAAATTCGAAATTCGAAATTTGAAATTTGAAATTTTAATTTTGAATTTTGAAATTCGAAATTTGAAATTTGAAATTTGAAATTTGAAATTTCGAAATTTGAAATTTGAAATTTGAATTTTGAAATTTGAAATTTGAAATTCGAAACTGGAAATTTTAAATTTGAAATTTGAATTTTTAAATTTTGAGAGGGGGAGGAGTGCCAATTAGGAAATTGACGAGAACCTTCCTCTGATACCAAATTAATGTAGGCGTACACGTTTGGACCGAAATAACATTACGGATGCACACGACTATCTCTTCACGAACTAATTCTACGCTCACACAATTGTTCCACGCCGCTTCACGCTATTACATTCATTCAATTTCACGCTAGCGTACGGGTAGCCAAACCGTTTTGCAATCAAATAAGGGTGATAGGCCTGTATCCGATCGAGCTAAAAGGACCAATGTTGGATCCGGACGAGCGAAGGTTGTACCCAAAGAGATCTACCGAAAATAATCACGAATTCGGAAAAGGTAGATCTCTCCCAACAAAAGAAAACGAGGGTTCGCCAAACCCTTTACGAAAATTAAGTTAATCAAGAAAACAACGCAAAAACAATTAAAGCTAGTCACGAAATTTTAAATGATTTCAAAATTTAATGCCAGAAATTCCACCACAGGATTATTTAAGAAAAGAAACACACAAAAGTGGAAAGGTTCGTTACCCAACCGGAATGGATGATTCCGATTCACTCGGCGAGGATCGTTCTTCAACGGCTCCACCGGAATCACGCCGGTAGGAGCGAAATTCGTCCGCCTTCGTCGCGTTACGTCGGAAATGGAAAGTCCCGTCGAAATCTTCTTAATATGGAAATAAATATCTTTCAGTATGGCAAGAGAGAGAAAATGTGATGGATTAGAAATATTAATGGAAAGAGATATTCCCAATATGGAGAGTTAAGGGAATTTATGGTAGGTGATATTTTGGTTATGGTAAGTGGGGGAGAATATGGTATGATTTTAGAATGAGTTTGGAAGGATTTTGTTTAGGATTTAGGAAGGAATTTATGAGGGAGGGGGTCGGTTTTGTTTGTTGTAGTGGAGGTGGCGGCTTGGCTTGGTGGAGGAGGAGGTGGCTCGGGTTGGCCCTGATGGTGGTGGTTCGGGTAGGTGGAAGGAGGAGGGTGGACGGCTCTTGTTGGAGGGAAATGGAAGAGGTGGCGGCCTTGGGAGTTGTGGATGGTGGCTCGGGTAGGAGAGGAGTGGTGGCCGGGTTGGAGAGAGAGGGAGGAGGAAAGCCGAGATTTGAGAGTGGGGATGAGAGGTGGCCGGCGGCCAAGGAGAGGGAAGGAGGAGCAAGAGGAAGTTCGGCCAAGAGATGAGGAAGGAGGGAGCTTCAAAAGGCTAGGATTTCAAATTTTCTTTTCATTCAATCTCCTCCAAATAGAGGGGGTACATGCCTATATATAGGCTACAACAACAACACTCCAACTGGCTACATGCAGCCCAAACATGAAAACATGAAAATAAAACACACACATACATCATGATTTTATATCATAACTATAATGCACATATTACATGAAATAAAAGTGCAATTATTAAAAATAAAACACACAAAGCATGAATTAATAATTAATAATAATTTGATAACAATTATTATTAACTATTAATAAATCGGCTTGCGATCAGGACGCCTATTATGACGATGCTCTTCACGGTCATTTGTCAGTGCGCCGTCTTCAAGGTGTTGCGCGCCGTAGTCTTCATCATACACACCCCGTGCACTCAAGGCACATTCATGGCAAACCGGCCAACGTCACGTCAATTTAAGCCATATACGTTTCCATCTCACCACCGCCCCTTGGACGGCCAACCTTATGAGCATTTTGTCTTTCTGGCTCGGGTCACGTCAATTTAAGCCATAGACCGCCGGAGACACTCATCAATGCCAACGGTCCCACCAAACGACATAGAACAGGTACGGTTCCGCCTGACCCTTTGCTCATACTGCAACGTCAATTTAAGCCATTTGTGTGGGTCAAGACTCCCCGAGTCCCGTTTCTATCACACAGTTCACATAACCCGGTTATTTTCAAGTTGGTTACCCGGTTATGTTCAAGTTGGCTACTGATGGCCGCGGAACAGAGACCTACTGTGGGTGGTTCGAAATGGTCAGATTCCGCGGGCCGGTTAGATGATCGAGTTTTCTAACGAAAGGAGGCAAGCGCACCTATCGCAAGTAGTACTCGGTATTCGGGAGAATACCGAGGTCGTATTATTCTCGGGGACGCGTTGATTATATCTACTCTTCCGGGAGCACTATTATCTTACTATTAGTAAGGTGGGATTTTTTTTGTTTAATAAAAACGGAAAGGAAGAAAGCAGAATTTTGCTAAGTTAGTTCGATGACGGGTTAACGTTCGGCATCGAATCGAATTAAGACTAAAATAACTCTCAACAATTATTAAACCTTGTTTTTAAATTAATAAAAGGCACTTGGCCGTGGAGGTTCCAAGAATATGAGCTCACCTTGGTCTAGGGATATCGCTCACCTGGGCGCTAAGGCTATTCGACCGAACGTGAGTCCGACGAAGGATTCCCCTTAACGTCCGCATTACGCTAAGAACCCCGCTATTGGGTGGGGAACCCAATCCGGCAGAACTACGTTTCTCCTCTTTCGAGGGGGCGTACGCGGTTCTCTTTACCCAAGGGGGATCGGTCCATACGTGCAGCCTCTCGGCGTCGCGTATGGATAACGGAAATAGAGCCCACACATCGATTATGTGGTCCTATGCGTCGTTAACCCGGGGTAAACCTTAAGTCCTTAAATTAAAATAAAAATAAAGTTTTTTAATTATTTCAAATCATTTTTTATGTCCCAATGCTCTTCGATGCCGAAGGCTAAAAGAAATTAGCCACTCATCGGTATGGGGACGGCTTTATGTTTTTGAGTGAAGCGTGAGTGTAAATTTAAGTTCTGAACATTTATAAGAGAAAACATAAAAAAGGCGATTAGATAAATTGAAAGCTAATTGATGCAGGCACTCACGCACACTTCAAAACCATAAAGAAAATTAAATAAAGCAAGGCCTACTCAAATGAGTAGGCGGGAAATAAAAGCACGCCATTGAACTCTTAACGAGTAGGCGGAAATAAATGCACACACACACACACTCTTCTTAATTGAAGAAAGCGATAAAATAAAGCGGTAAAATTATCTCCTACACGCACGCACTCTACATAATTGAAGAAAGCGATAAAATTGCAAGTCCCGGCTCAATTGAGTGGGCGGGAGTAAATTTATCTCATACACACACACACTCTACTTGAAGGTAAAACACACACACGCACTCTACAGAAAAGTGAACACACGCACACACACTAAGTTTTCCTACTCAAGTGAGTAGGAAGAAGATGAAAGCAGGGCGCCATTTAACTCTTAACGAGTAGGCGGAAATAAATGCATACGCACACACGCACTCTACAGAAATGAAATAAAGCAGTAAAACCTAACTCATACACACACGCACACTTGCAAAAATTAGAAAAAAACCAAGTTGCTGAAAAATTAATACAACTGCATTTCTACCGCTAGAATGCGGTAGAAATGCATAAAAAGTGAAAATAAAAATTAACCGAGCTAAAAGGTTTTGCAAATAAACGCAAAATGAAAGTTGACGAAAAATTAAAACAACTGCATTTCTACCGCTAGAATGCGGTAGAAATGCATAAAAAGATGAAATAAAAATTAACCGGACTAAAAGTTTTGAAATTAAAAAGATAAAACAAAGTGAGCGAAAAATTATAACGACTATATTTTCATTCCTATGTTTTTATAAAAACTCCTAAAAAGTGAAAATAAAACAAAAAGGGGACAAAAAGTTTTACAATCCTAAAGAGCCTAAGTTAAAGAAAAATGAAAATAACACTTTTAGGAGAGTTTTTATAAAGCTTTATGAATGAAAAAATAGGAAAAAGAGGAAAAGCTAAATCAAAAAGGGCGGGAAATGAAAACTAGACGGACGGCACAACGGCTAGAAAAGCCGATAAACCCTAAATCTAACTAAGTTATGAAAGCAAGAAAAATGAAAACATAAAAGAAATACAAAAAGAGGAACGAAAAATTACTTAAGTAGGCGCATTCAAATGGATTAATCAAACAAATGGAGAGAAAAAGATTCATATTTTATTAAATTAAAAACCCTAATACAAACTAAGAGAGAGAGAGGGGGGAGAAAATCTCCTTACATAGGTTTGAAATCCAATTGGGCAGCACCTCCCCTAAGCAAAGTGGTCAAAAAAGTGGACAAAATAAGCTTCCTGGAAGCTGTTATTTATAGACATTTTTTCGGGTTGGTCACGCCCTAGGTCACGGGCGTGACAGGGGGGCGTGTCACTACTATTCACGAGCTGACCGGTTGACTTGACTGGAGCTTTGACTTCGGGGCGAAAACGTGGCGGTCACGCCCCAGGTCACGGGCGTGACAGGGGGGCGTGACCAGGAGAGCTGGCAGTTCGATGTCGGCAGAGTTGACATGTTGACCAAGCTTGCGGGTCGGCCTCGACACGGGCGTGACAAGCATTTGACACGGGCGTGACGCCGGGCGTGTCGGGCTGGGTTTGATGGTGGCCGATCGTCGAGCTGGCATCTGTGGTCGGCGATCGTCGGGCTGGCGTGACACGGGCGTGTCGGCCAATTGACACGGGCGTGTCAGGCAATTTTTCTGACTTTTCTGGAATTTTTTTCTGGAATTTTCCTGGAATAAAAATTAAGCTAAGTTAGAAATAATATTTACAAAAACAAGCAATTTATTGAATTAAACTAATAAAAAAGACAAAAAATAAACGAAACGGACTTAAATAAAATACGAAAATATAGGTATAATTACAACTCATCAAACACCCCCATACTTAAGCTTTTGCTATTCCAGAGCAAAAGTTTGAGGTGAACTTATAAGGAATAGTAAAAAACCCTAAGTTCCGCTACCGCTAAATTAATTATAAGAGAGATCAAATAAAAATATACGGGGTATAAGAGTTAAGTCCTAAAATTATTTTGATGATTTAAACAGGGCAAAAGTTTTGGCCAAAAGACTTCTTGATGTAATCAAATAGAAAGCAATAATTGTATTGGCTAGATTAACAGAAAATAGTTTGGAGTTATACGAACTTTAGCTTATAGGAGTGTTATCGGAAATAATGCAATTTACGAATTATGCTCTCAAAAAATTTTTGAATTAATTCTAGAATCATGAAAATGGCTAAGGGGGGGGGGGGGGGGGTTGATGTTGGTTTATGAAGATGCTTGGATTTTGAGGCGAGGTTATTTTTTTCTCTCGAACCTCCATTTTTTTTTTTTTGATTTGGATGTTAAAGGAAAACGAAATCTTATTTTCCTTAACATAAAATGTTTTCTTTCTTCATAAAAATAACCCAATGTATATGTGTTGGAGTAGTGAATTTTATCCTCTTACTCCGTAACGTACAATCTTTTAATTTATTGGGTGCCTATGTTTACGGAATGAAATCTTATTCCCATTGACATAAGATCTTTTTCTTTTTGGGAAAATAATTTTATCATACCAAGTCGGTTATGATAAGTAAGGGGAGAAAAGAGAACTAGATTTTTAATTGAAAAATAATTGAGAGCAACCTTTATAAATTGTACGTTCCAATTTTTCAGAAAGCTAAAAGCAAGCATAATTGAATTCTATAGTCGTTATTTTCTAACATGGTACACATGCTCCTATCTATGAAAAATTAGAAGTAGTGCCTAAAGCAAGTCCCCTATTTTTAACAAAGTATAATAAATTCTTTAAAACTTAACCCCGGCTATTTAGATTTTTCAATCTATAATTAACAAACGAATAGTGAACAAAGAATTTATCAAATTCGCATATAAATAAACTCAAAACGAAAGTATTGGATAGCAAGAAACTTAAGAATGAAATGTTTGATTTATTTGTTTCATAATAATTTTTTTTTTGAAAAATTTTTTTTTTTTTGAAGTTATGTTCCTTTTTTTTTTGTAATTTTTTGTATTTTTGTATTTATATATTTAATATATACATACTAAAAAGAAAGAAAAGAAAAAAAAAGCGAGAAAAAAAAATTTTTTGGATATATATATTTTTTTTTTTTTTTAAGTTTTGTGAATTTTTTTGTATTTTTAATGAAAATTTCATTCTATTTACAAAAATTTGGGAAAAATTAAAAATTTTTACAAGGATGAGAGCGAAAAAGGGAGAGGGGAAAGAGAAAGAATATTTACAAAAAGTACTTATAAAATTTATTTACAAAAAATATTTACAAGAATATTTACAAAAATATAAACTAGGCTGCCGCGAGATGACTCGTTATGTGGATGGCTCGATGAGCCGGATCTCGCGGACAAAGCTAAAAATAAGTAAAAGTTTCAAAAATGAAACTTCAAAAATTTTTAATTAAAAGTAAAATTTTTTTGTGTTTTTGTGTTATATATATTTTTTTTTTTTTCTTTTTGTTACTTTTTTTTTTTTTTGATTTTTGTGTTATATAATTTTTTTTGTTTTTGTTTTGTTTTGTAAATGAAAGAAAAAGAAAGTACGAAAATATGAAAACACCCCCATACTTAGATCCAACATTGTCCCCAATGTTGTATGCTAAGCATGAGGAACAAGATAGCAGAAATATGTACAAAGAAGGGAAAAAGAGGGGGGCAGAAAACGTCCCTGATCCGCGCGCGGGGAAGCCCACTAGAAACCCTGCAGTTATTAGAAAAATAGAAAACATAATAAATAAAGACGTAAAAAAAAGATAGACGTGGGGTGCCTCCCAGGAGCGCTTTGTTTATAGTCGCGTAGCTTGACTATAGTGGCGGGTTTATATATGGAGAAGGGTTATGGTTTCGCTCCTACTGATCACAGGGTCGCCCGCTATATAAGACTTTAACCGATTACCGTTCACCTTAAAAGTGCCTTTCTCGGGGTGGGAGACGAGTACGGTCCCATATGGCCAAACCTCTTCAACCTTGAAGGGGCCGAACCATCGCGATTTTAGCTTACCCGGGAAAAGCCTAAGACGTGAATTGTAAAGAAGGACTAGATCGCCCGGAGAAAAGATTTTTGGGGTTTTAATTTTTCGATCGTGATAAAACTTAGAACGCTCCTTATAGAACTTATTGCTCTCGTAAGCGTTCGCACGCCATTCATCGAGCTCGTTTAGTTGCAGTTTTCTATTCTGAGCGGCTAAGTTGGAGTCGAGGTTTAAGAGTTTTAGTGCCCAAAGTGCGCGGTGCTCCAATTCTACGGGTAAATGGCACGCTTTGCCATAGACTAATCGAAACGGGGTACAACCAGTAGCGGTTTTGTACGCCGTACGATACGCCCATAACGCGTCGTCAAGCTTAGCGGACCAATCTTTCCTATTAAGTGAAACGGTTTTTTCTAATATGCGTTTTATTTCTCGATTTACTACCTCAACTTGGCCACTTGTTTGCGGGTGGTAGGGGGTGGCAAGTTTGTGCGTGACTCCGTATTTAGCTAACGTCTTAGCCATTAGAGTGTTACAGAAATGCGTTCCCCTATCACTAACAATTGCGCGAGGTGTGCCGAAGCGAGAAAATAATTTTTTTAGAAATGTAACGACGACTCGCGCATCGTTGGTGGGGAGAGCTTGCGCTTCCGCCCACCTTGATACGTAGTCGACCGCCACTAAAATATACGAATTTTTATAAGAAGGAGGTAGGGGGCCTACAAAATCTATCCCCCATAAATCGAAAACTTCGCATTCTAAAAACATATTTTGGGGCATCTCGTCTCGACGTGAGATGTTACCCGACCGCTGACAGCTATCGCATGCGCGCACAAAATTGTGCGCGTCTTTGAAGAGAGTGGGCCAAAAGTAGCCCGCCTCTAGCGCCTTCCTAGCGGTCCGGTTGGCTTGATAGTGCCCCCCGGCTGGACCCTCGTGGCAGTGCCTCAATATTTGTGTGCACTCCACTCCCGCGACGCATCTTCGAACCGCTTGGTCCGCGCAGATACGAAAAAGAAACGGGTCATCCCAAAAGAAATTTTTCAAGTCGGAAAAGAATTTCTTCTTTTGATGACTTGAAAATTCTTTTGGAAGAACCCGCGCGACCAAATAGTTCGCAAAATCTGCGAACCAAGGAGAAGATGACGAAGACGAACGAATGGCGAGAAGACGTTCCTCGGGGAATCTGTCATTTATTTCAGATTCGACGAGCGCTTCCGCACCGGAATTATCTAAACGGGAGAGGTGGTCTGCCGCAAGATTCTCCGCGCCCTTCTTATCCCGGATCTCCAAATCAAACTCTTGAAGGAGGAGAACCCATCGAAGAAGGCGGGGTTTTGCATCGGTTTTGGCTAGTAGATACTTAAGGGCGGAGTGATCGGTAAAAACGATAACTTTAGATAGCGTAAGATACGAGCGAAACTTATCGAAAGCGAAAACGACGGCTAAGAGTTCCTTTTCCGTCGTCGTGTAATTCACTTGTGCGGAAGTGAGCGTCTTGCTAGCGTAATAAATAGGATGAAAATGTTTTTCTACGCGTTGGCCAAGAACGGCGCCTAAGGCAATATCACTAGCGTCGCACATGATTTCGAACGGAAGGGACCAATTAGGGGCCACTAGAATTGGAGAATTGATAAGCTTTTGTTTTATAAAATTAAATGCAGACTCGCAGTCGCTATTAAAGACAAAAGGTGATTCCTTTTCCAAGAGGTGAGTAAGCGGCTTTGTTATTTTTGAAAAATCTTGAATGAAACGCCTATAAAAGCCCGCGTGGCCTAAGAAACTCCTAATGGATTTTATGTTTGTCGGCTGAGGAAGTTTTTCAATAATTTCTACTTTAGCCTTATCGACCTCTATCCCCTTAATCGAAATCTTATGGCCGAGGACCAAACCTCCTCGAACCATAAAGTTACATTTTTCCCAATTTAAAACAAGATTCGTGTCCTCGCATCGCTGGAGGACACGATCAAGATTACGAAGACAATTCGGGAATGAGCATCCGAATACAGAAAAGTCATCCATAAATATTTCCATAATATCTTCTACCAGCTCGCCAAAAATCGCTAGCATACATCGTTGGAATGTAGCCGGCGCATTGCAGAGGCCAAATGGCATTCTTCGATATGCGAAGGTGCCAAAGGGGCAGGTAAAAGTTGTTTTCTCTTGGTCCTCGGGGGAAATGGGGATTTGGAAAAACCCCGATAGACCATCGAGAAAACAATAAAAAGGATGACCGGAAAGACGCTCGAGAATTTGGTCAAGGAACGGTAGTGGGAAATGGTCCTTGCGGGTGGCATCATTAAGTTTGCGATAATCGATGACCACTCGCCAACCCGTAACAGTACGAGTTGGGACAAGCTCGTTGTGCTCATTCGCCACTACGGTTAGACCGCCCTTCTTGGGCACGACATGAATGGGACTAACCCATGCACTATCAGAAATGGGATAAATAATCCCCGCATCTAATAATTTAATTATTTCAGCTTTCACGACGTCTTTCATGTTTGGGTTAAGACGCCGCTGCGGCTGAATGGTTGTGCGGCAATTATCGTTTAAGAAAATTTTGTGAGTGCAGAAGGAAGGGTTAATCCCCTTTAGGTCAGAAATTTGCCACGCAATTGCGTGGCGATGTTTAAGCAAAACCTCCAATAAATCGGAGGTCTCTGAATCGCTTAAATACGAAGAAATGATAACGGGGAGTGTATCATTTTTCCCCAAAAAGGCGTATTTAAGGGATTCAGGTAGTGGTTTGAGGTCTAGGGTTGGCGGTTCTTCTAGTGAGGTTTTAGAGCTAATGTCTTTTGAACCAATTGGTTCAAAAGGCATATCGGAAGACACATCCTCATTGCAATAAAAATTTTCGAGAGAAAAAATATTTTCGCTTAAAAATTTGGACTCGAAAACCGGAGAAGAACTATCTCCATAAAAAGAATCTAAAGAATAGCAGAAATCGTCGCTCGGCGACGAGTCTTCCATAGAGGAGTTAATAGAAAAAGTAACTTGGTCGTCTCCTACCCGAAGGAGAAGCTGACCATTACTTACATCAATTAACGCACGTGAGGTCGCGAGGAAAGGGCGACCAAGTATTATTGGTACGTTGGCGTCTTCCTCGATGTCCAAGATGACGAAGTCCACCGGGAAGGTGAACTTGTCTACTCGGACAAGGACATCCTCAACAACCCCGATGGGGAACCTAACCGAGCGATCCGCTAGTTGGATGCGCATATTGGTAGGAACAGGAGTACCCAAACCTAGACGAAGGAAGAGCGAGAACGGCATCAAATTAATGCTCGCGCCTAGGTCTGCTAAAGCGTACTTTACTAACACATTGCCAAAAAGGCACGGGATGGAGAACCGTCCCGGGTCGTTTTGTTTTGAGGGCAATTTATTAGTAATCGCCGCCGAGCAGACAGAGTTGAGGGATATATGCGAAATATCCTCGAGTTTGCGTTTATTAGAAAGTAGTTCTTTTAAAAATTTCGCATACTTAGGCATTTGCGAGATAGCCTCGCAAAAAGGAACATTAATGTGAATTTGTTTAAGTAATAAAATAAATTTTTCGTATTGCGCGTTAACTCGCTCTTTATCTAATTTATGCGGGTAGGGCAACGCCTTGTTTAAAATAGATTTTTCACTTAAAATTGGTAGAGGCTGCGTAGACGAAGAAGAGGGAAGAGGGGAAGGAGGTGAAATTTGTACCTGAGGATCGATCCGTTTTGGATCGACCACCTCCTTACCGCTACGGAGGGTTATAGCGTTGGCGGATTCCCTTGGATTGGGCTCCGTGTTCCCTGGCAGTGCCCCCATGGCGCGTTCTGACATGAGTCGCGCCAGCTGTCCAACCTGGAGTTCTAAATTTTTTAGCGATCCGGTGATGTTCCGGATATTAGACTCGTTGGACGCGACATAACGATTAAAATTTTCCTCCACCGGGGATGGCTTCATAGGAGGGGGAGGAGGAAGCGTCGGCGCAAAAGGAGGGGGAGGGGGACGCTGCGCGTTGTTCGGGTTGCTCCAGGAGAAATTCGGATGGTTCCTCCAACCCGGATTATAGTGGCTACTATAAGGGTTGTTTTGAAATGAGGGACGCACCGGATTTCCCATGTAGTCCACGAATTCGTCGACCACGCAGACGTTGGAGGGGGGGAGAAAACAAGGCGGAGTGGAGGAGGAAACAGACATCTCCGCCACCTGCTTAGTTAGCCTTTCCACTTGGAGGGCTAACTGAGCTGTGGCATCCACTTCAAAAATGCCCGCCTGCTTAGGGCGCGCCCGCGGGACATTCCACTGGTAGGCGTTCACCGCCATTTCCTCGAAAAGGGCCTGGGCGGCCTCGGGGGTCTTATTGTTCAGAGTGCCCCCGGCAGCCGCGTCAATCATTTGACGCGTCTGACTATTCAGTCCATTATAAAAAATTTGTACCTGCAACCACGTTGGCAGAGCGTGGTGCGGGCACCGGCGGAGGAACTCCTTAAAGCGTTCCCAAGTCTCGTAAAGAGACTCGGAGTCGTTTTGGACGAACGAAGATATGTCCGCCCGCAATCTTGCAGTTTTGGCGGGCGGAAAATACTTCGTAAGGAATTTCTCGGCCAACTCCGCCCAGGACGTGATGGATCCCCGCGGGAGGGAGAGTAACCACGCCTTAGCCTTGGACTTAAGAGAGAACGGAAAAAGGCGCAAACGAATGGCGTCATCAGTGACGCCATTAATTTTAAAAGTATCGCAAATTTCAAGAAAATTAGACAAGTGATTGTTGGGGTCCTCATCCGGCTGTCCGTCGAACTGCACGGCATTTTGGATCATCTGAATCACACTTGACTTAATTTCGAAATTATTGTTGGCCACCGCGGGCCGAACAATACTCGACCCCGTATCATCCAAATTGGGCCGAGCGTAATAAGACATAGTACGCTCGACCGGTTGGGCATTATTAGGGGGGTCGGCCATAGAAGAAGGAGAGGGTTCTCCGATAGATTCTACGGGGTCTGAAAAAGGAATTCGACGGAGAGATCGGATACGCGCAAGAGAGCGGTCGATCTCGGGGTCGAAGTCAAGATTTTCAGAACTCGAAGGTTGTCCACGGGTCATACACCCAAAAAAAAACGAAAACGGGGGGGGGGATTTTTTTTTTTTTTTTGTATAAAATTTTTTTATTTGAAAATAAAGTAAAATTAATAGAGTCCGGATTCAATATAACAACAAGATTCCCCGGCAACGGCGCCAAAAACTTGATGGCCGCGGAACAGAGACCTACTGTGGGTGGTTCGAAATGGTCAGATTCCGCGGGCCGGTTAGATGATCGAGTTTTCTAACGAAAGGAGGCAAGCGCACCTATCGCAAGTAGTACTCGGTATTCGGGAGAATACCGAGGTCGTATTATTCTCGGGGACGCGTTGATTATATCTACTCTTCCGGGAGCACTATTATCTTACTATTAGTAAGGTGGGATTTTTTTTGTTTAATAAAAACGGAAAGGAAGAAAGCAGAATTTTGCTAAGTTAGTTCGATGACGGGTTAACGTTCGGCATCGAATCGAATTAAGACTAAAATAACTCTCAACAATTATTAAACCTTGTTTTTAAATTAATAAAAGGCACTTGGCCGTGGAGGTTCCAAGAATATGAGCTCACCTTGGTCTAGGGATATCGCTCACCTGGGCGCTAAGGCTATTCGACCGAACGTGAGTCCGACGAAGGATTCCCCTTAACGTCCGCATTACGCTAAGAACCCCGCTATTGGGTGGGGAACCCAATCCGGCAGAACTACGTTTCTCCTCTTTCGAGGGGGCGTACGCGGTTCTCTTTACCCAAGGGGGATCGGTCCATACGTGCAGCCTCTCGGCGTCGCGTATGGATAACGGAAATAGAGCCCACACATCGATTATGTGGTCCTATGCGTCGTTAACCCGGGGTAAACCTTAAGTCCTTAAATTAAAATAAAAATAAAGTTTTTTAATTATTTCAAATCATTTTTTATGTCCCAATGCTCTTCGATGCCGAAGGCTAAAAGAAATTAGCCACTCATCGGTATGGGGACGGCTTTATGTTTTTGAGTGAAGCGTGAGTGTAAATTTAAGTTCTGAACATTTATAAGAGAAAACATAAAAAAGGCGATTAGATAAATTGAAAGCTAATTGATGCAGGCACTCACGCACACTTCAAAACCATAAAGAAAATTAAATAAAGCAAGGCCTACTCAAATGAGTAGGCGGGAAATAAAAGCACGCCATTGAACTCTTAACGAGTAGGCGGAAATAAATGCACACACACACACACTCTTCTTAATTGAAGAAAGCGATAAAATAAAGCGGTAAAATTATCTCCTACACGCACGCACTCTACATAATTGAAGAAAGCGATAAAATTGCAAGTCCCGGCTCAATTGAGTGGGCGGGAGTAAATTTATCTCATACACACACACACTCTACTTGAAGGTAAAACACACACACGCACTCTACAGAAAAGTGAACACACGCACACACACTAAGTTTTCCTACTCAAGTGAGTAGGAAGAAGATGAAAGCAGGGCGCCATTTAACTCTTAACGAGTAGGCGGAAATAAATGCATACGCACACACGCACTCTACAGAAATGAAATAAAGCAGTAAAACCTAACTCATACACACACGCACACTTGCAAAAATTAGAAAAAAACCAAGTTGCTGAAAAATTAATACAACTGCATTTCTACCGCTAGAATGCGGTAGAAATGCATAAAAAGTGAAAATAAAAATTAACCGAGCTAAAAGGTTTTGCAAATAAACGCAAAATGAAAGTTGACGAAAAATTAAAACAACTGCATTTCTACCGCTAGAATGCGGTAGAAATGCATAAAAAGATGAAATAAAAATTAACCGGACTAAAAGTTTTGAAATTAAAAAGATAAAACAAAGTGAGCGAAAAATTATAACGACTATATTTTCATTCCTATGTTTTTATAAAAACTCCTAAAAAGTGAAAATAAAACAAAAAGGGGACAAAAAGTTTTACAATCCTAAAGAGCCTAAGTTAAAGAAAAATGAAAATAACACTTTTAGGAGAGTTTTTATAAAGCTTTATGAATGAAAAAATAGGAAAAAGAGGAAAAGCTAAATCAAAAAGGGCGGGAAATGAAAACTAGACGGACGGCACAACGGCTAGAAAAGCCGATAAACCCTAAATCTAACTAAGTTATGAAAGCAAGAAAAATGAAAACATAAAAGAAATACAAAAAGAGGAACGAAAAATTACTTAAGTAGGCGCATTCAAATGGATTAATCAAACAAATGGAGAGAAAAAGATTCATATTTTATTAAATTAAAAACCCTAATACAAACTAAGAGAGAGAGAGGGGGGAGAAAATCTCCTTACATAGGTTTGAAATCCAATTGGGCAGCACCTCCCCTAAGCAAAGTGGTCAAAAAAGTGGACAAAATAAGCTTCCTGGAAGCTGTTATTTATAGACATTTTTTCGGGTTGGTCACGCCCTAGGTCACGGGCGTGACAGGGGGGCGTGTCACTACTATTCACGAGCTGACCGGTTGACTTGACTGGAGCTTTGACTTCGGGGCGAAAACGTGGCGGTCACGCCCCAGGTCACGGGCGTGACAGGGGGGCGTGACCAGGAGAGCTGGCAGTTCGATGTCGGCAGAGTTGACATGTTGACCAAGCTTGCGGGTCGGCCTCGACACGGGCGTGACAAGCATTTGACACGGGCGTGACGCCGGGCGTGTCGGGCTGGGTTTGATGGTGGCCGATCGTCGAGCTGGCATCTGTGGTCGGCGATCGTCGGGCTGGCGTGACACGGGCGTGTCGGCCAATTGACACGGGCGTGTCAGGCAATTTTTCTGACTTTTCTGGAATTTTTTTCTGGAATTTTCCTGGAATAAAAATTAAGCTAAGTTAGAAATAATATTTACAAAAACAAGCAATTTATTGAATTAAACTAATAAAAAAGACAAAAAATAAACGAAACGGACTTAAATAAAATACGAAAATATAGGTATAATTACAACTCATCAGCTACCCGACCACCATGTTGGCAGAATCACGCATCTGCCCAGTTTTTCGGGTGCACCTTGGTGTTAGTCCCCAAGGCTCCCTGTTGCAATCAACCTCGTAGAAAACTCGACAAACAAACATTCGCACGGAGTCTTCTCCAGCATATATGCAATGCAACATCACCGATCCAGACGGACTTGTCCGGGTAGGCTTCACACACCATACCTATGTCCATTCTCGAATACGAACTCTACACAAGGGGGACTTTACATATCAACCCCAAGGAACGCCACAAACTCACCGCACACTCGTGAGAGAGGGCTTCCTATGCAAAGGAAAAAGTGGACTTCACATGTCCTAGCATGAGAATCATTACCCTTACATTTTTCCTTGGTGCCATGGAAATCTATGTGGATGAAAAGCACCGCAATCTCCTTGCCTCTGCAGATCCGAAGTCAGCTCGCGATTTGGAGCTCCAAAACTCCATCGGTGACCGGATCTAGCCTTCCTTCTTCCTCCTTGCTCTCTCCTCTCTCTAGATCTTAGAAAGAGAGTGAACCAAGATTATGAGGAATGTACACCCCTGAACCGGCCTTAAACCTAAGGTGGGAAGAGCCTGAACCATCAGATCCAAAAACAAGGAAACGAACGGCTGTGATTCAGCCCGAAATTCCAAAACCTGGGCCGAACACGAGTTCCGACATGCCCGTGTTCAGGGCCGTGTCATCCATTTGCCGTCAAAACCGTCGTGTCCCGAAAAGAACACGGGCACTCGACATGCTCGTGTCAGGCTTGATATGCCCGTGTCACCCAGTACATGCCTGTGTAGCTGGCGTGTTCCTTCAACAACACAGGTCTAAAACAACCCGAGCACAACACGGCCATATGACACGCCCGTGTCACATTCCATGTGCTATACATGCCTTGGGACACGCCCATGTCCCAGGCCGTGTAACTTCCTTAGCACAAACTGCCACACGACCTGAGGAGGACACGTGTATTCGACACACCCGTGTCGAATTTCACACTCCCGTGTCGGACCCGAACACGCCTGGGATCAGGCCGTGCGTCCCTCACTCAACGATCGTTGAGTGAAAGTCTTTGAGTGACTGACACGCTGATAATACGTTTTGTATCCTAAACTATTATCGTATTTTCTATTTATATTGTGCAAATTATGTCTATTATTAGTTTATTTTTATCATTTTTATGTAAATATTATTGCCACTGATTTTTTCTTGTCTTTTTGCAGGTTTCCAAAAACTTGGCCAAAATGACCTGTCACGCCCCCCTGTCACGCCCTCCCTGGGCGTGACCTAGGGCGTGTCACCCGATCCCGAGTACTCCTGCTGGAAGGGACAGAAAACGGTCAAAAAACTGCTGTCACGCCCCCTGACACGCCCTCCCTGGGCGTGTCACCAGGCGTGACCAGGGGCGTGTCGCCCTCTGCCGCAAAGCCTGCCGCCGCATTAAATGTCGTTCCGCCTCAGTACGCAAACAGTACTGTCACGCCCCATGTCACGCCCGTGACATGGGCATGACACCCTCCTTTTTCGGTGACTGATGGATTTCCGACCAATGATTTGGACATGACGTGCCTGTCACGCCCCCCTGTCACGGGCGTGACCTAGGGCGTGACCACCGACGTACCGAAGCAATCATCCCTCCCGCCAGAATCCAGAGCCCGAGGTCAACATAGTACTGTCACGCCCCCTGACACGCCCCACCTAGGGCGTGTTGGAGGGCGTGACCAACCCGAGAAAATTTTCTATAAATTGAGCCCCCCCTCTCCATTTCAGCAAGCTTTGGTTGAGAGGGGGAGGTGCTGCCCCTTTGGTTCTTGAGTTTTTTATGCTTTCTCTCTCTCTCTCTCTCTTCCTTTGTAATTTTTGCTTAATCATGGTTTAATATTTAGTTGCCCTAGCTTTCTTTGTAATCTTTAGTGTTGCTTAGTGCTTAATATAGGGCTAGAATAGGATTTCAATTTCAAGCACTTGTAATTTTATTTTCAATAGTGTAGCTTGCCCCTTTGAATTAATAAAAGTGTTTTTTTTGTTTAGCTTGGGTTCCTCTTATGCTTTACTACTCATCCCCCTTCCTCCATTCCATAATGATTAACTAATCCTCCTTGTACTCGATCTTGATGATCCGAGGTTAGAGCGATTATGTTATGATGTTTTAATTAATCTTTTCTTTTTAAGTTAGGGCCTTGAATTACTCTTGATTAATCACGGGTTGGAGGTATATTTTCGATATATACTCTCCGCCTTTGCTTTCATTCTGGGCTAGCCAAGAGGCCGAAAGAATGAAGTGAGCATTCAAGAGTAAAGGGAGTTGTACGCACCCCTCGAGAGAGGCAGACGTCCAAATCTCCCGGATTGGAGTAAAATCCAATAGTGGGGTTCACCGCGTAAAGCGAGTTTTAGGCCTCCGATTTAGACGAGAGTCAATCAGACCTTCCTAAACTCAGTTGGGCACGACTTCGAGAGAAGCGTGTTCAAGCTTTAGGAACCTCCACGGTCAAGGACCTTTATCCTATTAAGTTCAGATTTTTATCGCATTTTCTTAATCGTCTTTAGCCAAGGTGAATCTTGATTGGGTGCATTTCCATTTCATATTTTCTACCTTTCGTAGTAATCGCCTATCTTGTGCTCTTTAATTAACTGCAGTAGTTTCCTTTCTAGCATAGTTCTTTGCTGAATAGCTTTACTTAATTGCGGTGTTTCTCTTTCTAGTATAGCTTTACTTTCTCCCTTGCACTTAGATTTTCTAAAACCCTAGTTTTTCCGTCAATAAGATAATAGCGTTCGTGTGAGTAAGCTTAGCCAACAGTTCCTGGATTTCAATACGACACTTGTGTCCCCTTGCTACAATTCGATAGGTATACTTGCCTCATCGGGTTGCTAGTTCGGTTGCGTTTATTTTCTTCGAACCCTAGCGCGCAACAAGTTTTTGGCGCCGTTGCCGGGGAACCAACTTCCGTTGATATTTTGAAAACACGAACCTATTAATTTTATCTCTTCTCTTTCTCATCCTCTTTCTTTAAAATTTTAAAAAAATCAAAAAATTTTTATCACCGCTCTTAATAGAAACCAACCTCACAATTTTTCTACGCCACATAATTCTCTCGAAATGGGCAAAGGGCTTTAAGCGCCACAGTCTTGTCTAGTACCTTGCGAACCCTTCACGGGGTAGTCCTTGGGAAGTTCGGGAGTTAATCTATATAAAAAAAATCTATTTCAAAAAGAAAAAAATTTCTAATCTTTTTTCTAGTTTATCCTTTTTCTCTTCCTCTTCTTCATTTCTGTTCTTTTAGTGCATGACCCGCGGGAGTCCGTCGGTTATTTTGGACTTGGACCACAAAATTGAGCGTACTCTTCGGAGAAGATCACGATTTCAAGGTCCTACTATCCAAGTGCCGGTTGAGGACTCCGAGTCATTTGCTACTTTAAGAATGGAAGAACCCAACGTAGATGAGGCCATGCAAAGGACTATGTCCTATTATGCACGACCGAACCTCGAGGGAACAGAATCAAGTATAGTCCGCCCTGCTATAGCAAATAATAACTTCGAACTAAAGCCTAGCATAATTCAAATGGTGCAGCAATATGTGCAATTTGACGGACTTCAAGATGAAGATCCGAACGCACATATAGCTAGCTTTCATGAAATTTGTGACACCTTAAAGATAAATGGTGTCACAAATGATGCGATCAGGCTGAGACTCTTCCCCTTCTCTCTAAGAACTAAAGCTAAGCAGTGGCTGAACATACTTCCGAAAAATAGCATAACCACTTGGAATGAATTAACTGAAAAATTTTTGGCGAAGTATTTTCCGCCAGCTAAAACTGCAAAACTTAGGAACGACATCTCTGCCTTCGGACAAATAGACTCTGAAACCCTATACGAAACCTGGGAAAGATTTAAAGAATTATTAAGACGATGCCCACATCACGCGCTGCCTGTATGGTTACAAGTGCAGACGTTTTATAACGGGCTAAATCAAAGCATGAAGCAAATGATAGACGCAGCTTCTGGCGGTACTTTAAATCATAAGACCCCGGAAGCCGCTCTTGAGCTTTTTGAGGACATGGCCATGAACACTTATCAGTGGAATGTGCCTAGGTCCCGCCCGAACAAGCCTGCAGGTATCTATGAAGTGGACAACGTCTCCCAGCTCGCTCTGCAAGTAGAAATCCTAAGCAAAAAAATTACGGAGATGACTGCTGCCTCCGCCCCTCAGGTATGGGAATCTGCAACCCCTACTCCAGAACATTTAGATTATGTTAATAATATGCCTAGAACTGCTTTTAATAATTTTTCTGCTGCGAATTTTCATCCGCCTGGTTTTAATTTTCTGAATAATTATAACCCTGCTTTAAGAAATCATCCGAACTTTTCATGGAGTAATCCATCGAATGCGATGCGCCCACCCCCGCAAAATGATTTTTCTGCACCACCACCACCACCACCACTTCTTCAAAATTACCCAAAACCTCCAAGCTTGGAGGAATTACTTTCTAAATACATCACCACAAATGACGCTACCATAAGAACTTTAACCGGAAGCGTAAAAAGTTTAGAAAATTAGGTAGGACAGCTCGCGAAAATAATTTCTGAGCGACCCGCAGGGTCTCTTCCTTCTAATACCGAACCCAACCCGAGAGAGCAAGCGAAAGCTATAACTCTTCGGAGTGGGAAGCAAGTCTCCGGTATGGTAAGTGAAGAGCCCGAGGCAAGCTCCGCTTCCGCTTTTAAAAATCAAAGCTTCGCTCCCGTTTTTAAAAATCAAAGCTCCACTTCGCTTCCACCCATCTTCAAAAATAATTCAACTTCAAGATAATTCAACTTCTCACTCCACCACCCATCTTCAAAAATAATTCAACTTCTCCATACCCCTCTGAACTTAATAGACAACGTCAAGATGATCAGTACTCCCGCTTCTTAGAAATCTTCAAACAAATCCACATTAATCTTCCCTTCCACGAGACTATTTCGCAGATGCCGAAATACGCCAAATATCTTAAAGACCTCCTCACAAACAAGAAGAAGTTAGAGAATCTATCGCACGTCACGCTAAACGCCGAGTGCTCCTCCGTTTTAACAAACGGTTTGCCGAAGAAAATCAGTGACCCGGGTAGTTTCTCTATCCCGTGTGTCTTCGGTGATCTTTTTGTTAAACACGCGTTAGCCGACTTAGGCGCGAGTATAAACCTGATGCCCTTTTCGTTGTTCAAAAAGTTAGGGATTGGTAGCCTTAACCCCACGCGTATGAGTATCCAGCTAGCCGATAGATCCGTCAAGTACCCGTTAGGAATAGTGGAGGACGTTCTAGTGAAAGTCGACAAGTTCATCTTCCCGGTGGACTTTGTCATTTTGGACATCGAAGAAGACGTCGAGGTTCCCCTGATCCTTGGCCGACCCTTCCTTGCCACCTCCCGAGCCATCATTGACGTAAGCAATGGTAAGCTCTTTCTTCGAGTAGGCGACGACGAAGTCACATTTTCTATCACCCCTTCGATGAAGAACACCTTTGCGAACGATGACTCATGTTTTTTCGTAGACGCCGTGAGTGATGATTCTTCCTACTGCCTCTCCGACTTTGAAAAAGAATTTTCTACTTTTTGCTCCTCTTCTCTTACAACTGAATCACTGCAAGGAAGTGATGAATCTTCTTATTGTCTTTCTGAGTTTGAATAAGAATTTTCTGATTTTTGTTCTTCCTCTTTTCTTCCCACTGAATCACTACAAGAAGCCGTCTTAGCTGCTAGCCCCACCCCTTATTATGTTCCTTATAAAAAAGTTTATGAAGATATTATTTTTGAAAAAGAAAGAATCTCAAAATCCTCTTATGAAGAACCCCCTACCCTAGAACTTAAAGAACTTCCCGAACACCTTAAGTATGCTTTCTTAGAAAAAGACTCCAAGTTACCAGTTATCGTTTCGGCCTACCTCACAGATACGCAGAACGATAAACTTCTTCTAGTTCTACGTAAGCATCGCCGGGCTATTGCTTGGTAAATTTCTGATATCAAGGGCATAAGCCCATCTTTCTGTACCCATAAAATATTAATGGAAGATAATTCGCGTAACTCTATCCAACCTCAGCACCGTATAAACCCAAATATGAAAGAAGTAGTTAAGGGCGAGGTTATGAAACTATTAGACGCAGGAATTATCTACCCTATTTCGGACAGTAAGTGGGTTAGTCCCGTTCAGGTAGTTCCAAAGAAGGGAGGGATAACCGTAGTTAGTAATGAGAATAATGAATTAATCCCTACGCGGACGGTGACGGGTTGGCGTATGTGCATAGATTACCGTAAGTTAAATGACGCCACCCTCAAGGACCACTTTCCTTTACCGTTTATCGACCAGATTTTAGAACGTCTCTCTGGCCATAGCTTTTATTATTTTCTCGATGGCCTCTCGGGGTACTTTCAAATACCCATCTCTCCCGAGGACCAAGAGAAAACTACGTTTACTTGTCCCTTCGGCACCTTCGCGTACTGAAGAATGCCGTTTGGATTATGCAATGCGCCAGCTACATTCCAGTGATGTATGCTCGCAATATTTGACAAGTACGTAGAAAGCATTATGGAGGTATTCATGGACGATTTCTCCGTGTTCGGCGATTCCTTCGATAGATGTTTAGAAAACCTCGAAAAAGTCTTAGAACAATGCGAAGAAACTAACCTTGCCCTAAATTGGGAAAAATGCCATTTTATGGTGAGGGAAGGGTTAGTTTTGGGTCATAAAATTTCTGCTAAACGTATCGAGGTAGACGTTGCCAAGATAGAAGTTATTGAGAAGTTGCCGCCGCCTACAAACATAAAAGCTATAAGAAGTTTCCTAGGGCACGCTGGTTTTTATCGTCGTTTTATAAAGGACTTCTCCAAGATCACTAAGCCCCTCACCCATCTCTTAGAAAAAGACGCTCCATTCATTTTTGATGACTCTTGTATTTCTGCCTTTGAATCAATTAAAGAAAAGTTAATTAACGCACCGATTATGATAGCTCCGGTGTGGGACCTTCCGTTCGAGATTATGTGCGATGCGAGTAGTTTTGCTGTGGGGGCCGTATTAGGTCAACGCATATCTAAGAACTTCCACCCCATCTATTACGCTAGTAAAACCCTCACATCTGCACAAGAAAATTACACCACAACCGAGAAGGAGCTCTTAGCTGTAGTATTTGCGTTTGATAAATTCCGCCCTTACATTACTCTTTCAAAAATCATTGTTTTTACGGACCACTCGGCCCTCAAGTACCTTCTTGCCAAAACGGATGCCAAGCCTCGCTTGATTCGCTGGGTCTTACTCCTCCAGGAGTCTGACTTAGAGATCCGTGATAAGCGAGGAGCCGAGAACTTGGCCGCCGACCATCTATCTAGATTAGATAACCCCTTTATAGAAAAATTAAATGAAAAATCTTTTAATGACTATTTCCCTGATGAGAAGCTGCTTTTAGTTAATACATCTACTTCTCCTTGGTTCGCGCACATCGCCAACTATCTAGTGGCCCGGGTGCTCCCAAAAGAGTTCTCCTCTCAGCAAAAGAAGAAATTCTTTTCTGAGCTGAAGAACTACTTTTGGGAAGACCCGCATCTTTTCAAAATTTGTGCGGATCAAGTGATAAAACATTTGCATGAAGGCCCAACAGGTGGGCACTATCAAGCTGCTCGCACCGCTCATAAGGTGCTTTGCGCGGGTTTTTACTGGCCTAGCCTGTTTAAGGATGCGCAAGCCTTTGTGAGCAGGTGTGATATTTGCCAACGGTCGGGCAACATCTCTAATAAAAATGAAATGCCGCAAAATTATTTCTTAGAGTGCGAAATTTTCGACCTCTGGGGAATTGATTTTGTTGGCCCCCTTCCTTCTAGCTTCAGAAACAAATATATTTTAGTTGCTGTTGATTATGTTTCACGATGGGCTGAGGCCCAAGCTCTTCCTACGAACGACTCCCGAGTTGTAGTCACGTTTTTAAAAAAAATTATTTTCTAGATTCGGTACGCCACGCGCAATCGTTAGCGATAGGGGTTTCCATTTCTGTAACGCGCAATTTTCAAAAATCCTTACCAAATACGGCGTTACACATAAGCTTTCCACTGCCTACCACCCCCAAACTAACGTTCAAGTCGAGGTAGTTAATAGAGAAATAAAAAGAATATTAGAAAAGACTGTTTCAACTTTTAGAAAAGACAGGTCAACCAAACTTGACGATGCTCTATGGGCCTACCGAACAGCGTACAAAACCACCCTCGGATGTACTCCGTATTGGCTGGTCTATGGAAAATCGTGCCATCTGCCCGTAGAGTTATAACACCGCGCCTTTTGGGCCTTAAAATTTTTAAACTTCGATCCCCACTCAGTCGGTGACCTTCAAAAATTTCAACTAAATGAACTCGACGAGTGGCGCTCTTATGCTTATGAAAATAATAAACTTTATAAAGAGCGGACGAAGCGTTTACACGATAAACACTTAAGGCACCCTAAAAACTTTAAGCCGGGCGACCAAGTCCTTTTATATAATTCTCGTTTACGTTTATTTTCGGGCAAATTAAAATCTCGCTGGTCTGGCCCGTTTTATGTTTTAGAAGTATTTCCTTATGGAACTATTTTAATTTCTCACCCTGATAAGGGTAATTTCAAAGTGAATGGTCAGCGTCTTAAACTCTACTTTTCTGGTGATGATGATGTCAGTCCAAACATTATTAAGTTTCTGCTTCACGAACTCTAATCTTGAGCTTTTAATTTTTTTTGCTAAAAACAATTTTATTTCTGAACAACAATATTTTTGGACAAAATTATTTTTTGATGCGTCGAGCTCAACGACGCTTTAACCAAAGGGCGCTCTTGGGAGGCAACCCAAGTTATCTTTTTCTGTTTTCTTTATTTTACAATTTTTGCCTCGGACGGCTCCGATAAGCTGAAGCTTCTGCGATCGCCTGCTCCAACATTACTGAATCCATCACAAAGTCCAAAGAAATCATTCGGGGAGCAGCATCACTCAGCTTTCGCAGTAAATAAATCTGGGGAAGTACCTGTATTTCAATTCTGTCTTTCAATTCTGTACTTTATTTTTCTCTCCTTCTCCAATCCCCTTCTTTAGCCATTGAGGACAATGTCTGTTTTAAGCTTGGGGGAGGATTTCCTCCTTCATTTTTGCGTAGTGTAAATAATCTTCTTTTTGTATATATTGTAAATATTTCCAAAAAAAAATGAATATCTTAAAATTCCAAAAAAAAAAGAAAAAATCCAAAATCTAAAAAAAGAGAGAATATTTCACAAAATTAAATTAAAAAATATATATGTGTTTTTGAATAGTTTAGATATTTTGGTATTTCAATAGTACCCCTAGTTTTTAGTTTTGTTTTACTCAAAATCTCCTATAAACAACTTAGTTAATTATAATATTTCTATCGTTCTTTTTAATTATGTTTCACAAGTAAAATGTTGGCCATGCTGTGTTTCTAATTCACGGTAGCATGTTAAGGTGAAATTTTTTTCTAAAAACTCGCATTTCTATTATGGTTTTTTATTGTTTATTTCCTTTACTTTCTCGAAAATTCATCATCCACTATTTTCTTTTTCGTTTTTGAATAATTTTTGTAGAGTCAACTTTTGAATAACGTAGTAGATGTGAACGATCCAAGTCACCTATTATTTCTATTTTCAAGTTAATTTCATCAATCTTCTTTTATTATCTAGGACTCGCTTTTTGAAAAATTTTCAAACCTTTGTTTTAAATAAATTCAAAAGCGTGAAAATGATTAAGGCCGTTTTTGTTTTCGTTTGAGCTTTCTTGCCAACCTAAAAACTTTTACCACTAGTTAGCCATTTTTGAGCCTTTTTCCAATTTCATTTGATAGCTCCTCCCTTCATTTCAGTTTCACCAAAGCCAAAATTTCCAACCTATCGAATCACACTAGCCTTTTTGAGTTTCATAAATTATTTTGACGATTTTGATAGGGTATTTTGTGATTTTTGTGGGAGAAAGGTTTTCGAAAAAAAAAGTATGTTCGAAAGTGATGTTTATTTTTGTTTGGCCAACTCAAAAAGAAAATAAAAATATTTATGGCCTTTGTTTTGAAAAAAGAAAAAAAATGAAAAAGAAAAACAAAAAAAAATGTGTATATATTTTTATGAAAGTTTTTGAAACTCTTTGCTTTGGTTTAGTGTGATTTTAAAACCTTCACGTTTATCTTTGAATTCCACTCCTAATCATTTTCCTAAACCAAACGTTTCTGTCCTATTTAAGTCCTCTTGATTCACGCTTTTTGATTTTTATTTAATAACTAAGAAAAGAAAAATAGTAAATCAGTTTTAGTTTTGGATTTAAACCTAGATTTTTGTTAATTAAATTGATATAATTATAATGCGTTGCTTGGATCTAGTAACAACTCAATGCGTGTTTTTCATTTTCGTTGCTTTACTTAAGTCCATTTAAAAAAAATCTCGTTAAAATTTTGGATGATTTGTTTTTATTAAGTAAAGTTTATAAAAGTTTTACCATACCTAAATAATTGTTTTAGACTTACATTTCACCTTTTCCCTTCTAAGAATTTCGCATAGTACTTGTGTTGGCATAATTAGAACTTTTTGATTAGTCCTTTTATAAATATCTAGTTTTTATATTTTTGCTTGGGGACAAGCAAAGCTTAAGCTTGGGGGAATTTGATAATATGTTTTGTATCCTAAACTATTATCGTATTTTCTATTTTATATTGTGCAAATTATGTCTATTATTAGTTTATTTTTATCATTTTTATGTAAATATTATTGCCACTGACTTTTTCTTGTCTTTTTGCAGGTTTCCAGAAAATTGGCCAAAATGACCTGTCACGCCCCCCTGTCACGCCCTCCCTGGGCGTGACCTAGGGCGTGTCACCCGATCCCGAGGACTCCTGCTGGAAGGGACAGAAAACGGTCAAAATACCGCTGTCACGCCCCCTGACACGCCCTCCCTGGGCGTGTCACCAGGCGTGACCAGGGGTGTGTCGCCCTCTGCCGCAAAGCCTGCCACCGCATTAAATGCCGTTTCGCCTCAGCACGCAAACAGTACTGTCACGCCCCATGTCATGCCCGTGACATGGGCGTGACACCCTCCTTTTTCGGTGACTGACGGATTTCCGACCAATGATTTGGACATGACGTGCCTGTCACGCCCCCCTGTCACGGGCGTGACCTAGGGCGTGACCACCGACGTACCGAAGCAATCATCCCTCCCGCCAGAATCCAGAGCCCGAGGTCAACATAGTACTATCACGCCCCCTGACACGCCCCCCTAGGGTGTGTCGGAGGGTGTGACCAACCCGAGAAAATTTTCTATAAATTGAGCCCCCCCCTCTCCATTTCAGCAAGCTTTGGTTGAGAGGGGGAGGTGCTGCCCCTTTGGTTCTTGAGTTTTTTATTCTTTTTCTCTCTCTCTCTCTTCCTTTGTAATTTTTGCTTAATCATGGTTTAATATTTAGTTGCCCTAGCTTTCTTTGTAATCTTTAGTGTTGCTTAGTGCTTAATATAGGGCTAGAATAGGATTTCAATTTCAAGCACTTGTAATTTTATTTTCAATAGTGTAGCTTGCCCCTTTGAATTAATAAAAGTGTTTTTTTTGTTTAGCTTGTGTTCCTCTTATGCTTTACTACTCATCCCCCTTCCTCCATTCCATAATGATTAACTAATCCTCCTTGTACTCGATCTTGATGATCCGAGGTTAGAGCGATTATGTTATGATGTTTTAATTAATCTTTTCTTTTTAGGTTAGGGCCTTGAATTACTCTTGATTAATCACGGGTTGGAGGTATATTTTCGATATATACTCTCCGCCTTTGCTTTTATTCTGGGCTAGCCGAGAGGCCGAAAGAATGAAGTGAGCATTCAAGAGTAAAGGGAGTTGTACGCACCCCTCGAGAGAGGCAGACGTCCAAATCTCCCGGATCGGAGTAAAATCCAATAGTGGGGTTCACTGCGTAAAGCGAGTTTTAGGCCTCTGATTTAGACGAGAGTCGGTCGGACCTTCCTAAACTCAGTTGGGCACGACTTCGAGAGAAGCGTGTTCAAGCTTTAGGAACGTCCACGGTCAAGGACCTTTATCCTATTAAGTTCAGATTTTTATCGCATTTTCTTAATCGTCTTTAGCCAAGGTGAATCTTGATTGAGTGCATTTCCATTTCATATTTTCTACCTTTCGTAGTAATCGCCTATCTTGTGCTCTTTAATTAACTGCAGTAGTTTCCTTTCTAGCATAGTTCTTTGCTGAATAGCATTACTTAATTGCGGTGTTTCTCTTTCTAGTATAGCTTTACTTTCTCCCTTGCACTTAGATTTTCTAAAACCCTAGTTTTTCCGTCGATAAGATAATAGTGTTCGTGTGAGTAAGCTTAGCCAACAGTTCCCAGATTTCAATACGACACTTATGTCCCCTTGCTACAATTCGATAGGTATACTTGCCTCATCGGGTTGCTAGTTCGGTTGCGTTTATTTTCTTCGAACCCTAGCGTGCAACACACGCCCTGGGACACGCTGATGTCCCAGGCCGTGTTGACCCCCCCCCCCCCCGACGATCATTGACTCCAAAATCATTGACCACGCGACTAAGGCCGAACCCGAGTGAAATACTTTGTTTCAAGAGCCTAAACACCTAGAGGGGGGGGGGGGGTGAATAGGTTCTAATCTTTTAAAGTCCTTTTTAGGCAAACAGTTAGATAATTATTCAACATAGATTAATCAAATCACAGAACATAAACACATCACAGCAAACACCAGATCTATAGTGGTTCCCCAGGATATGGGTACATCCACTTTCCCCCTTCGCCTATCTAGTAGATAACTGGATTCAGCCTAACTTCCTTCCACTGGCTCATATCCTCAGATCTTATAATCTTAGAACCAAAATGGTTCCTACAGCTCAGACTTAACAAGTTCTACCTAAGTTTCTTCCCTAGAATCCTACCTCAGGCCTCAGCCGTACCTCAGCCTTTATAACTAGGCTTACAACTCAGTCTTTCCACAAGTCCTACCTCAGATTCTTCCTCAGAATCCTACCTCAGGACTCAGCCCTACCTCAGCCTTTATAACTATGCTTACAACTCAGATCTGATAATAGATCTTACAAGAAATAGAACGAGATAAGAAACAAACAAATTCACCAGCTAGATTCCTCTATTGCTGTAGCCTTCTTGATCAGTTCTTGACTGAACTGATCCTTCTGATCCATCCTGACTTAGCTTCTCAAAGCTTCTTGATAGAACAAAATAAGGAAGATCTTCTTGCTGTTGAAGTTGATCTTCAGTTAGCTTCTTCCTTAAATTCAGATTGGAATCTGAATCTTTCTTGTTGAACAATTCTGAATCTGTTTGTCTTCAGCAAATTCTCCTTTTCCTTTTTCTCAACTCCTTCTGTAGTTTCCGATCTATCTCTTATATAGAGTTTGCTTCATTGTTACCGGCTTATCCGGTTTCTAACAAATTACTGACAGATCTGAAGAGGTGTCAGATCGGTTGGATATGATAGCTGTCAAGTCACTAGACATGTCAGTAGATTCGTCAGAGTCATTCCAACTCAGTACAAATCTCTCAGCAGGCTGCTTTATATGTGTCGACACATATTGGGCAAGTGTCGACACAAGTCTTCATGGTGTCGACACAATACACTAAGTGTCGACACAAGTCTTCATGGTGTTGACACAATACTCCAAGTGTCGACACAGACATACTTCTTCTTCTCCACACATCTTCTGTTGAATGTGTCTACACAAGTCCTGTGTGTCGACACAAATGCTTCGGGTGTCGATACAGCTGTTGCTGGCAGATGGCATTGAGTATGCATCGACACAAGTCCTGTGTATCGACACAGCTACTTCTGGTCTCGACATAGCGGTTGTCGACAGACGGCGTTGAATGAATGTCTATAGTGTTGAAAGTATCCAGACGGCGTTGAGTGTGTGTCGATACAAGTCCTGTGTGTCGACACAATTACTTCGGGTGTCGACATAACTCCTGGCTCAGGTGTCGACACATTTCTGAGTGTCGACACAGCATCTTTAGAAGTGTCGACTTAGCTTGAGTGTTGACGCAACTTCTTCATAGGAGTCGACACAACTTGAGTGTCGACACAATAACTTCATAAGTGTCGACACAACTTCAGAGTGTCGACATAAGTTCTTCATAAGTGTCGACACAGCTTCTGGGTGTCGACACAGCTTCTTCACAAGTGTCGACACTTGTACTTAGAAAATTTTCTTCAAATTCTTAAACCTGCACAATGTAACTCAAACATCTATTAAATAAAAATTGATGCATATCATTGACTAACATGAGGCTTCTCCAAATCTAGTATACATTTTCCAATGTACCCAACAATCTCCCCCTATTTGGAGAAGTCGTAACCCTTAGTCAAAGATGTACATCTCTTATAATAAAACCGAAATAGAAATAGATGAACATTCAATTTACAACAGGTAAACACATATTCATTGTAAACAACAAAGAAATTAAAAATGAACTGATTTCATTCAATTTTTAGAAAAGAAAAAAGAATGTCAAGTTTACAAGGATTTCTTTCTAGATCAAAACACAAAATGTTACATTGTTCTAATACATAAGCCTATTTATCCTGTTATTGACTAGGCTCCTTAATGACAATGCCTTTGCCAGTCATGATCATTGCCTGTACAGAAGGTTCAACATCTTCAACAGGCTTCTTCCCTTTCAGGGAATTCTTCTTTAGTTCTTCAGCCTTAATTTTCTGTCTTTCAAAATAGTGGAATGGCTTTGAGAAGTACTTGCTTGGCTCCTGAGCATTAGCAGGTAGCTTCCCAGCCTTAACTCTTCTTCAATGTTGAAGAATGGCTTCTTGTCCAGCTTGGAATTTATTCCATTCCTGTTCTGAATACCATTTACCCCTGTCGTGGGTTTTATCCTTTACAGCTTTCCAGGCAGTAAGTATAATGTTTCTAGAAGTTGGGATCCACTGGTCAAAGTCTGGCTTCAACTTAGCTTGCTCTCTGAATCTCTTCTTGGAGAGTTGAGCTTCCTTCAGAGCTTCTAAGGCAGCTTCTGACATCTCTACATTTTCCAGAATTACATTTTGTTCCTCTTGTGGAGGACTATACATTTTCTGCACTTCTTCTTGAACCATTTCAAAGTCTGCTGGGGGGGGGGGTAGATCACCTGAGCAACTTTAGGCTGATTTCCTTCAAGATAGGCAGGTTGTATCCCAGATTCTGCTACATTATCATCATCACAAAGAGGATGATATCCAAGAGTTGCTCTGATGCTATTGGAAATCAATTTAGCATGGTCAAAGCTAGCTTTGACTAGAAATCTCTCCCCCTTTATGACTTCTCTTTCAATATGACTTCTCAAATCATCCTTTTGAAACTTGACCTGTTTAACAACATGGTCAGTTCCTTCCTTAAAGTAATATCTGAATTTTATCAAGAAATCAGATATATTATTTTGAGAAGCCTGAAAGGTGGCCTGAACCGCAGCTATATCTTCCTTGATTTGCTTTGAAACTTCATCTTTCACAGCAGTTTATAAATCATTTATCTTTGACAGTATAGTAAAGTGTGAATCTTTAAGATTGTCATTCATTCTTATCTGATTTTCAAGTACATATCCTTGCTTTACTTCAAGTTCATCCACCTTAACTTTGATAGCTTATTGTTGCTCGGCCAGGAACACCACAACATTACCTCCTTTATACAAGCAATCTGTCATCTCCTTCTTATTTTGATTCACTTCAAATCTAATAGATTTGATGTCCTGGGCTAATTGAAACTGTAACTCTTTATGAGTTTCATCCACATATTTTTCTATAGATTGTCTTTGTTCATCCAATTTAATCTGCATCTGGACCAGTAAAGAACTTAAGTCCAAGCTTGGTGCAGATGGAGCTATGCTTATTTGCAATGCCTTTTTATATCCAGAACTTTTTTCTTCAAAGCAACTAATTTCCTTTTATTAGCCATTGCGGCTTCTTCATCTTTAGAAGATTCAGTTGTACTTTCAATATCAACTGTATTCTTTTCAGATGGGGCATCCTTAGACAACTCCCCCTCAGTCCTTGGAATATCTTGTTCTTGTGAAATCTGCTCCCCCTCAATCCTTGCAGGAGGAAGATCAGATAATAGGTCATCCATGGTGAATTCCTGCTGTATTGGCTCATTTTGAGCTACTGTCTTAACAGTTTCTTGAGCTACAATATTGATTTCAGATGCTATGCTCATGACAGTATCTGCTGCCAAGTCACTTTCTAAGACTGCATCATCAATGCTTCCCCCTTGAGCAGGCAACTCAGTTGCATGTTCTATGTGTTCTTCCCCTGGAGTTGTGTCCATTTGTTGTTCTTGGGGCACACTGTCCTGCACTTGTTCTTGTGCATCCTTTTGTTGTTGGTCTTCATCAGAACTGAAGACCACTTCCTCCTCAGAATCACTGGAGGATCCAGCCTGTGGAACCACTTTATTCTTTTTCATATCTTTCTTAGTTTGCTCCTGAGGAGAAGGGACTTCCTTGGTCAGAACTCTATCCCATCTTGATAGAATTCTTACATCCATCCTCCTCATATGATTTATTTTTGATCCAGCCAGTTGTTTCAATACATCTGGTATTACAACAGATAAGTATAAACTCAAAATTCTTCCCATGTTTGGTTTCTTAGTTCCTTCATGAACTTTATCAAACACTACTGCTGCCCAGTCAGTGTTTATCTTGAATATGATCCTTACCATAAGATTGAACATGTATTCAGAGATTCTATCATGTCCACCAGTTTTGCAAAAAATCACTTTGCCAACTACTTCAGATAGGAATTTTCCTTGGGAATTCATCCCTTTTCTGGTAATAGACGATCCAATCTTAATATTGGGGTTCAACCCACACCAGCTTAAAGCTTATGTAATCTGGGAAGGGGTTATTTCAACTGTATCCTTGACTGATGGAAGCTGAAGTGATTTCCTGATAGATTCTAGTGTGAGTTTCACTATGGAATTTTGAACAGTCCCTTTAATTTTCTTGCCTGCAGAATCCACTGTAGTGGTTGAATAAAACTCCAGAACTTCCTTCTTCCATATCTTGGTTGGTTCAGAAACCAAGTACTCCAATTCATTTTCTGAAATTAGGGCAATAACACCCTGAATATCATCTGAAGCTGTTGTGAAACCTTCACGAACCAGTCCATAATCTTCATTGACTTTGTCTTCTTGACGAGGGGCCATTGACGTAAGAGTTGAAAGAGAAGAGAAGAGAAAAGAAAAGCTTTGTCGATAGAAGGTGAAAAGTCAAGAATACTGAAAGCGTAGTCAACCAGATTTTGGTTTCACCTATTTATAGTATAAGTGTAAGGGCAGGTTAAAAGACGTGCCAGAGTCGACAAGTTTTCATATGTATCGACAAAAATTACCTAGGTCTCGACAATGCGTGTTTGAAGTCGACACAACTATGTGTCAACATAGTAATGTCAGATTCAATAACTTATCTTAAGTCGACATATTTATGTGTTCACAAACTTGTGTCTGAGTCGACACACTTGTGTCTGTGTCGACACTTACTACTTAAGTCTCGACAGACTTGTGTTGACACTTGCTTTTGTGTGTCGACACATGAATCCTCTCAACATATTATCTCGACGAAGTTGTGTCGACATTAATTCTTCTGTCGACACAGATACTCTTTCTATGTCGACACTTTCTTTTACTTAGTCGATACAACATATTGAGTGTGTCGACACATCTTGTTTGTATCGACACAAACATTGTACTTAGACAAATTTCCAGAGAAATTTGATGCTTACATATTCACCTTAGGGATACTTATGCTAACCTATTCTAGGTTAAACATTCCTAATTCAATTATAAAATAATTGAATTTAGTTTCATCTAGAGGTTTTGTAAAAATATCAGCTATTTGATTATCAGTTTTCACAAATTCTAGGCTAATATTTTCCTTCTCTACATGTTCTCTGATGAAATGAAACTTAATTTCTATATGTTTGGTCCTACTATGTGATACAAGATTCTTAGCAATAGAAATAACACTTGTAGAATCACAAAATAGAGGAATTCTACTTACCTGGATGTCATAATCTTCTAGTTGATGCTTTATCCACATCAATTGTGCACAGCAGCTACCTGCAGCTATATACTCTGATTCAGCTGTTGATATAGCTACACTAGTGTGCTTCTTACTGCTCCATGATACCAGCCTCCCACCAAGGAATTGACAAGTTCTTGTGGTACTCTTCCTGTCTTCTTTGCATCCAATAAAGTCTGCATCTGGGAAACCAGTTAGTAGGAAATTTCTATTCTTAGGATACCAAAGGCCTAGATTTGGTGTACCCTTAAGATATATCAGAATTCTCTTAACTGCAGTATAATGAGATTCCTTAGGGCAAGCTTGATACCTAGCACAGACACATATTGAATACATGATGTCAGGTCTACTAGTAGTCAAATAGAGTAGAGAGCCAATTATCCCTTTATACAAAGACTCATCAACAGGTTTCCCTGCCTCATCTTTGCCTATAGGCATACTTGTTCCCATTAGAGTTTTCATGGTAGAAGTTGAGTCCAAACCATACTTCTTAATTAACTCCTTGGTGAACTTAGACTGGGATATGGACATTCCATTCTAAGTCTGTCTAACTTGAAGTCCCAAGAAGAACTTCAACTCACCCATACTGCTCATCTCAAACTTCCCTTGCATAAGTTTGGCAAACTTCCTATAAAGGTTGTTTTCAGTAGAACCAAATATAATGTCATCCACATATATCTGGACTAGTATTATCTTGCCTTTTGATTCCCTATAGAATAGATTTTTGTCTATCTTTCCTCTAGAGAATTTATTCTTAATAAGGAAGACATACAAGGTTTCATACCAAGCCCATGGAGCTTGTTTCAAACCATATAGAGCTTTCCTAAGCCTGTATACATAATCAGGAAAGTGTGAGTCTATAAAACCAGAGGGTTGTTCAACATAAACTTATTCTTTTAAATCACCATTCATAAATGTTGATTTCACATCCATCTGGTATACCTTGAACACTTGATAGGCAGCATAGGCCAAGAACAGCCTTATAGCCTCCAGCCTTGCCACTAGAGCAAAGGTTTGATCAAAATCAATACCTTCCTCTTGCCTGTAGCCTTTTGCTACCAGTATAGCCTTGTTCTTGGCTTTGGTGCCATTCTCATCAAGTTTGTTCCTGTAGATCCATTTAGTTCATATTATGTTGTGATCCTTAGGTTTTGGCACCAGTTCCCAGACTTTACACCTTTTGAACTAACTGAGCTCTTCTTACATTGCATCAATCCAGTTGGTGTCTTACATTGCTTCTTCAATCTTCTTGGGTTCTATTTGAGACAGGAAGCTAGAACATAGAACTGTGTTCATGCTCCTGCTCCTTGTTAGAACACCTTGACTTGCATCACCAATGATTTGGTGAACTGGATGATCCTTCAGATGTCTCCTTGCTAGAGGAAATATGTCAGCATTATGGCCTTCTCTATTTTCCTCAACTTGATGCTCCACACTGTATTCTTCATCCAGAGAGACTTTTTCTCCCCTGGATAGCTGATATCTTTATCTTCATCCAACCTAGCAGGAACATCTTCATTGTTGGTCAGCTTATCCAGCCTATCTGTTAGACCTATAGAGCTAACAGAAGAACTTGACAATACATTGTTAAAAAATTTTGACTCATCAAATAAAACATGCATAGATTCTTCTAAAACTTGGGTAGTCAAGTTGTAGATTCTATATGCTCTACTTTGGTTGCTGTACCAAACAAATACCCTTCTAGGGATTTGGCAGCAAACTTAGTATGGTAGTGCTTGTCATAAGCCGCATTTTCTCCGAATTTAGGAATTATCATAGTATAAGAAAACACGCGTCATGATGCCACGTCAAGCAGGGGATAACTGCTGACGCTCAGGCAAAACCATCTACTTTACTTTATGGAAGAAATTCATGAGTTTAATGATTAGAAAATAAGTTATATTTTAGAGGCCGTATCCCTTGGCTTGGTGGATCACCTACTCCACAGTTAAAAACTATACTTATGCGCTGCGGAAAAGTACTTTATTCAGGTTTGATATCCTAAGAAGTGCATAAGGGCCCCAAGAGGACCACTTATGCTATGCAAGACTCTACATTTGATTTATATTATATATAAGAAAATGATCTTTATACGTTGTTTGGAAAATAGTGATTTAGTTTTATAAAACATGATGATCATGCGATATACTTATAATAATAATTGTAGTTTTAAAAATAACTAGCAATCTAGCATAAATCCTCCCCAGAGCAAGTAGACTATCTCCATAAAATGGTAGCAGCAAAAGTAATATATCTAGTACAAAGGTAAAAACTACCAGTGGGCGCCAACAACCTGACACGAACCCACTGGCACATATGTATGTCTGTAAGAAAAGTACAGAAAAACTACCTCACAAACAAAGCAACAGGATCTCCAAAGTCCAAGAGACCACCAGCAACACCATCGCAACCTAGCCACCAAACTTGCTACTACTCAGAACCTGAGGCATTCAAAAAAAGAAAGAATACCTCTATAAGAAAAACAAGGAAAAACTGCACGAAAGTGTAAACCAGGGGATAAATGAAAGAGAAAAACAACAAGCAGTAAAAGTCACATCTGCCCAATGCAAGACAAAAATAAATGCACCACGAGCAAGGAAACAGCATCAACCCTGCCCAGAAACTACATCCTGCAGAGTCTACTAGGCTACCAAGAGCCCAAAGTGCTGCAATCTACTAAGGAAGAAACATCTAACACCCTAAGCTGTGGGAGGTGGTAGTAGAAAAAACAAAAAACATGGATCCGGTTTGGAGGAAAACTCAGTCCCCCAACCACCATTTCCAAGCCAACAAGCTCAAGGGTCTACATGTGAAAGCACTAGGGACCTTCCACCCCCTTGCCCAGCCCGTACCTGGTGCAAGATAGAAGAAAAGGGTGGCCACGGCTAAATTACACAACACCACCCCCATGAAGAGCTTTAAACACCCACTACTAACCACGACCCACGATTCGGCCTTTAGGAAAGAAAAACATGGCCGACAAGGAAACTCAAAAAATGAACAAGGAATTCACTCGGGAGCAAAAAATCAAGGTAGGGAAAAGGTGTTGAAATGACTCAACACGGCTTGGCGTTGAGTGGGACCCACTCAACGCCTACCTAGACCTTGGCATTGAGTGAGCTAGCCTCACTCAGCGCCAGAACAAGCATGGCGTTGAGTGAAGTTCACTCACTCAACGCCTCCTACAAGAACAACTCTGGCATTGAGTGAGCTAGCCTCACTCAACGCCAAAATAGGCATGGCGTTGTGTGAGGTACACTCACTCAACGCCCTGGTACTTAACCATAAACAGAGAAAGTGGCGTTAAGTGAGCTGGCATCACTCAACGCCAAAACAGCAATGGCGTTGAGTGAAGCTCACTCACTCAACGCCCTTACACTTAGCCGCAAAAGAGAACTACGACGTTGAGTGAGTCCACCGCACTCAACGCCAAAATAGTAATGGCGTTGAGTGAGGTTCACTAACTCAACGCCCTGGCACTTAACCGCAACAAGGCAATTCTGCGGCGTTGAGTGAGCTGACCTCACTCAATGCCAAAACAGCAATGGCATTGAGTGAGGTCGTCTCACTCAACACCAGAAGTTCTGGTCGCAAAGAAGGGCTGTGGCGTTAAGTGAGTCTACCACACTCAACGCCAAAGCAGAAATGGCGTTGAGTGAGGTCAACTCTCTCAACGCCACGGGACTTGGCCGTAAACTTGCCTTCAGCGTTGAGTGAGGACACCTCACTCAACGCCAAACCAGGAATGGTGTTGAGTGAGGTCAACTCACTCAATGCCAAAGTACTTAGCCTCATAAAAGGCTATGGTGTTGAGTGAGCACACCTCACTCAATGCCAAAGTACTTGGCTGCACAGAAGCGACGGCGTTGAGTGAGTCCACCTCACTCAACGCCAAAACCGAAGTGGCGTTGAGTGATGTCGACTCACTCAATGCCAAAACACTTAGCTTCTCAGGAAAACCGCGACATTGAGTGAGCTTGCCTCACTCAACGCCAAAACAGAAATGGCGTTGAGTAATGTCGACTCACTCAACGCCAAAGTACTTAGCCGCTAGCAGGGGCTGTGGCGTTGAGTGAGTCCACCTCACTCAACGCCCTAGTACTTAGCAAGAATTCTGACTGGCTACAGCTGCGGCATTGAGTGTATGCACAACACTCAACGCCAAACCCGCAAAGGCTTTGAGTGTGTGCACCACACTCAACGCCGGCCAGACAGAAACCAAAAAGGCTCTTTCCAACAAACCCATCAGGCACCCCCTTCTCTCTCTATATCGGCTTCACCCGCAAGCCACCAACCAGACAGCAATCTGGAGTTTACTGATGGCATTACACCGGTGGGTCTAGCACCAACATCACAGAGAAGGGGGGGGGGCTCATAGGAGAATCTAAGCCCTAAATTCAGTAAAAAAAGAGAACATGCTTGGATTCTACCCTAGGGAAAACCGGGAATTTTCAGAATTTTAAGAAAACAACAATGGCAAGGGAAAGAACACCACTTGCCTCAATTTCCGGCGAAGCTTGGATAGCTTTCCCTCCTCTTTACTTTGCACTAGCAACAGCAGCACCTAAAAGCATACTCCTGTACATTTATGGCTGAAAACCTCAAGACCTAAATCCCCAAATCTCCTAAAACTCCACGAAAATCGAATTTCTTACCGTCGAAACGTAGATCTGAGCGAGAGCAAGACAATGCCGCTTTCGGAATCGAAATCCGTCCACGAACACTCCCGGAATCACCGTCCGAAGGCTAGGGCAGCCCGTCGTTTCCGCCTCTTTTTTCTGCGAACAGGAGCAACGGTTTTCTTTTTGTCTCGGGAAGGAGGAAGGAGAAGTGGGCCCGCCACTTCTTAGTAAGGCTTTTATAAAAAGCTAAGACGCATTGGTTCAGCAAAACCGAATCCTAACCACCATCTTACTTAATAAATTAAGAGAATTCTAATAATCTTTACTAATGGCACGCCCAAAACGATGCGAAAACCAAACTATCTCGGAATTCGACGAAATTCACACCGTAGCTAAATACCCACGCTACGAACACAACGGCGAAGTCGAAATTAATTTTCGACGAACAGAACTTGAGTTATACCCACCCAAAGCCAAAACACAAGCATCCCCCGAGAGGCTACACCGGGTAACCCAAAACGACTCGGCTTGCTAGAGAGATCTTGCCAATAGGCTACCAAATAGGGCACCCAGTTCTATGGAGTTAAACCACACTCCACAAATGACACAAGCCACGAAAACGTGTCACCGTAATGCCAAATGAGAATAAAATAGTCGCAGAAAAATCGGGGGCATTACAGTGCTTACCATTGACTAGTATAAAACACTTGCTACCAAAGATTCTGAAGTAAGATATGTTTGGTTTTCTTTCTTTCAAAATCTGGTAGGGAGTCATCTTGTGTTTATTGTTGATGGAGGATCTATTGAGCACATGACATGCAGTATTAACTGCCACAACCCAGAAGTATTCAGGGAGAGTAGTGTCATTTAGTATAGTTCTACTAGCCTCAATTAGAGTCCTATTCTTTCTTTCAGCAACACCATTTTGCTGAGGAGTTCTAGGTGAAGAGAATTCATGATGAATCCCAAGTTCTTCACAGAATCTTGTTATACATTCAGACTGAAATTAAATTCCATGGTCACTTCTGATTTTGACCACTATAACTGTTGTATTCATTCTGTATTTGTCTAACAAAAGTCTGAAAAACAGATGGGGTTTCAGATTTCTGCCTCAAGAAGAAAACCCATGTATATCTGGAATAGTCATCCACAACAACAAGTGTGTATACTTTCCTACCAAGACTGTGAACTGGCATAGGACCAAACAAATCCATATGAATGAGATACAAACATCACATTGAATCTTTGATGTCAAGTGCTTGGAAAGAGGACTTAGTCTGCTTGCCTTTTTGGCAAGCTAAACACACACCCTCTTTGATGCACTTAATTTGAGGACCATTCCTCACTAATCCCATGTTGAACAGCAGTCCTATAGACTTATAGTTCAGATGAGCTAGTCTCTTGTGCCATTTGACACAAAGAGAAGCTTTCTCTACTGCAACCAGACAAATTGGCGAGTTGTTAAACTCACAATCTAGGTTAAGGCAATACACATTTCCTTTCCTAGTGCCAGTCAAAATGATCTCTTGATCACATGACCTTCTTATCTGGCACTCCCCTTTAAGAAAAGAAATGACATAACCTAGATCACTAAGTTGACTTATGCTAATTAGGTTATGTTTTAAACCCTTCACATAAGCCAGTTTAGTGATAGAAATTGAATCACTAGTAATGTTACCAAATCCTTTGATGATACCATTTTCTGATCCACCAAAGATAACTTTGGGTCCATTCTCTATGGGCACATAGTCCCTCAACATTCTCCTTGTTACTGTCATATGTCTGGAACAGCCACTATCCAAGTACCATATAGGGGTATGGTCACTTTGATTCACCTGCAATATATAAAGAATTACTTACCCTTAGAACCCAACTTGCTAGTGGGTCCTAGGTCCTTGTTAGTTTGAAATCGTACAACTGTTCTAATAGGAAAACTACTCTTAGTTTTAACACTAGTGTTAAACCAGCAATCCATGGCAAAGTGCCCTACCTTGCCACAACACCAAACCTCAAACCTATTATACCTTTTCTTAGGTAAAGACTTTACTGCTTTATTGCCAACAGTCTTGTTGAGTGTTGGTGCTGGAGCATCACTCTTCAAGAAATCCTCTTGAACCTGATGTGCATGCCTATAGTGTGGTCTATAAGCATTTGCACCCTTGCCCATGTGATTTCCATGCTCACAGTGACCATGTGTAGTGTCATGATCATACCTGTTAGTAGGATTCACCACCTTCATAAAGAAAATAGGGGGTTTAGCAACTAGAGGCTGAACTGTTCCCTTACGTTTTCTATGTGAATTGTAAGCCCTAGTTCTTCCCTTAAAGCCTAGACTAGTCTTCCCTTTTTGTTAAATAAAATTGTCTATTAGGAGTAACACAGATTTTGGCTTGGATAATTTAGCCACTAGCTCTCTCTCTTGCGGAAGTTTTGCCTCCAGTTTCTTGATATGATTCTCTTTAAAGAGATTGTGCCCATTTGAATAACTGTAATGTTCTTCAATTTGGCAACCTCATTCAGTTTTATATCCAACATGTTAGCTGAATCTGCTGCAGCCATCTTAAGAGTCTCAATCTCTTTGGCCTATACTTTAATAAGAAACTTGCTCTTCTTCAGAGCTTGCAATAACCCACCATACTCATCAATGAGTTGGTCTACATCTCCTTTAGACTCAGATCCATCCACTTCTATTGAAGCAAATGCTTCTGATTCTGATCCAGTAAAGTAATCTGAACCTAAGGGAGAATAGTTTACCTTACTTGGTCCAAGCTGATCCTGGCACTGATCATCTTTAGATTGAGCCATCAGCCCTCTACAACAATGTTCTTCAACTCCATTTATAGAGTCCAGCATCTGTAGGAATTCTAGTTCCCTAGACTCCTCTTCTATTGAGAATAGCCCAATATATGCTTCTGCTTCTTCTTCTCCAGATTCTGAAGATGAAGAGTCTGTCCAACTCTTCTCCTTCTGAGCAACTAGAGACTTCTCCATCTTACGTTTGATCTGCTTCTTCTTCTTGTCCTTTGACTCCTTTCTTTTATCAGAACAGTCAGCTATGAAATGTCCAGTCTTGTTGCAACAATAACACACAATCTTAGTATTAGATTGTTTACCAGGTTTAGAGGCATACCTGTCCTCCTTGGGTGTCTTCTTCTTCCTATAGTACTCATCCTTGGAATAGGATGAAGATAATGGCCTGGTTCTCCACTTCTTTTTCTTCATAAACCTTTGGAATTGCCTTATAAAGGAAGCAAAGTCCTCATCAGAAGTATGACTATCTGATGTATTATTGTTAGAAATTCCTTCTTTTGTCTCAGCACTCCTTCTGGGTGGAGAAGAAGATTTTCTCCTATCCTTTCTTGAGCCTTCAGCTTTGAAGGCCACTGACTTTTCCTTAAACTCAGATCTGCTGCCCTTCTCCTCTTCTTTTCAGGCAGTAAGCTACATTTCATATGATAGCAATTTTCCAAACAGTATAGGTGGAAGTGTATCAGCCAGCCTGTCCACTTCTCTGATGGCACATATCTTAGTGTCCCAATCCTTTGTTAGAGACCTAAGAAACTTATCATTCAGTTCATAAGTGCTGAAGACCCTTCCATAGGTCATCAGCTCAATCACTATTCTAAAGAACTTCTTATAGCATTCAACTATGCTGTCAGATTTAGCTTGTCTAAAGCTCTCATACTCCTAGTTTAGCATAGACTTCCTGTCCTCTCTGACTTCTTCTGTGCCCTCCATGTAGACAATCAATGTGTCCCACATTTCTTTGGAGGTTTTACAATGCACCAGATTCTGAAAAGTGGCATCATCTATAGCACTTACAATAATGTCATGTGCTCTTTTATCTAGTGTTGCAAGGATGATTTCATCCTTGGTCATTTCAGAATAGCTCTTTGGAGTTTGAATGTTTGCATCAAGAACTGATACCTACATTGGAATGAAGGGGCCTTCCTGTACTGTGATATAAATTCTTGGATCTGATGCTTCCATAAATGACCTGACCCTTTCCTTCCAAATGCTAAAGGATTCTTTCCTGCATATAGGTAATTTCATAGATCCAAATTCCTTTTGATTCTCATTTGAACCCATTCTTGATATCTGTTATTTGCCTTGGAAAATAACTCTGACTATTAAGTCAATCTTTGAGTAACCTCCCTTTGATACCACTTGAAAGACTTTATTTTAAGAGCCTATACACCTAGGGGGGGTGAATAGTTTCTAATCTTTTAAAGTCCTTTTTAGGCAAACAGTTAGATAACTATTCAACCCAGATTAATCAAATCACAGAACATAAATACATCATAGTAAACACCAGATCTATAGTGGTTCCCCAGGATATGGGTACATCCACTTCCCCCTTCGCCTATCCAGTAGATAACTGGATTCAGCCTAACTTCCTTCAACTGGCTCAGATCCTCAGATCTTACAATCTCAGAACCAAAATGATTCCTACAGCTCAGACTTAACAAGTCCTACCTCAGATTCTTACCCAGAATCCTACCTCAGGCCTCAGCCATACCTCAGCCTTTATAACTAGGCTTACAACTCAGACTTTCCACAAGTCCTACCTCAGATTCTTCCCCAGAATCATACCTCAGGCCTCAGCCCTAACTCAGCCTTTATAACTAGGCTTACAACTCAGATCTGATAATTGATCTTTCAAGAAATAGAATGTTATAAGAAACAAACAAATTCACCAGCTAGATTCCTTTGTTGGTGTAGCCTTCTTGATCAGTTTTTGACTGAACTTATCCTTTTGATCCAGCCTGACTTAGCTTCTCAAAGCTTCTTGATAGAACAAAATAAGGTGGATCTTCTTGCTATTGAAGTTAAACTTCAGTCAGCTTCATCCTTAAATTCAGATTGGAATCTGAATCTTTCTTGCAGAACAATTCTGAATCTGTTTGTCTTCACCAATTTCTCTTTTTTCCTTTTTCTCAACTCCTTCTGTAGTTTCCGATCTTTTTCTTATAGAGAGTTTGCTTCATGGTTACCGGCTGATCCGGTTTCTAACAAACTACTGACAGATCTGAAGAAGTGTCAGACCAGTTGGATAAGACAGCTGTCAAGTCACCAGACATGTCAGTAGATTCGTCAGAGTCATTCCAACTCAGTACAAATCTCTCAGCAGGATGCTTCATATGTGTCGACAGATATTGGCCAAGTGTCGACACAAGTCTTCATGGTGTCGACACAATATTCCAAGTATCGACACAAGTCTTCATGGTGTCGACACAATACTCCAAGAGTCGACACAGACATACATCTGCTTCTCGACACATCTTTTGTTGAATGTGTCGACATAAGTCCTGTGTGTCGACACAAATGCTTCGGGTGTCGATACAGCTGTTGCTGGCAGATGGCGTTGAGTATGTGTCGACACAAGTCCTGTGTGTCGACACAGATGCTTCTGGTCTCGACATAGCTGTTGTCGACAGATGGCGTTGAATGAATGTCGACAGTGTTGAAAGTATCCAGACGGAGTTGAGTGTATGTCAACACAAGTCTTGTGTGTCGACACAATTACTTCTGGTGTCGACATATCTCCTGTCTCAGGTGTCGACACAATTCTGAGTGTCGACACAGCATCTTCAGAAGTGTCTACTTAGCTTGAGTGTCGACACAACTTCTTCATAGAAGTCAACACAACTGGAGTGTCGACACAATACCTTCATAAGTGTCGACACAACTTTAGAGTGTCGACACAAGTTCTTCATAAGTGTCGACACAACTTCTGGGTGTCGACAAAGCTTTTTCACAAGTGTCGACACTTGTACTTAGAAAATTTTCTTCAAATGCTTAAACCTGCACAATGTAACTCAAACATCTATTAAATACAAATTGATGCATATCATTGACTAAGATGAGGCTTCTCCAAATCTGGTACACATTTTCCAATGTACCCAACACCGAGCACGACTCGCCCTGGGACATGCCCGTGTCCAAGGCCGTGTCACCTCTACCAAGACCCAGATTTTGCTCAAAACGCCACCCGTCACTCTTTTGAGTTTCGTGGCGTTACAACTCTCTCCCTCTTAAAAGAATTTCGTCCACGAAATTACCAAAGGAAAGATAAACAAAAACCAAAAGCATTACCTAAGTGAAATAACTCTGGGTACTCCTCCAGCATGGTCTGCTCTCATTCCCAAGAGAGCTCCTCACGACCGCAATTGTCCCAACGGACCTTGACCATCCTGATCTCCTTGTTACAGAGTCGCTTAACCACAAAGTCTTCAATACGAACGGGCTTGACCTTAGTTTCCAACCCTTCGTCCACCGGCACTTGATCAATTTCGATCACCTACGAAGGCTCTTACAACGCCTTCCGCAACACTAAAATATGGAATACATCGTGTAGAACACTCAACTCCACTGATAGCTTCAGACGATAAGCCGCTTAGCCGATCCGCTCCAGAATCTCAAATGGTCCAAGGTATCTCGAGCTCAGCTTCATCAAGCGTCATGCCCGTGACACACCCTTGAACGGCTTTATCTTCAAGTACACCCAATCGCCGACCACGAACTCCACGTTCCAATGCCTTGCATTGGAGTACTTAGCTTGTCTATCCTGAGCAACCAGAAAATGCTCTCGAATGATTCGCACCAAGGAAGTAGCGCTCTCCACCTCCTGCTTCTTGTACAACCTTGCCTCACCCGTCTCTAGCCATGACAACGACGTGCGACAGTTCCTACCATAAAGGGCCTCGAAGGGCGCCATCTGTATACTTGCTTGGTAGCTATTATAGTACGCAAATTCCACCAGATACAGGTGGTCTTCCCAATGCTTTCCGAAATCTAGAATGCACATGCGAAGCATGTCCTCCATATTTCTGTTTACCCTCTTAGTCTGCCCATCCATCTGCGGATGGAAGGCTGTGCCCATCCGTCGAAGGGCGCAATCTATAAAAGCCTTCTGGTATGAAAGCCAATCCATACAAAAGATGACGTCAAACTCTACTAGTGGCAGCAACGACGCTAACAAGTCGGAATCTTGACTTCCAAATTTAACCTTTACAACACAAACTCTGTCCGCGCGCATCGAACACCCATTCTGCAGCAGCACATCCAATTTGTCCTTCTCCATCGAAGAAGGGACTCTGATGCGCGTTATGAAACTTTCGAACAAAAAGGAGTGTGAAGCTCCCGTATCGAATAGTGCTCATGCCGGACTATCACAAATCAGAACAAAGCCTATACAAAGAGTAATAAGCTAACAAGCACTAGGTAACAGTATTTTAAGCTAACTTGCTATAAATTAAACTGTACCTGTCACCACGTCGGCGTATTTAATGGCCTCCTGCTGGCCCAGATTATAAACTCTCGGTTGAGTCGGAGCATAGTGGGACGCGGTCGGGCCTCCACCGCCTTGCCCTTTTCTTTATAAGTTGCTCCTTGATTTCTCTCGGACTTCGGACATCCGCTCCAACAATCACGGGCAAAATGCCCTGTCTTTACACAAGTGAAACAAGCGCCCGGGGTTCGGTTGGTTGCCCCCGAGGCACCGATAGAAGGGGCTGGACCCGACGTCCTAGCCTTCTTGTGGAGCCTGTGATATCTAGACTTCGAAGTAGTAGGCACTTTAAAATCCGATTTCCTGTCACTGGAGTCCTTCTTTGCCTGAATATTCTTCATGTCCTTTTCCATGGACTGGGCCGAGTTGACCAAGATCATGAAACCCTGCGCCATAGGCCCCGAAAGTAGCAATCTTAGGTCATCTCTCAAACCTTCATAAAATTGGTTCATCTTGCGCTCCTCATCAGTAAAGGCAGCGCTTGTGTACCAGCCTAAACGAGTAAACTCATGGAGATACTCATCCACGGTACTGTCTCCTTGAACCACTTTCTGGAACTTATTCTCCAAAGTAATCCTCTGGGCTGAGGGGAGGTATCGAGCCAATAACAACCTTGAAAACTCCTCCATTGAGACATCAACCATCTTCCTGCCCCTCAGATGGTGTAGCTCCAAGCCTTCCCACCATAGCCTTGCATTACCGTCCAGCAAGAACGTTGAAATTATGGTCTTCTTCCACTCCTCAGTCTCAGTCACTGACAACACTTTATTAAATCTAGAGAGACAATCCTCCGCTTGAGTTGGGGTTCCCGTCCTCGAGAACATAGGAGGATTGAAGCCCATCACATGCTTCAGCTGCTTTTCCGTTGCTCTCCTCAGCAACACTAGCTCCAAAACTACCTGTTCAACCCTCCTTAGCTCTGCCTCTTGGATCGGTACTTGCTGCACAGTAGGAGCGGGCTACTATACCTGCTACCAATCGAATGGTCTCGGCTTAAGGGGGTGTTGTAGGCGCATCATTTGGTGTGTTGCTTGCCTCAGAAACTGGTCGTTTCGACGGCCCAGCACCACTCCTGGTCAACTATAATCGTGCAAAACACCGATAAGTAACCACACAACATTACAAAAAGCAATTATAGGAACACGCAGGTTCCCCAAACATGTGTATTTTTATTCCTAAGTGGACATTCATGGGTTTTTTTCATGTTATAACGATGATGCACACACATGTGCTCACCACCCCTTAAATAGAATTCGCCCACGTTTTCATTTAAGCCTGACCGAAATCGGTAGTGTGATACCAAATTGTTATACCCCTATCCGTCACATAACATATAGCAGTAGGTATGGCCGGGGACCGATGCCATATACCACGGACAGACCGGTGGGTTACTCATTGAAACCAATCAACCAATCACAACGTCCTACAAAGAGCATCTAGGAGAAGCAGTTTATTAAGTTGCAAAGAATAAAGAACCAAGTAAAGCATGAAAGTCCACTACTCAAACCAAAAGGAATGTCCAATATACGAGTACTGGCCTTATGGACTTATAATAGTTTGCTCAAATATAAGTGTCTTCAAAACCTCGGCACACAGGACGGTCACACATGAGAATACAAGAAAAACACTCAAAAATTAGGCCTTCGAGGGCCGGCTCAGCAACTTGGGCTTTAGCTCGCTATTTACTGCTCGGCTCCGCAGCACCTGCAAGCAATAATCCACCGCACGGTGGCAAACAAAAACAACGGTCAGCTATGCTGACCAAATTATAACGACCCCGCCACCAACTCGGGGCGGCGATGCTCTTTTCCTGCACTTTGTTAGCATAACCAAGCAGTATAGTGTAAACACACTTCATCACAAGCGTAGGCACACACGACCACACACCCCATGCATTCAGGGCACATTCACGGCGAACCGGCCAACGTCATGTCAATTTAAGCCATAGACGTTTCCGTCTCACCACCGCCCCTTGGACGGCCAACCTTATGAGCATTTTGTCTTCCTGGCTCGGGTCACGTCAATTTAAGCCATAGACCGCCAGATACACTTATCTATGCCAACGGTCCCACCAAACGACATAGAATAGGTACGGTTCTGCCTGACCCGTTACTCATACCGCAACGTCAATTTAAGCCATATGCGCGGGTCAAGACTCCCCGAGTCCCGTTTCTATCACACAGTTTACATAACCTGGTTATGTTCAAGTTGGCTCCCCGACCACCATGTTTGCAGAATCATGCATCTGCCCAGTTTTCCGAGTGCACCTTGGAGTTAGTCCCCAAGGCTCCCTGTTGCAATCTACCCTGTAAAAAACACGAAAAACAAACATTCGCACAGAGTCTTCTCCGGCCATATATGCAATGCAACATCACCGATCCAGACAGACTTGTACGGGTAGGCTTCACACACCATGCCTATGTTCATTCTCGAATACGGACTCTACACAAGGGGGACTTTACATATCTACCCCAAGGAATGCCACAAACTCACCGCACACTCGCGAGAGAGGGCTTCCTATGCAAAGGAAAAAAGAGGACTTCACATATCCTAGGATGAGAATTGTTACCCTTGCGTTTTTCCTTGGTGCCATGGAAATCTATGCGGATGAAAAGCACTGCAATCTCCTTGCCTCCGTAGATCCGAAGTTGGCTCACGATTTGGAGCTCCAAAACTCCGCCGGTGACCGGATCTAGCCTTCCTTCTTCCTCCTTGCTCTCTCCTCTCTCTAGATCTTAGAAAGAGAGTGAATCCAAGATTATGAGGAATTTACACCCCTTAACCGGCCTTAACCCTATGGTGGGAAGAGACTGAACAATCAGATCCAAAAACAAGGAACCAAACGGCTGTGATTCAGCCCGAAATTCCAAAACCTTGGCCGAACACGGGTTCCGACACGCCCATGTTCAGGGCCGTGTCATCCATTTGCCATCAAAACCGTCGCGTCCCGAAAAGAACACGGGCACTCAACATTCCCGTGTTAGGCTTGATACGCCCGTATCACCCAGTACATGCCTGTGTAGCTGGGCGTGTTCCTTCAACAACACAGGTCCAAAATAACCCGAGCACAACACGGCCATGTGACACGCCCGTGTCACATGGCGTGTGCTAGACACGCCCTAGGACATGCTCGTGCCCTAGGTCGTGTAACTGCATTAGAACAAACTACCACACGACCCGAGGAGGACACGGGTATTCGACACGCCCGTGTCGAATTTCACATGCCCGTGTCGGACACGAACACGCCTGGGCTCAGGCCGTGCGTCCCTCACTCAACGATCGTTGAGTGCAAGGCTTTGAGTGACTGATACGCCCTGGGAAACGCCCGTGTCCCAGGCCGTGTTCACCCCCCCGAAGATCGTTGACTCCAAAATCGTCGACCACGCGACTAACATCGAACCCGTGCACGACATGCCCTGAGATACGCCTGTGTCCCAGGCCATGTCACCTCCACCAAAACCCAGATTTGGCTCAAAATGCTACCCGTAACTCTTTTGAGTTTTGGAGCATTACATGACGGCTTTTTGTGGAATGTTGGTCGTTTATGCGTCCCAAGTTTTGGTAAGCTAAGAGAAGAATTTATGTATGAGGCTCACTTTACGAAATACTCAATTCACCCAGGGAGCACAAAGATGTACAAAGACATGAAAAAGTTGTTCTGGTGGCTAGGGTTAAAGAAAGAAATAGCACATTATGTGGATAAATGTCAAACCTATTCCTTGGTGAATGCTGAATGCCAGAAGCCCGGAGGTTTCCTGAATTCGCTACCTATTCCGAAATGGAAGTTTGATGATATTTCGAAGGATTTTGTGGACGGTTTGCCGAGATCTCAACGCGGTAACGATTCGGTTTGGGTGATCATAGAACGGTTGAATAAAGTGGCTCACTTCATTACGTACAAGAGGGACGATTCAGTGGAAGTCTTGGCGAAGCTTTATGTTGAGAAAATAGTACGATTGCACGGTGTTCCCCATAGCATCGTAAGTGATCGTGACGGGAGCTTCACTTCGAATGATTGATGTCTAATCCATCAGTTGTTGGGGACAAAGTTAACATTCTGTACGTCCTTTCATCCACAAACGGATGACAAGACTGAGAGGACCAATAGAACGATGGAGTTCATGCTCCGAATGTGTGCCTTGGATTTTGGGAAGAGATGGGAAGATCATCTCTATATAGTAGATTTTGTCTACAATAATAGCTATCAAGCTAGCGTAAATATGTCACTGTTTGAAGCTTTGTATGGTAGGAAATGCCGTACACCATTATCTTGGGCGTAAACAGGCAAAACTAAATTATATAAGCGTAAGGAAGTCGAAGAGGCCAATTCGATGATACACTCTATCCGAGAGAGGCTATTGATAACCCAACATAGGCAGACAAAGTATTACAACGTCAAGCACCGAAACGTAGAGTTTGCGATTGGCGATTGGGTATATTTGAAAATCAAGCCCTTCAAAGGCGTGTCCAGGATTCGGCGCTTGAAAAATTTAAGTACGAGGTATCTTGGTCCGTTTGAGGTAGTGGAGAGAATTGGTGAAGTTGCCTATCAGCTAGCTCTTTTGACAGAATTAAGTGGATTACATGATGTATTCCACATATTCGTGCTTTGGAAAGTCGTGGAAGATCCAGCTCAGGTAATTGCGAATGATCGCGTACCGGTCGAATTTGGTCAAACAACGAAGGTTAGGCCCATTCGGATCGAGGATAAAGCGGTTAAGCAGCTGTGGAACAAGACAATTGGGATGGTCAAGGTCCGATGGGACAATATTGGTCGTGAGGAGCTAACATAGGAGTGGGAGCAAACCATGCGTGCCGAATTTCATAAATTGTTTGTATAAAATATTGTAACTTTTCTTTGTTGAAGAAAATATATGTTATAACATCTTGGTTGCTGTTTTCCGAGTGTTGTATGCAAATTTAGGGAAAAAATTTAGTAAGGAGAGGGGGATTGTAGCACCCCAATCAGTACAAGAATTCGTTTACCTGGGCTCGACGAGGGTCGTCGAGCGGATCTCGACGAGGGTCGTCGAGCGGAGCTCGAAGATTCTGGCCTGTCATCAGCCCAAAGGCAGAGAAGAGATCATCGAGCTGAGCTCGACGAAGTTCTTCGAGCTGAGCTCGACGAAAAGCATCGAGTGGAGCTCGACGATTTTGGAACAACTCGTGTTAGGCGAATGATTTGCGGCCACTGCGCGGTGAATTAATTTCAACCCGAGCCGTTGCTTGGTTTTATTGATTTTATCGTATGGCTGGTATGTAGTCTGAGGCCTCTTATGCAGACAGATAGAAAGGTGGAAATCATTATTTCCTTTTCCTTTCTCTCTTCCCGAGTTCTGGAGCGGAGAACTCTCGGCTGTAGCTAGGGTTTGCTGAGGTTACTGAAGAAGATCTTGTGGCTGAAAACAAGATTTGAAGCTATAATCGTGAAGGGGAAAGTGAGGCGATCATTTCCATCCGCGTAGAAAAGCTGTGTCATGGATCCAAAGTGAACGTCAAGGGTAAGGATCTTCCTTCTTGGATATGTCAAGTCCTTATTTTGGCATGTGCATGGATTTCCCCCACCAAAAGGTGGAATTTTGTGGGATTTCCGTTGGGTTGATTCTTGAAATCCCCAAGAAGTCTTGCATACATATCCGAAAATGTGTAGTACAGAATAGGCATGCTATGTGAAGCCCATCTGGACAGGTTGGTATGGATTGGTGATTTTTTATTTTGCGCACCGGAGAAGACTCCACATATAAACGACTATTTTATGGAGTCGGTTGGTTGTGCCTGTGAAGTGGAGTAACATGAAGTATTGGAATGGAGTTCCAGGAAAATACCCTCGTAATTCATGTGATGTATGCTATGGAAAGACTAGTGTTCTGGCACTAGAAGATGCTGCAGGGTTTGAGTTGAGTTTGGGTGCAAAATGAGAGCTTCTGTTGATCCCGCCAAGCGATCATGACGAATGCTTGCACTAACTCCCTTTTTGATTGTGAAGCCAGTCCTTGGTAGACAGTGTGGCTATTGTAAGCTGCGAGCTCTTTAAGGACAGTGTGCCGAATGGGTAAGGGAAAAGCTGACCCACGTCATTTTGATGATTTGGACAATGGGCAAGGCTGAACTGTACCCGCATTATGTTTGACCGACTGGGAGGCCTAAGTTATTGGTCTCGTTGGAGCGCATAATGAGAGTCTTAGGCCTGCGCACCATTAAGACTAAAATGCTCAAAGTTTACCGTTGGGTTTAAGGTCTAAGAATGGTGGTGGGACCCTTATTTTCCGGTATACCGAGAATGTGCCCTGAGTGCATAGAGTTTCGGGTCGCGTGGCCAATGTTTGTGATATATTGATTGCGCGTGAGTGCATATCTTGTGATATATTTGCTTGTGAAATGCTATGCCTGCAAGGAAGGAATACCAATGCCCCGGAAAAGGGGTAGGGTCATTATAAATTGGTCAGCTGAATGCTGACCGTTGCCTTGTTTTCCACCATTACGGTGGGCTCTCCATATACAGGTGCTGGAGAGCCGAGCGGGAAATAGCGGGCTGAAGCCCTTGCTGCTGCTGGCCCTCAAAAGCTGAGTAAAGAACTTTATTGTTTTCATATGTGGCCGGCCTGCGTGCCAATGTTTGTAATCCACAACTGTGAAGCTTAACTGTAAGACCTTAAGTCCAAACTTTTGTATATTTTTTATACGTTACTTGGAGTTATATATAAATGTGGTTGTTTACATATATAGTGGACATTCATGATTGCTTGAGTTCAAATAATCTTAAAGCTTCCGTTTGCATGCTCTGTGTTAGGATGCGAATAATAATTTGTATTAACCTGTACCCTTGCCGCCTGTTTGTGGCATATAGTGTGGGGCCCCAGCCTGACCTTCTATTATATGTTATTTAACGGATGGGGTCGTTACATCCAGGGCGTGTAAGGTACAGAACCGACGTCTTGAAATCCCAGGAATGTTTGGAGAAAACCGCCAAAATCTATTAAATTGTGTGTCACACCCCTAGGTCACACCTGTGACTTAAGGCGTATCTTGACTGTTTATAGAAATGGTGGGGACTCGAAACGATCAGAGTTAATTTATCGGTTGTAGAAGAGGTCACGCCCCTAAGTCATGCCTGTGACCTTGGGCGTGTAAGCTTAGAACGACTCAGATTAGAAACTGTCTTCTTAATGCTGCCTCACGACTTTGAGCTGGTTGTCACGCTTATGGGTCATGCTTGTGACCTGAAGGTCACACCCGTGAACTAGGTGTGTAAATTTAAACCGATGTGTTACTAAAATCTGGAGATCCTTTAGCAGGTCATACCCGTGTTCGGTGTTACGCCCGTGATATGGGGGCATGTAATTTTAAAGTTTGTGGAATGACTTCTGGAACATCTGGAGGCAGACACGGCTATGACAATTGTCATGCTCAATGGTCACACTCGTGACTGGGGGGCGCGTACTTATGATTTTTCCATTTTTGCTCCAACATTTCTCCTGATTAGTCCTGCCAGCTTCAAATTGATAATTACAGCCCAGATTAACCTGAAATTAAAAAGAAATAAATTAGAAACTTAATTAATAAAATATAACTATAAAATAATTAATTATTAAATAAAAACTATATAAAAATAAAGATACAATTAGAGTTATCAAATACCCCCATACTTACTCGTTTGTGTAACATCCCTCATACTTGTAGACCCCTAGGATAGTTTTATCATGACTGGGTCATGAAAAAACCATGGGAAGTACCAAAAGGTTTGGGTAAACATGAGAATTAGGGGGTGAAACACATTGGGCTGCAAATAGTAAGTCTCAGTTACCAAATATTTAAAAATCATAGAACCGGTTTGATTCGTCAAACTCAGTAAAGAATTCATCAAACTCAGCAAAGAATTCATCGAACAAAGCATACTCATCGAACTCAGCAAATAATTTGTCGAACGGAGCATATTCGTCGAACAGAGTTCGTAGAATTGAGCCTCTTTGGAATTAAGAGCTTATTCGTCGAACGGAGTTTGACGAATGGAGCAAGTTGTTGAACTGGGTTCATAGTTCAACAGAGTTTGACGAACAGAGCTAGGTTCTTAACTGGGTTTAGAGTTCATCGAACAGAGTTTGTTGAACAGAGTTCGACGAACAGAGCAAGTTGCTGAAAAAGGTTCAGCCTTCATCGAACGGGGCATATTCTTCGAACGGAGATTGACGAATAGAACAAAATTCGTCAGACTAAGCTTCTGGAATTGGTGATTTGGAGGAGAGAGGAAAACTTGAGATTAATGGCCATCATGGCCATGGAGGCTCCATAACTCCCACTTTTATGGGGCTTTTATTCCTTTGAGGGAGAGGAGGAGTTTCTGGAGGTGGCCGGCCATTAATTTTGTTCAGCCCCTTAATTTGGTCGAAACCAAAGGGGTGGAGTTAATGGACATTAATGGATTTTAATGACATTTGGGAGTTACAAGCCTCCTCTCCATAATTCCCACTTTAAGGACCTTCACCAGGGCAAAGGCAATCGTTTCCCCCAATTCCTTTTCATTTCTGTTGAGGTTGGTGTAGAGGTTGTAGAGGATCCAAAGTTTGGTGGCCGGAAATGGTGATGAGGCAAAGCACACGCATTCAAGCCGCAAACTAGGTCCTCCTCTACTCCTTCTTCATGAGTTAGATCTTAGGAATCTTTAGAGATAAGAATCGGGCTCAGTTGAGCTGATTCCAAGCTTCAAATTTCCTTGAATTTTCATATTTGGGCTTCCTCTCGGGTTTGCCGGAAATCGCACCTCCGACGACCGTGCCGCCGCCCGGCAATAGCCCCACCTCAACGAAGGTGGTGGCGCTGGTGGCCGGCCAGGGAGGTGGCCGGGTTGCCAGCAAATGGACTTGGAAGTGCTTCAGGTCAGGCTGATTGTTGGCATTGGCTGGAGGAAGAAGAAAACTAGGAGCCACTCGATTTGCTTTAAGATCTGTTCTAGATCTAGTGTATTAAGTTTTGAATTATGTATTTTCTTTCAAAGTTATTGAGCTGTTTTAAATTAATTATTAAAAATACTTAGTGTCCCATACAGTAAAAGTGGTCTATATGAAATTTGTATCCCTATGAGTTTAGTTTATTTTTAAAATTTGTTTGAACCAATTTGGAGTTCAGGTCAGACCACATCACTCATTTTGGTGAGGTCTATACCTAAGCTAGGTCATAGATTGTTTTGAGTGTCCCCATCTATCCAGTAATCCAAATGACTTGAAATTTTGGATCGGGGTCACTCTTACCTATACCTAGAACATATAGAAAAATGAGTATTTTTGGAAAATATTTTACTAAAGTTTTTGTAGAAATGTAATAATCCATGTATGGATTATTTAAAGGGTCTAATGACCTCTAAAACCTTCCAAATTTTGATGAGTTGTTCTTTGGGTCAATATAGGTCTTCTGTAAAATTCCATTCAATTTGGAGATGATTTGGTTTAGAATTTGGTAAACCCTAGCCTAGGCCCAAAAAGGGTTAATTAGGTTAAATTGTCCCTTGAGGTGTTGAGTGACCAAATCACCTCAACAGAGGTTGAAACTTGGGCCATGATTTTTTATGACATTATACACCCCCACATGGAGTTTGGGGTGGATTAGGGTGGACTAGCCCTAGAGCCCTAGTTCAAACCCTAAGGTTGAACATTGGGGGTTTGTGAAGGACATGGGGTGATATGTCCTTGCATGAACTTGGTGTTTAGTCCATGTTATCTTAGCGTGGTGAAATGCCCTAGAAAGGAATTTGGTGACATTAAGACTTAGGTACACAACTTTAACTAATTAGGGAGAGTTTAGGCCTATACCTTTTGTGAAAATATAGGAGGGTCATATGAATTTGGATCTTCATGGGATTTTGGTAGAGGTAATTTTATAGTTCTATTGAACCCCTGAGATTTATTATAGGATGTTTAGAAAATAGTAGCCTATATTTGTAGTTATAACCTTCATCTTGCCCCATGTGATGATTTTGGTGTAACCATGGTTATATTAACTTAGAATAATATGAAACTCTAGCAAGGTTAATTAAATATCATTTATAGCCACTAGTAAATTATTTGGATCATTTGGGCATTTCCTCTTAGTACTTCATGTGTAAAGTAAACTAGTGCACCATATTTTGATAAATAGATAATAAATAGTATACCTTGCTGTAAAATTGTGTTGCTTGGCTAGAGGATCTTCTAGGGCATAATAAAGCCTAGAAAAATTGTTACATGTTATTTTGATAAGTTTATAAGAATGTTGCTTCACAAAGTGTACTTGAATGGAATTATTTGAAGTATTTTTATACATGGCTCACTGACCTTGGAATTATATGAAACTTAGTCAGTACTGTTTTATGATCATTATAAGGCTCTAGTAATTTTTATAAAAATTTTGGACTATAATTTATGGTACTCCCTTCATTAACTCTAATTATTTGGATTACCTTGAATTAATTATTTAGAGGCTATTACATTTACAAAAGTCTATGAAATTTTTGAATTCACTGATATTTTGCCATCATATACTATTCATAATTTTTTGCTGGCCATAACTTAAGGAAATCTAGTACTTCTTGTTCAAATTACCATGGCCTAACTTTTGGGAAAATCTAATAAATGCTATATTAATTAGGAAAATTACAAGTTTCGGGATTTAGGCTAAATGTTTCATGATGGACCCACAATAATTATCTCAGGGCATTTGGATAAAAATTTAGAGTACCTCCTGTCATGTACATCATATAGCTTTGGTTGGTCTGCATTTAGTAAAACTGTGAAAATTGTGATAACATAGGGGATGGTCATAGGAAGTGGGGAGTAATGTGTGTTGATTTGGTAAGATGAAAAAGTGATCTTCATTAAGAGTCATGATGAGGGGAATGTTGGGTTGGCTAGTGTTAGGTGGTGCTCAGGATCGACGAAAGGTCGTCTTTCCTGTGGAGAGAAAGAGAGTCAAAATACACTAGGGTTAGATCCAGTATAATATTAAAAGGGATCGGGAATTGGGTAATAACTAATATTAGTAAGTGCCTTGAGAAAGGGAACGATAGACTTAGTTGCCATCATAGTTCTTAGTGCCCTGTGAGAGCCCTTCACCAGGAATACCTGGGGAAGTCCTGGGCTAACCTAAACCATAGGAATAATCAATGTTTAAGAGTAACTAGTATAACTAGGATTACACTTACAATCACACTCCCTGGTATTGTGGGAGTTAGGTTGGGTCTCACGAGCGATAGGCTTAGTTGTTTTAGTGGTGGGACGGTTAGCCCGGCGAGCCGATGGCTCGGTAGATAATTGTGACGGACGGGTTAGTCCGCCGAGCCGATGGCTCGGTAGATAATTGTGACGGACGGGTTAGTCCGGGGAGCCTTGGATCGGTAGATAATTATGACGGATGGGATAGTCCGGGGAGCTTTGGCTCAGTGGGAAAAATATAGTAATATTGTATATGCATAAGATAAAAGGTGGCTGGTCTTCGGTATTGGAGAGTCATCACACCGACACTAATACGATGACTCGACAAGTGTGGTGTAGAACTTGGCCAAATAAAGTCCAGTGTGTAGCCGGCAAGTGTACGCAGTAGCTCCCCTTAGTGCACCAGCATTGAGGCGTACGATAGGTCCAACCTACTGCTTACGTTTGCCACTACGGAGGTATTCTGGGAGGTTAGGCTCAAAAAAGGGGGAACTAATGGTCTGTGTGCATAGAGTCAAGTGTGTGTTGCACTTGCAAGTTCACATCATATCATACTTACATGATATAGCATCATCATTCCATATAACCCTTGACACCTATTGTATAAATTTGTATGGGACACTTTATACACTAGGCCTTACAAAATGACCCCTTGATCTATAGGTTTGTATGGACATTCCTATAGGTCATGGCTACTTACTTAGTTTACCTTCTCATACTATATTTGCTCACGTGTTCCTGTGTATACCCATGCTGCTTACCTACTAATGCTTACATATACTTGCTTTGTTTATGAACTCATGATAGACTAGTTTCGCCGCCACCTGCTTACCTTGTTACTCTTCACCTTCATTACCTTCCCTTTCCTTCTCCCCATTCGGTGCCTAGGAGCCAAGGGGGAGGGGGGGGGGGATGATAGGACTTAGTCTTTTAAACTAACGGTTGTTGACCAAATCATTTTAGGGGATCGTGGAGCCGAACCTGGAGATGTAGCCCCAGAGGTCTGTGCGCTTGGAGACGGGATAGTCTAGTACTGGAGTTCAGGCATCTAGCATAGTGAGTCCCGATCATTAATAGATATTATAGATTTGCTTCCGCGATTGAGTGATTTTTAGTGAGGATTTTGATGTATCGGGTAGGAGCCCTTTTCTTTAGTACTTTGCTTTATCATTTCTTTGGACTCTCCCTTCGTGGAGAATTATTTATATATATGTGATTCTGGTGGACTAGTATTGAGTTTCATTTCACTCATGTATTTATATTATTACTCTTCTCTTCTGTGATTGGTATAGCAGGTAGGATCAGCTTTTTGTATATACGACCTTCCCGGGTGTGTTGGTGTCACCGCAAAGCGGCGGTTCTGGGCATAAGACCCCGGTGGTTTAAAAAAAAGGGGTCTTACAAATTGGTATCAGAGCGAACCTCGATCGAAAGAGTAAAAGTCCACTAACCCTTGGTCATCCCCACTCGAGTTTTGTTTGGGGACAAACTAAGCAGCAGAAGCGTGGTGTGCCTATATGGGGGATCATATATAATTGTCCACTTTTAATTGGGTTCGGGTCAAATTTCTTATAATTGGCCTTTATTATGCAGCCCCCGACACATTCTACACCGCAGGGCAGAGCTCAGTAAACTCCAAATGTTGCACCACCTCCCCCGACTCCTACTACGTTTCTATAGTCAGAGATGGGGCAGACTCTGACGGCCATTCTGGAGGTCTTCATGGCCCAGCATGCTCCGAATCTGCAGCCGAACCCAGGGGCTAATTGCTTGAGTATCTTCTGAGGACTCTCTCCCCCATCTTATATTGGGATGGAGACATCCATAAGGATGAAAGAGTGGCTGGATATCATGTTCGAGATATTGACCGGGATACGGCGCCCGTCGGAGGAGAGGGTACCTCTGGTGGTCTCCTGCTTGGATTCTCATGCCAAGAGATGGTGGAAGACACTTCTGGATACGATATTTGCAGATCAGGATGTTGCTGATGTCACTTGGGAGGAGTTCAGGGCCGTACTGTTGGAGCACTTCGTACCACAGTCTGCAAGAGACGAGCTGGAAGATAGGTTTCTATTGTTAAGGCAGGGCAACGGGACGAAGCGAGGTGTTCCAAGAGGTTCTATAAGGGCCTTCGAGAGGACCTAAAAGAGGCTCTTTTGTTTGTTTCCGACGAACCTATACCTCGAATTCTGCAGATGGAAAAGTGGATAGAGGCTGTTTGGCACACGACTCGAGGCCGGAAGAGGCCAACTAAGGATAAGGTTCGGGGAGGCAGGAATGATCAGTGGAGGAGCTACTTTATTGATGAGAGAAGGGCAGAGGACCAACCCTGCCAAGAGGTGAGACAGGAGCGGAGGGTGCCAGTGGTATTGGTTCCTTAACCTCATCAGATGAGGGAGATGTAGAGGCCCGGGGGTGTGGCACTTCCCCCACCCGAGTGCTACTACTATCATCAGGTAGGGCACATTTGAAGAAACTGCCCCATGAGAGGGGCACCTCTACCGGCACCACAAGCTTCCCCACCCACTCAACAGTTTGCAGGCCGATGCCATGGAAGAGGACGTGGTTTCCATGACAGAGATCGGAGGAAAGAGAGGGAGCAAGTGTATTCTCTTGAGTTTGCTCCACCTCAGGACCCGGGCAGGGTGATTACAAGTATACTAGTAATTTTGTGTTGATATCTTCCTTTGAAATTTTAGAAACAACAAACAACAGCAACATACTAGGAAAGGAAACTATAGGCCCAGTTATCTAACCATACTTAAATAAACTGGAATAGTTATGTTCTGCGGCAAACCTGCCCACACCTTGGTGGATACGGGGGCGTCGCACAATTTCATCTCCGAGGAGTTCGTAAAGGGACTAGAGGAAGTCAGACATTATTCGGGAGTCGCCAGGAGGGTGTGTCTCCCCAATGGGACAGAGGTCTTAACTATTTCTAAGTGCCTCCTAAGGGTGACTATTGATGGTCTGACACTCGAGGCCCTAACTACGGTCTTGAGGATGCCGGACTTCGACCTGGTTCTGACATGACATGGCTTACTTGGAATAATGCCCAGATAGATTCCCAGCAAAGAAGGTTGTACTAAGTTATGACGGCACCTTCGCGACCTTCGAAGGTATTACTTCCATCTCCCGTAGGATGATATCTTCTACTCAGGCTGTCAAGGCCCACATTCAGGGAGATGAGGTCTATCAGGTGTTCTTTGAGATGGCCTAGGTCAAGACAGTGGTTGCTGATATATCGGTGGAGTGGGACTTTGTGGATGTGTTCCAAGAAAAGCTATCAGGATTGCCTCCGCATTGAGAAAAGGATTTCCAGATTCAGTTGGTGCCTAGAGCTAAGCCGATGTCTAGTGCTCCCCATCGGATGGCTCCAAAGGTGCTGGTGGAGTTCAGGAGTCAGCTAAAGGAGTTGGTGGAGGCTGGATTTGTTAGGCCAAGTTCCTCCCCTTGGGGAGCTCCGATCTTGTTTGTGAAAAAGAAGGATGGGACCCTCAGGTTGTGCATCAACTATCGTGCACTAAACTAGCTAATAGTCCGGAACACATATCCACTTCCAAGGACCGATGAGTTATTTGATCAGCTAGAAGGAGCACATTGGTTCTCGAAGCTGGATCTGAGGTCGAGATACTATCAGTTACGGATTCAGGAAGAAGACATCCCGAAGACAGTGTTTAACAGCAGATATGGCTTGTACAAGTTTATCGTGATGCCCTTTGGGCTCACGAATGCGCCATCGGCCATCATGAGCTTGATGAATCGAGTGTTCGAGCTATACATCGACAGGTTTGTCATTGTATTCATAGATGACATCCTTATTTATTCAAGGCCGAAGGAGGAGCACGCACAACATCTGGCCTTGACTCTGGAGAAGCTCAGGTAGCATCAGTTGTATGCTAAGTTCAACAAATGCCAGTTTTGGCTGGCAGAGGTGGCATTTTTAGGCCACATTATTAGTGGAGCAGGATTGGCGGTGGATCCCATAAAGATTCATGCAGTGCGAGACTAGCCTCAGTTGAAGACGGCCACGGATGTCCGAAGTTTTCTGGGATTGGCCGGGTACTACAGGAAGTTTGTGCAGGGATTCTCTCAGATAGACCTTCCACTTACTTCCTTGACGAAGAAGGACACTTTGTTCATTTGGACGCCGCGGTGTGAGGCGGCCTTCCAGGAGTTGAAAGGTCAGCTTACATCGGCCCCTATCCTCACTCTCCCGTCTGGGAAGAAGGACTTCCAGGTGTACACTGATGCGTCATTTCAGGGGATGGGTTCTGTACTGATTTAGTATGGGCATGTGATAGCATATGCCTCCCGCCAGCTAAATAAGCACGAGCAGAACTACCCTGTGCATGACTTGGAGATTGGAGCAGTGGTGTTCGCTCTGAAGATTTGGCGGCATTATCTTTATGGTGTGTGATGCGTTCGACAAGTGTACCGATCGTTGTCAAGTAATAAAGTTGAGGAGTTGAATCCCCGGATATAGATCTCTCAGGGAGTGCAAGTAGGGAGTGTGATTTTGCTATTGAAAAAGTGATTGCAAGTGTTAACGTAAACAAAGGGGGTTTTAGTTTGGAGTTTCCTAAGTTTAACACTACTAAATCTATAGCGGGTCGCCGTCACCGCGTCTCTTTGGTGGATTACTCAAGAGAGTAATTTGAAAGATGGATGAGCCAATGAGGGTCGCAATCACCTCTTCACCACACATGCTTCTAGCAATCGCTAGAATAGCACTATCTCAACAAGAATGAGAAAAACTAAAGCTCATCAACATAATCAAGAACTAAGATATAACAACACATAGACATGCTGAAATAATTAAACTAAATAGTGTTCTTAAGAAACAATCAAACAACCACAAGTTCAGAACAAAGTAACTACAAGAAGAGGGGGAGAAATACAACCAAACGCATGATGGCTTTTCGAGATTCGCGGCCGGAGTCAAGTGTTTTCAGGCCTTGTCCGAGCTCGGTCTACGGATGACGTCCGGGGTACAGAAGGGCTGTCACTTCCTTCCAATAACCTGTCTTTTTCGTGAATAATCGTTGGGCTAAATCTATCCGGAGAACTCTACGGATGCAGCACCTTAAGAGCTTAAAATGGAGCTTGGAGTTTGGAGAAGACAATGGTGGTCGGAGATGATGCTATTGCAAGCTTTTGGAGGGAGAATGGGTACCGGAGTGGCTCTCTAAGGGGGAGAGATAAAATAATGGCTGGGGAAGTTTTCCCACTCAGAGGGGCGGAAATGGCGGGCTGGATCAGACTTGTCTCCCGGGAAGAAGAAATCTGCATCTTAAATAGAAAAATCAGAAATAATGGACACGCATGGTTTGGCGCACGACCGTGCGCAAACCATGTGATATTAACTTTAAGAATAAGCCTGCGGAAGGAGAAGCGTTGACCCGTGCATTTTACTTGCACACTATGCCTTATTCCCAGTTATCCTAGATTGACCATGAAGCTTATATTTTTATACCCATCTAAAACCAATAACTGGATGGTTTTCAGGAAGCTCCACCAATGTCCAAACTTTGCTTCACTTGAATTGATTCAATTCCTCGATCATAGCTAAGAACCGAGACACATCATTCAATTCTTCAGATATATTCTTAGGTCCTATTTCAGATATAAAACACAAATTTGAGAAAGATTCATGCAAGGATGAGCAAGTTTTAACCCCATGTGAAGACTCTCGTATTTCTTTTTTTACTTCGAGATGGAGAATTAAGTCCAAACACTCGTCAAGGTACCAGTAGTATGGGATTTCCCGAACGTGTTTCCACAGTCCCTCCCAGGTTTACCTCCACGACGAAAAGTTGACTTACAGATCGAGCTTGTGTCTGGGGCTCGACCAGTGTCCCGAGCACCTTATTAAATGGCCCCCAAGGAATTGGCCTAGTTGAAGATCCAGCTTCAGGAATTGATAGATGCTGGATTTGTCTGCCCAAGTTCCTCGCCCTAGGGAGCCCCTGTGCTATTTGTAAAGAAAAAGGACAGGATGCTGCGCTTATGCATAGACTACAGGGAACTGAACAAGATTACTATACGGAATACCTATCCTATCCCAAGGATCGATGAGTTGTTTGATCAACTCCAAGGAGCATCTTTATTCTCCAAGATGGACCTAAGATCTGCCTACAATCAACTTCGGGTTTAGGAGGAAGAAGACCCCAAAACTTCCTTTAGCTCTCACTATGGGCTATACGAGTTTATGGTAATGCCGTTTGGGCTTACCAACACCCCTTCCTCCTTCACGCCTCTGATGAATTAGGTGTTTTAATCCTTTCTAGATCTTTTCGTGATTATCTTTATCGATGACATCCTGATCTACTCAAAAACCAAGGCCGATCATTCTAGACACTTGCGGTTGATGTTACTTAAACTTCGGGAGCATTCCATCTTCGCCAAGTTCAGCGAGTGAGAATTATGGTTGGAAGAATTTGGATTCTTGGGCCATACTGTCAATAAAAATGACGTTGCGGTAGACCAAGCCAAAATCCAAGCAGTTCAGAACTGGCCGCCGCTCAAAACGGCAACAGACATTCGCAGTTTTCACGGTCTTGCGGGTTATTACAGGAAATTCATGGAAGGACTCTCTAAGATTGCGCTACCCCTCACCGCCCTCACCAGGAAAGATTTTACGTTCCGGTGGATGTTAGAATTTGAGGCTGTGTTTGTTGAGTTGAGTACGAGGCTTTGTGTTTTGATTTAGCCTGTTATAAAACGTCTGCACTTATAACCATACAAGCAGCGCGTGATGGGGGAATCTTCTTAAGAGTTCTTTAAATCTTTCCCAAGTTTCATACAAAGTTTTAGAATCTATTTGGAAAAAGGCAGAAATATCATCCCTAAGTTTTACGGTTTTAGCTGGCGGAAAATACTTCGCCAGAAATTTTTCAGTTAGTTGATTCCAGGTGTTAATGCTGTTTTTTGGTAGAGTGTTCAGCCACTATTTGGTTTAGTTCTAAGGGATAAGGGGAATAATCTTAGCCTAATAGAATTATTTGTAACACCATTGATCTTGAAGGTGTCACAAATCTCAAGAAAGCTAGCTATATGGGCGTTCGGATCTTCATCTTGAAGTCCGTCATATTGCACATACTACTGCACCATTTGAATTATGCTAGGCTTAAGTTCAAAATTATTATTAGCTATAGCAGGGAGAACTATGCTTGATTATGTACCCTCTAGATTCGGTCGTGCATAATAGAACATAAGCCTATGCACGACTTCCTCTATGACGGGTTCTTCCATTCTTAGCACATGGGGTTCTTCCATTCTTAGGATAGAAAATGACTCGAAATCCTCAACCGATATTTGGAGAGTAGGGCCTTTAAATCGCGATCTTCTCCGGAGAGTACGCTCAATTTCGTGGTCTAAGTCCAAAATAACCGACGGATTTCCATGGGTCATGCACTAGCAGGAGCACACATCACTAAGAACTGGTGCCTAGTTATATAGTCATGGGTTGTGTGTTTGCCCAGCAACACCTTACCAACAACATCAACAAGAAATTTGTACTCAGTAGACAAATTCTTTTTAAGCAGTTTATTAGGGTTTCCTTCAGAATGACCCATTTTAATCAACATATTATCATATTTAGAACTATCTATTTCAATATCCTCTACTCCATTTATCAAACCAAAAACCTCTGTTAAAACAGCAGGGGTTAGGGTAACCTGATTGCTTGCAATGGTGCTAGTCATAGTATCTGCATCTGGAGTAGTTGAAGTATAAACCCATTCTCTTATTTCAGTTGCTGCCAACTTGATCCTTGTGGTCATGAATTTCTTCAGTTACTACTCTTCAAACAGCTGTAGAATGTCCATGAAAATCCGATCGGAATGACGGAAAGAATCGAAGTCGATGTCGAAGCCGATGTCGTACTTCATTCTAGAGAGGGAAGTCGCCGGAATCGCCATTATTTTCCTGCAAAATGAAAGAGAGATCAAGTGCAAGAGAAATAGAATGCGCGGGATAGAGCTCGGAGAAAACCTAGTTATAAAGGTTTTCGGAATATGAAGCGGCAGACTCCGTCCCGTGAAAAGAAAGAAAATCATCGTTCTCAGGTCGACGAAAAATTTCATGAAGAAATGATATCGTCGATCTCAGTTTGAAGAGGGGAAAAATTTTCGTCATTCTCAGGTCGACAAATAATTTTCTGAAGCAAAATCGTCGATCTTCACTAGATAAAAATAACTTCACACATAGAGAGTTCGTCGATCTTAGGTCGACGAATTTTCTAAAGATCAGTTCTCAGATCATTGATCTCCGTTCGACGAACTGTGACCAATTCTTCGACCTCAGACAGAAAATTAAATTAACCTTCTCCATTTATCATACCTAGCTGATTCAGAAAGAACAGATATTTATTCTCATTTAAAGGTTTAGTGAAAATATCTTCACTTTGTAAATAAGTAGAGATAAATACAAGATTAATTTTCTTTTTGTCCACACAATCTCTAATGAAATGATGTTTTACTTCTATATGCTTTATCCTACTATGATGTACTGGATTTTATGCAATGGAAATTGCACTGGTACTATCACAACACACTATTTGGGAAGCTGCTCTCCTATGAGATGCAACTATCTGCTAGAAAGGAGGAGGAGACCATCAACAGATCGTAAGCCAAGGAGAATACAGTGGCCTTCAAGGCTGAGGGCTCCAAGAAGAACACAGAGAGGATTGACTCTCCTCCAAGAAGGGCTGCTGACTCAAACAATATTGAACCAAGATCCTCAGACATCAACATATCTTATTGGGAGTTTGTTGCCTTCTCTAGGAAATTTCAGAAGATGATAAAGAGGAAATAGTAGAGGAACAGACCATCCTCCTCCTCTCATCACAAGAATAAGAGTTACAAATTTTTTTTTTGAAATAGAATTTTTTTATGTTTTAACTCCTGAACTTCCCAAGGGCTACCCGATGAAGGGTTCACAAGGTACTAGACAAGATAATGGCATTAAAATCCATATTGTCCTTTTTGAGAGAGTTAGGTGATGTAGAAAAATTATGATGTGGGTTTCTATTAAGAGCGGTAATATTTTTTTTTGAATTTTTAATTTTTGATATAGAGGGTGAGAAAGAGAAATGATAAAATTAATAGGTTCGTGTTTTCGAATTATCAACAAAAGTTGCTCCCCGACAACTGCGCAAAAAACTTGGTGTCTACTAATCGTGAAGAGAATAAAAACCGAACTAGTGATCCAACTAGGCAAGTATACCTATTAAATCATAGCTAGGGGACACAAGTTGCAAGACCCCCCCCCCCCCTTTTTCTCTAAAACCCGGGGTCTTAGGCCTAGAATCGCCGCTTCGCGGCGACACCTTCACGTCCTGAAGGGTCATCACCACAAGGCTCCGATTCTGCCGGCCAATTCGATCACAGAAAGGTAGCACAATAATTGAAGTAAGAGCAAGTCCACTGAAAGTAAATCACATATATAGAATAAAATCTCCACGAAGGGAGTGTCCACAGAATAATAATAATCAGAGTACTATAAATGCGGGCTTATGCCCGGTACATCATATCCTCACTACAAATCTCTCATGCGGAAGCAAAAATAGAAACTACTAAGGGTCGAGACTCACGGTCCCGGCTGTATGAACTCCGGAGCTAGACTTCCCCATCTCCAGGCGCACCGGTCTCTGGGGCTGCTCCTCCATGCTGGGCTCCACGATCCCCTAAATGATGCGGTTCGAAAACCGTTAGTCAAAAAGACTAAGCCCTATCATCCCCTACCCCTTCCCCCATGGCTCCTAAGTACCGAGCGGAGAGGAAGAAAGGGAAGGACATGAAGGTGGAGATTTAATCAAGAAACAGATGGCAGCGGAACTAATCTAGCAATTCTATAATAAATATAACAGAAACAAAAAGTAGGAAAGGTAACCTTAACTTATGTGCGAAAGCGCATAAGCCAAGGGATCTTCTGCAAGGCTCCCATCGTATAGAGTATCCCATATCACTTATATGTTGGAGTGTCGGTTATCAAACAGCAGCATATATATATATATATATAAATATATATAGAATTTAACCTTAATTTATAAACTTGCCCACACAAGCTTATAGACCAAGGGGTCGTTTTGCAGGTCCTAATGTATAAGCGTCCCATACCACTTATACTTTAGATGTCAGGGTTAAATGAATCGATTATGCTATGACATGCAAGTGAGTATGAAGAAACATGCAAGTGCAACTCACACACCCGACTCTGTGCACACAGACCTTTAGTTCCCCCTTTCGGAGCCGTTACCTCCCAGGAGACCTCCGTAGTGGAAGACGGAAGCGGTGGGTTGGGCCTCGCCCACCTCTAAACCAGTAAAGCACTACCGGTCAGACCTATCATACGCCTCAACGCTTGGTGCACTAAGCGGAAGCCTGCGTACTCTTGCCGGCTGGCGCACCGGACTTCTGTTGGCGAAGTGCTAACCACACTTGCCGAGTCAGCGTATTGGCGTCGGTGCATCTACCCTCCAATACCGAAGACCCACCACCTTAATTTTCATTCCTTTTATGCACATGCAGATTTAATCGTAAACACACAAAAACCGAGCTGAAGCTCCCCGGACCAAAACGTCCGTCTCTTAACCAACCGAGCCGAAGCTCCCCGGACCAACCCGTCCGTCTCTTAACCAACCGAGCCGAAGCTCTCATCAATCTTCCTGTGCCACACAGTGTTTGTGAAAGGTGCAGCCCTAGTTACTAAGTTACTCTTGACAGTTTGTTATTATTGTTTACGTTAACCCAGGACTGCCCCCGGTATTCCCCGTGAAGGGCTCTCAAAGGGCACTAAGAACTATGATGGTAGCTGAAGCCCATCATTCCCTTTCGCAAGGCACTTATTGTTATTGGTTGATCCCCTTTACCCATTCCCTTCTCATATTACGATAGACTGTCCTAGGGTGATTTTTAACCTTCCTCACTTCGGGAAAGACGATCTTTCGTCGAACCCGAGCACCTCTTATCTCTAGCTATCACTACTTCTCTCTACTCTTCATATCATCCTATTGTGATTTCATCCACAATTGTCCACCCAGACAAAATGACTAACTCCAATGACTTTCTCAGATCATGTCCTATTGCAATTCACAAATTTGCTATATGCAGACCAACCTAGACTATATGTCGAACCGGTTATGCAATGATCCCAAAACTCGTCCAAATGCCCTAAAATATTTACTGGGGACTTATCAGGATATAAATGGCCTAAATCCAGAGTGTGGGAATTTTCCTAATTTATTTGGCATTTAATTAATTTCCTCGAAAATCCCAAGGGCTACCAGTTTGTACATGAACTACCCTACGTTCTCATGCAAGATGTCCATCAAATTTATGATAAATAGTAGGTTATCTCAATAGGGTAAATCCAAAGTACTATAATTTTTCTATCACCAAAAGGGCAACAAAACTATTTTAGCAATATTTACTATCTTCCATTATTTATGAACCAAGTACAGAGAATATTCTTCCAAAAATTGTAAATAAATTATAATATGCAGATAAAGGCTTAAAAAAATAGCACTGGCCCAGTTTCATAATTTTTCAGCAATAAAATCATCCCTAAATAATTTTCAAAGCATAGAACCACTTTCTAACTTTTGTGAAGAAAGTACTGGATTTACTTAACTAAAAATTATACAAAAATTCAAGGGTAACCATTCTGTCCTAAAACATTTATTTCCAAGATTTCATGAGACTTCCATGAACAAAAAGGTACAAATAACTAAAACATTAATTGGGGTTACAATCAACTTTACAAACGAAGTGCTAGAAATAAACATCATAAAATTCCAGTAAAATTTCTATAAATTCTAACCACTTCAAAACTAACTCTACCCGAGTTTCACAGCCTTTAGATAATTATTAGTGATGGATTGTGCTTAATTAGTATTTTAACCTAAAGCTAAGATTAAGGTTTCGAGGCATCTACTTGTCTCCAAATTTTCCAAGATTCCATCCAGACGATTATTATCATGCTAGTATCAACTCTACAGAGTTTCAAGGCAATACGAGGGCAATTGCCCCCATATCCTTGACAACCCTCAAAACCCTCCATCTAGGGCTTGAGTTTGGATCCTAGGATAAACCAACCCTAAACCACATCATTTTCTCCAAGTGGGTTATAGTAACCCTTCCAAGTCAGTGGTCAAGATATCAGCCTCAGTTGAGGTGATATGACCGTTTTAACTTCTAGTGCACTTTTTACTCAAAAATGCCTCACTCTTGCCTAGTTAAGAATTGGTGACTCCCTATCGAAAACTCATCCAAATGAGTTGAAAATTTGTACAGAGTTACGTTTTATAGCCAGGGACCACTCACCAAAATTTGGGAGGGTTTGAAGGTCATTTGACTACATAAATAAATTCCTCTATCTTTATTAAATTAAAACAAAAACATTAGGCAAAGTGTCTCAAAAAATTTCTATTTTTGGACTGCCTTTAGATATAGCAAAGTTTAACCCCCTGCCCAAATTTAAAGTCATTTGGACAAGGGACAAAGAGTGGGCATCCATTTTAATTTATGCCCAACTCTAGGTACAACCCCCACTAAAACAGGTTTTGCGGTCAAACCGCTTACCCAAACGAGTTGAAAATAATTTTAAATTATTCTAGACTCGAAGGGCTACGACTTTTGTGATAGGTCATTTTTCCTAAATCGGCTTCTAAGTGCCTCATTTTGCAGCCTCAAAATATACTCAAATAATATATCTTTTCATTATGTATTATATACATAATTTATATATTATAAATTGATTTTACTGTTCATCTTCTACATGAACCCGAAATCAGAACACAAAAAACCTTATTTCCTGTAACCTTTTTGTGATCCGTCGCCGGCCATCCGATCACTTCCCTGGCCAGCCACCACCACCACCACCTCCGTCGAGGCGATGGCTAGCGATCGGCGGTGGTTTGGCTGCCGGAGGTGGCGGTTTCCGGCGAACTCAAAACGATATTTTTCATGGTTTTCCATGGAAACACGAGGTAGATCCGGCTCCTTTGAGCACGAACTTCATTTCTAAGATCCTAAGATCTACCCATAAGAGAAGAAGTAGAGGAGGACCTTGTTCGCAGTTTGGAGGCGAGATGAACGACGGGGTGCCATGGCGCGGTGGTGGCGTTGCTGAACTTCTCCTACAGCAAGGTACAAGGCTTCAATCCGTTGGTCAAGAGAGTAAACCTCTCATCCTGCTCTAATGCGGCTTTTATAGATCATCAAGTGGGGAGGGTAAATGGTAAAGCCTTAATGGCCATGAATGTTCTCCCCTTAATGGTGTTTCGGTTATGGTAGGTGTAGTTGAAACGCTGGAAACGAAGAGATGTTTGCCAGGTGGCGATTTCCTATTTGACCAACATTTCCTTCTTTTATTATATAATTACAGAAGGAAAATGACCCATAATTACTCCTGGTGTAACTTCTCACACCAGCGTTTATTACCACGCGTGTTAGAATAATTTTGGGTCTGAACTATCGTTTCGGTCAATGTCACGGGCGTGACACATAGGTCACGGGCGTGATAGGCCCGGGTGGCCAATTCTGGGTTCGACGACCGTCGAACTGAGGTCGACGATCGTCGAAGGGTGGTCACGCCCTAGGTCACGGGCGTGACACATGGGTCACGGGCGTGACAGGGCCGGGTTACCAAATTCTGGGTTCAGCGATCATCGAAATGAGATCGACGATCATCGAAGGGTGGTCACGCCCTAGGTCACGGGCGTGACACATAGGTCACGGGCGCGACAGGGTCATGAGGCAAATTCTGCGCTCGGCGATCATCGCGCTGAGATCAACGATCACCGAAGGGGTCACGCCCCTAGTCACGGGCGTGACACCTGGGTCACGAGCGTGGCAGGGTCGGGTTGAAAATTCTGCGCCCGACAATCATCTCCCTGAGATCGACGATCGTCGAAGGAGTCACGCCCTAGGTCACGGGCGTGACGGGTCGGTCACGGGCGTGACCGCCCCTTGACTCAAAATCAGGGTCGACAAACTTCAATTCCTGGGCTTCCCAGGGTTCTGTTAAGACAAAACCATTCCCAGGGGTCTAGCCGGAAATGGGATGTTACAATTCCCAATAAACAAAACAAAGATTTCGTCCCCGAAATCAAGGTTAAGCCTACGGGGACTTCTACCGAAATAAACTAAACTTATAACATCCCATACGATTTTTCTATCGGGTTCAAGCAACCACTTGTTTGATAAACGAAGTCAATCTCCCCAATAAACAAAAGATTATCCCCTACTTTCCTACGCATGCCTAGGTTCTAAATTTTTTCCTTATCTAGTCCTACCGGTTTAGTACAACAAGGTAATTTATAGTATACCAAGAGGTGGTGAGGTATACCTGACTGAACAACTCCGGATATTTTTGCCTCATCAGGTCCTGCGGTTCCCAGGTGTTCTCCTCTTGACCGTGGTTTCTCCACAGAACCTTGACTAAGGGGATCTTCTTGCGACGCAAGATCCGTACTCCTTTGTCGTCAATCCGAACCGACTCCATGTGAACAAATCGGTCTGGAGCTACCGGCCCTTCGGTGGTCAAAATCTGCTGCTCCGGGCGTAGTAGAGCCCTTCTCAGCAAAGAAATGTGGAAGACGTCGTGTAGAGCTGCCAGCTCTGGTGGCAACTCTAGCCTGTAGGCTAGGGGTGCGATCCGCTCCAGGATCCGGTAAGGGCCTATATACCTAGGGCTGAACTTCTTCCTCCGACCGCGCACTCGTGAGACTCCGTGCATGGGCCGGATCTTCAAGAACACTCGGTCCCTTACCTGAAACTCCACCTGACGATGTCGGGCATCATAGTACTTAGCCTGTCTGCTCTGCGTCTCCAACATCCTATCTCTGATCAGTCTCACCTGAGCCTCGGTGTCTTCAACAAAATCAGATCCCAGCACCTTCAAATCCTCGTCTTGAACCCAAGAAAGCGGGGTCCTACATTTTCTTCCATACAAGGCTTCATAAGGCGCCATCCTGATGCTGGACTGGTAGCTATTGTTATAGGAGAACTCGACCAACGATAACATCTTCTCCCACGGCTCCCCTCGGTCCAGTATACACAGCCGTAGTAGATCCTCCAACGTCCTGTTGGTGCGCTCTGTCTGCCCGTCCGTCTAAGGGTGGAAGGCCGTGCTAAAAGTCAGTCTGGTGCCCAGGTTTGCTTGCACTGACCGCCACTCCCTGGATGTAAACTGTCCATCACGGTCCGACACTATCGTCCGGGGCATGCCATGATATCGGACATACTACTCCACAAACTTCCGTACCAGCACTCCCACCGAGTCATCTTTCCTGATTGGTATAAAGCGGGCCACCTTCGTCAACCGAACAACAATCACCCAGATCGAGTCATTCCCCGTCCGAGACCAGGGAAGACCATGTATAAAATCCATAGCTATATCATCAAACTTCCACTCCGGCACCGGAGTGGCTGCAACAATCCTGCGGGGTTCCTGCACTCCGCCTTCACCAACTGACATGCCTCGCAATAGGTCATGAAGTACGTAATGTCCTTCTTCATGCCCGGACAAAACATCGTCTTCTTCAGATCAGCGGTCATCTTTGTGATCCCCGGGTGCACAGAGTACCGGCTGCAATGCACCTCCGTCATAATATCCTCTCGGATCTGGCCTCCTGCGGGTATATATACTCTGCCTCTGAAATGTAGCAATCCATCTCTCAGGGAATAATCTCCTGTCGAACCCTCCTCCAAGGCTCGGAACTTCGGCTCTGCCCACGCATCTGTCCTCTAACCATCCCGAATGCGATCCCGAATATCGTTTATGGCCACCATCGATGTCAGATACTCCCTATATAGCTCTAGATCATCCTCAGACAATAAGGATATCTGCATATCTCTGAATGACCGGACGAGCTCCATGGACATAACCTGGGGCCCAGCTTCGGAAGTGGCAGCTCTCCGGCTCAACGCGTCGGCCACCATGTTTGCCTTCCCTGGATGGTAGTGCATCTCATACTGATAGTCTGCTAAGAACTCCACCTAGCGCCTCTGCCTGATATTCAGCTCCTTCTGCGTGTCCACGTATTTCAAGTTCTTGTGGTCGGAGTAGATGTCGCAGTGGACTCCATAAAGATAATGGCGCCAGACCTTCAGAGCAAAAACGACCGCTCCCATCTCAAGGTCGTGCATCGGGTAGTTCTTCTCATGGGTCTTCAGCTGGCGGGAGGCATATGCTATGACGTGTCCGTTCTGCATCAGCACTGCTCCCATCCCCTGGTATGATGCGTCGGTATACACCTGGAATCCTTCCTTTCCAGATGGAAGGGCCAGAATAGGGGCTGAGATGAGTCGGTCCTTCAGCTCCTGGAAAGCTGCCTGGCACTGCGGCGTCCAAACGAAAGGTGCCTCCTTCTTTGTCAAAGACGTGAGTGGGAGGACAATTTGAGAGAACCCCTCCACGAACTTCCAGTAATAACCGGCAAGTCCCAAGAAACTTCGTACATCGGTGGCTGTCTTTAACTGCGGCCAATCACGGACTGCCTGATTCTTTGCCGGATCCACCGCCAACCCGGCTCCGCTGATAATGTGGCCTAGGAAAGCCACCTCCTTCAACCAAAACTGACACTTGCTGAATTTCGCCTAAAGGCGATGCTCCCGCAACCTTTCCAAAGTCAGTGCCAGATGCCGAGTGTGCTCCTCCTCCGTCCTAGAGTAGATCAGGATGTCGTCTATGAATACTATGACGAACACATCCAAGTAGGCCTCGAAAACCCGGTTCATGAGACTCATGAACGCCGACGGAGCATTCGTGAGCCCGAAGGGCATCACGGTGAACTCATACAGGCCATATCTGCTACTGAAGGCCGTCTTCGGGATATCCTCCTCCTGGATCCGTAGCTGGTAGTATCCTGACCTCAAGTACAGCTTCGAGAAATAATGGGCTACCTCCAGCTGGTCGAACGATTCGTCTATCCGTGGGAGTGGGTAGGTATTCCGGACGGTCAGCCTGTTTAGTGCTCGATAATCGATACACAGGCGAAGTGTCCAATCCTTCTTCTTCTTGAATAGGACCGGGGCTCCCCATGGCGAGGAACTCGGTCTAACAAATCCTGCCTCAACCAATTCCTGCAACTGAGTCCGAAACTCTGCGAACTCCTTCGGGGCCATCCGAAAAGGGGCCCTGGATGCCGGCTTGGCCCCCGGCACAAGCTGTATCTGAAATTCCTGCTCTCGGTGTGGAGGTAGTCCTGGCAGTTTCTCTGGAAAAATGTCAGCGAAATCTCGCACCACCAGAATGTCTGTCACTGACTCCTTAACTTCTGCCATCTCAAAAAGAATCTGATAGACCTCCTCTCCCTACAGATGGGCCTTAACGGCCTGTACCGAAGATAAGAGTATACGAGAGGCAGGTCTTATACCTTCGATGACAATGAAAGAGTCCCCGTGTCTCACGGTGATCCTCTTTGCCTGGCAGTCAATCTGGGCATGGTTCCAGTGCAGCCATACCATACCCAGGATCAAGTCGTAGTCTGTCAGCCTCAAAATCATCGCTGGAGCCTCGAATGCCTTTCCACCAATTTCTGCCTCCATATTGCAGTGATCCGTGGTAAGGAGCTCAGATCCATCCGGTAGTCGCACCCTCATCCTCAAGCCTGTGAATCGCTCCACGCCTTCCAGTCCTTCTACGAACGTCTCCGACACAAAGGAGTGAGTAGCTCCAGTATCGAACAGCGTGCGGGCCGGCTTGCCACTGATGAAGACTATACCTGGGGTGATTAGATGTCTTAGGGTTCTATAATGAGATTTAATTTCCTTGCTAATCTATCTACTGCGGTTCAATGTTTTAACCATTGAAAGGGAATTTCTATGAAAATAAAGAGGCATTGCAGCGTACCTGCTATGACCTGCTCCGGATTCCGAGGCTGCGCAAGGTCCAAGGCATATACCTGCTCCCTTTCCTGTCTACGATCTCCCCCTGGTATCCACGACCGCGGCCGCATCCTCGGCCTCCGTAATGCTGAGCTGGTGGGCCACCCTGTGGTGCTGGAGGTGGTGCCCCCCTCATGGGGCAGTTCCTCCGAATGTGCCCAATCTGATGACAAAGGAAGCACTCTGGTGGGGGATACGCCATTCCCCTGGGTCTCGGCATCTCCTGCATCCGAAGAGGTTGAGGGTCCAATATCACCTGTTCCCTCGGCTCCTGCCTCACGTCCTGACGAGGCTGGTCCTCTGTCCTTCTCCCCTCTGGTATAACACCTCGTCGCTGGTCATTTCTACCTCTTCGTCCCTAATCCTCTGCTGGCCGCTTCCGGCCCAGGGTGGTGTGCCAATCAGCCTCAATCCTTTTTGCCATCTCCAAAATCCGGGAGATAGGCCCATCGGATACAAACAACAAGGCCTCCCTCAAATCCTCCCGCAGGCCCTTATAGAACCTCCTGATGTACCCTGCTTCGTCCAGCTGGTAGGAATCTGCGTATCGAGCCAGATGGTCGAACTCCCGATGGTACTCCACCACCGTCCGGGTGCCCTGCTTCAGCTGTAAAAACCGCTCCTCCAACTCATCCCTAGCCGACTGCGGAACGAAATGCTCCAGCAGCGCGGCCCTGAACTCTTCCCAGGTAACCTCCGCAACTTCCCTATCGGCAAATGTCGTGTCCAACAGCGTCTTCCACCACCTCTTGGCATGGGACTCCAGGCAAGAGACAACCAGAGCCACCCTCTCCTCCCAGGGACACCGTATCCCGGTCAGCATCTCGTACATGATATCCAGCCACTCTTCCGTCCGAACCGCCGACTCTGTCCCCAAGTAGGATGGGGGAGACAGTCCTCGGAAGATGCTTAGCAAGTTGGCCCCCAGATTTGGCTGCGGGACCGGAACCTGCTGGGCCCTTAAGGCCTCCAGGATGGCAGTCAGAGTCTGTCCCATGTCTGACTGAAGGAAAGGAGTGGGGACCGGTGGAGGTGGTGTAACACCCTGAGCTTGCTGAACTCCGCCTTGTGGCGTAGGCTGTGCTGGAGGATGCGTAACAAAAACCCATACTGAGAAAATGTTCAATCTTAAATAAAAGTGGACAATTTATATGTGATCCCGATATGGGCACACCACTGCTTCCGCTGCTTAGTTTGTCCCCAAACTAAACTCGAGCGGGGGTGACCCAGGGATAGTGGACTGCTACCTTTTTCAGATCGATGTTTTCCTCTGATACCACTTGTAAGACCCCCCTTTTTTTCTCTAAAATCCGGGGTCTTAGGCCCAGAATCGCCGCTTTATGGCGACACCTTCACGTCCTGAAGGGTCATCACCACAAGGCGCCGATTCTGCTGGCCAATTCGATCACAGAAAGGTAGCACAATAATTGAAGTAAGAGCAAGTCCACTGAAAGTAAATCACATATATAGAATAAAATCTCCACGAAGGGAGTGTTCACAGAATAACAATAATCAGAGTACTATAAATGCGGGCTTATGCCCGGTACATCATATCCTCACTACAAATCTCTCATGCGGAAGCAAAAATAGAAACTACTCAGGGTCAAGACTCACGGTCCCGGCTGTATGAACTCCGGAGCTAGACTGCCCCATCTCTAGGCACACCGGTCTCTGGGGCTGCTCCTCCATACTGGGCTGCACGATCCCCTAAATGATGCGGTTCAAAAACCGTTAGTCATAAAGACTAAGCCCTATCATCCCCTACCCCTTCTCCCATGGCTCCTAAGTACCGAGCGGAGAGGAAGAAAGGGAAGGACATGAAGGTGGAGATTTAATCAAGAAACAGATGGCAGCGGAACTAATCTAGCAATTCTATAATAAATATAACAGAAACAGAAAGTAGGAAAGGTAACCTTAACTTATGTGCGAAAGCGCATAAGCCAAGGGATCTTCTGCAAGGCTCCCATCGTATAGAGTGTCCCATACCACTTATACGTTGGGGTGTCGGTTATCAAACAGAAGCATATATATATATATATATATATATATATATATATATATATATATAAACCTTAATTTATAAACTTGCCCACACAAGCTTATAGACCAAGGGGTCATTTTGCAGGTCCTAATGTATAAGCGTCTCATACCACTTATACTTTAGGTATTAGGGTTAAATGAATCGATTATGCTATGACATGCAAGTGGGTATGATGAAACATGCAAGTGCAACTCACACACCCGACTCTGTGCACACAGACCTTTAGTTCCCCCTTTCGGATCCGTTACCTCCCAGGATACCTCCGTAGTGGCAGACGGAAGCGGTGGGTTGGGCCTCGCCCTCCTCTAAACCAGTAAATCACTACCGGTCAGACCTATCGTACGCCTCAACGCTTGGTGCACTAAGCGGACACCTGCGTACTCTTGCCGGCTGGCGCACCGGACTTCTATTGACGAAGTGCTAACCACACTTGCCGAGTCAGCGTATTAGCGTCGGTGCATCGACCCTCCAATACCGAAGACCCACCACCTTAATTTTCATTCCTTTTATGCACATGCAGATTTAATCGTAAACACACAAAAACCGAGCCGAAGCTCCCCGGACCAAAACGTCCGTCTCTTAACCAACCGAGCCGAAGCTCCCCGGACAAACCCGTCCGTCTCTTAACCAACCGAGCCGAAGCTCTCATGAATCTTCCTGTGCCACACAGTGTTTGTGAAAGGTGCAGCCCTAGTTACTAAGTTACTCTTGACAGTTTGTTATTACAGTTTACGTTAACCCAGGACTTCCCCCGGTATTCCCGGTGAAGGGCTCTCAAAGGGCACTAGGAACTATGATGGTAGCTGAAGCCCATCGTTCCCTTTCGCAAGGCACTTATTGTTATTGGTTGATCACCTTTACCCATTCCCTTCTCATATTACGATAGACTGTCCTAGGGTGATTTTTAACCTTCCTCACTTCGGGAAAGGCGATCTTTCGTTGAACCCGAGCACCTCTTATCTCTAGCTATAACTACTTCTCTCTACTCTTCATATCATCCTATTGTGATTTCATCAACAATTGTCCACCCAGACAAAATGACTAACTCCAATGACTTTCTCAGATCATGTCCTCATGTCATATTGCAATTCACAAATTTGCTATATGCAGACCAACCTAGACTATATGTCGAACCGGTTATGCAATGATCCCAAAACTCGTCCAAATGCCCTAAAATATTTACTGGGGACTTATCATGATATAAATGGCCTAAATCCAGAGTGTGGGAATTTTCCTAATTTATTTGGCATTTAATTAATTTCCTCGAAAATCCCAAGGGCTACCGGTTTGAACATGAACTATCCTAAGTTCTCATGCAAGATGTCCAGAAAATTTATGATAAGTAGTAGGTTATCTCAATAGGGTAAATCCATAGTATCATAATTTTTCTATCATCAAAAGGGCAACAAAACTATTTTAGCAATATTTACTATCTTCCATTATTTATGAACCAAGTACAAAGAATATTCTTCCAAAAATTGTAAATAAATTATAATATGCAGATAAAGGCTTAAAAAATAGCACTGGCCCAGTTTCATAATTTTCAGCAATAAAATCCTCCCTAAATAATTTCCAAAGCATAGAACCCCTTTCTAACTTTTGTGAAGAAAGTACTGGATTTACTTAACTAAAAATTATACAAAAATTCAAGGGTAACCATTCTGTCCTAAAACATATATTTCCAAGATTTCATGAGACTTCCATGAACAGAAAGGTACAAATAATTAAAATATTAATTGGGGTTATAATCAACTTTACAAACGAAGTGCAAGAAATAAACATCATAAAATTCCAGTAAAATTTCTATAAATTCTACCCACTTCAAAACTAACTCTACCCGAGTTTCACAGCCTTTAGATAATTATAATTGATGGATTGTGCTTAATTAGTCTTTTAACCTAATGCTAAGATTAAGGTTTCGAGGCATCTACTTGTCTCCAAATTTTCTAAGATTCCATCCAGACGATTATTATCATGCTAATATCAACTCTACAGAGTTTCAAGGCAATACGAGTGCAATTGCCCCCATATCCTTCACAACCCTCAAAACCCTCCATCTAGGGCTTGAGTTTGGATCCTAGGATAAACCAAACCTAAACCACATCATTTTCTCCAAGTGGGTCATAGTAACCCTTCCAAGTCAGTGGTCAAGATATCAGCCTCAGTTGAGGTGATATGACCATTTTAACTTCTAGTGCACTTTTTACTCAAAAATGCCTCACTCTTGCCTAGTTAAGAATAGGTGACTCCCTATCCAAAACTCATCCAAATGAGTTGAAAATTTGTACAGAGTTAAGTTTTATAGCCAGGGACCAATCACCAAAATTTGGGAGGGTTTGGAGGTTATTTGACTACATAAATAAATTCCTCTATCTTTATTAAATTAAAACAAAAACTTTAGGCAAAGTGTCTCCAAAAATTCCCATTTTTTGACTGCCTTTAGATATAGCTAAGTTTAACCCCCTGCCCAAATTTCAGGTCATTTGGACAAGGGACAAAGAGTGGGCATCCATTTTAATTTCTGCCCAACTCTAGGTACAGCCCCCACTAAAACAGGCGCTGCGGTCAAACCGCTTACCCAAACGAGTTGAAACTAATTTTAAATTAATCTAGAATCGAAGGGCTACGACTTTGGTGACAGGTCATTGTTTCTAACTCGGCCTCTAAGTGCCTCATTTTGCAGCCTCAAAATATACTCAGATAATATATCTTTTCATTATGTATTATATACATAATTTATATATTATAAATTGATTTTACTGTTCATCTTCTACATGAACCCGAAATCAGAACACAGAAAACCTTATTTCCTGTAACCTTTCCGTGTTCCGTCGCCGGCCGTCCGGTCACTTCCCTGGCCAGCCACCACCACCACCTCCGTCGAGGCGATGGCTAGCGGTCGGCGGTGGTTTGGCCGCCGGAGGTGGCGGTTTCCGGCGAACTCAAAACGATATTTTTCATGGTTTTCCATGGAAACACGAGGTAGATCCGGCTCCTTTGAGAACGAACTTCATTTCTAAGATCCTAAGATCTACCCATAAGAGAAGAAGTAGAGGAGGACCTTGTTCGCAGTTTGGAGGCGAGATGAACGACGGGGTGCCATGGCGCGGTGGTGGCGTTGCTGAACTTCTCCTACAGCAAGGTACAAGGCTTCAATCCGTTCGTCAAGAGAGTAAACCTCTCATCCTGCTCTAATGGGGCTTTTATAGATCATCAAGTGGGGAGGGTAAAGGGTAAAGCCTTAATGGCCATGAATGTTCTCCCCTTAATGGTGTTTCGGTTATGGTAGGGGCAGTTGAAATGCTGGAAACGAAGAGATGTTTACCAGGTGGCGATTTCCTATTTGACCAATATTTCCTTCTTTTATTATATAATTACAGAAGAAAAACGACCCATAATTACTCCTGGTGTAACTTCCCACACCAGCGTTTATTACCACGCGTGTTAGAATAATTTCGGGCCTGAACCGTCGTTTCGGTCAATGTCACGGGCGTGACACATAGGTCACGGGCGTGACAGGCCCGGGTGGCCAATTCTGGGTTCGACGACCGTCGAACTGAGGTCGACGATCGTCAAAGGATGGTTACGCCCTAGGTCACGGGCGTGACACATGGGTCACGGGCGTGACAGGGCCGGGTGACCAAATTCTGGGTTCGGCGATCGTCGAACTGAGATCGACGATCGTCGAAGGGTGGTCATGCCCTATGTCACGGGCGTGACACATAGGTCACAGGAGTGACAGGGTCATGAGGCAAATTCCACGCTCGGCGATCGTCGCGCTGAGATCGACGATCGCCGAAGGGGTCACGCCCCTGGTCACGGGCGTGGCACCTGGGTCACGGGCGTGGCAGGGCCGGGTTGAAAATTCTACGCCCGACGATCATCTCCCTGAGATCGACGATCGTCGAAGGAGTCATGCCCTAGGTCACGGGCGTGACGGGTCGGTCACGGGCGTGACCGCTCCTTGACTCAAAATCAGGGTCGACAAACTTCAATTCCTGGGCTTCCCAGGGTTCTGTTAAGACAAAACCATTCCCAGGGGTCTAGCCGGAAATGGGATGTTACACAAGTTTCGTATTAAAATCCAGGAACTGTTGAGTAATCTTACTCACTCGAAGACTATTATCTTATCGAAGGATTTATTTAGGGTTTAAGAGAAAGCTAATTGCATTTAAGGAAATAAATATTGCGCTAAAAAGAGAACTACTTGCAGTAAAATTAAGAGCTACTAACATGATGATAACAAGGGGTTGGAACAATGAAATAGAAAAGCACTCGATCGAGAATCACCTCAGAAAGAGTTGACTAAAAATGCGATAATAAACCCAAACTTAATTAGGTGAAGGACCTTGACCGTGGAGATTCCTAAAGCATGGAAACGCTTCTCTCAATGTCTTGCCCACCTGAGTTTAGGAAGGTCAGACCGAACTCTTGTCCAAATCAGAGACCTAAAGCTCGCTTTACGCGGTGAACCCTACTATTGGATTTCACTCCAATCTAGGAGATTAAACGACTGCCTCTCTCAAGGGGTGTGTGCAACTCTCTTTACTCTGAGTGCCACTTCAAACTACGTGCCTCTCGACCATCTAAGAGTGAAAACAAATATGGAAATTATATATCGATGATATAACTCCAAACAATAATTTTCAAGAATAAATCGAAGGCCTAAACCCTAAAAAGAAAAAGTAAAATTAAAGCTTCATAACTTAATCAACTCGAACCTCGAATCATCAAGATCAAGTACAAGGAGGATTAGTTAATCATGGAGAAGTGGAGTAAGATAGATGAGTCGAAGAACATTAAGAGAACAAAGATAAAAAGAGAACTTTTTATTAATACTAAAAGAAAGTTACAACTTGGAATAAAGTGTACAAGTGCATTAAACTAAAAATCCTAAGCTAGCATTAACACTAAGATACTAAAGCAATTACAAAAACTATTATAAAAGAGTACACAAACTAGGACTAAAAGCTTGAAATGAGAAAGAGGGAGAAGAGAAGCAAGAAAAACTCCAAGAAACAAAAGGGTAGCACCTCCCCTCTAACCCTAAACTACTTGCTGGACACAAGGGGGAGGCCTGAATTTATAGAAATTTTTCGGTTCGGTCAGGCCACGCCTGGGGAGGGCGTGTCATGTACGGGGTTGACCTCAGGAGCTGTATTCTGACGGAAATGATGATTTCTTCTGTACATCGGTGGGCATGCCCTGGGATACGGCCGTGTAGGTGGGGAATGTAAGGCACGTCGAGTCTCAATCATTGGTCGGAAATCTGTCAGTCGTTGAAAAAGGTGGAACACGCCCATGTAGGGGGGGTGTCAGTACTATTGACGTGCAACAATGGGAAATCTTTAAATATTACAGAAGGCTTCGGGATGAGGGTGACACGCCCAGTGATACACCCAGGGAGGGCATATCAGGGGGGGGGGTGTCAGGTGTATTTCTAGGGATCTGAGTTCTAGCAGTAATCTTCCTACAGATCAGGTTACACGCCCTATGACACGCCCAGGGAGGGCTTGTCATGGGGGTGTGTTAGGTCATTTTGGATGAAAATTGAGAAAATCTGAAAAAAGAAGAAAAAATATTAGTGGCCATAAAATATACAAAAGGAGGTCAATATATAAGCTTACAAAACATGAGTTGTGTATTAAAAACATAAAAAATACCCTAATAGTTTAGACTACAAAATGTACTATCATTGATCTAACATGATTTTTAGATGCAGATTTTACAGGCTGTAAAGAAGATAGGAAAACACTACTAGAATCTGACAGTTCTTAGGAAGAAAACTAGTATCTTGGAGTAGCAAGAAGCAAACTAGTGTGGCTACATCCACTGCTGAGTCAGAGTACATATCAGCAGGTAGCTGTTGTGGATCGAGCATCAGCTCCAAGATTACAACCTTCATGTAAGTAGAACTCCTCCATACTGTGATTCTGCAAGTGTTATTTCTCTTGCTAGGAATCCTGTCTCATATAGCAGGACTAAGCACATATAAATTAGATATTATTTTATTAGCGAGCATGTGGAGAAGAAAGAAATCTATCTTGAGTTTGTCCCTATAGACAAGCAAGTGGAAAATATCTTCACTAAGCCATTAGACGAAGCAAAGTTCAACACCTTCAAATTTGAGTTGGGTATGTAGAACTTGGACTAACTTCAGGCACTCCATTTTGCAAGAGATAAAGACACACCAGTGTTATCAGTTAAATGATGCTTCTATTGAGGAGGAGTAAGTTACCCTGGAAGGGACAACCCCTATCTGTCTACTCTGCAGAAGTCAAAAAGGGGGAGGGAAGGTCATAGCAAGGGGGATAGATGGCAAGGGGAAGAGAAGGTCATAGCAAGGGTGAGAGATGGAAAGGGGAAGAGAAGGTCATAGAAAGGGGAGAGATGGTAAGGGGAAGAGAAGGACATATCCAATCATCCAGAGAAGGACATTTGTCAACTAAGGAGATTATCACTATCATGCAGCAAACCCAAGGGGAGAAATAGCTATTCTCATATAAGGGAGAAAGTGATCAAGGCACATAAGTAAGGACAAATATCTTGCAGCAAAATAAGGGGAGTAGGTGATGCTCACCATACAAGAAGGAAATAAGGTACACTTCTTTATGCTGCAATGTTAGAATTAAATAGTTATTTTGCTATATAGGTTGTGTGTGTCATTGACCAAGGAAAGAAAACAATTTGGATAAGAGTTTTGACTTCTTCAAATAGGGGGAGATTGTTGGGTCCATTGTGCCCAATGTCCCTGATTTGTAAGAAGTTAAACAGGTCAATGTCACACACAGCAATTGTATTTGATGTGTACTTGAGGTCATGAGTGCAGGTTGGTCCATATCACACTAATTGGATAAGTGAACACAACAATTTTCTGTTGGACATAGCAAAAATCTACTAAGTCCATAGGCTTTGAGTGAAGCAAACTCACTCAATGCCAGAGGTAAGAAATCAATACTATCTAGATGGAAGTTTGCCTAAGTCCACAGGCGTAGAGTGAGTAGAGCTCACTCAACGCCATATAACAAATGGCGCTGAGTCTATCTTAGCCTAACTGGTAGATAGCCAAAAATATGGCTAAGTCCACAGGCGTTGAGTGTGGTCTACTCACTCAATGACAAACAACTTTTAGCGTTGAGTGTTGCTATTCCTGTCAATGCTACATAAGAGTTGGGAAATTTTTTAACTAAGTCCACTGGCATTGAGTGTCGCTTACTCACTCAACTCCATGACAAAAAATCTGTCTAAGTAGAAAGGCGTTGAGTGTAGCTTATTCACTCAATGCCATGGAGCAATAGCGTTGACTGTATCTTGCTTATGTGTTTTCACACACAAATATTTGGCTAAGTCCAAAAGCATTGAGTGTAGCTTACTCACTCAACGCCAGGTAACAGAGAAATTCTGTTAAGTAGTTTGGCGTTGAGTGGAGCTTACTCTCTCAATGCCAAGGCTCAAAAAATTTGGCTAAGTCCAAAATCATCAATTGCTTTTACTTTTGTCAAATTGAGCTTGGAGTTCGTTGAACCGAGATTTCTCTTTCGTCGAACGAAGCTTGGCTTTCGTTGAACTGAGCCTGGAGTTCGTCGAACTAAATTTACTCTTTCGTCAAACGGAGCTCAGCGTTCGTCGAGCTAATCGCTCTCAACGCCTAGACAGACATAATTTTGTCTAAGTATTGTGGCGTTGAGTGATTCTTACACACTCAACGACATTGCTTCTAATAGTTGAATTTTGTCTAAGTCCATAGATGCTGAGTCATGTTGATGTCAGCAAAGTAAAAAAGTCAACCAAAATTCAAATGTTGTGTGATTGCTTCTAGAGGCACTGACGGCCAGCTATTATCATCCTCTGCACTTGGAATGAAATATTTTCATCTTTAAGTGCTGGGGCCCATATACAGCAAAGAGTTGTTGAATCCATAGTAAATGAAATGAATGTACAGTATGGCTGAATCTCAGCCATTAATCCTGGTGGTGGGCCAACTGCTCGGTTGGCCGTCAAGGAAGAAAAAGAAGCAAATCAGCCAGAGCAAAGGAATTGAATGAAATCGAATCCTTATCTAGGTTTTCTAAAAATGAAAGTATGTCCGAACTTCATCTTCTTCCTCTCCTTTCTTGTCGAGCCTAAAGAAGCTATTCAACATAGAAAACTTAGCTGAGGAAAGAGATAGCTGAAGCAATCACCATCTGCAACAGCAGGTTCAAAAGCAATTCTGAGGAAGTAGAACTACAAGCTCTGTAAAAGAAAAGATAGCTGTTTGAAGAAAGATTCAACTGTCGACTTCATTTTCTTCAACAACAAAATCTTGGGCTGATATCTGATCAGTCCGAGAAGAAGTAGATACAGAGTTCTTGCTCTGGTGTCTAATCTAATCACCTTTTATTTCTTCTGTATAGATCCTTTGTGAGTCTGAATTTGTAAGCCTGTGTTATAAAGGCTAAGGTCTTAGTGACCTGTGGTTTGGCTTAGTACAGAGTGAAAGGTCTTAGTGGCCTATGGTTCAGCTTAGTTCCTAAGTTGTAGGTTTGTGTGACCTGTGTGGTCATGCGGGATCTGTGTTGTAAGCTCTTAAGGAGCCGAGTTTTGGGGGAAGTGCAAAGTCTAACACACTGTTAGACATGCATAGAGGGACAGTGGATGTACCCAAGATTGGGGAACCACTATAAAATTGTTGTGTCATTTGTGAATGTTTTTGAAAGCTAAATCTAACCTAATAACTAAGTACAGAAATCAGCTAACAAGTAAGAAGATTTAAATAAAGACAAACGTATTCATCCCCCCTCTAGGTGTTTAGCAAGCCTTGAACACAAGACTTTAAATTATCCTCCAATCATTTGATGTAAAATGCCCATCTTGATCACTGATGATGCTACAGGGCACACCGTGAAATCATACTATTTTCTCGACATAAAGCTTACCCAAGATTTCAACTAAGTCGTCCCTCTTATTCGGAATGAAGTGAGCCATTTTAGTTAACCGGTCCATGATCACCCAAATATAATTGTTCCCGCATTGTGATCTCGGTAAACCATGCACTAAATCCATCAAAATGTCATCAAACTTTCATTCTGGAATAGGTAGCGACTTCAGGAAACCTCCAGGCTTCTGGCATTCAGTTTTTACCAAGGTGCAAGTGTAACACCCAAAAAAGCTCGTCTAACGTGGTTTGTTATACGTACTGTTGGAAAAATGCTATGCAGGGATGGAATTCCACTGCCCCGTGCCAGGGGAAGGGTCGTTATAATTAGTCAGCTGAATGCTGATTGTTGCCCTGTTTGCCAACGCTTGGTGGATTGGTTCTTGCAGGTGCTGGTGGTGCTGGACCAAGCGGGACTTAGCGGGCTGAAGCCCAAGCTACGTTGCTGCCCTCGAAGGCTTTATTTTGTTTCTTCTTGTTCATGTGTGGCTGGCCTGCATGCCGATGTCTGTAAACCACACTTTTGCTAAGAGAAATTTTGTAAGGCCTTAAGGCCAGATACTTTGGATGTATACATTCCTATTTTGTTAGTGGACAGTTCTTGTTTTGCTTGAGTTCAAGGATTCAACCATAAAGCTTCCGCTAGAATGCTCTGTGTTAGGATTCGTTGGGTTTATGATATTATTTAGTAGCGTCTCCGCCTGTTCGTGGAATATGGTGTGGGGCCCCGGCCGGACCCTCTATTATATCCCATGTGACGGGTAGGGGCGTTACAGCAAGTCTGACATTTTTCCACGTAATGGGCTATATCTTTATTTAGAACTAGCCAACAGAACATCCTCTTTATGTCCTTATACATTTTTGTCCTCCCTGGGTGGTTTGAAAACTTCGTAAAGTGTGCCTCATACAACAATTCTTCACGTAATTTACCCACATTCGGGATGCACAAATGATCACCTTATCACAAAAGGCTGTCATCCCAACAGAATTGGGCATTTGATCCATCCACTGCATATCACTGTAGACTTTCATCAAGTTCCATTGCTAGTCAAATCCTGCCCGCTAGATCATACTGTACTTCCGTCCAGTTCAGGCATGCACTTGTAGTAGCATTATTGTCCACATAAGAGATGTCTAAGGCCTCCAACTCCAGGATTAGATGATCATCATGCATCTACAACCAACTTGCTCTTACCGGAGACCTACGACTCAAGGCATCTGCGACCACATTCCCCTTCCCGGGAGTATAATGAATCTGAAAAGTTTAGTCTTCGAGGAACTCCATCCACCTCCGGTGTCGCATATTTATATCCTTCTGATCTAGCAGGTACTTAAGGCTCTTATGGTCCGTGAAGATGTCAACTTTCATGCCATCTAAGTAGTGACGCCATAGTTAGAGTGCAAATATCACCGCTGCCAACTTTAAGTCAAGGACGGGGTTGTTCCGCTCATGCACTTTCAACTTGCGTAAGCCAAACGCTATCACTTTACCAAACTGAAGAAGAATACAGCCTAAGATGCACCATGATGCATCACTATAAATTTCATAGTCGTCCGAACCACATGGCATCGTCAAGATTGGCGCCGTAGTCAGATGACCTTTCAGCTCCTCAAACGCTCATGCGCATTCCGGCATCCAAACAAACTTCTGATCTTTTCTCGTCAGTGTGGTGAGAGGCAAGGCTATTCGCGAGAAGTTCTCTACGAAGTGCCAATAGTAGCCCGCCAGTCCAAGGAAAATCCTGACTTCGGCTACAGAAAACAACACCGTCCACTCCCATATCGCAACTATCTTCACAGGATCCACCGTAATGCCCTCTCCACTAACCACATGGCCAAGAATGGCCACTGATGATAACCAAAACTCACACTTCGAGAACTTGGCATAGATCTTGGTTCTTCTCAGGGTGTGCAACACCATTAGCAAAAGGTTCGCATGATCTTCTTTAGATTGAGAGTACACCAAAATGTCATCAATAAAGACGATGACAAATAAATCCAAGTACTCTCGAAACATTCGGTGCATTAGGTCCCTAAATACCGATGGTTCATTTATTAGCCCAAACGACATTACCGTGAACTCGTTATGACAATAGCATGTACCAAACGCTGCCTTGAGAATATCACATTCTCGAATCCTTAACTGGTAATAACCAGACTTTAAATATAGCTTTGAGTAGACAGTTGAGCCCACTATCTGATCGAATAAGTCATCAATCTGTGGAATTAGATACTTGTTCTTTTCTGTTAGCTTATTCAGCTCTCGATAGTCAATGCAAAGCTGCAAGCTTCCGTCCTTCTTTTTCACAAATAGGACCGGAGCGCTCCAAGGTGATATACTTGGGTGTATAAAGCCTTGCTCCAGCAACTCTTGCAATTGAACCTTTGGTTCTGCCATCTCCTTTTGCGCAACACGATATAGCGAGCGGGCCACTGGTTTCGCACCTAGCACCAAGTCAATAACGAAGTCAATCTCCTGCTCGGGCGGTAACCTTGGAAGATCCTTAGAAAACACATTAGTGTACTCCGATACAATAGGAACATCACTCAAACTGGGCCTCAGCTCAACAGCCTCCAACAGCGTGAAGAACCAATCCTCGCCCTTCCGAACTGTCTTGACTACTTTGATAGCAGACATCAATGTCTTGCTCAATCCTCGCATATCGACGAATTTATTCTCTCGTTCGGTGTTTTGCCCCAGTGTGACTTCCTTAGAGTTGCAATCTATATAGGTACGCTGCTCTGAGAGCCAGTCCATACCAAAGATTACATCAAAATTTGATATCGGTGACACTAATGCTTCTAATCCAAAGTCCCAACTTCCTATTTGCACCTCAACACAACAGGATCGATCTACGCGCATCAATCACCCGTTAGGTCGCAACACATTCACTCTGTCTATCGGTGTAAACGAAGGCACTCTAATACGCCCCACGAAGTATTCCGACAAAAAAGAATGAGAAGCTCCTGTATCAAACAGTGCTCTCGTCGGACACTCCGAAATCAAGACAAAGCCTAAATCAAACCAATCACGCACAAGCAATGCACAAGGCTCTAGGTATGGAAAACAGTAAAAACTATATCTTAACTCATACCTGTTATGACGTCACTTTGTTTTATGCCCCCTATTGGACAAGATTTCCCATTGCCTTAGATTCCGTTACTCATCCCTGACCTAGTTTCTTATTAAATTATGGATGAAGCTGAAGGCTTAAGGGAAACGTCAACATTATACCCAACAACTGATTCAGCTTCTGCTTCTAGGAGATCAGACGGAGCTCGATTTGTTTCTGCTAGACGAGAAAGAAATAACATAACAAATACGGGGAATAAGGGAATACCAGACCATATCTTCTTTTGCGCCATGACAATCTCACTCGAATTACAGGGACCTACACATATTTGTACAGTATACCGGGCGGGGTCCCTAGCTAGAACCACACGTGCAACCTTCGCCTCGTCAACTCAGCTCATCCCCTAAGGACTATTCGTCGCTATCGCGACTCACCTACTACGTACCCATCGCCTAGCGGCTCATCCCCTTTGACTGTACAAGATTATGTGGAGCTGAGCAGTACTGACTACCACTCATTCGATTCCCACACTCGAGGTTGAGCTTGGGATGCAGTCAATTCCACCACTACCTTTCCATTTTCAGCATAAGACGCACCCATTATTTTCTCCCCTTTTGGAAGGCCACTCTAGCAATTTTGAGCTATATGACCCACCTTTCCACATGTATAACATGTGGGCGGACCTCTCCCTGAAGTTGCTCCATATACAGGAGAAGAAGGAGTTGGCATATATGTTTTATGCTTCTTTTTCCACCGTTGAAACCCATACTTTGAAAAACTAGGTACCTTGAACTCTGGCTTCTTCCCTGCCAAATCATTCTTATCCTGCACGCCCTTCATGTCCAGTTCAAGGGAACAGGCCGTATTGACCAAGGTAAGGAAACCTTGCGTCATCAGTCCTGAGAGAAGCAACCGCATGTCATCTCTCAGCCCTTTATAAAACAGGATTGTTTTCCATTCCCCGTATGCAAACATAAAGCCTGCATACCTTCCAAATATCTTAAATTCATGCAAGTAGTCATCCACTGACTTCTCGCCTTTAGTTAGCCTTTGAATCTGGTTCTCCATTGCAATCCGCTATGCTGATGGAACATATCTCGCCAAAAAACTCCTTAAGAACTCCACCATTGAGATCTCGCTCAACGGTCGACCAACAAACTGTGTAGCTCCAGCTCATCACATAAAAGTCTTGCCTCACCGTCCAACAAGAAGGTAGTCACAATGAATTTTTTCCACTCTTTTGTTTTAGTTGTCGTCAGGACCCTCTTTTTTCTTGAGTGCCAATCTTCGGCTTGTGTCGGGGTTCCGGTACCCACAAACACGGGGGGATTTAAACTCATCAAGTGATTAAGTTGCTTCTTCGTTGCTCCCCTTGTGACAACTAGCTCAACAGCCACTTGTCTCACCGCTCTGTGCTCATACATGCCAACCGGTTCTTGAAACATCCCAAGAATAGGAGGTTGTATCTCACCCCTGGTTGCATTTTCATCATTGTGAGCACGACCTCAATAACCAACCGTATTGTTTCCGCAAAAGGAGGTGTTCGAACCTCATTTGGTCCACTACTCTCCACCGAGCGGTGGGGTTCTTTCTGCTCCGCACCACGCCAAGTCTCCTACAATATGAAACACACAATTAAGCAACTACAAATATTGCCAAAAGCAATTATAGGAATATACCAGTCCCTCAAAAATGTGTATTTTCATTCCTAAGTGGACATTCATGTGTTCAGTTATGTTATCATGGTAGTGTACATACACGTGCTCACCACCACTTAAAATAAATTAACCATGAATTCAAATAAGAAAGACCGAGAATGGAATTTGATACCAATTTTGTAATGCCCCATCCGTTGTATAGCATATGAATGAAGGCCCGACCAGGGCCCGAAGCCATATACTACGAATAGGTAAGGAGATTACTAGTTGTTTCCAAATCTAAGTTCAATTATGAACGCACCCTACTCAGAGAATTCTAGAGGAAGCATATTAGTTTATGAACCCATATATATAATAACAATGTCCGCTACACAATAGAAATGATATATATCCATAGAACACATGTTTTGGTCGTAGGCTTATTATAACTATTTTATTTAACAAAAAGTGGTTTCATACTTCGACACACAGGCCGACCACACATGAAAACAGTAAATGTTCACTTTTGGGCCTTCAAGGGCCACCCAATTGCAGCACATGGGCTTCAGCCTGCTACTTCCTACTTAGCTCTCCAGCACCTGCAAAAAAGGCCCACCAAATTTTGGCAAACAAAGCAATGGTCAGCGTTCTGCTAACCTGTTTATAACGATCCCACCCCTTACTCGGGGAGACATTTCTACATCCCTACAAACAAGGCATCATATATATATCGTGGCATTTACAATATGCAATTTAAGCACCATTCACCACAAACGTAGGCTCAACGGCCGCACGCCCCGTGCACTCAGGGAATCTTTTCGGTGTACACGTCTTCCCGTGTATCACCACCGTTCAGAGGTCCACAACTTAATGGTAAACTTTGTCGTTCAGAGGTCCTTAACTTGATGACTATATCATTCAGAGATAATTAACTTAATGACTAACTGCCCATTCAGAGGTACTTAACATGACGACCAAGTCTTTCAGAGGTACTTAATTTGACGACACAGTAATTGGCCTCCACGACACAACTCATCATAACCCACACGGTTCTTTAACATTTCAGGTTGGTACCCACCATTGCAGGGCAACTTAAGCTCACAACTTTGCATACAAAGGCCCCTAGGTCTCTCAGAGACAGGCCTCATAACATTGTAGCTCCCTGGGAGCTATCGCCGGCGATAGTCACTGTCGCCCGACGACATCCATAGTTCTCCAGACTGTGATCTTTTCTGAGTCTTTTTCTGGAAATGCTTCCAGAACTTTGATGCAGCATCCTGCACACCCCTAGACGCCGAATTTTACACGTACATCACACGCATATCCACGGAGTCTTCTCCGACATGCAATATAAACATCACCAATCCAGAACAACTTCTCTAGATGGGCTTCACATAATATGCCTATTCCGTACTAAACATTTTTGGATCTATGTGCAGGAATATATGGGGATCAAACCAATCTACCCATTGGAATCCACCCTTTTTCACCTTTTGGTGAGGGGATCCATGCAAGAATGCATATTGAGGACTTCACTTGTTTGAGAGAAACTCGTTACCCTTGTAGTTCTCTTCGAAGCCATGATAAAGCTTTTCTACACGGATGGAATTGAGCACCTCTCTTTCCCCTTTGCGGATCTAGCCTCAGATCTGGCTTCCGACCACAAGATCTCCTTCAGCGAGCTCACAAAGCTCAGCCCAGCACTTCCTTAGCTTCTTCTTCCTTTTTACTCAAGGGAAATTAAGAGATGAAGAGAGAGAGAGAGAGGGAAAGAGAATTAAACCTCCTTCCTATTCTTCTATAGTTAAGTAGATTTGGGACTAATCCCAGCAACATGATCTCTCCTTAAAACAAAGCAAAGGCCAGGATTTGAGATGAAAAGTCAACCACCGCTCACTGACTGCTTATCAGCCATCTAACACATATCGCCACTCAGGGATATCTTTTTTTGACAAATCGTCGAAATGGGTTGAGTTGGTCGAACGAAATTTGTCGAACAGGATTGAGTTTGTCGAACGAGATTGAGTTTGTCGAGCGAGCTCTACACTTAAGCCTTCGATGTTCGTCGAATAACAAATAACAGAACTTTGATCGCCGTTTTCGTCGAACTTCGTTCGACGTTCGCCGAACTCTGTTCGATGTTTTTGTCGAACTCCTTTTGGGGTGTTACAATATATATATATATATATATATATATATATATATATATATATATATATATATATATATATATATCATTCCAACAGTTTGTTGGTGGACATTTCTGGAGTTGGGTTCTTTTACTTAAAAGCTTTCGCTAAAATGCAACTCTGAGTTAGGACACATGTATAATTTGGTTACAGTGCGTAACTCCACTTACTTCCCCTGGAATATAGAGTGGGGCCCCGACAGGGCCTTCTGTTATATTCTTCATGACGAATGAGGGTGTTATAGTGAAGCCCCCCCTCAGTTAGCCGCCAGCTCCGCAACCTCCGCATTAGCTGCCACTTCTGTCATCTCCACACCGGCACCCGTCATCACGGTACTACCATTGGCGCCCTCTTTCGCTCGCCTCGCTCCTCACTCCCGAGTTTAGAGAAATACTAACCTTTTTGGGGGGAGACATGATGGCCACAAAAGCTCCACAAACTCTAAAATATTTACAATAATGCGAGGAAAGAGTGGAATGACCCTCTCTAATTTATAGGCATTAGAGGGACACTCATAATGGAAGGCCACCAAGTTTGCAAGATATTTCTTATCAAATTTTCCTTTCTCAAAACAGGCAGCGAATAAGCATCAATCTTTGACTAATATCTCGCAAAGTATGGCAGATAATTTTCTAACGAGTGGAGTGCACTGGAAGAAGCATAAAATTATTGCGCTCATTGATTGGAGGGTCGTGGCTCACGAAAATATTCCGCATTTGATGGTGTCCCCCCTAAAATTTCTAAGTCAAACTAGCAAGACTCAAACCGAGTACATGTGAGCTTGACTGGACCACCTATGTGCATTAAAGACACAAGCCCTGGGAGCCCCCAAAGAGGAAGTCAAATCTGCGCATGCTTGTGGAAAGTCTGCAAAGGTGCGCCAGGTCCGAACGCAGGCACGCGTGGCCAATGCACACGCGACTGTGACCTGCGCAGCCTACGCTCGTGCAGCCCACCCAAGCCTAGCCCATGCGACCACACCTAAGGCAGCCTTACCCCGCGTGGCCGCGTGCGTTCAACCTATGCGACCACAGATCCGTGCCCACGTAGGGCCAAGCGGTCGTATCCCGCGTGGCCACAGGGCCATGCCCTAGCATAACCGCACTTCCAGTGACCGTGCTGCGCACACATACCACACATGCGACGCGTCCCCGCGTGCATTCTGGTTGTAGTATCCTCCACTTCCAGCGACCCCTGCCATCTCCCGTTGCCTCCTCTGCCGTCTACTGCGTCCAACTCACTCCTCCGCCGCTGGCTGCCTCCGGTCGCTACCACCTCTATGCACGTTGCCCGGGCCACCTGAACTGCCCGGGGGCCAGTCCTGTCAACGATATAATTGGTGATCCAGGTGATCAAAATGGAGCGACGCCATTCGCTTGCAAAAATTACTCCCCAACGTAATTACCACCATAATCTTTTAGAAAACTATAAATAGGCCTCCTGACCTTCATTTAAAAACAAGAAACTGCAGAGGCAAGAGTGAGTTCTGAGGTTTTCTTGCGAGATCATTGACTTAGGCTGATTATCTCCTTAGGAATTCTCTCCTTTCTTCTCCTTGAACTAAGGCTTCAACTTGCTTCAAGTTATGTCAACTACTTCCGCGAGAACGCTCCCATCAAGGCTCTGCATCAACAACACCATTCCCTCCCAAAGCTTTGTAGACTTAGAGAATTTTTTAGTCGAAACGCTCCCACTAAGGTTCTGCAAGCTCAAAAACATTCCAAGGTCGGAGCATTTTCATCGAGGCTCTGAATACATAGTCGTTTTCCCTCATTCTCTGTACTCTGCACCTGTAATGGAGTTTAGACCTATCACCCTCAGATATCAAATCAAGCTTTATTATACTACGAGCAGTTAGTGCTTTTTAGCTTGGCACAGTTCTAGCCATGTGGTTTTTCACCCTTTCCTGGTTTTCCATATAAAAATTATCTCTTAATAGTTGCTACACTTCACTTTGACTGTTTGTGCACTCAGTCCAATTCTGAGCTAATGCACTCCGATTTCTCCAGACCGGGGAAAGATAAGGTGACCCGCAACAAAAATAATTTGATCGATGACACAAAATGTGACATTTAGAAAACTACCATGGATTTGAGCACTAATAGTTGCATTGGACTTGTGAATTCAAAACAAACCCAACGAGACTACCCAGTGCAACTTTGGAGCAAGTTTGACTTTTATATATGATGTTGGCGCACATAATTTATAAGGATTCTGGGCTGTGAGTAGCAAAAATCCCCACACCCCTCCACCCCCACTATTTTAGTGGGGGCCATAAGGCTGTGCAGGGTTGACCAAAGTCAACCCCTTTAACCCCATGGTGGGAATGACCCCGAACCCCGATATGCGCACCGTGCATGTTACTGTGTGTAATGCCCCAAAAATCATGAAAAGGAAGGACTGGAAGGTAACGTGCGGCGGTAGTGTTAACGCCGGCGTTAGCCCTTGAATTAAATTAAATCAAATTTCGTTTCGGGTATGTACTACGCGGCGGTAGAAAGGTATCGCGTAGCGATACCACTCAACATACTCGATAAATCGTCGAGAAGCCTACCGCGTGGCGGTAGAAAGATATCGCATGACGATACCACTCGACGCACTCAATGCTTTCGACGAATCGTTGAGAGACTACCGCGGGGCAGTAGTGATCTATCCCACTGTGATAGCTGATGAAATCTCGACAAGTGCACCGATCATCGTCAAGTAATAAACTGGGGGAGTTATCCTTCGAGTATCGAATCTCTCGAGGAGCGTAGATTGGGAGTGTGATATTCCTCGTTAGAAAGTGATTGCAAACGTAACAAAGGTTTGGGGGATGAGTTTTTGTTTTAGAACAACTAAAATTAATTACGCGGGTCGCCTTCACCGCTTTGCAATGGTGGAATACTCCGATGAGTATTAGGGCATGTGGTCATAACCGTTGAGGGTCGAAAACACCTCTTCGCTAAGCCAACCCCTAATACATGTTAGTATGACGTATCACCAAGCAACAACCCAAATCAAGCAAAGGAAGTAAAGCCAAACTATGAACTACAACAATAATTGCAATAGTAAACCATCATTAACATTGTTAAGAGTTCCTTGCAAGTTTAGCTAACATCCAAACCATAGAAAAAACATCCAAATGAGAGTAAAGAGGAGATTTACAACCCAACACATGAAGGCTAGACATGATTCTCAATCGGAGTCGAAGGTTGTCGGTCTTCATCCGGGCTCAGCCAGTGGTTGACGTCCGAGGAAGCTTGAAGTGCCGTCACCTACTTCAAAGGCATTTTCCCCGTCTACTTCACAATTTGTGAAGGCTGGTAGTCGCCAGAAAGCTCTCTAATGGCAGCGAGAAGGAGCTCCAAATGCTTCTCTTGAGATGGAGATGAAGAAAACAATGGAAGATCTTCACTTGCGGTGAAGTTTGGAGGAAGGACGGTGGCCGGACGAGATCTCCAAGGAGGAGAGAGGAACAAGCAGCTGGAGGAAGATTTTCCCGTTCAGAGGAGAAGAAATGGAAAAATCATCCCTGCTCCAGTCAACTCCTGAGCTTAAATACGAGCAGGTCAGAAAAATAGTCACGCACGGTTTGGCGCATGACCATGCGTTAACCATGTAATATTAACTTCTAGGACAAAGCTTGCAGATGAAGATGAGTTGACCCATGCATTTTACTCACGCACGGACGCTTCCGCCCGTGCGTTAAGGAAAACACACGAGTAACCACAGAGCGCTGAAATTCCCGGCATGCAGATGGAACCGTGCGTTTTACTGGCGCACGGGCACTTCTGCCCATGCGTGAACAAATCACACGATTAACCATAGAGCGCTATAAAACTAGACAGCTACAGGAAAACCGTGTGTCTCCTTCGCGTACAGTTCAGATGAAATCGTCCATGAAATAATCGTACGGGTTGGTCAATCCTCCAGAGAAACCTGCAGAAAATGCATGATTTGGTAGAAAGCGTGCGCTAAGGAAACGCACGACCGTGCGTTTTCCACAAGTCAGAATTCTTGATTTGGGGGAAAATAGACCACCTGCAAAGCAAAAACCATAGCTGGAGTAAGAGCACCAATATACAACATAAAATAACCAAATCCGCATGGAGAGTACCCCAGTACTTACCCCAGACATCCCGGTGCAATTTGCAAACCAAAATGGGCTGAAACAGTGCAACAATGGCTAAGTGAAGCCCTATTCAAATATACGACTTTTCCTACTGAAATAGTAGTGCACATGCAAGATAATAAGCCTAGATGAGTCCAAAAAACCCTATATAAATCAGACTGATCACACCACCAGACTTAAACATTTGCTCATCCCGAGCAAATCATCCCTAACACATACTAGAAATATAGCATAGCTGTCCTAAAACTGTGCAATGGAGTACCATGCAAAATCGCATGATCACACTCATAGGAATACCGTAGAAGGAATTTGTAATTATGCAATAATAGCCTATATATTTATAAAGGCGTATCAAAATATTATTACTACTATACTATAGAATCGAGGGGAATCATTCGGTCACGCGCTAGGATAAAGCAGACAAACACTGAGGTTAGCATTGCCAAAGCAAGTGATTGGGATAACCTCCAAAGGAATCCACAAAGGTCTATGACAATAAGCTCGCCCGTTCACACTCTCTCCACGACACTAGTTTGACTCAAGCGCGAATCAGTAGGACTTGGAGTGTAATGGAGGCTTAGGCGAAGGCGGGGTATACAAGATAAACACGACAGATACCCACAACCAAAATGAGACCGCCCAAAAACACTCACAGCTATACGCAATGACAAACACACGCATCACACCACCAGACTTGGACTTTTAACGGTGCGTGCACACCCATAACAAAGACAATACAACAAAATTTCACAACCATAAAACCACAACTCTAGAAATTTTTATTTCTTTTATTCCATATTGGGAATTTTCATTTCCATTTCATTTATTTTTTTCTTTTATTTAACCAAATAACCAAAACGAGCCGAAAATACGGCAACACCACAAGTGGATCAAATCTCCCGCATAACATCCGCACATAACAGATACAAAAGTACAATAAACAAACCAACCGAGCGAGCACATTCTGCTGTGCGAGTAGGAAAGGCTATATGGATTTGGTAGCGAGGCGTAGGGATGCCAAATGAAAGGACAGGCTCAACAGGGATTGCAATGGATAGACATCGGGAATGGTACAAAGCTCAAACTAGAATAAAGTGACAGCCTACATCACGTACGCACTTGACTAACCATGCACCCATGCTTCGAGAGTAGCTAGGGGAAAGTTCTTAGCCACCGAGAAAGACAATACTTCCTCCTGACTCGAGCAATACGAGGCTAGTGATGTCGACAGACATCCCTACGCTACCGTTTGAGTCACACCGGATTTGAAGTAGGCGAGTAGAATAAACAAGATTTACGCCAATATAAATAAAATATACTATGAGCATAAAAGGTATCTAATTCTACACGTAATCCTAAATGAGACGTGAGCACTCGATTAGGAGCACTCATGGAGGCAACATTTTACTCTACCTCGCAATCCTAGGCTAGCGCCAAAATTTTCCAAATCGCACACTAGTGACGATAAAACTCACGACGTGCTCCTGTTCAAGCACGCACTCAAGTGTGGTGCAGTGGTATGCAATGCTAATCACCATAGACAGCAAATGAATATATTCTTCTAGTATAACAATGATTTAATGCACGTGTGTGAGTACCCCGCATAACTCTCCCCACCAGACTTAGCCCAAACATCCTAACACCACATTGTGATCGTGAAATTTAAAAAAAGTAAGGACGAGGGGTTACCCAATGCTCAGAAATGAGCATACCAGAAGATTAACGTTAAATTCTGTTGAAAGTCCATGGCTCGAATGAACTCCATCTGCAAAATAAAATACCTCCAAGCACAAAAATCCATATTAATGAATATGCAAAAAAACAAAAACAAAATAATGGGTTGTCTCCCAGGAGCCACTTTTCTTTACCGTCCTTAAGGTGGACCAAATACCTATATTAGCAGTTTTATATATAGTTCAAGAGCATAAGTGCAGTACGAAATGATTAAGTCTAAACTTCACACACAACATTAGGCAAAGATTATATTAGAAAGGGGGAGGGGGCCCGAATATCCTTCACATCTCAACTAACCGCTGACTTGTGATAGATCTCCCATAACACGCGAGATGAGGGAGAAACGTAAGCTTTAGTGCCCAGGGAAGACGAATTTCCCCTACACCTCGCCTCTTCCTTCTCGCGCCGGCGGGCAAAATCCAGCGCCTTGTGCATTCACAATTCTTTTTTTCGCAATTCCACAGGTGGAGATCGCCAGGGTGGTACAACCACTCCATCCAATTCAGAGGTAGATCTAGCTTTTCCGTCCGGAGGTATCCTTTCCTCTACCGTGGTGGGTGATAGATCAGCCCATGTAACCTATTTTACAGTTTTACACAAATCATTTGGCTCAATATGAGTTTTTGATTCTAATTTATGCACACTTTAAATAGCCGTGTTCCGCTCCTTAGTCTCAGCAACATGCCTTTCACTCCATTCATTACCCTTCTCATTCGTATCTTGCTGCACTCCAAGCAACTCTGCTTTTGTTTCCCCTTCAGCTATCTTCAGTATTTCTGCCACTTTCACTGCCCCGTCTTCCCCTTTTTGCAGCACACCTGTCTCAACAACACTAGGCAAACCATTAGATAATGCAACATTCAAATCCTGCAGTTTCCGGGTTCATTCGGAATCATAGGGGGAAGGGATGGCGGTAAAGGAGAATCAACCTTGGATACCAAGGTGATGCCGTTCGTGTTAAACTTTAATGTTGCCCCACTAGCTTTCAGGAAGGGGACCCCTAAGATGGGTTTTGAAGCATTCCCCATTGGTCCCAGCACCTAGAAATCAATGACCACCACAACCCCACTCAAAATCACTTCCACCTCCTTTATCTCACCGTCGGTCTTCACTACCGACCCATCGTCAAGCACGAGTGATTTCTGGACATTCGACTTGATATTTAAATTAAATTTTTTAACATCTTGAAAAGCAAGAATTTTGCAAGAAGATCCGAAATCACATAGGGCCACTGTCTCAACCTCATTTATTTCACACTTTACGGCCACTTCATTTTTAATACACTCATTCGTCTCCCCAACACACTTCCCTTGCGCACAGGGATTTTTTTTTCTGTATCGCTCGGGAGGGCGCCGCGTGTAGGCTCAGAGAACACATAGGCCAGTTACCCCAGTTAAGTCATTAAGTTTCTCATGGAGGCAATCTGAGTGGCGATGTTGGATTGATCCATCTCCATGAATTTCTCCATCATCTCTTCTAACGCACTCTTTCACATCCCTTACGTATTCTGATTATAACCTGAATGCGGCGGTCGCTACTGGCTATTAGAAGCTTGAGCATAAAACTGATGTTTGCCTCCCTTCCATCTTTGACCGGGAGCATTTTGGTTCTAGGATAAATTCGGATGATTTCTTGCATCAGGTTATAAGCATCATTATAAGGAGCAGCGCGGTTCTGATTATTTATAAAGTTCACGATCTCGTCAGCAGATATACCTGAGGGATCAGCAAAAGCTTCTCCAGCTGGGCACTCATATGTATTGTTGGGTATTGTATCCATAATGTACCTGATTTGAAGAAGCCCCTGAACAAGCTAAGGTAAATAGACAGTGTGTTTGATGAAATCTTTTGAGTTGTGCTTGCAGTTATTCCATGCTAAGTACACACCAATGTCAGGGTGCAGTGGGTCAATATACACGGGTCTGCGCGATGTAATACCTCGTTGAGCAGATCAGTGTGTTGGCCTACGTGTACTCTCTCTATTGGGGTGTACTTAATTTCAAGTACAGGGCTATGATAAAGCAAGAGCAGACAAGGAGCAAGGATGGGCCAAAGACCAGCTCACGGGTTGAAAAGACGAGAATCATCTAAGTGTAAATCGTCGAGAATCACTAAGTGATTCTCGCTGATTCGTCGAGAATCACTAGTGATTCTCGACGAGTCGTCGAGAATCACTAGATGATTCTCGCCAGGTTGGGCCGGCTGTCTCGACGCAGTCAGAAAATTCTCTAAGGCAGAATCATCGAGAATCACTAAGTGATTCTCGCCGATTCGTCGAGAATGACTTTGCATTCTCGACGATTCGGCGAGAATCAAATGTGATTCCCGCCGATTCTCCCCGACCTCTATAACCTGTGCAGCCAGAATTCGCCAAGTAGAATTTGGCGAGAATCGTAAGTGATTCTCGCCGATTCGTCGAGAATCACCTACGATTCTCGCCGATTTTGCCTTGGGCGATTTTTCCGAATTCCTGGACCGGTCCATGTTACCTGCAGCTATTTGAACCGGACTTTGGTCTTTGCTTTGGTGGGGCCCACAATGGTCATCTCCATGACCTATTGTATAAATACACAGGTACTTGTGTACAGTGGTTTAACGGAGATAACATACGAAAGCCGAGCCGCCGACTAACCCTAAAATCGCGAACCTGCTCCGCCTCCGTCGCCGCCGCTCATGCAGTGGTCACCATAGCCGATCTCGATCTCCTCTAGATCCCCGGTGATAGAAGCCAAGTCTTGCACAGCGTCTCATGCATCTAACCAGAGATCTTTTGTCTCTTGATTTGAGATAGGGAAATCCATCCCCGTCCGAATCGATCGAGACGATCGATCCTAGTGTGACCGTTGGAAGACCTTGCCGACTTCGCTAAGAAGATTGAATCTCCAGTGCATCGCTGATGTTTTCAGTTGCCGCAGCCAACACCGAGAGCCTTGCCACCGCCCTTGCCACCGCCGGTCTCGGGGAGATTCTCTCCAATAAAGATCAAGGGTTGTGGACTTTTCGTTACCTACAAGAACAAGTAGTCTAACGAAAAGGGACACCTAGATCTTCAAGTTGTTTGTATTTCTTATACACTCCAATTTCTTTTTCATTGTAAAGGAACATTTGGTTCCTAGTTGTAGGGTTGGGTGCAACCCGTATTGTGGGAGTGTTGACTCCTACGTATGGAAGGGTTCCTTCCGATAGTGCAAGGATTGGATTTCAATCCGGTTGGTGAAGTGATCTAGTCGTCCCTGGATTGGGAGATAGGTCGAAGGGGGAAAGTGGGCGTACCCAAATCGGGGAACCACTATAAATTGCCTGTGTTATTTTCTGTGCTATGTGGTTTGTTTTGATTCTGCAGGTACACTTTTAATTCTGCAAATACGCTGCAAGTTACCTATCCCCCCATAGGTGAAGGTAGTTGACACTAGGTGGACTTTCAAGTGGTATCAGAGGGAGGTTGCTCATCAAAAAGGTTCACACCTTGAGTAGAATCCTGCCACCAGTGTCAAGAAGAAGACTGATATCTTCCATGGACGGACTCAAGCACTCCGGCAAAATCCCAGTATGCACCAGACTGAACTTTCCTGTCTGGAAGGAAAGAATCAGATTCTACATGGAAGCAGTCGACCCCCGGCTCTTCATGATAGTGGAGGAGGGACCTTATATTCCCACTGAGGCCTCCACCATTGATCCTACCAAGAAAGTGCCCAAGAAACTTTCGGAAATGGACAAGGACGAAATAGTGCTGTTCGGACTCGACAAGAAAGATCAGAACATCCTGGTAAGCGCAGTTGACGACTCTATGATGCAGAACTTCTGCAACTGCAGGACAGCCAAGGATCTCTGGAGCTGTCTGATTGTCCTAATCGAGGGCACAGATGAAGTGAGGGACGATCGGAGATCCCTCCTCAATCAGAAATATGAGGCCTTCAGGCAAGGGCCAAAGGAGGAGATCGGAGTTACCTTCGAAAACTTCCTCAAGATCGTCAATGCACTCAAAGGATATGGAAGAGTGTTCACTAACGGTGAACTCAATGATAAGTTCCTTAGGTCCCTCACTAAGGAATGGGACACAAAGATCTGCGCCATCCGCGAGTTTGGCAGACTTGCGAAAACCGACCCTCAGATTCTGTTTGGGAAGCTCATGTCCTATGAGCTTCAGTTGAACACAAGGAAGGCTGAAGAGGAAGCAGAGAAAGCCGCGGCCAAGGAAAAGACGGTGGCCCTGAAAGCCATTCATTCCAGAAAGGGCAAGGGTGCTGCCTCTTCCCGTGCGTGGAAGAAGGATGAAGAGGAAGACTCTGAGCCAAGCTCCTCCGGCTCAGAATTGTCTGAGGAAGACTTATCCCTTATCACAAGGGAATTCAAGAAGTTCCTCAAGCTGAGGAATCAGAGAAAGAGAAACGGCTCCTCTTCAAGGGATCAGAAGAGGAACTATTCTTCTGACAGGATGTTTCCAAACCGAACAAACACCGCTTATCTAACATTATTTGCTTTGGTTGCAACAAGCTAGGACACGTCGTGGCCGACTGCCATCAAGGTAAGAGGGAAAAGGGAAAGGGAGAGGAGCACAGGTCCTCAAGAGACAAGAAGAAGGAGAGGAGTTACATCGCGAAGAAGCCAAAGACGCTGAGTGAATCTGACACATCAGACACCAGCGATGATGAGGAAGCCTACTTTGGGCTAATGGGTCGCTGTGACTCGGAAGGAGATTGCCCTCCATTTACTGGGAAGGTAAAAGCTCACACCCCTCTCTCCGACTCTGAATCTGATCCTGAGTCTCAGGATGATGACCCTGAGGATATCCCTTCTGCCCGTGAAGCTGAGCTCCTCGATAAGTATGTGCTTCTGCTCAATACTTTCGTGGAATGTCGAAAGAGACTGAAGGATGAGAAAAAGGAAGTTAAATTCCTTAAAGGTGAGAGTGTATCCCTGAGGGAAGAGATCACCAGTTTGATCTCCCTCCGTCAGGAGCACTTGGACCTGACTTCAAAGCATTCAGAGTCTCTTAAGCTCCTTGATCTTAAGCAGGAGGAAGTCGACAAGTTGGAAGAACTACTTGCGGCAGAAAGGAAGATCGTTAAGAGATTCTCTATGCCAAAAACTGTTCTTCCATTAGTTGATACCTTATCTGCTCAGGCCAAAGGAGCTAGCTTGGGGCATGTAGGGGTATCTAGCTCCTCATCCAGGAGAAACAGGAACAAGAGGAAGAATAAGGCTGCCAAGAAAGCCTCTACTGCTGAGAAAGGAAAGGCTCCACTCAGCCCTGTTGAGTTCAGAAAGCCTAGCTTTCCCTGTAACCAACATGACTTTGAGTCAACATATGACCATCACTTCAGGCCCTCGGTTGCAAAGCCAAAAAGCCGGTATGAATGGGTGGACCTTTCCCCGTAACTTCAGTGAGAGTGTCTTCAAGGCACCTTATGAGGAAATCCACTTGGGAAATTATGGTCAATTCTCTAGCGGCCATAATAGGAAGCAGGCACCTAAGGCCAAGCCTGTTACACTAAAAAGCCAAGAGGTGAAGAAGTCATGTGACTGTGGTCATTATGATGCCTCCACCTCCAGGTCTTCGGCCTCGGCTGAACCCCACGTTTCAAGGGTGAAGCAGGCGCCCAAGAGGAGATATAACAGGTTTGATTGCTGGTGCTGTGGCAAAATTGGTCACTTTGCCATGGATTGTTGGTTTAATCCGAGGAATATCAAGACTCCTCATGTTGGCAATGCGAGGCCGACCTCTCGTAGGGCTAACCAACCGAGGGGGAGTATGCTAACGAAAAATCTAGGACCCAAGTACGATTGGGTTCCTAAGGCAAATTAATTTTGTTTTGCAGGAATGTCCAATGGCCAACAAAATTCCTATTTGGTATTTGGACAGTGGATGCTCCCGTCACATGACCGGGACAAGAAGCCTACTGCGGGAGTACTCTCCAGTCGAGAATGGACCCAAAGTCATATTTGGGGGATCTGATCGGGGAGTCACCAGAGGTTACGGTACGATTTCCAACGGTATACTCTCTATCACTAACGTAGCTTATGTTGAAGGGTTAAATCATAACCTGATCAGCGTAAGCCAGTTATGTGATAAAGGGTATGACGTTAAGTTCGGCAAGGATAAATGCCTGATAATATCATGTGATTCTTCAGAGACTGTATTAACTGGCATTAGGAGCAGAAATATTTTCTGTTTAGATTTTCTTAGTTTAGATTCTTCTACCCCAGTATGCCTCGTTGCAAAAGGCAGTGCATCTCTTTGTGAACAATGGCACAATAGATTGGCACACATTAATTACAAGACAATTAATATGCTGTTTTCCAAAGACTTAGTAAGGGATGCTCCCATTATTAAGTGCATTAAAGATAGTCCATGTCCTGCATGTCAGATGGGCAAGCAGACTCGGGCTACCTTTATGGGCATCCCAAACAAAGACTCCTCCAGATGTCTTTATCTTCAGCATATGGACCTGTTTGGTCCAATGCAAGTTCATAGCTTAGGAGGGAAGTCGTATACGCTAGTGATTGTAGATGATCACTCTCGGTTTACGTGGGTGTTCTTTTTTAAGCGCAAGTCTGATACGTTTGACATCTTCACCAGTTTTGTCAAGCAGATACAGAACGAACTTAACTGCTCAGTGGTCAAAATCAGAAGTGACCACGGAACAGAGTTTGAGTCTGGGGCTATGACAGAGTTCTGTGAAGAACTTGGTATCTTTCATGAGTTCTCCTCCCCTCGCACTCCTCAACAAAATGGAGTGGCGGAGAGGAGGAATAGAACACTCATTGAGGCGTGCACGACAATGTTGAATGACGCTTCTCTCCCAGAATACTTCTGGGCCAAGGCTGTCAATACGGCTTGTCATGTACAAAACCAGGCGTTGATCAACAAGAGCCATCATAAGACTCCTTATGAGCTATTGAAAGGCAAGAAACCAACCATGTCCTATCTGAGGATCTTTGGGTGCAAATGTTATGTACTGAATAATGGGAAGTACCCTCGTACTAAGTTTGGTGAAAAATGCTTCGAAGGCATATTCATGGGGTATAGTAGCCATAGCCGGGCTTATAGAGTTTTCAACAAGAAAACCCCAGTGGTAGAGGAATCAATAAATGTTGTATTTGATGAAGGAAGTTTGCTTAATTGCAAGACTTCTAGTTGTCTTCTTGAAGATGCAGGTTCCAGAATCGAAAAGTTACAACTGGATGATCCTGAGAAAGATGCAACTCCAAAATACATCAAGGTCTCCACATCAACGCCGATCGGAGAAGTTGAAGATCAAAATGGTGCAAATCCTTTAGAAGAAGGAGATGCCCAAGAAGTAGGCGAAGCTCCTGACGCCAGACTTCTTGAGTTCAGACACGTGAGGAATCATCCTAGGGATCAGATCATCGGAGATCCTCGTGACGGGGTCAGAACTCGAAGAGGTACCATTAACGAGATTTTGCATCTTAGCTTCCTGTCATAGGTTGAGCCAAAGAAGTTCGACGAGGTGAACAAAGATGCTGCATGGATTTTAGCCATGCAAGATGAATTGCATAAATTCGAACGATGCAACGTTTGGACGCTGGTTCCCAGACCACAAAAGCAGAATGTGATTGGCACCAAGTGGATCTTCAGAAACAAACTGGATGAACATGGTGTCATCATAAAGAACAAGGCCAGGCTAGTGGCTCAAGGTTACCGACAGGAGGAGGGGATTGACTTCGACCAAACCTTGGCACCAGTGGCAAGGCTCGAGGCCATCAGATTGTTCCTGGCGTATGCTTCGCACAAAGGATTCACTGTCTATCAAATGGACGTGAAATCAGCCTTCTTGAACGGAGACCTGAAAGAGGAAGTATACATCGCTCAACCCCCAGGTTTTGTCAATCCTACTTATCCTAATCATGTATATTTTCTTAATAAAGCTCTATATGGTTTAAAGCAAGCTCCTCGAGCTTGGTATGAGACCTTGTCTAGTTTTCTTCTTGAGAACAAGTTCTCTAGAGGAAAAATAGATAAGACATTGTTTCATAGGGAAGTCAAAGGCAAGATCTTGCTGGTGCAAATCTATGTCGATGATATTATATTCGACTCAACGGACAACAATCTTTACAAAAAGTTCTCTAAAATTATGCAAGGAAAGTTTGAAATGAGCAGTATGGGAGAGCTAAAGTATTTCTTGGGACTTCAAGTGAAACAGTCTGAGGATGGAATCTTCATCTCTCAGACAAAGTTCACAAATGAACTCCTCAAGAAATTCGGAATGGAGAATGCAACCTCTATGAGGACTCCAATGGGATCCACTATGTCTCTGGATAAGGATGAGAAAGGTAAACCTTTCGATGAAACCAAATACAGAAGCATCATTGGATCCCTGCTCTACCTTACTGCCAGAAGACCGGATATCATGTTCTCCACATGTGTCTGTGCCAGATATCAGGTGAACACTAAGGAATCTCACTATGTCGCTGCAAAGCGAATTCTAAGATACCTTAAAGGTACCCCTAATCTTGGCTTGTGGTACCCGAGAAACAATGATGTCGAGCTAATAGGTTTTTCAGATGCTGATTTTGCAGGGAGTAGGGATGACAGGAAAAGCAATTCCGGGACGTGTCAATTCCTGGGAAGAAGGCTTATTTCATGGAACAGCAAGAAGCAGAATTATGTAGCAACCTCCACTGCAGAGTCTGAGTACATCTCGGCTGGCAGCTATTGCGCACAACTCCTATGGATAAGAAACCAGCTAGCCGACTATGACCTCCAGTTCAAGGAAGTACCAATGTACTACGACTCCTCAAGTGCAATTGCTATTGCCAACAATCCGGTATCACACAACAGAACGAAGCATATTAAAGTGCGATACCACTTCATTCGGGAGCACGTGGAGAACAAGGACATCTCTCTCTGCTATGTCCCCACGGACAAGCAGATTGCAGATATTTTCACAAAGCCCTTAGACGAGACCAAGTTCAGTCTCTTCAAAACTGAATTGGGGATGCTCAACTATGAGGAATGAAGACTCTAGAAGCTCCTGGCTCGTGCATCTAGGGGGAGCATCTGCCAGGAACTCAACTGTAAGCATAGGTGCAAGAACTGAGGGGGAGCATGGTGGCAAATGCACCAGACCCAGATTTGCAGAAGCCGAAAAGGGGGAGATTACCCTCTCGGCTAAGGCTAAGGTGGCTCCAAGTTTGCTCTCAAGTAATTGGTAATGAATATCTCTCTCAACTCAATTTTAAGTTTATGACTTTCATTTCTATATGCTCTATTCACCTTAGCTTGTAGGGTTTAGGCTTCTTCAAATAGGGGGAGATTGTTGGTTATTGTATCCACAATGTACCTGATTTGAAGAAGCCCCTGAACAAGCTAAGGTAAATAGACAGTGTGTTTGATGAAATCTTTTAAGTTGTGCTTGCAGTTATTCTACGCTAAGTACACACCAATGCCAGGGTGCAGTGGGTCAATATACATGGGTCTGCGCGACGTAATCCCTCGTTGAGCAGATCAGTGTGTTGGCCTACGTGCACTCTCTCTATTGGGGTGTACTTAATTTCATGTACAAGGCTATGATAAAGCAAGAGCAAACAAGGAGCAAGGATGGGCCAAAGACCAGCTCACGGGTTGAAAGACGAGAATCGTCTAAGTGTAAATCGTCGAGAATCACTAAGTGATTCTCGCTGATTCGTCGAGAATCACTAGATGATTCTCGCCAGGTTGGGCTGGCTGTCTCGACGCAGTTAGAAAATTCTCTAAGGTAGAATCGTCGAGAATCACTAAGTGATTCTCGCCGATTCGTCGAGAATGACTTTGCATTCTCGACGATTCGGCGAGAATCAAATGTGATTCCCGCCGATTCTCCCCGGCCTCTATAACCTGTGCAGCCAGAATTTGCCAAGTAGAATTCGGCGAGAATCGTAAGTGATTCTCGTCGATTCGTCGAGAATCACCTACGATTCTCGCCGATTTTGCCTTGGGCGATTTTTCCGAATTCCTGGACCGGTCCATGTTACCTGCAGCTATTTGAACTGGACTTTGGTCTTTGCTTTGATGGGGCCCACAACGGTCATCTCCATGACCTATTGTATAAATACACAGGTACTTGTGTACAGTGGTTTAACAGAGATAACATACGAAAGCCGAGCTGCCGACTAACCCTAAAATCGCAAACCTGCTCCGCCTCCGTCGCCGCCGCTCGTGCAGTGGTCACCGTAGCCAATATCGATCTCCTCCAAATCCCCGGTGATAGAAGCCAAGTATTGCACAGCGTCTAACGCGTCTAACCAGAGATCTTTTGTCTCTTGATTTGAGATAGGGAAATCCATCCCCGTCCGAATCAATCGAGACGATCGATCCTAGTGTGACCATTGGAAGACCTTGCCGACTTCGCTAAGAAGATTGAATCTCCAGTGCATCGCTGCTGTTTTCAGTTGCCGCAGCCAACACTGAGAGCCTTGCCGCCGCCCTTTGCCGCCGCCGGTCTCGGGGAGATTCTCTCCAAGAAAGATCAAGGGTTGTGGACTTTTCGTTACCTACAAGAACAAGTAGTCTAACGAAAAGGGACACCTAGATCTTCAAGTTGTTTGTATTTCTTATACACTCCAATTTCTTTTTCATTGTAAAGGAACATTTGGTTCCTAGTTGTAGGGTTGGGTGCAACCCGTGTTGTGGGAGTGTTGACTCCTATGTGTAGAAGGGTTCCTTCCGATAGTGCAAGGATTGGATTTCAATCCTGTTGGTGAAGTGACCGAGTCGTCCCTGGATTGGGAGATAGGTCGAAGGGGGAAAGTGGACGTACCCAAATCGGGGAACCACTATAAATTGCCTGTGTTATTTTCTGTGCTGTGTGGTTTGTTTTGATTCTGCAGGTACACTTTTAATTCCTCAAATACGCTGCAAGTCACCTATCCCCCCCCCATAGGTGAAGGTTGTTGACACTAGGTGTACTTTCATGTATGATGTCCGTGGTTTCCACAACCCTGGCACGAAATAGCCATCACCAGAGCTAGAGGAGTGGTCGATTTGGTCAGCAACATTATTCCATCAATATTAGGATGGCTCTCCCCAGCTTGCGGCTGCACCGCATTTACCTCGAACAAATTTCTCGCACCCCTAGGTGCATTTCTTCCAACAGTCTAATACGTGTTATGATAAGCGACGTCACGAAGGAGCCACAAAGACTCGTCGGGAGTCAAGTTCATGATAGTGCCTCCAGCCGCTGCGTATATTATGGCCCTGTAATTAGGCTCAACAGCAAAATAAAATATTTCAACCAAATTCCACAGCTCACAGCCGTTCTGGGGGCATCGCCACTGCAGATCAACAAATCTCTCCCAGCCCTCAAACAATGTTTCCTAGTCCAACTGTTAGAAGGTGGATATCTCCCTTCGGGCGTTCACTATTCTGTCCACTGGGTGGAATTTAAATAAGAACTTTGAGGAAAGAGCCTCCCATATAGTCGCAGTCCCGGGAGCAATAGTGTGGAGCCAAGTTTTCTCCTTGTCCCTTAGCGAAAATTGGAACAGCCTTAACTTTACCACATCATCTATAATGCCGACGTAGCGGAAGGTGCCACAAATCTCCGAGAATTCCGCCAGATGGAGCTGCGGATCCTCACTTGGCAGGCCCCAAAACTGCTTGTTATTGCGGATCATGTTGACGATGGCGGGCTTTATCTCGAAGTGGTGGTTCACGATGGACGCGCCGAAACCAGGGTAAACACTTCTCGCAGTAGGGGTCGTGAAGTCTCGAATTGTCCTAATGCGGGGTCAGACCTCCTCCTGGTCCTCACTGACCCGTTCACCGAGGCCATTTCCTCCTTGAACTAAATCTTCCATTCTTTCTCTTCCTTCAGCAGCAGTAGCACGCCGGTGGGCTCGCCTCACTTGTGTGGTTTCAAGATCAACTCCAAGATCTTCAGCTCTATCCCTTGGGTTTGGATCTGTCATACAACACACAAAAATCGATCAAAATGCCAAAAACACTTGCAACAACTTTTCCAAAAGAAAAATACACACAACTGTTGCACTCCCTACCAACGGCACCAAAAACTTGATGCAATCTTGACAAGTGCCCCGATCATCGTCAAGTAATAAACTGGGGGAGTTATCCTCCGAGTATTGAATCTCTCGAGGAGTGTAGATTGGGAGTGTGATCTTCCTCGTTGGAAAGTGATTGCAAATGTAACAAAGGTTTGGGGATGAGTTTTTGTTTTAGAACAACTAAAATTTATCACGCGGGTCTCCTTCACCACTTCGCAATGGTGGAATACTTTGATGAGTATTAGGGAATGTTGTCATAACTGTTGAGGGTCAAAAACACCTCTTCGCAAAGGCATCCCCTAACACACGTTAGTGCGGCGTATCACCAAGCAACAACCCAAAGCAAGCAATGGAAGTAAATCCAAATTATGAACTACGATAATATTTGCAATAGTAAACCGTCATGAACATTGTTAAGAGTTGCTAGCAAGTTTAGCTAACATCCAAAGCATAGAAACAACATCCAAATGAGAGTAAAGAGGAGATTTACAACCCAATGCGTGAAGGCTAGCTACGATTCTAGGTCAGAGTCTAAGGTTGTCGGTCTTTGTCCGAGCTCGGTCAGTGGTTGACGTCCGAGGAAGCTTGAAGTGTTGTCACCTACTTCAAAGGCATTTTCCCCGTCTTCTTTACGATCCGTGAAGGCTGGTAGTCACCAGAAAGCTCTCGAATGGAAGCAAGAAGGAGCTACAAATGCTCCTTTTGATATGGAGATGAAGAAAACAACGGAAGATCTTCGCTTGCGGTGAAGTTTGGAGGAAGAATGGTTGTTGGACGAGCTCTCCAAGGAGGAGAGAGGAAAAAGATGCTGGAGGAAGATTTTCCCATTCAGAGGATCAAAAATGGCAGAATCATCCCTGCTCTAGTAAACTCCTGAGCTTAAATACGAGCAAGTCAGCAAAATTGTCACGCACAGTTTGGCACACGACCGTGCGTTAACCGTGCGATATTAACTTCGAGGACAAAGCTTGTGGATGAAGATGAGTTGACCCATGCATTTTACTCACGCACGGACGCTTCCACTCGTGCATGAAGGAAAATGCACGGGTAACCACAGAGCGTTGAAATTCCCGGCAAGAAGGTGGAACCATGTGTTTTATTCGCACACGGGCAATCTCGCCCGTGCGTGAACAAATCGCACGATTAACCACAAAGCGCTATAAAACTAGACAGCTACAGGAAAACCGTACGTCTCCTTCGCGCACGATTCAGAAGATACTGTGCAAGAAGAAATCGCACGGGTTGGTCAATCCTCCAGAGAAACTTGCAGAAAACGCATGATTTGGTAGAAAGTGTGCGCTAAGGAAACTCACGATCGTGCGTTTTCCACAAGTCAGAATTCCTGATTTGGGGGAAAATTGACAACCTACACAGGAAAAACCATAGCTAGGGCAAAAGCTCCCAGCACCAATATATAACTCTAAATAACCAAATCCGCACGGAGAGTACCCCAGTACTTACCCCTGACATCTTGGTGCAATTTGCAAACCAAAATGGGCCGAAATAGTGCAACAATGGCTAAGTGAAGCCCTAATCAAATATACGACTTTTCCTACTTAAATAGTAGTGCACATGCAAGATAATAAGCCCAGATGAGTCCAAAAAACCCTATATAAATCAGACTCATCAATAGCCAGGTAAAATTAACTTATGTCTCAGGAAGGTATCGCCCGGGGGTAGTGTGGTAACACTCATTGTAGATTTCCACGTGGAAGTAAGGTGGAGGTTGTTTTGGGTGACAGAGCGATATCAATTGGGCCAAGCGGCTGCCTCCTATAATTGAGATTAAATTCTCATAATCTTTCTCACTCTCTCTCTCCCTTAGTTCTGGAAGTTCTTGAGAGCAAGAGTTTGGGGCTGAGATTTGCAAGCTAAGTGAAGGAGGTCCTTTGGTCAGATCAACGAGCTGAAGCAAGATCCGTGAAGAGGAAAGCGAGGCGATCCTTTCCATCTGGATAGAAGACTTCGTCATGGCTCCAAAACGATCTACGAGGGTAACGATCTTCCTTCTTGGACAAGTGAAGTTCTACTTTTGCATACGCATGGAATCCCCCACCAAAAGGTGGAGAATGAAGGGAATTTCAATGGGTTGATATATGATATCCCCAGGTGGTATTACATATAGAATTCGGAAATCGTAGAACGGAATAGACATGCTGTGTGAAGCCCATCCGGATAGGTTGGTCTAGATTGGTGATGTTTTAATTTGCGTGCTAGAGAAGACTCAGAGTATAATGTGTAGGTCACGAAGCCGGAGTGTTGTGCCTGTGAACTAAGTAGCAGGAAGTACTGGAGATGCGCTCCATGAAAATACCTAGAAAATACTACGATTTTGGATACATGTGAATATCATCAGGGAATAGTGGATATCGCTGGCGATATCTCTTAGTGAGATGGGGTCTATCTATGAGAGACCTAGGGACCTCATTTTATGATTGTATAGTGAGAGCTTAAATTGTTCTAGTACATTAGATAGTGAGAGCTTAAATTGTTCTATTATATTGGATAACAATATGTTAAATTATTCTGCTATATGTGTGCGTGGGAGCTTAAATTGTTCTACATTTTTGAAGTGATAGCTTAAATTGTTCATCTTGGGGAATGGGGGATGCTTACCTGCGTCTTTCCATTAGGCCATGAAGGCTTTACTTTCGGTGATTGCATGGCAATTTGAGCTTGGAGTGAGCCACTAGCCTTGGTCACATAGTCGATGCATAAGAGGGATTAATGCTCCTGTTTACCGTTAGTCTCGAACTTTTGGATGATTATTGTGCTGGGTATTTCCAGTACACCAGTAAGGTGCCCTGAGTGCACGAAACGTTTGGAAGTTGATGCAAACATTTATGATTTATTGAATGGTGCTTAAGTTGTACCATCGTATGATATATCTATATGTGAATGCTATGCTTGCAGGGAAGGAATACCGCTATCATGAGAATGGGGTAGGGTTGTTATAAATTGGCCAGCTAAAGCTGACCATTGCCTTATTTGCCAACTTGCTGATGGATTGTGAAAGTTAAAGGGATAAATCTAACTTTACTCTAGAGGGGGTGAATAGAGTATATTGAAAACTTTAATTTATTTTTATAGCGGTTTTAAAAATTAGTGATATATATATATATAATATACACATCACACAAATAAAAAGTAACAATCACAAACAACACAAGGATTTTATAGTAGTTCCCTAATAAATCTTGGTATGTCTACTCTTCTACCATCCTAGTAGGAATCCAGTACAGGTTTTTCCTCAGGTACCCTATCACTAGAAGATCTATTTCCTAAGGGAGATCTAGCAATCCTTTGAGATTTTGACCAGGTACCCAAAAATCATACTTAAGCCTTTTGATCAGGTGACTTATGAATCAAGTGTAAACTTTTGAAGGGAGTTAGAACCCTATACACAGTTTAAGAGTAAACTAAAAGAATTAGATGTTGTCTTCTCTGTCAAGTATCTCTGAAAAGACTTAGTGGATGATGTTGCAAAAAGCTCCCCCTGATTTGAATAGAGATTGTGATTAAGAGAGGAGACTTTTTTTCAGGGTGTACGACTTCTTGTATGCTTTTAATCTCCAGTATATGTTTCAGACAGATATGTATTAAGATGTCTCTCAGATTGAAGATATATCACTGGAAGAGTCTGAAGTAGAATGTATGTATATCTATATGTCTATATATATATCACTGGTGAAGCGGCAATCTTCTATATATATAAACTGTCCGAGTAGAATTCAATCGTTGTGTCTATTTGAAATAAACGATTCTTTGAAATGTCCGAAGAATTTGTTGAGAATTATAACTGCCTTGGAATTAATTAGATTTAAAACCTCTATCATAAATCCATATTTAATGCTGTCTTAAACAACTATATTCATTAGAATATTTAGCATTAAATAGCAGAGTTTTAACTGATAGTTATCAAGCATTTGAAATCATTCTGCCTTCTGTAATATAGAAACAGCCTGATTGTCGAACTCAGCAGGGATTTTGTCAAACTGAGCTTGGATTTCGTCGAACTGAACTTTTACTTTTGTCGAGATGAGCTCTAAGTTCGTCGAACTGAGCTCTGAGTTAAGATCTGAGTTTGTCGAATTGAGCTCTGAGTTTGTCGAATAATGCATCTCTAGAATACCTTCTGAAATAGCAACTCTAGAAATAAAATATGACCCTAGTATATACAAGTTCGGTCAAAATAAAAATCTTAATCAAAGAATAGTAATCCCAACCCAAATCAGTAATAAGGTGTACAAACAACCTCCCCCTATTTGGGTGAGGATACTATCGAACAAAAAATAACAGAAAGCGTAGATATTTATCTAGCAGAAACATAATTTTTCAACAGATATATAAAAAGCTTTGTGAAATATAATAATAAGTTTCAAAGACATAATCAAAATTTGGAATCCTTCTGAGGTGTATCAGATGACGGATCTGAAGAAAACTTGGTAAAAATCAGTTTCCTTATTAGATCATCAGACTCCCTTTTGCTAGGCTTTAGATCTTGAGAACCAATAATTGTCTGGGAAGAGATTGTAGGAACAACAGCTTCTAGATGCAAGCTCATATATCCATCAACATTAAACAAGCTTCTCTTTCCATATTTGTCCAATTCCAGTTGCCTGTAAGAAGACATTAGTAAACTGAGAGGTATCCTTACCTTCAGTTCTTTCCTTCTTTATCAGAGAAAGTGCAATTAGTTCATTGAACTTAGCCATTCTGTATACAGGATCTAACTCCGGTTCAATCACAGGAGGGGCTGGCTTGTCTTGGCTAGAATATTGCTGACTGTTCTGACTGCCATAAGTCCTAGACCTTGTAGGTCTGTCTTGCCTTAATTTAGTTGTTTTAGAATAATGAGAGATATGCCTCTGAGAAGAAGGTAAAATACATGTAGATCCTGCTACTGGAGGAGGAGGACCTCCCCAAGACTTTTGATGTGAATGAAACCTTTTTATTTTTTTTCCTTTTTTTGTGCTCATTCTTATAGTACCTCATCCAATTTGGATGGTCTGGAGTAAGAGTTATCCCATGCAAAATATAGTAAGGGATATCACTCGTAGAAGAAGGTTGAGGAGCAACCTTGGCTTGAGACTTTTCCTGGTTTTCCTTTTCTTAGAAATAGAATTTTCTGATTTATTAGAATCTGCATGATCATCAGACTGCACCTCTTCCTGTTCTTATAATTCATCAATTTGTTTAACTATTTTATCTACCTCTTCCATATCTTCATTAAGCAGATCATAAAAATTAGGAATGGGAGATTCATCGCATACAGGAGGGGAATAAACCTGCTCAAAAATATTCATTATATCATCAGTCATTATAGTCTGTGAGACTGGATCAAGACTGGTAGAAATATCTCTGAAAAGCTGTTCTAAAGCTGAGGCATCAATAGGAGCAGAGTTACAAACAATTGCTATAGAGAGATCCTCTCCAAAATCTGGTAAGTTAGTAATATGGCTGTGCAGTACATCAAAATCTGATAGCAAAGAATATATATTTACTATGGGATTAATGATTAAATTATCAACAGTAATAACCTCTAGAGGATCTGAAAACTCAACTGCCACAAAATTATTACAGTGAGCTAGACCAGCTAACACTAAGATTACTTCAATCATTTCTGAATCAGGAACTACAACAAAATCGTCTGCTGTAATTGGAGCTTCTTCATTGGGTGCTGCTTCATCAAGCATTGCAACTAGAGCTTTTTCATCAGGCATCTCCCCCTGCCTAGATCCAGTGAAAATTGAATTTAGGCCCCTAGAAGAAGGGACAGAATGGGAAGAGGCAACTCTAGAAGCGTGTTCTGAGATAGTATATAAAATAGGAGCCAAAGATGAATCAATGAGCTCCTTGAGTGTAGGAGATAGGATCAAAAAGTTAAGTGGCAATAAAGGAGAAATCTAAATACATAAACTCAGGTGGATTTTGAGTAGATGCAGAGGATGGATTGGAAGAAGAGGGAGTTAATCTGTTAGCATAGTTTATACAAAGAAAGGAAGACTGAGGCATAGATGGAGGATTTGTCTCCAGGATGGGTGAGTGAGGTAGAGATAAGTGAGGTAACTGTACAGCTAGAGAATCTGCTTGGGAGGATAAGGATGGAACTTCTACAGACAAAGTAGGCTATAGAGAATGTGGTGTGGAAGGACTAGGGGAATTATTTGGAGATTATGGAGTGGGAGAAATAAGGGGAGAATCTTCTTCTTGAGTAGGTAGAGTAGCTGAGACAACTATTGTACTTTCAGAAGCTGCCCTAGTGGATTCAACCCTGGGAGGCTTAGGAATCACCCTCTCACACTTACCAAACAAAGCAGAGGTGATCGTCTTGGATGCATTAATATGCACAGTCTGAGAGACCAAAACCTCTAGACATTAGGTCTGGAGAAAAATTCCCAAGATTCTTCTATAACACATATTCTTGTTATTTATCTTCTTTTTAATAGAATCAAACAAAACCATCCCCCAATTAATGTTTTTCTGATCAACCTGAGCACTCATCAACAGAAACTGCTGCCTGGTGACATAGTCATGGGCTGAATGTTTGCCCAGAAGAACTTTGTCAACCACATCGGCTAGAAATTTATATTCTACAGAAAAATTATTTTTCAACAAATGGTTAGGGTTTCCTTGTGAGTGGCCATTCTATCTAGCATAATATGAAAGTCTGTACTAGATAATTCTAAATCATCTTCTCCATTGACCAAACCAAAAATTTTAGATAAAATCGCAGGTGTGAGAGAAACCTGATGACCTGAGATGGATCCAGTAATGGTTGTGAGATCATGAACCTTTGTAGTGTGAACCCATTCCTTTATCTCTACGACCGAGAGCTGGATTCGGGTGGATATAAAATTGTGCAGATGTTGTGCCTCAAAAAGTTGCAAAATGTCTTGGAAGATCTGATCCGAATGACGAACATAATCCATGTTGATATCAAATCTAGCATCAAACTTCATTGCAGTGAGAATCTCTTGCGACACCGCCATTATCCTGCAAAACAAAGAGATCATGATGGAGCCGTCTTCCCCCGGCATATTGATTTGGAGCATCCCCCTCTGGACGACGTTGGTGATCCGGTACATGTTGAAGACCCGCGTCATGTTGTTGAAGAAGATCCCATTCTGGACGACGTTGGTGATCCGGTACATGTTGAAGACACGCGTCATTTTGTTGAAGAAGATCCCCTTCCGGATGATTATGGTGACCCAGATGATGTTGGCACCAACACACGCTTGATGTTACCTTGCCGCCTCGAGATGAAGATTTTCCATGATATGTTTGGTGCCGTTGTTCGTCGTCATACGGAGTTTGTTGATTTTGATGACCGTTGCCGCAAGCTTGAAGGTTGGGACTTTTCCGCGACACCCTCCGCCATAGCCGTGTGAAAATCTCTATAGCATCTACGCATGAGATTATAATTTTATTGCTTAATTCCAACATTTTAATTTCAGCATTTTATTCATAATTTCAGATTTTTAATTTTGTTCAATTTGGCCTATGTTTAGCCATGGTTGTAGTGCATTTAGCCCCTTGATTGTAATGCCTATAAAAGGCACAACTATGATTAAATTCCAAAATGAATTGAAGAATAAAATTTTACAACCAAAAGGAAATCTTGAGAGATTTTTCTTCCCCCCCCCCTAAGGCCATCTTCGGCCAACCTTCCTCCCTCCCTCTTCTTCCTCTCCTTGGCCGCCGGCCACTATTCTCTCCCTCCCTCTCTATCTCTCTCAGCCCCTCCTCACTTCCCCACAAACCGCCGACCACCCTAGCTCTACCCAAACCGCCACTTGTTCCCTCCCTCCAAGAACAAACAAAATAGCAACCACACCTCCTCCACCCCCATAATTTTCGGCCACCCCAAACCCCAACCCGAGCAGACCCCATTTGCACTTAGGCACGTTTTGTTGGTTTTAAAATTTTTATTTTTAGTTATATAAAAACAAAAAAAATTGTTTTACATGTTTACTTAGTTTGTGTGTTCTGTTGGTCCGTTATGGCGTACATTGGGAGCTCCGCACACTCACTTTCATTCGTTGAGCATAACGTTATGTTATCACAATATCCTACACCACCACCGCACACTTCTAGGCCTATTAGAATTCCTGCTCCGACCTATGATGGGTTAGGTGATACGCGAGTATTTTTATGTTGGGTGACGGATATGGAGCGCTATTTTGAAAGATATCAGATTGTGGATCCCCACAGGATTCCCGTTGCGAAACTACAATTATTTGGTCGAGCACAAACCTTCTAGCTCAATGAGGAGCGACGTTTTGGGATGTCCCTCGATGACTCACTTGTAGGTTGGAGGGTTATGAAGAATTTGTTAACGGATGAGTATTACCCTCCATACTGCCGCTCTCCTTCTTCTGATTATTTGAGTGAGTTACCGCCTAAGATTTTGCCTACGTCGAACCAGTATGTCCCCTCGTACTCCCATACTCGGATATCTCATGATTTTATTTCTCCCTGCCAGGACACTAAACCCGTTTCTGATCATAGGAGTGACTATAAACCTCACGCTAGATCCTTGCTCCGCCAAAATCTGACTATTTCGAGCACTTGTACACCTACCGTTAGTGAGAAGGAAAAGGTTAGGTCCTCTGTCCCGCCACTTGTCGTTGTCTCAACTAGGGATGCTATAAGACCACGGGATAATCCTAGGCAAATAGTTAAGAGTTGCAAGGAGAACTCTACATGCTATGCTTGTGGGTTGATTGGCCACTATGCCGTGGAGTGCCCCACAAAGCCTAGGGCTTTGGCTCTTTTAGCTTCTACGTCTGAGCCCACCACTGAGGGCGATACCGATGGTTCTGACGACTGTAGTGACAATGAGGAGATTAGTTATCCTAGTGACCTGGATGATGATGTCTCCTCTGAGGTATCACTACCTGGGATTAACCCACCTCCCCTTGACCATATTTCAGGCCCATCTCCTATGATAGTTGAGGAACCGAGCGATGACCCAGAGTTAGCTGACGTACCTACTGAGTTGGAAGATTTGTATTGCGAGGGAGCCGTCATTTTGGATCGATTAGCGGACTTGTTAGGACACAAATTTATTTTACCTAGTCCGATCCACTTAGTTAAACCGTCGTTATTAGTACCTCCCTTTGATATGACTAGTGGGCTCTGTATTAGTGAATATCCGTCGGCGGGCATGTTTTCATTTGCGACTGCGTATGATTTCACATCGACTGTGCCCAGTGATTTGGTGTTCTCACGACATTGTTACCCGCCAAATCAAATTGCACATATTTTTCGTCCATCCTGGCACGAACTGCATGTACACATATAATTGCCTTATGCCAGTGTCTATGAGTTGCATCACTTTCACGTCCATTCACCTTCGAGAGCTTCTGATTGCAGAATTGATGATTCTAATTTAGTCTGGTTAGCCCCCGAGTGGATACCTTCGGGTTCCGTAACAAAATTATTACATTGGAGAGCCGATCCTTTCATGATCTTCAAGAATTTTGGGTTTAATGCAATTTCTTTGGATTTTTACGATGCAATCGATTTTTCACCGCATTTCAATTTTTCGGATTTAATTTTGCAAATCTGGTTTCCATATGAGCGGCTTTCTCAGACGTTTCTCTCTTCCACTTAAAATTCTCGTGGGTTGAGAGGTGGGATTTTTTTCGTGTCGCTCTTCCATTTTTGTTTACTGGTTCTCGCATTGGATGGTAAGATCTGCACTACTTTTCTTTTTGCTGACATATCTATGAGGTTTCCTGCTGTTCTTGCTCATGACAGGTTTTGTTCTATTGTGGATGCTTCTGTCCCTGGCTATTCTCTACCTGTCCACTCATCAGGGATGAGTGATTTCAACAGGGGGAGGATTGATGGAGCCGTCTTCCCCCGGCATGTCGATTTTGAGCGTCCCCCTCCGGACGACGTTGGTGATCTGGTATATGTGTAAGACCCGCGTCATGTTGTTGAAGAAGATCCCCTTCCGGACGACGTTGGTGATCCGGTACATGTTGAAGATCCGCATCATGTTGTTGAAGAAGATCCCCTTCCGGATGATTATGGTGACCCGGATGATGTTGGTGCCGACACACGCTTGATGTTACCTTGCCGCCTCGAGATGAAGATTTGCCAAGATATGTTTGGTGTCGTTGTTCGTCGTCATATGGAGTTTGTTGATTTTGATGACCGTTGCCGCAAGATTGAAGGTTGGGACTTTGCCGCGACACCCTCTGCCATAGCAGCATCAAAATCTCTGTCGCATCTACGCATGAGATTATTTTATTGCTTAATTCCAGCTTTTAATTTCAGCATTTTATTCATAATTTCAGATTTTTAATTTTGTTCAATTTGGCCTATATTTAGCCATGGTTGTAGTGCATTTAGCCCCAAGATTGTAATGCCTATAAAAGGCACAACTATGATGTAATTCCAAAATGAATTGAATAATAAAATTTGAAAATCAAAAGGAAATCTTGAGAGATTTTTCTCCCCCCCTAAGGCCATCTTCCGCCAACATTCCTCCCTCCCTCTTCCTCCTTTTCTTGGCTGCCGGCCACTCTTCTCTCCCTCCCTCTCTATCTCTCTCAGCCCCTCCTCACTTCCCCACAAACCGCCGGCCACCTTAGCTCCACCCAAACTGCCACTTGTCCCCTCCCTCCAAGAACAAACCAAATAGCAACCACACCTCCTCCACCCCCACAATTTTCGGCCACCCCAAACCCCAACCCGAGCAGCCCCTACTTGCTCCAAACTGTCGGCCACCCCTTCCCCACTCTCCTAACTCACGGGCACCCTTCACCACCACCAACCCGAGCCACTCCCCTCACCACCAACTCGAGCCGCTCCTCCTCTCCCAAAACCTAACCGACCACAACTCCCCCCCCCCGCACAAAATAAAACAATCCCCGGTCATCCACACCTCACCCTAGCCGCCTCCCTTTCATCATTTATTATAAATAGTACCCACCACCTTTTCTCTCTCCTCCCGATACAACTATTGGATTTTTCAAGGAACTCCCTCTTTTAGGGTTTACGAAGGAAGACGGCTTGCGTTTTCATCATCCGGCGTGGAACCGAGGAGTTGCGTGGGAATAGAATCAACCACCGTCGTGTGTGCATCCTCCACCCATCTCGTGGACGGATTTCTCGTGGGATTTTTGGTAACGATTTCCTATACCATCTCTCGTGTGATTCTTTCTAAACTATTGTGAGTTGTGGTGGAAACAGAAGGCTAGTATTTGGTCCTGATTTATATTGAATATTGTGCTTAATTAAAATCTAAATTTTCATGCCTAAATTATCCGAATATTTTTTATGAAAATTGGAGCGGGTAAGCAACCCTCATATTAATTAATTTTTGGGGATTATTTTGGACTTAGTTTAAAATCACTTATTTAGTCTGGATATTCTTGTATTGGCCTTGTGAATGTTTGCGCGTAATTTAGTTTGATTTGCTAATTGTACGGATCGGGTGGGTCCTTTTCGCTTGAGCGAACATTGGCATATAGCCCTTTTTAAACCTAAAATAAGGGGTAGCGTCCCTTTGCGTTGATTAATTGATTAATATTTAAATTGTGCCTTTAATTGCTTGGATATCCGATAGTGCTAAGTAGAACAACCGCGCGGTAGGTTATTTTATTTTAATTGTCGAATCTAAGAACGCGTTGTACAATCCGTCGAAAACCATAGGCCTACAACAGATCAAGTGCAAGAGAAATGGAGAATGCGCGGGACAGAGTTCGATGAAAACCTAAAAAATATTAGTTTTCAGAGGTTGAAAGGACGAAAAATAATTCGTTGATCTCCGTTAGACAAAAGGTTCACGAAAGGTTTCACAATTCGTCGATCTCTATTCGATGAAAGGTTCACAATTCGTTGATCTCCGTTTAAAATCAATTTAATGTCGCTCCATAAATCAATCCTAACTGATTTAAAAAGAAAATATGTTTCTTTTTATCCAATGGTTTGGTGAAAATATTCGCTCTTTGTAAATCAATAGAAATAAATACTAGGCTAATTTTATTTTTATCTACATTTTCTCTGATAAACTTGTTCCTTATTTCTATATGTTTAGTCCTACTATGGAGGACTGGATTCTGTGCAATTGAAATTGCACTAGTGTTATCATAGTATATAATTGAATTATTTAAGTTGTATCTATAATCTAGTAATTGATTTTGAATCCACAAAATCTGTGAACAATAACTACTTGCTGCAATATATTCAGCTTTAACAGTTGAAGTAAAAACAGATGTTTACTTCTTGCAAAACCATGACACAAGCCTATCACTAAGAAACTGACATGTTCCTGATGTGTTTTTTCTATCAACTCTGCATCTAGCATAGTCAGCATCTGTGAATCAAATTAATTCAAATCCTGAGTCAATAGGATACCAAAGTCCTAGATTAGGACAACCCTTTATATATCTCAAAATTTTTTTTAATAAAATAAGGTGAGATTTTTTAAGGTTAAGTTGAAACCTAGCACAAATACAGGTTGCAAACATAATATCTGTTCTACTTGCTGTTAAAAACAATAGTGATCCAATGATTGTTCAATTTGTTTTCTGATCAACAGATTTTTCTTGTTCATCATTATCAACTACAACATTAGTGGGCATGGGTGTTTTTAAAGAGGAGGCATTTGACATCCCAAATCTTTTAATTAGCTCTTTAACATATTTTTATTGAGATATGAAGATGTCATCAGATGTTTGCTTCACTTATAAACCAAGAAAATAAGATAATTCACCCATGCTACTCATTTTAAACTTTGAATGCATTAGGTGAGAGAACCTTTTGTAAAGTTTAGAATCAGTAGAACCAAAAATTACATCATCAACGTATATTTGAAGTAATATAATTTAAGTTTTATGATATCTAAAAAATAAAGTTTTGTCTACCTTACCTCTACAAAATTTATTCTCCAATAGAAAATTAGCAAGGGTCTCATGCCAAGCTCTTGGAGCTTGTTTAAGACCATAAAGAGCTTTATTAAGCTTAAATATTTGAGATGAGCGAGTTGAAGAGTTAAAACCTAGAGGTTGTTTTACATAGAATTTCTCTTTGATTTCTCTTTTCAGAAATGCACTCTTTACATCCATCTGATATACTTTGAATTTCTTGAATGCAGCAAAAGCAAGAAATATCCTGATAGCCTCTAATCTTGCAACAAGAGCAAATGTTTGATCATAATCTATTCCTTCCTCCTATGAATATCCTTGAGCCACCAGTCTAGCTTTATTTCTCAATATTAATCCTTGAGCATCCAATTTATTCCTGAAGACCCATTTGGTTCCAATTACTAGATAGTCTTTTGGTCTAGGAACTATGTCCCAAACTCTACTTCTCTCAGACAGATTGAGTTCCTCATACATTGCAATGATCCAATGAGGATTTTGTTCTGTATCTTTTATTAATTGAGGTTCAATCTGCGATAGAAAATATATATGCATCTGATCTTGATTGAGTTGATGCCTTGTTTGCACACCAACTGATATGTCTGCAATCACTTGAGATCTAGGATGATCTTTAATAGTGACAAAATCAACATGTATGCATCAAATCTTTATTTGTGTTGTTAATTCCTCTTGTGGAATTTCATTAGCTACAACTTTTTCAACATAAATTTCAGGATTATCTTCATCACTATCTTCAGCCATCTGTGAAGAAGGAGTCAATGTATCCTCTAGCTTTAGGATTAATTCATCTAGTTTCTTATACAGAATTGGTTCATGAAAAGAATCTATGGTAGAGGTATTCCTATCCTTATAAAACATGTTAGATTCATCAAATGATACAACAAAAGCTGACCATTGCCTTGTTTGTCGCCCTTGTGGTGGAATGTCCCTGTGCAGGTGCTAGAGAGCTGAGGAGGAAATAGTGGGTTGCTTCCGTTTTTGCTATGCAGGCCTGGGAAGGCCAAGCAAAGAGCCTTTAGTGTTTTCTTTCATATGTGGCCGACCTACTTGACGATGTTTGTAAACCACACTATTAAAGCATAATTGTAAGGACTTAAGGCCGTAATGTTTTGTGTATTTTTTAAAACAATCTTAATATGTATAATAGTGGACAATCTCATGCATTGAGTTCGGGTAACCTTGAAGCTTCAACTAGAATACTCTGAGTTAGGATTCATTTGGTCTTTTGATATTTAACCTGTAACCCTGCTGACTATCTGTTGAATATGACATGTGGCCCCGACTGGACCCTTTGTTATATTTCATGTGACGGATGGAGGTGTTACACCTCGACCTTCCTATAACCTAAATAACGCTCCGTATAATAACACCTACAATGCGGGTTATAGGAACCATATGACTTTCTCATGGAGCAACCAAGGGAATGCTCAACACCCTTATAATCTAAATCCTTCTTTTAATTTAGCTCCTGCCTTAATTTAAATCCACTCGATTTTCATCACAACCACCGAAGCCCACTTTGCTTGAAGAGGTGTTCGCCAAGTATGTTGCATGAATGAATCTAATATTTAGAACATCACCGGGTTAATTAAAAGCTTGGAAAATCTAGTGGGCTAACTTGCGAAGATGTTTTCTGAGAAATAACAAGGGATTCTCCCAGGAAACACCGAACAAATCCCAAGAGAAAGCGCAAATGAAATCACCCTTCGCAGCGGAAAGGAGGTAGCTTTACAAAATGACGAACCCATGGTACTTCCTTTTTCTCCTCCTCCACCTCCTATTTTAGCATCAAATTTACCTGCTACGTTTGCCCCACATGCCTCTAATTCAAATATACCTTATCTATCTAAATTAAAAATGAGCACGTAGAGGAAAGTTATAAATTTATTTTAGATATTTAATAACAAATCTATATAAATGTTTCTTTCTGCGAGGCTATCTCTCAAATGCCGAAGTATGCAAAATAACTTAAGGAGTTGCCCTCCAATAAGAAAAAGCTTGAGGATATTTTGCATATTTCCCTTCATGCAGAATGCTCCGCATTTGTACTTAAAAAATTACCCCAAAAGGTGGATGGCCTTGGAAGGTTTTCCATGTCGTGCATATTTGGTAATTAGTTAGTAAAACACGCAGTAGTTTATTTGGGAGAAAGTATAAATCTCATGCCATTTTCTATATTCAAAAGCTAGGTTTAGGACTTCCAAACCCCACCCAAATGAGTATTCAGTTATCATATCGATCCGTTAAGTATTCGGTAGGGATAGTAGAGGATGTGCTTGTTAAAGTATACAAATTCATCTTCCTAGTGGATTTTGTAATTTTAGACATCAAAGAGGATGTCGAAGTACCCCCTTATACTCGACTGCCCCTTCCTTGCCACCTCCCACACAATTATTGTCATAAGTGATGGAAATCTCCTCCTCCAGGTTGGAGATGATGAAGTCACTTTTATTATAAATCCCTCGATGTGTAATACCTTAGTAAATGATGATTCCGAGTTTTACCTAAAAGGAATGCTTTGAAAATGAATTTTTTGCACCACCCAAGTTAGTACCTTCATCGTATGATGAACCCATTATCGCCGAGCTCTTCTGCTTTGAAGAAGTCTCTCGCCCCACACCACCCAAACTACTACACATCGAAACCCTAAAAATCAAAACCTTTTATGAGGAACCACCCATATTAGAGTTGATGCAACTCCCCCATAATCTTAAATATCTCTTCTTAGAGAGCAACTCTAAGCTACCCATCATCATCTCCTCTGATTTGAGCGACTCAAAAATTTCTGTGTTGGATCTAGTTTTATAAAAACATCGCCATGCAATTGCGTGGTAGCTATCCGATATAAAAGGGATCAACCCCTCATTCTGTACCCAAAAGATCTTCTTGGAAGGTAATTGCTGCAATACTGTCCAACCCCAATGACGACTAAATCCGAATATGAAGAAATTTGTGAAGGCTGAGGTGATCAAACTTCTAGATGCTTGAATAATCTATCTCATCTCCGACAGTACTTGGGTTAGCCCAGTACAATCTTACCGAAGAAATGCAGTGTAATAGTGGTCGCCAACGAAAACACCAAATTAATTCCAACCCCTACTGTTATTGATGCCACCCGAAAAGATAATTTTTCTTTACCTTTTATTGATCAAATCATTGAATGACTGTCCGGTCACTCTTTCTACTATTTTGTCGACAGACTTTCGGGATACTTTTAAATCCCTATTTCACCCGAGGACCAAAAGAAGACCACCTTCACTTATACCTTTGGCACCTTCGCTTATAAAAGGATGCCATTTGGTTTATGCAATGCACCAGCTATATTTCAGAGATGTATGCTGAAAAGTTTTGACGAGTTTGTAGAAGAGGTGATGGAAGTCTTCATGGATGACTTCTCGGTCTTCGATAGTTCATTTTAAAACTATTTAAAAATATTGATCATGTTCTTATCCGTTGTCAGGAGACTAACTTAGCTCTCAATTGGGAGAAGTGCAACATTATGGTCCGTGAGGGATTTTTACTCGACCATAAGATTTCGGGCAAAGTCATCGAGGTCGACCTTGCCAAGATTATAAGACCCCCCTCCTGGAACACAAGACACGGCTGAGGGGAGTCTTATGCATAGAACAGTTGCCTTGTGGTAGCGTCAGCACAGAGGCTAACCTGTACCACAAGACGCCTATCTTGCTGGCCAAACCAATATAATCCATGCCAACCCAACATAAAGAATATACAGAAGTTAAAATCCACACAAGTATATAGTCCAAACAAAGTACAACATGAAAGTGAGGGAAGGATCTGTCTTAACTTTGAGGGGGGGGGGGTGAATAGAGTATTTTAAAAACTTTTATTAGTTTTTATAGCGGAATTAAAATAAGTGATATCTATATGTGTAGAGAGAAATAAAAAAAAGAAAATCACAGCAAAGCAAATAAAAGAATAGAGCAACCGAGGCGACACAAAGATTTTATAGTGGTTCCCCTAACTTTGGTACATCCACTCTTCTACCACCCTGGTAGGAATCCACTAACAGGTTTTTGATTAGGTGCCCTGCCACCACAGGTTTTTACTCAGGTGCCCTGTCACCACAAGATCTATTTCAAGGGAGATCTCACAACCCTTTGAGCTTTTGATAAGGTGCAAAAAACCAAACCAAGTCATTTGATCAGGAGACTTGACAACCAAGGGAATAACTTTTGAAGGGAGTTAAAAACCCTTTGTACAGGAAAGTTAAAAAGAAAATGATTTTGTCTTCTCTTTCTCAAATCACTGAGAAGACTAGTGGATGTTGTTCTTGTCAAAGCTCCCCCTGAGATGTAGAAGAGTTCATGAGAATGAGAGATTTGCTCAGGGTGTAGGCCTTCAGATTGAATAAGATCTTCAGGAAACTTTTAGACTGATAAAGATTGTTTGTCTCTTGAAAGTCCTGAAGCAAAACTGAAGAAGACTGAAAATATATTAGAGCTGTGTTTTTCTTTCAGTTTTTTGTATACACAAATCATTAGCTTTTGTATATTCTGTTACTGCAATCTTCTAAAAAATGTCTTTTAAATTCCTTGCAGAAATCAGCCTTTGAATTTTAAATCCTATCCTTGATTTATTACGGAAAATCTGGGAGTTAAACGGGTAGAAAAGTCTTAAATAAATTTTCTCAACTATCCTAGTAAATAACTCAAGTAATAACTCTATGAAATCCATAATTAACGCTGTCATGGAACGGCTATATTCATAAGAATATTGAGCAATAATTACCAGAGTATTACAGACGTATTATTATATAATTTGAAAAACTTCTGCCATAGACGGACTGAAATCATCAAAAGATAGTCAAACTAAATCTGGGAGAATATAGTCAAACTCAACAAATTTCATCGACCTGAGATCCAATATTATCAAACTAAAGATAGCAAACAAGAGGTAGAAGATCGTAGAACGGAGCTCCAAATTGGACGAGCTGAGAAGACACTTCGTCGAGCTGAGATTATGGTATAAGCTCACAAATCATCGACCTCAGCTGAATTTTCATCAAGCTTAGCTCAGAGAAGAAACTCTGAGTTCGTCGATCTGAGATCGACGATCGTCGAGCTGATTTCAGCATTTGTAGAGCAGAACTTTTGAAGTCTTTAAAATAACTTGTCTCTAAATTCTTGAGTATTTGTCATTTTCTGAAGGAAGGTTCAATAGGATAATGAAAGTGAGTGTAAGATCTACCTTTACTCTAGAGGGGGGTGAATAGAGTATTTTAAAATAATTTACAATTTAAAACTGTAAAGCAGTGGAAGTCTTGATTTATGTATATGTGTAAGGTGCTTGCAAAAAGAAAAACTCAGTAAGCAAGAAAGCAAAATCACAACACACAACAAAAACAAAACACAGCAAGCCAGATGACACAAGGAGATATAGTGGTTCCCCAACAACCTGGGTACATCCACTCTTCTACCACCCTAGGTAGGAATCCACTACAGGAATAGTTGATCAGGTGTCCTGGGCACCAATGAGCTTTTGATAAGGTGGTCAAAAACTAAACCTAGATTTTTTGATAAGGTGTCTAACCACCACTGAGTTTTGACATGGTCACAGAAAGCAGCCACAAAACTATTGAAGGGAGTTTTGATAAACCCTTTTACAGAAGGAATAAAGAAAAGCAAAAAGGTTGAGTTGTTCTTCTCTGTCAATTATCTTAGAGAAGACAAGTGGAAGATGTTGTCAAAGCTCCCCCTGAGATCTATAAGGGTTCAGGAAGATGAGCTTTACTTAGGGTGATAGGCCTTCAGTTGCTTCAGATCTCAAGCAATAGATGATTTCAGCAGATGCTAAAATGTGTGATGTCTGGAGTTTGTTGATGAAGAAGCTTTTGAACACTTGATGCTTGAAGGAGTAGAATAGCAGATGATCTCCTTCATAGTAATGTTCCTTGTGTTCTTAAAGAATTCTGGCTCAGTAATTCTTTAGGCTTTTGTCTACTGAGTCTATTCCCAGAAGATGAATTCTGATGAATAATTTTCTTGTTCTCTCTTCTGCATTCTTTTTCAAATCTTGTCAGTTCTTGTTTTTTAAAATGACTCTCTAGAGAGTATATCAGATTCTGACTTCTTGATAGCCGTTAATCAGTCATAAATGACTACCTTAACTGATATCTGCCTCTGGAGGAAAGTCCTTAAGAAACATTCCAATTAGTCTTCCTTGAAACTTGCTCCAGATTGATTGAAACGGCTAAAAAATCCTTTGCCATAAATGCTGAAAATAAGTCTGAATGAAATCCATAACTGTCCTGAATTTGAATCCTGAAATCGTCGATCTCTCAAAAAAATCGTCGATCTGAGCTCAACGATCGTCGAACTGAGCTCAAAGATTGGATTTAAACTGGAAACAGAAATCGTCCAACTGAGCTCTATGATCGTCGAACTGAGCTCAGAGATTTTGAAAACAACTAGATACCGAACGTCGACCTGAGCTCGAAGATCGTCGAACGGAGTTCGACGACTTGTTGAACTGAGCTCAGAGATCGTCGAATGGAGTTCGACGATTCGTCGACCTGAGCTCGACGAAAATTGTCTTGGTCCTCAGCACTGAATCCTGATCTTTAGAAGGACTTGAGGGCAGCTTTCAAACCTAAGTACTAACCCTAATACTCATTCTAATTGACCTATCAGACTATACAGCAAGGTCAAAACAAATTCTTAAGCACATAGTGATCCTTACCCAAATTAGTAATAGGGTGTTCCAACAATCTCCCCCTATTTGGGTTAGGATTACTATTTACATGACAGAATATGAAATAACAAGCATACATCAGAATTAAAAATAAAACAGAAACAATAATGCAGATAACACATGTTGAGCATTGCAGAATCACATCAAGAATCACAGATTCAGTCAGAAATAGATATAAGTATCAGCTTACTCAAATTACTCATTGCCCTTTTTGAAAAGAATTTCTCTGTTGGGATTAAGGGCTTCCTTCTTGAATCTTCTATCATCATATGCACCTAAGGAGGTTTGAGATTTTGGCCTTGGAATAATAGCCTCAGGATGCAGCTTCATGTAGCTCTCTGGATCAAAGAATTTTCTGGAAGCATATTTTTGTAATTCTTTCTTTCTCTGCTCTGATAGTGTTGTGATGTTGGAGGTATCTTTGCCTTGCTCTAATGCTTTCTTGATCTGATCTAAAGCTGCATGTTCTTTCATTCTAGCTGCCCATGATTGTGGATTGTTCTCAGGGTCTTCAAATTGAACTGGAGGTTCATATCTGTTTAATTCCACTGAGTTAGTAAGAGGAGCTCTAGTGAGAACTGTATATTTTAGCTTGTAAGGGAAAGGAAAAGATGTAGAATCAGTAGGGCCTTGTCCTTCCCTTTGATATGGGTGTTGTCTAGCTTGATTTTTGGAGTGAGTCCTGTAATTTCTCTGTCTACCTCTTGACTGACCTCTCCTTGACTGATATCCTCTTTACTATTTGCCTTTTGGTTGATATCTATCTTGAAACTAGTAAGAGCTTGGCCTAGCTGCAGAAGAAGACTGAAAAGCTGAACCTCCACTAGATCCTGAATCTGGAGGAGGAGGAGGAGGAGGATGATGATGGAATTGGGAGGATCCCTTTTCATACTTATCATGTTTTATCCTTTTCTTCATGGCCTTAAGTTGATTTCTGGAATATTTCATCCAAGGCTCAGACATTCGACAGTCATGAAGAATGTAATAAGGTATATCATTGTCATCTTTTACTTTTTCTGGAGGAACTCTTTTCAGTGCCTTGCTTCTTTCTTTAGTCTTCCTTGCAATAGTTGCAGAGGAGTCATCAGAATCAGTATGGAGTTGGTCACTGTCTAAACTTGGAGGATTATCATAAAGCTCATTAATCCTTTGAATATATTTCTCCTATTGTTTGGTTTGTTCAGCAATAGTGATGGAAGCAGCACTCTCAGATATAACAGAAGCAGTAGCAGGCTCAGCAGGAGCAGAAACACTATCAGCAGCAACAGGAACATCACTAACAGCAGGCAACACATCAATTTCAGCAGACTCAACAATTTCATCAGCAACTATATCAACAGCAGTAGCAACACAAACAGAAATAATAATTTCCTCAGCCTTAAGAGAATTGACATAAGAAGCAATCAGGCTGGGATCACAGGAAGCAATAGGCACAATGGCCTTAGTCAGATCTTCAACTTCCTGAGCTGGTGGATAGCTTAAGTGAAGAGTATCAAAAACTGATAACAGTGACTTGAAGTCGACTGTTAGAGTTGGACTTGGAGCTGGAACTTGAACTGTCTCTGGCAAGAATTCTTCTGAAGCAGCAGGCATTGTCTCTTCTTCACATGACATCTCCCCCTACCTTGATTCAGTTGGAACTGGATCAAGGCACCCCATAGAAGGGATTGCCTGTGGAGGGGAAATAGAGGATAGCCTGGCTGACAGCTCCTGGATGGATTTCAGAAGTGGAGCCAGGAATGTCTCCAACAGGAGTGCTTGCTTGTGGGCTAACATCCCATAGAGCCTGTCTACTAGGGAAGGAATATCTACTTGCTCATGTGAGACATGAGTAGAGGTAAAGGTTAGAGAGATAGAGATGGATGGTGAAGGAGTTGTAGAAGTAGTGATAGAAGTGGTGGATGGTAGGATGGATGGTTGAGAGATTGGAATTATGGAGATGGAAGATATTGGTGTGGATATGGATGGGATGAAAGATGGTTGTGCAAGAATATCATGTAGAAGTTGTTGGTAGGATGTGGTGGCTGATGGAAGCTCAGTAGGTAAGGAGGGGGAATCATCCATAAAGGAATCTTCCATGAGATTGAAGGATGGTATGGTGGTGTCTAGGTCAAGAGGTGGATAGAAGTGTAGGGGATGGAATTGGTCTTCTGTGGTTGGAGGTGGAGCTGAAATGGTTATGGGGGAAGAGATAGAGATGGTGATGGTGGATGAGGGGATGGTTGAAGGAACAATTGGAGAAGGTGGAGAAGAGGAGGAGGAAGGAAAATCATCCATGAGGGCAGTTGCCTGAGGGGAAGAGACTGCAACAGTCCTTATGCCTGAAGAAGCAGTAGTCCTGGTTGGCTTAACAATCTGCCTCTCCCATTTGCCAAAAAAGGCACAGGTAAGCCTCTTGGAGGCATTAATATGCATGCCAGAGGACACCAGCAGTTGAGGGCACCTATTGTTCAAGAACAGCCCTAAGATCCTCCCAAAATTAACAAAGTTTTTTTTTACCTTCTTCTTAATCAGCTCAAAGAAAATTTCTCCCCAGTTTAAGTGCTTCTTATCAACCAGTGCACCCATCAAGCAGAATTGATACCTGGAAATGGTATCATGGGCAGAATGTTTGGCTAGCAGGACCTTACCCACAACATCTGTAAGGAATCTGTACTCAATAGACAGATTCTTTTTCAGTAGCTTGTTATGGTTTGCTGCAGAATGCCCCATTCTATCTAACATCATCTCAAATTCCTCTCCAGACAAATCAATAGAATTTTGTCCTGAACTTAACTAAAAAACATCTGTAAGCAGGGAAGGTGTTAGAGGTACCTGTGTTCCTTCTATTGTACCGACTACTGTGGTTGAATCCATGTTCTGTACAGTATATACCTACTCTTTTATCTCATCGGCTGCCAGCTTTATTATTATGGACATAATCAGGGCCAACTGCTGTTCCTTGAAAAGTTCCAGTATATCCTTGAAAATTTGATCGCTGCCGTCAAAGGAATCCATGTCTATATCAAAGCCTGTGTCGAATTTCATTTTAGCGAGGGCGGCAACAGACACTGCCATTGTATACCTGCAAAAATGAACAAACACGACCAAGTGGAGAGAGGTTTGGAGGGAAAGAAAAAGTTTCTGTAGAGAGTATGAAAGCGTAAAAGGAGAACGATGGCCGAAAAAAATGAATTTTATATTAGGGTTCGACGCCGGAAAGGAATGATCATTGAACTCCGTTCGACGATCTGGGATACTAAAGGAATCTGAAGAGTCACAACATCGTCGAGCTCCGTTCGATGATATTGGAGAGCGTCGATCTCCGATCGACGATCGCTGACCAGAAAGAAGATAGCCTTGCGCTATCTGATGGCGCTGAACTCCGGTCGATGATTAAGGAAATCGTCGATCTCCGTTCGACAATCTTTGGGAAAATCGTCGAGCGCAGTCCAGAGACAAAAACAGCCTACAAACACTAGAAAAATCAAGTTTTTAGCCTAGTCTTGGTCTATTTTTAGAGTTTTAAAATCTTGGGTTTTATTTTAAACTTCCTCCATCTAACATTCCTAACTGATTTAGGAAGAAGGTATGATTCTTTTCATCCAATGGTTTGGTGAAAATATCTCCCCTTTGCAAATAAGTTTTGATATATTGAATTTCAATTTTATTTTTCTCAACATTATCTCTTAAGAAGTGATGCCTAATCTCTATATGTTTTTTCCTACTATGGAGGACTGGATTTTGTGCTATAGAAATAGCACTGCTGTTATCACAAAGAATTTTAGACCTTTCTAAGTTGTAGCCATAGTCTAGGAGCTGGTTTTGAATCCACAAAATCTGTGAGCAACAATTACCTGCTGCTATATATTCAGCTTCAGCAGTTGAGGTGGACACAGATGTTTGTTTCTTACAGAATTAGGAGACAAGTCTGTCACCAAGAAACTGGCAAGTTCTACTGGTGCTTTTCCTGTCTACTCTACATCCAGCATAATTAGCATCTAAAAATCCAGTTAATTCAAATCCTGAGTCTTTTGGATACCAGAGACCTAGATTTGGAAAACTTTTTACATACCTAAGAATCCTCTTAACTAATGTTAGGTGTGACTATCTAGGGCTTACTTGGAACCTAGCACATATACATATAGCAAACATTATATCAGGTCTACTAGCTGTAAGGTACAATAAAGAGCCAATCATTGCTCTATATGTTGTCTGATCATCATATTTTCCATGTTAATCAGCATCTAATACAACATTAGTAGGCATAGGTGTTTTCATACAAGAAGCTTCAGACATACCAAATTTCTTAACCAGTTCTTTTGCATACTTGGTTTGAGAAATAAATATGCCTTCAGCATGTTGTTTGACTTGCAATCCTAGAAAGAAGGAAAGATCACCCATGCTACTCATTTCAAATTTAGAATGCATCAGGTTGGAAAACCTTTTGCACAAATTTGAATCAGTAGATCCAAAGATAATATCATCTACATATATTTGTACTAGTAGGCTATGGGACTTATGGGTTCTAATAAAAAGAGTTTGGTCTACTCTACCCCTTATAAAATCATTTTCCAACAGAAAGCATGCTAAAGTCTCATACCATGCTCTAGGAGCTTCCTTGAGACCATATAATGCTTTATGCAATTTGAAAACATGGTCAGGATAAGTTGAAGAGATAAAACCTGGGGGTTGTCTAACATTGACTTCTTCTTTGATGTCTCCATTGAGAAATGCACTCTTCACATCCATTTGGTAGACCTTGAATCCTTTGTGAGTAGCATGAGCTAGGAATATTCTTATGGCCTCTAACCTTACAACTGGTGCAAAGGTCTGGTCATAGTCTATTCCTTCTTCTTGAGAGTATCCTTGAGAAACTAGCCTTGCCTTGTTCCTTACAATGATCCCTTGATCTTCCAACTTGTTTCTGAACACCCACTTTGTTCCAACAATGGAGTGATCCTTAGGCCTTGGCACTAGTTTCCAAACTTTATTCCTCTCAAATTGATGTAGTTCCTCTTGCATTGCAATGTTCCAGTGTGGATCTTGTTCTGCATCTTGAATGGATTGAGGCTCAACTTGAGATAGAAAGCAAGTGTGCATCAGGTTCTGGTTGACCTGAATTCTGGTTTGCACACTAGCTGAGATGTTTCCAATCACTTAGGAGATTGGATGATCTCTTGTTGTTACTAAATCAACAGGGGGTGTTGATTGTTCACCAACCTGTGTTGTTGTTTCCTCTTGTGGAACAACAACTGGCTCTTCTAGATGTTGAGCTTCCTCTTCATCATCACTGCTCTCATCCTTTTGCTGGATAGGTGGAGAAGCTGTATCTTTTTCTTTAATATGCAATCTGTTAATACTTTCTGAAAGAGAGTGTACCAATAATGGTTCTATGGTAGAAGTAGACTTCTCCTTATAAAACATGTTAGTCTCATCAAAAGATACATGAACAGATTCTTCAATTTTACGAGTAGATTTATTAAAAACCCTATAAGCTATACTGATCATGGAGTATCCCAGAAACACTCGTTCATCAGCTTTAGCTTGGAATTTTGCTAAGTATTTCTTTTCATTATTATGAATATAACAAATGGAACCAAAAATTTTGAAATAGTCTACTTTAGGTTTCTTCCCTTTGAGCAATTCATAGGGAGTCTTGCCCTTCAGTTTATGTATCAAACTTCTGTTCAACAGATAGTTGGAGGTGTTCACTGCCTCTGCCCAAAAAGATAGAGGGAGGTGAGCATCTGTCAATAATGTAGTAGAAGATTCAATTAGGGTTCTATTTTTCCTTTCAGCTACCCCATTTTGTTAAAGAGTTCTAGGTGCTGAGAAAGTATGCCTGATCCCTTCACTCTGACAGAACTCTAGCATAAGAAGAGAATAAAACTCTGTCCCATGATCACTTCTGATCAGGGCAATGTGAGTATTGAACTCAATCTGTGTGCATTTGAGAAAATCTATCAAACACTTAAAGTTATCAGACTTCTTTCTCAGAAAGAAAACCTAAGTGAATCTAGAGAAGTCGTCTACAATCACTAATGTGTAAGATTTCCCTCCTAAGCTTTGTACTCTAATGGGTCCAAAAAGATCCATGTGTAACAGATACAAGATCCTAGGTGAATCACTCTTATTAAGTGACTTAAAACTGTTTTTAGTTTGCTTACCTAATTGACAAGCCCTGCAGAGTCCTTCCTTCTTATAGGGGCCAGAAGGTAGTCCTCTAACAAGGTTGTCCTTGGATAGCCTAGCAATGGTTCTAATGTTTAGATGTCCTAGTCTCTTATGCCAAAGATCATTTGGTTTGCAAACTAAATTAAATAAATAGATATCTATATTGGTTGAAAGGAAATCTACAAGATAAATGTTACCTTTCCTTTTACCTGTTAACACAATTATGTTATCCTCTGACTTGATCTTGCATAAGGATTTGTTGAATATCACTTGATAGCATTCATCACAGAGTTGACTGATGCTGATTAGGTTGTGCTTCAGTCCTTCCACATAAGCCACCTTCTTGAATGTGACTGAGCCAATCTGAACAGCACCATATCCTTTTGTTTGACCAAAGTTTCCAAATATCACTTTGGGTCCAAGTTTGGTTTTGAAGGATGTTAGATTCTCCTTGTTCTTTGTCATGTGCTTTGAGCACCCACTATCAAGATACCATTATTGGTTCATTGGTTGATAGGTCTTCACCTGCATATAAACATTTTATATGTTTTTGACCCAGTTTACCTTGGGTCTAGGTTGATAACCTTTAAACTCAGAAATAAAAGATATCCCTGGCTAACTCTTATATCCTTCAGGATGGTATCTCCTAGGACGTACTATCCATTCAGTGTAAGGGTTGAAGCTTTGGGATGTAGGACTTCTAGGATTGATTTTAGATTTACCTCTGAAAGATTGTTCAAAGATCTGAGCTCCGTTCGACGATCGTCGATCTGAGTTCGACGATCTTGGGTCAGATCGTCGAGCTCCGTTCGAAGATCGACTATGCCAGAGTTCAGAGTTCAGAAGTTGTCGACCTGAGTTCGATAATTCAGCTTGAGATCGCCGAGCTCTGTTCGACGATCGTCGAGCTCTGTTCGACGTTTTCTGCTGAACTTTGTTTTTCTTAGGTAAATAAGGATTCTTCCTTGCTACCTCTACAACACCCTTTCCTTTATCTGAGATAAATTTAATTGGGGTTGTTAATACTATAGGTTGGCTGGATGAAGCACCCAAGCCCAGTGTACTGTTGAATCTTGAGTTCACTGTGCTTGTGATGTCTATCAGTCTGATGCTTCTCCCATTAAGGGATTCTTCAAATTTCTTTGCCTGGAATAGTTCACTTTTCAGTGAAGCTATCTCCTCCCTACAGTATTCTAACTCCTCAGAGAGTTTGAGGTTGTCTGATTTTAAAGTGCTATGTTCAGACAGTTGATTTTTGAGAGATATAATCTCTTTCTCAAACTTTAACAGGTCTAAACAAAGTGCCTTAAATTCAGATCTAAAGTCCTCTGAATCAAAATCAAAGGAATCTATTACCTGGTCTTCTTCAGTTTGAGTTTAAGATTCTGAATCTGATTCTTGTTCTGCATCAGAATTTTGTTTGGAGGAATTGATAGCCATCATGCAGAATTCCTTTTCTTCAGCATCATCTTCATCATCACTTGAGCTTGATGAAGCTTCTGATTCTTCTTCAGTATCACTCCAGGTTTCTGCTACAAATCCCTTCCTTATATGTTTATTTTTGCTGGAGGAAGATTTGTCATTGTTGTTTCTCCTGGAGTCCTTGTCTTTTCTCCTATCTTTCCTGTCCCTCTTGTCCTTATTTTGATTTTCTGGACAATCAGGCACAATGTGGCCTGGTTTCCTGCATCCAAAATAAATGATTTCTTTATTATTGGATTTATCATACCTTGGCTTCTCATGCCCTCTGGATGACCTCTTTCTGAAATCCTTCCTGGCCATCTTATAGAATCTTTTGGCCAGTAATCTCATCAAATCTTCATTGCATGTGACCTTGTCTTCAGGCTGATCTTTTGTAGCTTTGAATGCTATTGTCTTTTCCTTCATGATTGCTGGAGAAGCAACCTTTTGTTCTTCCTCTCTATTCTTGATGAGCAGCTCATAAGACTTGAGCTTGCCCAACAAAGCTTCAGTAGTAATCTCAGTTAGGCTTTTGGCATCCTTGATTGGCCAGATCCTTGAGTCCCAAGTACTGGGGAAGCACATTAGGATTTTGTAATTTAGTTCAGTGAGTAAAATCTCCTTGTCCAATGTTCTTAATTCACTGACAATTAGGCTGAGCCTGTTGTACATATCAGCAACTGACTCAGTTTCTCCTTTCTTGAAGTTCTCATACTGGGATATGAGATAGGATCTGCTGTCCTTCATTTCATCAGCAGATCCTGAGACAATTTCAGATAACTTGTCCCATATCTCTTTTGCTGAACTACATTCAGCCACCTTTTGGACTATCTCATCAGATATAGTCTGAGCAAGGATATTCATAGCCTTTACATCTGCAACTTTCCATTTCTTTATTTCTCCATCTGTTCCTGAGGGAGGTGGAACAACACTTGTACTTGTGTTCTCTTGAGGTCTTGGACATACTGTCAAAATAGAATTAAAGATGTCCTCATCAATAGAATTCGTGTAAAGCCTAATCCTTGCCTTCCAAAGTGCAAACTTAGAAAGGTTGCACACTGGAGGTCTAGTGCTAGCATAATATTTGTTTTGTGCCATGGTTTTGAAGAAAATAAATATAATACAAAATAATAAAAACCCTTTATAGAAGATTGATCTTTTCAGAGATCTTTTGGTTCAGGTGTTAGCCTGTAAGAACAACTAATCTTATAAAGATATAGTTGATGTGCAACCAACCTCCCTATGATACCAATTAAAAGTGAGTGTAAGATCTACCTTTACTCTAGAGGGTGGGGGGGGGGTGAATAGAGTATTTAAAAATAATTTATAATTTAAAACTGTAAAGCAGTGGAAGTCTTGATTTATGTATATGTGTAAGGTGCTTACAAAAAGAAAAACTAAGTAAGCAAGAAAGCAAAATCACAGCACACAACAAAAACAAAACACAGCAAGCCAGATGACACAAGGAGCTATAGTGGTTCCCCAATAACCTGGGTACATCCACTCTTCTACCACCCTAGGTAGGAATCCACTGCAGGAATAGTTGATCATGTGTCCTAGGCACCAATGAGCTCTTTATAAGGTGCTCAAAAACCAAATCTAGATTTTTTGATAAGGTATCTTGCCACCACTGAGTTTTGACAAGATCTCAGAAACCAGCCACAAAACTTTTGAAGGGAGTTTTTAGAAACCATTTTACAGAAAGAATAAAGAAAAGTAAAAAGGTTGAGTTGTTCTTCTCTGTCAATAATCTGAGAGAAGACAAGTGGAAGAAGTTGTCAAAGCTCCCCCTGAGATCTGTAAGGGTTCAGGAAGATGAGCTTTGCTTAGGGTGATAGGCCTTCAGTTGTTTCAGATCTCCAGCAATAGATGATTTCCGCAGATGCTGAAATGTGTGATGTCTTGAGTTCTTGATGAAGAAGCTTTTGAACACATGATGCTTGAAGGAGTAGAAGAGCAGATGATCTCCTTCACAGTAATGTTCCTTATGTTCTTAAAGAATTCTGACTCAGTAATTCTGTAGGCTTTTGTCTACTGAGTCTATTCCTAGAAGATGAATTCTGATGAATAATTTTCTTGTTCTCTCTTCTGTATTCTTTTTCAAATCTTGTCAGTTCTTGTTTTTCAAAATGACTCTCTAGGGAGTATATCAGATTCTGACTTCTTGATAGCCGTTAATCAGTCATAAATGACTACCTTAACTAATATCTGCCTCTGGAGGAAAGTCCTTAAGAAACATTCCAATTAGTCTTCCTTGAAACTTGCTCCAGATTGATTGAAACGGCTACAAAATCCATTGCCATAAATGCTGAAAATAAGTCTGAATGAATTCCATAACTGTCCTTAATTTGAATCCTGAAATCGTCGGTCTCTCAGAAAAATCGTCGATCTGAGCTCAACAATCGTCGAACTGAGCTCAGAGATTGGATTTAAACTGGAAACAGAAATCGTCAAACTGAGCTCTACGATCGTCGAACTGAGCTCAGAGACTTGGAAAACAACTAGAGACAGAACGTTGACCTGAGCTCTAAGATCGTCGAATGGAGTTCGACGACTTATTTAACTGAGCTCAGAGATCATCAAATGGAGTTCGACGATTCGTCGACCTGAGCTCGACGAAAATTGTCTTGGTCCTCAGCACTGAATCCTGATCTTTAGAAGGTCTTGAGGGCATCTTTCAAACCTAAGTACTAACCCTAAGACTCATTCTAATTGACCTATTAGACTTTACAGCAAGGTCAAAACAAATTCCTAAGCACATAGTGATCCTTACCCAAATTAGTAATAGGGTGTTCCAATAGATAACCTACTAAGACTAACCATAACCTTAGAAAAAAAATGACCCTAGGCTATACATGTTGGGTCAACAAACCTAATAGTGAACCTAGCCCAAATCAACCCTAAACAAGGTGGGGTTCCAACAATTCCCCTTATTTGGGTGAGGTCACTATGAACAACAATAAAAGAAAAGTCACAAAGAATAAAATAATATCTGGCAGAATTATAAAGTTTCAGCAGATATAAAAAGAAGTGCCTTGTGACATATACACAACAAATAAAAGTTAAGTTCAAAAATAGGAAAGGAAAAACTGTCAAACATTCTTTGAAGAATCCTTTGGAGTTCTAGTAGAAGATTTTGTGAAGAATTTTTCCCTTTTGGGATCAGCTGCCTGTTGTTTTGTTATCTTCATGTCTTCAGCTACAAGAATTGTCAAGAAGCAGCTCTTAGTATAACTGCTTCAGGATGTAAAGACATATAAGTATCAACATTAAAAAGGTTCTGTACCTAATATTTTTCCAGCTCTTTCTTTCTGTATGAGGACATTGTAGTATACTAGGAAATATCTTGTCCTTCTTCCTTAGCTTTTCTGATTTGAGAGAGTCCTATAAGCTCTTAAAACCTGGCCATCTTTGAATTGGGATCCATTTTTAGAATACACACTGGAGATAGATGCCTTTCAGGACTTCCTTTAACATGCTGATCTCTTTTAGATGCTTTATGCTATCTGCTTTTCTTCTGGTACTATTGTTGTCTACTGCTGCTGGAGATATGATGCTGTCGGCTATAGGAAGGTTTTGAACGAGAAGATGTAGACTTTTGAGCTTGAGAAACACATCCTGCTGCACCTGCTACAAGAGGAGGAGGACCTCTCCTGAATTGAGGAGGTGGAGAGTATCTCCTGCTCTTCTTCCTAGATTTCACTTCATTCTTAGAGTATCTCATCCAGTTGGGCATGTATGAAGTGAGAGGGATGTTATGTAGAATGTAATAGGGAGTATCAACAGTTGGATTTGGCGTTCAAGCAGCCTTTAGAGGAGCCTTCTTCTTAGCTTTTCTCTTCTTGGAACTAGTGTCCTTAGAGTCATCAGAATCTTCTTCATCATCATCATCAGATTCATTTGCAGTATTGTCATAAAGAGCATGAATCCTTTGAAGCATATCATTAGAAAGAATTGGATGAGACTAAGGTTTTACACTTATATCTTTTATTTTAGCCTGAGGTTGTGCAATAACTTCTGGCTCTGGAATATCTGTAATCACTTTATCACACTCTTTTTCCATATCTTGAAACAAGATCTCATCAAGATCTGGCATGGGAGACTCATCCCATCTAAAATTTGGAGGAGAGAGAGCCTTTGGCTCTAAAGCAATTATTGGCTCTATAATATCAGAAAATGAAAAACTTGTCCTAAGTTGTTCCAAGACTTCAGACGTATTGGAGCTGAGTAGCAGACTATAGCTTTAGAAAAATCTGGACCAGAATTAACAAAAGCTGGTAGATTGTTGCTATAAACTGAATCAAAAGTCTGTAATAAAGAAGAATATCTACTGTGGGATTTATAATGAAATCACTAATAGTGTTTATATTTAAGTCTACTTAATCTTCTTCAAAACAAGTCATCTCCGTATCTTCATCAAGAATTTCAATAATTTCCACTGTAATTTCTGCTGGAAGATCTGCTGCTGAAGCTAGAGATTCTACTGCTGGAGCTTCTTCCTAGAACATCTCCCCCTGCCTGGTTTCAGAAGGTCCTGAACCCAGGCCCCCTGAAGAAGGGACCGAGGTGGAGGCATCAAACTGAGCAGAGAGAAGGGAGATATAAGCAACTAGAGGGACAATAGCTTCCTCTACTAGCTTTTTTAAGGGAGGGAGAGATGAATTTTAGAAGATCATTAGCAATGTCAAGGAAGTTGAGTTACAGTGGCTCGAGAGAAGAAGGGGTATAGGTGGATTGATGACCATAGTTTTGACAGATGGACATAGTTTGGGGTAGGTCAAATTGTTGAAAATGAGGGAATGTTGGTGGAAGATTAGATGGAAGGATGATGTCTGGAAATTCATCTTGAAGAGGAGATTTTGTGGAGATGGAGGTAGTAAAAGATTGAATGTGGGGAATGATGTAGGCTGATCTAGATGAGTAGATGTTGAGGGAATATCATCAATGTCTAATGGTATAGGAGATTGAGGAGGTAGAGATGGTGTATCCTCAGAAATATAGATAGGTGATTGTGGTTGAGATGGTGAGACTGGAGGAGTGGAGGTAGAAGGTTGTTTAAGTGGAGTTGATGAAGGAAATACGGAATGAGGTGGAGATGGAGGAGGAGCAGAAGCTTCTTCTGGGGTTGGAGAAATGGTTGTTTCAGCCCTGGTGTTCTCAAAAGCAATCCTAGAGGAAGAGTCCCTGGAGGGCTTAGGGATAGTCCTCTCCCATCTACCAAATAAGGCAGAGGTAAGCCTCTTAGGGGCATTGATGAAACTGGTCTGGGAGACCAATAAATCTAGAGCCTTTGCCTAGAGGAAGACTCCAAGAATCCTTCCTAAACTGACATACTTCTTGTTAATTTTCTTCTTAATCAAATCAAACAAAATACCTCACTAGTTCACTGACTTTTGGTTAACTAAGGCATACATCTAATGAAATTGGTGACTGGAGATATGATCATGAGCAGAGTGTTTTCCTAATAACACTTTACCAACAACATACCCCAAAAATCTATACTCTATAGATAAATTTTTCTTAACGAGGTGGTTAGGGTTTCCTGCAGTATGGCCTAACCTTTCTAGCATCTCATCAAATTCACTGCTAGATAACTTTATTTCGTCTATACCATTAACAAATCTAAATAATTCAGTTAAAATTTCTTGAGAGAGAGGAATCAGGTTACCAGATATTGTTCCAATGAGAACTGGTGTCTCCTGAATCTTGGCTGTGAAAACCCATTCTCTTATCTCTGTTACTATAAGTTTGATCCTAGTAGTCATGAGTTTCTGTAACTACTAAGCCTCGAAAAGCCGTAAGATATTCTGGAAGACTTGATCTGAATGGCTGAAGGAATCGATGTCTATGTCAAAGCCGACATCGAATTTTATTCCGGAGAGAGTCGCCGCCGAAATCGCCATTATCTGCAAAAGCAAAAAAATATCAAGTGCAAAAGAACTAGAAAGCGTGGGATGGAGTTCGGAAAAAACCTAATTATAGGTTTTCAGAAGGAGAAACGACGAACTCCATCCTGCGAAAAAGAAAATCTTCGAACTCAGTTCTACGAAAATTCTCATAAAGAGATAAAAATAGTCGACCTAAGTTAGCAGAGCGGGAAAACAGATCGTCGATCTCCGTTCGACGAAATATTTTCAGAAATAAATTCATCGCTCTCCGTTTGACGAAAAGATTTCACAAAGAGATTTCGTCGATCTCTGTTCGATGAAAAAACTCAAGAAGAGTTCACAGATCGTCAATCTCTATTCGATGAAAAGTGATAAATTCTTTAGACCTCAAACAGAAATCAAATTAGACCTTCTCCATTAATCATACCTAGCTGATTAAGGAAGAACATATGTTTCTTCTCATCTAAAGGCTTAGTGATAATGTCTGCTCTTTGTAAATTAGTAGAGATAAAGACAAGGTTAATTTTATTTTTGTCTACACAATCTCTAATGAAATGATGTCTAATTTATATATGATTGGTTCTACTATGATGCACTGGATTTTTCGTAATGGAAATTGCACTGGTACTATCACAAAATATAGTTGAATTATTTTGATTGAGACCATAATCCAGGAGTTGGTTTTGAATCCATAATATTTGTGAATAACTGCCTGGTGCAATGTATTCAACTTCTATAGTTGAAGTGGACACAAATGTTTATTTCTTACAAAACCAAGACACAAGACTATCACCAAGGAACTAGCATGTTCCTGATGTGTTTTTCCCGTCAACTCTACATCTAGCAAAGTCAGCATCTGAGAATTTATTTAATTCAAATTCTGACTCAGTTGGATACCAGAGTCCTAAATTTTGGCAACCCTTTATATATCTCAAAATTCTTTTAAGTAAAATAATAAGGTGAGATTCTTTTGGGTTCACTTAGAACCTTGCATAAAGACATGTAGCAAACATTATATCTATCCTACTAGCTGCGAGATACAACAAGGACCCAACAATAGCCCTATATATTTTCTGATCAACTGGCTTGCCCTGTTCATTAGAATCAATCACAACATTGGAAGCCATGAGTGTTTTCATAGCTGAGGCATCAGACATCCCAAATCTTTTAATTAGATCCTTAGCATATTTAGATTAGGAAATTAAAATACCATTAGGGAATTGCTTTACTTGAAGACCAAGGAAGTAGGAAATCTCACCCATGCTACTCATTTCAAACTTATAATGCATTAGGTCAGAAAACCTTTAGCATAGTTTGGAATTAGTAGAACCAAAAATGATGTCATCTACATATATTTGTACTAACAAAATTTTATCTTTATGATGCCTGAAAAATAAAGTACTATCTACAATGCCCTTGAGAACTTATGCTCTAAAAGAAAGCTAGCTAGGGTCTCATACCAAGCTCTTGGAGCTTGCTTTAAACCATAAAGAGCTTTATGCATTTAAAAACAAAAGAGGGATGAGTTGGAGAGATAAAACCTGGTGGTTGCTCCACATAGACTTCCTCTTTGAGTACACCATTAAGAAAGGCACTCTTGACATCCATTTGATAGACTTTGAATATCTTGTACGCTGTATAAGCAAGAAATATCCAGATAGCTTCCAGCCTTGCTATATGGGCAAAGGTTTGGTCATAATTAATTCCTTCCTCTTGGGAAAAGCCTTGAGCTACCAATCTTGTTTTGTTCCTTACAATTACTCCTTGTGCATCCAATTTGTTCCTGAAGACCCATTTAGTTCCATTGACTGGGTAGTCTTTAGGTCTTGGAACTAAATCCCAAACTCTGCATATCTTAAATTGATTGAGTTCCTCTTACATTGCAATAATCTAGTGGGGATCTTGATCTGCATCTTTGATGGATTGAGGTTCAATCTGAGATATGAAGCAAGCATGCAACAAATCTTGGTTGAGTTGATGCCTTGTTTGTACACCAACTGATATGTCTCCAATCAATTGATATATAAGATGATCTCTAAGTGTGACAAGATCAGTAGGAGGAGTTGGTTCATCAAAAGCTTGGTGAATTAATTCCTCCTGTGGAATTATGTTAGTTGTTGTAGGTTCAGCAATTATTTCAATAGTTTCTTCTTCACTCTCTTCATCAATCTGTGGAGAGGAATGTTATATAACCTCTTGGGTGAGGTTTAAGTCATCTAATTTCTCACACAGAAGGGGTACCTGCAATATATCTCTGGTAGAAGAAACCTTCTCCTTGTAAAACATGTTAGCTTCTTCAAATGTTATAGGAACAAATTCTTCCATTTTTAAAGTTAATTTATTGAAAACCCTATAAGCCTTGCTGACTTGGTAATATCCAAGAAAAATTTCCTCTGTAGCTTTAGCTTTAAACTTTCTAATATGTTTCTTGTTATTATTGTGAATGTAACATCTACAGCCAAAAACTCTAAAATAATCTATTTTAGGTTGCTTCCCTTTGAGCAATTCATAAGGAGTCTTACCCTTAAGTTTAAGTACTAAACTTCTATTCAGAACATAGTTTGATGTGCTTACATCCTTTGCCCAAAGGATAGGGGAAAATAAGCATCTGCAAGCAATGTCCCTGCAGCTTCAATGATGGTTCTATTTTTTCCTTTCTGCTACCCAATTTTGTTGAGGAGTTCTATGAGCAGAGAAGCAATACCTGATACCTTACTTCTCATAGAATTCTTACATAAGAAGAGATTCAAACTCAATACCATGATCATTTCTGATCAATACACTTAGAGTAGAGTACTCAATCATTATGATCCTTAGAAAGTCTGTAAGAAATTTGAAGTTATCTGACTTGTTTCTCAAAAAGAACACCAAAGTGAATCTAGAGAAGAAGTCAATAATAACTAAAGTATAGGATTTCTCTCCCAAGGTTTGTACTGCAATGGGTCCAAAGGGATCCATATGTAGCAAGTATAGAATCCTGGGTGAATCACTCTTATTAATAGATTTAAATCTATTTTTAGTTGGCTTGCCTAATTGACAAGCCATGCAGAGACTTTCCATCTTATAGGGGCCCAGGAGGCAATCTTCTAATAAGGTTTTCCCTAGATAATTTAGCAATATTTCTTAAGTTTACATGTCCTAGTCTTTTATGCCATAAATCATTATTATTACTAATCTGATTGAACAAACAAATTCCTGAACAAGATGACTTGAAATTAACTACATAAATATTTTCTTATCTAAGTCTAGTTAAACCAGTTTTGATATATATTGAAGAAATAATACAGGAAGATTGGTTAAAAGATACCTGATAACCTGATGCGTGGAAAATACAGCAAGCACACCCGTCGCACAAGTAATAAAGTTTGGGAATAAATCCCCGAGTGTCGGTCTCTTGAGGAACACAGTAAGGGATGAGTTAATGTCGAGGAGGACTTGAGATTGAAGTCCTCAGGTCGGCTCAAAAAGGGGGTGGGGGTTTGATTGTTGCGGAAACAGGAAGTAAAATCTACAAGCTACTCCTATGCAACGCCACTATGCGATGCTTCGCCAGGCGGGATGGAAACTACACGGGCCGCGATGCACCGAATCGCTTGGCGGATGGACGAGTAGGCTAGCGGATGAGGTGGTTAGAATGGCGGAATGAGGGTCGTGAGCACCTCTTCGCAACGCACGCCACTAGCAATTGCTAGTGCGGCAAGGGTGGATGGTGGAGGATGGAATATGGCGCACCTCAAGTAAATATAACAAAAACACTAACTCACATAGACATGAATAAGAGTAAATGTTAAATACAAATAAGCATTCTTCATCAATACTTGGAAAATAACTAAGCTAACAACAACAAGAGGAAGATGTGTGCGAATCGACCGAATCCGAAGCCTTATTGAGGGTTCACGGTTGGAATCCCGGGTTGTCAATCCGAGTCCAAGCTCGGTCCTCAACTGCGTCCGGGGTAGAGGAGGCTGTCACTCACTCCCAATGGACCCGTCTTCTTCGTTGAAATGACCCGGTAGATTGCGGCTCCAGCTCCTCCTAGCTTGATGGATAAAGCTCGGTCAAAACTCCGCTTGAAGCTTGGGGATGAAGGAGGAGGCCGAGGGGATGCTCCGGCTTTGATTTGGCGTTGAAGGATTGCCCGGAGCAACTCCCTATGGTGGGGGATGATGGAGGGCGGCGAAATCCCTCTTCGGAGCAGAAAACGGCGGAAAATTGCGGAAAGGGGCGATCTCCCCAAATTAGGGCGAAACCAGCGTATTTATAGATTGCAGAATAAACAGCGCGCACGACCACTGACGCACGACCAGTGGTCGTGCACGAACAATGTTAGCGCCCGTGCGGCCAGAACCTATAGAGCCTGCAGTAAGAAATTAAAGAACGCGCACGATCAGTGATCGTGCGAGGCAAGCTGATGATCGTGCGAAAAAGATAGAACTTTGCAAAAAGGGCCATGACTGCGCACGACCGGCAGCGCACGAGCAGTGATCGTGCGCGGTATGGCAAGTGATCGTGCGGAAGGTTCAAGACAGAGATTTCACAAATGAGGTCAGGCTGCGCACGATCAGTGATCGTGCGCCAAGAGGTCGATGGTCGTGCGTGGGTAAAAACGCATGACCACTGACTCCTTTGCCAAAAAATAGTGAAACGCCTATCCCGAATGCCCTCACGATCCCCAAACCTGCAGGAAAACTGCACGGGACATCGATCTTGACAGCCACAGCAAGCAATAATAATCATAGCAAGAATGAAATACACACACACACACAGAAATAGGCTAAAAAGGGTGCACAAGACATGGAAAACCGTAGCGAACCAAAAGGAGTGCAAATGACGCTAAACGGTGTGCAAAGACAAGAAAATAAGCCTAGATGAGTCCGGAAATAGGTATATAAAGAGGACTCATCACACCCCCAGACTTAACTGTTTGTGCGTCCCGAGCAAACACAACCTAAGCAGACAAGGAAAAAGAGCTAGCTAACAAAGAAATTGCAGAATGGAGTACCATGCGAAGTCGCATGACCGCGTGCATAAAAATATAGTAGAGGAAATTCTTAAGTATACAAAATATTTTATATTTTTCACAATGCGTATCAAAAAGTTATTACTACTCAAAAATTGAATCACGGTGAATCATCCGGTCCTACGCAGGAAGAAAGTTGGCAGGCCACTAAGGTGAGCTTTGCCAAAGATCGGGGCTCAGGATCACCTCCAAAGGAATCCACCAATGTCGGGGACCATACGCTTGCCAGTTCACACTCTCTCCACGGCACTAGGTCGACTCAAGCGCGAATCCGTAGGACTTTAGGATAAAATGGGGCTTAGGTTACGGTGAGGTAAACAAAGATAAACAGGAAGGCTATGCACCTAACCCAAATGAGCTAGCCTAAAACAAAAGAATCCAACCGCTAACCCCAAAATATAAACAAGTACAACACACCCCCAGACTTAATTTTTACAACATGGGTGTGTGCACCGCCTACTCTAAATCCAAATTATCTCAAATAAAGATTTTCAATCAAACTTCTTTTTTTTCTCTTTTCCTTTTCTCTTTTTCTCTTTTTCAAATATTTTTCTTTTAAATATTTTCTTTTTCTTTTTACAAAATCAGCACATTTTTCTTTTGGGCACAACCACATATCACAAATACGAATCACCACATCACAACCCAACATAAAATGTAAATTACTAAAGCTCGAATTGGGTGTGCGACTAGGATCGGTTATGAGGCTTTGGCGAAAATAGTGGAGCTGAATCAAAAGGAAGGGTAGGCATAAAGGGGCTAGCAAGGGCGATGTTAGGAATGGGTACAAAGCTCAACCGGGCCAAAAGGTGGCCTACATCACTCTCACGCTAGACTAACCATGCACCAATGCTTCGAGAGTAGCTTGGGGCAAGTTCTTAGCAACCGAGAAAGATAATCCTTCCTCCCGACTCAAGCAATACGAGTCTAGTGGCGGCTACACACATTCCTACGCTACCGTTTGATTCGCACCGGATTCACCAACTTTTGAGTAGAATAAGAAATATGTACGCAAATAGAAAAATATAGAACTATAAGCATACGAAAAAAATTAAATCTACACAAATTTCTATACAAAACGAGAGCAGTTGACTAGAAACACAGCGAGGCCAACATTTTACTCCGTCGCACAATCCTAAACTAGCACAGAAATTTTCCAAATCTAACAAAGATACAAGTTCAACTCGTGGCACACTAACAGCTAAGCTCGTGCTCATATGGGTGTAGTGGTGTGCGATGCAATGAACATAAACAAAATAAAATACGAAAAGCTTCTAGTATGCAAAAGAAATGTGCACGTGCAAAAGGTAAACATGCTCTCCCCTAGACTTAAACTAAACAACACATCAAATGATAGAGAAATTAAAATCAGAATGAGCTAAGGGAAGAGGATACCCAATGCTCAGCTAGTGAGCATACCAGAAGACGCGTGGAAAGTAGAAGCAGGCCCGCCAAACGAAGAATCGCAACCTCGCCAGAATGAATTCACAATGGAAACCTGCAGGGGTGTGCTCCGCAAAAACAAAACAAAAGAAAAACAAAATACATATAAATTCTAAACTAAGCTAGACATAAAAAGTAAAATGCAGAAATTTAAGATAACTACTGGGGTTACTGTCATCCCAGCAAGACTTATTCAAAGCAGAAAAGCCTTAGCTAATGGGCCTATGGAAGAGAAGATGAACAGGTAACTGTTCCAATATCCGTTGCGGTAACGGGTACCGATACGGCGATAGAATAGTTACCCCTCTACCTAGATAATAATACCTGAAAAGCTCAGGTAGAGGAAGCAGGAAATAAGATGAGGAGGCGACCTGGTCCTCGCTCATCTCATCACAAAAAGAATCCTTGCCTAGCAAGGGGTCATCCCACACAGGTGCGTAGGAGTCAACGGCTTGAGCACAAGGCTCATCGTCATCCCAGCACACCAACGGAGAATCAACTCGCACAGGCTCAGATATGGAAGGGGGATCAAGGAATAAAAGAGAAGAAGGACAAAAATAATCAGAAATTGGGGGAGTGATCCCGGTATCACCCCCAGTAGGATCCAAACAATGATCATCGTCAGTGTCATATGAGTCGTATTGGGGAGAATCCAAGAACTCGAAGTCCGCGGTGGAAAGGGGGATCGCCTCGTCAGATAGGGAGGTGCAAACCTCCTCATCCGAAAGGTAATACTCCTCGTCCCACCGGGGTGCGTCATAGTGGTCCGAAGATCCACATTCTCCATCGGAGATAGTAGAATCATCATCCCACATCAGCACAACCTCAGGCACTGAATCATCCACAATAACGGCCTCATCAGCCGACTCACAAGAAAAAGGAGTAGAAAACTCCGGCAAATACTGCGTAGGGGCAAAGCTGCTCTCAAAATCAGGCATAGAATGCGCAGGCCCCTTCGCAACATCATCCGCAGATACCACCCCGTCGACGACCGGAACAATCTCATCGTCCCATACAGGATCGTCCATGAGTTCCCGATCCACTCCTTACGGCTAACATCCGAGTGAGAGTGATCACTCAAAGGAAGCTCATAAAAAGGGGTTGAGGAACCCATGAAGGAACTATATGCGGCGAGAGATTCTTCCGTAATCTCAACAGGCAATGATCGAGCAAGGTGCGCCATGTCAGTGTATGGGCCAGGCAACACCCTGGTAGGCCCATCCACAGTAGTCTCCCGCGAACAGGGGACTGCTACGGATGTGTCCACAGAGGTAGAAGGCTTGCACAAGCGAGGGCAATCCTTCAACATATGGCCCACACCTTGACATAGAATACACCGAAAACAGTGCTCGGCATTAGAAACAGCCATGACATCGATGCAACTCCGCAAAGCGTCAAAACTATGGCACTCAGCAGCAGAATCCATCGCGAACAGAAATATTTACCGGAAATTACTACACACAAGAATAAAACAACTCGGATCTACAATATTAAAAAAAACAAGGAAGGGACAGAAAAAATAAAGTGAACAATTTCAAAAACTAAAATAAAGACAAAACAGTGTATGAACAAATGGACAAGGGCGACTATCTCGCATCTACCTCTTCAAAAACTCAAACGACTGTGTTCCCCGGCAACGACGCCAAAAACTTGATGCGTGGAAAATACGGCAAGCGCACCGGTCGCACAAGTAATAAAGATTGGGATTAAATCCCCGAGTGTCAGTCTCTTGAGGAACACAGTAAGGGATGAGTTAATGTCGAGGAGGACTTGAGATTGAAGTCCTCGGGTCGGCTCAAAAAGGGGGGGGGGGGTTTGATTGTTGCGGAAACAGGAAGTAAAATCTACAAGCTACTCCTATGCAACGCCGCTATGCGATGCTTCACCAGGCGGGATGGAAACCACACGGGCCGCGATGCAACGAATCGCTTGGCGGATGGATGAGTAGGCTAGCGGATGAGGTTGTTAGAATGGCCGAATGAGGGTCGTGAGCACCTCTTCGCAACGCACGCAACTAGCAATTGCTAGTGCGGCAAGGGTGGATGGTGGAGGATGGAATATGGCACACCTCAAGTAAATATAACAAAAACACTAACTCACATAAACATGAATAAGAGTAAATGTTAACTACAAATAAGCATTCTTCATCAATACATGGAAAATAACTAAGCTAACAACAACAAGAGGAAGATGTGTGCGAATCGACTGAATCCGAAGCCTTATTGAGGGTTCACGGTTGGAATCCCGGGTTATGAATCCGAGTCCAAGCTCGGTCCTCAACTACATCCGGGGTAGAGGAGGCTGTCACTCACTCCCAATGGACCCGTCTTCTTCGTTGAAATGACCTGGTAGATTACGGCTCCAGCTCCTCCTAGCTTGATGGAGAAAGCTCGGTCAAAACTCTGCTTGAAGCTTGGGGATGAAGGAGGAGGCCGAGGGGATGCTCCGGCTTTGATTTGGCGTTGAAGGCTTTCCCGGAGCAACTCCCTATGGTGGAGGATGATGGAGGGCGGCAAAATCCCTCTTCGGAGCAGAAAACGATGGAAAATCGCGGAAAGGGGCGATCTCCCCAAATTAGGGCGAAACCAGCGTATTTATAGATTGCAGAATAAACAGCGCGCACTACCACTGACGCACGACCAGTGGTCGTGCGCGAACAATGTTAGCGCCCGTGCGGCCAGAACCTGTAGAGCCTGCAGTAAGAAATTAAAGCACGCGCACGATCAGTAGCGCACGATCAGTGATCGTGCGAGGCAAGCTGATGATCGTGCGAAAAAGACAGAACTTTGCAAAAAGGGCCATGACTGCGCACGACTGGTAGCGCACGAGCAGTGATCGTGCGCGGTATGGCAAGTGATCGTGCGGAAGGTTCAAGACAGAGATTTCACAAATGAGGCCGGGCTGCGCACGATCAGTGATCGTGCGCCAAGAGGTCGATGGTCGTGCGTGGGTAAAAATGCACGACCACTGACTCCTTTGCCAAAAAATAGTGAAACGCCTATCCCGAATGCCCTCACGATCCCCAAACCTGCAGGAAAACTGCACGGGACATCGATCGTGGCAGCCACAGCAAACAATAATAATCATAGCAAGAATGAAATACACACACGCACATAGAAATAGGCTAAAATGGGTGCACAAGACATGGAAAACCGTAGCGAACCAAAAGGAGTGCAAATGACGCTAAACGGTTTGCAAAGACAAGAAAATAAGCCTAGATGAGTCCGAAAATAGGTATATAAAGAGGACTCATCATAACCTTCATCACATAATTGGCTTATAGATATCAGGTTATGTTTTAGACAACTCACATAGTCTACCTTTCTGAAGGTGATAGCTCCAACTTTGACATTCCTATAACCTTCTGTTTGGCCATAATTGGAGTCTCGAAAGATCACCTTTGTTCTAAGCTTTGGCTTATAGTTAGTTAAGTTGTCCTTGTTTCCTGTCATATGCTTTGAACACCCGCTATCCAAGTACCACTATTCCTCTGTGGTAGGATAGTTCTTCACCTGCAAAAAAAAATAGATCAGGTGTTCTTGACCCAGGTAACATAGGGTCCTTGATTATTTTCAAATTTAAAACTAGAAGTATATGAAAATTCTTGTTGACTCTTATATCCTAAAGGATGAAATCTCCTAGGTGGAATTATCCACTGGGTAAAGGGGTTAACAAAGTCTCTTGGTTGATTAAAGTTTATGAAATAATTTAAGTTTTTGTTAAAGTTAACTGGGTTCGACGAATTCTGAAAGGTTCGTTGATCTACGTTCGATGAATAGTGATGAGTTCGTCGAACTCCGCTCAGAGAATGAAAGTATTCATTTTCTGTGCCCCAATTTCATCGATCGGGGTTTGATGATACATATTGATTTCTTCGATTGCAGTTCGAAGAAAAATTATATGAAAAATCTGCGTTCACAGTTCGTCGATCTGAGTTCGACAAACGATATACATTTCGTCGATCTGGGTTCGACGAAAACTGTTGAACATTTTTTTTATTAAAGTTTTTCTTTTTCTTTCTCTTTTCTTTAGGTTTCTGAAATACTTCAATTTGTTGGTTATTTTCATCTAATTTTTATTTTCCTTTTTCAGATATAAATTTAATAGGAGTTGAAAGAATATTTTTCTTTAGAAGATAAGGTTGGCTTGATGAAGCACCTAAGCCCTGTTTGGATTAAGCCTGGCATTGACAGTGCTTGATATGTCCATCAATTTGATGCTTCTCCCATTCGAGGATTCTTCAAATTGCTTAGCCTCATTTAGTTCAATTTTTAATGAAATGATTTGTTCAGAAGCTATATCTAGTTCATCTTTTAATTTTATGTTTTCAGAAAACAAATTATCATATTCAATTAATTTGTCTCTGAGAAGTTTTATTTTCTTCTCAGATTAAATTAAGTCATTGCATAGTAACTTAAATTCAGTTTTAAAATGTTCTGATGTAAAATCAAAGAAGGATATTACCTGATCCTCTTCTGACTCAGAATCCTCAGCTTTTGATGGATTGCTTGATGCATTGATAGCCATCAAACAAATCTCTTTGGCTTTGGCCTCTTCTTCATCTTCACTGGAGCTGGAATATGAAGACTCTTTTTCAGATTCACTCCAAGTCTCAGCAATAAAGCCTTTTTCCTTCTTCTTATGCTTGATGGAAGAAGGCTTGCTATAGTGCTTATTGGAGTCCTTGTCTTTCCTTTTATCCTTCTTCTACTTCCCTGGGCAATCAGGTAGAATTTGTCCAGGCTTCCTGCAACTATAGAAAACAATTTCCATGGTAGGATTCTTTTCATACCTTGGCTTGTCTTCATTCCTTGTTGACCTTCTTCTGAAGTTTTTCTTAGCCATTTTGAAGAATCTTTTTGCTAAGAGACTCATCAACTCTTCATTTCCTGGTAGTGCTTCTGATTCTTCAGATGTATTAAATGTAATACTTTGGTACTTTCTTTCTTAGGTAGCAGTCTTCTGTTCAGCTGCTTCTCAAGTCTTTATAAGCTGCTCATAAGACTTGAGCTTGCCTAACAAAGACTTAGTAGAAATTTCATTTAGGCTTCTGGCCTCCTTGATTGGCTAGATCCTAGAGTCCCATGTGCTAGGGAAGTCCATAAGGATCTTATCATTGATCTCAGTCAGTGATATGTTCGTGTCCAGGTTCTTCAGTTCATTGATGATCAAGCTGAGTATGTTGTACATATCGACAACTGACTCTGACTCTTCTTTCTTGAAGTTCTCATATTGGGAAATGAGATGAGATCTTCTATCTTTTCTTTCATCAGCTGATCCTGCTACCATTTGGTTGAGGGAATCCCAAATAGCTTTTGCTGATGTACACTCAGCAACCTTCTGGAAAATATCATCTGACATTGTTTGTGCCAAAATGTTCATTGCTTTGGCATCAGCAACCTTTGCCTTTTTTTGTGCATCACTCCACTCAGGTGGTGGAACTATAGTTGTATCTGATGTAGTAGTCACTAGAAGTGGGGGACCTGTCAAAATTGAATTGTAAATATCTTCATCAATTGAATTCATATATAACCTAATCCTTGCCTTCCAAAGTGCAAACTTATTAAGGTTTCACACTGGAGGTCTGGTGCTTGAGTATTCCTTATTATGTGCCATAAAATAAAATAGACACTAGAGATAATAAGATCTATCAAAGATCTTTTGGTTCAGGTGTTAGGTTGTGAAACCAAATGACCACCCTATGATACCAATTGAAATTGAGGGATAGATCTATCTTAACTCTAGAGGGGGGGGGTGAATAGAGTATTTTAAAAATTTTATTAGTTTTTATAGCGAAATTAAAATAAGTGATATCTATATGCATAGAGAGAAATAAAAACAAAGAAAATCACAGCACAACAAATAAAAGATTCGAGCAACTCAGAGGACACAAAAAATTTATAGTGGTTCCCCTAAACTTGGGTAAATCCACTCTTCTATCACCCTGGTAGGAATCCACTAACAGGTTTTTTATCAGGTGCCTTGCCACCATAGGTTTTTGCTAAGGTGCCCTGTCACCATAAGATCTATTTCAAGGGAGATCTCACAACCATTTGAGCTTTTGACCAGGTGACCAAAAACCAAACAAGGTCTTTTGATCAGGAGACTTGACAACCAAAGGAATAACTTTTGAAGGGAGTTAAAAACCCTTTGTACAGGAAAGTTAAAAATAAAATTATTTTGTCTTCTCTTTCTCAAATCACTGATAAGACAAGTGGATGTTGTTCTTGTCAAAGCTCCACCTGAGATGTAGAAGAGTTCAGGAGAATGAGGACTTTGCTCAGGGTGTAGGCCTTTAGATTGAAGAAGATCTTCAGGAAACTTTTAGACTAATGAAGATTGTTTGTCTCTTGAAAGTCCTGAAGAAAAACTAAAGAAGACTGAAAATGTATGAGAGCTGTGTTCTTCTTTCAGTTTTTTGTATGCATAATTAATTAGCTTTTGTATATTCTATTACTGCAATCTTCTGAAAAATGTCTTTTATATTCCTTGCAGAAATCAGCCTTTGAATTTTAAATCCTATCTTTGATTGATTGCAGAAAATCTAGGGAGTTGAACGGATAGAAAAATTCTTAAATGAATTTCCTCAACTATCCCAGTAAATAAGTCAAGTAATAACTTTATGAAATCTATAATTAATGTTGCCATGGAACGACTATATTCATAAGAATATTAAGCATTAATTACCAGAGTATTACAGACCTAGTATGATATAATTTGAAAAACTTCTGCCTTAGACGGACTGAAATCATCATAAGATAGTTGAACTAAATCTGAGAGAATATAGTCGAACTCAACAAATTTCTTCTACCTGAGATCCATTATCTTCGAACTAAAGATAACAGACAAGAGGTAGAAGATCGTAGAACGGAGCTCCAAATTTTTTGAGCTGAGAAGACACTTCATCGAGCTGAGATTCTGGTATAAGCTCACAGATCGTCGACCTCAGCTGAACTTTCATCGAGCTTAGCTTAGAGAAGAAACTCTGAGTTCGTCGATCTGAGATCGACGGTCGTCGAGCTGAGTTCAACTATCGTCGAGTAGAACTTCTGAAGTCTTTAAAACTGCTTGTCTCTAAATTCTCGAGTCTCTGAAGTTTTCGGAATGCAGGTTCAATAGGCTAACCTAATAAGACTAACCTTAACCTTAGAAAAAACAAATGACCCTAGGCTATACATGTTGGATCAACAAACCTAATAGTGAACCTAGCCCAAATCAACCCTAAACAAGGTGGGGTTCCAACACAACAATAATAAGAAGCAACAACGACTTTAAAATATCGGAGTACACGAAATTTCCTAAAGGGTACAACATGAGTCTCTCAAAACTTATATCAGTCACCGAAGGTAGCGAAGGTATCTTTATATCAGGCCATGTTGCCTTAGCCTAGAAGCCCTCCTGCAAAACCTGCTGCTTGTGAGGCTCCATCCGCTTGATGTCCTCCTGAAATAATAGTTGTAGCAATCGTTAGTCATAATGACTAAGTGGCTATCTCATCCTCTCACCCCGGCGGCGCTTAGCCACCAAGTAGGGGAAAAAGAAGGTACAATATATATATATATATATAAGCAGTAATAACAAGTAGGTGGTATATCTCTACATATCAAGAGTAGTAATTGCAATAGTGTACAACATTATTATCAACATTCCATTATGGAAATTCTACACAAGCAATATCATTCCATTAGAGCATATAGATCTACAACAGAAAAGTAAATTAACTTATAAAAATTCCTATATAGATTTATAAGTTAAGGATCAGCCTAATAGTAAAGTAACTCATCATATAAGAGTGCTCATACAAACTTATACGATAAGGATCTAATGCGGTGCAATGTAATGTTTTGAATGTAATATGATGATACACCCATGTTGACACACACACACACACACACTCCTATGTCGACATAGACTTATAGTTCCCTTTTTTCATGCAGGTGGCTAACCTCTCAGGCATCATCTGTCGTGGCTACACGGTGACAGTGAAACGGACTTTCCACTACTTGGAAGACATCCACACAACCAAGCCTAGGCCTTTGTATGCCTCAATTCTAAGAACACAATAATGGAGCCTCTGCGTACTATAACTCGGAGTGGTCTCTAATAGATGTGCACCAAGAACACAACTCAAATTGGCCAACCATCGTGGCATGGAAGGAGACTATGGGAGCATTTCACCAAAGGACTAAGCCCAACCGCCAACTTGGCACGGAAGGAGCCCAAGGAATGAGCACCAAGGACCAAGCCCAACCGTCCAAAGTCTATCTATCAACTCATGTTGGTTTGACGACTGACAAGCCCGTAGACCTGCCACACTATCCTAAACCCAAGATTATGACACTGCATGTCAACTCACACCGTATGCATATTCACATGGCCTTTTGTTGGGATTTGTCTCCACAATACCTCAGATTTGTGGGAAGTCAGACCCGGAACTAAGATGAATTAAGTTGTATTTGATATTGTGTTTAAGTTACTTGTCCGCAGGACTCTATTGCCAAGTGTAGACCAATGTCAGTCTATAGTGGGTCATCAAACACAGGACCATACAATGTAATCCCTCATTGTGTGATCCAAGGTGTTGACTCACGTATAGTCTCTCTATTGGGATACACTTCATCTAGATGCACTTGGACTCATGGACAAAGAAGGATAGAAGACCTAATTCCAAGGATTCTACTAAGTCCACATACTCGAGTAATATACTCCATATACTCGAGTAGGTGACTTAGTACTCGAGTAGTTGACTTAAGCATACTCGAGAAAAAAAATCCCTTTTACTTAAGTATATTAGTGTATACTCGAGTAGATCTTCATATACTCGAGTGAGTAAATTTATATATACTCGAGTAAATGGTTTGATACTCGAGTAGGTCTAAGTTATATACTCGAGTAAAGGATTCTGTTGTTATCTGGAAATTATCCTAAGTATACATACTCGAGTACTCCTTTGGTATACTCGAGTAGGTTACTTGTTACTCGAGTAGGTTAACTCTCTTACTCGAGTAGTCCTCGAGTTACTCGAGTAGATGCTTTATTTACACTCGAGTAAGCCTGGACTGGATATATAAAGGAATTTCTCTAAGTCTATATACTCGAGTAGACTCTCTACACTCGAGTAATAGCTCAGATACTCGAGTAGTTGACTTCCTCTGTTATACTCGAGTAAACTGTCTTCCAAGTACTCGAGTACCTCCTTTCTATCTACTCGAGTAACACCATCCTTTTATCCTGAGAATTCCTCTAAGTAGATATACTCGAGTAATCAACTTCTTTATACTCGAGTAGATCTTTTCTGTCACTCGAGTAGTTGAACCCAGATACTCGAGTATATTGAAACTCTTTCACTCGAGTATGCTTCTCTTCTAGTTACTCGAGTAGCAGATATACATATACTCGAGTATATCATTTCCTCTCATGTATATGACTCTGATTTTTCCTGAAAATCGCTAAGACCCGAATTCCAAAGTAATTTTTGAATTCCTCTTTTCTGATTGGTCCACGTATCATCGTTAATTACGATTATGACCGTTATCAGTCTCCTATAAAAGGGATACGTGATTAGACCTAACCAAAATAAGAAAAAGAAAAGGAATTATCAGAGAATAAGTTTTTCGAGATCTACAAGCCGCCGCCGTCGACATCATTACCTCTCGGAAAAGTCTGAATCACTGAAGCCGCCGCCGCCGCCGTTGATCTTCATCGTGCTCGTGCTGAGTTTCTGATTCCTGATTCAGATCAAAGTTTTCTTCTTCTGATCGTGATCAAGTTTTGCTTCTCATCATCTTCTACATCCGATCGGGAGAAGTCAAAGAAGTTTTCAGATCTAGGGTTGCCGTGTTCTTCTTCGATCTTTCTGAAAAAGCCACAACAACAAAGAGGAAGATCAAGGCCGATCTATTCAGATCTGAGAATTCACTGTTTGTATTATTTGAGTTATATTTCAAACATCTTTATTGTAGGAGAAATTCTCTCCGAGGTTTGTAGGAAGTTTTAATCTTCCGAGTGTAGATCCATTTTGGGATCGAGTTTTGTAGGAACGTTGTTCCGAGGTGTAGGATCGTTTTGATCCGAGATAGTGGAGTAGCCAAGTCTAGTGGTTTACTAGATTGGTGAGGGAAGTGGACGTACCCAATGTTGGGGAACCACTATAAATCTTTTGTCATCTGTGATTGCTTGGTATTGTGCTGTGCTGGTTCCTTAAATTTTTATTCCGCAAATAGACGCACATCTCACCTATTCACCCCCCTCTAGGTGATTTAGGTAGACAACTTCCTCTCTCAATTGGTATCAAAGGGGGAGGTTGATTGTTAAGAGGTTAACACCTTGATCTGATCCCACCCGAGTTGTCTTTTGAGAAATATCAAGCATGAGTAAGACTAAAGATTTTGCCAAGCTTCCCATTTGCACCAAGAATAATTTTCCTATGTGGAAGGAAAGAGTTAGGTTCTTCATGGAAGCTGTGGATCCTCGGATCTTCATGATTGTTGAAGAAGGTCCGCATGTTCCTATGGTTGCCTCTACTATAGACTCATCCAAACAAGTTCCTAAGAAGCTGATGGACTTGGATAAAGATGAGATTGCACTTGTCTCCCTCGATAAGAAAGCCAAAAATATAATAGCAAGTGCAGTCGATGACTCAATGCTGCAGAATCTCATCCATTGCAAATCTGCCAAGGAGATGTGGCAATCCCTGGTGACTCTGATGGAAGGCACTGAAGAAGTGAGGGATGATCGGAGATCCCTTCTGAATCAAAAGTATGAAGCCTTCCGGCAAGGTCACAAGGAAGCCATAGCTGACACGTTCGAGAACTTTTTCAAGATAGTGAACGGCCTAAGAGTTTATGGCCGAGTCTTCACCAACGGAGAACTGAATGACAAATTCCTAAGATCCCTAACCAAGGAATGGGATAACAAGGTATGCGCCTTTCGGGAGTTCGGAAGGTTAGCCGAGACGGACCCGCAAAATCTGTTCGGAAAGCTAATGTCCTATGAGCTTCAAATCAATTCTAGAAAAGCTGAAGAAGAGATGAGCAGGTCCGAATCCAAAGAGAAGTCTGTTGCTCTGAAGGCAGACAGCTCAAGGAAGATTAAGGCTAGCTCTCCTACCCCAGCTCCTGAAGCTGATGATGAAGATTCGTCTGAACCAAGCTCTTCTGGCTCGGAGCTATCTGAAGGAGAGTTTTCTCTACTCTCAAGGCAGTTCAAGAAATTCTTGAACAAAAAGAAGCAATGGAAAGGCAAGGATGCCTCATATAGAAGATCACGCAATGATGGTGATCGCCAGAAAAAGAGCTCAAGCAGCCACGACAGGTATGGCTCGAAATCGAATAAACATTATTCCACTGATATTGTTTGTTATTGCTGCAACAAGCCAGGTCACGTCATTGCGGATTGCCCCCATAAGAAGAAAGAGGGCGGCAAGAAAGAAGACAAGAAGTCCTACAACAGGAAGAGGATAGAAAAGAGTTTGTTAGCTAAGAAGAGCAAAACTCTCAGTGACTCCGACTCATCCGAGTCAAGTGCAGAAGAGGAAGAAGCTTACTTTGGGCTAATGGCTCTAACAGACGATGAACAAGTCCCCCAGTTCACTGGGGAGGTAAAATCTCACACCCCTCTTTCGGACTCTGATGATGACAATGAACTAGAGGGCTATCCCTCTGAGGATGAATCAGAACTCATGATACAATATCAGGAGTTACTCAAGGCTTACGACAAATGTCGCCAAGTCGTGAAAACTCCAGCTAGGGAGATAAAATCTCTAAAAGCTTCAGAGAGAAACCTTAGAGAAGAAGTCTCTAAGACTGACTCTCTCAAGGAAGACTTCGATAAATCTATCGAAGAATACAACAAGGCTCTCGGGCACCTTGACCTTAAAGAGAAAATCATCAAGGAATTGGAAGAACAACTCTTGGCTGAGAAGAAGCTTGTAGAAAGCTTCTCGAAGCCTAAGACTGTGCTTCCTATGATTGCTGAATTCTCAGCTAAGGCAAGTGGTGCCGGTCTAGGCCACAAAGGAGCTCCTAGTAAATCTTCTAGGAGAAATAAGGCCAAGAGGAGAAATAAGGCGGCCAAGAAGGCCTCTGCCGAAGAGAAAGGGAAAGCTCCCTTGGAGCCAGTCGCGTTCAAGAAAGTCATCTTTCCTACGAATGATCTTGATTACGAATCCACCTATGGTCACTTTAGCAGGCCTATCCTTGAGAAGCCTAAGACAAGATACCAAGGTTGGACTCGCCTTCGCAACTTTGGTGAGAGCATTTTCAAGGAACCTTATGAGGAGATTCAACTTCAGAGCTATGGACCTTATGTTCATGGTCATAATATTAAGAAGGCACCCAAAGTGAAAGTTGTTGTAGAAAAGCCGAAGATGGAGAAGACTTCATGCACGTGCCATCATCATGAAGCCTCCACATCTAAAAATGCTGCCCCTGTTGGACATCCTCTCGAGGTAGTCAAGCAAGAGAAGATGAGGCAAAGATACAACAAATTTGACTGTTGGTGCTGTGGTAGAGTTGGTCACTTTGCCATCGATTGCTGGTTCAATCCCAAATATGCTGCAACTCCTCAAGTTAGCAACATGAGAATGACCACTCATGAGGCTAATCCTCGTAGGGGGAGTATTCTAACTCGAGACCAAGGACCCAAACTCGTTTGGGTTCCTAAGGCTAAGTGATTATGATTGCAGGTATGTCCAAAGACCGCTAAAATGCCAATCTGGTACTTGGACAGTGGATGCTCTCGGCATATGATCGGGACTAGAAGCCTACTTCAAAACTACTCACCAGTATTGAACGGACCAAAGGACATCTTTGGAGGTTCAGACCGTGGAATCACTAAAGGCTACGGTATGATTACTAACGGTAATGTATCCTTTTCGGATATAGCTTATGTTGAAGGATTGGAACACAATCTCATAAGTATAAGCCAACTATGCGACAAAGGATACATAGTAGAATTCCATGCTGATAAGTGCCTGATAAAATCCCTTACCAAAATGGAATCGATTTTATCAGGTACTCGAAGCAGAAACATATTTTGCTTAAATTTCATTTGTATCGATTCATCTACACCAGTATGCTTCTTGGCAAAAGATAGTGCATCTCTTGGTGACCAATGGCACAAGAGATTAGCACATATTAATTTCAAAACTATCAATAAATTATTCTCTAAAAACCTAGTACGTGATGCCCCGAATGTCAAGTGCGTTAAGGAAAGACCTTGTCCTGCATGCGTAAAAGGCAAGCAAACAAGGAGTAATTTTAAAAGCATTATAGGCAAAGATTCTAATAGATGTTTATATCTACTGCACATGGACTTGTTCGGTCCACTGCAAGTTAGAAGTTTGGGAGGTAAGGATTATACGTTGGTTATTGTTGATGATTACTCACGATTTGCATGGGTATTCTTTCTGAAACACAAGTCAGATACCTTCGATATCTTTACTAATTTTGTTAGGCCAATCCAGAATGAATATAACTGTTCAGTAGTCAAAATCAGAAGTGACAATGGAACAGAATTCAAATTTGGGGCCATGACAGAATTTTGTGAAAGCTTAGGTATCTTTCATGAGTTTTCCTCTCCTCGCACTCCACAGCAAAATGGAGTGGCTGAGAGAAGGAACAGAACCCTCATAGAGGCATGCAGAACCATGTTAAGTGATGCCTCACTTCCGGAATACTTCTGGGCTGAAGCCGTCAACACTGCATGCCACGTGTAAAATAGAGCCCTCATAAACAAAGACCACGATAAGACACCGTACGAACTTTTAAAAGGCAGGAAACCGACCATTTCCTATTTTAGAATCTTTGGCTGTAAGTGATTCGTACTTAACAACGGCAAGTATCACACTACCAAGTTTAGTGAGAAAAGCTTTGAAGGTATTTTTGTAGGGTATAGTAGCCATAGTAAGGCATATAGAATATTTAATAGAAAAACTCTGGTTGTAGAAGAATCTATACATGTTGTATTTGATGAGACGAGCTTGCTGCAAAGCAACTCCTCTAGTGTGTTCATTGAAGCTGCAGGTACAAAGTTAAAAGAGATAAGCTTGGATGAACCTATTGAAGATGGAGGTGATAAATTCATAAATATCACCACCCCAATCCCTATTGGAGAGGTAGATGATCCAGATGATGAAATCACTCCAAATGGTGAAATCACTCCAGTGATTGAAGACAATCCAGATGCAAGAAATCTAGAGCTCAAACTTCTGAAGGATCACCCAGTGGACCAAATCATAGGAGATCCCCGGGATGGTGTCAGAACTCGGAGAGGTACAACTAATGAGAATTTATACTTGAGCTTTCTCTCACAGGTTGAACCAAAGAAGTTCGAGGAAGCCAACTCGGATGCATCCTGGATTCTAGCCATGGAAGAAGAATTGAATCAGTTCAAACGCTGCATTGTTTGGACACTTGTTCCTAAACCCAAGAGCAAAAATGTTATTGGGACAAAATGGGTCTATCGGAACAAGATGGATGAAGATGGAACAATCATAAAGAACAAAGCCAGACTCGTTGCAAAGGGCTACCGTCAAGAAGAGGGAATCGACTTCGATCAGACATATGCTCCAGTAGCAAGACTGGAGGCTATCAGGTTATTCCTTGCGTATGCTGCACTTAAGGGCTTTACCGTCTATCAGATGGACGTAAAGTCTGCCTTCCTGAATGGTGACATAAAGGAAGAAGTGTACGTAGAGCAACCGCCAGGTTTTGTTGATTCAACCCATCCTAATTATGTATACTTATTACAGAAAGCGCTATATGGTCTTAAACAAGCTCCTCGAGCTTGGTATGAGACACTGTCTAGCTTCCTTCTTGAGAACAAGTTCACAAGAGGAAAGATAGACAAGACATTATTTCTTAGGGAAATAAAAGGCAAGATTTTGCTAGTGCAGATCTATGTCGACGACATTATCTTTGGCTCTACGGATAACAACCTCTGTAAGAAGTTTTCTAAACTTATGCAAGGGAAGTTTGAAATGAGCAGTATGGGAGAGCTGAAGTATTTCTTAGGGCTTCAGGTGAAACAATCTGAAGATGGGATTTTCATCTCACAGATGAAGTTCACCAAAGAGCTACTTAAGAAATTCGGAATGGAGAATGCAACCTCTATGAGGACTCTAATGGCCTCAGCTATGTCTCTGGACAAGGATGAGAAAGGGAAACCTTTTGATGAAACCAAGTACAGAAGCATAATTGGGTCCTTGCTTTACCTAACCGCCAGTAGACCGGATATCATGTTCTCAACATGCGTATGCGCTAGATTTCAAGTGAACTCTAAAGAATCTCATTACGCCACTGCAAAGCGGATTTTAAGATACCTTAAGGGTACACCAAATCTTGGCTTATGGTACCCAAGAAGTAATGATAGTGAACTAATTGGTTTTTCAGATGCTGATTTTGCAGGTAGCAAAGACGACAGGAAAAGCACTTCCGGGTAATGCCAATTCCTCGGAAGGAGACTTATCTCCTGGAGTAGCAAGAAGCAGAACTGTGTAGCCATCTCAACGGCTGAATCAGAGTATATCTCTGCAGGCAGCTGTTGTGCACAGCTTCTATGGATCAAGCATCAGTTTGACGATTACAACATGAAGTTCCAGAACATTCCCTTGTTTTGCGACTCGTCCAGTGCAATCACGATCGCCAACAACCCAGTATCCCACAGCCGGACAAAGCACATCGAGCTTCGATATCACTTCATTCGAGAGCATGTGGAGAATGGGGACATAGATCTACAATATGTCTCCACAGACAGACAAGTTGCAGACATTTTCACAAAACCGCTGGACGAGACCAAGTTCTCGTTCTTCAAAACGGAACTTGGGATGCTCAACAAAGACGAATAGTGATGATGGACTCATCCATAGGCTCAAAAGTGAAGAACTCGGTGGAGGTAAAAAAATTTTTTAAGAAAAATATTTTTTTTCAAAGGACATATACTCGAGTACATCATTTGACATACTCGAGTACTTCGAAATATACTCGAGTACCTCAAGTACATACTCGAATACTTAAGATCATCTACACGAGTACTTGGACATTCACTCGAGTATATTACCACTTACTCGTGTATGTCCAAATCCACTCGAGTATGTTCTTACCTCACTCGAGTAGGTCGATTGTCACTCGTGTATGTCAAATTTCCACTTACTCGTGTATGCCGACATATACTCGAGTATATGGATTTCCTGCACTTTGAAAATTCTATTTTTCTCTTTTCGCACACCGAGACGGTTGGTGCCCCTTCAGGTATGATTTAAAATTTTTTTAATCTCTCTCTAAACCTAATTAGGGTTATATATAAATATAAAGAAAACCGAAAATCTTTTTCCACATTTCAATCTCTCGGTGGAGCCGGCGTTTCGAAATCCAGAGCAGACGAACCCCTTCTTCCCGATCATCGCTGCTCGCCTCCTCTGAACGATGGCTCCTCATTCAAAGATTGGAATCAGCTCCGAACTCGTGACAGATGGTATTGCAGATATTTCGGATGACTTCAAAAACTTACTGATTCTCTTGGACACCGCCGGATTGTCCTTCGTTCTTCAAGAACCCTGCCGTCTCCTGATTCCTGATGTTGAAGAATTTTACAGAAATCTGAAGGTTAGACGTAATGGCACAATTCTGCAATCAAAGGTAAAAGGACTTGAGATTCGGTTGGATAAATCTTCAGTCGCCACTCTGCTTCGGATGCCCGTGGTTGACGAAGAAGACGACCTAGAAAAGGAAGATGCCAACCGTACTTCCCTATTCTGTGGTCGAGATCCTGAAGGTGGAGGTGAAACCTTGAATCGGTCATTGTTCAATTCAGAAGGCAAGTTTCTAGTTGATGTCATCGCCAAAGTCCTGTGGTGCAAGACATACTCCATAAGAGATATATCCCAAAATCTATTCGACGTTATGCAAGCCATAGTCTGCAGGAAGAAGTTTCAGTTCGGAATGATGATATTGGATAAAATTCGGGAAAGCATCAAAAGTCCAAATTTTGCAAGGATTATCTCCCTCATTCTCCGGGAGATCGACTCCGAGGTGTTCAGCTTTGCTAAAGGTACTCCTCTCCACCATATAAAGAAACTGTCCATCTCATCAATTCATCGTTGGGAGCTTAAGCTGCAGAACACTGCTCAAGCATCCAAGGCCTCTGCCGAGCAAATCGGCCTCAATGTCCAGGCTGACAGGACCCCATCTCCTCCTCTCCGTCAAACTGTTGACACCTCGGGTGCAGTAGTTGAGGGGGAGCTTGCCTCAGCTAGCCCTCAGCCACAGCATGCAGATTCACCAGTCCAGTCCCTTCAGCTCAAAGATCCAATCCCCTCTCCTACAGTTCAGTCTCCTCCACCAGCAGAGATCAGCTCAGATGTTCAGACTCAAAAGGACCTCCTGTCCACTGAAGAAGATATAGCTAAGTTGATTGAGGAACTGAGATCAGATGAACCTTTCATCCAAGAAGATCACCTACCTCTATCTCCAGAAAGAGTTCCCTCTCAATCCCCTGCTCACTCTCCAGTTGAAGATGCAGAGCTGCATGAAGAAATCCTATTCTCCAGTGACGAGGACATGTCTCCGGAACATGTAGAACCACCTCTGAGGAACCTGGACTTCTCTCTCCCCTCCTTCATTGATGCAGAAGACTCAGTAGATTTCCCCCCAACAAAGAGAGTTGTAAGCTCTGTCATCATTAACGAGATTCCTCCATGGACTGCTCCTGCTCTAGCCCCTGCTCCTGCTGTTGTAATACCCTCTGCTCCCTCCTCTTCCTCCTCTTCTGACATTCTCAGCAAGATTGAGCTCATGCTCACAGAACAGAGAAGATACTTTGATGACTCTCTCAAAACTGTCCAGGACAAGGTCTCTACTCTGGAAATAGAGATGAGTAGAGGCTTTGTCGAGATTCAAGCAAATACAGATGAGCTCCGTAAACTATTTCGGATTGGTGGAAAAGCTTTAGACCATACTATCACCAGTATCGGTGAACTCAGAGATCAGGCTGTAACAATTGCTAATAATCAGATCCAAGCCGACAAGAATGCAGAAAACAATGTAGTCAAGGTATGCAATGAAGTTGGAACCTTCAGAGACGAGGCTATTGCTCAGTTAAATGTAGATATCAGCAAGGGGGAGAAAATAGTAAAAGAACAAGTTGAAAAACTCTCCGCCCAGTTTGTTGAAAAGTCTGAAGCTGCCCTGGACGTCAAGTTAAAAGAAATAAAAGCTGACACTCTGGCTCAGATTCAGTCGGTAAAGTTTTATATATATATGATACAGCAGTATGGGTACATAATCAGAACTTCCCAGATTTCCAATTGGACCCTACTGTGATCCCCCAAGGCCTGAACCCTCTTGCAGAAGCTCCTCCATCAGATGCTCAGATCTATCCTCCAGAGACAGGGCCTACATTCTCTCCCAGACCTGCTAGAGACATGTCAGACCCTCCTCTCTCCTATGCTGATGTTTGGATAGATGATATGCCAGGTAGCTCTAAAGGACACACTGATCATGGTGCCTCCTCCTCCAGAAAACCATCTGATTAGGGTGGTCCTAGTAAGAAAAGAAAGTATGGTGACGGCGCCTCTGCTAGCCGGTCAGCCCCGAGAAGAGAGCTTGCTCCCGTTCCTGAAGCCAGACCTGGAGCCAAACCAGATGTAGTTCATGCAGAAATTTGGAGCCCATTCTCCAAATCTCTTATTTTTGATACCCTGAGGTTGGTTGTTGACCATGGAGAACACAAAGATAAGTACTACGGTCACTCAGAATGGAAAGCCTATGAGAATTCAAAGATAAAGATCAGACTCCATGACAAGCAATGGGGATTCAACAACCCGAAGGCTCCTCCTAGGCCAAAGACATACTTTCCTAAACCCTTCTCATACTTTGAGAGGCAGCATCAAGTGAGAGAAAGACAGAACAGGGATGCCCATCCCTGAAAGATGATCTTGTGGAAATTGATATTCTGTTTCAAAAACATTTCTAGATTATATATAATTCTGATTATGGCTATATTAGTTTATTTATTTTCATGCTCAGTATTTTTCAATGATTTATACTTTGTCATTTATGCTATCCTTGTTCTACTTTACTTTAAGTAATTCACCTTAGTGAAGAGAGTGCTGACTTCTATAAATAGGGGGAGATTGTTGGGATTTGTCTCCACAATACCTCAGATTTGTGGGAAGTCAGACCCGGAACTAAGATGAATTAAGTTGTATTTGATATTGTGTTTAAGTTACTTGTGCGCAGGACTCTATTGCCAAGTGTAGACCAATGTCAGTCTATAGTGGGTCATCAAACACAGGACCATACAATATAATCCCTCATTGTGTGATCCAAGGTGTTGACTCACGTATTGTCTCTCTATTGGGATACACTTCATCTATATGCACTTGGACTCATGGACAAAGAAGGATAGAAGACCTAATTCCAAGGATTCTACTAAGTCCACATACTCGAGTAATATACTCCATATACTCGAGTAGGTGACTTAGTACTCGAGTAGTTGACTTAAGCATACTCGAGAAAAAAAATCCCTTTTACTTAAGTATATTAGTGTATACTCGAGTAGATCTTCATATACTCGAGTGAGTAAATTTATATATACTCGAGTAAATGGTTTGATACTCGAGTAGGTCTAAGTTATATACTCGAGTAAAGGATTCTGTTGTTATCTGGAAATTATCCTAAGTATACATACTCGAGTACTCCTTTGGTATACTCGAGTAGGTTACTTGTTACTCGAGTAGGTTAACTCTCTTACTCGAGTAGTCCTCGAGTTACTCGAGTAGATGCTTTATTTACACTCGAGTAAGCCTGGACTGGATATATAAAGGAATTTCTCTAAGTCTATATACTCGAGTAGACTCTCTACACTCGAGTAATAGCTCAGATACTCGAGTAGTTGACTTCCTCTGTTATACTCGAGTAAACTGTCTTCCAAGTACTCGAGTACCTCCTTTCTATCTACTCGAGTAACACCATCCTTTTATCCTGAGAATTCCTCTAAGTAGATATACTCGAGTAATCAACTTCTTTATACTCGAGTAGATCTTTTCTGTCACTCGAGTAGTTGAACCCAGATACTCGAGTATGTTGAAACTCTTTCACTCGAGTATGCTTCTCTTCTAGTTACTCGAGTAGCAGATAGACATATACTCGAGTATATCATTTCCTCTCGTGTATATGACTCTGATTTTTCCTGAAAATCGCTAAGACCCGAATTCCAAAGTAATTTTTGAATTCCTCTTTTCTGATTGGTCCACGTATCATCGTTAATTACGATTATGACCGTTATCAGTCTCCTATAAAAGGGATACGTGATTAGACCTAAACAAAATAAGAAAAAGAAAAGGAATTATCTGAGAATAAGTTTTTCGAGATCTACAAGCCGCCGCCATCGACATCGTTACCTCTCGGAAAAGTCTGAATCACTGAAGCCGCCGCCGCCGCCGTTGATCTTCATCGTGCTCGTGCTGTGTTTCTGATTCCTGATTCAGATCTAAGTTTTCTTCTTCTGATCGTGATCAAGTTTTGCTTCTCATCATCTTCTACATCCGATCGGGAGAAGTCAAAGAAGTTTTCAGATCTAGGGTTGTCGTGTTCTTCTTCGATCTTTCTGAAAAAGCCACAACAACAAAGAGGAAGATCAAGGCCGATCTATTCAGATCTGAGAATTCACTATTTGTATTATTTGAGTTATATTTCAAACATCTTTATTGTAGGAGAAATTCTCTCCGAGATTTGTAGGAAGTTTTAATCTTCCGAGTGTAGATCCATTTTGGGATCAAGTTTTGTAGGAATGTTGTTCCGAGGTGTAGGATCGTTTTGATCCGAGATAGTGGAGTAGCCAAGTCTAGTGGTTTACTAGATTGGTGAGGGAAGTGGACGTACCCAAGGTTGGGGAACCACTATAAATCTTTTGTCGTCTGTGATTGCTTGGTATTGTGCTGTGCTGGTTCCTTAAATTTTTATTCCGCAAATAGACGCACATCTCACCTATTCACCCCCCTCTAGGTGATTTAGGTAGACAACTTCCTCTCTCATCTTTCCATCAACCATCCAAGGGCTCCAACTGAGTCCCTTTTCATCACTACCAATCCAATGTTCAACAACACTCAAGGGTTCTACACTGAGTCCCTTATCATCATTACCAATCCAGTGTAGTCAAATACTCACGCACTTACACCCTTTCACATTTTAGTGCTCCCAAGCACTCAAGGGTTCAACATACACGCTGGTGTCAAGTCACCTTGAACAACATACCAATCCCACTTTGATACCTATAAGGAGACACACTCTAAGTAGAAAACTCTACAAATTATCCCATCCAACACTTGAGATCACGATTCAATATTTTTCATGGCCATGAGATTTACCTCATCCAATTCCTTCCCTATAATCAAGCATTCACAAACAAATATGCTTTCATATTCTTATTACAACTATATATTAACTCTCCGCATATCCATCAAGAATGATAACATATGTATAGATTACCCATTCAATTATCGGGCACCACAACCTCTTTAAAAACTTATATTATTCATCGGATTACAATCGCGCGCATCCTCACCGGATTTCATAAGTAGCTATTTGTACAACCAAATCTTATCAAGCCATTTGTTCACTAATTTCCACAAACCATTTGTTTATTAAATTCCTCCAAACCATTGGTTTATCTGTCACAACCCGCATTTTCTCCGAATTAAGAATTATCAGAGTAAGAGAAAACACGCGTCATGATGCCACGTCAAGCAGGGGATAACTGCTGACGCTCAGGCAAATCCAACTACAATCTTTATGCAAGAAAATCATGTGCTTAATGAATAGAAAATCAGTTATGTTTAGAGTCCGTATCCCTCGGCTCAGTGGATCATCTAGTCCACAAAAGAAAACTATATTTAAACGCTGCGGAAAATACTTTAATTAGGCTTTACACCCTAAAGAGCGCATAAGGGTCCCAAGAGAACCACTCATGCTATGCAAGACACTACACTTAGTTTATATAATATATATAAGAAAACGGTTTTCGTACGTGATTTGGAATATAGTGATTAAGTTTATAAAAACATGCTGATCATGAGCTTCATTTATAATAGTATTTATAGTTTAAAAATAACTAGCAACCTAGCATAAAACCTTCTCAAAGCAAGTAGACTATCTCCAGAAAAATAAATGGTAGCAGCAATAGTATATATCTAGTACAAGGTAAAAACTACTAGTGGGCGCCAACAACCTGACACGAACCCACCAACACACATATATGTCTATAAGAAAGTACTGAAAACAACCTCACAAACAAGGTAAACAAAACTCCAAAGTTCGGGAGTCCACCAACAACAACACCTCCAACTAGCCACCAAACTGGCTATAGCTCAGAACCTGGGGTATTCCAAGAGAAAACAGAATACCTCAGCAAGCAAAAAAAATTCAAGGTAAAACTGCATGAAAGAGTCAACCAAAAGGACAAAATAACAGAAAACATGCAGTAGAAAGAGTCACAACTGTCCAAAACAGGACAACAAGAAATGCACAACGTGCAAAGAAACAGCAACGACCCAGCTTAGGAACAACATCCTGCAGGGCCTACTAGACTACCAAGAGCCAGAATGCTGCAACACTACCAAAGAAGAAACTTCTAACACCCTAAACTGCGGGAAGTGATAGTAGCAAAAACAACAACGAGGAACCGGATCGAAGGCAAACGCAGTCCCCCAATCCACCATGTCCAAGTCAAAAGCTCGAGGGTCAACACGTGAAAACACAAGGGACCTTCCACCCGACATGCCCAGCCCGTACCTGGAGCAAGAAATCCATGGGTGGCCTTGGCTATATCACACAACTCCACCCCCATAAAGAGCTACAACCACCACTACTATCCACGACCCACGATTCGGCCTTTAGGAAAATAAAGAAAACGGCCGACAAGGAAAACCCAGAAATACAACTGGAAAAATCCACTCGGAAACGAAATACAAGGTAAAGGAAGAGTGTTGAAATAAACCAACACGACTAGGCGTTGAGTGAAACGCACTCAGTGCCTACCTAAACTTTGGCCTTGAGTGAGCTAGCCTCACTCGCCGCCAAAATTATACCACTACCCACAAGCCCACTAAAGAAAACGGAGCTCGACGACAGTCGAACGACCAAGGCAGAAGATCCAGAACTCAAGTAATTGCCTGCCACTTGAGTATCTAAACTCCCGCACTCGAAACCATCTAAATTCGCCTATCAAAAGAAAATATACAAAGCGCACGATCAGTGACGCACGATCAGTGGTCGTGCGCACTCATCGGCTGATGATCGTGCGAAACGAACCTGGAAAACCTGACAGAAAACCTAGCAACTGCGCACGATCAGTGTCGTACGATCAGTGGTCGTGCGCACTGTTGCCAGCGCTCGTGCGATTGCCCGAGACAGAACTTTGGAAACTGAAATATATACGAGCACGAACAGAGGCACACGACCAGTGGTCGTGCGCCCTAAAGGTTAATGACCGTGCGCGGCAAACCTGTACCGTTTGGAATTTTCCGAACGACACCGGAACGCGCACACGACTCGCGCCACTGCAGAAGCAGTAGATAACTATCACGTCTCACGCTACTACCATATAAACTATGCCTAACCATTCGAATAATACCATAACGAAGGATATTGGCAACCACACCCCCCTCCTAACTCTCCCTCTCGGCTACGCCCGAACCAGAGCATCAATCAAAATTAAAGGAAAATAACGGCTTCACGCCGACAATTTGGATTCCAAACATCACAACATAGGGGGGGTTTCAGTAGGAAGAACTAAGCCATATAGTTAGCAAGAAAACGAGAACAACAAGGCCTCTAACCTGGGCTAACCGGGATTTCAATTTCAGCAAATAAAATCAAAGAAAACACTTGGCAAGGGCAAGAATACCACTTGCCTCAAATCTCAGCGAAGCTTTGGACTGCTTTCCTCCTCTTCGCACGGATCAAGACGGCCGCAACACCTAGAACAAAGACTCGGCCATTAATGGCGGAAAACTTCCAAAACCGAAAATTCCAATCCTTCCAAAACTCCACGAAAATCGAATTTCTTACCGCAGGAATGAAGGTCTCGACGAGAGCAATCCGAATCCACTCTCGGAATCGAATTCCGTCCACAAACGCTCCGGGAATCGGCGTCCGAAGGCAAGGTAGGCGGTTACTCCGTTTCCTCGTACAGGACCGGCGGTTTTCTATCGTGAGGAAGATGATGGCTTTTCTAATACTATATATATATATATATATAATTATATAATTATATTATTAATTACAAAATTACATAAAGCACCAAATCGACGCGAAAACCAAACTACCTCGGAATTCGACGAAATTCGCACCGTAGCTAAATACCCACGCTACGAACACAACGGCGAAGTCGAAATTAACTTTCGACGAACAGAACTCGAGTTACACCCAAACAAAGCCAAACACAAACATCCCCCCGAGAGGCCACACCGGGTCGCCAAAACGACTCGGTTTGCTAGGGAGATCTTGCCAACAGGCTACCAAACAGGGCACTCAGTTCTAAGGAGCTAAACCATACTCCACACATGGCACAAGCCACGGAAACGCGTCATCGTAACGCCAAACGAGAATAAAAATAATCGCTGAAAAGACGGGGCGTTACAGTCACTCCCACTAAAAGAAAGTTTCGTCCCGAAACTTTACGCACAACCCTCCTACAAAAGTAGGAAAAAGTAACAAACAGAAGTTACAAAGGGAAACATACCGATCAAATCAGAGAACAGGTGAGGGTACGCCCTCCTCATGGCCGACTCTAGCTCCCAAGTCGCGCTCTCCAAATCCTGATTTTTCCATAGAATTTTCACCATCGGTATGGACTTCTTTCGCAGCACACGCTCCTGAGAATCCAAAATACGAACTGGCACCTCAACGAAAGAGAGGTTGGGCTCTAACTGGGGCACAACATCCAAGAGTTGCCCACTGCTGCGCACACACTTCCGCAATTGGCTAACATGAAAAACATTATGAACACCAGGGAAGTTCGCTGGCAAATCCAATCTATATGCAGACACACCAATCCGCTCCAAGACCTCAAACGGGCCCACATACCTTGGGTCCAATTTCCGATTTTTACCAAATCTCTTCACACCAACCATTGGAGAAACCTTGAGGTATACATGATCCCATACTAAAAACTCCAAAGCAGACCTACGCCGATTGGCGTTCTTTTCATACCTCTCCTGGGCTAAACGAAGCTTCTCCCGAATAAGCTTCACGGCGACTTCCATCTCTTCTAGAGCATCAGGACCCAACAAAGGCTTCTCACCAGCCTCAGCCCAAAACAACGGAGTCCTACAGCGCCTCCCATACAAGGCTTCGAACGGAGCCATCTGCAAGCTTTCCTGATAACTGTTATTGTAAGCAAATTCCATGAGTCGCAGACGCTCATCCCACGCTCCACCGTGGTCTAAAATATAGCACCAGATCATATCCTCAACAATCTGATTGACCCGCTCCGTCTGCCTATTGGTCTGAGGGTGGTACGCAGTAGAATACCTCAGATCCGTACCCAAACCCTCCTGCAGACTCTGCCAAAAACGAGAAGTAAACCGGGAGTCTCGATCAGAAATGATGCTAACTGGCACACCGTGGAGTCGGATGACTTCATTCAAGTACAACTCCGCTATCTTCTTCATCGGGTAATCAATCTTATAAGGCACGAAGTGAGCACACTTCGTCAATCTATCCACTATAACCCAAACAGAATCAAATCCTCTCGGGGATTTTGGCAAACCCGTAATGAAGTCCATAGATATACTCTCCCACTTCCAAGTCGGGATATCTAGCGGATTCAACTTACCACCAGGCCTTCCAAGATCGGCCTTCACACGCTTGCAAGTGTGACACTCAGCAACATATCGGGCTATATCTCCTTTCATACCATACCACCAAGCAATTTGCTTTAAGTCACGGTACATCTTCGTAGATCCTGGATGGTAGGCAACGCTGGAACCATGAGCCTCACTGCAAATCATACTCTTAATGTCCCCAACAGCGGGAACGCAAATCCTGCCGCGGTACTTCAATGTACCCGCATCATCAATAGAAAAATCTAGCAACTCTCCCTTCTCTGTCCTGGTAAAAAGGTGCAACAGATCCGGATCGTCCTTCTGATGCAATCTAGTAAAAGAAATCCAGGACGGCTCTTCCACAGATAAGCTACTCTGCAAACTACAGCATCCCACTGAAATATCCATAAGGAGGAACTCCTCAACTAATCGATCGGCGGAGAGGTTAAAGATCTTTCCCGTCTTTCGGCTCAGGGCGTCGGCCACCACATTGGCCTTGCCCGGATGATACTGGATTTCCACATCATAATCCGCCACATACTCAAGCCACCGCCGCTGACGCAGATTCAACCCTTCTGCGTGAACACGTACTTCAGGCTCTTATGGTCAGTAAAAATCTTGCACTGAGCCCCATAAAGTAAGTGCCTCCACAACTTCAACGCATAGATAACCGCTGCAAACTCAAGGTCATGCGTAGGATAATTCCGCTCATGAGTTTTCAACTGTCTTGACCCATAAGCAATTACTTTTCCATCCTGCATTAATACGCATCCCAGACCTATATGCGAAGCATCCACATATACATCATAATCCACGCCCTCAGTAGGAAGGGTCAGAACGGGAGCAGTACACAATCTCCTCTTTAACTCCTGAAAAGCTTCTTCGCACTTCTCGCTCCAAACAAAAGCCACATTCTTCTGAGTCAGCTTGGTCAATGGTGCGGCTAGAGAAGAGAAACCCTCCACGAATCTCCTGTAATAGCCAGCCAACCCTAAGAAACTTCTGATCTCCTTAGGAGTATTCGGCCTACTCCAATCCGTCACTGCTGCAATCTTTTCTGGGTCAACCGAGATCCCATCCTTGTTCACCACGTGGCCTAGAAAAGAAACCTGAGGCAACCAAAATTCGCACTTGCTCAACTTGGCGAATAACTTGTGGTTCCTCAACTCTGATAGGACCAAATGCAAATGCTGCTCGTGCTCCTCAGCACTGCAAGAATAAACCAACACGTCATCAATGAAGACCACAACGAACTTGTCTAGGAAATCCTTGAACACCCGGTTCATCATATCCATGAAGGCTGATGGTGCGTTGGTCAGACCAAACGACATCACCAAAAACTCAAAGTGCCCATGCCTCGACCTAAACGCAGTCCGTGGAATATCTGCCTCACGGATCCTGAGCTGATGATAGCCCGAACGAAGATCGATCTTGGAGAACACCGTGCTACCACGCAACTGGTCAAATAAATCATCGATCCTCGACAGAGGGTACCTGTTCTTGATAGTGACCTTGTTCAACTCTCTATAGTCGATGCAAAGCCGCATCGACCCATCTTTCTTCTTTACGAACAAAACAGGAGCACCCCAAGGCGACGAACTCTGCCTGATAAAACCTTTAGCCAACAACTCATCTAACTGAATTCGCAACTCCTCTAACTCACAAGGGGCCATCCGGTACGGTGCCTTAGCAATAGGACGCGTACCCGGCTCCAAATCAATAACAAACTCCACATCCCGCTCAGGAGGGATACCAGGAAGATCATCAGGAAAAACATCGGCGAAACCACGAACAATAGGAATCTCCTCCAAGCGTGGCACGCTAACAACGGTTCCAACCGCCGAGACTAAACAAACACAACAATCAGAAAGAAGCAATCTCTGAACACATACCGCAGAGAGAACAGGAGAATCCTGACACGGATCAGCATACACGCTGCCGGGCTGACCGTCGTCCCTGATGAAGTCCAAGCGCTTTCCCTTGCACTGAATGACCGCATCATACCGAGAGAGCCAGTCCATGCCCAAAATGACATCGAAGTCCTCTAGATCAATCATCTTCAGATCCGCCTTCGCAAGAAAATCCCCCAACAAAACCGGGCAATCCAAAATACCCAAATCTGACAACACAGATTCACCAGAGGGAAACTTGACACGGAAGGAATCCCGAACACGATCTAGAGACAACCGATGACGCTCCACAAAGGCTCTAGCCACGAACGAGTGGGTAGCGCCGGAGTCAAACAAAACACGCGCCCAGCGGTTCTTCACCTTAAATTTCCCTATAGGAACGCACAAAGCTAAGGAACTAGCACAACAGTACCGCAAACAATCTAGCAACTAAACTACCAGGCTAGAAAGAAAAACAACCAACTACTAACCTGAGATCACCTGGGTCGAAGTCTGAGCCTCCTCGGAAGAAATCACGTTCAGCTTCCCTTTTCCCTTGTCCACATGCTGAGGTGGAGGTAATGCCTGCAATGGAACTGCAGGAAGAGCTGACTGGACCTGAGGACACCTCGACTTAACGTGACCCTTCTGCCCACACTGATAGCAGACTCTAACCCTGGACCAACACTGGGCTGCATCATGCCCGGATCGCTTGCAAACTGAACAGGAGACATCTCTCCCAGGAGCACCCTGAATAGCATGAACCTGCTCCTTCTTCTGAGCTGCCGCCTTCTTGAAACACCTCTCAACAGGATGGCCTGACCGGCCACAAAAACTGCACACCACCCTGCTCCTCTTTCCCGGAACAGCATCGGGTACCAGGGGTTTCTTCTCCTCTACCAACTTCCTCTTATCCTTCCTCAACTGCTGGCCTCTGCTCTTCGCCATCTCAATGGCCTCAACCTTAAGAGCAGCCTCTACAACTCCAGCATAAGTCACTGACCCATAAGCACTGGCCAACTGCTGCACCTCACTCCTCAAACCACCGAGGAATCGCTTAACTCGATCAGCCTCAACGCTGACCAATCCAGGGGCAAAACGGCTCAACTTACTAAACTCTATCTCATACTCACCCACCGTGAGCTGCCTTTGCTTCAGATAGAGGAAATCATTCATGAGGCAGTCACGCTCGACCGAGGGTAAGAACTTCCTCAACAGCATCTCCTTGAACACTTCCCAAGAGCATCCAGCTACCAGGCTCTCCTTCTCTCTCAGCCACCAACTCTTAGCCAATCCTTTAAGCTGATAGGCGGCTATCATCACCCTCTGATCATCTGCAATCCCTGAGCTCCAGAAGATTCACCCTCAGACAGGGGAGTCGATCGGGTCGCAGGACGCCTAGCCATCCTAAAAAAATCAAATCAGAACCAAATCCCACGACTAGAACCGACTACCAGTACAGACAATACACATGTAGATATAGACTTAAAGCTGCTAAACTTGCTCTGAGAGTTTATCTTCTTCACAATAATTAGATGATATACCCTATCCTAGGATGGTTAACCACCACCTCACTAACTCTTGTGCCTAGATCGGATGCATGAACTTATGTTAGTTTGAAAACTTATGTGTGTACATATGTCATCCTGCAAATCTTTAGCTCGGCGCGTTGTGCTTATGCAATGATATGATATGCATGATTGTGCTATGCATTCTAAAAAGAAGGCCCTAATGCATGATATGAGCGGCGTACACATGAAAATGTTATGCATCCCATACTACATAACATTTCCATGCAACGAAAAAGAAACGTGCTAGTCGCAGTCATGTGGTGAGGTTATGCATCCCATACTACATAACCCTCACATGTAGCCCCTATGGTGGATCCATATACGAACACATATTATGCATCCCATACTACATAATATGCCCCGTATACTTCATGTTATGCTATGAGTGTAGTGTTCGTGCTTTTGCCAAGACGTGCTGATGACATATCGGTGTGTGAATGACATGATGCTGAACTACTAACAGCATCCAAGGAAGGTTGCCCAACTAACTTGTCAAGCAACCTCCCTCTGATACCAACTGTCACAACCCGCATTTTCTCCGAATTAAGAATTATCAGAGTAAGAGAAAACACGCGTCATGATGCCACGTCAAGCAGGGGATAACTGCTGACGCTCAGGCAAATCCAACTACAATCTTTATGCAAGAAAATCATGTGCTTAATGAATAGAAAATCAGTTATGTTTAGAGTCCGTATCCCTCGGCTCAGTGGATCATCTAGTCCACAAAAGAAAACTATATTTAAACGCTGCGGAAAATACTTTAATTAGGCTTTACACCCTAAAGAGCGCATAAGGGTCCCAAGAGAACCACTCATGCTATGCAAGACACTACACTTAGTTTATATAATATATATAAGAAAACGGTTTTCGTACGTGATTTGGAATATAGTGATTAAGTTTATAAAAACATGCTGATCATGAGCTTCATTTATAATAGTATTTATAGTTTAAAAATAACTAGCAACCTAGCATAAAACCTTCTCAAAGCAAGTAGACTATCTCCAGAAAAATAAATGGTAGCAGCAATAGTATATATCTAGTACAAGGTAAAAACTACTAGTGGGCGCCAACAACCTGACACGAACCCACCAGCACACATATATGTCTGTAAGAAAGTACTGAAAACAACCTCACAAACAAGGTAAACAAAACTCCAAAGTCCGGGAGTCCACCAACAACAACACCTCCAACTAGCCACCAAACTGGCTACAGCTCAGAACCTGGGGTATTCCAAGAGAAAACAGAATACCTCAGCAAGCAAAAAAAAATCAAGGTAAAACTGCATGAAAGAGTCAACCAAAAGGACAAAATAACAGAAAACATGCAGTAGAAAGAGTCACAACTGTCCAAAACAGGACAACAAGAAATGCACAACGTGCAAAGAAACAGCAACGACCCAGCCCAGGAACAACATCCTGCAGGGCCTACTAGACTACCAAGAGCCAGAATGCTGCAACACTACCAAAGAAGAAACTTCTAACACCCTAAACTGCGGGAAGTGATAGTAGCAAAAACAACAACGAGGAACCGGATCGAAGGCAAACGCAGTCCCCCAATCCACCATGTCCAAGTCAAAAGCTCGAGGGTCAACACGTGAAAACACAAGGGACCTTCCACCCGACATGCCCAGCCCGTACCTGGAGCAAGAAATCCATGGGTGGCCTTGGCTATATCACACAACTCCACCCCCATAAAGAGCTACAACCACCACTACTATCCACGACCCACGATTCGGCCTTTAGGAAAATAAAGAAAACGGCCGACAAGGAAAACCCAGAAATACAACTGGAAAAATCCACTCGGAAACGAAATACAAGGTAAAGGAAGAGTGTTGAAATAAACCAACACGACTAGGCATTGAGTGAAACGCACTCAGTGCCTACCTAAACTTTGGCCTTGAGTGAGCTAGCCTCACTCGCCGCCAAAATTATACCACTACCCACAAGCCTACTAAAGAAAACGGAGCTCGACGACAGTCGAACGACCAAGGCAGAAGATCCAGAACTCAAGTAATTGCCTGCCACTTGAGTATCTAAACTCCCGCACTCGAAACCATATAAATTCGCCTATCAAAAGAAAATATACAAAGCGCACGATCAGTGACGCACGATCAGTGGTCGTGCGCACTCATCGGCTGATGATCGTGCGAAACGAACCTGGAAAACCTGACAGAAAACTTAGCAACTGCGCACGATCAGTGTCGCACGATCAGTGGTCGTGCGCACTGTTGCCAGCGCTCGTGCGATTGCCCGAGACAGAACTTTGGAAACTGAAATATATACGCGCACGAACAGAGGCACACGACCAGTGGTCGTGCGCCCTAAAGGTTAATGACCGTGCGCGGCAAACCTGTACCGTTTGGAATTTTCCGAACGACACCGGAACGCGCACACGACTCGTGCCACTGCAGAAGCAGTAGACAACTATCACGTCTCACGCTACTACCATATAAACTATGCCTAACCATTCGAATAATACCATAACGAAGGATATTGGCAACCACACCCCCCTCCTAACTCTCCCTCTCGGCTACGCCCGAACCAGAGCATCAATCAAAATTAAAGGAAAACAACGGCTTCACGCCGACAATTTGGATTCCAAACATCACAACATAGGGGGGGTTTCAGTAGGAAGAACTAAGCCCTATAGTTAGCAAGAAAACGAGAACAACAAGGCCTCTAACCTGGGCTAACCGGGATTTCAATTTCAGCAAATAAAATCAAAGAAAACACTTGGCAAGGGCAAGAATACCACTTGCCTCAAATCTCAGCGAAGCTTTGGACTGCTTTCCTCCTTTTCGCACGGATCAAGACGGCCGCAACACCTAGAACAAAGACTCGGCCATTAATGGCAGAAAACTTCCAAAACCGAAAATTCCAATCCTTCCAAAACTCCACGAAAATCGAATTTCTTACCGCAGGAATGAAGGTCTCGACGAGAGCAATCCGAATCCACTCTCGGAATCGAATTCCGTCCACAAACGCTCCGGGAATCGGCGTCCGAAGGCAAGGTAGGCGGTTACTCCGTTTCCTCGTACAGGACCGGCGGTTTTCTATCGTGAGGAAGATGATGGCTTTTCTAATACTATATATATATATATATAATTATATAATTATATTATTAATTACAAAATTACATAAAGCACCAAATCGACGCGAAAACCAAACTACCTCGGAATTCGACGAAATTCGCACCGTAGCTAAATACCCACTCTACGAACACAACGGCGAAGTCGAAATTAACTTTCGACGAACAGAACTCGAGTTACACCCAAACAAAGCCAAACACAAACATCCCCCCGAGAGGCCACACCGGGTCGCCAAAACGACTCGGTTTGCTAGGGAGATCTTGCCAACAGGCTACCAAACAGGGCACTCAGTTCTAAGGAGCTAAACCATACTCCACACATGGCACAAGCCACGGAAACGCGTCATCGTAACGCCAAACGAGAATAAAAATAATCGCTGAAAAGACGGGGCGTTACATTATCTCAGATACATATTACTAGGCTCATCCAAACCTCAACATCGACTTCCTACATTTCCTCTACCTAGTCCAAACCCGGTTATACACTAACCCAAAAGCATCATGCACATAAGTTGTTACCATGAAGCAACATCGATTGGAAATTCCCGGAGCTATAAATCTCATATGAAAACATGTAACACTCTATTTTGAAGGTATTTTCGAAGACTACAACTTTCGTGTTCAACCCAAGACCTAGATTGTAACATACCTCAGACTTCTAGACCCCTAGGATGGTTTTGTCATAACTGGTCATGATAAAACCTTGGGAAGCACTAAAGGGTCTAATGAAACCCAATGTAACACCCCAAAAAGTACAGGCTAAGAGGACCGAGCGGGATAGAAACCTAAGCTTGATGGAAATCATCGAGCGGAGCTCGACGAAACGTCGAGCAGAGCTCGATTAAATATCAGCATCACAGTAGGTCGTCTGACTAAGAGAGGAAATCGTTGAGCTGAGCTGGACGAAATAATCGTGCAGAGCTCGACGAAAGCCTTGAGCAAGGCTGAGGAGAGTTTGATGAATGGAATAGCCATGGAGGCTCCCTAACTAACACTTTTATGGGGCTTTTCTTACTCTGAGGGAGAGGAGGAGTTTATGGAGGTGGCTGGCCATTAGTTTGGTTCAGCCCCTCAATTTGGTAGAAACCGAAGGGGTGGTGTTAATGGCCATTAATGGAGTTTAATGACATTTGGGAGTTACAAGTTTCCTCTCCCAAATTCCCTCTTTTAGGACCTTCACAAGAGCAAGGGCAAGCATTTCCCCTGATTACTTTTTAATTTCATTGAGGTTGGTGTAGAAGTTGCAGAACAGCTAGAGCTTGGTGGCCGGAATGGTAAATAGCTAAAGCACTCGTCTTCAGGCCGTAAATCAGGTCCTCCTCTACTCCTTCTTCATGGGTTTGATCTTAGGAATCCTTGGAGAAGAGAATCGGGCTCAATTGAGAATGATCTAGGGGAATTTTTCCACTATTTTTCCATGAAAACAAAAGTGTCGAGTTCGTCGGAATCCGCCGTCTCCGGCGGCCAAACCACCTCCGGCCGATAGCCCTCACCTCAATGGAGGTGGTGGTGGCGGTGGTTAGCTTGGGAGGTAGCCGGGAAAAATTGACTTGGAAGTGCTACATTTCGGGTTAATTACAGCCCTTGGCTAGAGGAAGAAGAAAGCTAGGAGTCACACAATCATGCTTTAAGATTCGTGCCATTAATTCATTTTATTTCATTTTCTGTCGCTATTTTTGGGCTGTTTTAAACTAATTATTAAAAATAACTAGATGCCTATTCAAAAAGAGTGGCCAAAATAATAATTATAGACCTTTGATTCTAGTTTATTTTAAAATTAGTTTGGACAAATTTGGAGTTCAAGTCAGACCACAACACTCTTTTGGTGAGGTCTATACCTAGGCTTGTTCAAAGATTATTTTGAGTTCCCCCATCAATCCGGCCATCCAAATGAAATGAGATTTTGGATGGAGGTCACTCTTCCCTATACCTAGAATATATCCAGAAATGGGAATTTTTAGAAAAGATTTTCCTAAAGTTTTTCTAGAAATTTATTAATCCATGTATGAATTATTTAAGTGGTATAATGACCTCTAAACACACCAAAATTTTGGTGTCTGACTCTTAGAGTCTTAGCTTGACCATGATAAAAATTTCAGCCCAATTGGGTTAGATTTGTATTGGTTTTGGTGAGACCAAAGTGTGGCCCTTTAAGGGTTAATTAGGGCCATAGTGAGCTTGGGGCATGGAGGGCTAATTTTCACCCAAAGGGGTTGGGACTTTGGCCAGAGCCCCATGGTTAGTTTAAACATCTTCACATGGAGTTTAGGGTGGATTAGGGTGGACTTTCCCTAGATCCCTAGTTCAAACAAAAAGTTTGAACTTTGGGGGTTTGTGAAGGACATGGAGTGATATGTCTTGGTATGGACTTGGTGTTTAGTCCATGAGATCTTAGGGTGGTGTATTGCACAGGTAAGGAATTTGGTGACATTTAGACTTAGGAATACTACTTAAACCAATTAGGGATAGTTTAGGTCTATACCACTTAAGAAAATATAGGAGGGTCATATGACCTTGGATTTTCATGACATTTTGGTGGAAGTAATTTTATAGTGCTATTGACCCAAGAAACTTATTATAGGATGTTTAGGAAAAAGTAGCTCATGCTTGTAGGTAAAATCTCCACCTTGCCCTTTTTGATGATTTTGAAGTAAACATGATTATATTAACTTAGAATGATATGAAACCATGGAAAGATTAATTAAATATCATTTAGAGGCACTAGTAAATTATTTAGATCATTTGGGCATTTCCTCTTAGTAATTCATGTGTAAAGTAAACTAATGCACCATATTTTGATAAATAGATAATAAATAGTATACCTTGCTGTAAAATTGTGTTACTTGGCCAAAGAACATCTTAGGGCATATTGACATCTAGAAAATTATCACATGTCATTTGGATGAGTTTATAAGAACATTTCTTCACAAAGTGCACTTGAATGGAATTATTTGAAGTATTTTTATACATGGCTCACTTACCTTATAATTGCATGAAACTTATTCAGTAGTGTTTTATGATTATTATAAGTCTATGGTAATTTTTACATAATTTTTGGACAATGATTTATTGTACTCCCTTCATTATCTAAAATTATTTGAATTAAAATGAATTAATTATTTAGAGGTTATTATATTTATAAAAGTCCTTGAAATTTGGAATTCACTGATATTTTGCTATCATATACTGTTCCTAATTTTTGGGTGGCATAACTTACGGAAATCTGGTACTTCATGGTGAAAATTACCCATGGCCTAATTTATTTGGAAAATCTAATAAATGCTAAATTAATTTGGAAAATTACAAGTTTCTGGATTTAGGCTAAATGTGTCATGATAGACTCACAAGAATTATCTAAGGGCATTTGGATGAAAATTTGGAGTACCTCCTATAATGTACATCATATAGCTTACGTTGGTCTGCATTTAGCATAACTGCGGAAATTGTGATAACTTGGGATATGGATATAGGGAGTTGGGGAGCATTGTAAGCTGATTTGGTAAGATGAAAAAGTGAGCTTCATTAAGATTCATGATGAGGGGAATGTTAGGTTGTCTAGTGTCAGGTGGTGCTCGGGATCGACGAAAGGTCGTCTTTCTTGCAGAGAAAAAGAGAGTCAAAGTACACTAGAGTTAGATCCAGTACAAAATTAAAAGGGATCGGGAACTGGGTAATAACCAATAATTGTAAGTGCCTTGAGAAAGGGAATGAAGGTACCATCATAGTTCCTAGTTCCCTTTGAGAACCCTTCACCGGATATGCCAGGGACAGTCCCGGGCAAACCTAAACCGTAAGAATAATCAATGTTTAAGAGTAACTAGTATATTTAGGATTACACTTACAATCACACTCTCCGTTGTTGAGGGATTTAGGTTGGGTCTCACGAGCGGTAGGCTCGATGGTTTTACTGATGGGCAGGTTAGCCCGGCGAGCAATTGGCTCGATAGATAATGGTGACAGACGGGTTAGTCCGGCGAGCCGATGGCTCGGATGGTTTTGTAACGGACAGGATAGTTCAGGGAGCTTAGGATAGGTGGAAAGATAAAGTAATATTGCATGTGCATAAGATAAAAGGTGGTGGGTCTTCGGTATTGGAGAGTCGTCATACCGACACCAATACGATGACTCAGCGGGTGTAGTTTAGCACTTGGCCAAATAAAGTCCAGTACGCAGCCGGCATAGTACACAATAACTCCGCTTAGTGCACTAGCGTTGAGGCGTACGATAGGTCTGACTGGTAGTGTTGATACCGGTTTACAGGTGGGTGAGACCCAACCGACCGCTTCCATTTGCCACTACGGAGTTATCCTGGGAGATTAGGCTCCAGAAAGGGGGAACTAAAGGCAGTGTGCACAGAGTCGAGTGTGTGTGTTGCACTTACTTGTTCACATCATAACATACTTGCATGACATAGCATCATCATTGCATATAACCCTTGACACCTATTGTATAAATTGGTATGGGACACATTATACAATAGGCCTTGCAAAACGACTCCTTAGTCTATAGGTTTGTATTGGCTTTCCTATGGGTCATGGTTACTTACTTAGTTTGCCTTCTCCTACTTTACTTGCTCACCTGTTCTTGTGTATACTTGTGTTGCTTACCTACTACTGCTTACATATACTTTCTCTGCTTATGAACTCAAGACTAGTTTCGCCACCACCTGCTTACCTTAGTTACTCTCCACCTTAATTACCTTCCCTTTCCTTCTCCCCGCTTGGTGCCGAGGAGCCATGGGGGAGGGGTAGGGGATGATAGGACTGTATTTTAGACTAACGGTCATTGAACAAATCATTTTAGGGGATCGTGGAGCCGAACCAGGAGATAGATCCCCAGAGGTTAGTGCGCTTGGAGACGGGACAGTCTAGCACTGGAGTTTAGGCAGCAGGGATAGTGAGTCCCGATCATTAGTTGATATTATAGACTTGCTTCCACGATTGAGCGATTTGTAGTGAGGATTTTGATGTATCGGGCAGGAGCCCTCTTTAGTACTTTACTTTATCTTTTTTGTGGCCTCTCCCTTTGTGGAGAATTATTTACATATATGTGATTCTGGTGGACTAATTTGAGTTTCATTTTACTCTTGTATTTATACTTTTTCTCTTCTCTCCTGCGATCGGAATGGCCGGTAGAATTGACGTTTTGTAGTGACGACCTTCCCGGGTGTGTTGGTGTTACCGCAAAGCGGCGGTTCTGGGCATAAGACCCCTATGGTTTAAAGAAAAAAAAATATGGTCTTATAAACTGGTATTAAAGCGAACCTTGATCAAAAGAGTAAAAGTCCACTAACCCTGGGTCACCCCCCGCTTTAGTTTAGTTTGGGGACAAACTAAGCAGCGGAAGCATGGTGCGCCCATATGGGGTATTGGAACTTAGTTCGAGCAGTTAGTCGAACTAGCTGTCGCGGTCTGTCCAGCCAGTCTTCTAGCAGATAGCCTCAGCGGACTGTTTGTGTTAGAACTCAGTTCGGGAGATTGATGAAATAGCCATCGCGGTCTGTTCTGCAGGTCTTCTAGTGGATGTACTCAGCGGATTGCTTAGATGCTGTTTTAGTAGAAGCCACAGAGGTCTTGTTTAGTAGTGAAGCTCTGGTCTAAGGCTTATCCTCTCAGCGGTCTGGTGGCAACCCATGGTACTCGGTCTGGTGTAAAGTCGTAGGTCAAGCGTAATGGTTTATCGCACTGCAAATTGTTGGCTATCCGCAGGTGCGGCTTAGCGACTTGACTGGTGGCCTTTCACTTGTCCTGAGGTTCTAAGGTTATGGATTGTATAGTGAGCGGTTTGGGTATGTCAAACTACTCAGTCCGCCCGACTTGTATTTAGTCCCACATTGTGTATTGTACTCTCTCATCTCCCCCATTTTCTATAAATAAGGGGGACACCTATGTATTACTTACTTATTTAGAGCAATAAAATTTGCGGTTATTTACCTCTTATTCGCTTTTCTTCTCATTTTTTTCACTTGGTATCAGAGGGAAACCGGTCCTTTTTGCTCCAAATTTTTTTTTTACTCTTCTAGCGGTTTGTTTTTTGAAACCGCGCGGGTTGAATCTTTTCTGCTCCTCCCTTCTTCCGGTTTTGTCCGACTTTTTCCCTCCCTTTCTTTCTATCAGTTCATGCGGTTTCCCCTTATTCGCGCGATCTCGTGCTCTTCTTTCTTTTGTGCGTCTTCTATGCCCTTAGGTCGCAGCATTTCCCTTGCTGTTGGCGTGCGATCACCGAGACCGGTCTGTTTCTCTTTCTGATTCACGCGGCTTCTTCTCTAGTTTCCAATTGCAGTTTCTGCTTTGTTCGTGCGACTTGCTTGCCTTCGTCATGGATACTCCGTCGTCTTCTGCAACTTTCCCTACTCATTTCCCTCATTCTTCTCCCTCTATTTCTTCTTTGGGTAATTTGGGTACGTTATCCAAGCTTACGGGCCCGAATTATCCTGACTGGAGTGTGTCTTTTGTCTTCCATTTACGTTCTCAACATAAGCGCTCACACTTGACTGATGATCCTCCTCCTGTTGGCTCTGCTGCTTATGATGATTTAGATGCTTCTGATGCCTTGGTTAGCCAACAGTTTGACTGACAAGTGTCTTCCTGTCATTTTCCATGATCAAACGGTCAAAGCTGTGTGGACTCATCTGGCTGATTTATATTCTAAAGTGGCTCAGACTTTGCGTATCTACACCTTGTATGTTGACCTCTTTGCTCGTCCTGTAATGATCCATGCTGCAGCATATCAGGAGGTGCAGAGCCTTGGGGCTAAACTTCTTCAACATCGCCCCTTTTTTGCTGATCTTGCTGAGCAACAAAAACATTTTCAGGAGCTCCTGGTGGTTTGTTACTTACTCCGTCTTCCTTACTCCTATGATCTGATTCGCCAACAGATTCTCGGAGAAGCGGATACTCCGACTCTTGATGCCACTGCTGCGCGGATTTCCGCTGTTATTACTCTACTTCAGCGTCCTTTGCTTCCTTCTCCCTCTCCTAATCTTATTGCTCATTCTGCCCGTCATGATCATTCTGGTGGTTGAGGTGGCTGCACTGGTGGTCGTGGTTCTTACAAATATCTCTGTTCTCATTATGGAAAGACTGGTAACTTGGTTTTTCATTGTTGGGTCAAACACCCACATCTTCATCCTGCTTCTGCTGATTCTTCCAAGAAGTCTACTACGTCTCTTGCCACTTCGGGTGCTGCTCAGTTAGCTACCACGGGTTGGTGGCTTATTGACTCTGGTGCTACCACTCATATGACCGGGAATTCTCAGCTTTTTCCTTCTCTTACGACAAGTACACACTTACCTCCTATTCTTATTGCTGATGGTTCACCGTCCCCGGTTCACGAGCTTGGCACTGTGCATGTTACTTCTTCTCATCAGCTTCGGGACACTCTCTATGTTCCCAACTTTCCCTGCAATCTCCTCTCTATTACTGCTCTTTGTAAGCAGTTCGACTGTGAAGCGATTTTTACTGCTTCTACTTGTTCCTTTCAGGTTCATCAGTTTGAGGAGATGATAGCTACTTGGACTTAAAGCGGCAGCTTATTCTATCTTGATACTTCTTCTGCTTTCTCTGCCTCCTCTTCTCTCCTTCATTGGCATCCTTGTCTTGGACATACTCCTCCTCAGATTCTTTATTAGCTACTGCTTGATTTACCTCAGGGCGATTCTTCACTTCAGTGTGATGCTTGCCAGTTTGGGAAACATCATCGTTCTACTTTTCCTGCCAGCAAAGGATGCAGTTCTTCTCGTCCATTTGATATTGTCCATTTTGATATATGGGGTCCTGCTCCTACTCAGACTGTTGGTAGGGGTAGCTTATATTTTGTGACATTTATTGATGATTTTTCCCCTGTACTTAGTTATATTTGTTGCGTGAACATTCTGAACTTTATTTTATTTTCACTGCTTTTTATAATGAGATTCATACACAGTTTGCTACTTCTATAAAAATCCTTTGGTCTGATAATGCTAAGGAGTGCCTTAGTCACCATTTTACATTATTTTGTATTGATCATGGTATTGTTCATCAAACCACTTGTCCTTATATGTCGCAACAAGATGGTGTGGCTTAACGGAAGAATCTTCATCTGCTTGATGAGGTTCGGAACCTTCTGTGTCAGATGCATGTTCCCATGTCTTATTAGGGACATGCGGTTCTTCTCTCTTGCTTTCTTATTAATCGTGTTCCCTCCTCTGTTGTTTGTGGGAAGACTCCCTTTTCTATCCTGCATCCTGATGCGAATCCTTTTTCCTTTGCCACCTCGTGTCTTTGAATGTACTGCCTTTGTTCATTCCTCTTCTTCTACTCGTAACAAGTTGTCACCTCGCTCAGTTAAATGTACCTTTTTGGGCTATTGTCCGACTCAGAAAGGATATCGGTGTTATCATCCTGTTCTTCATAAGCAGTATGTCTCTGCTGATGTCACCTTCTTTGAGACTGTTCCATACTTTTCTCCACCCTCCTCCATTATTCCTCCTTCTTATGTTTCAGTTCCCTCTCTTCTTATTTAAGCACCTTGTATGGAGCCTACTATTATTTCTTCTTCTTCTTCTTGTGACTCTCCTGCTCTTCCTGCTTCCGCTGTTGAGCCGATGCACATGGTTACTAGTTTGAATACCTCTCCTTTTGCTGGACCTACGCAAGTAGATGTGGCTGACCTTGATCTTCCAATAGCTCTCAGGAAAGGTGTTCGATCATGCACTCAGCATCCTCTTGCTAGTACGGTGTCTTACACTAGATTGTCTCCTTGGGCATAAAGTTTTTCTTCTGCCCTCTTGGCTACTGTTCTTACAACATCTTATCATGATACTTTGGTTATTCCACATTGGAAAGCTGCTATGGGTGAGGAGATGAATACTCTGACTGAACGGGTCACTTGGTCACTTGTGCTTACTCCTCCTGGTGCTAATGTGGTTGGCTATCGTTGGGTCTTTGTCATCAAGTACCTTCTTGATGGTACTGTTGATCGTTACAAAGCCCGTCTAGTGGCGAAAGGATTTACGCAGACTTATGGTGTGGATTTATTTGATACGTTCTCTCCTATTGCCCGGATTACTACGATCTGTGTTCTCTTCTCCGTGGCTGTGAACAGAGATTGGGAAATGTCTCAGTTAGATGTCAAGAATGCCTTTCTTTATGGATATTTGAACGAGATAGTCTATATGGAGAAACCTCCCGGGTATGTTGTTTAGGGGGAGTCTCAGGTGTGTAAGTTGAAGAAAGCCATCTATGGTCTGAAACAGAGTCCGAGAGCCAGGTTTGAAAAGTTTAATGAGGTTATTTCTATTTTTGGATTTGTTCGGAGCACTGTTGGTCACTCTTTGTTTATTCGGAAAACTTCATCTGGGCTGGTTATTCTTGCAGTATATGTGGATGATATACTTCTTACTAGGGATGATAGGAAAGGTGTTGATATGATAATGAACCATCTGCTCCGACATTTTATTACAAAGGATATGGGGTCTCCTATGTACTTCCTGGGGATTAAGATATCTCAGAAACCTACTTCAATCGTTCTCTCACAGAGGAAGTATGCTCTGGACCTTTTACAAGAGATAGGTCTTCTTGGAACTAAACCTGCTAGGTCTCCTATGGATGTTGGAGATGACAAATGTTGGAGTGAGTCTTCTCCTCTTCTTGAAGATGTCACGAGGTACAAACATCTTGTTGGAAAACTCATCTATCTGACAGTTACTAGACAAGATATCTGCTATGCAGTTGGAAAAGTAAGTCAGTTTATGCAAGCCCCTAGAGAGTGTCATATGCAGCCAGCTCTGAAGATTCTCGAATATGTGAAAGGTGCACCAGGTAAAGGGCTCTTGTTCCTGAAAAGAGGACATTTAAAAGTAGAGGCTTATTCTGACGGAAGCTACGCAGATGATAAGGGAGACAGGAAGTCAACGTCAGGTTTCTGCACCTTTGTTGGAGGAAATCTAGTTAGTTGGAAGAGCAAGAAGCAGGCTATAGTTGCCAGATCGAGTGCAGAAACCGAATATAGAAGCATGGCTTTGACGGCTTGTGAGCTGAAATGGCTCCGAACTCTCTTACTAAATTTGGGAGAGTTTTATGATCACCGCCTACCGATGTTCTGTGATAATAAAGCAGCTATATACATTTCGAAGAATCAGTTCTTTCATAAGAGAACGAAGCATATCAAGCTTGATTGACACTTTATTAGAGAAGAGATTCTGAAGAATCAGATATGCACTCCTTTCGTTACTGATGATGATTTTCTAGAAGTTAAATTACGTCCAAACTAGAATCTCGATTAGGCAAGTGTACCTATCGAAATGCAGTATAGGAAGTGTCGTATTGGGATTCGGGGCCTATTGAGTACTTGTACTCACAAGGAAGAGCTATTATTTTATCTAACGGAAAAGTGGGTTTGATTATACTAGATAATAAAAATAAAGCTGAAGCTAAAGAGAAATTCAAATATGAGAAAGCTAGCACTTGATCTAGAATCCCCTTTGACTAAAATAAATCTTTTTGGTAAATAATGAAATGCGAATTCTTAATTATACTCACTCGACCGTGGAGGTTCCTAAAGTATAGAAGCGTCTCTCTCGAGCTCATGCTTCTAACTAACCTTAGGTTGATCGATTAAGACCTCTCGGCCAGTCGAAACCCCTAAGCTTGCTTTATGAGGTGAACCCCGCTATTGGATTTGACTCCAATCCGGAAGATTTACGTCGTCCTCTCTCGAGGAGTGCATTCAACTCCTTTTATCTTTGAGTGATCTCCTCGTATCCGCAACCTCTCGGTCATTTAAGATACGGATCTTAGATCGAAGATCATATCCGCGTAATATGAATTCGACGAAATGAAAATCAAAGATAAATCGTAGCGAGAATAATTAAGAAAAAGACATTTAATAAGAAGAAGAAAGATCTATTTTATTCTAAGGTTCATCATGATCAAGTGCTAAAAGAAGATTAGCTACTCATCATGATTGGGAAAATACAAAATAAAGTAGGAAAAGACATGATTGAAATGGAAATAACTAAAATTAAAGTTGCAACAAAGGTAAATCTAACTTAGAAATGAGAAAATACAGCAAAATAAACAGAACATTACAAGACTCCAACTCCCAAAATTCTTCTCCTCAGCATCTGAAGCTGTCTGGAATTTATAGAAAAATTTCTGTTTGGTCACGCCCCTAGGTCACGCCCGTGACCTAGGGCGTGTCAGGCTCGGAACCGTCGTCTTGAAAGCCCGGGAACGTTGGAGGAGAAACCGCCAAAATTGGTTAACTGACGGGTCACGCCCCTAGGTCACGCCCGTGACCTAGGGCGTGTCACGGCTGTTTCTGGAAACGGCGGGAAGCTGAAACGGCGGGAGTGAAAGTTGTCTTCAAGAAGGTGTCACGCCCCCTAGTCACGCCCGTGACTAGGGGCGTGTCAAGCAGGAACGTAAATCTGGCGGCAACGGCTGGAACGGCGTGTTAATGATTGGAAACTTCTTTGACATGCCCTGGGTCACGCCCGTGACCCAGGCGTGTAATTTTAATCCGACGTGGCACGGGCAGCTGTGATGTCGCAGGCCGTCACGCCCCGTGTAAGGAGTACACAGGCGTGTCTTCATCTGACACGGGCGTGTCTGGGCCGGTCGACGATCTTTTGGCGCGGTCGACGAGCTCTGGCTGCAGGCTTGGTTATAACGTGTCACGCCCCTGTGTCACTCCCAGGTAGGGCGTGTCACAGGGCGTGTCTAAGCAGAAAAAATGAAAATTCTTCTTTTTGCTCCAAATTACCTGTAGATCAGCCCTGCAAGATTAAAAATGATTTTATTAGATCAAAGAGATATAAATTATAAAAACAAGTTAAAATAAACTTAATATTATAAAATTAATATAAAATATCTGACTATTGATATATATAAATAAATAAAAATATAGAAATAATTAGAGTTATCAAATACCCCCATACTTATCCGTTTGCTAGTCCCGAGCAAACAACTTCCTATAGGGAGTAGACAAATTTTAAATGCTAGAAAAGAAAATTGAACCTAAGGAGTAAAATGCGAAGTCTTATGCCTATGTTTGTAGATATTTTTGTAGAAAGACTTACTCAGCATACAAATTAGGTTTTTATTTTTCTTAAAATGCGTTTTCACTATTATTTTTACTTTTAAGATGAAAATCCGGTAAATCTTGAAATTATCTTTAGGGAGAGTGTAGCGTGCGTACTAAGATAACATTGCACAAACTAAGATTAAGATACCCTCCAAAGAAATCCATCAATGTCGATGGCCATAGGCTTGCCCTTTCACACTCTCGCCACGGCAATAGTCTAACTTATAAACATAAATCAATAGGGCTTAATTAGGTTGAAATGTAGGCTTAGGTTTTTGGTGAAGGTGATCAAAGATAAACACGATGGCTAGTCACACCAAAACCTAGAGAAGCTTGTACATAAAGATTTGCTATGACTTTAAAGAACGTAGCCAAATTCCTAAATTCCTTTGTTTCTTTTCTTATTTTTTTTTTAAACTCTCTCATCATATTGATTTTTTTCTTCCTCTTCATTTTTTAATGATAATTTTTCTTTATTTTGAAGAGGAGAATAAATCAACTTTTTTTATATAAGAAAAGAGCCACCAAAAAATGAAAAGGCTCCTAATTATTCACAAAATATTTGTTCTTTCAAGCTCGGGTTTAGGTGTGTAATTAGGATGCTTTTTAGGATTTGGTAAATCGTTTGGTGGAGCTAAAACAAAAGGAAAAGGTAATAGCCTCAAATTGGCTAAGCAACGTTAAAATTTTAGGTGCGGGTACAAAAGCTCAAACTTGCCAAAAGAAGTGCCTAAATCATATTTATGCTAATGAGTTTAACTTATGCAAAGTCTTGAGAATAGTTAGAGGGCAAGTTCTAGACATCGAAAAAGAATAACTCTCTCTTGATCCGCGAAATATCTCTCTAGCAAACTTCTACTTACTCACCTAAGTTATTTTAAAGTTTTACCGGTTTTCAAAATTAAAGTAAAATAAGTTGTTTCTACGCATTTAGAAAAATGAAAATCTAATTATATGCTGAATATTTAGATCTACTAAAAATTCTACTTACACGTGCATTTAACTAGAAACACAGCATGGCCTACAGTTCTACTCCAAAATTCAAAATTCAATTAAAACATCAAAATTCTCTAAACACTATAAAAAATTGAATTACTAGGAATTTTCATGTGAATAAATATAGAAATAAAGACTTCTCTAATTTAATTTTTTTTTATTTTTTCATTCTTTTTCATTCATTTTTTTTTAATTTTTTTGTTTTTTTTTTATATTTTGGAAAAACAAAATTTGAAGATGAAATAAAATTTTTTTTGTTTTTTTTGTTTTGAGTTTTTAATTTTTTTTTTAAAATTTTTTTTTTTTTTGTTTTTGTTTTTAAAATTTTTTTTTTTTGAAACATTTTTATATGTTTTGCTTGAGAAATATCCCTCCCCCCATACTTAAACTATACATTGTCCCCAATGTAAAAATTAAGAAAATACAAGAAGAGAAAACTTCCCTGAGAAGCGCAAACCAGCATCAAAAGATACCTGTAAGAGAATAGCAAAGCAAAACATAATATTTTATAGATATTTTTTTTTTTGCATAATAAAAACAGATACATGAAAGTAAAATAAAGATACAGATACAAAGAGGTGACCCTCTACAAATCCAAAGAAATAAAAAAGGCAGCTACTCCTGGTCAGAATCGTTCTCGTGCTCCTGATAGAAAGTCCGCATGTTTGCAAACTCGCGAGTAATATGCGCTATGGAGGAAGTATGGTTTCGCTCGAGCACGGTGAAGCGCGCATCAAAAGAAGCGAAGCGACCGTCAAAATGGGTTTGCATCTGGTCTATGCGAGTATGGAGCAACCCAAATTGTCGGTCCCAATAATTTGCAGGATCGGGCGCTGGAGCAGAGTGCAGCGGTGGTGGCGGAATCTGTGGGGAAGGATGAGTACCGCTGGGACCGGCACCATGATCAAGATCAAGATCACCGCCACCAACGAACGGGGGAACAGCCTCAAACTCGCCGTCGCGTCGGCGAGCTAAACCAAGCGCCTGAAGGGTCGGGAACTGAAGAGGCTGCGGCGTTTGCATGCAAGTGAGCCGCGGAAGAGCTGCCCACACGCCGAGCTGCTTGGCGAGGAAAGTGATGAAATTTCCGCCGTGCACCGCTCCCAATCTCACATTTTCGGCCTGGTGCCGAAAGAAAATGGCGAGCATGTAACCAAGGTTGAGTGGGACCCGGTAAAACATACTATACAAGTATAGTATGTCCGCCCGAGTCACCACGCCGTGGCTATCGCCGCGCCCGGAAATGGTAAAAGAGAGAAGGTTGTGCAGAATACGTAAAGCGGGGGAGATGAGGTGGCTGCCCTTAGATTTCTTTGGAGTGTAGGGGGCGACGTCATTACTAATTTCTGACCAAAAAGTGGGGAGACTGAAGTCGGTAGGGAAATCAGTTTTTAGGTCGGGGTAGGCGGGGGAAGTGGAAAAGGCCTCCGAGCAAAAGCCCATGGCAACATTAAGTTGGCGGATGGTGAGCTGGTGCATCATCCCACCCAAGCGAAAGACGATGAAATCATCTTGCGCCGCCCAACGGAACTCAAATGAGGCCAAGAACTCAATGGTGAGCTCGAGGAAAGCAGGTTCAGAAATGGAGAAGAGGGGATCCCACCCTTGGGTAGAGATGAGCTCCCGAACTAGCTCCGCTGCTCCGAATTGGGCGAGGATGGCCCAATCCAAGATCCTGAACACGCCAAAGGGTTTGGCGCGCAGTCTCTCGCTTCGATCTTGTTGGGTTGCGTTCTCGAAAAGAAGCATGGCCTCCGCCGAGGCTGGATCAGCGGGGTGCTCGGAGGAGGAAGCGGTGGATCGAGCGTGGTGGCGAGGCATGGTGAGAAATGTGGAGGAAATTTCGGCCAAAGGGAGAAGAGAAGAGAAGGGTTGAAGGGTGGAGGTGTGAAGAGAAGAGGGGAGGAAAAATTCTATTTATAGAATTTTGCGGGTTAGTCACGCCCCCCTGTCACGCCCGTGACAAGGGGCGTGACAAGCTCGGGTCAAAGGAAAAAGGAATCCGAGGCGGACTGCCTCGGATTCAGTGTCACGCCTCAGAGTCACGCCCGTGACTCTGAGTGACACGCCCGTGACAGTGGGCGTGTAGGGGAATCCAAAGGCGCATCTGATGCTAAAGCATCAGATTCTTCGGTCACGCCCCATAGTCACGCCCGTGACTCTGGCCGTGTCAGTCAAATCGGACTGACTAAGAAGGAATCCGAGGCGTGGCTGGTCAACGCCTCGGATACCCGCGACACGAGCTCGACACGCCCGTGACAAAACATGTCACGCCCGTGTCATGTCCGAATGACGGGCGGGAAAACCGAGGGAGGAGGAACCTCCCGCAGTCTTGGCAAAACACGTCCGGGACACGCCCGTGACCATTGGGTCACGGGCGTGACGGACGCGTGTACGAGAATTTTGTTTTTTTTTTGTTCTTTTTGTTTTTTAGTTTTTTTTTATATATATTTAAATAAACTAAAAAAAAATAATTTACCGACTTGAAGAACAATGTAGACTTGATGTTCGTCCCCGGCCGATCATCATGCATCGTAATTCTTCAATCCTGTAAAAAAAAACTCAACAACAAAATTAAAATAAAAAGACAAGATAACCATGGGATGCCTCCCACGAGCGCTTTGTTTATGGTCGGTGAGCTCGACCATAGTGGCGCGCGCTTATTATGGGTTTGACAAGATTATGTTGTCTAATTTTTCGTTAATATTATCACCGGCAAAAAATAATTTTAGCCGGTGCCCATTCACTTTAAAGCTGCCTTTTTCCGGGTGTGAAATAAGAATCGTCCCGTAAGGCCAAACCTCCTTTACGACAAAGGGGCCGGACCAACGGGACTTAAGTTTACCCGGAAATAAGCGTAAGCGCGAGTTATATAAAAGGACTTGGTCTCCCTGTTTAAAGTCCTTTGGGTGCTTAATTTTCTTGTCATGATAAAATTTGGTGCGCTCCTTATAGAGTTTATTACTCTCATAAGCGAGGGAGCGCCACTCATCGAGCTCGTTAAGTTGGAATTTGCGGAGCTCGGAGGACAAATTTTCATCAAGATTTAAAAATTTAAGTGCCCAAAAGGCACGATGTTCAAGCTCAACCGGTAAGTGGCATGCTTTCCCATAGACCAATCGATACGGCGTACAACCGATAGCGGTCTTGTACGCGGTCCGATAAGCCCATAGAGCATCATCAAGCTTGACTGACCAATCCTTTCTATTAGTAGAAACCGTTTTTTCTAAAATTCGTTTAATTTCTCGGTTAACTACTTCTACCTGGCCACTAGTTTGAGGGTGATAGAGGGTGGCTAACCTATGTGTAACGCTGTATTTAGATAATACTTTAGCAAATTGTGCGTTACAAAAGTGGGTGCCCCTATCACTAACTATTGCCCGCGGTGCTCCAAATCGTGAAAATAATTGTTTAAGAAATCGGGTCACGACTCGGGCGTCATTGGTGGGGAGAGCTTGCGCTTCCGCCCACCGTGACACGTAGTCAACCGCTACCAGAATATATTTATTTCCAAAAGAAGTTGGTAGCGGGCCGACAAAGTCGATTCCCCATAAATCAAAAACTTCAATTTCTATAAATAAATTTAAGGGCATTTCATCTCGGCGGGAAATATTACCTGAGCGTTGGCATTGTTCACAACGACTTACATGTGTGTGAGCGTCCTTGAAGATGCTCGGTAAATAGAAGCCTGCTTCAAGTACTTTCCGAGCCGTCCGATTAGCTTTATAATGCCCACCGGCGGGTCCCTCGTGACAATGTTTTAAAATTTCTGCGCCCTCCTCATGAGAAACACACCTCCGCACTACTTGGTCCGCGCAAACTCGGAAGAGAAATGGATCCTCCCAAAAATAATTTTTCAAATCTGAAAAGAATTTCTTCTTTTCTTGATAAGAAAAACCATTCGGGAGGAATCTTGCAACAAGAAAGTTTGCAAAATCGGCGAACCAAGGAGTGGGAAAAGTGATTACCTTATGCATAGCGAGGAGGTGCTCTTCTGGAAATGTGTCATCGATGTCCTCCTCTTTGAGCTCCTCTGAATTGGGGTTCTCCAACCGAGAAAGATGATCCGCCGCTAGATTCTCCGCTCCTCTTTTATCCCGAATCTCCAAGTCAAATTCTTGGAGAAGCAATACCCACCTAATCAATCGAGGCTTGGCATCTGTTTTGGTTAGTAAATAACGCAAAGCCGAATGATCGGTAAAAACAATAACTTTGGATAAAGTAAGGTAAGAACAAAATTTATCAAAAGCAAAAATTACGGCAAGAAGTTCTTTTTCGATGGTTGTATAATTTTCTTGTGCGGTGGTTAGTGTTTTGCTCGCATAATATATCGGATGAAAATTTTTATTGATGCGTTGTCCTAAGACCGCACCAACGGCAAAACTACTAGCATCGCACATAATTTCAAAAGGAAGTTCCCAATTGGGAGCTATTACGATTGGTGCGTTTATCAATTTTTCTTTAATAAGAGAAAAAGCGCGCAAACAATTTTCATCAAAAATAAAAGGCGCGTCTTTTTCTAATAAGTGTGTAAGGGGCTTAGTGATTTTAGAAAAATCTTTAATAAACCGGCGATAGAAACCAGCGTGCCCCAAAAAACTACGAACGGCCTTAACATTGGAGGGTGGAGGTAATTTTTCTATAATTTCAATTTTTGCTTTATCTACCTCTATACCCTTGCTAGAAATTTTATGGCCTAAGACCAAACCTTCCCGCACCATAAAATGACACTTTTCCCAGTTCAAGACTAGGTTCGTGTCCTCGCATCTTTGGAGTACACGGGAGAGATTTGCTAAACATAAATCAAAAGAGTCTCCAAAGACGGAGAAATCGTCCATGAAGACCTCCATGATATCCTCCACTAGTTCATCAAAGATCGCTAGCATACACCTTTGGAAGGTTGCCGGCGCATTGCATAAACCAAAAGGCATCCTTCGATAGGCGAAGGTGCCAAACGGACAAGTGAAGGTTGTTTTCTCTTGGTCTTCGGGCGCAATTGGGATTTGGAAATATCCCGAGAGACCATCAAGAAAACAATAAAACGAGTGCCCGGATAACCGTTCAAGGATTTGGTCAATGAACGGTAAAGGAAAATGATCCTTTCGGGTTGCATCATTTAATTTACGGTAGTCGATGCAAACCCGCCATCCGGTAATGGTTCGAGTAGGAATTAATTCATTTTTATCATTAGGAACTACCGTTAAGCCTCCTTTCTTAGGCACCACTTGGACCGGACTCACCCAAGAGCTATCCGAAATCGGATTGATGATGCCCGCATCTAATAATTTAATCACCTCGGCCTTGACTACCTCCTTCATGTTAGGATTTAGCCGGCGTTGAGGTTGAATTGTTTTGTGAGAATGTTCTTCTAATAAAATTTTATGGGTGCAAAAGGAGGGATTAATTCCCCTCAAATCTGTGATCTTCCACGCAATTGCGCGGCGATGGCGTTTTAAAATATTAGATAATTTAAATTTTTCATCATCGGTCAAGTAGGCCGACACAATTACGGGAAGTTTAGAATCCTCCGCTAAAAATAAATATTCTAAATGATCAGGCAATTGTTTTAATTCTAGCGTGGGAGGTTCATCATAGGAAGTTTTCAAACGATCACTACTAATTTCCAAAATTTCAAAAGTAGGTGTGCGAGTGTTCGAATCCTTATCACTATTTTCATAAGTAATTAAATCTAAATTTTCAAAATATGCGTTATGATCAATAGACGATAAAGAATGTTCAGAAAAAGAAATGAAATCTTCTTCGGGAGAAGCTTCTAAATAGTAACATGAGTCGTCATTGGAGAGCGAATTTTTCATAGACGCGTCAATAGTAAAGGTAACTTCTTCATCTCCGACTCTAAGGAGAAGTTTACCGTTACTAACGTCTATAACGGCGCGCGAGGTGGCAAGAAATGGGCGACCGAGAATGAGTGGTACCTCGGTGTCCTCTTCGATGTCAGAGATGACAAAATCTACCGGAAAGATAAATTTGTCAACTTTGACAAGCACATCCTCAATAATACCCATCGGATATCTTATAGACCGATCCGCCAATTGAATGCTCATTCTTGTGGGTTTAGGTTCTCCTAAACCCAATTTCTTAACTAAAGAATAAGGCATTAAATTTATTGAGGCACCTAAATCGGCTAACGCACGTTTTACCAATAAATCGCCAAATGAACAAGGTATAGAGAAACTACCCGGATCAGGTAATTTCTTAGGCAATTTATTAAGTAAAACCGCCGAGCACTCCGTGTTCAATTGAACCGTGCAGATATCCTCAAGTTTCTTTTTATTTGATAAAAGATCCTTGAGGTACTTAGCATATTTTGGCGTTTGTGCTATCACTTCGCATAACAGTAAATTTATTTGGATTTGTTTAAACATGTCTAAAAATTTACCGTGATGCTCATCTATCCGGTCTTTTTGCATTCTAGACGGATAGGGAAGAGGTGGTTGATAAGGTTTTGGTTTAATATAACTAGAAGGCTTAATCGGAGGAGAAGATGAAGAAATTGTTACCTCCGTATCAACCGGAATTGGAGAAGTTTCAACTGGAATTGTAGAAGTGGTTACCTCCTTCCCGCTCCGTAAAGTGATGGCTTTGGCTTGCTCCCTTGGGTTTGGCTCTGTATTGCCCGGTAGCGCTCCTTGTTGTCGATCGGAGAGCATCTTTGCAATTTGCCCAATTTGAGTCTCCAAATTACGAAGAGATCCGGTGAGATTCCGGATATTGGTATCATTTGTACTCGTATATTTGGAGAACAACTCCTCGATATTGGGAGCTTTTGGAGCTTGTGGTGGAAAATATCCTGGTGGGATCGTGTTTGGTGGGCGAGTCGCGTTCCCCGGATTACTCCAAGAGAAGTTGGGGTGGTTCCTTATACCCGGGTGATAGGTATTACCATAATTAGTATTACCCAGATTAAAAGGTGGTCGATTCGGATTTCCCATATAATCCACATGCTCGGCCAACGTAGTGGGAGAGGGGGAAGAAGTAGGATCCTAGGTGGGTATAGAAGAGGGAGCAGACATCTCTTCTAATCTTTTGTTTAGCATCTCAACCTGGAGAGATAGATTGGAGACCGTATCAATTTCATACATCCCGGCCGGTTTAGGTGATTTAGACCGAGGTGTACTCCATTGATAGGTATTCAAAGCCATACCTTCTATAAGCTCTTGTGCGGCCGCTGGTGTTTTGTTATTAAGCGTTCCTCCAGCGGCGGCATCGATATGTTGCCTAGTTTGAGAATTTAGGCCGTTATAGAAGGTTTGGATTTGTAACCAATCCGGAATTGCATGATGAGGACATCGACGAAGCAATTCCTTGAAACGCTCCCAAGTATCATATAACGTTTCCGAATCAAGTTGGGAGAAATAAGTAATATCATTGCGCAATTTAGCCGTTTTAGCCGGCGGAAAGTATTTCGTAAGAAATCTTTCCGTCATTTCAGCCCATGTTGTGATTGATCCTCTTGGTAGAGAATTCAACCATTGCTTGGCTTTAGTGCGCAATGTAAATGGAAATAACCTTAGCCGGATGGCATCATCGGATACACCATTAATTTTAAAAGTATTGCATATTTCTAAGAAATTAGAAATATGCGCGTTTGGATCTTCATCTTGAAGCCCATCAAATTGTACATATTGTTGTACCATTTGGATGATGCTTGGCTTCAACTCAAAATTATTGGGGGCAATAGCGGGGCGAACAATACTAGATTGAGCCTCGTCCAAGTTTGGACGGGCATAATAGGACATAGTTTGTTGTTCGACCGCATTTGGCTCACCCATATTGGAAGAAGAAGAAGAAAGAGATCTAGGAGAATGAGAAGAAGAACTTAATGAAGAAGGAGGAGAAGAAGAGGGTGACGGAGAGAGAACTACAGACGGATTAGGAGTGTCTCCTAAGGATTCCGTATCTTGGAAATTCGGAACTCGAAATTGTAAGCGGTGCCGAAGGGTTCGCTCAATTTCCGGATCCAAATAAAAAAGAGGTGACGGATTCCCTCGGGTCATACACAAGAACAAAACAAAAGATAAAAGTTTTAAGGTTTAAAAATTTATAAGATAAAATTTCCCGGACTTCCCAAGGGCTACCCAGTGACGGGTTCGCAAGGTACTAGGCAGTATTGCGGGATGAAAACCCGACACGGCCCTTTCGCAAGAAATTTTTAAATATAAAAATTTAAAGATAAAACTTTTTGAAAGGAAAGGTTTTTTTTTTTTTGAAATAAAAGAAAAAGAAAAATGATAAAACTAATAGATCCTTGCTTTTGAAATATCAACAAAGAAAAGTCCCCGGCAACGGCGCCAAAAACTTGATGATGATTTTCTAGAAGTTAAATTACGTCCAAACTAGAATCTCGATTAGGCAAGTGTACCTATCGAAATGCAGTATAGGAAGTGTCGTATTGCGATTCGGGGCCTGTTGAGTACTTGTACTCACAAGGAAGAGCTATTATTTTATCTAACGGAAAAGTGGGTTTGATTATACTAGATAATAAAAATAAAGCTGAAGCTAAAGAGAAATTCAAATATGAGAAAGCTAGCACTTGATCTAGAATCCCCTTTGACTAAAATAAATCTTTTTGGTAAATAATGAAATGCGAATTCTTAATTATACTCACTCGACCGTGGAGGTTCCTAAAGTATAGAAGCGTCTCTCTCGAGCTCATGCTTCTAACTAACCTTAGGTTGATCGATTAAGACCTCTCGGCCAGTCGAAACCCCTAAGCTTGCTTTATGCGGTGAACCCCGCTATTGGATTTGACTCCAATCCGGAAGATTTACGTCGTCCTCTCTCGAGGATTGCATTCAACTCCTTTTATCTTTGAGTGATCTCCTCGTATCCGCAACCTCTCGGTCATTTAGGATACGGATCTTAGATCGAAGATCATATCCGCGTAATATGAATTCGACGAAATAAAAATCAAAGATAAATCGTAGCGAGAATAATTAAGAAAAAGACATTTAATAAGAAGAAGAAAGATCTATTTTATTCTAAGGTTCATCATGATCAAGTGCTAAAAGAAGATTAGCTACTCATCATGATTGGGAAAATACAAAATAAAGTAGGAAAAGACATGATTGAAATGGAAATAACTAAAATTAAAGTTGCAACAAAGGTAAATCTAACTTAGAAATGAGAAAATACAGCAAAATAAACAGAACATTACAAGACTCCAACTCCCAAAATTCTTCTCCTCAGCATCTGAAGCTGTCTGGAATTTATAGAAAAATTTCTGTTTGGTCACGCCCCTAGGTCACGCCCGTGACCTAGGGCGTGTCAGGCTCGGAACCGTCGTCTTGAAAGCCCGGGAACGTTGGAGGAGAAACCGCCAAAATTGGTTAACTGACGGGTCACGCCCCTAGGTCACGCCCGTGACCTAGGGCGTGTCACGGCTGTTTCTGGAAACGGCGAGAAGCTGAAATGGCGGGAGTGAAAGTTGTCTTCAAGAAGGTGTCACGCCCCCTAGTCACGCCCGTGACTAGGGGCGTGTCAAGCAGGAACGTAAATCTGGCGGCAACGGCTGGAACGGTGTGTTAATGATTGGAAACTTCTTCGACACGCCCTGGGTCACGCCCGTGACCCAGGCGTGTAATTTTAATCCGACGTGGCACGGGCAGCTGTGATGTCGCAGGCCGTCACGCCTCGTGTAAGGAGTACACGGGCGTGTCTTCATCTGACACGGGCGTGTCTGGGCCGGTCGACGATCTTTTGGCGCGGTCGACGAGCTCTGGCTGCAGGCTTGGTTATAACGTGTCACGCCCCTGTGTCACGCCCAGGTAGGGCGTGTCACAGGGCGTGTCTAAGCAGAAAAAATGAAAATTCTTCTTTTTGCTCCAAATTACCTGTAGATCAGCCCTGCAAGATTAAAAATGATTTTATTAGATCAAAGAGATATAAATTATAAAAACAAGTTAAAATAAACTTAATATTATAAAATTAATATAAAATATTTGACTATTGATATATATAAATAAATAAAAATATAGAAATAATTAGAGTTATCAGTTACTTCTGATAAAGAGTTGACAGATTACTTCACGAAACCGGTTACTTCATTCACAGAGGTTTGTGGAAAGCTGGGCATGGTTGACATATATACTCCAGCTTGAGGGGAGTGTTGGAACTTAGTTCGGGTAGTTAGCCAAACTAGCTGCCGCGGTCTGTCCAGCCAGTCTTCTAGCAAATAGCCATAGCAGACTGTTTGTGTTAGAACTTAGTTCGGGCGGTTAGCCGAACAAGCCACCGTGACCTGTTCTCCAGTCTTCTAGTGGATGTTCTTAGCAGATTTGATAGTTTTGCTTTCAAGACTACCTAAACACCTAGAGAGGGGGGGGTGAATAGGTATTTTTCCTTATTTTAACTTAAGGCAGAATATAACTACAGTTCTTTGAGTAAATCAGATATTTCTACAGCTAATACAGCACAACAATCACAATCATACACACATCACAAGATTGCACACAGATTTATAGTGGTTCCCTAAGGTCTGGGTACATCCACTTTCCCCCTTCACCTATCTAGAAGTGTGCTAGATTCGGCTTAACTTCTTCCTTTAACTCAGATCCTCAGATCCTAAAGCTCAGAACCCTGAAAGGTTCCTACAACTCAGAACCCTATAAGGTTCCTACAACTCAGGCTAACAAGCCCTACCTCAGCCTTGCCACAAGACCTACAACTCAGAGAATACCTTCTCCTACAACTCAGGCACAAACAACCCTACCACTCAGAGAACAAATCTCCTACACTCAGCCTTTATAAAACAGGCTTACAACTCAGATCTATGAATAGATCCTACAGAATTTGATAAGGAATTTTATAACCTCTTACCCCTGTTGAGAGAGAAGGGATAAGAACTTTCTTGATTAGCTTCTTGAAGAGGCTGATGGCTGAAATAAACTTGATCTTAGCTTTCTTCAAAGCTTCTTGAATCTGAACTTAGTCGGGTTGATTTCCTTTGAATATAACTGACTGGCAGCTTCCTCCTTAGATTCCAAAAATAGATCTGAATCTTCATGATAGAATTGTTCAGTATCTGCTTCTTGAGAGACTAGTGATTGTCTCCATTTTGACTTCAAATAGCTGGATCTCTCTCTCTCCAAACCTCTTGAAGATACTTCTGAATTCTTGATTGAATTCAACTTAGACTTAATCTGAGTGGATGATCACTTAGGATTGTCTTCTTAGATCTTCTCACGAAGATCTTCTTCTGTGCCTTGCACTTTCTTGATCAGAGATATATCTCACAATAGTTGTGTTTTTGTGTTTCAATAATAATGAATTAAAGAAGTTGTTGTTTCTTCTTCTGAATCCATCTATATATATAGACTTCATCCATGGTAACCGACTGATCCAGTTTATAACTAACTTCTGAAAAGTCTGACAGCTTCAGTACACCTATTGTAACTCACAGCTGTCATGTCATCAAACAAATTTTGAGCCTTTGTCTTTGTCAACAAAGCGTCGAGACTGTCTGTCATAAAGTGTCGAGACCATCTGTCAATATTTGTCGACACAAGTGACTTAAGTGTCGACATAGACTTTGGTGGTGTCGACATAGCTGTCTTAATGTCTACACAGCTTCTTGACACTGCATCTTGAGAATGTGTCAGCACTGATTATTTGTGTCGACACAAACCCTTCACCATTCATCAGCAATCAATTTGGTCTAGACTTAGCTGTGTGTCGACACAAGTCCTGTGTGTCGACACAGTTGATGTAGACTCAGAACATAGCATGTGTCAACACTACCTCCAGGTGTCGACACAGTTGTTGTCGACTCTGCCCCTGTGTGTCGACACAGCCTCCCAGTGTCGACATAGTTGATGTCGACTGACTATTTCTGTGTGTCGACACTGCCTCCCTATGTCGACACAGTTGATGTCGACTATGCTTCTATGTGTTGACACAGCCTCCCAGTGTCGACACAAACTCACTGAAGTGTCGACACAGCCATTTCCAAGTGTCGACACAATCTTACTGAAGTGTCAACACAGCTTCCTCAGGTGTCGACACATGGACTTAGAAATTTTTCTTTGCATTTTAGCACATTCTTAACCTGTACATATAAACTTAAAACAATATCAAATACACCTTGATGTATATCATTGAGCTAAGTTTGGCTTGTCCAAATCAGGTACACATTTTCCAATGTACCCAACAATCTCCCCCTATTTGGAGAAGTCATAACCCTTTAGCCAATGATATACACCACTTAGAAAATAAACATGATGATGTACATAAGCATTATATTACAGGGTACTATAAAAACAAAACACATATCATAGTTACATCACAAAATAAAGATGTAAAAGAAAATGATCACAGAACAATGTTTTGTATATTAACTCAAAAATGCTTGTTACAAGATGTTTACATTGATTTCTTTAACAAACAAACAAGTACATAGTTCTTGGACAAAAACTATTAAAGCTTAGACTAAGGCTGGGCTGGCTCCTTGATGACTATTCCTTTTCCAGATTTAATCTAAGCCTGCACAGGAGATTCTGTATCTTCCAAGGGCTTCTTGCCTTTCAAATCAACTTTCTTTTGTGCTTCAGCCTTGATCCTTTGCCTTTCAAAATAATGAAAAGGCTTGGGGAAATACTTGCTAGGCTCCTGAGCATCAGGAGGTAGCTTCCCACTCTTAGCCTTTCTCCTGTATTGAACTATGGCCTCCTGCCTGGCTTCATACTTTTGTCATTCTTGCTCATTGTACCATTTACCCCTTTCATGTACTTGATCTTTTACAGCTTTCTAAGCAGTTAATATGATATTCCTTGAAGTGGGGCTCCACTGCTCAAAGTCTGGCTTTAGCTCTGCTTGCTCTCTGAATCTCTTCTTTGATAACTGAACATCTTGCTAAACTTTGATAACAATATCTAGCATATCAACCTTTTCAATAATCACATTAGTAACTGGTGGTGGAGGGCTATAAATTGACTAAACTTGTTGATGTATCATTTCAAGATCTACAGGGGGGTAAATAACTTGGGCAAACTCAGGTTGATCACCTTCAAGTAGAGTTGGTTGCACCCCTGACTCAGCCATATTATCATCATCATATAAGGGTGGATATCCCAAAGTGGCTCTAATGCTGTTGGTTACACATTTGGCATGAGCAGAGCCAATATATACTAACACCCTCTCCCCCTTTATGACTTCCCTAGCCACATGTTCTCTCAAATCATCCTTCTGAAATCTGATTTGTCCATCCAGGTAATTGATTCCATCTTTAAAGAATGGCTTTAACTTTTGAAGCTTGTCAGCAATTAACTTCTCAGATGAAGTAATGGCAGTTTGAACTGAATTTAGGGTAGCTTGTAGCTTTTTATCATATTCTTCTTTCTCCTTATTTCATGCCTCAGTCATTGCAATAACAATATTTTTTAACTCAGTGACTATCAGATTATGAGATTCTGTCAGATTGTCATTCATTCTTATTTGATTTTCAAGGACATAGCCTTATTTAACAACAATCTCATCCACTTGCTTCTTTATTTTTGCTAGTTGTTCTGCAAGAAATACCACAGCATTTCCCCCCTTATGGAAGAAATCTGTCATCTCTTTCTTATTCTGATTAACATCAAATCTGATAGATTTTATGTCTTGGGCTAGATCAAATTGAAGAGCCTTATGGCTTTCATCCACATATTTTTCCAAGGCCAGTCTTTGCTCATCCAGCTTCATTTGTAAAGTCACCATAAGCTTGCTGTAATCAAAATCAGAAGTAGTTTGTGAAGTAGTTGTTTGAAGAGCCTTCTTAAAGCTTTGACTTCTTCTCTTAAAGACCATAAGTTTTCTTTTCTTGGCCTCCCTGACTTCTTCATGCTCAGACTCTGAAGAAATTTCAATATTAACTCTCTCTTGAGGAGTGGAAGAAATTTCTTTCTCAGCTCCATGTTGCTCTTCCTCAATATCAACCTGCTCCCCCTCATTCCTTACTTGCTCCCCCTCAAATCTTAGGGTCTCCATTTTATCTACTACTCCTTCAAGATCAGGAAACAACTCTTCAAGAGTGAATTCTTGTTGAGTGTGAGCAGGAGATAGTACTTTGTCAGCAGTAGCAGCAACTTCAGAATTATCAAGATCAGTTTGAGAAACAATATCCTCTGATAAATTGATTCTTTCTTCCTCTTGCACCTGTTCAGAATGTGCCATCCCCTGCAATTGTGCAGTAATTTGCTGTCCTACACCTGTGTAGATATAGTCTCTTCCTGGACTTGTGTATCTTCATGACCATGCTCAGAAAGGTCATGTGCTGGTGATTTTTCTGTTAGCTCTTGCCTGTCCACATAAAGCATCTCCTTTGAAAGAACTCTATCCCATCTTGAGAATAACCTTATGTCCATTCTCCTCATATGATTTATCTTTGATCTAGGAATCTGTTGCATCACCTCTGGAAATATTCCAGCCAGGTACAGACTCATGATCCTAGCCATGTTTGGCTTCTTGATTCCTTCTTTTATCTTATCAAACAGTACTGCATACTAATTGGTGTGAATCTTAAAGATTACCCTTGTCATCAGATTGAGCATATAGGTTGATATCTTATCATGGCCACCTGGTTTACATAAGATCACTTTTCCTACTATTTCAGACAGGAATTTCCCTTGATGATTCAAGCCTTTTCTATTGATGGCAGCGCCTATCTTTATGGTTAGATCCAGTCAACACCATTGAAGCGCCTCCCTGGTCCTTGAGGCTGGGACCTCTTCCTCATCATGTATTCTAGGAAGATGGAGAATCTTGCTCAACCTTTTCTGAGATAGCTTGACTCATTCTCCATTTACAGTGGATTTGATCTTCTATCCAGTTGAGTCCATTGATGCAGCAGTATAGAACTCGAATACTTCTTTCTTCCATATCTTTGTAGGTTCAGAGACAAGATATTCTAATCCGTTGTCTGCAAGAAGAGAAATGACCTTTTTGATCTCCATCGCGGCATCGTCGAATGCATGCCTAACCAACTCATATCCTTCATTGATGTTGTCTTCAGCCTTGGGCGCCATTGGAATGAAGAGAAAGCTTGTTTGGAGAGAAGAGAGAATGTCGACACAAGGTTTTTGTCTCGAAACCCTGATGAGCATGTCGACAGAAAATGTTCTTGACCTATTTATACCCTTCTAATCAAAGAAGGTCAAAAGACGGGAAAAAACAGTCTAAATGTGTCGACACAGTTGGAATGTGTCGACACAAACTCCTAATGTCTCGACAACAAAGTTGACCTCTATGTGTCGGCACAAATTGATGATGTTTCGACACTTGACTTATGAAGACGAGAAACAAAAATTCTGTGTCGACACTTATTCGAAGTGTCGACACTTGACTGAATGTGAGGACACCACCTCTCTGGATGTGTCGACACAACACTTCTGGATGTGTCGACACTGCTTGTCTGGATGCGTCAACATATAGTCCCTTAGGTGTCGACACTTTTACTCTGTGTCGACACAATTTCCCTGAATTGTTGACATAACTTCTCTGTGTCGACACTTTATTACTGAATGTGTCGACACCATTCTACTTAGCCAAATTTTTTTAAACTAACCTTTGGTCAGCATTCCTAATTCAATTTTAAATCTATTGAATTTATTTTCATCCAGAGGCTTAGTAAATACATCTGCAATTTGATATTCTATTTTAACAAATTCTAAAGAGATATCTTCTTTTTCTACATGTTCTCTAAGAAAATGGTATTTTATCTCTATATGCTTAGTCCTACTATGTGAAACAGGATTGTTTGCAATAGAAATGACACTTTTAGAATCACACAATAAAGGTGTTCTACTTACTTGAATACCATAGTCCCTTAGTTGATGCTGAATCCACAACAGCTGTGCACATCAACTTCCTGCTGCCACATATTCGGACTCAGCTGTGGATATTGCCACACTAGTCTGCTTCTTACTACTCCAGGATATCAACCTTCCTCCCAAGAATTGGCATGTACCTGTAGTACTTTTTCTATCTTCTCTACAGCCTGCAAAATCTGCATCTGAATAACCTGTTAGTAGAAAATCTCCATTCCTAGGGTACCAAAGGACTAGATTAGGTGTGTCCTTTAGATATCTCAAAATTCTCTTGACTGCAGCATAATGTGATTCTTTAGGGCATGCTTGGTACCTTGTACATACACATGTAGCATATATAATGTCTGGTCTACTAGCAGTGAGATATAATAGAGAGCCAATTATTCCTCTATAAAAAGACTCATCTACAGGTTTACCTGCATCATTTTTGCATATAGGCATACTTGTTACCATAGGAGTTCTCATGGTGGAGGATGATTCCATACCATACTTCTTAATTAACTCCTCGGTTAACTTAGACTAGGATATGGACAAGCCATCTGCAGTCTGTCTTACTTGGAGTCCCAAGAAGAACTTAAGTTCCCCCATACTGCTCATTTCAAACTTCCCTTGCATAAGTTTGGCAAACTTCTTGCAAATGTTGTTCTCTGTAGACCCAAAAATTATGTCATCTACATATATCCGAACTAAGATTATCTTACCTTTATATTCACTTACGAATAGAGTTTTGCTTATTTTACCTCTTGAGAATTTGTTCTCAATAAGGAAAGTAGACAGGGTTTCATACCAAGCCCTTGGGGCTTGCTTTAACCCATACAATGCTTTCCTAAGTCTATAGACATAACCAGGTTTAAGAGAATCTACAAAACCTGATGGCTGCTCTACATAGACTTCTTCTTTTAGATCACCATTAAGGAATGCTTATTTCACATCCATTTGGTATACCTTGAAGCCTTGATATGCTGCATAGGCAAGGAACATCCTGATTGCTTCCAGTCTTGCTACTAGGGAAAATGTTTGATCAAAGTCTATTCCTTCTTCCTGCCTGTATCCTTTGCAACCAATCTTGCTTTGTTCTTCACAATAACTCCATTCTCATCCAACTTGTTCCTAAAAATCCACTTTGTACCAATGATGTTGTGGTCTTTTTATTTAGGAACTAACTCACAGACCTTGCATCTTCTAAACTGATTAAGCTCCTCTTGCATAACATTAATCCAGTGTTGGTCTTGGATAGCTTCTTCAAATTTCTTTGGCTCCAATTGAGATAGAAAACTTGAGTGCAGGACTGTATTCAGATTTCTGCTTCTGGTTTGCACTCCATGTCTTGGATCACAAATTATCTTATTTGTTGGATGATCCTTTAGATATCTTACAGCTGGAGGTAGAATTCCTTCTGGCTGAACACCTCCCGTTTTTTCATTATGCTGCACCTCTTGGTTGTCATCAGCTTTTAGAGAGTCTTGTACTCCCCCTGGGCAGTAGCCATCATTTTCTAATTCTTCATCTGCAGTTGAGCCTTCTGCAATGGAAAGCTTGTCCATACTATTGCTTATACCTGTAGTACTGCATAAACAAATCCTTTGATGATTCCTCTTTCAGATCCACACAAGATTACTTTAGGCCCATCCTTGATAGGTGTGTACTCCTTCAGCAGCCCCTTTGTTCCAGTCATGTGCCTGGAACATCCACTGTCCAAGTACCATATAGGGGCATGACAACTTGAACTTTCCTACAATACAGAATTACTTTCCCTTAGAACCCAAGTAAGTCTTGGGTCCTTGGTTCAAGTTAGCACCATTCATATCAAATCTACCAGCAGCTCTTCTAACTGGTAGACTGTTGTTCTTCCTGACACTAATGTTATGCCAGCAGTCTAAGGCAAAATGGTATGTCTTGCCACAGCACCAGCATTCATACTTGTTGTATCTAGGTCTAGATATATTTTTGTCAGAAAAATTTCTATTCTGTGTTGGTGCTGCTGCAGCTACACCCACTATTTTCCTTGGAACATGGTGTTTGTTGACATGGGCTGACTTATTGGCATTAACACCCTTGTTATCCAGAACATCAGTCTTATTATGACCATGAATGTTTTCAAGATCATATTTTTTAGAAGGCACTTGTACCTTTCTAAATATTACAGGCACTTTAAAATTTACTGGCTGGACAGGTGATTTGCCTTTTCTCTTGAATTAGACAGCCCTGGTGTTACCTTTAAAGCCTAATCCTGCCTTACCCTTTGGAGCCACAAACTCATCTATTAAGGGTAAGACTGATTTTGGCTTAGAGTAACTAGCCACCAAATCTTTCTCATTTTTAAGTCTGACTTCCAGACTTCTAATTAGATCATTTTTATATGTGATTGTACCCATCTGAATAACAGTAATAGTTTTCAGCTTGGCAACCTCTGATCCAATTCTTTCGCTTTTTGAAGTCTGACTTCCAGACTTCTAATTAGATCATTTTTATATGTAATTGTACCTATCTGAATAACAGTAATAGTTTTCAGCTTGGCAACCTCATTCATTTTTTGATCAAATTCTTTCTCTAAGCCAGATGCAGTCATCTTAAGATCTGCATTTTCCTTAGCCTGAGTTTTGGCCAGGTTCTTGCTTTTCTTTAAGGCCTGCAACAAGTCCCCATATTCATCTATCAGCTGATTAATATCACCTTCAGACTCAGATCCATCCACATCACATGATGCAGATGTATCTGACTCTGTGCCACTACTACAAACTGAATTACTAGACAAACACTATGCCTTGCTAGGGCCAGGCTGATCCTGGCACTTATTGTCATCTGATTCAGCCATCAGTCCCATGCACTGATGGTCTTCTTATTCATAGATGGATTTCAGCAATTGCATAAACTCATCTTCTTCACTAGCTAAATACAGTCCAATGTATGCTTCAGCTTAAGATTCTGATTCTGAGGAGGATTGATCTGTAAGACTCTTCTCCTTCTTAGTAACAAAGGATTTCTCCTTCTTGCCCTTTTATTGAGTCTTCTTTTTGTCTGCTGACTCCTTCCTCTTTTCTAGACACTCAGCCACCACATGTCCAGGCCTATTGCAGCAATATCAAACAATTTTTGATGTTGTAGCTTTGCTGGGCTTAGACCTGCTCCTTTCCTTTCTTGATGATTTTCTCTTTTGATAGTAGTCATCAACTGGCTATGATGTGGAGGGCCTTGACTTCCACTGCTTCTTCTTCAAGAACCCCTGAAACTGCCTTGTAAAGGCAGCAAAATCTGCATCTGAATCACTGCTATCTGAGTTCTGATTGTCTGAATTCTCTGAGATAACATCAGCAACTTTCTTAGGTGATGATGGAGATATCCTTCTATTCTTTCTAGTGGCTTCAACCTTGAAGGCCATAGACCTTTCTCTATGCTCTGCTTTTGTATTTCTTTCTTCCTCCTTCCTGGCCATTAGTTGCATTTTATATGATAGCAACTTTCCAAATAAGGTTGGAGGAGAAATGTCTGCTAGTTTGGCCACTTCTCTAATGGCACATATCTTGGTATCCCAATCCTTTGTCAAGGATCTTAGGAATTTGTCATTCAGCTCATATGTACTGAAGACCCTTCCATAGGACATCAATTCATTCACTATCCTGTAGAATTTCTTATAGCATTCAGATATGCTATCAGACTTCCCTTGTCTGAAACTCTCATATTCTTGATTGAGCATAGACTTTTTGTCTTGTCAAACTTCTTCAGAACCCTCCATGTAGACAATCAAAGTATCCCACATTTCCTTGGAGGTTTTGTAGTGAATCAAATTTTGGAAAGTAGAATCATCTATGGTACTCACTATGATATTTTGAGCTCTTTTATCCGTAGTTGCCAGTATAATCTCATCCTTAGTCATTTCAGAAAAATCTTTAAGAGTTCTTTGATTTGCATTTAGAAAAGACACATTCATTGGGATATATGGACCTTCTTTTACTGTGATATATATCCTTGGGTTAGAGGCCTCCATAAACAACCTAACCCTTTCTTTCCAGATTCCAAAAATCTCTTTCCTGCAGATGAGTAATTTCATTGACCCTAGTTCCTTTTGATTCTCTCCAGAACCCATTTTCTTGATTCTTGATTCTTCCTTAGGGATCTAACTCAGACTGTTAAGTCCTTCTTTGAGTAACCTCCCTTTGATACCACTTGGTAGTTTTGCTTTCAAGACTACCTAAACACCTAGGGGGGGTGAATAGGTACTTTTCCTTATTTTAACTTAAGGCAGAATATAACTACAATTCTTTGAGTAAATCAGATATTTCTACAGCTAACACAGCACAACAATCAAAATCATACACACATCAAAGATTGCATACAAATTTATAGTGGTTCCCCAAGGTCTGGGTACATCCACTTTCCCCCTTCACCTATCTAGCAGTGTGCTAGATTCGGCCTAACTTCTTCCTTTAACTCAGATCCTCAGATCCTACAGCTTAGAACCCTGAAAGATTCCTACAACTCAGAACCCTATAAGGTTCCTACAACTCAGGCTACTAAGCCCTACCTCAGCCTTGCCATAAGGCCTACAACTCAGAGAATACCTTCTCCTACAACTCAGGCACAAACAGCCCTACCCCTCAAAGAACAAATCTCCTACACTCATCCTTTATAAAACAGGCTTATAACTCAGATCTATTAATAGATCCTACAGAATTTGATAAGGAATTTTATAACCTCTTACCCAGTTGAGAGAGAAGGGATATGAACTTTCTTGATCAGCTTCTTGAAGAGGCTGATGGCTGAAATAAACTTGATCTTAGCTTTCTTCAAAGCTTCTTGAATCTGAACTTAGTTGGGTTTATTTCCTTTGAATATAACTGACTGGCAGCTTCTTCCTTAGATTCCATAAATAGATCTGAATCTTCTTGACAGAATAGTTCAGTATCTGCTTCTTGAGAGACTAGTTATTGTCTCCCTCTTGACTTCAAATAGCTGGATCTCTCTCTCTCCAAACCTCTTGAAGATACTTCTGAATTCTTGATTGAATTTAACTTAGACTGAATCTGAGTGGATGATCACTTCAGAATGTCTTCTTCAATCTTCTCACGAATATCTTCTTCTGTGCCTTGCACTTTCTTGATCAGAGATCTATCTCACAATAGTTGTGTTTTTGTGTGTCAATAATAATGAATTAAATAAGTTGTTGTTTCTTCTTCTGAATCCAACTATATATATAGACTTCATCCATGGTAACCGGCTGATCCGGTTTATAACTAAATTCTGACAAGTCTGACAGCTTCAGTACACCTGTTGTAACTCACAGCTGTCAATTCATCAAACAGATTTTGAGCCTTTGTCCTTGTCAGCAAAGCGTCGAGACTGTCTGTCATAAAGTGTCGAGACCATCTGTCAATATATGTCGACACAAGTGACATAAGTGTCGACACAGACTTTGGTGGTGTCGACATAGCTGCCTTAATGTCGACACAGCTTCTTGACACTGCATCTTGAGAATGTGTCAACACTGATTATTTGTGTCGACACAAACACTTCACCATTCATCAACAATCAATTTGGTCTAGACTCAGCTGTGTGTCGACACAGTTGATGTAGACTCAGAACATAGCATGTGTCAACACTGCCTCCAGGTGTCGACACAGTTGTTGTTGACTCTGCCTCTGTGTGTCGACACAGCCTCCCGGTGTCGACACAGTTGATGTCGACTGACTATTTCTGTGTGTCGACACTGCCTCCCTATGTCGACACAGTTGATGTCGACTATTCTTCTGTGTGTCGACACAGCCTCCCAGTGTCGACACAAACTCACTGAAGTGTCGACATAGCCATTTCCAAGTGTCGATACAGCTTCCTCAGGTGTCGACACATGGACTTAGAAATTTTTCTTTGCATTTTAGCACATTCTTAACCTGCACATATAAACTTAAAACAACATCAAATACACCTTGATGTATATCATTGAGCTAAGTTCGGCTTGTCCAAATCAGGTACACATTTTCTAATATACCCAACAGGATTGTTTGGATGCTGTTTTAGTAGAAGCCATAGAGGTCTTGATTAGTCGTGAAGCACTGGTCTAAGGCTTATCCTCTCAGCGGTACGGTGGTAACCCGCGGTACGCGGTCTGGTGTCAAGCCGTAGCTTCAGCATATTGGTTTACCGCACTGCGAATTGTTGGCTATCCGCAGGTGCGCCTTAGCGGCTTGACTGGCAACCTTTCACTTGTGTCCGGAGGTTGTAAGGTTATGGCTTGTATAGTGAGCGGTTTGGGTTTGTCAAACCGCTCTGTCCACCCAACTTGTATTTAGTCCCACATTGTGTATTGTACTCTCTCATCTCCCTCATTTTCTATAAATAAGGGGGCACATCTATATATTACATACTTTTTTGGAGCAATAAAATTTGCGGTTATTTACCTCTTGTTCAATTTTATTCTCATTTATTCACTTGGGGGATCACATGTAAATGTCCACTTTTAACTAGGTCCTGTTCAAATTTCATACAATGGGCCTTTGCTATGTAGCCCCCGACACATTCTACACCACAGGGTGGAGCTCTACAAACTCCGAATATTGCTCCACCTCCCCCAGCTCCCACTCTGTTTCTACAGTCAGAGATAAGGCAGACTGTGATGACCATTCTAGAGGTCTTCATGGCCCAGCAGGCTCCGGATCCACAGCCGAACCCGGTGGCCAATTGGTTGAGAATCTTCCGAGGACTATCTCCCCCATCTTACATTGGGACGGAGATGGACGTAAGGACAAAAGAGTGGCTAGATATCATGTTCAAGATGTTGATAGGGATACGGTGCTCGTGGAGGAGAGGGTACCTCTGGTGGTCTCCTGCTTGGAGTATCATACCAAGAGTTGGTGGAAGACACTTAGGGATATTATATTTGTAGATTAGGAGGTTGTTGATGTTACTTTGGAGGAGTTCAGGGCGACACTATTGGAGTACTTTGTCCCACAGTCGCAAGAGACGAGCTTGAAGACAGGTTCCTGTAGCTGAGGCAGGGCAACAGGATGGTGGTGGAGTACCACCGGGAGTTCAATCACTTAGCCCGGTTTGCAGACTCCTATCAGCTAGACGATTTAGGGCATACCAAGAGGTTATATAAGGGCCTTCGAGAGTACCTGAGAGAGGCTCTTTTGTTTGTATTTGACAGACCTATACCTCGAATTCTAAAGATGGCAAAGTGGATGGCGGCTATTTGGCACACGACTTGAGGCCGGAAGAGGCCAAATGAGGATCAAGGTCGGGGAGGCAGGAATGATTAGTGGAGGGGCCGCTTTGTTGATGAGAGAAGGGCGGAGGAACAACCCCTCCAAGAGGTGAGATAGGAGCCAAGGGTTCCAGTGGTAATGGCCCCTCAACCTCTTTAGATGTTGGAGATGTAGAGCCCCGGGGGTGTGGCACTTCCCCCTCCAGAGTGCTACAACTGTCATTAGGTAGGGCACATCCGGAGGAACTGTCCTATGAGAGGGGCACCTCTACCGGCGCCATAGGCTGCCTCACCCGCTCAATAGTTTGCAGGCCGAAGCCGTGGAGGAGGACGTGGTTTCCAGGGCAAAGATCAGAGGCAAGAGAGAGAGCAGGTGTATGCTCTATACTTGGCTCCACCTCGAGACCCGGGTAGGGTGATTGCAGGTATGTTGTTAATTTTATGTTGTTATTTACTTTTGGAATATTTGAAATAACAAACAACAGTAACATACTAGGAAAGAAAACCATAGGCCTCGTTACCTAACCATAACTTAAATAAACCGAAATAGTTATGGTGTGCGGCAACCCTGCTCACACCATGGTGGATATGGGGGCGTCGCAAAATTTTACCTCCAAGGAGTTCGTAAATGGACTGTAAGGAGTCAAACATTATTCGGGAGTCGCCAGGAGGGCGCGTCTCCCTAACGAGATGGAGGTCTTAGCTACTACTAAGTACCTTCTAAAGGTGACTATTGATGGACTGATGCTCGAGGCCCCGACTACGGTCTTGAGAATGCCAGACTTTGACTTTGTTCTGGGCATGATATGGCTTACTTGGAACCATGCCCAGATAGATTGCCTGGAAAACAAGGTTGTACTGAGTTACGGCGGCACCTTCGCGACCTTCGAGGGTATTACTCCCGTCTCCCATAGGATTTTATCTTCTATTCAGGCCATCAAGGCCCACATGTAGGGAGATGAGGTGTATCAGGTGTTCTTCGAGATGGTCGAGGCCAAGACAACGGTTGCTGATATATCGGTTGTGTGGGACTTTGCGGATGTGTTTCCAGAGAAGCTACCAGGATTTTTGCCGCATCGCGAGAAGGATTTCCAGATTTAGTTGGTGCCCGGAGATAAGCCGGTGTCTTGGGCTCCCTATCGGATGTCTCCAAAGGAGTTGGTGTAGTTCAGGAGTCAGTTGAAGGAACTGGTGGAGGCTGAATTCGTTAGGCCAAGTTCCTCTCCTTGGGGGGCTCCGGTCTTGTTTGTAATGAATAAGGATGGGACCCTCAGGTTGTGTATCGACTATCGTGCACTAAATCGGTTGACAGTCTGGAACACATATCCACTGCCAAGGATCGATGAGTTATTTGATCAGCTAGAGGGAGCATATTGGTTATCAAAGCTGGATTTGAGGTCGGGATACTATTAGTTACGTATTCAGGAAGAAGACATCCCGAAGAAGGAATTTAGCAGCAAATTTGGCCTGTACGAGTTTATCGTGATGCCCTTTGGGCACACAAATGCGCCATCGGCATTCATGAGCTTGATGAACCGGGTGTTCGAGCCATACCTCGACAGGTTTGTCATTGTATTCATAGATGACATCCTTATTTATTCAAGGACGAAGGAGGAGCACGCACAACATCTGGCCTTGACACTGGAGATGCTCAGGGAGCATCAGTTGTATGCCAAGTTCAGTAAATGCCATTTTTGGCTAACGGAGGTTGCCTTTTTCGGCCACATCATCAGTGGAGCAGGAGTGGCAGTGCACCCTGCAAATATTGAGGTAGTGCGAGACTTGCCTCAGTTGAAGATGACCACGGATGTTTGAAGTTTTCTGGGATTGGTTGGGTACTACCAGAAGTTTGTGCAGGGGTTCTACCAGATAACCCTTCAACTCACTTCCTTGATAAAGAAGGACACTCCATTCGTTTGGATGCCACAGTGTGAGGTGGTCTTCCAGGAGTTGAAGGGTCGGCTTACTTAGGCCCCTATCCTCGCTCTCCCGTCATGGAAGGAGGGCTTCCAGGTGTACACCAATGCGTCGTTTCAGGGTATTGGAGTTGTACTGATGTAGCATTGACATATGATAGTATACGCCTCCTACAAGCTAAAGAAGCACGAGGAAAACTACCATGTGAATGACTTGGAAATGGGAGCAGTGGTGTTTGCTCTGAAGATTTGGGGGCATTACCTTTATGGTGTGCACTACGAAATATTTTTGGATCACAAGAATCTAAAATATGTCGATACACAGAAGGAGTTGAACATCAGCCAGAGACGATGGGTGGAGTTTCTATCCGATTATGAGTACACGATACACTATCACCTAGGGAAGGTGAATGTGGTGGCAGATGCACTGAGCCGGAGGGCTACCACTTTGAGAGCAGAGCCCTAGTTGATGTCTATGGAGCTGATACTGATGATGGAAGATATGCAGATTACTTTGGTGTCCTCGGACGACTCAGATATTTATGAGGAGTATCTGGCTGCGATGAGCACTACCGATTATATTTGAGATCACATCAGGGCTGAATATAGGAAGGATGATAAGATAAAGCCATTATTCAGGACCTTGGAGGCAGGCACAGCTGGGGAGTATGCAGAGATAGATGGGATGATTTGCTTTAGAGGAAGGGTGTACACACCGGCTGGGGGAAGGATTAGGGAGGACATTATGACCGAGGCTCACTACAGCAGGTACTCGGTCCACCCAGGCATTACCAAGATGACGGTTGACCTGAAGAGGACGATGTACTGGCTGGGAATGAAGAGAGACATCACATACTTTGTGACCCATTGCGAGGCTTGTCAGTTAGTGAAGGCTGTATGTAAGAGTCTGCCCGGATTGTTGTAACCACTTCGGTGCCGGAGTGGAAGTTCGACGATATAGCCATGGATTTCATACATAGTCTTCCTCGATCACATGAGGGGAATGACTCGATATGGGTGATCGTCGATCGATATACAAAGGTGGCCAGATTTCTACCAAATAGGAAGGACACTCCGGTGGGTGACTTGGTGCGGAAGTTTATGGAGCAGTTCGTCCGATACCATGGAGTGCCGAGGATGATAGTGTCCGATCATGATGGACGATTTATGTCTAAGGAATAAGGGTCGGTCCAGGCTTATTTGGGGACCCGGTTGACTTTTAGTACCGCATTCCACCCTCAGACAGATGGACAGATAGAGCGCACTAATGGGACACTATAGGACTTGTTGTGTCTTTGCATACTGGACCGCGGAGAGCCATGGGAGAGGAAGCTACCGTTGATCGAATTCTCGTACAACAACAACCACTAGTCTAGCATCGACATGTCCCCTTATGAAGCTTTATACGGGCAGAGATGCTGTACTCCTTTGTCTTGGACCCAGGATTAGGATCTGAAGGCACTTGGCTCGGAGTTTGTCGAGGATACAGATGCTCAGGTGCGGTTGAATCGTGATAGGATGTTGGAGTCCCAGAGCAGGCAGGACAATTATTACGATGCCCGACATCGTCAGGTAGAGTTTCAGGTAGGAGATCGAGTGTTTCTGAAGATACGACTGATGCATGGAGTCTCGCGGGTGCGTGGTCGGAAGAAGCTCAGTCTGAGATACATGGGGCCTTACAGGATCCTTGAGCGGATCGGTCCTTTGGCATATAGACTAGAGGTGCCGCCAGATCTAGCAGGTTTGCATGATGTCTTGAAAGTGAGGATAGATTCAACTCTAAAAGAGGGGGGGGGGTGAATAGAGTATTCAAAATATGACAATCTACTCAACTCCCTTAGAGTTAATTTGCGAAAAAAGTATATAGATATATGAAATCCTAGAGCCTAACACAAAGTGAGGTGCACAAGAGAAAGCTAACTGTAATTACAGTTTAAGCTTTAGTCCTAACACAACAACTAGCAATCCTAGTTAATTCTACTCACAGGCACAGTGCAGTAATTAAAATAAGCAACACAGACAACACAAGAAGATTTATAGTGGTTCCCTCTCAATAGGTACATCCACTCTTCTACCACCCTGGTAGGAATCCACTATAGGTTTTTGTTTAGGTGCCCTGCCACCAACTGATCTAATTCAGGTAGATCAAGTAAACCCTTTGAGCTTTTGATCAGGTGCTCAAAATCTAACACAGGTTTTTGCTAAGGTGCCCTGACACCAAGGTTCACTTTTGAAGGGAGTAATAACCCTTTGTACAGGAGGTTGAGAGAGTTAGAATGTCTTCTCTATTGTTAAACAGAATTAAAGAAGCTAGTGGATTGCACTGAGCTATAGAAAGCTCTGAAGGAATCAAAGCTCCCCCTTGCTTAGAGAATATCCAGGAAGAAGCCTTGCTTCAGGGTACAGGATCTCTTCAGAACTCTTGACAGAGAAGATCTGTTGTCTTGAAGTTCTTGAAGGAGCAGCTTGAAGAAGACTCTTGATGTGCAATGGTTGTTCTTCTTCAACAGCTTTTCTTTCTTCTTCTTCTTCTTCTTGAAGCTCTGAGTATGAATGTTCCTGTGAGCAGGATGAACTCAGGATTGAAGAAGAGAACTCTGAAGAGAGTTGTTCTACACTTATTCTTATTGTTGAATCTGTGTATCTGTGTATATGAATATCTGTATCTATGTCTTTGTGTGTATATGTTTTTAACTTCTTTCAATAGCTCTTTTTATATATCAGCCTTTGTAACGGCTTTTAACTTTCTCTTGATTTGAATCTTGTCTTCTTCTAAGATCTGCAATTTTTGCCTGCAAATAACATGATACAGATGGCCTGCAGAAAGGTCATTCTATAAAGAAATTAAGCTTTCTTAGAAGCTGCTTATTCATTCTGCATGTCAAAAAGGTATTAGAGAAAGTCACATCAAAAACAACCTCTTTAAGGCCAGAGAAAGACATCTGTGTCTAACGGCTATAAAAGACAGCATGGCAGATAAAGCATAAAGATATTTCAACAAATATGATAAAAGACTTTGTCAGATAGAACTTGACTTATGCATAAAGAATGAGGAAAAGATTACCTTGATATATAAGCATAAAATCAATGAAATAAACTTTAATAAAATATGCCAGATAAATGAGAAATAATTCACAGAAGAGAAAGAATACAATATCTCTAAATGCAGACAAAAAGATAGTCGAGCAAATCACGACGATCGTCGAACTATCAGAGAAGATAGTCGACCTACAAGAAATCTGTCTGGACAGAAAAAGTCGAGAAGGACTCGACGATCGACGATACTGAGACCACAGATTGTCGAGCTAACAGAGATGAACTAACACAGAGATAGTCGATCTGCTGTCTGACGATAGTCGAGCGGCGTTCGACCATAGTCGAACTAAAAAAACACTTAACCAGATTTTCATCTGGATAAACAACAACTCTACACAACTGATGGAATCTAAGCTAAATCTAACCTTTGACCATAGATAAAACTTGGGTTAAGAAACTAATTGAGAAGACTTAACTCAAATCCAAACTAGGTTACCAACAATCTCCCCCAATTTGGGTCAAGTCTCTCAAAACAAAAAGAATACTATAAATAGATATTAAAACAAAAATAACCTGTTAGGATCAAAGTGTATCATATCATATCAATAAGCAGCATTTCATATCAATCATAAAATCAAACAATCAAGCAAAACAGACTTTCAATACAAATAAATCTATATATTATCAGAGTGTGGTTTAGAAGAGAAAGAAACAGGAAGGAAGGAAATTTTCCTGTTAGGATCAAGAGCATCCTTCTTTGAAGTCTTCAAGTCCTGTTCTCCAATAATCTTAGATTCACTTGCTCTGGGCAAAACAGCCTCTAGATGCTTTTCCATATATATTGAGGCATCAAAAACTTCTGGTCTGACTTGATATCTGTCTAGTTCCTTTTCTCTGAACTTTGACATAGTTGGTAAGCCTGTTATGTCTTTGCCTTCAGCTTTAGCTTTTCTAATTTAGGCTGATCCAACTAACTCGAGAAATCTGGCCATCCTGAACTCTGGATTAAGCTCTTAGCTTTCATAAGCATTTTCATCAGCTGGATCTAAAGGCTTTATAGTCTTTAACTTTGTAGAAAGGTCTAACAGACCTACAGCTGATTCTATGTCTTCTTGAATAACAAGAGATGATGGTGGAGTAACCTCTGCAAATTTCTTGCTTGACTTGTCAGAGTAAATTACTCTTTTTACTTTTGAATCTACTTGCTTAATTTGAGCTGTCTTTCTGGAGGGAAGAATTTTGCTCTCCTTAGGAGGTCAAGGAGGAGGAAAAAATGTTGGTTTCTGGTAAGTCATCTCCTTCACCTGCTCTTTAGGTCCAGCTACTTGTCTTTGTGGCCTGAATGGGGGTCTGCCCTAGTAACCTGGGTTTCCTCTTCTCTGATAGTCCTGAGAAGGAGTAAATCTGACTGGAGGAGCTGAGGGATTAGAAGATGCATTCCCTGAAGCTCCTGCACTAGGAGGAGTAGGAGGAGGACCTCTTGGAGTCCACTTGGGAGCTGGAGTATCATATCTTTTGCTCTTCTTCCTCTTCTTCTGCTGATTTCTAGACAAACCCATCCAATGTTGGAAATCCTTAGACTTTGGGTTAATCCCTTTCAATAGTAATAAGGGATGTCATTCTCTGGATTAGGAGGAGGAGTAGCTTGAGCTTTCCTTTTCCTTGAGCAATTTTCCTTTTCTTGGTTCCTTCAGAATCCTCTGAATCTTCCTCATCATCAGACTGTGATGACTGAGGTTGGTCATATGGATCAATGATATCTTGAATAGCTTTTGCTTTGGCTTTTAAAGCAGCCTTTTCTTTTTCTTCTTCTATGACATCCTGAGCCACTAGGAAATCTAGGTCTAATCCTGTAGTATCATCCCAGACAGTTGATTTCTCTTCTGAAACATCTGTAACTGTCTTAGGGACCAGTTCTTCTGCAGTAGGTTCTAGAGCAGGTTCTTTAACATCTTGAGCTTGATCTGTAGCCAAAGGAACACAAAAATTTTCTAAATGGTATAGAAACATCCCTTCAAGGTATTCACAAGTTAACATGTCAGTCAACAGGTTAATGAATTGAGTAATTTTATTACCTGCAGAATTTCCTAACTCCCATAAGTCATCTAGGTAGGAGGTAATGACTCCTTCTAGGTACATAGCAATAATAGGAGTAGATGATTCTTCAAGACAAACTCTGAAAGCAAATTCAGCCTCAGTTATAACTTGAGCTTCTGGAGCAACAACTGTGTCTTGAATTTTAGCTATAACTTCAGCTGTATCTGGAACTGCAACTGCCACTGATGTTGTAATTTCTGAATCTACAGCTGTATGAATTTAATCTGATAGTGTATCTTCTGGAACTTCAGCTGAAAGAATGACCATTGGAAGTCCTGAGACATCTTCCATGAACATCTCCCCCTGCCTGACTTCAGTGGGTACTGAACTCAGGCCCCTAAGAGAAGAGGGCTCAGAAGAATTTGAGAGGGCTACAATGGAGGATATAAGAGATGAAATGGAGGCAACAAGAGGGGCAATTGCTGCTTAAATCATTGATTTGATTGAAGGAGTAATTAGCCCCATGATGCTTGGAATGAAAGCTGGTGTGATTTAAAAAGATGTAGATGGGGGAATCACAACAGATGGATGAGCATCAGGGATGATGTTCTCCTGATGAGATGTAGATGCATGAACTGGTGATGGAGATGCAGATGCATGAAGATCAATATGATCTTGAGGTGAAATTTGTGACTGAAGTGGAGTTGGAAGTTTCTCATTAACCAACAGATCAATGCTATGATTTGGAATCCCAACAAGGTGTGAAGGAGTTGGAGATGTTGGTGGTGATGCATGGAGAATAGCAGTGGATGTAGATGGTACTGCAATAGAAGTGGATGGCAATGCAGATGTAGAGGGAATGGGGGAAATGGAAGAGCCTTCTTCAATTAGGTGGGGAGTGACTGTTACTGTCCTTTGTTTCTCAGATGGAACAGGAGCAACCCCAGCAGGTGAAGGCTTCTGGATATTCCTTCTCCACTTGATGAACAGAGTGGGATCCATCTTCTTGCTTGTATTGATTGATGTTGAAACTGTTCCCAACAGCTGAGGATACTTCTCTCTTAGAAATATCCCAATCACCCTTCCAAGGGTTACCTCTTTCTTTGAATTCTTTTCCTGATTAATTCAAAAACTATTCCTGCCCAATTTATTGCTTTCCTGTTAGCAATAACACACATTAAGGTAAACTACTGCCTGGTAATATTATCGTGCGCAGAGTGCTTTCCAAACAGCACTTTCCCTACTAGTTCTGCTAAGAACTTGATCTTCATCGGGAAGCTTATCTTTAGCAACTTGGAAGGAATGCCTTCAGCATGTCCTAGCTCTAATAGCATCCTGCTATACTCCTGAGTATCTTGATCATACTCTTCTTGACCATTGATCAAACCAAAAATCTCAGTTAAGACGGCAGGAGTCAAAATTACCTCCTCGCCGCCGATAGTCCCTGTCATCGATTCGTCGCTGGAAGACGATGTATAGACCCATTCTTTGATTTCTGGAACATTTATCTTAATCCTTGTAGACATAAGCTTCTCTAATCCTTGATCTTTGCATAACTGTAGCATCTCGAGAATATCGGCATCGCAGGCACTGAAAGAATCAAAATCGACGCTAAAGCCGACATCAAACTTCATCACGGTCAGCAAAGCTGGAGCAATTGCCATGGATTTGGTTTGGGGAAGACGAGAGAAACGAAAGCAGAAAGCACGAGACAGTGATCAAGTCAAACCTTTCAAGCAGGAATGAGGAATATGAAACGACGAGCTCTGTCGACTACAAAAAGCACGATCTATTAACCTAGGTCGACCATCGGTTTATATTTAAACAGCAATCATCGACCTATTTCAACAGATACTTGAAACGATGGTCGATCGATCGTTCGACGATCGTTTCCCTAAGCTAAGTATTCGAGCTATCGATCGACTATTTCTGTCTTCACAAACAATCGAGCCGTCATCAACCATAGGTCGACGATAGGCTCAACCTGTTCGACTATGGTCGAATGACATTCGACGATATTCGAGAAGATTTCAACATAGGCAGAAATTACAATTGGTCTATTCCATTTATCATACCTAGTTGATTCAAAAAGAACAGATGCTTCTATTCATCTAAGGTCTTGGTGAAAATATCACCTCTCTTAAGGTCAGTTGATATGAACTCAAGACTGATTTTGTTCTTTTCCACACAATCTCTTAGAAAATGGTGTCTGATCTCAATGTGCTTGGTCCTAGAGTGGTGCACAGGATTTTGTGCTATGGAAATAGCACTGGTACTGTCACACATGATTTTTGTGTTCTTGTGTGTGTACCCATAATCCAAAAGCTGGTTTTGAATCCACAGGATCTGTGAATAACAACTAGTAGCTGCTATATATTCAGCCTCTACAGTTGAAGTTGAGACAAAATCCTGTTTCTTGAGGAACCAAGAGACTAATCTCTCTCCCAGGAACTGACATGTCCCCGAGGTACTTTTCCTGTCAACTCTACAACCAGCATAGTCAGAATCAGAGTATCCAATTAACTCAAATTCTGATTTAGCTGGGTACCACAGTCCTAAATTTGGACATCCCTTCAGGTATCTAAAAATTCTCTTGAGAAGAATCAAATGAGATTCCTTGGGGTTGACCTGGAATCTAGCATATAGGCATGTGGCAAACATTATGTCAGGTCTACATGATGTTAAATACAATAGGGAACAAACAATGGCACTATAATTTTTCTGATCAACTGGCTTACCCTTATCATCAGAATCAATAACTACATTAGTAGCCATAGGTGTATGCATTACTGAAGCTTCAGCCATCCCAAATTTCTTTACCAAATCCTTGGCATATTTGGATTGGGAGATGAAGATGCCATCAGCATCTTACTTTACTTGGAGACCAAGAAAGTAAGATAGCTCACACACACTACTCATCTCAAACTTAGAGTGCATCAGGTCATAAGACCTTTTGCAAAGTTTGGGATCAGTGGAACCAAAGATAATATCATCCACATAGACTTGAACTAACAGGATTGTGTCATTGTGATGCTTAACAAACAGGGTTCTATCAACTATTTCTTGAACAAAGTTGTGCTCTAATAGGAAACTAGCTAGAGTTGCATACCAGGCTCTGGGTGCTTGCTTAAGTCCATAAAGAGCTTTTTGTAACTTATAAACAAATGAGGGTTGAGTTGAAGAGATAAAACCAGGAGGTTGTTCAACAAACACCTCTTCCTTTAGCTCACCATTAAGGAATGCACTTTTAACATCCATTTGAAAAAACATAAACTTCATATAGGTTGCATAGGCCACAAAGATCCTTATTGCCTCTAGCCTTGCAACAGGGGAAAAGGTTTGGTCATAGTCTATACCTTCCTCCTATCTGTAGACCTGAGCTACAAGCCTAACTTTGTTCCTTATAATAATTCCTTGGGCATCCAACTTGTTTCTGAACACCCACTTGGTGCCTATGATCAGTAGCTCCTCTTGCTTAGCAATGATCCAGTGGGGATCTAGCTCAGCATCTTTTATGGTGAGGGGCTCAATTTGTGAAAGGACACAAGCATGCATCACATCCTGTCTTAATTCATGTCTTGTTTGCACACCAGCTGATATGTCACCAATCACTTGAGATGTAGGATGATCTCTAAGTGTGACAAGATCAGTAAGTGGGATGTGATCTTCAACAACAGTTTGGATTAATTCCTCTTGTGGAATAGGATTAACTGTTGGTGGTACAGCAACTGCTTCCATAGTGTCTTCATCACTGTCTGAATCAGTGATATGAAGAGTTGATAAAGGGGGAATCTCTTGGGTGAGATCCTAGCATAACTCTGGTACCTGCAATGAGTTTGAGGATGGAGAAGTTTCCTTCTCCTTGTAAAACATTTTTGACTCATCAAAGGAAACATGCACAGACTCTTCTATTTTTAAAGTTGATTTGTTAAACACTCTATAAGCTTTGCTTACTTGGGAATATCCAAGAAAAATTCCCATTGAAGCTTTTGCTTCAAACTTTCTAAGGTATTCTTTGTTGTTATTGTGAATGTACACTACACAAACAAAGACTCTAAAATAGTTAATTTCAGGTTTATTTCCTTTAAATAATTCATAAGGAGTTTTACCCTTAAGCTTATGTATTAGACTTCTATTCAAAACATAATTAGCTGTGCTAACAGCTTCTGCCTAATAAGAGAGAGGCATGTTAGCATCTGCCAACAATGTTCCTGCAGCTTCAATTAGGGTTCTATTTTTCCTTTCCACTACCCCATTTTGTTGAGGAGTTCTAGGAGAAGAGAAGCTACGTTTGATACCTTCTTTCTCACAGAATTCATGCATGAGAAGAGACTCAAACTCAGTACCATGATCACTTCTGATCAAGGCAACATGAGTAGAATACTCAGTCTGCACACATAGCAGAAAGTATGTAAGAACTTTGAAGTTTTCAGCATTAGTTCTCAAAAAGAACACCCAAGTGAACCTAGAGAAATCATATACAATCACTAAAGTGTAAAATTTCCCTCCTAGACTCTGTACTCTTATTGGGCCAAAAAGGTCCAAGTGCAATAAATACAGGATTCTAGGTGAATCACTCTTATTTACAGATTTGAAAGAATTTTTAGTTTGCTTGCCTAATTGACAAGCCATGCATTGACCTTCCTTCTTGTAGGGGAAAGAAGGTAAGCCTCTAACAAGGTTGTATTTAGATAACCTAGATATATTCTTGAGATTAACATGGCTAAGCCTTTTATGCCATAAGGTGTTATTATTGGTTACTTCATTAAACAGGCAAATTTCAGATTGAGTTGAATTAAAATCTATTAAGTAAATGTTACCCTGTCTAATGCCTACTAACACTACATTACTATTTAAGGTAATATTGCAAAGAGTGTCAGTGAATGATACCTGATAACTTGTATCACATAACTGGCTTACTAAGATTAAGTTGTGCTTCAGCCCAGTTACATATGTAACCCTTTTGAATGTCACTGCTCCAATGGTAAACCTACCATATCCTTCTGTTTTACCACAGCTGGAATCCCCAAAGATCACCTTTGGTCCAAGCTTGGCCTTGAAGCTTGACAGATTGTTTTTGTTTCCTATCATATGTTTGGAACAGCCACTATCCAAATACCATTTGTCTTTAGTAATTGGATAGGTGTTCACCTGATCTTTAGTAGGCATTTCTTCTTCATCAGAACTCTCTACAGTTGAATGATTACTGCAGGAATCAATTGCCATTAGGCAAATTTCTTTTGCCTTCTTCTCTTCCTCATCTTCACTGGAGCTTGAGGAGGAAGATTCCTCATCAGTATCACTCCAGGTTTCAGCCACAAATACTTTCTTCTTCTTCTTGTTTTTGTAGGCGGAGGACTTGGAATGGTTCTTCTGATATTCTTTGTCTTTTCTCTTCTCCTTGTTCTTTTTCTCTGGACACTCAGGTAAAATGTGTCCAGGTTTCCTGCAGCCATAACATATAAGTTCTTTAGCTGGTGTTTTGTCATACCTTGGCTTGTCTTCATATCTGGAAGACTTCTTTCTGAAGTCCTTTCTGCCCATTTTGAGAAACCTTTTGGCAAAGAGTGCCATTAGCTCCTCATTTGATTGGCTTCCTTCAGATGCATCAGCAGCCTTTAGAGCAAGAGTTTTCTCTTTCCTGGTAGGATTGGGAGTCTTGGCTTCAGCTTCAGCTTCCCTGGTCTTCAGTACTTGCTCAAATGATTTGAGCTTGCCAAGGAGAGCTTCAGTTGAAATCTCAGTTGTACTTCTGGTCTCTTTGATGGGCAAGATCCTGAGATCCCATGTGCTGGAGAAGCAAATCAATATCTTATCATTGACTTCTGTCAATGTGATCTCTTTATCAAGGGTTCTCAGCTCATTGATGATGGAGCTGAGCCTGGTGTACATTGCATCAACAAATTCTACTTCAGTCTTCTTGAAATTCTCATATTGGGATGTGAGGTTGGTCTTTCTATCCTTCCTCTCATCAGCTGAACCAGCTACAATGTGGTTCAGTGAGTCCCACATGACTTTTGCTGAGGTGCAATCAACCACTTTCTGGAATGTTTCATCAGACATGGTCTGAGCCAGAATGTTCATAGCTTTTGCATCAGCTATCTTTGCTTTCTTGTAAACATCATTATAGTAAGGAGGTGACACTGCACTCAGATTTGTTGAAGTTGTAGCAGTAGTTGTAGCAGGTGGTGTTGGTGGTCCTGTAAAAATAGAAAAAAAGATATCTTCATCAATAGAATTCATATACAGTCTGATTCTTGCCTTCCAGATCCTGAACTTAGCTAAGTTGCATACTTGAGGTCTGGTGCTAGAGTAATCCTCTTACTGGGCAATGAAGTGAATATCTATAAACTTGGTATCTATCTAGATCTTGTGACTCAGGTGTTAGCCTGTACAGTCAGTCAACCTTCCTCTGATACCAATTGAAAGTGAGGATAGATATAACTCTAGAGGGGGGGGGGTGAATAGAGTATTCAAAAATATGACAATCTACTCAACTCCCTTAGAGTTAATTTGTGGAAAAAGTATATAGATATATGAAACCCTAGAGCCTAACACAAAGTGAGGTGCACGAGAGAAAGCTAACTGTAATTACAGTTTAAGCTTTAGTCCTAACATAGCAACTAGCATTCCTAGTTAATTCTACTCACAGCCACAGTGCAGTAATTAAAATAAGCAACACAGACAACACAAGAAGATTTGTAGTGGTTCCCTCTCAATAGGTATATCAACTCTTCTACCACCCTGGTAGGAATTCACTACAGGTTTTTGTTCTAGTGCCCTGCCACCAACTGATCTGATTCAGGTAGATCAAGTAAGCCCTTTGAGCTTTTGATCAGGAGCTCAAAATCCAGCACAGGTTTTTTTGCTAAGGTGCCCTGCCACCAAGGTTGACTTTTGAAGGGAGTAATAACCCTTTGTACAGGAGGTTGAGAGAGTTAGAATGTCTTCTCTATTGTTAAATAGAATTAGAGAAGCTAGTGGATTGCACTGAGCTATAGAAAGCTCTGAAGGAATCAAAGCTCCCCCTGGCTTAGAGAATATCCAGAAAGAAGCCTTGCTTCAGGATGCAGGATCTCTTCAGAACTCTTGACAGATAAGATCTGTTGTCTTGAAGTTCTTGAACGAGCAGCTTGAAGAAGACTCTTGATGTTGAATGGTTGTTCTTCTTCAACATCTTTTCTTTCTTCTTCTTCTTCTTGAAGCTCTGAGTATGAATGTTCCTGTGAGCAGGATGAACTATGGATTGAAGAAGAGAACTCTGAAGAGAGTTGTTCTACACTTGTTCTTGTTGTTGAATCTGTGTTTCTGTGTATATGAATATCTGTATCTCTGTCTTTGTGTGTATATGTTTTTAACTTCTTTCAATAGCTCTTTTTATATATCAGCCTTTGTAACGGCTTCTAACTTTCTCTTGATTTGAATCTTGTCTTCTTCTGAGATCTGTAATCTGGCCTGCAAATAACATGATACAGCTGGCCTGCAGAAAGGTCATTCTATAAAGAAATAAAGCTTTCTTAGAAGCTGCTTATTCATTTTGTAAGTACAAAAGGTATTAGAGAAAGTCACATCAAAAACAACCTCTTTACGGCCAGAGAAAGACATCTGTGTCTAACGGCTATAAAGGACAGCATGGCAGATAAAGCATAAAGATATTTCAACTAATAGGACAAAAGACTTTATTTGATAGAACTTGACTTATGCATAAAGAATGAGGCAAAGATTGCCTTGATATATAAGCATAAAATCAATGAAATAAACTTTAATAAAATAAGCCAGATAAATTAGAAATAATTCACAGAAGAGAAAGAATACAATATCTCTAAATGCAGACAAAAAGATAGTCAAACGAATCACGACGATCGTCGAACTATCAGAGAAGATAGTCGAACTATCAGAACAGATAGTCGACCTACAAGAAATCTGTTTGGACAGAAAAAGTCGAGCAGGACTCGACGATCGACGATACTAAGACCACAGATCATTGAGCTAACAGAGATGAACTAACACAGAGATAGTCGATCTGCTGTCTGACGATAGTCGAGCGGCGTTCGACCATAGTCGAACTAAAAAACACTTAACCAGATTTTAATATGGATAAACAACAACTCTACACAACTGATGGAATCTAACCTAAATCTAACCTTTGACCATAGATAAATCTTGGGTCAAGAAACTAATTGAGACGACTTAACTCAAATCCAAACTAGGGTACCAACACGTCTTCCACGTCTCCTCCCTCAGGAGAGCTCTAATTCGGCCGGAGTAGCAGATTATGACAACAGATGGGCCTATAGCTTCTGATCGATCGATGCACCTAGAGCCGATCCATATAGACGATACTTGGATGCGAGTCTTGCGATGCAAGAAGGTTCCGCTGGTCAAGGTCTTGTGGACGAATCATGGATAAGAGGAGCATATGTTGGAGCCTTGGGACTTGATGCAACAAAGGTACCCGAGACTTTTCACGTCAGGTATTCCAGTTAACCTCTCGGGATGTTACACTTTATTTCTCATACTTGAGACCCTGTAGGCCTAACTTGAATTTCGAGGACGAAATTTTTATTTTTATGTATAGGGATTTGTAATATCCCTCAGACTTCTAGATCTCTAGGATGGTTTTGTCATGACTGGATCACGACAAAACCCTGGGAAGCACTAAAGGATCTAATGACACCCAATGTAACACCCCAAAAAGTACAGTCTAAGAGGACCGAGCAAGACAAAAACCTGAGCTGGACGGAAATCATCGAGAAGAGCTTGACGAAATATCAGCATCACAGTAGGTCATTGGACTAAGAAAGGAAATCGTCGAGCTGAGCTCGACGAAATCATCGAGCTGAGCTCGACAAAAGCCTCGAGCAGAGCTCGATGAAATCCTTCATCAAGGCTGAGCGGAGTTTGACTAATGGAATAGCCATGGAGGCTCCATAACTCCCACTTTTATGGGGTTTTATTCCTCTGAGGGAGAGGAGGAGTTTCTGGAGGTGGACAAACATTAATTTTGTTCACCCCCTTTATTTGGTTAAAACCGAAGGGGTGGATTTAATGGCCATTAATGGAGTTTAATGACATTTGGGAGTTACAAGCCTCCTCTCCCAAATTCACTCTTTAAGGGCCTTCAACAGAGTAAGGGCAAGCATTTCCCCCGATTACTTTTCAATTCCGTTGAGGTTGCTGTAGAAGTTGTAGAAGAGCCAGAATCTCGGTGGCCGGATTGGTGAAGAGGCAAAGCGCACGTCTTCAGGCTGCAAATCAGGTCCTCCACTACTCCTTCATGGGTTAGATCTTAGGAATCCTTAGAGAAGATAATCGGGCTCAATTGAGTACGATCCAGTGGAATTTTTCTGCTGGTTTTCTATGAAAACAAAAGTGTCGGGTTCGCCGGAAACCGCCGTCTCCGGCGGCCAAATAACCTCCTGGCGATAGCCCTCACCTCAACGGAGGTGGTGGCGACGGTGGTTGGACAGGGAGGTGGCCGGGTGGCCGGGAAAAATGGACTTGGAAGTGCTCCTGGTCAGGTTAATCACAGCCCTTGGCTGGAGGAAGAAGAAAGCTAGGAGTCACACGATCATGCTTTAAGATGCGTGCCATTTATTCATTTTATTTCATTTGTCATTATTTTTGGGTTATTTTAAACTAATTATTAAAAATACCTAGGGGCCTATTCAGAAAAAGTGGCCAATATGATAATTGTAGCCCTATTAGTCTAGTTTAATTTAAAATTGGCTTGGACCAATTTTGTGAAAAGAAAAGACCACAACACTCTTTTTGGCGAGGTCTATACCTAGGCTTGTTCAGAGATTGTTTTGAGTGCCCCCATCAATCCAGCCATACAAATGACTTGAGATTTTGGCTGGGTGTCACGCATACCTATACCTTAAACATACCTAGAAATGGGAATTTGTGGAAAGAAGTTTCTTAAAGTTTTTGTAGAAATTTAATAATCCATGTATGAATTATTTAAGGGGTTTAATGACCTCTAAACCCACCAAAAGTTTGGTGTCTGACTCTTAGGGTCTTGGCATGACCATGATAAAAATCTCAGCCCAATGTGGTTAGATTTTGATAGATTTTTGTGAGACCAAAGTGTGGCCCGTTAAGGGTTTACTTAGGGCTAGAGTGAGCTTGGGGCATGGAGGTCCAATTCTCACCCAAAGGGGTTGGGACTTTGGCAAGAGCCCCATGGTTAGTTTATGAAAGTTTCTAGAGTCAACCTAATCCACCTATAGGTCCAATTATAGTGGTTCCCCGATTTGGGTATGTCCACTTTCCCCCTTCGACCTATCTCCCACCAAGGGACGACTCGGTCACTTCTCCAATCGGATTGAAATCCAATCCTCACACTAGGAGCAACGCTCCCCTAACCATGGAAGGAACCCATCCAACAACGGAGTCACAACTCCACTATAACGGGTTGCACCCAACCCTTACAAATTGGAATAAAAATTCCTTTACAACAAAATTGAATGTAAACAAAAATACAAACAATGCTTTATGGAGATTCCGATGTCCTTCTTCGTTCATTGAAGCTTGCACAAAAAGTACGAAGAGTCCACAACCGGATTTCTCACTTGGAATGGATCTTGTAAAGATCGGTGGCGGCAAGCAAGTGCGGCGGCGATGCTTTGTAAATCCATACTTCTTGACGAAGCAAGCTAGGTCTTCGAACGATCTCAGGTGGATCAAACGCCTCAACCGATTCGGAAGGGAGAACAAGTCTCGTTCAACAAATCGAAAGACAAGAGATCTCAAGAGAGACACGTGAGACCGGCTGCTTGCCTCGGTGCTATCATCGAGCGATCAGAGACGGGCTGAGATCAGCGACGGCGACTACTTCCGATCGGCGACGTGCGTGCGGGCGGAGATCGCGATGCGCTAGGTCACGGCTGATTTTCGTATTCCAGTGGGTTGGTGTGTCCTGTAGACAACGGGAATAAGTACGTATTTATACCCAAAGGCAAAGCCTAGAAGACTGTTATGGGGCCCACCTCGGATATCCCTAGATCTGGCTGAACTGAGCACGGTGACCAGGACTGGTCCAGCGAGCGGCGAAATCTTCCTAAGGCAAAATCTGAGGGAGTCGTTGGTGATTCCCGTCGATGTCAGTGAGAATCACTCCCGACTCCCGTCGATTCTTCCTTGGCAGAATTTCTGACTTTTGCCAACCGGAAGTAGTCGGCGGGAGGCACTTAATGATTCTCGTCGAAGTCGGCGGGAATCACTAATGACTCCCATCGAAGTCGGTGGGAATCACTAACGATTCCCGACGATTCTTACTTGGAGGGATTTTCCTCCTTCCTTCTTTTTATAGCTTGGACTTTGACACATCCTTGCTCCTTCTTCTGCTCTTGATCTACCTTGACCCTGTACTTGAAAATAAGTACACTCCAATAGAGAGCATGCGTGGATCAACACACTGATCTACATAACGAGGGATTACGTTACGCAAACCCGAGTATATTGACCCACTACACTCTGACATTGGTGTGTAATTAGCATGGAATGGCTGCAAGCACAACTTGACATAAGAATGTCAAATACCTTATGAATCCATCTTAGCTTGACTGGAGTCTTCTTCAAATCCTGGTAATTGTGGATGTAATACCCAACAATCTCCCCCTATTTGAAGAAGAAAAAATCCTACTAGCTAAGATGAATTACACTAAACACAAAGATATATATAAGTGTATGCGAGACAAGAAATCATAGTAATAAAGTTTCACGCATTCAAAACAGAAATTGAATCATCATATAATCATATATATATATATATATATCCAAAGTATTTTTCAAATTTAAAAACAGAAGTACACACATAATGAATATTAATCATTTGGGTTTCATGTTTTTCCCCTCCTTTGCCTCAGCTTCTCTTTACTGTTTTGCCAGGAACTTCTTGCTTTGCCTTTCAAAATATTCCTTTTGCTTTGGGTAGTATCTGGGGGGAGGAGCTTTGTTTTCAATTGTATTTGTCCTGAATAATATATTTCTTTTTGCCTCAAATTCTCTGTGCATTTCCCATTCGTACTAACTATAGACTTCATTCCTGTTAAGCACTCCCCGATCTTGTAGCGTGAACGTATCAAGTATGATGCTCTTAGAGACGGGACTCCATCATTCATTTTTGACTTCACTTTCCTTTCTTCTTAGTTTCATCTCTGCAGGATTGTCTTTAGAGATTCCTTCTTGAAGCTTTCTCTTCCCTTTCACAATCACGTCTTGATCAAAGAATGCAATGTTAGTAGCTTTTGCAGCAGCTTTAGTAGCCTTTTTGGCATCAGCTTCACTTAAGCGAACATCCTCAGCAATAGCAACAACAGCAGCAGGATTAACATCAGGAGCATTAACAGTAACATCATCAGTGGCTGTGGTTACCTCAGGATCAACAGGAATTGGAATACCTAACGCTTGTTGAACGAGCCAATGACAACTTTTAAATACATATTCGTTTGATTGTTTGAAGTTGTCGACTATGATTTTCTTCAGCCCTGCCATCTTAGCTACATACTCCTTCTCCCCCTTTTGGCTTCTAGTGCTATTGAGTTTGTATAGGAGTGCAGTGACTCATCTATATGCTTCACATTCGTAGAGAAATCGTTCAGCAAGGTTTATTGATTCGTGTTGAGGGTGACCATGTTGGCATCGAATAGTTTGATGTTTTTGGCCACAACAGGAGCATTTTGATTGACCACCGCCAGGTCATCTGTGGTCTTCTTTAGCCCTTGCACTAGAAGAGTGACGGCATTGCCAGCCTCAGTATACTTGGCTTCAAATCTTTCTTCTATCTTATCCATCTTGTGATTTATCTCCACTATGTTCTTTAGCATCAGATCTTCTGATTGCTTTATTCGTTTGAGTACTTTATTATGAGAATGTGCAAAAGATATCTTTAGCTCGTCAACTATACCTTGAATGGCATGCACAGTGTGATTGGCTAGGCTTGTTCCTAATGGATGTTCTTGATGTATAGCCTGGTCAGGTCCTTAGGTGAGAGGGTTCTGAGAGTCATGACTTTCCTCTTCAGATTCACCTATTGAGCTCAATAAACTTACATTCTTCTTTGGAGGGATTGAAGCTGCATCTGCCATGGGGTTTAGCATGTTGCCATATTTTATCATCTCCCAATCTAGCAGAGTATCAAATGACACTTGAGGCCTTGAGGTCTCCCCCTCATCCGTACCACCAGTCATGTCAAGAACCTTTATCTGAATCTATTCCTAAGAAAGGAGTTCACAATAAAACTCCAGCACAGCCACATCATTATCAGCCTGTTCATCCTCAAGATCCTCATCAACATGCTTTTCAGGGGAATTCACATCATTATCACCGTCAGCATCATCTACAACGTCATCCTCTTCTTCCTCCTCTTCAGTCTCATCAGTAGCAAGGGTTTCCACCACATCCTTAGCGATGAGGGAAATATACGTTATAGAATTTACTTGTTCTGTGACTGAGGCTTCTGGATTGAGGGCAGCAGAAGGATTGGGTAGTGACTCCCCCTCAGTTCCTACATTAAGCAGATCGGAAACTTTATTGGGCTCAACCGAAAGATTTGTGAACTCAGAAGCTCTGTCATCTTCATCAACACATGTTGTAGGAGATCCCCCTGGGGCAAGGATTCTTCTTTCTCACCTATCTAAGACGTTGAAGTCCATCTTCTTCAGATAGTGAAGGAGAACTCCCCTAGTCATATCAAACTTATCTCCATCCATATGGCTTAGATAGAGACTGATGATTCGTCCAAAGTTTGGGGTGCGTAGAGTATCTTTTATTTTTTCAAACAGCATGGCCCCCCAATTCATCTTCTTTCTGCACACAATGGCTATCAGGCTCTTGAACATTTCACCTGAGATGTGATCATGGGAGCCTGGCTTGCAGATCAGTACTTTCCCTATGATATCTGACAGAAGCTTTCCTTCGTCATTCATATCCTTGCTTTTAATGGCCCTAGTCCCTCGAGTCAATCCACAGAATAGCAAGGTCCTTGTACGATCATATTCGTCTTGATAGTCTTCTTGCGCGGAGCAGGAGAGCTGGAGATGATGGGACAGTCTTGCAGCCGTCATCTTTATCATGAGGCCTGCTATCTTACTCTTTATCATTGTGTCCTCGTGACGCAACTTGGAGTTAGCGAAAAACTCTAGTACTTCCTTATCAAGGATCTTGCACGGGTGCTCGAGAATAAAAGAGAGTCCGGCTTGTTCCAGCATCAGAATGATATTTTTGAACTCGTCTAAGGCATGAGCAAATCCTGTCCTCACTAATTCACTTCCAGTGAGTAGCCCGATCATTGTTCGAGGAGCCATTTTGAACCTAAGCGAGTTAAACCAAAGGGGTTAACTCTTTCTAAATTCAGAATTAGTAAGAATTGAACTAGCTAGTGGGATGATCCCTGTGAAAGTAGAACTTACAAATTTAGTTCTGAGCTAAGAGATAAACGAGGAGGCCACCCTTGCAGATGCACAGTTGAGGAGGCTTTGAAAGATAGCAAATCTACAACAACCTTGCCAGAGAGCTGTCGAGGAAATGCAGGGTCAATCCTAGATGGGAACGATGATTTAGAGCTTCACTGATGAATGGTCGAGCTTATGAGAATAGTCACAGTTCGAAAACTTCAAGGAATCAACTTCGACGGTTACCTTTTTCTCTAGGAGGTCATCAAGGACACGGAAGGTTAGAAGGCGGTGAGTGGCTGTAGCCCTATGGTAGGCGTCGACTGAGGCCGACGAGACGCTTGCGTCGGTGCTGAAGAGCTGGCGAGCCGACGTCGACGGGTGCTTCTTGTGTCGACGGGTGCAGGAGGCTAGAGTTGATGAGTGCGGAAGGCTAGAGTCGACTAGAGCGGGAGGCTAATGACAAGCTTCGTAAGAGGGATGGAGAGTTGCCGAGAATCCGAAGGGTTGGGATATAGAGTCTGAAATCGACGGGAATGAGATTTCCGCCAATTTATAAAGACAGGGCCTATTTTCAGAATTTGAAACCTAGGGTCTGCTTTTGCACTTTTGAAAACTTTACATCGACGGGTATAGTTGATTTCCTTTTACTTCAAAATAATGCATTATAATTTTCATGTTATAATACCTAAGTCGAGTAGGATGATATAGTTCAAAATGGAATAATTGCAACTTCTGATACAAGTCCCTTGAGATTTGCCGGACCATGTGACACTCACTTTCACAGATTATCAAGGTTTTGAAAGTTTTTTCAGTTTCCAAGATGAGGATCATATGGTTATTTGCTTGCGTGTCCTTCCGTTCAAGGTGTGTATCTATATATATATCTGTATACCACTTGAAGGTGTCTATATATATATATGTATATATATCTACGCAATGTGATTCAATTATCTAATTTGAGTGCGTGTACCTGGGATTACCAGGATGATCAGTCGGATCCACTATTTGGAGCACGAAGAGTGTCATGTACATGAAGGACACTGTAGTCAGCATTATATCTTTTCCCATGTTCCTTGTTCCAGAACAAGCCTGGAACATCTCTTGTCCAAGTCCCATCATGTTCATGGGTACTTAGACTATCCTGCAAAATAAAATTACCTTACCTTAGGAACCCAATAGGTATTGGGTCCTAGATTCTTTTTAGTATACAATACAGCATGCCTTCCGACAGGATCACTGACAGGAAGGCTTTCTCTTGCCGGAGGATGTGGACATACCCTTGCCCTTGGCACGGAAGGATTGTACCAACAGTCTATGGCAAAGTGACCCACTCTGCCACATCACTAACACTCATGGATATTGTACCTCCTTTTCTGACCGGATCTACTAACGGAGTTAGTCACGATCATAGGTCTACAAGGGGCAGAGCTGGTTCTGCTCTCGGATTTTCCATTTCCACCGAGAATCGAGGTGGGTCTGATGGTGACATGTGGTGAGTATTATGACGCCTGGGAGGTGGTGCTTTCTTTTCAGCCAGCACACATCTGGGGGCCCCAGTGATGCTTGCTACATGTTTGCCAACTCCCTTTCCCTTTGTCCTAGTGTGGGAAGATATCCTGTGAGAGATGGTTCCTGCAATATCATGAAGTGTGGGGGCTGAGGCCGTAAATACAAACGGTTCATGATGAGCCGTGTGTATTTTCTCACGGGTAGCCATAATAGCACTTGCACTATGGGTGTTTCCACATGAGGGCCAACCATTCTTATAGTGACCATAGTTATTCTTATGGTCATACCTGAAGGAATGATGTGTGCCCTTCCTACTTGGTGTGAGGGGTCTGTAAACAGTTTCCCCATTTCTCCACGAGTTTATAATTCACGAGATCCACCCGTTTTCTTCCTTTCTCTTAATAGCATCTACCTTGGAAAAATTAGATACTATCCTCTTCTCGGTCTCTAGATAAAACTCTAGATCCGAGATCTTTGAGTCCTTCACCTTGATGTATTCCAATTGGAGGTCCATCATGTTCCTCAACTGAGCAATTTCCTTAGCTTGTTTCTCAACAAGCAAGTTGCTCTCCTGAAGCGCTCTTCGAAGGGAATGTAGAGTTTCAATCTGTTGATCGAAGCTGTCAATATCCCTGGCATCAACTGATGGACAATCCTCCAACCTTTTCCTGTCTTCAGGAGATATATTTGAGAAAGAGCAAGAGAAGGAAGATACCTGGTCCTGATTTGGCTGATTAGGGTTAGAGTTATGGTCTGCATAAGCTGATGTTTCCTCTTCATCACAACTACATTCCCTAATTTCTTCTTAAGTCTCTGATAGAGACATGGGAGCCCTGATTTTGAAAGGTTGTTCTTAACTTTCATCTTCAGAGATGAGGACCCCACGTATGCTTCATATTCTTGTTGGCATTCAGTCCAGGCAATCTTCTTTCCCTCCATGAGGTCAGAGATAGTTTCCCATATGGAATTTGCAGTCTTACACTTGTCTAATCTTATAAGAGATGATACTGACCAAATATCAGAAATGATCTACCGAACTAGCTTGTCCAAGTTGAATAGTGAGAACTCAGTTTCAGACATCTCTGCGGGACTCTTTGGGATTTGGAGATCTTCTCCAGAGTCAGAAGCCTTCATGGGAATGAAGGGACCCTCTTCCACAATATATAAAGCACGGAGGTCAATGTCTTCCAGATGAAACTGAACTCTCTTTTTTCAGATGGGAAAATATTCTTTTGTGCATGTAGGCAGTCTCTGGGGAGAGACATCTGTGTATAGCTCCATGCTTGAATCTTGTTTTCTTCTCGATACTAGACACAGGATCTTACTCAAGGTGTTAACCTTATTGATGAGAAACCTCTCTCTGATACCACTTGAAAGTATCTAGTGTCAACCTAATCCACCTATAGGGGGGGAATAGGTGTCATGCAGTCTTTTGCGGAATTAAACTAACCTGCACAAGTAAGCAAACAGAACACAGAAAACACACAAAGAATTATAGTGGTTCCCCGATTTGGGTACGTCCACTTTCCCCCTTCGCCTTCATTCTTTTGATAGCTTATTCTTTGACCCATCCTTGCTCCTTCTTCTGCTCTTGATCTATCTTGATCCTGTACATGAAAATAAGTACACTCCAATAGAGAGAGCACACGTAGATCAACACTGATCTACACAACGAGGGATTACGTTGCGCAAACCCGTATATATTGACCCACTGCACTCTGACATTGGTGTGTACTTAGCATGGAATGGCTACAAGCACAACTTGACATAAGAACGTTAAATACCTTGTGAATCCATCTTAGCTTGACTGGAGTCTTCTTCAAATCCGGGTAATTGTGGATGCAATACCCAACAGTTTAAACACCCTCACAAGGAGTTTAGGGTGGATTAGGGTGGACTTGCCCTAAAACCCTAGTTCAAACCCTAAGGTTGAACTTTGGGGGTTAGTGATGGACATGGAGTGATATGTCATGGTATGGACTTAGTGTTTAGTCCATGAGATCTTAGGGTGGTGAAATACCTTAGGAAGGAATTTCGTGACATTTAGACTTTGGTATACTTAAACCAATTAGGGATAGTTTAGGCCTATACCCCTTATGAAAATATAGGAGGGTCATATTACCTTGGATTTTCATGAGAGTTTTTAAGAAGTAATATTATAGTTCTATTGACCCCAGAAACTTATTATAGGAAGTTTAGGAAACATTTGCTCATGCTTGTAGGTAAAATCTCCACCTTACTCTTTTTGATGATTTTGAAGTAACCATGATTAGATTAACTTAGAATGATATTAAACTCTTGCTAGATAAATTAAATATCATTTAGAGGCACTAGTAAATTATTTGGATCATTTTGACATTTTCTCTTAATACTTCATGTGTAAAGTAAACTAGTGCACCATATTTTGATAAATAGATAATAAATAGTATACCTTGCTATAAAATTATGTTACTTGGCCAGAAAATGTTTTAGGGAATAATGAAGTCTAAAAAATTATCACATGTCATTTGGATTAGTTTATAAGAATATTTCTTCACAAAGTGCACTTGAATAGAATTATTTGAAGTATTTTTATACACGGCTCACTGAACTAGGAATTGCATGAAACTTAGTCAGTAGGGTTTTATGATCATTATAAGTCTCTTGTAATTTTACATAATTTTTGGACTATGATGAAAGATGTAAGTTGTCTACCTAAATCAACTAGAGGGGGGTGAATAGGTGAGATGTGCGTCTAATGCGGAATAAAAAATTTAGCGACTAGCACAAATAAGTAAGCAAGCAATCACACAGACGACAAGAGATTTATAGTGTTTCCCCGATCTTGGGTACGTCCACATTCCTCACTGATCTAGCAAATCACTAGATTCGGGTACTCCACTATCTCGGATTGCAAAGCAATCCTACACCTCGGAACCACGTTCCTACAAAACACGATCCAAACAGATCTACACTCGGAAGAAAAAAACATCCTACCACTCGGAACACAATGCTCCTACACTCGGAGAATAATCTCCTACAAGATTTACAAATAGAGATTGAAAATACAAACAGAAATATTCTCAGATCTGAAACAATGTCTCTATGTCTTCTTCTTGAATCGTTGCGGTTTTTTCAGAATTTGTAGAAGAAGATCCTTTGAAAATCTGACCTGAGAGAACTTGAATCTACTCGATCAAGGAGAGAAAACCGATTCCTTAATCAGCAGATTTTCTAGATCGAGTGTAGAGAGATCAATCTTGACGTGAGCGGCGGCTTCAGAAGTCGTTCCTTAGAGAAAGTCGGCCGAACCAGTAAATTAGGAAAGTACGGAATCCGCTCTTAAGAGATTCTTCTTTTTTTATTTTGCTTGGTTAGGGTTATGTCTTAGGGAAAAGAATTTATATAAGATTACCCTTAACGGCTAGAAAGGACATTAATGACGACACGTGGACCAATCACGTCGAGGTATTTGAAATTTCAGCCGTTCTAGACTTAGAACAAAAATTTCTGGAAAATCAAATTAGCTCTCGAGAAGTGGCTATAGTTCTCGAGAACTAGGAACTGAGTTATCGAGAATTGTCAAGACTTCTCGGGAACTAAGTTCTTTAGAAAAGGTTTGGACTTCTTGAGAACACAAGGTTTAGTTCTCGAGAACTAATTGACTTCTCGAGAACTAGACTTAGAAAAAAATTCCTAAACTTCTCGAGAACAATCACCTAGACAATTTTTCTGAACTTCTCGAGAACAAAGAGGAAGACTTCTCGAGAACTAAGGGAGGCCTTCTCGAGAACTAAATAAGACATCTCGAGAACTTAACATAGAAAACTTTCTGAGGCAAATCCCGACTGTTCAAGAAATTGAGCTGGCAGTTCTCGAGAACTGAAGCCAAGCTTCTCGAGAACAAGAAAGACTTCTCGAGAACTAAACCTTAGGCTTCTTGAAAACTGACCAATACTTCTCGAGAATAAAGAGGACTTCTCGAGAACTATAACTTAGATAATTTCTTGAATCTGTCCAGGCTTTTCAAGAACTATCTAGTTAAGCTTCTCGAGAACTATGAGAGCTTCTCGAGAACTAAACCACACTTATCGAGAACTCTGAAGTTGCTTCTCGAGAACTTGACTTAGATAATTTTCAAGAGTTTTAGAGAATGTTTTCTTCTGATCCTGTATTCATCCCATGCTCCCAATGTTTGATCATGCAGTGTATCCCAATTGAGAGGCTACAAATGAGTCAACACTTTGGATCACACAGTGAGGGATTACACTATATGGTCCGGTGTTCCTGACCCACTGTAGAATGATATTGGTCTACACTTAGCACTGAGAATCTGCAAACATTCAACTAGAATAAGGATATCAAATACAACTTAATTCATCTTAGTTCAAGGGTGACTTCATGCAAATCTGGGTTATTGTGGATGCAATACCCAACAATCTCCCCTATTTGTAGAAGTCAGAACCCACAACTCTAATGTGAATTATCATAATAAAGAAAGAACTGGAAGAAAGGAAATTGAATATAAATGCAAGGATAGATTAATTAAAGACACAATATGCAAAACTAGGGATTGTATATATAAGTAATGTTTTAGAATTAATCAACATCCATTTCCTCAAAATACTCAAAATAGAACATCATCAATCAATTTTTGCATTGTTGTTTGCTGTCTTACTTTTCCTGGTGCCTCCTCTAATAACTGAAAGGTTTTGGATAATATCTTGGGGGCTTTGGAGGAGATTTAGGATTATTCTATCCATATTCTCTATCATATATTCTCCTTTTGGTCATGGACTTTTCATATAACTCCCACTCAACTGAGCTGTAGTGAAGATGTCTATTCTCATTAAATTGCATGACTAGTTTAAGAGTGTCAAGAATTAGAGCTTTGGAAGTTGGGCTCCAAACTTAAGCAAATTCCTTTGCTTTTCTTCTTTCTGCCTTTGGCTGGGGAACAGATCTGCTAGAGGAAGGACCTTCCCCATCCTTCTTGTTTTTGGGGATATGAACCTCTGGTAGATCTTGAGGAATAATGTCATCCCAAACTTGGGAATAGGAAGCTGGAGGAGGTTGATCTTCTGGTCTAGGAGAAAATGTATGCATCTGAGGTTGAGGCACTTGGCTGGACTCACCTTGAGCAAGAGGATTTAAGTGATGAGGAATAATGTTGGGGTCAGCCTGAAAGTCTAGGAAGATCTGGTTGTGCATACAGACAGCTGTATCATATGTATGGAATTTTACTGATTGAATCTGTTCTAAGACATTCTTATTGATTGCAGTTAGTTTCTCATCCTAGATAGTTTTGGCATCTGCAGTAAGCTTTTCTACCTGTTCTTTCACTATGGTCTCCCCCTTTCTGATTTCTACAGATAGCTTGTCTATAGAGTCTTCTTTGAAAGTACCAACTTCATTGCATACCTTCATAAAATTATCTTCAGCTCTCTTGTATAAATGAATTTGATTGTTTGCTAGGGTGATACATTGGTCCATGACTTGACCAATGCTTGTGATGGTGTGATCTATGGCTTTTCCTCCAATTCTGAGCAATCCTTTGAGAGAATCAGTGTTGGCTTGAATCTCTGCAAAGCCTCTGCTCATTTCTTTCTCAAGGGCAGTTACCTGATCTTTGACAGTCTGAAGAGATTCATCAAAATATTTCCTCTAGTTTGCTAGCATTTCTTCAATCTTTGACAGAATATCTGAGTTTGCAATTAGAGCAGCAGCAGCAGCAGGGTTGGTAGAATCAATCTGAGGTGGTGTAGGAGCTTTCCATGGGGGGATTTCTTCCAGTATAATAGATCTCTGGGCTCTTACAGTATGAGATACTATATCTCTCTCCTCATCAACAAATCTAGGAAGGGAGAAATCAAGATTCCTGAGAGGTGCTTCCACCTCCTCAGGGGCTTGCTCATCCTCTTCAGATAGAAGGATGGTCTCTAGTAGAGTTGAATCTTTCCTTGGAGAGGGAGAAGGAGTAGCTTGGGGTGAGGGATCTCTGGATGGATCTTTAGGGAGATCTTTGGAAAGGGGGGGAGGAGGTTCTTCTGAAGTAAGCTCTTCTATCATCTTGTCTATGGCTTCATTTGTGTCTTTGAGAGTTTCTTGGGATGGAACATCTGATAGGTTTGGTACTGGAGAGACTGCCACAGGTCTCCTGACTGGAGTTCTCACTGGGCTTCTCTGAGGAGATCTGGCTGGAGTAGAAATTCTATTATCTGAGGCAGAGTGTGTAGGCTCCGCCTTAGTTGCTGCACCAAAAGGTTCAGCAACATGATGTAGAGGAGGAGATGGGGTCCTCACCTCTAAGACAGAAGATCCAACTTCTTTAGCTATCTGCCTTGGGTTCTTCATCTTCAAATCCCATCTCTGGATGGAGGCTAAGGAAATCTTCTTAAGGTGATGAATTGTCGTACCTTTGGAGGTTTTGATGGTAACAGGATCAATCTCTCTCAAAATCATTGAGATTATCCTTGCAAATTTGGGAGCTTGGATGCTATCCCTGATCAACTCAAACACCATCATGGCAAACTGAAACTTCTTCCTTGAGATAATGGCTGCCATTACTGCAAATAGATCATTAGTAATGAAACTAATTGACCCTATTTTTCACCCTAGAATCTTTCCAATAATATCTACAAGTAATTTCCCTACATCATTGAAAAGGTTTCTCCTGAAGGAGTAAAATTCCGCAGGAACTCCACAGAGGGAGTAGGTCCTGTCATAGTCTTCCAAAGTTAGGTCATCTTCCTCATCTACAACGGGCATTCTCAGAAGTTGGGAAACTCTTGTGTTGTTCAACTTTATCTTGATCCCTCTGACTTGAGTTTTCAGAATCTTACCATTGCTTTTCACCTTAGCATTCTTGAAGAACTCCTCGACATTAGGAAAAAGAATCTTGCAGGGTTCTGTCAAAACGAACATGAGGCCGGCGGTTTTGAGAAGAATGAGAAGGTGCCTGAAATCGTTTGAAATTTTTGCAATTCCTGCGACTACCAGTTCGCTACCGACTCCAATCTTGGAAACCTGAGCCATGAGAGCTGACGGTGGCGATTGACTGAGCGCAAGACTGCGGTGGAGTCAGAGTTCCTTACGGCGGAAGACGAAGAGTTGGAGAGTAGTGATTTTTAAATGGCGGTTGATTTAAGATTTCTAAAATATTATATATATATATAGCCCTAGTAATGTTAATTATGAGTCTAATTAACCTTGGATTAGGACAGAAATTAGGAGGTTTTTGAAATAGAGGAGTTAGCAGAAATCGGCAAAAGGACGGGCCATTTCTCGAGAGGCAAGTTGAAGTTCTCGAGAAGTGGCAGATAGTTCCCGAGAAGCGGGGATGGTTCTCGAGAACTGGCAGATAGTTCTCGAGAAGCAAGCTTTAGTTCTCGAGAACTGGCAGATAGTTCTCGAGAAGCAACCTTTAGTTCTCGAGAACTGGCAGATAGTTCTCGAGAAGCAACCTTTAGTTCTCGAGAACTGGCAGATAGTTCTCGAGAAGCAATCTTTAGTTCTCGAGAACTGGCCGATAGTTCTCGGGGAGTAAGTATAGTTCTCAAGAGCTATCCTTGTACTTGAGAAATTCTTACCTTTTTGGAGATTCCTCGATTCTTGAGCCTTTGAACTGATCACCTTGGCCTAATCTTCCTTGTTCAGTAGCCCAAGTTCAATATTGAAGAAATTGAACTTGGTTTCGTCCAGCGGCTTTGTGAAAATATCTGCTACCTGCCGATCAGTTGGCACGTACTGCAGATCCACATCCCCTTGCTCCACATGCTCCCGGATGAAGTGGTATCTCAGCTCAATTTGCTTTGTCCGGCTATGAGAGACTGGGTTGTTTGCGATTGCGATTGCGCTGGAGGAGTCACAGAACAATGGAATGTCCTTGACCTTCATATTGTAATCTTCTACCTGGTTATTTAGCCAAAGCAACTGTGCACAACAACTACCGCCAGAAATGTATTCTGACTCGGCCGTTGAGATTGTGACACAGTTTTGCTTTTTGCTGCTCCAAGAGATAAGCCTTCTTCCTAGGAATTGGCAAGTCCCAAAAGTGATTTTCCTATCGTCTTTGCTTCCTGCAAAATCTGCATCTGAAAATCCAATCAGTTCACTATCATTACTTCTTGGGTACCATAAGCCAAGATTTGGTGTACCTTTAAGGTATCTCAAAATTCGCTTTGCAGTAATATAGTGGGATTCCTTAGAGTTCACCTGGAATCTAGCGCATATACAAGTTGAGAACATTATATCTGGTCTACTTGCGGTAAGGTAGAGCAAGGAACCAATTATGCTTCTGTACTTGGTTTCATCAAAAGGTTTCCCTTTCTCATCCTTGTCTAGAGACATAGCTTAGGCCATTGGAGTCCTCATGGAGGTTGCATTCTCCATTCCAATTTTCTTAAGTAGCTCTTTGGTAAACTTAGTCTATGAGATGAAGATTCCATCCTCAGATTGTTTCACATGTAGCCCTAAGAAATACTTCAGCTCTCCCATACTGCTCATTTCAAACTTCCCTTGCATAAGTTTAGAAAACTTCTTACAGAGGTTGTTATCCGTAGAGCCAAAAATAATGTCATCGACATAGATTTTCCCTAGCAAAATCTTGCCATTTATTTCCCTAAGAAATAATTTCTTCTCTATCTTTCCTCTTGTGAATTTGTTCTCAAGAAGAAAGCTCGACAGCGTCTCATACCAAGCTCGAGGAGCTTGTTTAAGACCATATAGTACTTTTTTGCACTAAATAAACATTATTAGGAAAAGTTGAGTCAACAAAACCTGGCGGTTGCTCTACATACACTTCTTACTTTATGTCACCATTCAGGAAGGCGGATTTTACATCCATCTGATAGACGGTAAAGCCCTTAAGTACAGCATAAGTAAGGAATAACCTGATTGCCTACAGTCTTGCCACTGGAGCATACGTTTGATCGAAGTCGATTCCTTCTTCTTGACGATAGCCCTTGGCAACGAGTCTGGCTTTGTTCTTTATAATAGTTCCATATTTGTCCATCTTATTCCGGTAGACCCATTTTGTCCCGATGACGTTCTTACTCTTGGGTCTAGGAACAAGTGTCCAAACTTTGCAATGTTTGAACTGATTTAACTCTTCTTCTATGGCTAGAATCCAGGATGCATCCGAGTTTGCTTTCTCAAACTTCTTAGGTTCAACCTGTGATAGAATACTTAAGAATAAATTCTCTTTAGTTGTACCTCGACGAGTTCTTACACCATCCCGGGGATCTCCTATAATCTGGTCCAAGGGATGATCCTTCATGTGTCTGAGCTCTAGAGTCCTTGCATTTGGGATCTCCTCAGCCACTGGAGTTGCATCTTCTGCTGGGATAAATTCTTCATCTTGATCATCTACCTCTCCAATCGGGGTTGTAGAGGTGATCTTGATGAACTTTTCATCTTTATCTTCAGTAGGTTCATCCAAGCTGAGTTCCTTTATCTTTGTACTTGCATCTTCAATGAGCACACTAGAAGTGTTGTTTTGCAGCAAACTCATCTCATCAAATTCAATGTGTATCGATTCTTCTACCATAAGAGTTTTTCTATTGAAAACTATATAGGCCTTACTATGGATACTATAACCTACAAAAGTACCTTCAAAGCTTTTCTCGCTAAACTTGGTAGTGTGATACTTGCCATTGTTAAGTACAAAGCACTTGCAGCCAAAGATTCTAAAATATGAAATGGTCGGTTTCCTGCCTTTTATAAGTTTGAAAGGAGTCTTGTCATGGTTCTTGTTGATGAGTGCTCGATTTTTCACGTGATAAGAAGTGTTGACGGCTTCAACCTAGAAATACTCTGGAAGTGAGGCATCACTCAACATAGTCCGGCAAGCCTCTATGAGTGTTCTGTTCCTTCTCTTAGCTACTCCATTTTGCTGTAGAGTGCGAGGAGAGGAAAACTCATGGAAGATATCTTGATTTTTAGAGTATTCTTTCATGGCCCCAGACTTGAATTCCGTTCTATTGTCACTTCTGATTTTGACTACGGAGCAGTTGTATTAATTCTGGACTTGCCTAACAAAATTAGTTAAAATATTAAAGGTATCTGACTTGTGTTTCAGAAAGAACACCCACACAAAGCGCGAGTAATCATCCACAATAACCAACATATATTCCTTACCTCCCAAACTTCTAACTTGTAGTGGACCGAACAAGTCCATATGAAGAAGCTGCAAGCTTCTATCAGAATCATTGCCTATAATGCTTTTAAATGAACTTCTTGTTTGCTTGCCTTTTATATAGGCATGACAAGGGATGTCCTTAACGTACTTGACATTAGGGGCATCACGTACTATGTTTTGAGAGAATAGTTTATTAATAGTTTTGAAATTAATATATGCTAGTCTCTTGTGCCATTGGTCAGCAAGAGATGCACTACTTTTTGCTAAAAGACATACTGGTGTAGAGGAGTCAATACATATGAAATTTAAATAGAAAATATTTCTGCTTCGAGTGCCTGATAAAATAGTTTCCATATTGTCAAATGATTTTATCAAACACTTGTCAGCATGGAATTCAACCACATATCCTTTGTCGCATAGTTGGCTTATGCTGATGAGATTGTGTTCCAATCCTTCAACATAGGCTACATCTGAAAAGTATATATTACTGTTAGTAATCATACTGTATCCTTTGGTGATTCCTCGGTCTGAACCTCCAAAGATGACCTTCGCTCCGTTCAACACCGGTGAAAAGTTCTGGAGTAGGCTCCTTGTCCCGGTCATATGCCGAGAACATCCACTGTCCAAATACCAGATTGGCGTTTTAATGGCCTTTAGACGTACCTGCAATTATAATCTCTTAGCCTTAGGAACCCAAACACGTTTGGGTCCTTGGTCTCGAGTAAGAATACTCCCCCTACGAGTATTAGCCTCATGAGTGGTCATTCTCATGTTGCTAACTTGAGGAGTTGCAGCATTTTTAGGATTGAACAAACAATCTATGGCATAGTGACCAACTCTACAACAGCACCAACAATCAAATTTGTTGTATCTTTGCCTTATAACCTCCTGCTTGACCTTCTTGAGAGGAGGTCCAGAATGTGTAGCATCCTTGGAGGAAGAAGTTTCATGATGATGGCATTTGCATGAAGTATTCTCCTTTATAGGCTTTTCCACAACAAGTTTTACCTTTGGTGCCTTCTTGATGTTATGACCATGAGCATAAGGTCTACAGCTCTGAAGTTGAATCTCTTCATAAGGTGCCTTGAAGACACTCTCGCCAAAGTGACGAGGGCGAGTCCAATCTTGGTACCTTGACTTAGGATTCTCTGGGATCAGCCTCGTGAAGTGTCCATAGGTGGACTCAAAGTCGAATTTGTTCGCATGAAAGATAACTTTCTTTAACGAGACTGGCTCCAAAGGATCTTTCCCTTTTTCCTCGGCCAAGGCCTTCTTGGCATCCTTATTCTTTCTCTTGGCCTTCCTTCTCCGAGAGGATTTACTAGGAGCACCTCTGTGGCCTTGACTAGCACCATTGGCCTTAACTGAGAATTCAGAAATCAGAGGAAGTAGAGTCTTAGGCTTAAAGAAACCTTCAACAAATTTCTTTTCAGCCAAGAGTTATTCTTCTAACTCCTTGATGATTTTTTCCTTAAGGTCAAGGTGCTCAAGAGCCTTGTTATATTCTTCAATAGATTTATTGAAGTCTTCCTTGAGAGAGTCGGTATTTGAGACTTCTTCTCTTAAGGTGCTCTCTGTAGCTTTTAGAGACTTTATCTCTTTAGCTTGAGTTTTCATGACTCCGCAACATTTGTCGTAAGCCTTGAGTAACTCCTTATATTGTCCTATGAGTTCAGATTCATCCTCAGAGGGATAGCCCTCTTGCTCACTATCATCATAAGATTCTGAAAGAGGGGTGTGAGATTTTACCTCCCCAGTGAACTGGGGGACTTGTTCATCATCTGTTAGAGCCATTAGCCCAAAGTAGGCTTCTTTCTCTTCTGCACACGACTCAGTTGAGTCGGAGTCACTGAGGGTTTGGCCCTTCTTGGCCAACAGGCTCTTTTTTGTCCTCTTTTTACTGTAGGACTTCTTCTCTTCTCGTTTTCCACCCTCTTTCTTCTTGTGGGGGCAATCCGCAATGACGTGACTGGCTTATTACAACAATAACAAACAATGTCAGTCGAATAATGTTTATTCGGTTTAGAACCATACCTGTCATGGCTGCTTGAGCCTTTTCTATGGCGATCACCATCATTGCGTGATCTTCTATAGGAGGCATCCTTGCCTTTCCATTGTTTCTTCTTGCTTAAGAATTTCTTAAACTGCCTTGAGAGTAGAGAGAACTCTCCATCAGATAGCTCTGAGCTAGAGGAGCTTGGCTTAGATGAATATTCTTCATTAGCTTCAAGAGCTGGGTCAGGAGAGCTAGCCTTTGTCTTCCTTGAGCTATCTTCCTTTAGAGCGACAGACTTCTCCTTGGATGCAGACCTGCTCATCTCTTCTTCAGCTTTTCGTGAGTTGATTTTGAGCTCGTAAGACATAAGCTTTCCGAATAGATTATGCGGTTCCGTCTCGGCTAACCTTCCGAACTCCCGAATGGCGCATACCTTATTATCCCATTCCTTAGTCAGGGATCTTAAGAATTTTTCATTCAGTTCCCCATTTGTGAAGTATCGGCCATAAACTCTTATGTCATTGACTATCTTGAAGAAGTTCTCAAAGGTATCGGCTATGGCTTACTTGTGACCTTGTCTGAAGGCTTCATACTTCTGATTTTGAAGGGATCTCCGATCATCCCTAACATCTTCAGTGCCTTCCATTAGAGTCACCAGGGATTGCCATAACTCCTTGGCAGACTGGCAATGAATCAGATTTTGCAGCATCGAGTCATCGACTGCACTTGCTATAATATTTTTAGCTTTCTTATCCAGGAAGATAAGTACAATCTCGTCCTTATCCAAGTCCGTCAACTTCTTTGGGACTTGTCTGGTTGGATCTATTGTAGATGCAATCATAGGAACATACGGACCTTCTTCAACAATCATGAAGATCTGAGGGTCCACTGATTCCATGAAGAGTTTAACTCTTTCCTTCCACATAGGAAAATTGTTCTTGGTGCATATAGGGAGCTTAGCAAAATCCTTGGTCTTACTCATGCTTGATACTTCTCTAAATACAACTTGGTAAGGATCAGATCAAGGTGTTAACCATTTAACGATCAACTTGCCTCTGATACCAATTGAAAGATGTAAGTTGTCTACCTAAATCACCTAGTGGGGGTGAATAGGTGAGATGTGCGTCTAATGTGGAAAAAAAATTTAGCGACTAGCACAAATAAGTAAGCAAGCAATCACACAGACGACAAGAGATTTATAGTGGTTCCCCGATCTTGGGTATGTCCACTTTCCTCACTGATCTAGCAAATCACTAAACTCGGCTACTCCACTATCTCGGATTGCAAACCAATCCTACACCTTAGAACCACATTCCTACAAAACTCGATCCAAACAAATCTACACTCGGAAGATAAAAACTTTCTACCACTCGGAGCACAACGCTCCTACACTCGAAGAAAAATCTCCTACAAGATTTACAAATAGAGATTGAAAATACAAATAGAAATATTCTCAGATCTGAAACAATATGTCTCTAGGTCTTCTTCTTGAATCGTTGCGGCTCTTTCAGAATTTATAGAAGAAGATCCTTTAAAAATCTGACCTGAGGGAACTTGAATCTACTCGATCAAGGAGAGAAAACCGATTCCTTAATCAGCAGATATTCTAGATCGAGTGAAGAGAGATCGATCTTGACGTGAGTGGCGGCTTCAGAAGTCGTTCTTGAGAGAAAGTCGGCCGAACCAGTAAATTAGGAAAGTACGGAATCCGCTCTTAAGAGATTCTTCTTTTTCTATTCTGCTTGGTTAGGGTTATGTCTTAGGGAAAAAACTTTATATAAGATTAATCTTAACGGCTAGAAAGGACATTAATGACGACACGTGGACCAATCACATCGAGGTATTTAAAATTTCAGCCGTTCTGGACTTAGAACAAAAATTTCTGGAAAATCAACTTAGCTCTCGAGAAGTGGCTATAGTTCTCGAGAACTAGGAACTGAGTTCTGGAGAACTGTCAAGACTTCTCGGGAACTAAGTTCCTTAGAAAAGGTTTGGACTTCTCGAGAACTAATTGACTTCTCGAGAACTAGACTTAGAAAAAAAATTCTTGAACTTCTCGAGAACAATAACCTAGAAAATTTTTCTGAACTTCTCGAGAACAAAGAGGAAGACTTCTCGAGAACTAAGGGAGGCCTTCTCGAGAACAAAATAAGACTTCTCGAGAACTTTACTTAGAAAAATTTCTGAGGCAAATCCTAACTGTTCAAGAAATTGAGCTGGCAGTTCTCGAGAACTGAAGCCAAGCTTCTCGAGAACAAGAAAGACTTCTCGAGAACTAAACCTTAGGCTTCTCGAAAACTGACCAATACTTCTCGAGAACAAAGGGGACTTCTCGAGAACTATAACTTAGATAGTTTCTTGAATATGTCCAGGATTTTCAAGAACTATGTAGTTAAGCTTCTCGAGAACTATGAGACCTTCTCGAGAACTAAACCATACTTCTCGAGAACTTGGGAGTTGCTTCTCGAGAACTTGACTTAGATAATTTTCAAGAGTTTTAGAGAATGTTTCTTCTGATCCTGTCTTCATCCCATGCTCCAAATGTTTGAACATGAAGTGTATCCCAATTGAGAGGCTACACATGAGTCAACACTTTGGATCACACAGTGAGGGATTACACTGTATGGTCCTGTGTTCCTGACCCACTGTAGACTGACATTGGTCTACACTTAGCACTGAGAATTTGCAAATATTCAACTAGAACAAGGATATCAAATACAACTTAATTAATCTTAGTTCAAGGGTGACTTCATGGAAATCTGGGTTATTGTGAATGCAATACCCAATATATGATTAATGGAACTCCCTTCATTATCTAAAATTATTTGAATTAACTTCAATTAATTATTTAAGGGTTCTTATATTTATAAAAGTCTGTGAAATTTGGAATTCAATGATATTTTTCTATCATATACTGTTCCTAATTTTTGGGTGGCCATAACTTATAGAAATCTAGTACTTCATGTTCAAAATTACACATGGCCTAATATTTGGGAAAATCTAATAAATGCTAAATTAATTATGAAAATTACAATTTTCTGGATTTAGGCTAAATTTTTCATTATAGACCCACAATAATTATCTTAAGGCATTTTGATGAAAATTTGGAGTACCTCCTATCATGTACATCATATAGCTTACGTTGGTCTGCATTTAGCAAAACATCAGAAATTGTTATAACTTGGGATATGGATATATGGAGTTGGGGAGTAATGTATACTGATTTGGTAATATGAAAAAGTGAGCTTCATTAAGATTCATGATGACGGGAATGTTGGGTTGGCTAGTGTTAGTTGGTGCTCGGGATCGACAAAAGTTCGTCTTTCCAGTAGAGAGAGAGTAAAAATACACTAGGGTTTGATACAGTACAATATTAAAAGGGATCGTGAACTGGGTAATAACCAATAATAGTAAGTGCCTTGCGAAAGGAAATGATGAGATTTAGCTACCATCTAGTGCCCTTTGAGAACCCTTCCCCGGGTATGCTGGGGGCAGTCCTGGGCTAACCTAAACCGTAAGAATAATCAATGTTTAAGAGTAACTAGTATAACTAGGATTACACTTACACTCACACTCCCCAGTGTTGAGGGAGTTAGGTTGGGTCTCACGAGCGTTAGTCTCGGTGGTTTTAGTGATGGGAAGGTTAGCTCGGTGAGTCGATGGCTCGGTAGATAATGGTGACGGACGGGTTAGTCCAGCGAGCCGATGGCTCCGATGGTTTTGTGATGGATTGGATAGTCCGGGGAGCTTAGGCTTGGATGAAAGATATAGTAATATTGCATGTGCATAAGATAAAAGGTCATGGGTCTTCGTTATTGGAGATTCATCACACTGACACCAATACGTTGACTCGACAAGTGTAGTTTAGCACTTGGCCAAATAAAGTTTTGTGCGCAGCAGGAAAGAGTATGTAGGAGCTCTGCTTAGTTCACCTGCGTTGAGAAATACGATAGGCCTGACTGGTAGTGTTGATATCGGTTTAGAGGTGGGTGAGGCCCAACCCACCACTTCCTTTTTCCACTACGGAGGTATCCTGGGAGGTTGGGCTCCAGAAAGGGGGAACAAAAAGTCTGTGTGCACAGAGTCGAGTGTGTGTGTTGCACTTGTATGTTCACATCATACCATACTTGCATGACATAGCATCATCATTGCATATAACCCTTGACACCTATTGTATAAATTTGTATGAGATACTTTATACAATAGGCCTTGCAAAATTACCCCTTGGTCTATAGGTTTGTATGGCCATTCCTATAGGTCATGGTTATTTACTTAGTTTACCTTCTCCTACTTTACTTGCTCACCTGTTCTTGTGTATACTTATGTTGCTTTCCTACTACTGCTTACATATACTTGCTCTGCTTATGAACTCATGATAGACTAGTTCCTCTGCCACCTAATTACCCTTGTTACTCTCCGCCTTCATTACTTTCCCTTTCCTTCTCCCCGCTCGGTGCCTAAGAGCCATGGGGGAGGTGTGGGGGATGATAGGACTTAGTCTTTTAGACTAACGGTCGTTGACTAAATCATTTTAGGGGATCATGGAGCCGAACCAGGAGATGCGGCCCTAGAGGTCGGTGCGCTTGGAGACGGGACAGTCTAGCACTGGAGTTCAGGAAGCAAGGATAGTGAGTCCCGATCTTTAGTTGATATTATAGATTTGCTTCCGCGATTGAGCGATTTATAGTGAGGATTTTGATGTATCGGGCAGGAGCCCTCTTTAGTAATTTACTTTATCTTTTCTATGCACTGTCCCTCGTGGAGAATTTTTGACATATCTGTGATTCTGGTGGACTAATTTGAGTTTCATTTTACTCATGTATTTATACTTTTACTCTTCTCTTCTACAATAAGAATGGTCGGCAGAATCAGCGTTTTGTAGTGATGACCTTCCCGGGTGTGTTGGTGTCACCGCAAAGCAGTGGTTCTGGGCATAAGACCCCGGTGGTTTAAAAACAAGGGGTCTTACATAGATCCTACCGTATCATACCCTAAAATGGCCTCGAAGTCTACTGCGCGCAGAAAACAGGTTTCTGCATGCATCTTAAAGCAAAACAAACGACATCGGATCGTCTTCTTCTGTTAGCCATTTGTTCTAAACCACATACAACACTTCCTCCTCCCTTATTCACCCTCAAAAGACCATACTTATTCACGAAACCAATTCCACCATCTTCACAATGAAGAGAGGAGAGGTTGAAGACAACTAATCCCAAGGACGAGGTCCTAGCATGTTTTTTCCAAGAAGATCTTCTTCACGCACCAGTCATGGACCTTGTTATCCTACTTGGCAGCATCATTCTTCACGGAGAGGGAGAGCTCTTCCTCAAGAAAATCCGAATACGGTGACATCTGGTGACCTCTATGCTTCCGTCGAATTCGGCACAGAGATTGGCTCGGTATGAAATGGAAGTGTCGTCTAGGGTTCTCATTTCTCCCTCTTTATAGCAATGTATTACGGTTAAGTCATGTTGTCATGTGTCACCCTAACATTGGACCGCCCATCATTACTTTAAATAGGTCTTGTTTGAGAAGAATGGGTCCAAATTATCCATCAATGCTTATCTCGAAACCCGGTTCAAACCATAAGTATAAATTAGTGATACGCCAGCCGAAAATATGCTAAGTCAAATTCGTTGCATGCGTCGAGTGTCACTCGACGCTTCGTTGAATGGTGTCGAGATCACTCAACACTTTTTGATGAATCCTTTTGGTCAAAATATTCTAAGTCCAAGCGATGTATGCGTCGAGATCACTCGACGCTTCATCGAATGGAATCAGGATCACTGATGCGGTCTACGACAAGCGTACCGGTCGCACAAGTAATATAAAATGGGCGAATTTTCCCAAGTATCGATCTCTCAAAGAACACAGTAAGGCGGAGTTAATTATGAGGAGGACTTGAGATTGAAATCCTTAGGTCGGAGTTAATGAAGATTGTTGAGGAAAAAGAAAGTAAAACACTAATAAACTAGTCCTATGCAACGCCGCTATGCGATTGTAACGCCCCGTTTTTTTCAGCGATTATTTTTATTCTCGTTTGGCGTTACGATGACGCGTTTCCGTGGCTTGTGCCATGTGTGCAGTATGGTTTAGCTCCTTAGAACTGAGTGCCCTGTTTGGTAGCCTGTTGGCAAGATCTCCATAGCAAACCGAGTCGTTTTGGTGACCCGGTGTGGCCTCTCGGGGGGATGTTTGTGTTTGGCTTTGTTTGGGTATAACTCGAGTTCTGTTCGTCGAAAGTTAATTTTGACTTCTCCATTGTGTTCGTAGCGTGGATATTTAGCTACGGTGCGAATTTCGTCGAATTCCGAGGTGAATCGGTTTTCGCGTCGATTTGGTGCTTTATGTAATTTTGTAATTAATAATATAATTATATAATTATATATATATAGATTTATATAGGTGAATAGAACGATCATCTTCTTCACGATAGAAAACCGCCGGCCCCTTGTACGAGAGAAACAGAGTAACCGCCGAGCCTTCCCTTCGGACGCCGATTCCCGGAGCGTTTGTGGACGGAATTCGATTCCGAGAGTGGATTCGGATTGCTCTCGTCGAGACCTTCATTCCTGCGGAAAGAAATTCGATTTTCGTGGAGTTTTGGAAGGATTGGAATTTTTCAGTTTTGGAAGTTTTCCGCCATTAATGGCCGAGTCTTTGTTCTAGGTGTTGCGGCCGTTTTGATCCGTGCGAAGAGGAGGAAAGCAGTCCAAAGCTTCGTTATGAATTGAGGCAAGTGGTATTCTTGCCCTTGCCAAGTGTTTTCTTTGATTTTATTTGCTGAAATGGAAATCCCGGTTAGCCCAGGTTAGAGGCCTTGTTGTTCTCATTTTCTTGCTAACTATAGGGCTTAGTTCTTCCTACTGAAACCCCCCCTATGTTGCGATGTTTGGAATCCAAATTGTCGGCGTGAAGCCGTTGTTTCCCTTGCTCTGATTTTTGCTCTGGTTCGGGCGTAGCCGAGAGGGTGAGTTAGGAGGGGGGGGGGGGTGGTTGCCAATTTCCTTCGTTAAGATATTATTCGAATGGTTAGGCATAGTTTGAATGGTAGTAGCGTGCGACGTGATAGTTGTCTACTGCTACTGCAGTGGCGTGAGTCGCGTGCGCGTTCCGTTGTCGTTCGGGAAATTCCAAACGGTGCAGGTTGACCGCGCACGGTCATCAACCTTTAGGGCGCACGACCACTGGTCGTGTGCCTCTGTTCGTGCGCGTATAAATTTCAGTTTCCAAAGTTCTGTCTCGGGCAATCGCACGAGCGCTGGCAACAGTGCGCACGACCACTGATCGTGCGACACTGATCGTGCGCAGTTGCTAGGTTTTCTGTCAGGTTTTCCAGGTTCGTTTCGCACGATCATCAGCCGATGAGTGCGCACGACCACTGATCGTGCGTCACTGATCGTGCGCTTTGTATATTTTCTTTTGACAGGCGAATTTAGATGGTTTCGAGTGCGGGAGTTTAGATACTCAAGCGACAGGCAACTACTCGAGTTCTGGATCTTCTGCCTTGGTCGTTCGACTGTCGTCGAGCTCCGCATTCTTTAGTGGGCTGTGGGTAGTGGTATGATTTTGGCGGCGAGTGAGGCTAGCTCACTCAACGCCAAAGTTTAGGTAGGCACTGAGTGCGTTTCACTCAACGCCTAGTCGTGTTGGTTTATTTCAACACTCTTCCTTTACCTTGTATTTCATTTCCGAGTGGATTTCCAGTTGTATTTCTGGGTTTTCCTTGTCGGCCGTTTTCTTTATTTTCCTAAAGGCCGAATCGTGGGTCGTGGATAGTAGTGGTGGTTGTAGCTCTTTATGGGGGTGGAGTTGTGTGATATAGCCAAGGCCACCCATGGATTTCTTGCTCCAGGTACGGGCTGGGCATGTCGGGTGGAAGGTCCCTTGTGTTTTCACGTGTTGACCCTCGAGCTTTTGACTTGGACATGGTGGATTGGGGGACTGCATTTGCCTTCGATCCGGTTCCTCGTTGTTGTTTTTGCTACTATCACTTCCCGCAGTTTAGGGTGTTAGAAGTTTCTTCTTTGGTAGTTTGCAGCATTCTGGTTCTTGGTAGCCTAGTAGGCCCTGCAGGATGTGGTTCCTGGGCTGGGTCGTTGCTGTTTCTTTGCACGTTGTGCATTTCTTGTTGTCCTGTTGTGGACAGTTGTGACTCTTTCTACTGCATGTTTATTTTTCTGTTACCTTATCCTTTGGTTGACTCTTTCATGCAGTTTTTCTTTGTTTAGCTTGCTGAGGTATTCTGTTTTCTTTTGGAATACCCCAGGTTCTGAGCTGCAGCCAGTCTGGTGGCTAGTTGGAGGTGGTGTTGTTGGTGGACTTCCGGACCTTGGAGTTCTGTTTACCTTGTTTGTGAGGTTGTTTTCAGTACTTTCTTACAGACATATATGTGTGCTGGTGGGTTCGTGTCAGGTTGTTGGCGCCCACTAGTAGTTTTTACCTTGTACTAGATATATACTATTGCTGCTACCATTTATTTTTCTGGAGATAGTCTACTTGCTTTGAGAAGGTTTTATGCTAGGTTGCTAGTTATTTTTAAACTATAATTATTATTATAAATGAAGCTCATGATCAGCATGTTTTGTAAACTTAATCACTATTTTCCAAATCACGTACGAAAACCGTTTTCTTATATATACTATATAAACTAAGTGTAGTGTCTTGCATAGCATGAGTGGTTCTCTTGGGACCCTTATGCGCTCTTTAGGGTGTAAAACCTAATTAAAGTATTTTTCCGCAGCGTTTAAATATAGTTTTCTTTTGTGGACTAGATGATCCACTGAGCCGAGGGATACGGACTCTAAACATAACTGATTTTCTATCCATTAAGCACATGATTTTCTTGCATAAAGATTGTAGTTGGATTTGCCTGAGCGTCAGCAGTTATCTCCTGCTTGACGTGGCATCATGACGCGTGTTTTCTCTTACTCTGATAATTCTTAATTCGGAGAAAATGCGGGTTGTGACAGTTGGTATCAGAGCGAGGTTGCTTGACAAGTTAGTTGGTCAACCTTCCTTGGATGCTTTTAGTAGTTCAGCATCATGTCATTCACACACCGATATGTCATCAGCACGTCTTGGCAAAAGCACGAACACTACACTCATAGCATAACATGAAGTATACGGGGCATATTATGTAGTATGGGATGCATAATATGTGTTCGTATATGGATCCATCATAGGGGCTACATGTGAGGGTTATGTAGTATGGGATGCATAACCTCACCACATGACTGCGACTAGCACGTTTCTTTTTCGTTGCATGGAAATGTTATGTAGTATGGGATGCATAACATTTTCATGTGTACGCCGCTCATATCATGCATTAGGGCCTTTTTTTAGAATGCATAGCACAATCATGCATATCATAACATTGCATAAGCACAACGCGCCGAGCTAAAGATTTGCAGGATGACATATATACACACCTAAGTTTTCAAACTAACATAAGTTCATGCATCCGATCTAGGCACAAGAGTTAGTGAGGTGGTGGTTAACCATCCTAGGTTAGGGCATATCATCTAATTATTGTGAGGAAGATAAACTCTCAGAGCAAGTTTAGCAGCTTTAAGTCTATATCTACATATGTATTGTCTGTACTGGTAGTCGGTTCTAGTCGTGGGATTTGGATCTGATTTGCGTTGTATTGATTTTTAGGATGGCTAGGCGTCCTGCGACTCGATCGACTCCCCTGTTTGAGGGTGAATCTTCTGGAGCTCAGAACGATGCGGTGATCGAGGGTCTGCGTCAGAGTAGCGAAGCTATGGGTAGGCAGTTGGAGGAGGTGCAAGCCCAGATTCAGTCTTTGGTGGCAGTTGTGGCAGGGCAGGCTCAGGGTGCGCAAGTTCCTACAGGGGGGTTAGCTGTTCCTCCTCCTCCTGCACCCTTGAGGCCTCCAGTGGTGGTGCCAGCAGAGATGGCCTTCATCTCGCAGTTTCAGAGGCTGAGCCCTCCCACTTATGATGGGAAGGTAGATTTCATGGTGATAGACGACTGGCTGATCTCCATGGAGGAGATGTTCTCGTACTCAGGGATTTCAGATGATCAGAGGGTGATGATAGCCGCCTATCAGCTTAAAGGTTTGGCTAAGAGTTGGTGGCTGAGAGAGAAGGAGAGCCTGGTAGCCGGATGCTCTTGGGAAGTGTTCAAGGAGATGCTGTTGAGGAAGTTCTTACCCTCGGTCGAGCGTGACCGCCTCATGAATGATTTCCTCTATCTGAAGCAAAGGCAGCTCACGGTGGGTGAGTATGAGATATAGTTTAGTAAGTTGAGCCGTTTTGCCCCTGGATTGGTCAGCGTTGAGGCTGATCGAGTTAAGCGATTTCTCGGTGGTTTGAGGAGTGAGGTGCAGCAGTTGGCCAGTGCTTATGGGTCAGTGACTTATGCTGGAGTTGTAGAGGCTGCTCTTAAGGTTGAGGCCATTGAGACGGAGAAGAGCAGAGGCCAGCAGTTGAGGAAGGATAAGAGGAAGTTGGTAGAGGAGAAGAAACCCCTGGTACCCGATGCTGTTCCGGGAAAGAGGAGCAGGGTGGTGTGCAGTTTTTGTGGCCGGTCAGGCCATCCTGTTGAGAGGTGTTTCAAGAAGGCGGCAGCTCAGAAGAAGGAGCAGGTTCATGCTATTCAGGGTGCTCCTGGGAGAGATGTCTCCTGTTCAGTTTGCAAGCGATCCGGGCATGATGCAGCCCAGTGTTGGTCCAGGGATAGAGTCTGCTATCAGTGTGGGCAGAAGGGTCACGTTAAGTCGAGGTGTCCTCAGGTCCAGTCAGCTCTTCCTGCAGTTCCATTGCAGGCATTACCTCCACCTCAGCGTGTGGACAAGGGAAAAGGGAAGCTGAACGTGATTTCTTCCGAGGAGGCTCAGACTTCGACCCAGGTGATCTCAGGTTAGTAGTTAGTTATTTTTCTTTCTAGCCTGATAGTTTAGTTGCTAGATTATTTGCGGTACTGTTGTGCTAGTTCCTTAGCTTTGTGCGTTCCTATAGGGAAATTTAAGGTGAAGAACCGCTGGGCGCGTGTTCTGTTTGATTCCGGCGCTACCCACTCGTTCGTGGCTAGAGCCTTTGTGGAGCGTCATCGGTTGTCTCTAGATCGTGTTCGGGATTCCTTCCGTGTCAAGTTTCCCTCTGGTGAATCTGTGTTGTCGGATTTGGGTATTTTGGATTGCCCGGTTTTGTTGGGGGATTTTCTTGCGAAGGCGGATCTGAAGATGATTGATCTAGAGGACTTCGATGTCATTTTGGGCATAGATTGGCTCTCTCGGTATGATGCGGTCATTCAGTGCAAAGGAAAGCGCTTGGACTTCATTAGGGATGACGGTCAGCCCGGCAGCGTGTATGCTGATCCGTGTCAGGATTCTCCTGTTCTCTCTGCGGTATGTGTTCAGAGATTGTTTCTTTCTGATTGTTGTGTTTGTTTAGTCTCGGCGGTTGGAACCGTTGATAGCGTGCCACGCTTGGAGGAGATTCCTATTGTTCGTGGTTTTGCCGATGTTTTTCCTGATGATCTTCCTGGTATCCCTCCTGAGCGGGATGTGGAGTTTGTTATTGATTTGGAGCCGGGTACGCGTCCTATTGCTAAGGCGCCGTACCGGATGGCCCCTCGTGAGTTAGAGGAGTTGCGAATTCAGTTAGATGAGTTGTTGGCTAAAGGTTTTATCAGGCAGAGTTCGTCGCCTTGGGGTGCTCCTGTTTTGTTCGTAAAGAAGAATGATGGGTCGATGCGGCTTTGCATCGACTATAGAGAGTTGAACAAGGTCACTATCAAGAATAGGTACCCTCTACCGAGGATCGATGATTTATTTGACCAGTTGCGTGGTAGCACGGTGTTCTCCAAGATCGATCTTCGTTCGGGCTATCATCAGCTCAGGATCCGTAAGGCAGATATTCCACGGACTGCGTTTAGGTCGAAGCATGGGCACTTTGAGTTTTTGGTGATGTCGTTTGGTCTGACCAACGCACCATCAGCCTTCATGGATATGATGAACAGGGTGTTCAAGGATTTCCTAGACAAGTTCGTTGTGGTCTTCATTGATGACGTGTTGGTTTATTCTCGTAGTGCTGAGGAGCACGAGCAGCATTTGCGTTTGGTCCTATCAGAGTTGAGGAACCACAAGTTATTCGCCAAGTTGAGCAAGTGCGAATTTTGGTTGCCTCAGGTTTCTTTTCTAGGCCACGTGGTGAACAAGGATGGGATCTCGGTTGACCCAGAAAAGATTGCAGCAGTGACGGATTGGAGTAGGCCGAATACTCCTAAGGAGATCAGAAGTTTCTTAGGGTTGGCTGGCTATTACAGGAGATTCGTGGAGGGTTTCTCTTCTCTAGCCGCACCGTTGACCAAGCTGACTCAGAAGAATGTGGCTTTTGTTTGGAGCGAGAAATGCGAAGAAGCTTTTCAGGAGTTAAAGAGGAGATTGTGTACTGCTCCCGTTCTGACCCTTCCTACTGAGGGCATGGATTATGATGTATATGTGGATGCTTCGCATATAGGACTGGGATGTGTATTAATGCAGGATGGAAAAGTAATTGCTTATGGGTCAAGGCAGTTGAAAACTCATGAGCGGAATTATCCTACGCATGACCTTGAGTTTGCAGCGGTTATCTATGCGTTGAAGTTGTGGAGGCACTTACTTTATGGGGCTCAGTGCAAGATTTTTACTGACCATAAGAGCCTGAAGTACGTGTTCACGCAGAAGGAGTTGAATCTGCGTCAGCGGCGGTGGCTTGAGTATGTGGCGGATTATGATGTGGAAATCCAGTATCATCCGGGCAAGGCCAATGTGGTGGCCGACGCCTTGAGTCGAAAGACGGGAAAGATCTTTAACCTCTCCGCCGATCGATTAGTTGAGGAGTTCCTCCTTATGGATATTTCAGTGGGATACTGTAGTTTGCAGAGTAGCTTATCTGTGGCAGAGCCGTCCTGGATTTCTTTGACTAGACTGCATCAGAAGGACGATCCGGATCTGTTGCACCTTTTTACCAGGACAGAGAAGGGAGAGTTGCCAGATTTTTCTATTGATGATGCAGGTACTTTGAAGTACCGCGGAAGGTTTTGCGTTCCCGCTGTTGGGGACATTAGGAGTATGATTTGCAGTGAGGCTCATGGTTCCAGCGTTGCCTACCATCCAGGATCTACGAAGATGTACTGTGACTTAAGGCAAGTTGCCTGGTGGTATGGTATGAAAGGAGATATAGCCCGATATGTTGCTGAGTGTCACACTTGCAAGCGTGTGAAGGCCGATCATGGAAGGCCTGGTGGTAAGTTGACTCCGCTAGAGATCCCGACTTGGAAGTGGGAGAGTATATCTATGGACTTCATTACGGGTTTGCCAAAATCCCCGAGAGGATTTGATTCTGTTTGGGTTATAGTGGATAGATTGACGAAGTGTGCTCACTTCGTGCCTTATAAGATTGATTACCCGATGAAGAAGATAGCGGAGTTGTACTTGAATGAAGTCATCCGACTCCACGGTGTGCCGGTTAGCATCATTTCTGATCGAGACTCCCGGTTTACTTCTCGTTTTTGGCAGAGTCTGCAGGAGGGTTTGGGTACGGATCTGAGGTATTCTACTGCGTACCACCCTCAGACCAATGGGCAGACGGAGCGGGTCAATCAGATTGTTGAGGATATGATCCGGTGCTATATTTTAGACCACGGTGGAGCGTGGGATGAGCGTCTGCGACTCATGGAATTTGCTTACAATAACAGTTATCAGGAAAGCTTGCAGATGGCTCCGTTCGAAGCTTTGTATGGGAGGCACTGTAGGACTCCGTTGTTTTGGGCTGAGGCTGGTGAGAAGCCTTTGTTGGGTCCTGATGCTCTGGAAGAGATGGAAGTCGCCGTGAAGCTTATTCGGGAGAAGCTTTGTTTAGCCCAGGAGAGGTATGAAAAGAACGCCAATCGGCGTAGGTCTGCCTTGGAGTTTTTAGTAGGGGATCATGTATACCTCAAGGTTTCTCCAATGGTTGGTGTGAAGAGATTTGGTAAAAATCGGAAATTGGACCCAAGGTATGTGGGCCCGTTCGAGGTCTTGGAGCGGATTGGTGTGTCTGCATATAGATTGGATTTGCCAGCGAACTTCCCTGGTGTTCATAATGTTTTTCATGTTAGCCAATTACGGAAGTGTGTGCGCAGCAGTGGGCAACTCTTGGATGTTGTGCCCCAGTTAGAGCCCAACCTCTCTTTCGTTGAGGTGCCAGTTCGTATTTTGGATACTCAGGAGCGTGTGCTGCGAAAGAAGTCCATACCGATGGTGAAAATTCTATGGAAAAATCAGGATTTGGAGAGCGCGACTTGGGAGCTAGAGTCGGCCATGAGGAGGGCGTACCCTCACCTGTTTCTCTGATTTGATCGGTATGTTTCCCTTTGTAACTTCTGTTTGTTACTTTTCCTCCTTTGGTAGGAGGGTTGTGCGTAAAGTTTCGGGACGAAACTTTCTTTTAGGGGGAGTGATTGTAACGCCCCGTTTTTTTCAGCGATTATTTTTATTCTCGTTTGGCGTTACGATGACGCGTTTCCATGGCTTGTGCCATGTGTGGAGTATGGTTTAGCTCCTTAGAACTGAGTGCCCTGTTTGGTAGCCTGTTGGCAAGATCTCCCTAGCAAACCGAGTCGTTTTGGTGACCCGGTGTGGCCTCTCGGGGGGATGTTTGTGTTTGGCATTGTTTGGGTATAACTCGAGTTCTGTTCGTCGAAAGTTAATTTCGACTTCGCCGTTGTGTTCGTAGCGTGGATATTTAGCTACGGTGCGAATTTCGTCGAATTCCGAGGTGAATCGGTTTTCGCGTCGATTTGGTGCTTTATGTAATTTTGTAATTAATAATATAATTATATAATTATATATATAGATTTATATAGGTGAATAGAACGATCATCTTCTTCACGATAGAAAACCGCCGGCCCCTTGTACGAGAGAAACGGAGTAACCGCCGAGCCTTCCCTTCGGACGCCGATTCCCGGAGCGTTTGTGGACGGAATTCAATTCCGAGAGTGGATTCGGATTGCTCTCGTCGAGACCTTCATTCCTGCGGTAAGAAATTTGATTTTCGTGGAGTTTTGGAAGGATTGGAATTTTCAGTTGTATTTTTGGGTTTTCCTTGTCAGCCGTTTTCTTTATTTTCCTAAAGGCCGAATCGTGGGTCGTGGATAGTAGTGGTGGTTGTAGCTCTTTATGGGGGTGGAGTTGTGTGATATAGCCAAGGCCACCCATGGATTTCTTGCTCCAGGTACGGGCTGGGCATGTCGGGTGGAAGGTCCCTTGTGTTTTCACGTGTTGACCCTCGAGCTTTTGACTTGGACATGGTGGATTGGGGGACTGCGTTTGCCTTCAATCCGGTTCCTCGTTGTTGTTTTTGCTACTATCACTTCCCGCAGTTTAGGGTGTTAGAAGTTTCTTCTTTGGTAGTTTGCAGCATTCTGGTTCTTGGTAGCCTAGTAGGCCCTGCAGGATGTGGTTCCTGGGCTGGGTCGTTGCTGTTTCTTTGCACGTTGTGCATTTCTTGTGGTCCTGTTGTGGACAGTTGTGACTCTTTCTACTGCATGTTTTTTTTTCTGTTACCTTATCCTTTGGTTGACTCTTTCATGCAGTTTTTCTTTGTTTAGCTTGCTGAGGTATTCTGTTTTTTTTGGAATACCCCAGGTTCTGAGCTGTAGCCAGTCTGGTGGCTAGTTGGAGGTGGTGTTGTTGGTGGACTTCCGGACCTTGGAGTTCTGTTTACCTTGTTTGTGAGGTTGTTTTCAGTACTTTCTTACAGACATATATGTGTGCTGGTGGGTTCGTGTCAGGTTGTTGGCGCCCACTAGTAGTTTTTACCTTGTACTAGATATATACTATTGCTGCTACCATTTATTTTTCTGGAGATAGTCTACTTGCTTTGAGAAGGTTTTATGCTAGGTTGCTAGTTATTTTTAAACTATAATTATTATTATAAATGAAGCTCATGATCAGCATGTTTTGTAAACTTAATCACTATTTTCCAAATCACGTACGAAAACCGTTTTCTTATATATACTATATAAACTAAGTGTAGTGTCTTGCATAGCATGAGTGGTTCTCTTGGGACCCTTATGCGCTCTTTAGGGTGTAAAACCTAATTAAAGTATTTTTCCGCAGCGTTTAAATATAGTTTTCTTTTGTGGACTAGATGATCCACTGAGCCGAGGGATACGGACTCTAAACATAACTGATTTTCTATCCATTAAGCACATGATTTTCTTGCATAAAGATTGTAGTTGGATTTGCCTGAGCGTCAGCAGTTATCTCCTGCTTGACGTGGCATCATGACGCGTGTTTTCTCTTACTCTTATAATTCTTAATTCGGAGAAAATGCGGGTTGTGACAGCGATGCTTCGCCAGACGGATGGAAAACTACACAGGCCACTATGCACCGAATCGCTAGGCGAATGGACGAGTAGGATTGTGGATGTGGTGGTGAGAACGGCGGAAAACAAAGTAAAATACTAATAAACTACTCCTATGCAACGCCGCTATGCGATGCTTTGCCTGGCGGATGGAAAACTACACGAGGCGCTTTGCACTAAATCGCTAGGAGGATGGATGAGTAGGCTTGCAGATAAGGTGGTGAGAATGGCAGAATGAGGGTCGTGAGCACCTCTTCGCTATGCACGCCACTAGCAATTGCTAGTGCGACACTATGTGGTGGAGGATAGATAATGACGCACCTCAAGCAAAAAACGAGAATACAAAATCACATAAACATTGTTGGAACATCCTATTACTGATTTGGGTAAGGATCACTATGTTCCTAGGAATGTATCTTGACCTCATTGTATAGATTTAAATGTCAAAATAGAATAGGTCTAAGGCTTAGAACTTAGGTTTGAAAGCTGCCCCCAAGACCTCCTAGTTTAGACAACAAGTGCAGTGAGACTAAGGCAATTATCATCGAGCTCAGATCGATGAGGCATCGAACTCAGTTCGACTATCTCTGAGCTCAATTAAACGAGTTGTCGAACTCGGTTCGACGAACTTCGAGCTCAGATCGACGTTTCTGTCTTTAGCCAAAATTCAGATCTCTGAGCTCAGGTCGACGATAGTCGAGCTCAGATCAACAATTTCTGTTTCAATTCAGTTCCAGTCTCTGAGCTCAGGTCGACGGTAGTCGAGCTCAGATCAACGATTTTCTTGAGAGCGAAGATTTTAGGATTTTAAATTCAGTCAGTTATGGAATTCAAATTTATTCATATCCAGCAGTTAATGCAAAGGATTTTGTAGCCGTTTTAATCAATCTGGAGCAAGTTTCAAGGAGACTAAAGGTTAATGTTTCTTAGGACTTTCCTCTAGAGACAAATATAAATTAAGGAAGTCATTTATGACTGGCTAACGACTATCTAGAAGATTGGATTACAATATATCATTTTTCAGACAATAGAGACAGACATCATCATCATCATCAAGAAAAACAAATAACAAAAGAAAAACTAAGAACAACATCTGAGATCTGTGAGACAAACAACAACTACAAGATTACAGTTTCTCATCTCAGATTCAAGTTTTTCAAGGCTTTATCAATCAAGACTCTGACACAACACATTTCAGTCTTTGCTGAAATCAATCTTTGCTGGAGATCTCAATTATTCTGAAGGCCTATCACCCTGTGCAAAGCTTCTCTTCCTGAACAACTGCAAATCTCATGGGGAGCTTTGACAACATCAATCCACTAGTCTTCTCTTTGACTGTTGACAGAGAAGAACAACTTTACCTTCTTTTTCTTTTATTCTGCTGTAAAAGGGTTACTCAAAACTCCCTTCAAAAGTCTTGTGTTTGGTTTCTGAGACCTTATCAAAACTCAGTGGTGGCAAGACACCTGATCAAAAAATCTGGTTTGGTTTTTGAGAACCTTATCAAAAGCTCATTGGTGACCAGGACACCTGATCAACTCATTCTGCAGTGGATTCCTACCTAGGGTGGTAGAAGAGTGGATGTACCCAGGTTGATTGGGGAACCACTATAGATCCTTGTGTCTTCTGGTTGCCTGTGTTTTATTTGCTGTTTGCTTTGTTTTTGTTTCTTGCTTACTTAGTTCTATTTACTGCAAGCACAATACACCTATAAATAAATCAAGTCTTCCACTGCCAATTAATTTTTTAATTTGCAAAATTATTTTAAAATACTCTATTCTCCCCCTCTAGAGTAAAGGTAGATCTTACCCTCACTTTCAATTGGTATCAGTGGGAGGTTGGTTATTCAACAACTAGATCTTCACTAGGTTTGTTGTTTTACAGGCTAACACCTGAACAAAAAGATCTCTGACAAGATCAATCTTTAATAGAGGGTTATTATTTCTATTATATTTATTTTCATATAAAATCATGGCACAGAACAAAGACAATGCAAGCACCAGATCTCCGGTGTGCAATCTTTCTAAGTTTGCACTTTGGACGACAAGGATTAGATTATACATGATTCTATTGATGAGGATATCTTCAATTCTGTTTTGACAGTGTGTCTAAGACCTCCAGAAAGTACAAGTACAAGTGCTGTTCCACAACTCTCAGGAACAGATGCAGAAATCAAAAAGTGGAATGTTGCTGATGCTAAGGCAATGAACATATTGGCTCAGACTATGTCTGATGACATATTTCAAAAAGTGGCTGAATGCAACTCAGCAACAGAAATATGGGACAAGCTATCTGAGCTTGTGTCAGGATCAGCTGATGAAAGAAAGGACAGAAGATCCCATCTCATAACCCAGTATGAGAATTTTAAGAAGGGAGAAACTGAGTCAATTGCTGACATGTACAACAGACTCAGTCTAATTGTCAGTGAACTGAAGACTTTGGAAAAGGAGATCACATTGACTAAACTCAATGATAAGATCCTAATGTGCTTCCCCAGCACTTTGGACTTAAGTATCTGGCCAATCAAAGATTCCAAAAGCCTAAATGAGATCACCACTGAAGCTCTATTGGGAAAGCTCAAGTCTTATGAGCTGCTCATCAAAAATAGAGAGGAAGTGCAAAAGACAGCTTCTCCAACAACAAGGATGGAGAAGACAATTGCTTTCAAAGCTAAGGAAGAACAGCCTGAAGACAAGATCACAAGAAATGAAGAGTTAATGAGTCTACTAGCCAAAAAAGATTTCACAAGATGGCTAGAAAATTTTTCAGGAAAAGTTCATGTAGAGGCCATGAAAAGCCAAGGTATGACAAGTCCAGTAATAAAGAAATTATTTGTTTTGGATGTAGGAAACCAGGCTACATTGTGCCTGACTGTCCAGAAAACAAAAATAAGGACAAGAAAGATAAGAAAGATAGGAGAAGAGACAAAGACTTCAGGAGAAACAACAATGATAAATCCTCCTCCAGCAAGAACAAACGCACCAGGAAAGGATTTGTAGTTGAAACCTGGAGTGAGACTGAAGAGGAATCAAAGGCTTCATCAAGCTCAAGTGATGATAAAGATGATGCTCAAGAGAAGGAATTCTGCATGATGACTATCAATGCCTCTCAAAATATTGGCCAAGGAATGCTGTAGGGAGGAGATAGCTTCACTGAAAAGTGAACTATCTCAGGCAAAGAAGTTTGAAGTATACCTTAATGGGAGAAGCATCAGACTGATCGACATCACAAGCACAGTTAACTAAAGACTTAACAGTACACTGGGATTGGGTGCTTCATCCAGCTAACCTATAGTATTAACAACCCCAATTAAATTTATCTTAGATAAAGGAAAGGGAGTTGTAGAGGTAGCTAGGAAGAATTCTGATTTTCCTAAGAAAAACAAGGTTCAACGGAAAACGTCGAACAGAGCTCGACGATCGTCGAACGGAGCTCAGCGATCTCAAGCTTAATCGTCGAACGCAGGTCGACGATCGCTGAACTCTGAACTCTGGCAAAGTTGATCTTCGAACGGAGCCTGACGATCTGACCCAAGATCGTCGAACTCAGCTCAGAGATCGTGGAATAGATATCAGAGCTTTGAACAAGTTTCTAAGGGTAAATCAAAATTCAATCCTAGAGGTCCTACATCCCAAGGCTTCAACCCTTATACTGAATGGATAATACCTCCTAGGAGATATCATCCTGAAGGTTATAAGAGTCAACCAGGGATGTCACTTATTTCAGATTTTAAAGTTTATCAACCTAGGCCCAAGGTAAACTTGGTCAAAAATAAATAAATTGTTATGTATGCAGGTAAAGACCTATCCAACAATAAACCAGCAATGGTATTTTGATAGTGGGTACTCAAAGAACATGACAGGAAGCAAGGATAATCTAACAACCTTCAAAGGTAAGCTTGGACCCAAAGTCATATTTGGAGATTCAAACTTTGGACAGACCAAGGGATATGGTGCAGTCCAAATAGGGCCAGTCACATTCAAGAAGGTTTCCTATGTGGAAGGACTGAAGCACAATTTAATTATCATCAGTCAATTGTGTGATGAAGGCTACCAGGTGACTTTCAACAAATCCTCATGCAAAATCAGATCGGAGGACAACACAACAGTGTTGACAGGTAAAAGGAAAGGTAACATCTATCTTGTAGATTTTCATTCAACTAAGATAGATATCTGCTTGTTCAACTCTATTAGTAAACCAAATGAACTATGACATAAGAGATTAGGACATATCAACCTTAGAACCATTGCTAGGCTATCCAAGGACAACCTTGTTAGAGGACTACCTTTTAGCCCCTACAAGAAGGAAGGACTTTGCAGGGCTTGTCAGTTAGGCAAGCAAACTAAAAATAGTTTTAAGTCACTTAATTAGAGTGATTCACCAAGGATTTTGTATCTGTTACACATGGATCTTTTTGGACCCATTACAGTACAATGCCTAGGAGGGAAATCCTACACTTTAGTAGTTGTAGATGACTTCTCTAGATTCACATGGGTGTTCTTTCTGAGGAAGAAGTCTGATAACTTTAAGTGTTTGATAGAGTTTCTCAAATGCAAACAGATTGAGTTCAATACTCACATTGCCCTGGTCAAAAGTGATCATGGGACATAGTTTTATTCTCTTCTTATGCAAGAGTTCTGCCAGAGTGAAGGGATCAGACACACTTTCTCAGCTCCTAGAACTCCTCAACAAAATGGGGTAGCTGAAAGGAAAAATAGAACCCTTATTGAATCTGCTATTACATTGTTGACAGATGCTCACCTTCCTCTATCCTTTTGGGCAGAGAAAGTGAACACCTCAAACTATGTGTTGAATAGAAGTTTGATACATAAGCTGAAGGGCAAGACTCCCTATGAATTACTAAAAGGGAAGAAACCTAAAGAAGATTATTTCCAAATTTTTGGTTGTATTTGTTACATACACAATAATGATAATAAATACATAGCAAAATTTCAAGCCAAAGTTGATGGAGTGTTTCTGGGATACTCTATGATCAGTAAAGCTTATAGGGTGCATAAAAAATCATCTCTTAAAATAGAAGAATCTGTACAGGTATCTTTTGATTAAACTAACATGTCTTATAAGGAGAAGAATACTTCTACCATAGAACCTTTGCAGGTACATTCTCTTTCAGAAAATTTGAACAGGTTACACATTATAGAAGAGGATACAACATATTCACCTATCCAACAAAGAGGTCAAAGTAGTGAAGATGAAGAGGACACTCAATATCAAGATCCAGTTGTTGTTGCACAAGAGGAAACAACAACACAGGTTGGTGAACAATCAACACCCCCTGTTGATTTAGTAACATCAAGAAATAATCCAATCTCTCAAGTGATTGGAGACATCTGAGCTGGTGTGCAAACCAGAAATCAGGTCAACCAAAATCTGATGCACACCTGCTTTCTATCTCAAATTGAGACTCAGTCTATACAAGATGCAGAACCAGATCCACACTGGATCATTGCAATGCAAGAGGAGTTACATCAATTTGAAAGGAACAAAGTTTGGGAACTAGTGCCAAGGCCAAAGGATCCCTCCATTGTTGGAACAAAATGGGTGTTCAAAAACAAGTAGGATGATAAAGTAATTATTGTAAGGAATAAGGCAAGGCTAGTTGCACAAGGAAACTCACAAGAAGAAGGAATAGATTATGACCAGACCTTTGCACCAGTTGCAAGGTTAGAGGCCATAAGAATATTTCTAGCTTATGCAGCACACAAGGGATTCAAGGTCTATAAAATGGATGTGAAGAGTGCATTTCTCAATGGAGATATCAAGGAAGAAGTCTATGTTAGACAACCCCCAGGTTTTATCTCTCCAACTCATCCTGATTATGTTTTAAAATTGCATAAAGCATTATATGGTCTCAAGCATGCTCCTAGAGTATGGTATGAGACCTTAGCATGATTTCTTTTAAAAAAATGATTTTATAAGGGGTAGAGTAGACCAAACACTTTTTATTAGAACCCATAAGTCCAATTCCCGTACTAGTACAAATTTATGTAGATGACATTATCTTTGGATCTACTGATTCAAATTTGTGCAAGAGGTTTTCCAACCTAATGCATTCTAAATTTGAAATGAGTAGCATGGGTGATCTTTCCTTCTTTCTAGGATTGCAAGTCAAACACCATACTGATGGCATATTCATTTCTCAAACCGAGTATGCAAACGAATTGGTTAAGAAATTTTGTATGTCTGAAGCATCATGTATGAAAACACCTATGCCTACTAATGCTGTATTAGATGCTGATGAACATGGGAAACATATTGATCAGACAACATATAGAGCAATAATTGGCTCTTTATTGTACCTTATAGCTAGTAGACCTGACATAATGTTTGCTACATGCATCTGTGCTAGATTCCAAGTAAGCCCTAGAGAGTCATACCTAACATTAGTAAAAAGGATTCTTAGGCTTGTGAAAAGTTGTCCAAATCTAGGTCTCTGGTATCCAAAAGATTCGGGATTTGAATTAACTGTATTTTCAGATGCTGATTATGCTGGATGTAGAGGAGATAGGAAAAGCACCAGTGGAACTTGTCTGTTTCTGGGTGACAGACTTATCTCCTAGTTTTATAAGAAACAAACATCTTTGTCCACAGCAACTACTGAAGCTGAATACATGGCAGCAGGTAGTTATTGCTCACAGATATTGTGGATTCAAAATAAGCTCCTAGACTATGGTTATAACTTAGATAAGTCAAAAATATTTTGTGATAACACCAGTGTTATTTCTATAGCCCAAAATCCAGTCCTCCATAGTAGGATAAAACATATAGAGATTAGGCATCACTTCTTAAGAGATAATGTTGAGAAAAATAAAATTGAACTTCAATATATCCCAATTGATTTGCAAAGGGGAGATATTTTCACCAAACCCTTGGATGAAAAGAAACACACATTCTTCCTTAATCAGTTAGGAATGTTAGATGGAGGAAGTTTAAATTAAGATCCAAGATTTTAAAACCTTAAAATTGACCAAGACTAGGTTAAAAACTTGATTTTTCTAGTATCCATAGGTTATTTCTGTTCTCTGAACTGCGCTCAACGTTTTTCCCAAAGATCGTCAAACGGAGATCGACGTTCTCAGAAATCGTCGACCAGAGTTTAGCGTTTTCCAGATAGTTCTAGGCTAACTCTTTCCGGTCAGAGATCGTCGAACACAGCTCGACGCTGTCCAATTTCGTCGAATGGAGATCGACGATGTTGACGACCTTTCAGATTCCTTTAGAAGCCCAGATCGTTGAACTGAGTTCAACGATCTTTCCTTTTCGGCGTCGAACCCTGATATAAAATTCATTTTTCGGCCGTCGTTCTCTTTTGCGCATTCATACTTTTTGCAGAGCTTTCTTTCCCTCCAAACCTCTATGCACTTGATCTTGCTTGTTTATTTTTGCAGGAAAACATGGTCGTCTCTATCGCCGCCTTAGCAGCAATGAAGTTCGACATCGGTTTCGATATTGACATGGATTCATTCGAAGGAAGTGATTAAATATTCAAGGATATTCTAGAGCTGTTCAAGGAACAACAGTTGGTTCCTATCATGACTACAAGGATGAAATTGGCTGCAGATGAGATTAAGGAATGGGTGTATACACCACACCACTTGGATCAAAATATAGTGATTGGAACAATATCAGGAACCCAGGTATCCCTAACTCCTGCACCTCTAATAGAAGTTTTCCAATTAAGTACTGGACATGATACATTGGAATTGTCTGGAGAGGAATTTTCTTCCATGTTGGATAGAATGGGTCACTCAGCAGCAAACCCTAATAAGTTGCTTAAGATAAATCTGTCAATGGAGTACAGATTTTTAGCTGATGTTGTGGGAAAGGTACTGTTATCAAAGCATTCTGCTCATGATACAATATCAAGGTATCAATTTTGTTTGATGGGTGCTCTAGTTGATAAGAAACATTTGAATTGGGGAGAAATATTCTTTGATTTAATTAAGAAAAAGATAGACAAGAATTTTCTTAATTTTGGGAGGATATTAGGCCTATTTCTACATAACAGATGCCCCCAACTTCTTGTGTCCAATGGCATGCACATCAATGCCTCCAAGAGACTCTTTTGTGCTATCTTTGGTAAGTGGGACAGACAAATTGCCAAACCCAGGAGGGGTCCAATAGTTACCTCAACTTCAGGCACAAGGACTGTACAAGTCACTTCCCCTCAGGAAACTGCCCCCTGGAAGAATTGCCTGCCTCCTCCTCATCTCCACCATCTCCACCTCTTATTTCTTCAACCATCCCTACATCCACCATCACCATTTCAAATTCATCCCCCATCACAATCTCCTCTCCCATCTCAACTCCATCTCCGACTATTTCTTCACCACCACCAGCAACTCATCTAGAGCAATTCCATCCTCTACATTATTATCCCCCTCTTGACATTGATTCATCCATCCATCTTTCATCATTCAATCTGTTAGATGATTCATTCATGGATGATTCTCATCCCTCACCCCCAAAGCTACCATCATCTTATACTTCTTACAAACAATTGCTTCAAGACATTCTAGCTCAACCATCCTTCACTCCATCCATCTCCATTCAAGTGACATCCATCACAACCATCCCCATATCATAACCATCCATTTCACTGCCATCCACATCATTTTTCCACATCACTGCAGCTCCTCCAACACCATCTACTTCTGCAACCTTCTCCTCTACCTCTACTCAAGTATCCCTTGAGCAAGTAGATCTTCCAGTCCTTGCAGATAAGCTATATGAGATGTTAGCTCCCTGGCTAACACTCTTGCTGGACACCTCCATTGCTCCACTTCTTAAATCTATCAAAGAGTTATTTGCCAGGCTTTCCTCCTTCTATCCTCCTAAGGCAATCCCTTCTGTGGGGTGCCTTGATCCTGTTTATACTGAATCCAGGCAGGGTGAGATGCCAGATGAAGAAGAGATGTTGCCTGCTCCAGAAGAAGATCTGCTAGTGACTCCAGCCCCAGCTCCAGCTCTTTATTTCAATGCAGTTGACCTCAGGTCTCTGCTATCAGTGTTTGATGTACTGCATTATAGATATCTTCCAGCTCAAGAAGCTGAAGACCTTACTAAGACTATTGTGCCTATTTCCAGTTGTTATCCCAGCTTGATATCTTCATACATCAATTCTATCAAGGCTGTGGAAATTACTACTTCTGCTGATGTTGTGTGTGTTGTTTCTGCTTCTGAGGTAGTTAGTTTTGATACTACTGCTGATGAAGTTTGTCTTGTTACTGCTGATTTGATGACAGAGGCTAGTGTTTTAGAGCCTGCTATTATTGTTGAGCCTGCTGTTCCAGCTTTTATTTCAGAATCTGCTGCTCCAGTTATTAGTATTGCTGTTTCTGTTGTCAGTGCTGCTCCAGCTTCTTTTATGGCTTCTGTTACTGCTATTGCTGCTTCAACTGATCAATCTAAACAACAGCAAGATTATATTAAAAGGATTGATGAGCTGTATGATAATACTCAAAGCTCAGACAGTGATGAGAATAAGCTTAATTCTGATGACTCCTCTGCAACCATTGTAATGAAGAGGAAAGCAAGAAGCAAAGCCTTGAAGAGAGTTCCTCCATAGAAAGTCACAAATGATAATGATATCCCTTATTACATTCTGCATGAACTCCCAATAACTGAACCATGGATGCAATTCTCAAAGAACCAATTAAAGGCCATGAAGAAGAGGAGGAAGTTTGACAAAGGCACATCTCACCATCATCCTCCTCCTCCTCCTCCCTCTCCAGATGCAAGAACTGGTGGAAGTTTTGCTTCACAATCCTCTCATGCTAAAACTCTAAGTTCCTCTCAAATTCAAGACAGATCACAATCCAGAGGATATCAACAAAGAGGCTACCAATACAGAAGAGGCCAATATAGAGGAAATCAAAGAGGTTACAGATTTTATTCAAGAGGACAATCAAGACAACATCCTTATCACAGGGAAGGACAAGGCCCCATTGATTCAACTTCTGGTCCTTTCCCTTACAAGCTTAAAGAAATTGTTACTTCAAGAGCTCCTTCTGCTGATACAATCAATAGATATGAACCTCCTGTTCCCTTTGAAGATCCAGAGAACAATCCTCTTTCTTGGACAACAAGGATGAAAGAATTAGCTGCTTTAGATCAAATAAAGAAGGCAAGAGAACAAGGGAGAGATACTTCAAACATCACTACACTATCTGAACAAAGGAAGAAAGAACTTGAAAGACATTCCTCCAGAAAATTCTTTGACCCAGAAAGTTACTTGAAGCTGCACCCAGAGGCAGTTGTTCCCAGACCCAAATCTCAAACCTCTCTAGGTGCTGCTAATGACAGAAGATCCAAGAAGAAAGCTCAAGATATCAATAGAGAAATCTTATTCAAAAAGAGAGAAGAAAAGGACTGATTGTGTAAGCTAAATAATATATTTCTATCTCTGACAATCTGCTGTGATTATTTCTGCTTCTGCAATGCTGCATTTCATTATTTTGCAATGTTGTTTTTGCCTTGTATGCTTTTTAATTCCTATGTCATGTAAATAGTAATCCTAACCCAAATAGGGGGAGATTGTTGGAACATCCTATTACTAATTTTGTTAAGGATAACTATGTTCTTAGGAATGTGTCTTGACCTCATTGTATAGATTTAAAGGTCAAACTAGAATAGGTCTAAGGCTTAGAACTTAGGTTTGAAAGCTGCCCCCAAGACCTCCTAGTTCAGACTACAAGTGCAGTGAGACTAAGGCAATTATCATCGAGCTCAGATCCACGAGGCGTCGAACTCAGTTTGACTATCTCTAAGCTCAGTTCAACGAGTCGTCGAACTCGGTTCGACGATCTTCGAGCTCAGATCGACGTTCTTGTCTCTAGACAAAATCCAGATCTCTTAGCTCTAGTCGACGATAGTTGAGCTCAGATCGACGATTTCTGTTTCAAGTCTGTTCCAGACTCTGAGCTAAGGTCGACGGTAGTCGAGCTCAGATCGACGATTTTCTTGAGAGATCGACGATTTCAGGATTTCAAATTCAGTTTGTTATGGAATTCAAATTTATTCCTATCCAGCAGTTAATGCAAAGGATTTTATAGCCGTTTAAATCAATCTGGAGCAAGTTTCAAGGAGACTAAAGGAGAAGGTTTCTTAGGACTTTCCTCCAGAGATAGATATCATTTAAGGAAGTCATTTATGACTGGCTAACGGCTATCTAGAAGATTGGATTACAATATATCATTTTTCAGACAATAGAGACAGATATCATAATCATCAAGAGAAACAGATAACAAGAGAAAAACAAAGAACAACATCTGAGATCTGTGAGACACACAACAACTATAGGATTACAGTTTTCATCTCAGATTCAAGTTTTTCAAGGCTTCATCAATCAAGACTCCAAACGCAACACATTTCAGTATTTGCTGAAATCATTCTTTGTAGGAGATCTCAATTATTCTGAAGGCCTATCACCCCGTGCGAAGCTTCTCTTCCTGAACAACTGCAAATCTCAGGGGGAGCTTTGACAACATCAATCCACTAGTCTTCTCTTTGACTGTTGACAAAGAAGAACAACTTCACCTTCTTTTTATTTTATTTTGCTATAAAAGGGTTACTAAAAACTCCCTTCAAAAGTCTTGTGTTTGGTTTCTGAGACCTTATCAAAACTCAGTGGTGGCAAGACACCTGATCAAAAAATCTGGTTTGGTTTTTGAGCACCTTATCAAAAGCTCATTGGTGCCCAGGACACCTGATCAACTCATCCTGCAGTGGATTCCTACCTAGGGTGGTAGAAGAGTGGATGTACCCAGGTTGATTGGGGAACCACTATAGATCTTTGTGTCTTCTGGTTTCCTGTGTTTTATTTGCTGTGTGCTGTGTTTTTGTTTCTTGCTTACTTAGTTCTATTTACTGCAAGCACAATACACCTATAAATAAATCAAGTCTTCCACTGCCAATTAATTTTTTTATTTACAAAATTATTTTAAAATACTCTATTCACCCCCCCTCTAGAGTAAAGGTAGATCTTACCCTCACTTTCAGACATGATTGTACACAAACGTATATCAAATTATGCAAACTTCATCAAATATAAAGAGATCAAACTACACTATCAACAACAAGAGAAGAAGAAAGTGCAAAATCGACCTGATCCAAAGTCTTGTTGAGAGTTCACGAAAGGAATTGCCGGGTTGTCAATCCGCGTCCTAGCTTGGTCCTCAGCTGCGTCCGAGGTAGAGGATTCTATCACTAACTCCCAATGGACCCGTCTTCTTCGTGTCACGATCCGGTGGAGGATGACACATACTCCTCCGAGCTTGATGGTGAAAGATAGGTCAAACCCTTCTTGAAGCCCAAGGATGAAGGTGGAGGCTGAGAGGAAGCTCCAGCTTGAATTTGGCGTTGAAAGCTTGCTCGGAACTTCTCCCTATGGTGGAGGAAGAAGTAAAATGGCAGAACCCTCCTCGAAGACGAAAACAACAGAGAAAAAGTCCAGAATACGGAATTAGGGCGGAACCTGCGAATTTATTGATTGCAATAATAATAATGCACATGATCAGTAGTGCATGACCAGTGGTCATGCGCACAATGTCCAATGATTGTGTGTATTAGCATTGCATAACTCAAAGAAAAACTGGGATAATGCGCACGAGCAGTGGCGCACTATGTCCAATGGTCGTGTGATTGCCCCAGACAGAACTCAAAGAAAAAAGAAATAAACGCACACGAGCAGGGGCGCATGATCGGTGGTCGCGCGCACTATGTCCAATGCTCGTGCGAATTCCTCAGACAGAACTTGGAAAAATGGAGAATAGTGCGCATGATCAGAGGCTCATGACCAGTGGTCGTGCACTATAGATCCAATGATCGTGCAGAGTGTTCCTGTACTGTTTGGGGTTCGACGAACAGGCTGCACACGACTAGCAGTCGTGCTCTAAGGAGTCCACTGACCATGAGCATGTAAAAACGCACGATCAGTGGCCCCTAGGCAAAAAACATTCCCAAATAATCCTGGGACACGCACACGACTGTTGTACCTACAGCAAAAACAGGCAAGCCACCGAAATAAGCATACCACATTCTCTATTCACAGAAAAACATTAAGTAGGGCAAAAGAATAATAACTAAGAAATCACACAGAAAACGGGCCAAAAGTGCACCTTAACATAGAATGGGCATAATAACAAATATGAACAATTATGGTTCTAAAGTGTAGTGCATCAACGAGAAAACTAGCCCAGATGAGTCCTAAAATAAGTATATAAATAGGACTCATCACACCCCCAAACTTACTTGTTTGTATGTCCCGAGCAAACAAAATCTATGCAGATTGGGAAAATAAACTAGCTAACATAAAAATTGAGATACGGAGTACCATGCGAAGTCGCATGCTCGCGCGCGTAAAAATATAATTGAGGGAATTTCTAAGTATACAAAATAGTTTATACTTTTCACAATGCATATAAAAATTTTATTACAACTCAAAAATAGAATCACGGTGAATCTTCTGGTCATGCGTAGGGAGAAAGTAGACAGGTCACTAAGGTGAGCATTGCCAAAGACCGGGGCTCAGGATCACCTCCAAAGAAATCCATCAATCTCGGGGACCATAAGCTTGCCCGTTCACACTCTCTCCACAATACTAGTTTGACTCAAGCGTGAATCCATAGGACTCTAGGATAAGATATGGGGCTTGGGTTTCGGTGAGATAAACAAAGATAAATAAGAAGGCTACGCACCTAACCCAAATGAACTAGCATAAAAAAGAATATATCCTCAAAACAAAATACAAGCCGGTACACCACACCCCCAGACTTAATTTTTTAAAATATGGGTGTGTGCATCGCCTACTCCCAATACAATCTCATCTCAAATAGAATTTTCAATTATACCTTTTTCCACTTTTCTTTTTAACAATTGATTTTTATGTACTTTTTTCCAAACCATCTTTTTATTTTAACAACTTTAGCAGACAAAAACTTTGGAGCACATCCACATATTCACAAAGAATATCACCACATCAACACCCCAAAATGAAAATATAAAACACTAAAGCTCGACTTGGGTGTGCGACTTGGACCAGATATGAGGCTTTGGTGAAATAATGGTGGAGTTGAATCAAAAGAAGAGGTAGGCACAACGGGGCTCGCGAGGATAAGATTCTAGGAACGGTACAAAGCTCAACCGGGCCAAAATGATGGCCTACATCACGCTCATGCTTGACTAACCATGCACCAATGCTTCGAGAGTAGCTTCGGGCAAGTTCTTAGCCACCGAGAAAGATGACCCTTCCTCCCGACTCGAGCAAAAAGAGTCTAGTGACGGCTACACACATCCCAACACTACCGTTCGATTCACATAGGATTCACCTATAACATCCCTCAGAAAACTAGACCCCCTAGGAATGGTTTTGTTATGACGAGGTCATGAAAAACCCTAGGAAGCCCAAGTGTACCTAGAAATATAGGTGGGGTCACTATGGTCTACAAATAGTAGATTTGTAAATACTAGGTTGGGATGATCAAGGGGCTTCACCATGACTCCAAGACCTAACCACAACCTCACCAACACATGGGAAGGTCCATTAAAGCCCTAAGGGTCCATTGGAGTCAAATCTGGGTGGCCAAGTTGACCTAGGATCTTCCTAGTCCTAAATTGGGCAAGATGCCCTAACTAAGGGAAATGTGCCCTAAGGAGCCCAACCAACCATACCAAGGTCTTCCTATACCTAAAGTGGGGTCAATTGGTCGCCAAAGATCCATTGGGGTCAACCCTAGAGCCTGAGTTGACCAAAGTCAACCCTAACCCTAAAGTGGTCAAAGTGCCCAAACTAAAGGGCAAGTGACCTTCAGTGTGCAAGTTGACCCTACCCAACCCTTCCTAGACCTTAGGGGAAGCCAAGGGGTCACCAAGGACCCCTTGGGGTCAACACAAATGGTCATGTTGACCAAAGTCAACTCTAGCCCTAACTTGGTCAAAGTGCCCTTCTAAGGGTCAAGTGACCCCCCAAGTGCCAATATAACCCTACCCAGCCCTACCTAGACCCTAGGGGAGGCCAATGCGTCATTAAGGACCCATTGGGGTCAACCTAAAAGATCAAAATGACCAAGGTCAACCCAAGTCTAGTTTAGGTTAACTTAGCCCAAATGGGTTAACCCAAGCTCAAGCCTTTTCCTTTTGGGCTAACCACCTCCAATTATGTGATTATATCATTTAGTGGGCTGATAATAACCTAATGGAATGAGCAAGTCAGCCTTGGTGACTAGGAGAGAGAAATAGAGTTCCACCTCACCCTTTAATGGAGGAGAGAGAAAAGAGAAGGGAGAAGCCATTCATGGCTTAGGGAGGCCAAGGGCCACCTTTAATGGCTAGATTCAACTCCTCTGGGGAAGAGGAGAAGTTTCCAGCCATTTCCCAGCCACCCCAAGCTTGATCACCCCCCCCCCCCACCACCACCATGGCTGAGAATGGCCTTTAATGGCCATAAATGCCTATTCAACCCACACCCGTCCTCTTCCTCATCTGGTGGTATTAAAAGCTACACTAGACTCAGGGGAGTCGTTTACACATTTCATCTGAAGGAGACAAGGCATTTCACTGTGTAGTTGTAGAAACCCGATCGGTGGCACCACCACCATGGCAACCCGCTTATCAACGCGACTTCAAGCCTCTAATAAGGTCCTTCCCTTCTCCTCTCTCTATGGGTAGATCGTAGGGATCAATAGGAATAAGAATCGGGCTCAATTGAGCCCGATTGGGTGGAATTTTTCCATGGTTTTTGCATGAAAATCATCTTGCTGGGATCTCCGGAATCTGCCCCTCCGGCGACTGTGCCGCTGCTTGGCGATAGCCACCACCTCGACGGAGGTGGTGGCGGCGGTGGCTTGCTAGTGAGGTGGGTGGGTGGCCGGCGGCAGTGGCTTGAAGATGGCCCTGGAAAATGAAATCCTGGCCGTTGGCACGCTGGAGACGATGACCAGATGCCATCCATCATGCTCCAAGATTCGTGTTGATATACATTTAAACCATAGGATATATATTCAAATCATCTCATTTCCATCACAGGATATGTATTTAATGTTTTATTTATTAAAAATACCTAGAGACCTTTAGTGATAAAATGGTAAATATTAAAGTTGTAGCCCTAGGGGTTTACATAAATTTAAAATTGGTTTGAACCAATTTGGATGTCTGGTTTGACCAAGGAACTCATTATGGTGGGGTCTATACCTAGGGTTTGTAGAGACTAAAATGAGTGCCCCCACTTCATTCCTTGTCCAAATGATCTGAAATTTTGATAGAGAGTCACCCTAACCTATATCTAGGTCCTGTACAAAAATAGGAATTTTTGGGGATACTTTTTCTATAGTTTTTGGAAAAAGTAAATAAATCATGTATAATTTAATTAGGTGTCTTAAAAACCTAAAAACCCCCTCAAATTTTGGAGGGAGATCTTGGAGAGTATTATTAGGCTTTGGTAAAAATTTCATCCCGTTGGGGTTTGGCTTGATAGGGTAATTGTGTAGCCAAGTGTTGACCCCATTTAGGTCAAATTAGGGCTAAGTTCCCTAAGTGCACTTGAGCTGGCCAACCTCACCCAAAGGTGATGGAACATGGAACACAGCCTTTTTAGCACTTAAAATTCCCCCTCCACTGATATTGAGTGGAAGTTGAAGGGTGGAGCCCTAGAACACCAGGGTAGGTCATATGTGTGCAAACTTAGGGTTTGGAGGTCAAGGGGTCAAATGACCTTGAAATGACTTGAAACTTGGTAGAGAGGACTTTAGGGTTGTCAAGGTTCTCTGGTTAAAATATTATGAGGTTTGGAGGCTGTTAGACTCCCCAAAACCCTAACCCTAATTTAGGAAACAACACTTATACATGTAAGATAGGCCATTAAAACTAAATGAAAATCTATGAAATTTGGGTAGTGTGGTCATAAGTTTAATATGAGCCCTTGGTAATTTTATTAGAAATTTTGGAACCATAATTTTAGTACCTCCTTTGTAATAAATGGATTTTCCCTTGATAGTCATCTGTTTATTATGATTTCACTGTTTATTGGAATATTATGAAAATTGGGCAGAGGGTGTTTTAGCTCATTATATTCATACCTGAATTTTATTAAAAAATTTAGATGTATATTTTCAGTACTTACTTCACAAGCTTATAAATATGAAATTATGTTCAAAAATAGCCTCAGAGCTCAATGATTGTTAGAAAATTGTGAAACTTATGTAAAAGTGTACTTAGGTCAATATTCTCATGAGAAAAATTTAACATAATTTTTAGATGAACATTTTGAGTAGTTATTTCATTAATTTATGAAAGAGGATTATTGTTTTAAATTAAAATTAGGGTTCATTATTAACTGGAAAGTTTGGAAACTTGGTCAGGATTGTTTTTAGAACATATTAGTCATGCTTGAATTTTATTATAAGTTTTGAATGCTTTTTTACAGCACTTGTTTCTTTAATTGTTAACTATATGCTTATATTTAAAATTTTGGATCAGAGGCCTAAACCCTGCAAAAAAATTGGAAGACATGAATTTTACTGTTAATTAGCTGCCTAGTATTTATCATAATTTTGTGGAGTATTTTGCATGACTTTAAAGGCTACTTCATATTCAATACTAGGGCATTTGGATTTTAGCAAAAATAAATAAAATATAGGTTTACTAAGGAAAATTCCAATTTACTGTATTTAGGCTAAATATATCTTGATAGGCCCCCATTAATTATCTTAGGGTTATTGGATGAAGATTTTGAGTATCTCCTATCATGTACCTCATATAATATATGGTGGTCTGCATGTAGTAAATCTGCAGAAAATTCGGATAACAATTGAATTGGGCATATGGATTGGGGTTATTGGCTTGCTGGTCTGGGTAGAGTGAAGTTGAGTATATCAATAAAAGCTAGGATGAGTAGAATATTGGGTTGACTAGGATCAGATAGTGCTCGGGATCGACGAAAGATCGTCTTTCCTGTGGAGGGAGAGAGAAGATCAAAACACACTAGGGTTAAATCCAGAGTAATATTTAAAAGGGATCGGGATTCGGGTATTAACCAATAACAATAAGTGCCTTTTGAAAGGGAACGGTGGGCTTCATCTACCATCATAGTTCCTAGTGCCCTTTGAGAGCCCTTCACTGGGTATGCCGGGGGCAGTCCTGGGCTAATCTAAACCAAAGGAAAAATAAAATTCAAAAGCAACTAGTATAACTAGGGTTCACTTTCACACACCCCGGTGTATCGGGAAGTTAGGTTGACTAGGATGTTCGGGCGGTAGGCTCGGTGGTTGTGGAAATGGGCAGGATGGCCCGGTAGATAATTGTGACGAACGGGTTAGTCCGGGGAGCTTTGGCTCGGTTGTTGATACATCAAGTTTGCATGTGCATAAATTATAAGGTGGTGGGTCTTTAGTGTTGGAAGGTCGATGAACCAACGCCAATATGTTGACTGGGTAAGTGTGGTTTTGCACTTCGCCAAATTAAGTCCGGTGGACCAGCTGGTAAAGAGTACACAAGAGCTCTGCTTAGTGCACCACCGTTGAGGCATACGATAGGTCTGACTGGTAGTGCAATTACTGGTTTAGAGGTGGGCGAAGCCCAACCCACCACTTCCATTTGCCACTATGGAGGTATCCTGGGAGGTTAGGCTCTAGAAAGGGGGAACTAAAGGTCCGTGCACACAGAGTTGAGTGGGTGTGTTGCACTTGCATGATTCACATCATAACATACAATCATGTCATAGCATAACCATTACATTTAACCCTTGACACCTATTGAATAATTTGGTATTAGACTTTTTATACAAAAGGCCCTGCAAAATGACCCCTTGGTTTATAAGCTCGCACGAGCGTGCTTATAAGTTAAGGTTTTTATTATGTAGATATATACATACTTGCTTGTAAACCGACATCCTATCATATAAATTAGTATGAGACTCTTTATACGATAGGAGCCTTGCAGGAGATCCCTTAGCTTATATGTTTTCATATAAGTTAAGGTTACTTATTTCTTATTCAGTCGGTTATACTTTATTGCTGCCATATATACTTATAAAACTGCTAGTTTAGTTCCGCCATCACCTGCTACTTTGTTCCTTCTCCACCTTTACTACCTCTTCTTTCCTTCTCCCCGCTCGGTGCCTAGGAGTCATATGGGGAGGAGTAGGAGAATATAGGACTTAGTCTTTTAGACTAACGGTTTTCGAACCACATCATTTTAGGGGATCGTGGAGCCCAGCATGGAGGAGCAGCCCTGAAGGTCAGTACGCTTGGAGATGGGATAGTCTAGCACCATTGTTAAGACAGCTGGTACTGCGAGTCCCAATCATTAGTAGATGTTTAGTTTTTTGCTTCCGCGATGAGTGACATGTAGTGAGGACTTTGATGTATCGGGCATGAGCCCTATTTTTAATACTCTTAATTTTATTGCTGTGGACTCTCCCTTCGTGGAGATTTATTATTTATATATGTCATCTCTGTGGACGTGTATTAGATTTCTTATTTCATTTACTCTCTTGCTTATTTTTCTGTGATCAATTTGGCTGACAGGATCGTCGTTTTGTAGTGATGACCTTCCCGGGCGTGAAGGTGTCACCGCAAAGCGGCTGTTCTGGGCCTAAGACCCCGGTGGTTTAAAAAGAAAAAAAAGGGGGTTTTACAAGTGGTATCAGAGCGGACCTTAATCAAAAAAGTAACAGTCTACAAACCCTGGGTCACCCCCGCACGAGTTTAGTTTGGGGACAAACTAAGCAACGAAAGTTGTTGTGTGCCCATATGGGGGATCAAATGTAAATTGTCCACTTCTAATTAGGTTTGGGTCTATTACTTACAAATGATCTTTGTTTCGCAGCCTCCGGCACAGCCTACACCATAAGGCGGAGTCCAGCAGATTCCGAATGTTGCACCACCTCTCCCGGTTCCCACTCCATTTCTACAGTCAGAGATGAGTCAGACCCTGACAGCCATTCTAGAGGCTTTCAGGGCCCAGCATGTTCCAGCTCCGCATCTAAACCCGAGGGCCAATTGGTTGAGCATCTTTCGAGGAATTTCTCCCCCATCTTACTTGGGGACAGAGTCGAAAGTTCGGATGGAGGAGTGGCTGGATATCATGTATGAGATGATAACCGGGATACGGTTCCCATGGGATGAAAGGGTGTCTTTGGTGGTCTCTTGCTTGGAGTCCCATGCCAAGAGATGGTGGAAGACACTACTGCACATGATGTTTGCTGATAGAGAGGTTGTAGAGATTGCTTGGGAGGAGTTCAGGGCCGCACTGTTGGAGCATTTTGTTTCGCAGTCGGCCAGAGATGAGCTGGAAGAAAGATTTTTATAGTTGAGGCAAGGCAACAAGGCGGTGGTGGAGTACCACCGAGAGTTCAATCATCTAGCCTAGTTTGTAGACTCCTATTAGCTGGATGAGGCAGGATACACATAGAGGTTTTATAAGGGCCTGCGTGAGGATCTGAGAGAGGCTCTGATGTTCATATCCGACGGGCCTATACCTCGGATATTGGAGATGGCAAACAGGATTAAGGCAGATTGGCACACTACTCGAGGCCGGAAGAGGCCAACTGAGGATAAGGGCCGGGGAGCCAAAAATGATCACTGAAGGGGCCACATTGCTAATGGGAGAGATGGGAGAAGGGAAGAGGACCAGCATCGTCAGGAGGTGAGAAAAGAGCTGAGGGAGTCGGTGGTAATGTCTCCTCAACCTCTCCAGATGCGGGAGATACAAAGACCTAGGGGTATGGCATATCCCTCGTCCGAGTGCTACAACTGTCATCAGGTAGTGCATATCCGGAGAAACTGCCCCATGAGGGTGGCACCCCTAACAGCACCACAGGATGCCCTGCCTACTCAGTACATTGGAGGTCGAGGATGCGGCTGAGGACGTGGATTCCAGGGCAGAGACGGCAGGCAGGATAGAGAACAAGTGTATGCCCTGGATCTGCTCAACCTCATAACCCAGAGCAAGGGATAACAGGTACACCAGTAATTTTAAGTTCTTTTCTTTTCTTAGAAGCTAGACTCATAAATATAGAATTGTTAGAACTAGTAAGGAAAGCCATAACTAGATTTCAAAGACATTTAACTACCCCAGACATAGTCTTCATCAGCGACAAGCCCGCTTATACGCTTTTAGATACGGGTTCTTCGCACTCATTCATGTCGGAGGCCTTTGTGGAAGGACTGGAAGGCATGGAGAGATTCACCAGCTTGATGATGAGGGTGCGACTACCCGATGGATTGGAGCTATTCACCTCTGCCCACTACGACATGGAGGCGGAGATCGGTGGAAAGGCATTCAAAGCACCATCGACGATCCTAAGGATGCCAACCTATGATCTGATCCTGGGCATGACATGGTTGTATTGGAACCATGCCCAGATCGACTTCCTGTTAAAGAGGATCACCTTCAGGCATGGGGATTCTGTTGGAGTTACCATGGTGATCTAGAAGTGGTCAAACATGTGATCTCACTGCCAACGCGATATGAGCCTACAGGTTCGCACATAAGAGCTGTGGATAAGTTGGAAGATTGACTATGTTGGTAATGGTTACACATCACCATAGTGTATGGGGGTCAGGCAATCATTGCCAAGAAAGTTCATTGAGAATAGATAGTCGACGACTAAGGCGTTTGACGAGAGTCTTCGAGTATTACTCGACGACTGAGGCTGAGTCGATGAGAGTCGTCGAGTATGACTCGATGACTGAAGCAGGGTCGACAAATATCATCGACCGCCATTAGATGATTGTCGTAGAACGCGGGTCGACGAATATCGTCGACCGCCGATCGACGAATATCGTCGACCGCCGTTCGACGATTGTCGTCGAACGCGGGTAGACGAATATCGTCGACCGCCGTTCGATGATTGTCATCAAATGCGGGTCGACGAATATCGTCGACCGGGGTTCGACGATTGTCGTCGACCGCCGATCGACGAGAATCGTCGAATGTTGTCGAGTATGACTCGACGACTGAGGCCATTCGTCGAGAGTCGTCCCTGATTCTCGATGATTCTACGGGTGATTCTTGACGAATCCATCCGCTGTTTCTCACCGAACGATTCGATGACCCTACACTGTGTGGTCTGCAAATAGAGATGCTTTTAGGTCTGTTTATACTTTTAGTATAAATAGGGACTTAGGGTTTTGGGAAGATGTGGCGATTTTTCCTGCGGCCGAATAGAACCCGACGGAAGCGTTCCGCCGTTCTACCGATCCGCCGAATCCCGAACCCCACCGGACGGAAGTGTTCCGCCGCCGTATTTTCTCCACCGAGCTCCTCCTCTCCGACGATCGTCGTCGGTATTGCCTTTCCTTGCGCGGACCTAGCAGTCCGTAGAATCGCAAGGTGCGGTCGATCTCCTTCCCAACCCTTCGTGCGACGAAGCTAGGTGTTCTCCCGCTCGTGTGGATTTCTACAGAGACATAGACATTATTCTACGTTAAACTCCCCACCGACAGGACTCAGATCTTGGAGCATCTTTAATGAGTTGTGACTCAACACCGAAGAGGTAATTTTGCCTTGTTATTTTGATAACTTCTTGATTCAAAATTCATGGCCCGATCCATTTCTCTTTGGGTTGTTCTTGTTTTATTCCTTCCGCTGCGTGCACAAGTGTTGTGCCAACCTCCATAAAAAACCTAACAGTGGTATTAGAGCCAGGTTTCGGCCATGATTGTTGTATTGGAAGTTAGGTTATTCCAGTATGTGTAAACCTAGGGATTTAGAAGTGTTCTAAATGTCTAGATTTAATCTTGGAACCTTGCCAGGAACGTATAGAATTTCGTGGTTATTTCTAATTGTTAGAAATTGTTGTCTCCTTAGCAGTAACCGTCCCTCGAATGGTTAGTGAACTAATGTATTGTTTTGGATTTTGTATCCAACAATGAGAGACGAGCTTGTCTACTGCTTTAAGTTTAGTTGTCTGTGTTTTTGTCCAATGCATGTAAATCTGAAGATTTGGAAGAGTCCGGATGTTCAGATTTAACCCTTCCTTTCTATATCAAATGTTGATAATGTCAGGTTGTGCACATAAGGGATGCATGCGGATTTTAGAATTGTTCTTCTGTGGATGTGCACATTGAACAAATTTTGATCGTGGATAATTGTTAACCTATAATTAAAATCCCTTCCTATAATATTAAGTGTTCGGATGCCTTCTGATGGATGACACTCTTCCTTCCTCGATCGATGAAGTGTGGGCTTGCCAAAGCAAGGTGCATTAATCTATCTTGGTAAGGGTGCGAGCGGATAATTGTGATATCCCACTGTTGACATCGGGTCCATCTTAACTAGGTGACCTCAAAAGTTGAGTGCCTAGAGGCATAGGGTTGGCATGCATGATATGATGGATGAAAATAACTTGTTATTCACCAACCATACAAGAATTGCATGAGGATGCAATTGGCAAGTGTTGCCTACCTAAATAACTGCATTGTGATAGGAAAGCCAAAGCGTACTCATAGTGCTGGTGAAATACGGATCTTGTCCACTAAGAGAGTAGCTCGCATGAACTCTCCGAATTGATAGTGAGGGCTATTATTTCGAATAAAATAGTGGGAGTTTTTTTAATTGATGTCCAAATTAAGAAAATAATTGTATTTTGAAATTTTGGTACTGATTTATTCTGCATGAATTCTTGTAGAATTCCATGGCAAGTGGTTCACACTCCAATCTATCTCTGAGAGCCATCCTTGAGAAGGATAAGCTCAATGGGACTAACTACATGGACTGGTACAGGAACCTGAGAATTGTTCTCAGGCAAGAGCGAAAGCTCTATGTCTTGGAAGAAGAAGCCCCCGAGGTGCCGACCGGGAATTCTTCCCGTGCTGATAAAGATACTTATAAGAAGTATACTGATGATGCCTTGAACGTCGAATGCCTTATGCTTGCCACCATGAACTCTGAGCTTCAGAAGTAACATGAGAACATGGGGTGCAAGGAGATTGACGAGCATCTCAAGAAAATGTTTCAAGGGCAAGCTCGTCAAGAGAGGTTTGACGTCACCAAAGCGTTGTTTCAGTGCAAAATTGGAGTTTGAGACTCAGTAGGGACTCACGTACTCAAGATGATTGGGTATAATATAGAGAACCTTGAAAGACTTGGTTTTCCTCTGGGTCAAGAGTTGGCCACAGATCTGATCCTGCAATCGTTACCGGACAGTTACGAGCAGTTTGTCTTAAACTACAACATGAATGAAATAGACAAGACACTACCCGAGCTCCTAGGTATGTTGAGAACTGCCGAGATAAATATGAAGAAGGCCAAGCCTGCCAGCCCCATACTGATGGTGCATAAGGGCAAGGGCAAGGCCAAGGGCTCTAAGAAGACGAAGGTGGGACCTAAGTCACATCTCGAGCCCAAGTCTTCTGCACTGATGAAAAAGAAGAGCACAGTGAAGGAGGGGAAATGCCACCACTGTGGCAAGGCTGGTCATTGGAGGAGGAACTGTCCTTCTTACATTGAGGGTCTGTAGAAAATAATAAAAGACTAAGAACAAATGACTCAAACCCTACATATCTCTAGCATTGTCGTTTGGGCCATATAAATGAGAAGCGCATATCCAAGCTCCATAAAGATTGAATTTTTGACTCATTTGGTTATGAATCATTTGAGCGATGCGAATCTTGTTTGTTAGGCAAAATGACTAAAGCCCCTTTCGCTGGTTATACTGAGAGGGCTGAGGATCTCTTGGGAGTTGTACATAGTGATGTATGTGGACCCATGAGCTCTATGGCTAGAGGTGGGTATTTCTACTTCATTACATTTACTGATGATTTCAGTAGATACGGATATGTGTATCTTATGAAGTGCAAATCCGAGACCTTTGAAAAGTTCAAAGAGTTCAAAAATGAAGTAGAAAACTAGTTGGGAAAAAGGGTTAAAGCACTCTGATCTGATCGAGGTGGCGAATACCTAAGTCATGAGTTCCGTGATCATCTGAAAGAGTGTGGTATTGTATCATAGCTCACTCCCCCAAGAACACCACAACATAATGGTGTGTCTGAGAGGAGAAATCGTACTTTGTTAGACATGGTACGTTCGATGATGAGTCATGCAGACTTGCCTGTTTCCTTTTGGGGTTTTGCTTTAGAGACTGCTGCAATGACACTGAATCGCGCTCCAACGAAAACGGTTCTGAAGACACCATATGAGATATGGACTGGGAAGCGTCCTAGTATGTCGTTCATTAAAATTTGGGGCTGTGAGGCATACGTGCGACGTCAAATGCCTGACAAGCTGGAACCCAAATTGGATAAATGTTATCTGGTGGGATATCCTTAGGAAATGAAAAGGTATTACTTTTACCTACCGTCCGAGGGAAAAGTGTTTGTCGCAAGGACTGACGTCTTCTTGGAGAAAGAGTTCTTATCAAGAAAGACTGAAAAGGTAGAACTTGAAGAAGTTCAAAAACCAAAAGTAGTGAATGAACCGGAATTGGATTCTGAGACAGGACTACAAGATGTTGTAGCTAGATAACCTGCTCAAGAAACACTAGTCCTACGTAGATCTGGTAGATCGAGGTTTGAGCCTGAGAGATATGGATTTCTCATGTCTCAAATATGTAATGTGTTGCATATGGATCATGATGATGAACCAGCGACCTACCAAGAGGCTATGAATGGACCAGACTCCGACAAATGGCTTGAGGCTATGAAATCCGAAATGGACTCCATGTATGCAAACCAAGTTTGGAACTTGGTGGAACCACCTGAAGGGGTACGACCCATAGGGTGCAAATGGGTCTTCAAGAAGAAGACCGACATGGATGGGAATGTACAGACATTCAAAGGGCGACTGGTGGCTAAGGGTTTCATGCAAATTCATGGTATTTACTATGATGAGACCTTTTCCCCTATTGCCATGGTAAAGTCCATAAGGATATTGCTTGCTATTGCTGCGTATTATGACTACGAGATCTTGCAGATGGATGTCAAAATGGCTTTCCTTAATGGAAACCTCCTTGAGGAAGTGTACATGACACAACCCGAGGGTTTTTTATCCCAAAATAAAGCCACTAAAATTTGCAAGTTGAATAGGTCCATCTATGGACTGAAACAGGCCTCTCGAAGTTGGAATCTTCGTTTTGATGAGAAAATCAAAGAGTTTAGTTTCATCAAGAATGAAGATGAGCCTTGTGTTTACAAGCGAATCAGTGGGAGCATTGTTGTCTTCCTGATATTGTATGTAGATGACATACTGTTGATTGGGAATGACATTCCTACCCTGAAAGTTGTTAAGAATAACTTAGGGAGCTGCTTTTCTATGAAGGACTTGGGTGAAGCGACTAACATACTCGGTATTAAGATCTATAGAGATAGATCGAAGAAGTTGCTAGGTTTGACCCAGAGTACTTACATTGAGAAGGTGTTGAAGCGGTTCAACATGCTTGAGTCCAAGAAAGGATTTTTACCCATGTCTCATGGTGTGAATCTCTCTAAGGACCAGTGTCCAAAATCTTGTGAAGATAAGGACCGCATGAAGTTGATTCCATATGCTTCGGCAATTGGATCAATCATGTATGCAATGTTGTGTACTCGACCCGATGTCTCCTTTGCTTTGAGCATGACTAGCAGGTATCAGTCAGACCCCAGTGAGTGTCACTGGATTGCAGTCAAGAATATCCTGAAGTACTTGAGAAGGACTAAGGATGTATTCTTGGTGTATGGTGGAGAGGAAGAGCTCGTTGTAAGTGATTACACGGATGCTAGTTTCCAAACTGATAGGGACGATTCAAAGTTTCAGTCAGGGTTTGTGTTTTGCCTTAATGGAGGAGCTGTGAGCTGGGAGAGTTCCAAGCAAGAGACAGTTGCTGATTCTACAACAGAGGCAGAGTATATCGCTGCAGCTAACGCAGCGATTGAGGCTGTATGGATTAGGAAATTCATCAGCGAGCTTGATGTAGTTCCTAGCATTGTTGGTCCCGTAGTTCTCTACTGTGATAATAATGGTGCAATTGCACAATCTAAGGAACCTAGATCCCATCAGCGCTCCAAGCACATACTTCAGCAGTTCCATATTATTCGTGAGATTTTCGAACGAGGAGATGAGAACATTTGCAGAGTGCCGACTGAGGAGAATATTGTGGATCCATTGACAAAGCCTCTCGCGTAGACAAAGCATGATGGTCATACTAGATCCATGGATATACGATACCTAAGTGATCAACTCTAGTGAGAGTCTTGTGGGTTGCATGTAAACATATATTCTGTTGGTTGTTTATTGTTTATTCATATGATGAATTGTGTACCAAATGTTTCTTTTTACAATTAATGGCAAGTTCTTTATTATGATTTTCCTATGTGATAGTTAAATTATAACATAATAAATACCCTTAGAGTGTTCGCTTCCATAGGACATCAAGTACGTGACTTGAATGTGAGAGCCTATGATTTATTTGAAGCTTCATTCTTAAAAGGTCCCTAGTCATTGTATCATCATAGAAGCTAAGGGTGATGATGGTACCTGAAAGTCAGATCTATCCTAGAGATTAGAGCAAACACACACAACAAGAATACAAGAAATAAAAATTGCAATCCAGACGACACAAGAATTTTATAGTGGTTCCCCAACAACTTGGGTACGTCCACTCTTCTACCACTCTTGGTAGGAATCCACTCAGGATGAGTTGATCAGGTGTCCTGACACCAATGAGCTTTTGATAAGGTGCTCAAAAACCAAACCTAGATTTTTTGATCAGGTGTCTTGCTACCACTGAGTTTTGACAAGGCTCTCAGAACCAGATGGAGAACTTTTGAAGGGAGTTGAAGAACCCTTTTATAGCGGGAAAAGAATAAAGAAAAAGGTGAAGATGTCTTCTCTGTTCTCAATCAAATGAGAGAAGCACAAGTGGATTGTTGATGTCAAAGCTCCCCCTGAGATTGGCAGTAGGTTCAAGAGTGGAAGCTTTGCACAGGGTGATAGGCCTTCAGTGGATGACTGCTCCAGCAAATGATGATTTCAGCAATGGCTGAAATGTTAGTTGTCTTGGAGAGTAAATAATGAAGCCTTGATGATGATCTTCCAGTAAGCCTTCAGACTGATGTAGAGTAGTTGTCTCTTTAGGCTTCCTGGAACAGTAAATCTGAGAAGAGAACTTTGCTGTACAGGTTATCTCTATTCTTGGTTTTCTTGTGTCTTTTGTTCCTCTGTTTCTCTGTATATTTATTTTGATAGAAGAGAAACGTTCATTTGAATATTTGCAATTACTACTGTTTCCTTTTGGATACTCCAATGGCTATAATACTCATAAAAGCATTCCTGTAATTGTCCTGAAATAAAGCTGTATTTGAATATTGACAGCTCACTTTGATTGGACAAAAGAATATCCTGAAAATCCGCCTGGAAACTTGCATTCTGAATTCTGCCAGAAATAGTCGAACGGAGGTCGACTATCGTCGATCTGAGCTGGCAGATAATGGAGTTGGCCTCTGGCAGAAATCGTCGAATGGAGTTCGGAGAACGTCGACCGGAGCTCGACGTTCCAGCATAGGTTAGCGTCGAGCGAAGCTTGACGTTCCAGCATAGTTGAGCTTGGAAAGCGTCGACCTGAGCTTTGGACAGAAAGCGTCGACCGTAGCTTTAGATAAAACGTCGACTAGAGCTCGACGTTACAGCAATGATTAAGCTCGACGATCTTCGATCGGAGCTCGACGATCGTCGACCTAAGCTTAATGTTGAATTCTGTTTTCTCTGACTGATTTCTCTTGGCTGATTTCTTCAATCTCTGAGAGCCTCTGAATTAGCACAACCTATGACCCTTAGCTATACATCGATGGGTCAATCTAATGAACTTAAAGACATAGTGATCCTGACTCAAATCCAAATTAGGGTGTTCCAACAATCTCCCCCTTTTTGGGTTAGGATTATTATTTACATGAAAATTAAAATATTACAATAAATAAATATTACAAAGCATGAGATATAAAAATAAAAGCTTGCAATGCTGGCTCCTGTTGCTAACTGCTGCTGGCACTACAAACTCCCCCTATGTTGATGCAGTAACTGTGATTGGAGGAGGCTGAGATGACTTTTAAAGATGGATATAGATTGAGTCATCCAGCTAGCTCTTATAGATGGTACCTGCAAAAAAAAACTATGATAGAGATTCCTCTCTCCTTAAAAAGGATATGTTAGCAGAAAAATGATATTTGTCCACCAAATTTTATTAGGGTTCTGGATCTGAAAAACAAAATCTGATATCTTCCTTCCTATAGAATTTCTTTTCATCAGAAGAGATTCAAACTCAGTGCCATGATCACTGTTGACCAATGCAACTAGAGTAGATGACTCAATCTAGATGAATTTAGAAAAAGATCTATAAAAAATAAAGTATCTGACAGAGAATTCACATACAGAAGTTCTAAAATAATTTTGAACAAAATATCAAAAAGATAGAAACATCCCTAAGAAAAGATGTTTCCTAATAAATTTGTTCCAAATAAGAAAAGGATTTGAAAATATTTTAATTAGTTTATCCTTATATTTATGAATCAAATTTATGAAAAGGCAGGCTGAGTTCGATGGTCTGAACTCATTTTGTTGATTAAAATATTTCTTTTTCCTTTGAATATATTCTGAAAACATTCCTCTGAGAAGTTTTGTTTCCTTCTCAGGTTTTATTAAATCTTGGCAGAAATTTTGAAGTTCTAATTTAACTGAACTAAAATCAAAGTTTGATAATACCTGATCCTTTTCAGGTTTTGAATTGCCTTCTGTTTGTTCAGCCTTTAAATTGCTGTAGGAAGAGTTTATGGCCATTAAGCAGAATTCTTTGGCCCTTTCTTCCTCTTCTTCATCTTTAAAAGAAGACTCATCATCTGAAACATCCCAAATAATATCTAGAGATATTAATTCTCCTTCTTCAAATGATATGTTGTGGCTTCTTTCTGATATTTCATCCACGGGTTCAGATGCCATTTGATGGAGGGAATCCTATATCTCCTTAGCTGTTGAGCATTCAACAACTTCCTGAAACAAGTCATCAGATAATGACTGTGCTAGGATATTCATGGCTCTGGCATCAGCTAGCCTGGCCTTTTTAGTTGTTGTTACCGATGTTGGGAGACCTGTTAAAATAGAAGGAAAAATATCTTCATCAATAGAGTTCATATATAATTTAATTCTTGTCTTCCAAAGTGCAAATTGGTTTATGTTGCACTTAGGAGGTCTGGTGCTAGAATATTCCATATTCTTGCTATGTGAAAAATATAATAATTAATCTAACTAGAATGGATCAAACCAGAGATCTTTTGGTTCAGGTGTTAGCCTGTATGAACAACCAACCTAGTGATGGTTTAGTTGTTGTATAACCAACCTGGCTCTGATACCAATTGAAAGTCAGATCTATCCTAGAGATTAGAGCAAACACACACAACAAGAATACAAGAAATAAAAATTGCAATCCAGACGACACAAGAATTTTATAGTGGTTCCCCAACAACTTGGGTACGTCCACTCTTCTACCACCCTTGGTAGGAATCCACTCAGGATGAGTTGATCAGGTGTCCTGACACCAATGAGCTTTTGATAAGGTGCTCAAAAACCAAACCTAGATTTTTTGATCAGGTTTCTTACCACCACTGAGTTTTGACAAGGCTCTCAGAACCAGATGGAGAACTTTTGAAGGGAGTTCAAGAACCCTTTTACAGCGGGAAAAGAATAAAGAAAAAGGTGAAGATGTCTTCTCTGTTCTCAATCAAATGAGAGAAGCACAAGTGGATTGTTGATGTCAAAGCTCCCCCTGAGATTGGCAGTAGGTTAAGGAGTGGAAGCTTTGCACAGGGTGATAGGACTTCAGTGGATGACTGCACCAGCAAATGATGATTTCAGCAATGGCTGAAATGTTAGTTGTCTTGGAGAGTAAATAATGAAGCCTTGATGATGATCTTCCAGTAAGCCTTCAGACTGATGTAGAGTAGTTGTCTCTTCAGGCTTCCTGGAACAGTAAATCTGAGAAGAGAACTTTGCTGTACAGGTTATCTCTATTCTTGGTTTTCTTGTGTCTTTTGTTCCTCTATTTCTCTGTATATTTATTTTGATAGAAGAGAAACGTTCATTTGAATATTTGCAATTACTACTGTTTCCTTTTGGATACTCCAACAGCTATAATACTCATAAAAGCATTCCTGTAATTGTCCTGAAATAAAGCTGTATTTGAATATTGACAGCTCACTTTGATTGGACAGAAGAATATCCTGAAAATCCGCCTGGAAACTTGCATTCTGAATTCTGCCAGAAATAGTCGAACGGAGGTCGACTATCGTCGATCTGAGTTGGCAGATAATGGAGTTGGCCTCTGGCAGAAATCGTCGAACGGAGTTCGGAGAACGTCGACCGGAGCTCGACGTTCCAGCATAGGTTAGCGTCGAGCGGAGCTCGACGTTCCAGCATAGTTGAGCTTGGAAAGCGTCGACCTGAGATTTGGACAGAAAGCGTCGACCGCAGCTTTAGATAAAACGTCGACCAGAGCTCGACGTTAAAGCAAAGATTAAGCTCGAAGATCTTCGATCGGAGCTCGACGATCCTCGACCTAAGCTTAATGTTGAATTCTGTTTTCTCTGACTGATTTCTCTTGGCTGATTTCTTCAATCTCTGAGAGCCTCTGAATTAGCACAACCTATGACCCTTATTGATGGGTCAATCTAATGAACTTAAAGACATAGTGATCCTGACCCAAATCCAAATTAGGGTGTTCCAACAGTACCTTAAGACTAGCACGCGCGTTGACTGATGACCAGTTCTCACAGGTCATGATATTGTGATATCAATTCATCATGTGGGTACTTGTTAATGAACAAGTTGTACTGGACAGACCCATCCTGAGACTACTTTGTGGATTGTTATCTAATCGTGTCACAAGTAGGTCTCTATTGGCAATGGTGTTGTGGTCCTTTGACATGACGTCGTAGCATTCATCAAGTGAGGAAGAGCGTGCTTTGATGCCATCTAAAGTCTTCCTTGGGAAATGTTGATGATAAGGGTGGTTGTTGGGCATGTTACAAATCATTTGGGTGTTTTTGTGTGAGAAGATATGGGATTTGTCCTCCTATATGACAGGAGTTGCATCCATGGGCCCCTTAATGGAACTGGACTGGGAAATGCATGGCCATGCTTGGTTGAGTCAATATGTGATATTGGACTCACCATTCTCTGGAAGTCCGTTCTAGATCAAGAAACTTGGATTGAGATATTATGAGGGTGACACGGTCCATGCCTCTAGTTATTTTTGGATGTAAGGGACAAAGGGACAAAGACAACGCTAGAACATTGGTCATAAAGGCTTGTGAGTTGTAAACTCTTATTGCTTGGGGAGCAGTGATGCATTGCTAGATGCCGCTCACTGTTTGTGAGGTTTTTGGTTTGATACTTTCAAGATCAAGTTGGAGACTGTTGGAGTTACCATGGTGATCTAGAAGTGTTCAAACATTTGATCTCACTGCCAACGCGATATGAGCCTGCAGGGTCGCACATAAGAGCTGTGGATAAGTTGGAAGATTGACTGTGTTGGTAATGGTTACCAATCACCATAGTGTATGGGGGGTCAGGCAATCATTGCCAAGAAAGTTCATTGAGAATTGATAGTCGACGACTAAGGCGTTCAACGAGAGTCATCGAGTATGACTCGACGACTGAGGCTGAGTCGATGAGAGTCGTCGAGTATGACTCGATGACTGAAGAAGGGTCGACGAATATCGTCGACCGCCGTTCGACGATTGTCGTCGAACGCGGGTCGACGAATATCATCGACCGCCGATCGACGAATATAGTCGACCGCCGTTCGATGATTGTCGTCGAACGCGGGTTGACGAATATCGTCGACCGCCGTTCGACGATTGTCGTCGAACGCGGGTCGACGAATATCGTCGACCGGGGTTCGACGATTGTCGTCGACCGCCGATCGACGAGAATTGTCGAATGTCGTCGAGTATGACTCGACGACTGAGGCCATTCGTCGAGAGTCGTCCCTGATTCTCGACGATTCTACGGGTGATTCTCGACGAATCCATCCGCTGTTTCTCACCGAACGATTCGATGACCCTACACTGTGTGGACTGCGGATAGCGATGCTTTTAGGTCCATTTATACTTTTAGTATAAATAGGGACTTAGGGTTTTGGGAAGATGTGGCGATTTTTCCTGCTGCCGAATAGAACCCGACGAAAGCGTTCCACCGTTCTACCGATCCACCGAATCCCGAACCCTGCCGGACGGAAGTGTTCCGCCGCCGTGTTTTCTCCGCTGACCTTGTTGGGATTTGCTCCACAATACCTCAGATTTGTAGGTGGTCAGACCTTGAACTAAGATGAATTAAGGTGTATTTGATGCTGTGTTTTAAGTTGTATGTGTGCAGGTCCTTAATGCCTAGTGTAGACCAATGTCAGTCTATAATGGGTCACCAAACACAGGACCATACAATGTAATCCCTCATTGTGTGATCCAAAGTGTTGGCCCATGTATAGCCTCTCTATTGGGATACACTTCCTACATGCACTTGGAATGGTGGACTCAAGTATTGAAGTATGTCTTTTAGAAGAAATTTTTCTAAGTCCACATACTCGAGTAGTACCCTTCATATACTCGAGTAAGTGACTTAGTACTCGAGTAGATCCTTGGACATACACGTGTAGACTCTATATACTCGTGTAGATAAGTTTATACTCGAGTAGATAGTAAGTCACTCGAGTAGATCATTTCTTATACTCGAGTAAATCCTTCTGTTCTTAATCCAGAAATTTTCTAAGTCCACATACTCGAGTACTTCTCTAGTATACTCGAGTAAGTGGGTCTGTACTCGAGTAAGTTGGTTTACATACTCGAGTAGGCTGTATTCACTCGAGTAAGTGATAACTTGTACTCGAGTGGTTGTTCAGTTACTCGAGTAAGTGCTTTGTTTATACTCGAGTAGTTCTGTTCTTCCCATTTCAGAAATATTCTAAGTCCACATACTCGAGTAGTTCCCTATATACTCGAGTAAGTGACTCTGTACTCGAGTAGTTATTTTTCATACTCGAGTAAGCCAATGTTTACTCGAGTAGTTGTTCTAAGATACTCGAGTAGTTCATTTTCCCCTCACTCGAGTAGTTCTCCTAATATACTCGAGTAGTTCTTTTTCTTTCACTCGAGTATCTGCAACTCTTGTACTCGAGTATTTATTCACACTTTATCTGAAATTTTTCTAAGTGTTTTCACTCGAGTATCTACTCTCATACTCGAGTAGTTCGTACATCACTCGAGTATTGATCTCTAAATCACTCGAGTATATAACTTCTCTTACTCGAGTATGCCAATCCTTTCCACTCGAGTAAATAACTTCTCTTACTCGAGTATGCCAATCTTTTCCACTCGAGTATATATCATCTGATACTTGAGTATGTATCTTCTATGACTCGAGTATGTCGGTTCAAATCTTTCCTGAAATTCTCTAAGTCAATATCGCTGGTCATTTCGATTTGATCCTTTCTGATAAGTCCACGTGACATCATTAATGATTCTTATGACCGTTGGAGTCTACCTATAAATAGGTCACTTCAGATTTGACTATAATCAATTCCTTCAGAGATTATTTTATTTTAAGAAAGAGAAAGAGAACAATCCTGTGAACCCTAATTCTTCAAGTCGCCGCCGCCGCCATTAACGTTCACGGAAGAAGCTCTGGATCGACAATCTCCGATCTCTGTTTGCAACCCTAATTCTTCAGCGATCCAGACGCAAGTCAATCACTCGATCTCGCCGCGCTTTAAAGATTCTAGATCTACTCTCTCGATCGAGGTGATTCAGTCTTTCAGATTTGTGGATCTCTCTCAAGTCGTCTTCAACTTTTCTGATCAAGCCAAAGTTCTTAAGGAAGAAGACTGTCAAGATCCAGATCTGAGATCATTATTGTTTGTATTCTTTGTAAACAAATTATTGTGTTGGAGATTTTTCTCCGAGACTTGTAGGAAGTTTTATCTTCCGAGTGTAGATCCATTTTGGGATCGAGTTTTTGTAGGAACGTTGTTCCGAGGTGTAGGATCGTTTTGATCCGAGATAGTGGAGTAGCCAAGTCTAGTGGTTTACTAGATTGGTGAGGAAAGTGGACGTACCCAAGGTTGGGGAACCACTATAAATCTTTTGTCGTCTGTGATTGCTTGGTATTGAGCTGTGCTGGTTCCTTAATTTTTTATTCCGCAAATAGACGCACATCTCACCTATTCACCCCCCTTTAGGTGATTTAGGTAGACAACTTCCTCTCTCAATTGGTATCAGAGGGGGAGGTTGATCGTTAAGAGGTTAACACCTTGATCTGATCCTACCCGAGTTGTCTTTTGAGAAATATCAAGCATGAGTAAGACTAAAGATTTTGCCAAGCTTCCCATTTGCACCAAGAATAATTTTCCTATGTGGAAGGAAAGAGTTAGGTTCTTCATGGAAGCTGTGGATCCTCGGATCTTCATGATTGTTGAAAAAGGTCCGCATGTTCCTATGGTTGCCTCTACTATAGACTCATCCAAACAAGTTCCTAAGAAGATGATGGACTTGGATAAAGATGAGATTGCACTTGTCTCCCTCGATAAGAAAGCCAAAAATATAATAGCAAGTGCAGTCGATGACTCAATGCTGCAGAATCTCATTCATTGCAAATCTGCCAAGGAGATGTGGCAATCCCTGGTGACTCTGATGGAAGGCACTGAAGAAGTGAGGGATGATCGGAGATCCCTTCTGAATCAAAAGTATGAAGCCTTCCGGCAAGGTCACAAGGAAGCCATAGCTGACACGTTCGAGAACTTTTTCAAGATAGTGAACGGCCTAAGAGTTTATGGCCGAGTCTTCACCAACGGGGAACTCAATGACAAATTCTTAAAATCCCTAACCAAGGAATGGGACAATAAGGTATGTGCCATTCGGGAGTTTGGAAGGTTAGCTGAGGCAGACCCGCAGAATCTGTTCGGAAAGCTTATGTCTTACGAGCTGCAAATCAACTCAAGAAAAGCTGAAGAAGAGACAAGCAGGTCTGCATCCAAGGAGAAATCTGTCGCTCTAAAGGCAGACAGCTCAAGGAAGATAAAGGCTAGCTCTCCTGCCCCAGTTCCTGAAGCTGATGATGAAGATTCGTCTGAACCAAGCTCTTCTGGCTCGGAGCTATCTGAAGGAGAGTTTTCTCTACTCTCAAGGCAGTTCAAGAAATTCTTGAACAAAAAGAAGCAATGGAAAGGCAAGGATGCCTCATATAGAAGATCACGCAATGATGGTGATCGTCAGAAAAAGAGCTCAAGCAGCCACGACAGGTATGGCTCGAAACCGAATAAATATTATTCCACTGATATTGTTTGTTATTGCTGCAACAAGCCAGGTCACGTCATTGCGGATTGCCCCCATAAGAAGAAAGAGGGTGGCAAGAAAGAAGACAAGAAGTCCTACAACAGGAAGAGGACAGAAAAGAGTTTGTTAGCTAAGAAGAGCAAAACTCTCAGTGACTCCGACTCATCCGAGTCAAGTGCAGAAGAGGAAGAAGCTTACTTTGGGCTAATGGCTCTAACGGACGATGAGCAAGTCCCCCAGTTCACTGGGGAGGTAAAATCTCACACCCCTCTTTCGGACTCTGATGATGACAATGAACCAGAGGGCTATCCCTCTGAGGATGAATCAGAACTCATGATACAATATCAGGAGTTACTCAAGGCTTACGACAAATGTCGCCAAGTCGTGAAAACTCAAGCTAGGGAGATAAAATCTCTAAGAGCTTCAGAGAGCAACCTTAGAGAAGAAGTCTCTAAGACTGACTCTCTCAAGGAAGACTTCGATAAATCTATCGAAGAATACAACAAGGCTCTCGGGCACCTTCACCTTAAAGAGAAAATCATCAAGGAATTGGAAGAACAACTCTTGGCTGAGAAGAAGCTTGTAGAAAACTTCTCGAAGCGTAAGACTGTGCTTCCTATGATTGCTGAATTCTCAGCTAAGGCAAGTGGTGCCGGTCTAGGCCACAAAGGAGCTCCTAGTAAATCTTCTAGGAGAAACAAGGCCAAGAGGAGAAATAAGGCGGCCAAGAAGGCCTCTGCCGAAGAGAAAGGGAAAGCTCCCTTGGAGCCAGTCGCGTTCAAGAAAGTCATCTTTCCTACGAACGATCTTGACTACGAATCCACCTATGGTCACTTTAGCAGGCCTATCCTTGAGAAGCCTAAGACAAGATACCAAGGGTGGACTCGCCTTCGCAACTTTGGTGAGAGCGTTTTCAAGGAACCTTATGAGGAGATTCAACTTCAGATCTATGGACCTTATGTTCATGGTCATAATATTAAGAAGGCACCCAAAGTGAAAGTTGTTGTAGAAAAGCCGAGGATGGAAAAGACTTCATGTACGTGCCATCATCATGAAGCCTCCACATCTAAAAATGTTGCCCCTGTTGGACCTCCTCTAGAGGTAGTCAAGCAGGAGAAGATGAGGCAAAGATACAACAAATTTGACTGTTGGTGCTGTGGTAGAGTTGGTCACTTTGCCATCGATTGCTGGTTCAATCCTAAAAATGCTGCAACCCCTAAAGTTAGCAACGTGAGAGTGACCACTCATGAGGCTAATACTCGTAGGGGGAGTATTCTAACTCGAGACCAAGGACCCAAACTTGTTTGGGTTCTAAGGCTAAATGATTGTAATTGCAGGTATGTCCAAAGGCCACCAAAATGCCAATCTGGTACTTGGACAGTGGATGTTCTCGGCATATGACCGGGACAAGGAGCCTACTACAGAATTACACCTCAGTCTGCAACGGACCAAAGGTCATCTTTTGAGGTTCAGATTGAGGAATCACAAAAGGCTATGGTATGATTTCTAACGGTAGCGTATCCTTTTCGGATGTAGCCTATGTTGAAGGATTGGAACACAATCTCATTAGCATAAGCCAACTATGCGACAAAGGATACGTAGTTGAATTTCATGCTGACAAGTGTTTGATAAAATCGGTTAACAATATGGAAACTATTTTATCAGGCACTCGAAGCAGAAATATTTTCTGTTTAAATTTTATTTGTATAGACTCCTCGACACCAGTGTGTCTTTTGGCAAAAAGTAGTGCATCTCTTGCTGACCAATGACACAAGAGACTAGCACATATTAATTTCAAAACTATTAATAAATTATTCTCTCAAAACTTAGTGCGTGATGCACCTAATGTCAAGTGCGTTACGGACAGTCCTTGTCACACTTGTATCAAAGGCAAGCAAACAAGAAGTTCGTTTAAAAGCATAATAGGCAAGGATTCCAATAGAAGTTTGCAGCTTCTCCATATGGACTTGTTTGGTCCACTGCAGGTTAGAAGTTTGGGAGGTAAGGAATATACGTTGGTTATTGTGGATGATTACTCGCGCTTTGCGTGGGTGTTCTTTCTGAAACACAAGTCAGATACCTTCGGTATTTTCACTAATTTTGTGAGGCAGATCCAGAACGAATACAACTGTTCCGTAGTCAAAATCAGAAGTGACAATGGAACGGAATTCAAATCTGGAGCCATGACAGAATTTTGTGAAAGTCAAGGTATCTTTCATGAGTTTTCCTCTCCTCGCACTCCACAGCAAAATGGAGTAGCTGAGAGAAGGAACAGAACACTCATAGAGGCTTGTCGGACCATGTTGAGTGATGCCTCACTTCCGGAGTATTTCTGGGCTGAAGCCGTCAACACCGCTTGTCACGTGCAAAATCGAGCACTCATCAACAAGAACCATGATAAGACTCCTTACGAACTTCTAAAAGGCCGGCAACCAACCATTTCATACTTTAGAATCTTTGGCTGTAAGTGCTTCGTACTTAACAATGGCAAGTATCACACTACCAAGTTTAGCGAGAAAAGCTTTGAAGGTATTTTTGTAGGATATAGTAGCCATAGTAAGGCTTATAGGGTATTCAATAGAAAAACTCTGGTGGTGGAAGAGTCGATACATCTTGTATTTGATGAGACGAGTCTGTTGCAAAGCAACTCGTCTAGTGTGCCTATTGTAGATGCAGGTACAAAGTTGAAAGAACTTAGCTTGGATGAACCTATTGAAGATAAAGATGAGACGTTCATCAAGATCCCCTCTACAACCACTATTGGAGAGGTAGATGATCAAGATGAAGAAGACATCCCAGCTGAAGATGCAACTCCAGTGGCTGAAGAAATCCCAAATGCAAGGACTTTAGAGTTCAGACACTTGAAGGATCATCCTGTTGACCAAATAATAGGAGATCCTCGGGATGGCGTCAGAACTCGTCGAGGTACAACTAACGAGAATTTACACTTAAGTTTTCTCTCACAGGTTGAACCAAAGAAATTTGAGGAAGCCAACTCCGACGCATCCTGGATTCTAGCCATGGAAGAAGAATTGAATCAGTTCAAACGATGCAAAGTTTGGACACTTGTTCCTAGACCCAAGCATAAGAATGTCATCGGGACAAAATGGGTCTACCGGAACAAGATGGATGAAGATGGAACTATTATAAAGAATAAAGCCAGACTTGTCGCCAAGGGATATCGTCAAGAAGAAGGAATCGACTTTGACCAGACTTATGCTCCAGTAGCGAGACTGGAAGCGATCAGGTTATTTCTTGCCTACGCTGCACTTAAGGGCTTTACCGTCTATCAGATGGACGTTAAGTCCGCCTTCCTAAATGGTGACATAAAGGAAGATGTGTATGTAGAGAAACCGCCAGGATTTGTTGATTCAACCTTTCCTAATTATGTTTACTTACTGCAAAAAGCACTATATGGTCTTAAACAAGCTCCTCGAGCTTGGTATGAGACGCTGTCTACCTTTCTTCTTGAGAACAAGTTCACTAGAGGAAAGATAGACAAGACATTATTTCTTAGGGAAATAAAAGGCAAGATTTTGCTAGTGCAAATCTATGTCGATGACATCATTTTTGGGTCTACAGACAACAACCTCTGCAGGAAGTTTTCTAAACTTATGCAAGGGAAGTTTGAAATGAAGTCCCCCTCTGCTTGGTTCTGAGGCTTGGTCGTGACTTTTCTAGCCGCTGGTGTCTATCATCGTGACCGCCGCAGATCTCTTTCTCCTAACTGCTGCGATTTCTCCCTATTCGCGCGGCTTATTTCCTAACCGCACGGTTTGCTTCCTAAACGCGCGGCTTCCTGTTGTTTTCTCCTATGGCTCTTTCTGATGCTTCTACTATAACATCCCTATAACAACTAGACCCCTAGGAGTAGTTTTGTTATGACTAGGTCATGACAAAACCCTAAGAAACCCAAGAAGGCCAAGTGAACCTAGGAATGTAGGTGAGACCACTGTGGTCTGCAAACAGTAAATTTTTGAACCCTAGTTTAAGATGACAAAGGGGCTTCACCAAGACTTCAAGACCCCCCCCCCCACCATGGTCTCATCAACCCATTGTAAGGACCATTAGAGCCCTAGGGGTCTAATGGATAGGTATAGAGTGGCCAAGTTGACCTAGAACCACTCTAGGCCTAAATTGGGCAAGGTGCCCTAACTAAGGGAAGTGTGCCCTAGTAAAGCCCAAATAACCATACCAAGGCCTTCCTGGACCTACAATGGGGTCAATGGGTCACTAAAGACCCATGGAGGGCAGCCAAGAGGTTAAGTTGACTAAAGTCAACTTTAACCCTAAATGGGTCAAACTGGCCTGCACAAGGGCCAATTGAAGTCCCTTAGCCAAGTGGACCCCACACATACCTTCATAACCCTAGTGAGAGGCCAACGGGTCACCAAGGACCCATTGGTGTCAACCAAAAGGCTAAGTTGACCAAAGTCAACTCTAGCCATAAAGTGGTCAAAGTTCCCTAGTTAAGGGTCAAGTGACCTCGAAGGGGCCAAGACAACCCTACCTAGGCCTTAAGGGAGGCCAATGGGTCACCAAGGACCCATTAAGGGCAACCTCAAAGACCAAATTGACCAAGGTTAACCCTAGTCAAGGTTTAGGTCAAGCTAGCCCAAATGGGCTAACTCAAGCTCAAGCCCATTTCACTTAGGCTAACCTTGCCTTGATGGATGAAATAAACATGTGGGCTTCCATTGGGTAAGGTAAGAGCCAAATTTTATCTTGGGCCCATAACCCACAGGTCGGAGGATCGAAACCTCTCTCTGATACCACTTGTAAGACCTCCATTTTTTTTCTTTTAAAACACTGGGGTCTTAGGCCCAGAACCGCCGCTTTGCGGTGACACCTTCGCACCCGGGAAGGTTATCACTACAGAACGCCGATCCTGCCGGCCAAATCAATCACAACTGTAGCAAATAATAAAGCAAGTCCACAAAAATCACATATATAAAATAATCTCCACGAAAGGAGTGTCCATAGATATAACAAACATAATACTAAATCATGGGCTTATGCCCAGTACATCAAGTCCTCACTACATATCACTCATCACGGAAGCAAACTAAAATATCTACTAGCGATCAGGACTCACAGTCCCTATCGTCTGAACTCTGATACTAGACTGCCCAATCTCCAAGCGTGCCGACCTCCGGGGCTGCTCCTCCATGCTGGGCTCCATGGTCCCCTAAAATGATGTGGTTCAAAAACTGTTAGTCTAAAAGACTAAGTCCTATCATCCCCAACCTCTTCCCCCATGGCTCCAAGGCACTGAGCAGGGAGAAGGAAAGGGAAAGACATGATAGTGGAGAATAACAAATAAGCAGATGGCGGCGGAACTAATCTAGCAGTTCTAAGGTACATAAGACGGTAATAAGGGTATGAAAAACTGAATAAGAAATTAACCTTAACTTATGTAAAAATGCATAAGCTAAGGGATCTCTTGTAGGTCTCCCATCGTATAAAAAGTCCCGTACTGATTTATATGATAGGGTGTCGTGTTACTAGAAAGCATAAATATGTAATACTGAATAAAAACCTTAACTTATAAGCATGCTCGTACGAACTTATAAACAAAGGGGTCGTTTTGCAGGGCCTAATGTATAGAGCGTCCCATACCACTTATACATTAGGTGTCGGGTTATATGCAATGATTATTCTATGAAATACAATTATGCCATGACGTTAACATGCAAGTGCAACTCACCCACTCGACTCTGTGTACACAGACCTTTAGTTCCCCCTTTCTGGAGCCCAACCTCCCAGGATTCCTCCATAGTGGCAAACAGAAGCGGTGGGTTGGGCCTCGCCCACCTCTAAACAGGTAATAGCACTACCAGTCAGATCTATCGTACGCCTCAACGATGGTGCACTAAGCGGAGCTCCTGCGTACTCTTGCCGGCCGGCGCACCAGATATTATTTGGCCAAGTACTAAACCACACTTGCCGAGTCGACGTATTGGCATCGGTGCATCGACCCTCCAATACCGAAGACCCACCACCTTATACTTTATGCACATGAAACCTTATCTATCATCCCTCTAAGGTCATCAGAGGGAAACCTCGATCGCAAAGTAGCAGTCCTCAATCTCCGGGTCACCCCCGCACGAGTTTATTTTGGGGACAAACTAAGCAGCGGAAGCAGTGGTGGGCCCATATGGGGGATCACATGAAATTGTCCACTTTTAGTTAGTTTGGAGTGATTACTTATAATTGGTTTTTGTTACGAAGCCCCCAGCACAGCCTACACCATAGGGGGGAGTCCAGCAGACCCCGAATGTTGCACCACCTCCTCCAGTCCCCACTCCATTCCTACAGTCGGAGATGGGGCAGACTCTGACAGCTATTTTGGAAGCTTTAAGGGCCCAACAGGTTCCGGCTCCGCAGCAAACCCGGGTACCAATTAGCTTAGCATCTTCCGAGGACTCTCTCCCCCATCCTACTTAGGGACAGAGTCAGCTATTCGGACGGAGGAGTGGCTGGACATTTTGTACGAGATGTTGACCGGGATACGGTGCCCCTGGGAGGAGAGGGTGCCTTTGGTGGTTTCTTGCTTGGAGTCTCATGCCAAGCGATGGTGGAAGACGTCATTGGATACGACTTTTGCTGATATGGAGGCTGCAAAAATTACTTGGGTGGAGTTCAGGGCCGCATTACTGGAGCATTTTGTTCCACAATTGGCTAGGGATGAGCTGGAGGACAGGTTCCTGCAGTTGAACCAGGGCAACAAGACAGTGGTAGAATACCACTGGGAGTTAAACCATTTAGCCCGGTTTGCGGACTCCTATCGGTTGTATGAGGCAGGATACACCAAGAGGTTCTATAAGGGCCTGTGGGAGGAGTTGAGGGAGGCCCTTTTGTTCATATCTGACGGGCCTATACCTCGGATGTTAGAGATGGCCAAGAGGATTGAGGCTGATTGGCACATTACTCGGGGTCGGAAGAGTCCAACGGAGGACCAGGGCTGGGGAGCCAGGAATGATAAGCGGAGGGGCCGCATCACTGATGGAAGAGAGGGAAGAAGAGCAGAGGACCAGCCTCGTTAGGAGGTGAGACAGGAGCCGAGGGAGCCGGTCTTAGTGACTCCTCAGCCTCTTCAGATGCGGGAGGCACCGAGACCCGGGGGTATGGCATTTCCCCCGCCGGAGTGATACAACTGCCATCAGACAGGGCACATCCGGAGGAACTGCCCCATGAGGGGAGCACCTATACCAGGACCACAGGCTGCCCCGCATACTAAGCAGTTTAGAGGGCAGTACGTGTCCGAGGACGTGGATACCAGGGTGCAGATCGCAGGCAGGACATGGAGTAAGTTTATGGACTAGATCTGGCTCATCCTCAGAACCCAGAGCAAGTGATCACAGGTTTGCCAGAAAGTTTTAAGTTTTCTTCCTGAACACTTTAATTTTTGGATATAGAATTGATAATCTAGGAAAGAAAACCATAACTAGATTCTAAGACATTTAACTCCCCCCCAGGCATAGTTTTCATCACCCGCAAGCCCTCTTATATGATGTTCGATACGGGTGCTTCGTACTCATTCATATCAGAGGCCTTCGTGGAAGGGTTGGAAGGTGTGGAGCGATTCACGGGTTTGATGATGAGGATACGATTACCCGACGGATCAGAGCTGTTCACCTCTGCCCACTACAACATGGAGGCGGAGATCGGCGGAAAGATATTTGATGCATCAGTGACGATCATGAAGATGCAAGTCTTTGATTTGATCCAGGGAATGATATTGTTGAACTTGAACCATGCTCAGATTGACTGCATGTCCAAGAGAATTACGGTGAGGCATGGGGATTTCTACATCGTCATCAAAGGTATTAGATCTATTCCCCCTCTCTTACTATCATCTGTGCAGGCCGTCAAGGCCCACTTGCAGGAGGAGGAAGTATATGAGGTGTTGTTCGAGATGGTTGAAGCCAAGGGTTCCATCTCGGATATCCCGGTGGTGCGAGATTTTGCCGACATATTCGCAGAGAAGCTGTCAGGGCTACCCCCGCACCGGGAGCAGGATTTCCGGATACAGCTAGTGCCGGGGGCTAAGCCGGCAACTAGAGCCCCTTACCGGATGGCCCCAAAGGAGCTTACAGAGTTTTGAAGCCAGCACCAGGAACTATTAGAGGCCGGATTGGTCCGGCCAAGCTCTTCACTATGGGGAGCCCCGGTCTTATTCGTTAAGAAGAAGGACCGGACACTTCGGTTGTGTATTGATTACCGGACACTGAACAGGCTGACGGTCCGGAATACGTATCCCTTGCCAAGGATAGACGAGCTATTTGACCAACTGGAGGGAGCTTATTGGTTTTCCAAGCTGGATCTGAGGTCGGGATACTACCAGCTACGAATTCAGGAGGAAGATATCCCAAAGACGACCTTCAGCAGTAGATATGGGTTGTACGAGTTTACTGTGATCCCTTTCGGGCTCACGAATGCACCCTCCGCATTCATGACCTTGATGAACTGGGTGTTTGAGGAATATCTGGACTTCTTCATTATCGTATTCATTGACAACATCCTTTTCTACTCAAGGACTGAAGAGGAGCATGGGGGACATCTGTCTTTGACTTTAGAGAAGCTTCGATAGCATAAGATGTACGCTAAGTTTAGCAAGTGCCAGTTTTGGATAAAAGAGGTGGCATTTTTGGGCTATATTATCAGTGGAGCGGGTTTGGCGGTAGATCCGGCGAAAGTGCAAGCAGTACGGGATTGGCCACTGCTGAAGACGTACACAGATGTTCGGAGTTTCTTAGGACTTGCCGGTTATTATAGGAAGTTCGTAGAAGGGTTCTCTCAGATTGCTCTCCCTCTCACATCCCTGACGAAGAAGGAGTCTCCTTTCATTTGGTCGCCACAATGCGAGTCAGCCTTTTTGGAGCTGAAGGGCTGACTTACCTCGGCTCCCATCCTTGCTCTTCCATCAGGGAAGGAAGGATTCCAGGTGTATACAGATGCTTCCTATCAGGGGATGGGTGCCAATCTGATGCAGAACGGGAACGTAATAGCCTATGCTTCATGTCAGCTAAAGAAACATGAGCAGAATTACCCGGTGCATGATTTGCAGATGGGGGCAGTTGTTTTTGCGCTAAAGATCTGGCGACACTATTTATATGGTGTGCGCTGAAACATATTCTCGGATCATAAAAATCTGAAGTATGTGGACACACAGAAGGAGCTGAACATCAGGCAAAGATGCTGGGTGGGGTTTTTGTTGGACTACCAGTACACCATGTATTACCATCCAGGGAAGTCAAACGTGGTGGCAGACGCTTTGAGCCGGAGAGAGAATAGAGCAGGATCAGGCCCACAGCTGATGGCCTTAGAGTTGGTAAAAATGTTTAAGGAGTTGCAGATATCCTTAGTGTTTGAGGACGATCCGGAATTGTATAAGGAGTATCTAGGATCGATGGTTGCCACCGATGATATTCGGGATTGCATCAGGGACGGGCAAAGGCTGGATGCGAGGGCAGAACCGATATTTAGTGCCTTGGAGGAAGGCACGACAGGGGATTACTCGTTGAGAGATTGACTACTATGTTTCCGAGGCAAGGATAATATACCGGCAGGAGGACAGATTCGGGAGGACATCATAGCAGAGGCTCACTACAATAGATACTCAGTGCATCCGCAGATCACCAAGATGACAGCGGACTTGAAGAGAATGATATATTGGCCAGGCATGAGGAAAGAAATTACATATTTTGTGACGCTTTGCGAGGCTTGTCAACTCATAAAGGCGGAGTGAAAGAATCCATCCAGATTACTACATCCACTTCCGGTGTCGGAATGGAAGTTCAATGATATAGCCATGGATTTCATACACGGGCTACCCCGGTCTCGTGCGGGGAATGATTTAATATGGGTAATCGTCGATAGACTGAAAAAAGTATCCAGATTTATTCCAGTTGCAAAGGATACTCTAATCAGAGTTCTTGTGCTGAGGTTCGTCCAGCAGTTTGTTCGCTATCATGGAGTTCCCAGGACGATTGTTTCAGATCGGGATGGATGATTTACGTCCACACAATGGACGTCGGTTCAGGCCTACCTGGACTCTCGGTTGACGTTCAACATGGCTTTTCACCCTCAGACAAATGGACAGACGTAGCGCACCAATCGTATATTGGAGGATCTTCTACGCCTATGTATTTTGGACCGCGACGAGCCTTGGGAGAGGTTACTGCCGCTGATTGAGTTTTTGTACAACAATAGCCATCAGTCCAGCATAGGAATGACCCCTTACGAGGCATTATACGGACGGAGGTGCAGGACCCCACAATCATGGATTCGAGATGAAGATCCGCAGGAACTTGGCTCAGATTTTGTGGAGGACACTGATTCTCATGTTAGATTGATCTGGTATAGAATGTTGGAAGCCCAGAGCAGGCAGGCAAAATACTACGATGCGAGGCATAGTCGGGTGGAGTTCCAGGTGGGAGACAGGGTTTTCTTGAAGATACGACCGATGCATGGGGTCTCGCGGGTTCGCGGGCGGAAGAAGCTCAGTTCGAGATATATGGGGCCTTACAGGATCCTAGAGCGGATCGGCCCCTTGGCTTATAGACTGGATCTACCGCCAGAGTTAGCGGGATTTCACGACATCTTCTACGTCTCCTCACTACGAAGGGCTCTACTACGCCCTGAGCAGCTGATTTCCACAGCAGACGGTCCAGTGGCCTCAGATCGATTAGTCAGTATGGAGCCGATCAGGATCGATGGCACGGTAGTACGGGTCTTGCGACACAATAAGGTTCCGCTAATCAAAGTTCTGTGGAGAAACCATGGGCAAGAGGAGCACAAATTTGAGCCTCAGAACTTGATGCGACAGAGGTACCCAGAGTTTTTTTGTCAGGTATTACTCACAACCTCTCGGGATGTTACAATTTACTTTCCATATTCGAAACCCCGTGGGCCTAACTAGAATTTCGAGGACGAAATTTTTTGTTTATATATTGCGATTTATAACATACCTCAAACAACTAGACCCCTAGGAGTAGTTTTGTAATGACTAGGTCATGACAAAACCCTAGGAAACCTAAGAAGACCAAGTGAACCTAGGAATGTAGGTGAGACCACTGTGGTCTGCAAACAGTAAATTTCTGAACCCTAGTTTAAGATGACCATGGGGCTTCACCAAGACTTCAAGAACCCCCACCATGGTCTCATCAACCCATTGTATGGACCATTAGAGCCCCAGGGGTCCAATGGATAGGTATAGGGTGGCCAAGTTGACCTAGAACAACTCTAGGCCTAAATTGGGCAAGGTGCCCTAACTAAGGGCAGTGTGCCTTAACTAAGGGCATTGTGCCCTCGTAAAGCCCAAATAACCCTAACAAGGCCTTCCTGGACCTACAATGGGGTCAATGGGTCACTAAGGACCCATGGAGGGCAGTCAAAGTGGTTAAGTTGACTAAAGACAACTCTAACCCTAAATGGGTCAAACTGACCTACACAAGGGCCAATTGAAGTCCCTTAGCCAAGTGGACCCCACACATACCTTCATAAACCTAGTGAGATGCAAATGGGTCACCAAGGACCCATTGGGGTCAACAAAAAGGCTAAGTTGACAAAATTCAACTCTAGCCCTAAAGTGGTCAAGGTGCCCTAGTTAAGGGTCAAGTGACCTCCAAGGGGCCAAGACAACCCTACCTAGGCCTTAAGGGATGCCAATGGGTCACCAAGGAACCATTAGGGGAAACCTCAAAGACCTAATTGACCAAGGTTAACCCTAGTCAAGGTTTAGGTCAAGCAAGCCCAAATGGGCTAACTCAAGCTCAAGCCCATTTCACTTGGGCTAACCTTGCTTTGATGGATGAAACAAACATGTGGGCTACCATTGGGTTAGGTAAGAGCCAAATTTCAGCTTGGTGTGTAGGAGAGAGAAAAGGCCACCTATGTAAGTGAGAGAGAGTGAGAGAAACTAATGGAGGAAGACTTTGGGCTCCTCCTTCCCCTTCCCCAACCTCCCATTCATTGCTATAGGACAAGGAAGGCAGCCCCAATTCAACCAGCCAGTTTTTGGCTGGTTTGAACCAAGTTTCCTGCCCTACCTACCATGGCCTCAAACCTTGACTAAGGCCAAAAATGGCAATGAAGCATACAACCACCTAACACCTCATCTCCCCCTCTTAAAAGCTTCCCTGGACTCCGAGGAGGAATTCCCACACTTTTCCTGAAGAAGCAAAGCAGTTCGACTATAATGTTTTAAGAACCCGACCACCACCAGCCACCACCATGCCAATTCGGTGATCGACAAGGCTACAACCACCCCCACAGGTCCTCCTCCACTCCATCTTCCATGGGCAATTCATAGCAATCTTTAGGGCCAAGGTTCGGGCTCAATTGAGCCCGATCCAAATCGAAAAAATCCCTGGTTTTCCATTGATTTGCGCTTGTCGGGTTCTCCGGAATAGTGCTCCGCTGTGGCTGTGTCCCCGCCTGGACGTATCCATGACCTCCACGAAGGTGGTGGTGGCGGTGGCCGGCCGGGGAGGTGGCCGGATTGCCGGCAGCAGCGGCTGGAAGATGGCCCAGGCATATTGAATCTGGTCTGTCTGCTGGAGGTAGAAGACGACCAGATGCCGTCCAAAGCGTGCCAAGATTCGTGCAGGGAATGATATCATACTATAGGATAGGGGTGTCCAAAAAAACCGGGCTCACCGGGCCGGCCTGGCCCGGCCCGGTGAAAAGCCCGGTAGGCCCGGTCCAGGGCCAAGCCCGGTTCGGGCCCAGGCCGGGCCATGGGGCCCTTGCGGGCCCCAGTCCAAAGCCACTGCCCGGCCCGGTGCCCGGCCCGGGCCGGGCCGGGCAAAGCCCGGTCACCGGGCTTAGCCCGGGCCTGGAAAAGCCCGGGCAAAGCCCGGGCTGCTGGAACCAACGGCTCTAAGAGCCGTTGGTTCCAACCAACGGCTCTTAGAGTCGTTGGTTGCCAGCCAGCAACCAACGGCTCTAAGAGCCGTTGGCCTGCTGGCTGCTGCCAAGCAGCCACTTGGGCTGCTATTTGCAGCCCAAGTGGCTGCTTTTTTTAAATTTTTTTAATTAAAATTTTTTTTTTTTTAAAAAAACCTATAAAATCCCCCCCCCTCCCCCCTCCTTTCTTCCTTTCACCCTCCCACCCCCTCTCTCTCTCTCTCTCAACTCTATTTATTTTTTCTCGCGAGCATGTCGTCAACGCAGGCGTCGTCTTCCTCATCCGTCGCTCACGAAGTGGTGGAGCACAAGCGTACGGCGGCAGTTTGGGAATATTTCGACTTAGTACAAGTCGGCGCGGAGCAAAAGGCGAGGTGCAAACAGTGCTCGAAATTACTTTCGACCGCTGGCAACTCGACACTCGCAAGACACGTTAAGTCTTGCGCAGCCAAACAAGCTCCTCCCGAGTCGACCCAGGCGCAATTATCGGCATCCGGACAAATCTGGACATACGATCAAGGTCGGCAGCGAGAGCTGCAGGTGAAGAATATCATCAGACGCGGGTTAGGCGTTCAGCCACTACGACAACGAAGAAGAGACCGAGTACATTCACCAAGGGCTACAACCCAAATATCACCAAGTAAGTCGATCTTCTATTAGACGCGACACACTTAAATTTTACTTAGAGGCAAAACAAAATTTAATAAATTTTTTTGAAAAATTTGAGGGTCGAGTGAGTTTAACGAGCGACGTTTGGACAAGTAGTATAAAATTAGGATTATCATATATGTCTATAACGTGTCACTGGGTCGATCCCGTTTCCTGTGATCTAAATAAACGAATAATTTGTTTTGAAAGTTTCGAAGTCTCGCACACCGGTGAGGCAATTTATCAAATAATTTCAAAATGTGTGCGCGAATTTAAAATAAAAGATAAAATTATGAGTATTTCTTTCGATAACGCCACAAATAATACCACCTCAATTGAGTGGTTAAAACGTGATTTGAAACCTATGTTAAACAGCGCCTTTTTTCATACTCATTGCGCGTGTCACGTTTTAAATTTAGTAGTGCAGGATAGTTTGTCCTATATGGAACCATACATTAATAAAATACGTTTAATGTTACAATTTATTTATAGTTCTAAACAACGGCGTCAAGATTTTAAAAAATTCGTAACCGGTCAAGGTCACAAATTTTTAAAACCTCTATTTGACATGTCAATTAGATGGAACTCTACATATATAATGTTAAAACGAGCGATTCGCCAAAAAACACTATTAATGGAATTTTATACTTTGTTAGGTCAACACGAATTAACCGAGTCCGATTGGGCAATTTTAGAAAATTACATGGATTTGTTAGAAGTTTTTATACTGCGACAAATAGTTTATCGGGCGTATATTATCCTACTAGCCCGCTAGTTATTGAAAATATTGTTAATATTTCACAAAAATTAAATTATTTTAAACAACACGCCGGATGGATCGAATTAATAAAAATAATGGAAATAAAATTTTTAAAATATTATAGAGAAATCTCAGTTATGTTTTCATGCGCCGCCGCTTTGAATCCTCTTTTCGGCGTAGACGGCATAGAAAATTTTATTGAAGAAATAAATAACAATATAGGCGTAGATCTAAATAATTCAGATTTAGATAATCTGAGTATTTTAAATTTTAACACTATTTTTACTCAATGTTATAATTATTATGATAATTTATATGGGTCGCGGCCCCGAGAGGATGTGTCGCAACCCAAAACATCTAGTAGTTTTAAAAATAAAATGTTAGAGTTAGCTTCTAGGAAAAAAGCGCGCACAACATCTAGTAGTTTAAATGAATTAGGATTGTACACAAAAACACAATTTCGCGATTTTATGTCCACGGACGAATTAGAAAATTTCGATATTTTAAAATGGTGGAAAGGTAAAGTAAATACCTATCCTATTATGGCCTATATGGCCCGAGATTTACTAACGATCCAAGCTAGCACGGTAGCTTCGGAGTCTGCTTTTTCTCTTAGTGGCAGGGTTTTAAACGAGCGGAGAAGTCGGCTAAGCGAAGAATCGCTCGAGATCTGCATATGCTACAAGGACCACCTGGACGCGATGAAGAGAAAGCAGCATATTTCAGCGATCGAGGATAGCTCGTCGGACATGGAAGACGAGATGGACGCGATCAATTTAAACTAGGGCCACTAGGCAACTTTTTGTATTTTTTTGATTTGTAATTTTCTAATTTTTAATAATTTAGAATATTTGTCACATTTGTAATTTTTAAAAATTTAGAATTTCATAATTTTTGTATATTTACAGTGTAAATTTTACACATTCCTAAATTTGTATTATTTCATTACATTAATTATTAATAAATTTTTTTTTCAATATTATGTTGTTCAGTTGTTGTGTTTTTTATTTTTTTTAGGGTAATTTATTAATTTGTAATTGTATATAATTTGTTTTAAATTTTTATATAAAATTTAGTATATAATTTTTTATAAAAAAAAATATAAAATAATAACCGGGCCCGGGCTAAGCCCGGGCCCGGCCCGGGCCGGCCTGGGGGGCCTTACCAGGCCCCCCCCAGGGGGCATTGCCCGGCCCGGCCTGGCCCGGTTGCTTCTTAGGCCCGGGCCCGGTTGGGAAAAGCCCGGGCCCGGCAGGCCCGGGCCAAGCCCGGGCCAAGCCCGGGCCCGGCGGGCTTTATGTGCACCCCTACTATAGGATATGAATTTCCGATTATTTAATTATGTCACAGATTTTATATTTAATGTTTTTAATTTTTAAAAATACCTAGAAGTATTTTCAGAGGAAATGGTCAACACATAAAATTTAGCCCTGTGGGTCTAGTTTTAAAAAAAATTGGTTTGAACCAATTTGGGTGCCTTGTTTGACCATGACACTCATTTTGGTGGGGTTTATACATATGGTTAGACATAAATTAAGATGTGTGCCCACATCTTATCTCTGGTCCAAATGACTTGAAATTTTGGCAGGGAGTCACTCTAGTCCATATCTAGACCCTGCCCAAAAATGGAAATTTTTAGGAACAAGTTTTTATAGTTTTGTAAATAATTTAATCTCTCTAAGGTAAATTTATTTAGGGGTTAAATGATCTCCAAACTCAACCAAGTTTTGGTGGGTTGTGCATGGGGTCTTTATAAAGCTCTGGCTAAAATTTCATTACATTTGGAGGTGTTTTGAATTGAAATCATGCAAACCCTAGCCTTGCCTTAACAAGGGTATTTTGGTCCAAAGTTGTACTTTGGGCTTTGTGTGGCCAAACACCTCAACAGAGGTTGAAATTGGGACCAATGACTTATCATGGCTTTTAACACCTTCCTATGGAAGATGGGGTTGTTTGGAATAGATTCTGCCTAGTATCTAAGGCCAAACCCTAAGAAAGGGAATTTTGTGCCTTATGAAGGGCATAAGGTCAAAAGACATTCTATGAGCTTGAAAACTTGTAGGTAGGGTTCTAGGGTAGCTAAATCCCTCTGGTGAAGATATTATGGGATTTGGGAAAGGTTAGGCCCCACAAAATCTTAACCCTAGTTTAGGGTATAAAACTTGTAGTGCTAGGATAAGTTAGTAAAACCCTTGTTATATAATGGAATTTGGGTAGTGTGGTTATAAAGATAGATTGAGCCTCTGGTAATTTATTTAGGATTTTTTGATCATTATTCTTGGCACTTCATTTGTAACCAATGGGATTGCCCTAATTAATGAATTGGTCATTATGATTCTACTTCCCAATGGAATTTCATGAAAATTTGGCAGAGGGAGTTTTAGACCATATTGATCATATATAAATTTTACTAGAATTTTTTGAATACATAATTAGGGCACCTACTTCACAAGTTCATAAATTTGGGAACTTGCTACAGAATTCGTACAGAGCTCCATAGTTTTTGAAAAATTATGAAACTTGATAAGTAGTGTTTTTAGTTCATTATGCTCATATGAGAATTTTTTTTGGAATTTTGAGATGAATATTTGTTATACCGTTCATTAACCCATTAACTTGGAATTTTATGAGAAAATCAAGTATTGACTTTATGATTCAATGATAAATTATGAAACTTGATTTAGAGTATTTATATGCCCTCACAATCATCTTTGAATTTTCTCTGAATTATTGGAGGTAATATTGTTGTACAATCTTTTTAAATGAATTATTATGGGATATATTTGAAATTACAATTAAGGGATTAAACCTTGCTGAAAAATTGGGAGACTCTGGATTTTAAGTTAATTATTCATTTTGTATTTGACATAAATTTAGTAGAATATTATCTTATCTAAAATTGGTACTTCATGTTCAAACTTGGGATTTTTGGCCACTAGAATAATTAAATAAATTATCAGATAAATAGAAAAATTATGAAACTCTGGATTTAGGCCTCTAAGGTCATAATAGCCCTCCAATAATTATTATAGGAGTGTTGGTTGATTATTTGATGTACCTCCCGTTTTACATGTCATATAGTCTTAGTGGTCTGCGTATAGTAAAACTGAAGAAAATATTGTTGGAGTATAAATTTGGGCACATGAGTCGGTGTTAGTGGTTTCCTGGTTTGGATAAAAAAGAAATGAGTTCATCTTTGGAAGTTGGATGAGTGGAAGGTTGGATTTGGCTAAACGTTAGAAGGTGCTCGGGATCGACGAAAGATCGTCTTTCCCGTAGAGAGGGAGTGTCAAAATACTAGGGTTAGATCCAATGTAATAGTTAAGGGACTAGGAGTCAGGTATTAACTAATAAGAATAAGTGCCTTGCGAAAGGGAACTTTGGGCTTCAGCCCATCGTAGCTCCTAGTGCCCTCGAGAGCCCTTCATGGGGAATACCTTGGGCAATCCTGGGCTAAACCTAAATCGTGGGAAAAATTGAAATGAAAGAGTAACTAGTAAATCTAGGGTTTCACCTTCTCGTACCTCTATGTATCGGGGAGATAGGTTGGGTCACTCGGGCAGTAAGCCCAGTGGTTTGGGTGATGGGAAGATTAGCCCGGCGAGCTTTGGCTCAGTAGTGATTTTGGTGATGAGCAGATTAGCTCATTGAGCCTTGGTTCGGTAATGGTTTGTGATGGGTAGGGTGGCACGGCGAGCTTTGTCTCAGTTGTTTTTTATGACGGATGGGATGGTCCAGGGAGCTTTGGCTCCGTAGCTGATACATAAGGTTGCATGTGCATAAAGTATAAGGTGGTGGGTCTTCGGTATTGGAGGGTCGATGCACCGACGCCAATACGTTGACTCAGCAAGTGTGGTTTAGCACTTGGCCAAATAAATTTTGGTACGCCAGCCGACAAGAGTACGCAGGAGCTCCTCTTAGTGCACCAGCGTTGAGGCGTACGATAGGTCTGACTGGTAGTGTTATTAACGGTTTAGAGGTGAGCAAGGCCCAACCCATCGCTTCCGTTTGCCACTACGGAGGTATCCTGGGATGTTCGACTCCAAAAAGGGGGAACTAAAGGTCTGTGTACACAGAGTCGTGTGGGTGAGTTGCACTTGCATGTTCACGTTATGGCATAATTGTATTTCATAGCATAATCAATGCATATATCCCGACACCTAATGTATAAGTTGTATGGGACGCTCTATACATTAGGCCCTGCAAAACGATCCCTTGGTTTATAAGTTCATACGAGCGTGCTTATAAGTTAAGGTTTTTATTCAGTATTACATATCTATGCTTACTAGTAACACGACAACCTATCGTATAAATCGGTATGAGACTTTTTATACGATGGAAGCCCTGCGAGAGATCCCTTAGCTTATGCATTTTCACATAAGTTAAGGTTACTTTCTTATTCAGTTTTTCATACCCTTATTACCGTCTTATGTACCTTAGAACTTTTAGATTAGTTCCTCCACCATCTGCTTATTTGTTATTCTCCACTATCATGTACTTCCCTTTCCTTCTCCCCGCTCGGTGCCTAGGAGCCATAGGGGAAGGGGTGGGGGATGATAGGACTTAGTCTTTTAGACTAACGGTTTTCGAACCACATCATTTTAGGGGACCATGGAGCCTAGCATGGAGGAGCAGCCCCGGAGGTCGGCACGCTTGGAGATCGGGCAGTCTAGTACCAGAGTTCAGATTGCAGGGATTGTGAGTCCTGATCGCTAGCTGATATTTTAGTTTGCTTCCGCGATGAGTGATATGTAGTGAGGATTTGATGTCCTGGGCATAAGCCCAAGATTTAGTATTATGTTTATTATATCTGTGGACACTCCCTTCGTTGAGATTATTTTCTATATATGATTTTTGTGGGCTTGCTTTATTATTTGCTACAGTTGTGATCAATTTGGCCGGCAGGATCGGCGTTTTGTAGTGATGACCTTCCCAGATGCGAAGGTGTCACCGCAAAGCAGCGTTGCTGGGCCTAAGACTCCGGTGTTTTAAAAGAAAAAAAATGGGGGTCTTACATCTACTGCGATCACTCCTGTCACCAATCCTGCTCCTCCTCTTCCTCCTACTCCTTCCAGGAACCTTGGCACCATTTTCAAACTGGTCGGCTCCAACTACCCGGATTAAAGCGTCTCCCTCACCTTTCTCCTTCGCGCGTAACGTAAACGCCACCATCTCTTTGATGACCCTCCTCCCACAACTTCACCTCTCTTTGATGACTGGGATGCGAGTGAAGCGCGTGTGCGTACTTGGCTCGTTAATAGCCTCTCTGATGAATGCCTTCCCTTCATCCGTCATGATGAGACAGTCAAGGCCGTCTGGCTTCATCTTGTCGCTCTGTACATAAAGGGGGCTCAGACGTCCCGCATCTATACATTGTATGCTGACCTCTTTTCTCATCCTACCTTGTCTCATGTTACTGCCTACCAACAGGTTCAGGCTCTCGGGGCTGAGATTCTTCAGAATCGCACCTTTTTTGTGGATTCGGCTCAACAACACAATCACTTCTATGAGCTTCTTGTTGTGTGCTACCTTCTCTGACTTCCTGATTCTTATGCTATGATCCACAAACAAGTTCTGGGTGAGGCGGAATCTCCTACCTTAGATGCCACAGTTGCCCGCATTGCGACTGTCACCTCCCTCCTTCAGCGCTCGCTTCTTCTCCACCGGTCAACTATGCTCACCAAACTCAGCGGAGTAGCTCTGGTAGCCCAGTCACAAATCTAGCAGATGTGCTCCTTCCCGCTACCTTTGCTCTCACTGTGGCCGCACTGGCTATACGGTGGATCGCTGCTGGATGAAGCATCCCCATCTTTGCCCCTCGGGTGACTCTTCTGCCTCTTCTTCCAAGCCGTGTGCCTCTGTGGTCACAACATTAGGTAGTGCCCACGTGGTGACTCAAGATAAATGGCTTATCGACTTTGGTGCGACTAATCACATGACGGGCAATCCTCAGTGCTTTTTTCTCCTCGAACAGTATGATTGGTTGCCTCCTGTCCTCGTTGTAGATGGTTCTCCCTCACCGGTTCATGGGTCGGGAGTGGTACATGTTACTCCATCTCTTCGCCTAGCGGACACTCTCTATGTGCCAAAATTTTCGTGCAACTTATTATCGGTTACCTCTTTATGCAAGCAGCTTCAGTGCTCTGTGACGTTTACTCCGACTTCTTGTTATTTTAAGGATACGAGCTCCCAACGGACGATAGCTACTGGGACTGAGAGCGGCGGCCTCTACTCCTCGACCACGTTTCTGTCTTGTCCGCCTTCTCCTCTTCTTGAACAGATCTTCTCCAAGGGATCTCCACCTCGGTCATCCTCCTCCACGACTTCTACATCAGCTTCTGCCCCACCTCCCTCCTTCCAGTACTCCTCTCGACTGCGATGCTTGTCAGCTTGGCAAGCACCACCGTTCCTCCTTCCCGTCGAATCAAGGTCGGGGCTCTACCCGTCCGTTTGATCTAGTCCACTCCGATGTCTGGGGACCTTCTCCTACCCTCATCATTGGTCGGGATAGTTCTTATTTTGTTACTCTTATTGATGATTTTTCTAGATGTACTTGGGTGTATCTCTTACGAGATTGCTCTGAACTTTTGTATGTATGGATCTCTTTTTAATAGTTAATTAAAACTCAGTTTGATGTTTGTATTAAAACTTTTCGCTAAGACAATGCTAAAGAATATCAGAGTCATGCGTTTACCACTTTCTGTGTGTAATATGGCATTATTCATCAGAATAGTTGTGTTTATACCTCCCAGCAAAATGGGGTGGCAGAACGCAAAAATCATCATCTCCTCGATATCGCTCGTACCTTGATGACCCAAATGCATGTTCCTCGCTCCTATTTGGGCTATGCTGTTCTCCTTGCCTGCTACCTCATCAATCGCATTCCCTCAACGGTTCTCCACGGGAAAACCCCTTTCTCCATTCTGTATCCAGGAAAGGAGCCTTTTCCTCTCCTTCTCCGAATCTTTGGGTGAACTTCCTTTGTGCAAGCCCCATCTCCCACCCGTGATAAGCTCTCCCCTCGCTCCACGAAATGCGTCTTTCTGGGGTACTCCACCACTCAGAAAGGCTATTGTTGTTTTGACCCCGTTCTTCGTAAGCAGTTCGTCTATGCTGACGTTACCTTCTTCGAGAATGCCTCCTACTTCTCAGATGACTCCTCTCCTCTCCCCCATGCTTCTGATACTCCTGTTTTCCCTTCGTTCCCTCGTCTCCTACTGAGATATCAACCCCTACACCGTCTCCGTCCAATCCTCTCCCTCCGCCTATCTCTCCCTCTTCTCCACCACTGTCTCCCTCATCTCTGCCACCGTCTCTCTCTACTCCCGGGCCAGCTCTCTCTGCCATGGATGCTCCGGATGCCGAGGGACCCGCCGACCTGGATCTTCCTGTAACTCTTCGCAAAGGGGTGCAGACGTGTACTCTAAACCCCCTAGCTATTGTTGTTTCATATGATCGCCTTAGCTCTTCTCGCAGGGCCTTTGCACTGGCTATCTCTGCCACTGCCACAACCCGTTCCTACAGGAGGCTCTTACTATTCCTTACTAGAAGATGGTTATGGATGAGGAAATGGTGACCCTAACTGAGCGGGGTACCTGGACTCTTGTTCCTCCTACCTTCAGTACTGATGTTGTTGGCTGTCACTGGGCGTTTGTGGTAAAATTTGTCTCGGACGGCACTGTGGATCATTATAAGGCTCGCCTTGTTGCTAAGGGCTTTACTCAGACCTATGGGGTGGATTACTTTGATAACTTCTCTCCCGTGGCTCATCTCAGCACTATTCAGGTCCTACTCTTTGTGGCTGTCAATAGAGATTGGCCGATTTCCCAGCTGGATGTCAAGAATGCCTTCCTTTATAGTGATCTTCAGGAGGCTGTCTACATGGAGCAACCTCCTGGGTATGTTGCTCAAGGGGAGACACGAGTATGCCGGCTAAAGAAGGCAATCTACGGCCTCAAGCAGAGCCCTCGAGCTTGGTTTGACAAGTTCAGCGGCATCATGGAGGCCGTTGGTTTTGCACGAAGCTCTGCCGATCACTCGCTATTCATGCGCAAAACTTCCTCGGGACTGGTGGTTCTTGCTGTGTACGTCGATGATATTCTTCTCACTGGCGATGATCAGGAAGGGGTAGCCTTAATAAAGAGGCATCTTCGTCAATATCTGGTCACGAAAGATATGGGCTCTCCGAAGTACTTTCTGGGGATCGAAATCTCTTGGAAGCCCAACTCCTTAGTCCTCTCCCAATGTAACTATGCTCTTGATCTATTAAAAGAGGCAGGATTGACTTGAGCCAAACCTGCCTGATGCCCCATGGATACTGGAGAAGACAAAACCTAGATAGATGATTCGCCTCCTCTTTCAGATATTGCACTGTACAGGCATCTGGTTGGTAAGCTCATATATCTCACAAAGACTAGACCCGACATTTCCTATGTTGTGGGAAAGGTGAGTCAATTCATGCAAGCGCCTAGGGAGTGCCATCTACAGTCCGCCTTGCGGATCTTGGAGTATATTAAAGCTCCGCGTGGGAAAGGATTACTCTTTATGAAGAATGGTCATTTGAGGGTTGAATCATACTCAGATGCGAGTTACGCTGCAGATAAAGGGGATCACAAGTCAACCTCGAGTTTTTGCACCTTTGTTGGGGGAAATCTGGTGAGCTGGAAGAGCAAGAAGCTGTCTGTTGTTTCCATGTCCAATACAGAAGCCGAGTATCATAGTATGGCATCGACCACTTGTGAGTTAAAGTGGTTACATGCACTCATGATGGATTTAGGAGAGGTCTACAACTTTACTCTACCTATGTTCTGTGATAACAAGGCTGCAATATACATCTCCAAAAATCCGGTCATTCATGAAAGAACCAATCACATTGAGGTCGACTGTCATTTCATTCGTGAAGAGATTTTGAAGGAATAAATTTGCACTCCCTTCGTCACTACTAATAAAGAGTTGGCTGACATATTCACCAAGCCAGTATCTGCCTCGTTTCTTCATATTTGCGACAAGCTGGGCATGATCGATATATATGCTCCAGCTTGAGGGGGAGTGTTGGAGTTAGTGTCCGGGCAGTCTGGCAGCTTGTCTTGGAGGATTGAAGATCGTGCGGTCTGGCGGTTTCCCTTCAGCTGTTTGGTTGCCGGGCTGTTGCTGTCTGGAGACCGGGCGGTCTAGCGGTCTCCCATGACGGCTTCTCTCTCTCTGGTTGTAGCTGAGCGGTTAGCCCTTCTCATCTAACCGCATAGCTTGTGTGGTAAATTTTTGTATAGGCCGCTTAGTCCTGTAAATTTTTAGTCCCATATATCTAATTTGTATTCTCTCTTCTCTCTTCTATTCTATAAAAGGGAGGCCATACATTTGTAATAGATACCTTTTTCAGATAATAAAATTTCTGTTATACCACTTCCTGTTTGTTCTTGTTCGTTTCTTACACTATGCCTACAAGGAAGAAATGCCACTGCCCCGAGAAAGGGGGAATATTGTTATAAATTGGTCAGCTGAATGCTGACTGTTGCCTTGTTTGCCACCTTCTGGGTGGGCTGTCCCTATGCAGGTGCTGGAGAGCCGAGCAGTAAGTAAGGGTTGAAGTCCCTTTTATTGCTGCTGTTGCCGCTGCCGCTGCTAGCCCGTGAAGGCTAAGATTTCTATTGTGTTTGTATATGTGTGGCAAACCTACGCGCCGATGTATGCAATCCATACTGTGAAAATAGGAACTGTAAGGCCTTTAGGCCAACATGTGTTGTATTTGTTGTACACTCTTTTAAGAGTTGATATATGTAACACCTCCCCTGTAAAGACCATATAATATGGGTCCGGCCGGGGCCCCACAACATACGGACGCCACAGCTTTAGTATTAAAAGATGATATGAAACTACCCAATCTCAAAAACTCCAGACAAACACAGCGGAAACAGAACAAACCGACAGAAGTTATCCACTAACGATAGAGTATCAAATGGCCTTAAGGCCTTACACAATAATAGTCCAAAACATATAAATGTGCCAAGCACTCCTAGGCTACCTCAGCATGCAAGCCGGACATAAACATAACAAAAGTAGCAAACACAAAAGGAGAAACCAAGCACAACAACACTTCATGAGGCTTAGGGCTTTTCGCCCGGCATGCTAGCTCCTGCATGCGATCCTTGCCCTGTAAGGATTTGAAGTAACGTGGGTCAGCAAAGGCTGACCTCTACTGTGTAATTAACACATCTCCTCCCGGCCATCCCTAACGGACCCCGGGGTACCACTCCACCTGCAAGTTAGCACTTCGTATACCAAAAGAGCATATATATTAAAGCGGTAAAACAGGCTTGGATGTCTCATACAACATAAATGTTCTCTATGTTTTGTACAAAGTGAAAGGGGCCTACTATGCAACATGAATGCAACCCGGGTTTCACCCAAGGCACCCTGGCTCGTATGCATCTAGCACAACATCAAACACTGGGTACTTCCGTTTCCCCATTGGCTTAAAGTCGCAAACACAAGGGAACCACCATGTCCCTAACGGCACACACGCCGTCACACGGAACCTTGCAAAGGCCCCACCCGCACAAGGGTCATATACCTCGGGGCTTGCCCGCACCTTCTGACTTCGCACGTCAGGGTTCCGTCTCACACTGACCGATTCTAAGATGCCTTGCTGGACCCCACCCGCTCATGGCCACATTGCCCGGGCTTGTCCTCCGCTCGACATTCTCGTCAGTCCACACAAGGGCCTAGTCTCACCGGGACACTTCCCCCACATGACTTGCGCGTCACGGGATAGCCAGCCGACCACGGAGACATTGCCGCGCCTTTGCACAGCACAAACAAAGGTTTCCCCACCCCAATCACCATTCGCACCGTGTCTTTCCCGTGCTCCAAGGAAATCATCAATCGCACAACACGGAGCTAACCTTGTCCGGTTCCGACCACGAGTACTCACTCAAATGTAAGGTGAAAACACATACATACAACAGCGTATTGCCGCAACGGATTTCTACCAAATCCCCGAAGCTCGCTATGCAACATCACTTGGTCGGACTAACAGTCACGACCACGGCTTCACCCACATTGCCTAATCCGCTAACGGAGCGGATCTCTAATGCAAAGCATGCCGGGATGAACATACGCAACCCGGAGGTTCCTCTTGAACCTAGGTTACACGAATCCCTCTCATTTGAGAGATTCGGCACTCAAAATACGAAAGGAAGGGGATGCTATTAATTCATCCTAAATCCTAAAAACCGAGAGGAGAAGTGTCGTTACCTTCCGTCCCCTCTTCCTAGCCATGGAGAAGATTTGCTCGGTTGAAAACCACCGCAACGCTCCCACCTTCGCGGATCTGAACTCCGCTCGCGAAACGGACCTCCGAAGCTTCGCCGGCGGCCGGATCATGGCCTTCTTCCTCCTCCTTGCTCTCCCTTCTCTCTAGAATCAAGAGAGATAAAGATAGGAGAAAAGTGAGGGTTTGAAACCCTATTCCCGAGTTTAATCCCTCAGATCTAGCCCCCAGCCGTTGGATCTCAATCAAAGAAACGGACGGCCACGATTCGGCCTAAAATCACAAAATCTGGGCTGAACACGGGTTGCAACACGGCCGTGTGCCTGGCCGTGTCACCCATTCGCCGTCTCGATCGAGTCGAAAAACCAGCACACGGCCTTTGACACGGCCTCCGACACGCCTATGTCACCTGCGACACGCCCGTGTCAGGACCCGTGTCACGCCCCCCGTGTGCTCTCGACCAACATTTCGCAGTCAGAGAGGTACACGGCCTTGTGAAACGGCATCAGACACGCCCGTGTCAAACTTGACACGCCCGTGTCTGTGCCCGTGTCACGGCCCGTGTACCACACTTGCAGAATCCCTGGAGTGACACGGCCTGGGACACGCCCGTGTCCTAGGCCGTGTTCTACGACTCGAATAGCGTCGATCGCCAAAGCGTCGACCGTACGACCCGAGGCTGAACACGCCTATGTCACGCCCGTGACATGCCCGTGACACGCCCGTGACACGCCCGTGACACGCCCGTGACACGCCCGTGACACGCCCGTGACACGCCCGTGACACGCCCGTGACACGCCCGTGACACGCCCGTGACACGCCCGTGACACGCCCGTGACACGCCCGTGACACGCCCGTGACACCTACTCCTAAAACCAAACTGGGCTTAAAACATCACCCGTCCCTCTTTTGAGTTTCGGGGTGTTACAACTCTCTCCCCCTTAAAAGAATTTCATCCCGAAATTTAAAACATGGAAGGTAAACAAAACTAAACAGTACCTGAGGAGAAAAGCTCGGGGTACTCCTCTAGCATGGCCTGCTCTCGCTCCCATGAGAGCTCATCGCAACCCCAGTTGTCCCAACGGACCTTTATGAGTCTGACCTCCTTGTTCCGCAATTGCCGAACCTCTGAGTCTTCTATCCCGATTGGACGAACTCGCATCCTCAAGTCTTCCTCTACTGGCACCGCCGTCAGCTCAATCACCACGCTGGCTTCTAACAACGCTTTCCTCAGGACGGAGACGTGAAAAACGTCATGCAATCCACTTAGCTCTGTGGACAACGCCAACCGGTACGCTGCCTCTCCCACTCGCTCGATGACCTTGAATGGTCCCAAAAATCTCAGACTCAGCTTCTTGAGTCGGCGAATTTGCAAAACGCTCTTGAACGGCTTGATCTTAAGATACACCCAGTCGCCCACAGCGAATTCCACATGCCTGTGGCGAGCATTGAAATACTTCGACTACCGATCTTGAGCTACCTTCATGCGCTCTTGGATGGTCCGCACTAGCTCATTAGCGTCGGCTACCGCTTCTTTCCCCAAAAGCTTGGTGTCTCCCGCCTCTGTCCAAGACATCGGTGTTCGACACCGCCTCCCATACAGAGCTTGGTATGGCGCCATCTTGATACTGGCTTGGTAACTATTGTTATACGCACACTCCACCATGAAGATGTGATCGTCCCACTTCTTGCCGAAGTCGAGAGTACACATCCTTAGTATATCTTCCAAAGTACGGTTCGTTCTCTCAGTTTTCCCATCGGTTTGAGGATGAAAAGCCATACTGAACTTGAGTTTTGTGCCCAAGCTCTTCTGCACTAACCGCCAATCCTTAGACGTGAAACATCCATCCCGGTCGCTGACTATACTCTTCGGAATCCCATGAAGTCGTACAATATTGCGGACGTACAACTCCAACAACTTTTTCACACCGTCCTTCTTCCGGTTTGGGATGAAATGTGCCACTTTGGTCAGGCGGTCCACGATCACCCAAATGGCATCATTACCCTGCTGCGATCTAGGCAACCCATGCACAAAGTCCATGGAGATGTCATCAAATTTCCATTCGGGGATTGGAAGAGGCTTCAAGAACCCGCCCGGCTTCTGACACTCGGCCTTCACCAAGGCACAAGTTTGGCACCGACTCACACACAAAGCTACGTCCCGCTTCATCCCAGGCCACCAATAGGACTTCTTCAAGTCCAAGTACATCTTTGTACTACCCAGGTGAATGGAGTACTTAGTGAAGTGGGCCTCAAACATCAACTCCTCGCGGAGCTTGCCGAACTACGGTACACAAATCCTTCCGCCCTTCCTCAGAATCCCATCAACCATCTCCCAGGCGCTACCCTCGCCCTTTAGAGCTTCCTCCACGAAATGTTGGAACTCCGCATCTACACGGGTCGCTTCCCGAATACGATCGCATAAGTCACTCTGCATCTCAATCCAATTTAGTCGAGCCACGCTAGACTCGCCTCTTGCCACACATTCCAAACCAAGGGACTCCCAGTCCCGCCTTAACCGCTCATCATGAGCTTCAATCCAATTTCCTTGCCCCGAGTATTTCCTACTCAAAGCATCTGCCACCACATTGGCTTTCCCTGGCGTGTACTGAATCGCCACCTCGTAGTCCCACAGGAACTCGACCCACCTACGCTGCCGCATATTTAGGTCCTTCTGATCTAGGAGATACTTCAGACTCTTGTGGTCCGTGAAGATCTCCACCTTTGCACCATAAACGTAGTGCCTCCACAACTTCAAAGCAAAAATTACCGCCGCTAACTCCAAATCATGGACAGGGTAATTTCTCTCATGAGGCTTCAACTGCCTTGACCCAAAAGCTATCACACTACCATGCTGCACCAACACGCACCCTAAACCGCATCCGGATGCATCGCTGAAAATCTGGAACCCTTCGGTCTCCTTTGGCAGACTTAGGATCGGCGCCGTCATTAGCCTTTCCTTCAGGGTTTCAAACGCCTCGTTGCACTCTTGAGTCCATACAAATTTCTGATCCTTGCGAGTTAGTGAAGTGAGGGGTAGAGCTATCCGCGAAAAGTTTTCCACAAACCTTCGGTAGTACCCGGCTAGTCCAAGAAAACTTCGGACTTCCGCCACGGTCCTCAAAACTGACCACTCTCTGATGGCTTCTACTTTCATTGGATCCACCGCCACCCCGTCCCCACTAATCACATGGCCTAGAAATGCCACTTTCTCCAACCAGAACTCGCACTTGGAGAACTTTGCATAAAGCTGGTTCTCTCTCAATACTTGCAACATTGTCCGCAAGTGTGACTCGTGCTCCGCTTCCGACTTGGAATACACCAAAATGTCATCGATAAAGATGACTACGAACCAGTCCAAATAATCGCGAAACACTCGGTTCATCAAGTCCATGAACACGGACGGCGTGTTCGTCAGCCCGAACGGCATCACCGAGAACTCAAAATGACCATACCTCGAACCAAACGCGGTCTTGGGTATGTCTTCGTCACGAATACGCAACTGATAATACCCGGACTTCAAGTCCAACTTGGAGTACACCACCGATCCCACCAACTGGTCGAAGAGATCTTCTATCCGAGGAATCGGATACTTATTCTTGACTGTCAATTTGTTCAACTCTCGGTAGTCTATGCACAGGCGCATACTACCGTCCTTCTTCTTTACAAATAACACCGGCGCACTCTACGGTGAAGAGCTGGGCCTGATATACCCTTGCTCCAAAAGCTCCTGCAATTAAACCTTGAGCTTGGCCAAATCCTTTGGTGTCATCCTGAAGGGTGGACGCGACACTGGTCTAGCCTCGGGCACCATCTCGATGGAGAAATCAATCTCCTGCCGAGGAGGTGCTTCCGGTAACTCCTCGGGAAATACATCTCCAAACTCTGCCACCACGGGCACTTCTCCTAGAGACAGCCTGGAGAGGCTAACCTCCAACAATGCTACTAGAGCTACACCTACCTGGTTAACAGCTCGCACTAACTGAAGTGCCGAAACTAGGGAACAGGCCACTCCATGCAGGCCTTCAAACTTGACTTCCGCTTGCCCCACGCCCCTCAGGGTTACCACCTTGGACAAACAGTCAATACTGGCACGCTGTTCCGCTAGCCAATCCATCCCCAAAATCACATCGAACTCGGACAACGGCAAGATCGCCGCTACCAATAAGAAGTCGACTCCCTCAAGACTCCAACAAATCCGGCCTCTAGCCCTGGTAGTCATAGATGACCCATTAGGCATGCGCACTTTCAACTCGGAGTCCGTCGAGAAAGACTCCACTCCGATCCTCCGGATAAAGCCTTCCGCAAGGAAGGAGTGCGACGCTCCCGTATCAAAGAGTACCCTAGCGGGGTACCCAGATACCATTACAAAGCCTATATACATGCAACAAACATAAAGGCTTGAAAGACAGGAATCTAAGGTGCAGGTTGAACTCTCGTACCTGTCACCACATCGGGTTGACGGATTGCTTCTTGTTTCCCAAGGTTGTAGGCCCTTGGCTGCACTGGTTGAAACCGAGAAGCACTCGACTCCGCCATCTTCCCTTTCTCTACGACATTGGGGCCGGAGCGCACAGTTTGCTCCTGCCTTGGCTCTTGCTCAGTGCCCCCTTGGGTACAAAATCTTGCTATGTGGCCCGGCTTGCCACAACTATAGCACGTCTGAGGGCCCTTAGAGCGTGACCCTCCGGACATCCAATTACTTTTCTCGCCCGACTTATATGGGGAAGGCTTCTTCTTCCATCTGCTCCCTTCCGTCTTTCCATGGGACTGAGCAGGCTTCTTCTCCTCCCCCTGCTTGGGTGTGAAACCCTTGCGACGCTGGGATCGCTCCATGTCACTCTCCAAAATTCGGGCCGCCTCCACCAATTCGTTGAAGCCCGCACATTTCATCGATATGAGGGGTTGTCTTAGATTCTCCCTCAATCCATGATAGAAGAGATTGTCCCTGATGATGCATATTTTAGCTTAATTTATTAGGGTAAAAATATGTTATTTTCGTTTTAAATCTCTTTCTTTATGTTATTTTTTGCTTCTTTTTATGTAAATATTATAAATAATATTTATTTTCTGTTTTTGCAGGTTTCAGACAATTTCCAGGAAAAAATCCCCTGACACGCCCCCCTGTCACGCCCTCCCCGGGCGTGACTCAGGGCGTGTCACCTGCTCCCGATGTTGAAAGCCGCCAGGTGAATTTCCCGCCAAAGAATCCCCTGTCACGCCCCACCGACACGCCCTCCCCGGGCGTGTCACCGGGCGTGACACGGGGCGTGTCGCTCACTGCCCGAAGTCTGCGCCTCCTTCAATGCTTTGTACACAGCTGCACGCAACAGTACTGTCACGCCCCATGTCACGGGCGTGACCTGGGGCGTGACTGCCCCCATTCGGACGTCTGATGGACCTGCGACTGCTGAATTTGACTTGACACGCCTGTCACGCCCCCCTGTCACGGGCGTGACATAGGGCGTGACCACCATCGTACCGAAATAATCATCATTCCCGCCAGAATTCAGCTCCCGAGGTCAAATCCGTACTTGTCACGCCCCCTGACACGCCCCCCCCTAGGGCGTGTCGGAGGGCGTGACCAACCCGAGAAATTTTCTATAAATTGAGCCCCCCTCCTCCCCATTTCAGCAAGCTTTTGGGGAGAGGGGGAGGTGCTGCCCCTTTAGTTCTTCATCCCTTTTTTATGCTTTTTCTCTCTCTCTCCCTCTCTCTCTTATTTTGTAATTATTTTCTTAACCTAGCTTAGTGTTTTGCTTTTAGCTCTTGCATTTCCTTTACTTGCTTAATATAGGGCTAGAATAGGGCTTTAATTCATGCACTTGTAATTTCAATTTCATTAGTGTAACTTGCTCCTTTTAATTAATATAAGTGCTCTTCCTATTACTAGTGTTCTTTTTATGCTCTACTACTCACCCCCCCTCCTCCACTCTATTATGATTAACTAATCCTCCTTGTACTCGATCTTGATGATCCGAGGTTAGAGCGATTAAGTTATGACGCTTTAATTAATCTTTTCTTTTTAGGTTAGGGCCTTGAATTATTCTTGATTAATCACGGGTTGGAGGTATATTTTCGATATATATTCTCCGCCTTTGCTTTCGTTCTGGGCTAGCCGAGAGGCCGATAGAATGAAGTGAGCATTCAAGAGTAAAGGGAGTTGTACGCACCCCTCGAGAGAGGCAGACGTCCAAATCTCCCGGATTGGAGTAAAATCCAATAGAGGGGTTCACCGCGTAAAGCGAGCTTTAGGCCTCCGATTTAGACGAGAGTCGGTCGGACCTTCTTAAACTCAGTTGGGCACGACTTCGAGAGAAGCGTGTTCAAGCATTAGGAACCTCCACGGTCAAGGACCTTTATCCTATTAAGTTTAGATTTTTATCGCATTTTCTTAATCGTCTTTAGCCGAGGTGATTCTAGATTCGAGTGCGCCTCTTTATTATTAGCTATAAATCTTTTTATCCTGCAAGTAATTAGTTCTCTTTTCTTTTAGCTTAGTAATTTAATTTCAGTTTTTAGTTTAGTAATTAATAGAAATTCCAATTGATAAAATAATAGCAATCTCCTTTGAGTAGAAGTAGTCATTACGCCCCAGGGAAATACGACCTTGATACTAATCTTTAGTATCCTATACTATAACCGATAAGGTACGCTTGCCTTTATCGGATATAGAATCGGAGAATATTCTTAACCACCACATCCACTTTCTCTTCTCTTCTCTCTAACCCTCTCTCTCCGCCGTTGCGAATTTGTGTATCAAGTTTTTGGCGCCGTTGCCGGGGACTGTTTTGATATTTTGAAAAAAGGATAGCTATTAATTTTATCGTTTTTGTTTTATTTTATTTTTTTTCTTCTCTTTTTTCTCTCGTCTCTTTCACCCCACTCTCGCGGTTGATTAATTTTATTTTAAAATGTGTAATCTTTGTTTTAATTGTGGAGAGTTCGGTCACTCTCGCGAGAAGTGTTGGGTAAGGTATCGTTCATCCTCCCATGATTCTATCCCTTCCGGATCGAATCAATTTGGCCAAATTGATCCGTCCGCGAATTTTTTTTCATGGGGTTACGATGGTTTTCAAACGCCTTCCTACCCCACTCCTCCGAATTTTTCTGATTTTAATTCTTATGGAAATTTCTTGAATGGACATTTTGATCCTAGCCCTACTTTGAACTACTCAGGGTGGCAACACCCTGATCATTCTTGGGGCCAAGGTGATCATCAATCCATTCCATCTCAAGATTTTTCCACTTTTTCTCCGCAAGTTTGCGCGCCTCCGATTTTTGATTCTAGCGAAAATGAAGTCATTTTTGATGGCGTAGCATTTGATGCACGCATCAATGCTCACTTCAAAGTGATTTTTGACGCTTTGGCTGCTGAGGCCGCATCTTTTTCTTCCCCTCCTCCTCCTATTTATCTTTCGAATGATGAATCTTCGGATATTCCGCAGTGCCTTCAATCACTTGCGGAAGACGATTATTCAGAAATTCCATTGCGCCTTCAACCTCTCGAGGAGGAAATTTCCCCCGATATTCCGATTTTTTTTCAAGTTTCCGAGGAAGACGAACTTTCTTGTGTTCGATCTTCTGAAGAGATTGATTTTTCGGATATCCCGGTTTGCTCCCAATCTACCGAAATGATTGCTATTCAGGTGGAGCAACCGGATTTTTCTATCCAACCATTTTCTTGTGATCAACCGCCATCGCCTTCTTCTTTTTCTTCTCTTCCCCCTTCTTGCGAAAATTCTGTTTTCTTTTCTTGTTTTATTTTTCCTTCTAGTTTAGTTTCTTCTTCTTCTTCGTCCTCTTCTAATAGTATAGTTTCTTTTTCTAGTTTTTTTTCTTTTTCTAAATCTTCTTGTTTTTTGTTTTATTTAAAAAATAAAAAATTACAAAAAAATATTTTTATTTTCTTAAAAAATGTTTTGGCACTCGCGCCGAAACGCATATTGCGCGAGCTGCCATTACATTTCTGTTTTTATTTTCCATTTAGCTAACCATAATACGTCGAGCTCAACGACGTTTTAAACAAAGAGCGCTCTTGGGAGGCACCCCTTGCTTATCTTTTTCTTTTTTTTGTTTTTGTTTTTGTTTTTCCTTTTTTTTTATCTTTTGTTTTGTGCAGGAATAAGCTCCCGCGTGTTTGTGCCGCTTTTCGCCTCGCAACTTGGACTGAAGCCGATCTTTAGCTCAAGTTTGGGGGACGCATTTTCCAACGTCTGGGCATCAATCGCTAGGGAAGCATCTTCTCCCTCTCTTTGCATTTTTTTTCTCTCTTTTTTCTCTCTTTTCTCTCTCTTTATACTTAACATTAAACATTGGGGACAATGTTTAACTTTAAGTATGGGGGAGTGTTCCCTTAATATTTTACTTTAGAAAAAAAATTGTATATATAATATTTAAAAAAAAAAAAAAAAAAAAATCCAAAAAAATAAAAAATAAAAAATATATAAATATTTTTAAAAAAAAAAAAAAAAAAATCCCAAATTAAATTGAGTTAATTTTTGCCAAATCAATTAGTACCCCGCTACTTTGCTTTTTATTGTTTTTTCAAGCTCGTGTCTACTTGCTTAGTTAGAATAAATTTGATTAATTTTCTGTTTAAATATGTTTAGCGAGTAGTATGTTGACTCATGCAGTGTTCCTATTTAGGGTAGTATGCTATTTTTGAAATTTTTTTTGAAATTTACTTTACGTTTCCATAGCCTTTCTTTTATTTCTTTTACTTTTATAAAACCCATCATCCCTTATTTTTCATTATTAAAATCTTTTTAAACGTTAATTAGTATTAAGTGTAGTAGACACAAAACGGTCTAGACGCTTATTATCATTATTTTCATGAAAGCAAATTCTCTATTTTTATTTTTTTGTGCTTATCCTCTTTTGAAATTTCAAAGCTTTACTTGGAGTAGATTTAGGAAGCATGAAAATGATTTAGGCATTTCTTTTGTAACGTTTGAGCCTTTGCACCTCGCCTAACAATAACCATTGCTAGCCATTTTTGTGCCTTTTCCTTTCCTTTTTGTAGCCCCACTTTTTATTTCACCACGGCCAAATAGCCTACCTACATGCACACATTAAAATTATTTTTGAGCTTTAATTGCTAATGTGCATCTTTTTGAAAAATTAGTGGAAAATCTTTGTGTTATCTTTTGCTACAAAAGTGAAAAGTTATAAGTATAAAAAAAAAATGAAAAAAATATGATGAAAATAAGTGAAAAAAAGAAAAGGTAAAAGAAAAGAAAAGAAAAGTATTTATTTTGGCTAGTTTTATTTTGACAAAGCTCATTTTCTTTTTGTTTTAAGTGTGCAAATATCCCTCGTGTTTATCTTTTTGAATATCGCACCCTTAAAAACCTAAGCCTAACTATACGCCTAATTAAAGCCCTAATGATTCATGCTTTCTACGTTTACTTTTTAGTATAGTAGCGAGAAACTAGATTGAGTAAGTATTTTTGATAGAAATATTGAATTTTGTATTGATTGACTGTGGTTTTAATTTGTCTCTTAGACTTTAGTAGTGACTCAATGCGCTTTTTACTCGTTACTTTATTAAGTTTTAATTCTGTAAAAATTTGGGATGATTTGTTTTTATATTTAGTAAAATTTATAAAATTTTGTGCTAAGTTAAAGTAGGACTTTTCGGTTCTTTTTCAAAAATTTCTCTACCTCTAAATTCCCGTCTTACTCGTTTATAGCATTTTTTAACTTTTCAATTAACCCTTTTTATTTTCTCTAACTCGTAGTCTTTGCTTGAGGACAAGCAAAATAATAAGTATGGGGGAATTTGATGATGCATATTTTAGCTTAATTTATTAGGGTAAAAATATGTTATTTTCGTTTTAAATCTCTTTCTTTATGTTATTTTTTGCTTCTTTTTATGTAAATATTATAAATAATATTTATTTTCTGTTTTTGCAGGTTTCAGACAATTTCCAGGAAAAAATCCCCTGACATGCCCCCCTGTCACGCCCTCCCCGGGCGTGACTCAGGGCGTGTCACCTGCTCCCGATGTTGAAAGCCGCCAGGTGAATTTCCCGCCAAAGAATCCCCTGTCACGCCCCACCGACACGCCCTCCCCGGGCGTGTCACCGGGCGTGACACGGGGCGTGTCGCTCACTGCCCGAAGTCTGCGCCTCCTTCAATGCTTTGTACACAGCTGCACGCAACAGTACTGTCACGCCCCATGTCACGGGCGTGACCTGGGGCGTGACTGCCCCCATTCGGACGTCTGATGGACCTGCGACTGCTGAATTTGACTTGACACGCCTGTCACGCCCCCCTGTCACGGGCGTGACATAGGGCGTGACCACCATCGTACCGAAATAATCATCATTCCCGCCAGAATTCAGCTCCCGAGGTCAAATCCGTACTTGTCACGCCCCCTGACACGCCCCCCCCTAGGGCGTGTCGGAGGGCGTGACCAACCCGAGAAATTTTCTATAAATTGAGCCCCCCTCCTCCCCATTTCAGCAAGCTTTTGGGGAGAGGGGGAGGTGCTGCCCCTTTAGTTCTTCATCCCTTTTTTATGCTTTTTCTCTCTCTCTCCCTCTCTCTCTTATTTTGTAATTATTTTCTTAACCTAGCTTAGTGTTTTGCTTTTAGCTCTTGCATTTCCTTTACTTGCTTAATATAGGGCTAGAATAGGGCTTTAATTCATGCACTTGTAATTTCAATTTCATTAGTGTAACTTGCTCCTTTTAATTAATATAAGTGCTCTTCCTATTACTAGTGTTCTTTTTATGCTCTACTACTCACCCCCCTCCTCCACTCTATTATGATTAACTAATCCTCCTTGTACTCGATCTTGATGATCCGAGGTTAGAGCGATTAAGTTATGACGCTTTAATTAATCTTTTCTTTTTAGGTTAGGGCCTTGAATTATTCTTGATTAATCACGGGTTGGAGGTATATTTTCGATATATATTCTCCGCCTTTGCTTTCGTTCTGGGCTAGCCGAGAGGCCGATAGAATGAAGTGAGCATTCAAGAGTAAAGGGAGTTGTACGCACCCCTCGAGAGAGGCAGACGTCCAAATCTCCCGGATTGGAGTAAAATCCAATAGAGGGGTTCACCGCGTAAAGCGAGCTTTAGGCCTCCGATTTAGACGAGAGTCGGTCGGACCTTCTTAAACTCAGTTGGGCACGACTTCGAGAGAAGCGTGTTCAAGCATTAGGAACCTCCACGGTCAAGGACCTTTATCCTATTAAGTTTAGATTTTTATCGCATTTTCTTAATCGTCTTTAGCCGAGGTGATTCTAGATTCGAGTGCGCCTCTTTATTATTAGCTATAAATCTTTTTATCCTGCAAGTAATTAGTTCTCTTTTCTTTTAGCTTAGTAATTTAATTTCAGTTTTTAGTTTAGTAATTAATAGAAATTCCAATTGATAAAATAATAGCAATCTCCTTTGAGTAGAAGTAGTCATTACGCCCCAGGGAAATACGACCTTGATACTAATCTTTAGTATCCTATACTATAACCGATAAGGTACGCTTGCCTTTATCGGATATAGAATCGGAGAATATTCTTAACCACCACATCCACTTTCTCTTCTCTTCTCTCTAACCCTCTCTCTCCGCCGTTGCGAATTTGTGTATCAGTCCCTCTCTTCATCGTCTACCATGGTCGTCCCTACATAACGACCCAAGCAAGTAAATTCCTGAGCATACTCATCCACTGACTTGTCTCGCTGCACCAGATGTAGGAACTGCCTCTGGAGGGCTAACCTCATTGAGGCGGGAATGTACTTCTTCAGGAAGGCATTCCCAAATTCCTCGATGGACGGTGTGCGTCCTAGAAATTGCCGGCCACTGTGGCTCACCCACCATAACTTGGCATCTGCCTCCAATATGAAGGCTGCGAACTCTGCCTTTTTCCCTTCGGGCGCCTCTGCCGCCCTCAGAAACTCCTGAATTCTAGCCCACCAATCCTCTGCATCTGTGGGCGTGCCGATTCCCTTGAAGGTTGGAGGGTGGAAGCTCAGAAAGTACTTCATTTGCCGGTCCCCATGCCCGACAACCACTCTCTCGGCCTGCGGCTCTGCCCGCCTGACTTCCTCAACCGGCACGGTCGCTGCCGTGTCCGGGGTAGCAGGAGTTGCTACTTGAGCAACGGGAGCTGCTACCTGTACTGTCGCTGCAGCTTGGGCCGCCACCATCGCTTCTGCAAGCATACGGCAGAAGTCGGCCGGTGTGACCCCCATCCCTAGTGGACCTTGCGCAGTCGCACTACTTGCCGAGAGCTCTTCTCTTGGCCTCGAGGTCCCAGCCTCGTTGCTTGCAATCTAAACACAAGCAAGAAAACGCAAATCAGTCTCTAATTGCAAGACTCGAACACAAGGACACTGATGGTCGTGCGATACTCCTATGTGGATAACTTCTAATACGCGACTCGACTTATACTTTTGACCGCGAAACTTCTCACTAGAACGCCAACCTCCCTCTGATACCAAATTGTAACACCTCTCCTGTAAAGACCATATAATATGGGTCCGGCCGGGGCCCCACAACATACGGACGCCACAGCTTTAGTATTAAAAGATGATATGAAACTACCCAATCTCAAAAACTCCAGACAAACACAGCGGAAATAGAACAAACCGACAGAAGTTATCCACTAACGATAGAGTATCAAATGGCCTTAAGGCCTTACACAATAATAGTCCAAAACATATAAATGTGCCGAGCACTCCTAGGCTACCTCGGCATGCAAGCCGGACATAAACATAACAAAAGTAGCAAACACAAAAGGAGAAACCAAGCACAGCAACACTTCATGAGGTTTAGGGATTTTCGCCCGGCGCGCTAGATCCTGCATGCGATCCTTGCCCTGTAAGGATTTGAAGTAACGTGGGTCAGCAAAGGCTGACCTCTACTGTGTAACAAACACATCTCCTCCCCGCAGTCCCTAACGGACCCCGGGGTACCACTCCACCTGCAAGTTAGCACTTCGTATACCAAAAGAGCATATATATTAAAGCGGTAAAACAGGCTTGGATGTCTCATACAGCATACATGTTCTCTACGTTTTGTACAAAGTGAAAGGGGCCTACTATGCAACATGAATGCAACCCGGATTTCACCCAAGGCACCCTAGCTTGTATGCATCTAGCACAACATCAAACACTGGGTACTTCCGTTTCCCCATTGGCTTAAAGCCGCAAACACAAGGGAACCACCATGTCCCTAACGGCACACACGCCGTCACACGGAACCTTGCAAAGGCCCTACCCGCACAAGAGTCATATACCCCGGGGCTTGCCCGCACCTTCTGAATTCGCACGTCAGGGTTCCGTCTCACACTGACCGATTCTAAGAAGCCTTGCTGGACCCCACCCGCTCATGGCCACATTGCCCAGGCTTGTCCTACGCTCGACATTCTTGTCAGTCCACACAAGGGGCTAGTCTCGCCGGGACACTTCCCCCACATGACTTGCGCGTCACGGGATAGCCAGCCGACCACGGAGACATAGCCGCGCCTTTGCACAGCACAAACAAAGGTTTCCCCACCCCAATCACCATTCGCACCGTGTCTTTCCCGTGCTCCAAGGAAATCATCTACCGCACAACACAGAGCTTACCTTGTCCGATTCCGACCACGAGTACTCACTCAAATGTAAGGGGGAAAACACATACATACAACGGCGTATTGCCGCAACGGATTTCTACCGAATCCCCGAATCTCGCTATGCAACATCACCGGGTCGGACTAACGGTCGCGACCACGGCTTCACCCACAATGCCTAATCCGCTAACGGAGCGGATCTCTAATGCAAAGCATGCCGGGATGAACATACTCAACCCGGAGGTTCCTCTTGAACCTAGGATACACGAATCCCTCTCATTTGAGAGATTCGGCGCTCAAAATACGAAAGGAAGGGGATGCTATTCATGCATCCTAAATCCTAAAAACCGAGAGGAGAAGTGTCGTTACCTTCCGTCCCCTCTTCCTAGCCATGGAGAAGATTTGCTCGGTTGAAAACCACAGCAACGCTCCCACCTTCGCGGATCTGAACTCCGCTGGCAAAACGGACCTCCGAAGCTTCGCCGGCGGCCGGATCTTGGCCTTCTTCCTCCTCCTTGCTCTCCCTTCTCTCTAGAATCAAGAGAGATAAAGATAGGATAAAAGTGAGGGTTTCAAACCCTATTCCTGAGTTTAATCACTCAGATCTAGCCCCCAGCCGTTGGATCTCAATCAAAGAAACGGACGGCCACGATTCGGCCTAAAATCACAAAATCTGGGCCGAACACAGGTTGCAACACGGCCGTGTGCCTGGCCGTGTCACCCATTCTCCGTCTCGATCGAGTCGAAAAACCTGCACACGGCCTTTGACATGGCCTCCGACACGCCCGTGTCACCTACGACACGCCCGTGTCGGGACCCGTGTCACGCCCCCCGTGTGATCTCGACCAACATTTTGCAGTCAGAGAGGTACACGGCCTTGTGACACGGCATCAGACACGCCCGTGTCAAACTTGACACGCCCGTGTCTGTGCCCGTGTCACGGCCCGTGTACCACACTTGCAGAATCCCTGGAGTGACACGGCCTGGGACACGCCCGTGTCCTAGGCCGTGTTCTACGACTCGACTAGCGTCGACCGCCAAAGCGTCGACCGCACGACCCGAGGCCGAACACGCCTGTGTCACGCCCGTGACACGCCCGTGACACGCCCGTGAAACCTGCTCCTAAAACCAAACTGGGCTTAAAACATCACCCATCCCTCTTTTGAGTTTCGGGGTGTTACAATATATAAGTGTTGTATATATACGTAGTGGACATTCTGGGTATGAGTTCATCTTTATTATTAAAATCTTCCGCTAGCATGCTCTGAGTTAGGGTGCGATTATGTTTTAGTATTAACCTGTGACCTCGCCGTCTATTTGTAACATATAGTGTGGGGCCCCGACCATACCTTCTATTATATGTTATTTAACGTGTGGAGTCGTTACATTTTGGTATCAGCTTGTCTCGGTATTCCTCTTTCAAATTCGTGGTCAAATTCTTTTTTGGGGTGGCAAGCACGTGTAAGTGCCCCGGGCAGTCTGAGCCCCAACATTCTGATGAGAGTGCGGCACTAGTTGAGGTTCCTACACCACCTCCATCTGCGGAAACAGTTCGCTTAGTTGCTGTGACACTATTTGCCATGATTCAGCCGACCGGGCAGGTACAACCGGCGTTAGTTCAGCAGACCGAGCAGGCGCAGTGGGCAGTGGTTCCAGATCGTGTTGGTGTAAGACCTAAACCAAATGAGGCTGTGGATCCGCAAGAAGCTGAACGATAGTTGAAGCAATTCATGAGCTTCAATCCGCCTACATTCACCGGTATGGGATCCCCAACGCTGGCAGAGGATTGGTTATCGCGAGTCAAGCATATATTGACGAAGATCAGGACGGAGGAAAGTCAGAAAGTCATCTTGGCCACCTTCATGTTGGAAGGAGAGGCGCGGTTATGGTGGGACGAGGTTGAGTTACACCATTTAGCGAGCAGGCCGTTAACACAAGTTTCGATTGTGGAGTTCTCTCGAATGTTTTTGGCAAAGCACTTACCTGCGGCACAACACATTGCCATAGAAAATGAGTTCCAACGGTTAACGCAAGGAGAAAGTAGCATTGATACGTACTTGCTTGAATTTGCAAGGTTGGGACGGTATGCGAGGTCAATCTTTGCGGATGAACAAAGGAAAACTAATCGGTTCTACGAAGGATTGCGGGATGAGTTGAGGTTCCTGCTTTCAAGTTCAGTGAACCAGGGATTTCAGACATTGGTTGATACTGTGTGTGCGCTGGAAAAGGACATGAAGCGGGTGCAAGACAAAAAGGACTTGGTTGTGACAAAGCTAGAGTTCAAAGCACCCTGCCTAGAAAATCGTACTACCAGAAGTAGGGAAAGAGGTTCAAGCCTTCTGGGCAATCTTCTGCGACAGTTGCATCAGGAGCAACTACAAAGCAGGGGTCTCGTACCTGCTTTACCTATGGCAAAGTGGGGCATATACCCCGTGATTGTCGGGTTGCTCAGCCAAAGGGGGAAAAGAAGACAGACGTGTCTTATGCTGAGAAGGGCAAAGCAGTGGTAGAGTTCTCTGCATCCCAGGCGCAGCCCAGAGTTTATAATCTTGGCCAACAGGAGGCTATAAAGCAAAGTAACATCGTCACAGGTACGATTTAAGATATTGCTTGCATTGTTTTTATTGCAGACTTTCTATGTAGCTTGTGCATGATTTTTGTGCTACAGGCTTTGTCCTGATTTGGAACAACCCAGCGAGAGCCTTGTTTGATACAGGTGCATCACATTCATTTCTGTCTAAGGACTTCGTAGCTCGAATTGGGGTACCGAGTCATGTGACGACAGATAGTATAAAGGTGTTATTACTGAATGGTTGTGCAATGCTTGCGTATATAGCTTGCAATGTGGAAATTCAAATAGAAGTCGGGATTTCGGTTTGAGTGCATCTGTGCTACCGATATCGGAGTTTGATGTAATATTTGGCATGGACTGGCTCTCAGAGCACGTGCCTTTATTGATTGCAATTCAAAGGAGATCACACTGGGCCAGAATACCAAGCTTAAGACTAAGTTCGCTGGTATGCGAGGAGTAGGCTGGAACTTGGTGTCTGCTCTCCAAGTAGTCAATGCTGTTTGGAAGGGCGCGAAGTTATTCTTCACGCTTGTTTAGGCTGTTGAGTCAAAGGCCAGTGTGAGCGATGTTCCGATTATGTCGGAGTTTGCCGATGTGTTTCCTAAGGATCTTCCTCGGTTACCGCCCCAGCAGGAGATCGACTTCTCTATTGAGTTGGTGCCAGGTGTATAACCTGTGGCCCGCTCGCCATATCGCGTAGCGCCAAAAGAAATGGCTAAATTGAATGTCCAACTACAAGAGTTGCTGGAACAGGGATACATATTCCCAAGTACGTCACCTTGGAGCGTGCCTATTCTATTTGTGAAAAAGAAGGACTGTAGTTTATAGTTATGTATTGACTATAATGAGTTGAATAAACTGACAGAGAAAAACAAGTATCTGATTCCACAGATAAGTGACTTGTTCGATCAGCTAGTGGGATCAACCGTCTATTCCAAATTGGATTTAAAATCTGGATATTACCAGCTGAGGATTTGGGAAGGTGACATTCCCAAGATAGCATTTGGGATACGCTACAGGCATTATGAGTTTACCATAATGTCGTTTGGCTTATGTAACGGGCCTTCGATATTCATGGATCTAATGCACCGAGCGTTCTGAGAGTACTTAGATTTGTTTGTGATTTTCTTCATCGAAGATATCCTAGTGTACTCGCAGTCGGAAGCCGATCATGCAAACCATTAAAGGTTGGTGTTGCATACCTTGCGGAGGAATAAGCTCTTTGCCAAGTTCTCAAAGTGTGAGTTTTGGCTGTCGTCGGTGGCTTTTCTTGGCCACGTGGTAAGTGGAGAGGGCATAGCAGTGGATCCATCAAAGATAAGTGCCTTCCGAGAGTGGCCAGTGATGTCTTCAGTGGCCGAGGTCAGGAGTTTCCTTGGACTGGCAGGCTACTACAGAGAGTTTGTGGAAAACTTCTCACGGATTGCTTTGCCTCTGACCACGTTGACGAGAAAGGATCAGAAGTTCATTTGGACACCGGAGTGCGTGGGAGCTTTTGAAGAGCTGAAGAGTCGTTTGACCACGGCGCCTGTGTTGACATTGCTATATGGTACAAACGACTATAAGATCTATAGTGATACTTCAGGGAGCGGCTTAGGCTGCATTCTTCTGTAGTTTGGTAAAGTTATTGCTTATGGATCACGCTAGTTGAAAGTGCACGAACAGAATTATCCCGTCTATGACTTGGAGTTGGAGGCGGTGATCTTTGCGCAGAAATTGTGGCGGCACTATCTATATGGAGTTAAAGTGGATATCTGTATATATCATTAGAGCCTAAAGTATCTGTTGGATCAGAAAGATTAGAATATGAGACAACGAAGGTGGATGGAGTTCCTTGGGGACTACACCTTTGATATTCATTATACTCCCGGGAAGGGTAATGTGGTCGCTGATACGTTGAGTCGTAGGACTCCGGTACGGGATAGTTGGTTGCAGATGCATGATGAGCATCTGATCCAGGAGTTAGAAGCGTTATAGATTTCTTGTGTTGACAAGAATTCCATAGCCGATGAGTGCTTAAACTGGACGGAGGTACAGTATGACCTTATGGACAGGGTTCGGCGTGCAACAGATCTTGATGAAAGTCTCCAACGTTATGCAACAGATGGGTCAGATGGCCAATTCTCCTGGGATGACGGCTTGTTACGGAAATATGACCGACTGTGCGTCCCAAGTATGGGTAAGTTGAGAGAAGAGTTGATGTATGAAGCTCACTTTGCAAAGTACTCAATTCACCTTGGGAGCACAAAGATGTACAAGGGTATAAAGAAGTTATTCTGGTGGCCAGGACTAAAGAAAGACATAGCACATTATGTGGCTAAGTGTCACACTTGTGCATTGGTCTAAGAGGAATGTCAGAAGCCTGGTGGTTTCCTAAAGTCGTTACATATTCCGGAGTGGAAGTTTGATGATATCTCAATGGATTTCGTGCATGGGTTGCGAGATCTCAACGCAGGAATGATTCAATCTGGGTGACTGTAGATGGGTTGATAAAAGTGGCTCACTTCCTACCGAATAAGAGGGACGATTCAGTGGAAACTTTTGCAAAGCTCTATATGGAGAAGATTGTACGATTGCACGGTGTTCCCCGGAGCATCGTTAGTGACTGTGATGGGCGATTCACGTCCAATGATTAGAGGCTAATCCATCTGCTGTTGGGAACAAAGTTAGCATTAAGTATGGCCTTTCATCCCCAAATTGATGGCCAGACTGAGCGGACTAACAGGATAATGGAGGATATGCTCCGAATGTGCGCCCTGAATTTTGTTAAGAGATGGGAAGATCATCTTTATATGGTGGAGTTTGCTTACAATAATAGCTACCAAGCGAGCATCGGGATGGCTCCGTATGAAGCTTTATATGGAAGGAAATGTCGTACACCGCTAGCTTAGGAAGAAGTAGGCGAATCAAAAGTTTATCCGCGCAAGGATGTCGAAGAAGCTACTTCGACATTACGCTCTATTTGGGAGAGGCTATTGATAGCCCAACATAGGCAAGCCAAATACTACAATGCCAAGCATCCGAACGTGGCATTTGCGGTGGGCGATTGGGTATACTTGAAGATCAAACCCATCAAAGGCGTGTTTAGGATTCAGCGGTTGAAAAAGCTAAGTCCGAGATATCTTGGTCCATTTGAAGTGGAGGAGCGAGTTGGGGAAGCTGGCTATCAGCTAGCTCTTTCGGCAGAATTGAGTGGATTGCATGATGTGTTCCACATCTCAGTGCTTCGAAAAGCCATTAAGGATCCAGCTCAATTGATTGAGAATGATCGTGTACCAGTCGAATATGGGCTAACGACAAAGGTAAGACCTATTCGGATCGAAGATAGAGCCGATAAATAGTTACAGAACAAAACAACAGGGATGGTCAAAGCCCGGTGGGACAATTATGGCCGTGAGGAGCTAACATGGGAGCGGGACCAGACCATGCGAGATGATTTTCCAAAGTTGTTTGTTTGAACTATTGTAAATTGCGTCTTTTGTTGTAATTGAAGTTATAACATTATGCTTGCTGGGTTTCCTTGCTGTGAACAAATTTCAGGAAGAAATTTATTGTAAGGAGGAGAGGGTTGTAACACCCCAAATTCCAATTTGGAGTTCAGGCTGGGTAACATGGTGAAAGGAGGGGTTAGGTCTTATTACTCTAGAGGGGGAGGGGGTGGGGGTGAATAGAGTATAAAAACTTTGAATCTTTTTAAAGTTTATATCAGAGTAAATATAATGATACCATATATTAGTTAAGAATAAGAAAACTAGGCTAACTATTCCAGCAATCACAAGCATAGCAAAAACAAAGCAAACGAAAAGGAGCAACTAGACGACACAAGAAGTTTATAGTGGTTACCCTAAACTTGGGTACATCCACACTTCTACCACCCTAGATAGGAATCCACTAGCAGATTTTGATTAGGTGACTTCCACCATAAGATCTGATTCAGGTAGATCAGGAAACCCTTCAGGCTTTTGATCAGGTGCCCAAAAACAAACTTCAAGTCTTTTGGAGGGAGACTTGTCAACCAAACTAACTTTTAAGGGAGCGATAACCCTGTACAATAGGGTGGAAAGAGTTTGATGGAAGTCTTCTCTTTTCTCAATAAAGCTTGAGTAGACTATCTGGATTCTTGTGTTGTCAAATCTCCCCATGAGAAGTTGAATGCTTCAGGAAGAATGAGCTTTGCTTAAGGGTGAGTAGGTCTTCAGCTTGATCTGCCAAGGTCCAGGAAATCCAGTGACTGATGTTGAATAGAATGTCTCTGAGGATTTCTGGAACAGAAGTTGAAAAAGACTCTTGATCTTGATGATTTGTTCTTCTTCAAACAAGAGTGTTGGTAGAGAATGAGAAAAGCGTTGAGAGTGTCGACTGCTGGTTGAATATTCTCTGTACAGTGCTTCTTGATTTCTTCTCTCTGTATCTCTAACTGTATCTATCTCGAAAAAGAGAGAATCTCTTTTATTCTACTGCTGAAAAATTCACCTTTGAATTTTGAATTCTTTCCATAAATGCTGGCTGATCTGGAGAATAGAAAACGGCTGGAATAAGAGCATTAATAAGTTTCCCAGCTGTCCTTGATAGAATAAGCAAATATTTATTCTGAAGAATACCATATTTAATGCAGCCAATAACGGCTATATTTAGAAGAATATTTGCATTAAATACTCAGAATAATACTGCCAATAAGGAACAGAAGAAGAAAAGACTCATTCTGGAACTACACAGAAAACTTTGAACGCTGAATAGAATTCGTCGACCTGAGATCAAAGATCGTCGAATAGAGAATTCAAGTTCGTCGACCTGAGCTTTGCGAACTTCTAACTGAGAATAACTTTCCAATTCTATACTCTGAGTTCGTCGAGCTGAGAAACTGACTGAAGAAAACTAAGCATCGACCTAAGCTCTGAGAAAATCGAGCTCAGCTCAGAGAATTAACTCTCAGTTCGTCAATCTGAGATCGACGATCATCGAGTTGAGTTTGAAGAATTTCGAACTGATCACTGTCTTCTGAAAACTACTAAATCTGAGTCTTTAATGTCCGCTGTTGGCTTGTCCAAGGAGGTAGCACTAATCAGGACTTAGCCTAAACTCTAGGATAACTAAACATGACCCTGACTATACAATGTTGGGTCAGACTCAGCCTAAGTTTGTGATCCTAGCCTAAATCAAACTAGGGACCCAACAATAAACATTATATCAGGCCTACTTGCTGTGAGATATAGAAGGGACCCAACAATGGCCCTATATAATTTCTTATCAACAGGTTTCCCTTGTTCATCAGAATCAACCACAGTATATGTAGCCATAGGTATTTCATTAGCTGAGGCATCATCCATCCCAAACCTTTTAATCAGCACTTAGCATATTTGGATTGAGATAAGAAAATGCCATCAGGAGTCTGCTTCACTTGGATGCCAAGGAAGTAGGAGAGCTCACTCATGCTACTCATCTCAAACTTAGAATGCATATGGTTAGAAAACCTTTTGCATAGTTTGAGATCTGTAGAGCCAAATATTATGTCATCTACATATATTTGTACTAATAGAATTTTATCATTATGATGCTTGAAAAACAAAGTCCTATCTACTAGGCCTTTAGAAAACTTATGCTCTAAAAGAAAGCTAGCTAATATTTCATACCAAGCTCTTGGAGCTTGCTTTAGACCATAGAGAGCTTTATGCAATCTAAAAACATAAGAGGGATGAGATGAAGAGATGAAACCTGAAGGTTGTTCAACATAAACCTCTTTTTTTAGTTCTCCATTCAGAAATGCACTCAATACATCCATTTGGTAAACTTTGAATTTCTTGAAAGCAGCATAAGCAAGGAAAATCCTTATTGCCTCTCGCCTGGCAACAGGTGCAAAGGTTTGATCATAATCAATCCCTTCCTCTTGCTTATAGCCTTGAGCAACAAGCCTAGACTTGTTCCTCATAATCACACCTTGAGCATAAAGCATATTCCTGAAAACCCACTTGGTCCCAATTACTGGATAACCTTTAGGCCTTGGAACCAAGTCCCAAACTCTACATCTCTCAAACTAATAGAGCTGCTCTTGCATTGCAATAATCCAGAGTGGATCCTGCTCTGCATCAGTTATGGATTGAGGCTCAACTTGAGAAAGAAAATAGGCAGGCATTACATAATGGTTGAGTTGATGCCTTGTCTGTACACCTACTAACTTGTCTCCAATCACTTGAGATCTAGGGTGATCCCTTACTGTGACAAGATCAGATGGTGGAAATGGGGTTAGCAACAGCATTTGGAATGAATTCCTCTTGTGGAATTGCATCTGTTATTGAAGGAAGTTCAACTGCTTCCACAGTTTCTTCTTCACTTTATTCATCACATTGTGGAGGAGGATGTGATATAACCTTAGTTTAAGGTTTAGTTCATCCATCTTCTCACACAAGTGAGGTACCTGCAATAGCTCATTGGTAGAAATTTCTTTCTCCTTGCAAAACATATTAGCTTCATCAAAAGATACATGCACAGATTCCTCAATTTTTAAAGATGATTTATTAAACACCCTATAAGCTTTGCTGACTTGGGAATATCCTAGAAAAATTCCCATTGCAGCCTTTGCTTCAAATTTTCTAATATATTTCTTGTCATTGTTCTGAATATAGCATATACGACCAAATACATTAAAATATGTGACTTTAGGTTTCTTCCCTTTCAGTAGCTCATAAGGAGTCTTATTCTTAAGTTTGAGTATAAGACTTCTATTCAGCACATAATTTACTGTGGTTATAACCTCTGCCCAAAAGTTTAGGGGCAAATAAGCATCTGCAAGTAATGTGCATGCAGATTCAATTAGTGCTCTATTCTTTCTTTCAGCAACCCCATTTTGTTTAGGTGTTCTAGGAGCTGAGAAGCAATGTATGATACCTTCCTTCCTACAGAACTCTTGCATAAGAAGAGACTCAAACTCAGTACCATGATCACTTCTGATCAATGCAACTGGAGTAGAGTACTCAATCTGTATGTTCTTGAGAAAATCTGTAAGAACCTTGAAAGTATCTGACTTAGATCTCAGAAAGAATACCCAAGTGAATCTAGAAAAGTCATCTACAATCACTAAAGTATAAGATTTCCCTCCTAGACTTTGTACTGCTATAGGGCCAAAAAGGTACATATGTAGTAAGTACAATATCCTAGGTGAGTCACTTTTATTTGATGATTTAAAACCAGATTTAGTTTGATTGCCTAACTGATAAGCCCTGCAGAGACTTTCCTTCTTATAGGGGTAAGAAGGTAATCCTCTAACAAGGTTGTCTTTAGAAAGCCTAGCAATGTTTCTCAAATTTACATGACTTAATCTTTTATGCCACAAATCATTTTGATTGCTAACAAGATTAAATAAAAAAATTTCTGAACTAGCAGATTTAAAGTTTACTAAGTATATGTTACCTTGTCTAATTCCAGTTAAAACAATTTGATTATTTGCAGACATAATACATTGAGATTCAGAAAAGCAAACCTGATAACCTGAATCATATAACTAACTTATGGATATGAGGTTATACTTGAGACCATTAACATATGCCACCTTTTTGAAAGTGATATCTCCACTTTTGAAGTCTCCATAGCCTTCAGTCTGTCCAAAGCTTGAATCTCCAAAGATTAATCTTGGACCAAGCTTGGCCTTGAAGTTGATGAGGTTGTCCTTGCATCCAGTCATGTGCTTAGAGCACCCACTATCCAGATACCACTTATTTTGAGTGATAGGATAGGTCTTTACCGGCAATGAAACAAATTAAAAGTTCTTAACCAAGGTAACCTTGGGTCCTTATTTCTTCTCAAATGAAGAACTGGATATAAATGAACATTCAAGTTGGCTCTTATAACCTAAGGGGTGAAATCTTCAAGGAGGAATTATCCATTGGTAAATGGGTTGATGTTCTGCCTATGTTGGTTAGGTTTATTGTTACAGTTTCTGTTGGAATTTAAGTTTCTGTAATTTTGATCTGGGATCGACAAATTTTGGTGAGTTCGTCAACCTGAGCTCGACGAATTGGAATGAGATCTACGATCTCTGCTCGAAGAATGAAAGTATTCATTCTCAGGGAACTAATGTCGCCTATCTCTGGTCGACAAACCATACTGGTTTCGTCGATCGTATATCGAAGAATTCTTATTATTATGGTTTGTGTTCAGTGTTCGTCATTCTGAGGTCGATGAACTGTTCACGTTTCATCGATCTAAGTTCGAAGAAAACTGCTGAATATTGTTATATCGATTATTTTTCTTGTTCTTAGATTTTTGTTTTAATTCCATTTGCTTTAGAACTTCATTAACTTTATTAACCTATTCTGTGTTCTTCTTGCCTTTATCTGAAATGAAATTTACAGGTTTTGATAGGTTGTTCTTCTGGATTAGAGGTGGTTCACTAGACGAGGCACCTAATCCTACCTTACTGTTATTAGTCCTAGCATTTAAGGTACTAGTTATATCTAGAAATTTCATGCTCCTGCCATTTAGAGATTCCTCTAGTTTCTTGGCCTTACTTAGTTCAATTTTTAGAAAAACTATTTGTTCATTAGATAAATTGTGTTCAATTGACAATTTAGCATTTTCAGCAAGATATTTATCTTGAGCAGTTTATTTCTCTCTAAGAAGTTTGATTTCTTTCTCAGAGCTTATTAAGTCTAAGCAAAGATTTTTAAATTCAGATTTAAATTCTTCTGATTCAAAATCATAAGAGCAATTACCTGGTCTTCAGCATACATTGATTCTTCATTATCTGAATCTTCAGCATCTGATTTGCTGCTGCAGACATCAATTGCCATTAGGCAAACTTCCTTTGCCTTTTCCTCTTCTTTATCATCACTGGAGCTGGAAGAGGATGACTCTTCTTCGTATCACTCCAGGTCTCTCCAACAATACTCTTTTCCTTCCTCTTGTGCTTGTAAAAGGAGGGTTTGTTGTGATGAGTTCTTATTGACTCTTTTTCTCTTCTCCTATCTTTATTCTGAGCTTCTGGACACTCAGAGATGTAGTGTCCTGGCTTCCTTCAACCAAAACAGACAATTTCTTTAGAAGATGTTTTGTCATACCTTGGTTTGTCAACTTGTCTAGATGAATTCATTATGAAGTCCTTCTTTGCAATTTTGAAAAATCTCTTGGAAAATAGTCTCATCAGTTCTTCATTGACTTGAGTCCCTTCAGAGTCCTTAGCGGCCTTGAAAGCAATGTTGTGCTACTTCCTGGGAGGTGTTGGAGTCTTTACTTCAGCTGCTGCATCTCTGGTCTTCATCAGTTGCTCATATGATTTGAGCTTTCCAAGGAGTGACTCAGTTGAGATTTCAGTCATGCTTCTGGCTTCTTTGATAGGCCAGATCCTTGAATACCATGTGCTGGGGAAGCATATAAGGATCTTTTCATTCACTTCAGTCAGAGTAATTTCCTTGTCTAAGGTCCTTAGCTTATTGATGATTGAGCTTAGCCTGTTGTACATGTCACTGACTGACTCAACTTCTTCCTTCTTGATGATCTCATACTAAGAGATGAGATTGGATCTTCTATCCTTTCTCTCATCAGCAGATCCAGCCACTATCTGGTTTAGGGAATCCTAGATGGCTTGCCTGAAGTGTACTCAGCCACTTTCTGAAAAAAGTCATCAGACATAGTCTCCGCTAAAAGGTCCATGGCTCTTGCATCTGTAATCTTGGCTTTCTTCTGAACATCTGCCCACTCAGGTGGTGGAAAATCATGAGTGTTTGAAGTAGAAGTTGAAGCAGTTGCTGCATGAGCATGGGATCCTCCACCAAAAGGTGGAAGAGTAAGTGATCCCCGTGGGTTGATAGTCATTATCCTCAATTGAGTCTGCAATTAGACACGGAAATGTGTAGTACAGGATATGCACGTTGTGTGAAGCCCATCTGGACAGGTTGGTCTGGATTGGTGATGTTACATATTATGCACCGGAGAAGACTCCGCATATAAACGTGTAGTTTGTGGAGTCAATGGGTTTTGCCTGTAAAGGGAAGTAGCAGGAAGTACTGGAATGAGGAATTCCAGGAAAATAACCTTGTACTGCTTATGCTGTAGCTACAGTGTAGCCAGTCCATTGTGGATTGTGTAGCTAGTCCTTGGTGGATAGTGTGGCTATTGTGAAGCCAGTCGTTGGCGGATATTATTGCCAGTGTGTTTTGCGAGCTCTGAAAAAGGTTTCTTGCCAAACAGGAAAGGTGAAATAGACCCGTGCCTTTAGATATAGCCTCAGGTATGCTGTACTCGGTGATGGCAAGGCGACTTGAGCAACGGGGTGGGGGTGGGGTGGTTGATCCATACCTACGTTATGTCGACTGTATAAGAGATCGTTATGCCATTGAACTTTTATCAGTGGCATAATGAGAGTGTTAGGCCTACGCGCCATTAAGACTAAATGCTCAATACCGTGTAAATGGTGGTGTTGACCTTGGTTCGCCGGTGCACTAAGAATGTGCCCTGAGTGCGCGGATCGTCGGGCCGTGTGGCTGATGGTTGTGATGGATTGATTGTGCGTGAGAGCATAAGATATGATATATTTGTCTATGCATTACTATGCCTGCAGGGAAGGAATGTGATGGGACCGCGAGCAGACTCTTATTTAGGTGGTTGGTTCGATGAGTCAATCGTCGCGGACTTGATAGAAAATCAAAGTTTCTAACGAAAGGAGGCAAGTGCACGTAACGCACGTAGTACTTGATATTCGGGAGAATATCGAGGTCGTATTGTTCTCGGGTCGGGTTGAATATTCCGACTCCTCCATGAGGACTATTATTTTACTGAAAGTAAGGTGGATTTTTGTTTGTCACTAAAACGAAAAGAAAAGAAGGCTGAAAATTACTTAGATTATTCGATGACGGGTTAACGCTCGACATCAAATCGGATTAAGGCTAAAATAATTCTTAATAATTATTGAACTTAATTTTAAAATTAATAAAAGGCAAATTGGTCGTGGAGGTTCCATAAACATGAGCGCACTTATCTCTAGTAATATTTCTCACCAGAACGCTAAGACTATTCGACCGAACGTTAGTCTGATGAAGGATTCCTCCTAACACCTACTTTACGCTAAGAACCCCGCTATTGGGTGGGGAACCCAATCCTATAGAACTACGCTTCCCCTCTCGCGAGGGTATGTACGCAATTCTATTTACCCAAGGGGGATCGGTCCATACGCACGGCCTCTTGGCAAGCAAGCATATGGATAATGGAAATAGAGCCCACACATCGATATGTGGTATTACGCGTCGTTAACTCTGGGTAAACTTGAAGTCCTAAAATTAAAGTGAAAATAAAGAAGTTTAATTATTTCAAATCATTTTATATGTCCCAATGCTCTTCGATGCCAAGGGATAAAGACGATTAGCCACTCATCAGTATGGGGACGGATTTATAATTTTGATGAGGCGCGAGTTCGAAACTAAACGCTAAAGGATTATAACAAGAAGACACAAAATAACAAACATTTAGAAAAAAGCAGGAAAGCTAACTAAAATAAGAACTCACACACACTTCAAAACAATAAATAAAATAGAGTAAAGAAGAGTCCTACTCAAATGATTAGGCGGGAAATGAAAACACGCCATTTAACTCTTAACGAGTAGGCGGAAATAAATGCATGTACAAGTTCTACTCAAATGAGTAGATGATAAATGAAAAGTCCTACTCGAATGAGCAGGCGGGAAATGAAAACATGCCTTTTAACTCTTAACAAGTAGGCAGAAATAAATGCGCACACGCACACACTCTACATGAATTGAAAGAAAGCAATAAGATTTATCTACTATACATACACACTCTGAAAGACTTGATTTAAAGAGCCTAAACACCTAGAGAGGGGGGGGGTTAATCAGTTCTAATTTTCTTTAATAAATTTTAGGCAATTAACTTGTTCTAACTTAGCACAGATAAAATAATTCACATCACAGCAATCACAACACAGTACAGTACACCAGATTTATAGTGGTTCCCAAAGTTATGGGTATATCCACTTTCCCCCTTCGCCTATCTAGTAGAGAACTGGATTCAGCCCAACTTCCTTCCACTAACTCAGATCCACAGATCTTACACCTCAGAACCTGATAGGTTCCTACAGCTCAGACTTATACAAGTCCTACCTTAGATTCTTCCCAAGAACCCTACCTCAGGCAACAACCCTACCTCAGCCTTTAACACCAGGCATATAACTAAGACTTTCACAAGTCCTACACCTCAGGCTCTCAGCCCTACCTCAGCCTATATAAACACAGGCTTACAACTCAGATCTAGGAAGTTTTTACAAGTAAAATGGAATATTTAGAAGTACAGAAATTTCACCCAGATAAAACTTCTCAATTTATTGTGAGCTTCTTGATCAGTTCTTGAACAAACTGTATACTTCAGATCCAACCTGACTTAGCTTTTCAAAGCTTCTTGATTGAAAAAAATGAGGTTGATCTGACTTGGAGTAGAAGTTGATCTTCTGATAGCTCCCTTCTTAGATTCAGAAATAGATCTGAATCTTTCTTGCAGACTATTCAGGTTCTGCCTTCTTAAGGGGCCCCCTTTATTGTTGTTGAATTCTCTCTCTGAGTCTATGTTGATTTGATCCCTCTTTTTGCTTCTGTAATTATTACTACTCATTTGGATGTCAATGATCAGTCCATTATATAGAGTTTCTCAATGATTACTGGCTGATCCGATTAGCAACAACCATCTGATAGTTCTGACAAAGGTGTCAGACTTGTTGTTTATGACAGCTATCAAGTCTTCAGTCGACAACTGAGTCTGAAATTACTTTATAACTCAGCATGAAACACTCAGCAAATAACTTTATATGTGTCTACACAAATAGACTAAGTGTCGACACAAGCCTTGATGATGTCGAAACAACACTTAATGTGTTGACACAGTCATTCTTCTGCTTCTCGACACAACTTCTGTTTGTATGTATCGACACAAGTCTTGTGTGTCGACACAACTGCTTCTGGTCTCGACGTAACTGATGCTGATAGATGGCGTTGAGTGTATGTCCAGACATCATTGAGTGTGTATCGACACAAGTCCTGTGTGTCGACACAACTGCTTCTGGTCTTGACATAGCTGATGCAGACAAATGGCGTTGAGTGTATGTCAGGATATCATTGAGTGTATGTCCAGATGTCGTTGAGAGTGTGTCGACACAAGTCATGTGTGTCGACACAAGCCTTTCAGACTCAGTAAAGCTGTTGTTGAAAGATGGCGCTGAGTGTGTGTCGACACAAGTCCTGTGTGTTGACACAAACCTTCTTTAGGTGTCAACACAATTCTTAGGTATCGACACATGCCTTTCTTCTGGTGTCGACATAAATCCTGGGTGTTGACACAGCTTCTACTTCAGGTGTCGACACAATTCCTGCCTCAGGTGTCGACATAATTCTAGGTGTCGACACAGCTTCTTCTTCAGGTGTCGACACAATGCCTGGGTGTCGACACAGTCCTTACTTCTAGTATCGACACAACTTCTGGGTGTTGACACAATTATTCACAAGTGTCGACTATTGTACTTAGCAAATTTTCTTGCAAACCTTACACCTGCATAATGAAACTCAAACATCCATCAAATACAAATTGATTTATATCAATGAGTAAGATGAGGCTTCTCCAAATCTGGTACATATTTTTCAGTGTACCCAACAATCTCTCCCTATTTGGAGAAGTCATAACCCTTAGTCAAAGATATACATCACTCATAATAAAACACAGAAAAAATAGATGTACATACATTTCACTGTAGGATAACAACTAACATCAATACTGAAATTGATTTCATTCATTAATCAAAAAATTCTAGGTTTACATGTTTTCTATAGAACAACAAAAAACAAAAGATTACATTGTTCTAGACATTAGCCTATTTATCCTAAGATAGACTAGGCTCCTTAATTACAATTCCCTTCCCATATCTGATCTTAGCCAGAATAGTAGGTTTAATATCATCACCTGGTTTCTTTCCTTTCAGATCCTTCTTCTTTAGTTCTTCATCCTTTATCCATTTCCTTTTAAAATAGTGAAAAGGCTTAGGGAAGTACTTGCTAGGCTCCAGAGTATTAGCAGGTAACTTCCCAGCTTTTACACTCCTCCTGTACTGTTGAATGGCTTCTTGCCTGGCTTCATACTTGTTCTATTCTTGCTCAGAATACCATTTACCCCTATCATGGGTCTTGTCCTTCACAGCTTTCCAGGAAGTCAAAATAATATTCCTGGAAGTAGGGCTTTATTACTCAAAATAAGGCTTTAATTCAGCCTGTTCTCTAAACCTTTTCTTGGACAGCTGTGCTTCCTTTTGAGCTTCCTTGGAAGCCTCTGACATTTATACATTTTCAATGATAATATTCTGTGCCTCCTGTGGAGGGCTATACATTGTCTGAACTTCTTGTTGGACTATTTCAAAGTCAGTTGGAGGGTAAATGGCCTGTGCAACCTCTGGCTGATCTCCTTCAATGTAGGCAGGTTGCACTCCAAACTCAACAGTATTATCATCCTGTAACGACCCTAGCCTATCCAACGTGGCAGTGCCACGGCTCCGCTCTAGGCGTCGCTACCGGGCTGCAGCCCAAGCACCCCAACCCCTCTCCCTCCACAGGTGGGTTGTTGGTGGCCACAGCCTCCCTTTGATGAGCGAACTCGATAGTTAAGTTGGGCCGTACGGGGACTTCCCAGGAGGTCACCCATCCCAGTACTACTCTCGCCCAAGCACGCTTATCTATGGAGTTCTTTCAACCTTCATCACCAACTGAGCTGCAGCTCAATTGGTGATGAAGGTTGAAAGAACTCCATAGTTAAGCGTGCTTGGGCGAGAGTAGTACTGGGATGGGTGACCTCCTGGGAAGTGCCCGTACGGCCCAACTTAACTATCGAGTTCGCTCATCAAAGGGAGGCTGTGGCCACCAACAACCCGCCTGTGGAGGGAGAGGGGTTGGGGTGCTTGGGCTGCAGCCCGGTAGCGACGCCTAGAGCGGAGCCGTGGCACTGCCACGTTGGATCGGCTAGGGTCGTTACAATAAAAAGTGCAGACTCAAAGTTGGAATTGAGGTGCAGGTTGCTTAACACGGCCTGGGACACGGGCGTGTCCCAGGGCGTGTCGGGGTACACGGCCTGGGACACGGGCGTGTCCCAGGGCGTGTTCAGGTTAGTCGACGATCGGAGGTCGACGATAGTCGAGCCTGGGACACGGCCTTCGACACGGGCGTGTCCCAGGGCGTGTCCCTCAATAAAATGCCGTATCGAGTCAGAAATGTACACGGCCTGGAACCAAGGCTTGAACACGGCCATGTCAATTTTGACACGGGCGTGTCAGAGGGCGTGTGCCTACCCGTGTACTGCTCTGACTGGATTTAACGCTCGTTGAGTACCGTGTAACAGGTATGACACGGGCATGTTATATGACCGACACGGGCGTGTCAGGTTCGACACGGGCGTGTCGATGCCCGTGTTCTGGTATTTTTTTAGGCGGTGCGAGTGCTGCGTGTGCCGCTTAAGGGTACACGGCCTGTGACACGGGCGTGTCACAGGCCGTGTCGGCCAAAAAGTTCAATATTTTGGGGCAGATCTTGGCCGTTCATTTTCCTTAAAGAAGATCCTGTGGCTGGGGATCATTCCTGGGCTGATAAGTCCGGGAAAGGAGGAGAAGAAGGCTCATTTCTTAAGTTCTACTCTCTTTCTAACTTTTAAGAGAGAGGTGAGAGCAAGGTGAGGAAGAAGAAGTGGAGTCCGGCTGCCGGTGAAACTGCGGTGGTCCAAATCGCGAGCCGAGTTCGGATTTGCGAAGGCAACGCTGCTGCGAAGGCTTTCATCCGTCTCAAATTTCTCTCCATGGCTCCGAAGCGAACTCCTAGGGTAACGATTTCCTGCTTGGACATGTGAAGTTCTTAATTCCTGCATTGCATAGGGAAAACCCTTCCCCGCGAGTGTGCGGTGGGTTGTGGCGTCCCTTGGGGTAGATATGTGAAGTCCCCCTTGTTTGAGTCCGGAATTGGAGTACGGATCTAGGCATGCTGTGTGAAGCCCATCTGGACATGTCTGGATTGGTGATGCTTGTTTGCATATCGGAGAAGACTCCGTGATTCTTGCTTGTAGGCATGATGGATAAAGTACTGGAGGAAGTCCAGGAAATATTGAGAGTTGGACTCTCTTGTAGCCGTGAGTTGCTACTTTGTATGAGGTTGAGCCTTGGGGCTGCAACTAGGAAACGTGGAACGGGCAAGGTGAAGCTGTACCCGCGTCAGTCCAGGCGTGATTCTGACGATGTGAGCAATGGGAAAGGTGAATCTGTACCCGCGTTATGGTTGTCTAACCTTGGGTGCTTAAGGCCCTGTTAGGATCACATAGCGAGAGTCGACGGCCTGTGAGCCGATCAGACTAGAATGCTCATATTGAACCGTTATGTCTGGGACCTCTGAACGGTGGTGTGGCCGTGGAAATACGGAACACGGATAATGTGCCCTGAGTGCACGGAGCGTCGGGCCATCGTGCCGGCGTTTGTGATATGTGACTGTGTGGGCGTGCACGTCTTGCTTGAATTGCTATATATCATATTAGAAGATTGCTATGCAGGGATGGAATTCCGCTGCCCCGTGCCAGGGGCAGGGTCGTTATAATTGGTCAGCTGAATGCTGACCGTTGCCCTGTTTGCCACCGCTTGGTGGATTGGTTATTACAGGTACTGGAGGTGCTGGTCCGAGCGGGACTTAGCGGGCTGAAGCCCAAAGATGCGCTGCTGCCCTTGAAGGCATTGTTTTGTTTCTTTTGGTCATGTGTGGCCGGCCTGCGTGCCGATGTTTGTAATCCACACTCTTGTTAAGAGAAACTGTTGTAAGGCCTTAAGGCCAAACTCTTGTGATGTTTATATATATTCCTAAGTTTTAGTGGACAATGTTGTTTATCTTGAGTTCAATAGTTCAACCGTGAAGCTTTTGCTAGAATGCTCTGTGTTAGGATGCGTGGTTATGATATTATTTCGTAGCGTCTCCGCCTGTTTGTAGAATATGGTGTGGGGCCCCGGCCGGACCCTCTATTATATTCTTCTTGACGGGTAGAGGTGTTACAATTTGGTATCAGCTTGTTGGTCGATCTCTTCCGAATTCGTGGTCGAATTCTTTTGAGAGGTGGCGAGCACGTGTCAGTGCCGTCGTTATAACACTTAATTTGAACTCAAGATTGTCCACTTAGGAATGCAAATACACTTGTTTGTTGAACTTGTGTATTCTTTTTGTATGGTTGCCGTTTTCATTAGTAGTTAACCTGTGTATTTTACACATATAGGTGACCAGAAGTGTTGCGGGTCAATCCGAACCACAACGTTCTGTTGAAAGTGCGGCACCAGCCGAGGTGCCCACAACTCCTCCATCCGCTGAAACAGTCCGTCTCATCACGGAAACGGTGCTTGCGGTGATGAATGCTCAGCAGGCGGGGCAGGCACGTCCTGTAGTGGTGCCAACGCAAGCTGGGGTACGGCAAGAATCGGTAGAAGCCGAAGTTGATCCGCGGGTAGCATATCAACAATGGAAGCAATTCTTGAGCTTCAACCCTCCGCAGTTTCATGGGACGGGTACACCGGCCCAAGCAGAGGATTGGCTTGCAAGAGTCAAGAGGATTATGAGAGCTATCAAGGTTGAGGAGGAACAGAAAGTTATGTTAGCCACTTTCCTACTGGAAGGAGAGGCGCGATTGTGGTGGGATGAGATTGAAATGCATCACTTGGCTGGCAGGCAATTGGCAGAGGTTACAATGGATGAATTTTCTCGATTGTTCTTAGCACAACATCTGCCGATGCAGCAAAGGATATCGATGGAAATGGAATTTCAAAGGTTAGCACAGGGAGATCGAAGTGTGGATGACTACCTGCATGAGTTCACCCGGTTGGGAAGATATGCGGGCACGATCTTCGCCGAAGAAGAGCGTAAGACTAGTCGGTTTTATGCGGGACTGTGAGATGAGCTGCGGTATTTGCTCTCGAGTTCTGTGAGTTAGGGACTCCAAGCTTTAGTCTGTACGGCTCGTTCTTTGGAGACGGACATGAAACGGGGGCAAGCAAAGGGAAACTTGGTTGTTGTGAAGCCAGAGTTCAAGCCGCCGCGTCCGAACAAGTTTGGCTATCGAAAGAGATGGAACAAGAAGTCTACGTCTTCTGGACAAGCTCCTTCTGCGACTGTGATGGATACATCTGGGTATGGATCTCGTGCTTGTTTTACGTGCGGGAAGGTTGGACACTTCACACGTGAATGTCAATTTGGTCCTCCAAAGGGTGACAAAAAGACGGGAGCGTCTTATGCGGAGAAGGGGAAGGCTGTGGTGGAGTCTTCTGCCTCGCACGCGCAGCCCAGGGTCTTCAACCTTGGACAACAGGAGGCCATTAATCAGGTGGATGTCGTCACATGTGCGCGTAGATTTTAATGTTCTTGTTGTTATGATGTGTTGTGCTTGCTTTAATTGTAATGTTATAGGGTTTGTCCTTATACTAGAGTATCTGGCGCGAGCACTGTTCGACACAGGTGCTTCATATTCGTTTCTGTCTGAGGACTTTGTCTTTCGTGTTGGGGTGCCGATACGGACCACGACAGACAGTGTAAAGGTGTTGTTGCCTAACGGATGTTTGATGTGCGCGGATCGATCTTGCGGGCTTGAGGTCAAGATAGGAAGTCGGGAGTTCAAGGTGGAAACATTAGTATTGCCGATGAAGGAGTTTGATATAATCTTTGGTATGGACTGGCTTTCAGAGCAGCGTGCCTGTATAGATTGCACTTCAAAAGAGGTCACACTTGGGCAAAATACCGAACAAGAGACCAAGTTCATTGGTATGCAAGGGATGAGTGGGATGTTGTTATCCGCTCTCCAAGTTGTTAAGGCAGTTCGGAAGGGTGCGGAGTTGTTCTTCACACTCATAGAGGCGGTGGCGCCGAAGGCCAGTGTGAGTGAAGTGCCGATTGTGTCGGAATATGTGGATGTGTTTCCAAAGGACCTTCCGGGGTTACCTCCCCAAAGGGAAATCGACTTCACTATCGAGCTGGTGCCGGGTGCAAAACCCGTGGCCCGTTCGCCGTATCGGGTAGCGCCAAAAGAAATGGCCGAACTGAAAGTTCAGTTGCAAGAGTTGTTGGAGCAGGGATATATACGCCCAAGTATGTCACCTTGGAGCGCGCCTGTTCTTTTTGTGAAAAAGAAAGACGGTGGTTTGCGACTATGTATTGATTATCGCGAACTGAACATGCTGACAGAGAAAAACAAGTATCCAATTCCACGGATCGATGACTTGTTCGATCAGCTAGCAGGCTCAACCGTCTATTCGAAGTTGGATTTGAAGTTCGGGTATTACCAGTTGCGGATTAGGGAAGGTGACATTCCCAAGACAGCGTTTGGCACACGCTATGGTCATTATGAGTTCACAGTGATGTCGTTCGGCTTATGTAATGCGCCTTCGGTATTCATGGATCTCATGCATCGAACGTTCCGCGAATACCTAGATCTATTTGTGATTGTGTTTATTGATGATATCCTTGTATATTCACAATCGGAGGAAGATCATGCAAACCACTTGCGATTAGTATTGCATACCTTGCGAAGGAATAAGCTGTATGCCAAGTTCTCTAAGTGTGAGTTCTGGCTCTCGTCAGTGGCTTTTCTAGGCCATGTGGTAAGTGGAGAAGGCATAGCGGTGGATCCAGCTAAGATAAGTGCCATTCGTGATTGGCCAGTGTTGTCTTCGGTGGCTGAAGTCAGGAGTTTCCTTGGACTGACGGGATACTATAGACAGTTCGTGGAGAACTTCTCCCGGATTGCTTTGCCTCTGACTACGTTGACGAGAAAGGACCAGAAGTTCGTTTGGACGCCGGAGTGCGCACGAGCTTTTGATGAGCTGAAGAATCGTTTGACCACGGCGCCCGTTTTGACGTCGCCATGTGGTACAGATGGATTTGAAATATACAGCGATGCGTCAGGAAGCGGCTTAGGCTGCGTTCTCCTGCAGTTTGGCAAGGTGATCTCTTATGGTTCACGTCAATTGAAAGTGCATGAGCGTAATTACCCCGTCCATGATTTGGAGTTGGCGGCGGTGATCTTTGCGCTAAAGTTGTGGCGGCATTATCTTTATGGCGTGAAAGTGAATATTTATACAGATCATAAAAGCTTAAAGTATCTGCTTGATCAAAAAGAATTGAATATGCGACAAAGGAGGTGGATGGAATTCCTTGGGGATTATACCTTCGACATTCACTATGTTCCCGGAAAGGGAAATGTGGTCGCTGATGCCTTGAGTCGTTGGACTCCGGTACGGGCAAATTGGTTGCGGATACATGATGAGCGGTTAATCCAGGAGTTGGAAGCTTTGGAGATATCTTGTGTGGAAAGAGATTCGTCAACTGTTGCATGCGTGAACTGGTTGGAGGTTCAATATGACCTTGCTGATAGGGTTCGGCGGGCAACGGAGTTGGATGAAAGTCTCCAACGCTATGCAAAGGAGGGGTCTGATGATCAATTCTCCTGGGATGACGGGTTGTTACGAAAGGATGGCCGATTGTGCGTCCCTAGTACGGGTAAATTGCGAGAAGAATTGCTATATGAAGCACACTTTACAAAGTATTCAATTCACCCTGGGAGCACAAAAATGTACAAGGACATGAAGAAACTGTTCTGGTGGCCTGGTTTAAAGAAGGACATAGCCGAGTATGTGGCTAAATGTCGCACTTGTGCTTTGGTAAAGACAGAATGTCAACGGCCGAGTGGTTTCCTGAAGTCGTTGCCGGTTCCACAATGGAAGTTTGAGGATATTTCTATGGATTTCGTGCACGGATTGCCGAGATCTCAGCGTGGCCATGACTCAATCTGGGTGATTGTAGACCGGTTGACAAAGGTGGCTCACTTTATCCCGAACAAGCGGGACGATTCAGTGGAAACGTTGGCAAAGCTCTATGTGGAGCAGATTGTTCGATTGCATGGTGTTCCCCGGAGCATCGAAAGTGACCGAGATGGGCACTTTACTTCGAAAGATTGGAGATTAGTTCATCAGATGTTGGGCACGAAGTTAGCATTCAGTACGGCCTTTCACCCGCAAACGGATGGCCAAACTGAACGAACCAACAGAACGATGGAGGATATGCTCCGTATGTGCGCCCTGGACTTCGGTAAGAATTGGGAAGAGCATCTTGTTATGGTGGAGTTTGCCTATAATAATAGCCATCAAGCGAGTATAGGCATGGCCCCGTTTGAAGCGCTGTATGGTCGGAAGTGTCGTACACCGCTAGCTTGGGCAGAAACTGGCGAGACTAAAATTTTAGGCAAAAAGGAAGTCGAGGATGCTACCTCAACAATACGCTCTATTCGAGAGAGGCTCTTAATATCCCAGGATCGGCAAGCCAAATATTACAATGCTAAGCATCGGAACGTGGAGTTCGCGGTGGGTGACTGGGTCTATTTAAAGATTAAGCCCTTCAAAGGCGTATCTCGGAGTCGGCGGTTGAAAAAGCTAAGTCCGCGATACCTTGGTCCGTTTGAAGTGATGGAGCGAGTAGGGGAAGCCGCCTATCGGCTAGCTCTTTCATCGGAATTGAGTGGATTGCATGATGTGTTTCACATCTCGGTGCTACGGAAAGCAATCAAGGATCCAGCTCAAGTAGTTAGCAACGATCGAGTGCCGGTTGAGTATGGGCTAACAACAAAGGTGAAGCCTATACGGATCGAGGATCGAGCCGAGAAACAGTTGCGGAACAAGGTGATCGGGATGGTCAAAGTCCGATGGGACAATTGTAGCCGTGAAGAGCTAACATGGGAGCGCGAGCGGACCATGCAAGCCGAGTTTCCCGAGTTATTTTCGTAACTTGTTTGCTCGTTATATATGTAATAGAAACATATAACTATTTTGTTATTTTTCTCCCTATTGTCTGCAAATTTCGGGACGAAATTTTATTAAGGGGGGGGGAGGGTTGTAACACCCCAAAAAGTCTCAAAGTTAGAATTGAGGTGCAGGTTGCTTAACACGGCCTGGGACACGGGCGTGTCCCAGGGCGTGTCGGGGTACACGGCCTGGGATACGGGCGTGTCCCAGGTCGTGTTCAGGTTAGTCGACGATCGGAGGTCGACGATCGGAGGTCGACGATAGTCGAGCCTGGGACACGGCCTTCGACACGGGCGTGTCCCAGGGCGTGTCACTCAATAAAATGCCGTATCGAGTCAGAAATGTACACGGCCTGGAACCAAGGCTTGAACACGGCCGTGTCAATTTTGACACGGGCGTGTCAGAGGGCGTGTGCCTACCCGTGTACTGCTCTGACTGGATTTAACGCTCGTTGAGTACCGTGTAACAGGTGTGACACGGGCGTGTCACATGACCGACACGGGCGTGTCAGGTTCGACACGGGCGTGTCGATGCCCGTGTTCTGGTATTTTTTAGTCGGTGCGAGTGCCGCGTGTGCCGCTTAAGGGTACACGGCCTGTGACACGGGCGTGTCACAGGCCATGTCGGCCAAAAAGTTCAATATTTTGGGGCAGATCTTGGCCGTTCATTTTCCTTAAAGAAGATCCTGTGACTGGGGATCATTCCTGGGCTGATAAGGCCGGGAAAGGAGGAGAAGAAGGCTCATTTCTTAAGTTCTACTCTCTTTCTAACTTTTAAGAGAGAGGTGAGAGCAAGGTGAGGAAGAAGAAGTGGAGTCCGGCTGCCGGTGGAACTGCGGTGGTCCAAATCGCGAGCCGAGTTCGGATTTGTGAAGGCAACGCTGCTGCGAAGGCTTTCATCCGTCTCAAATTTCTCTCCATGGCTCCGAAGCGAACTCCTAGGGTAACGATTTCCTGCTTGGACATGTGAAGTCCTTAATTCCTGCATTGCATAGGGAAAACCCTTCCCCGCGAGTGTGCGGTGGGTTGTGGCGTCCCTTGGGGTAGATATGTGAAGTCCCCCTTGTTAGAGTCCGGAATTGGAGTACGAATCTAGGCATGTTGTGTGAAGCCCATCTGGACATGGTCTGGATTGGTGATGATTGTTTGCATATCGGAGAAGACTCCGTGATTCTTGCTTGTAGGCATGATGGATAAAGTACTGGAGGAAGTCCAGGAAATATTGAGAGTTGGACTCTCTTGTAGCCGTGAGTTGCTACTTTGTATGAGGTTGATCCGTGGGGCTGCAACTAGGAAACGTGGAACGGGCAAGGTGAAGCTGTACCTGCGTCAATCCAGGCGTGAGTCTGACGATGTGAGCAACGGGAAAGGTGGATCTGTACCCGCGTTATGGTTGTCTAACCTTGGGTGCTTAAGGCCCTGTTAGGATCACATAGCGAGAGTCGACGGCATGTGAGCCGATCAGACTAGAATGCTCATATTGAACCGTTATGTCTGGGACCTCTGAACGGTGGTGTGGTCGTGGAAATACGGAACACGGATAATGTGCCCTGAGTGCATGGAGCGTCGGGCCGTCGTGCCGGCGTTTGTGATATGTGACTGTGCGGGCGTGCACATCTTGCTTGAATTGCTATATATCATATTGGAAGATTGCTATGCAGGGATGGAATTCCGCTGCCCCGTGCCAGGGGCAGGGTCGTTATAATTGGTCAGCTGAATGCTGACCGTTGCCCTGTTTGCCACCGCGTGGTGGATTGGTTATTACAGGTACTGGAGGTGCTGGTCCGAGCAGGACTTAGCGGGCTGAAGCCCAAAGCTGCGCTGCTGCCCTCGAAGGCATTGTTTTGTTTCTTTTGGTCATGTGTGGCCGGCCTGCGTGCTGATGTTTGTAATCCACACTCTTGTTAAGAGAAACTATTGTAAGGCCTTAAGGCCAAACTCTTGTGATGTTTATATATATTCCTAAGTTTTAGTGGACAATGTTGTTTATCTTGAGTTCAATTGTTCAACCGTGAAGCTTCCACTAGAATGCTCTGTGTTAGGATGCATGGTTATGATATTATTTCGTAGCGTCTCCGCCTGTTTGTAAAATATGGTGTGGGGCCCTGTCCGGACCCTCTATTATATTCTTCTTGACGGGTAGAGGTGTTACACATCCTCACATAGGGGTGGAAATACAAGTGTAGATCTGATTGTATTACATACCCATTTTGCATGATCAGAGCTGGCTTTTACTAATATTCTCTCCCTCTTTATGACTTCTCTTGCTATATGATCTCTCAGATCAATCTTTTGAAACCTTATTTGATCAGCCCGATATTATGTACTTTCTTTATAGTAGGCTTTGAACTTAGTAAGGGTATCAGAAATAGTCTTTTGAGAAGCTTCAATGGCTGTTTGGACACCATCTAGATCTGTCTATATCTGCTTGGATACCTCAGTTTTCAAATCAGTAGAAATATTTCTAAGTTTGTTGAGAATTTCTTCATACGAGTCCTTGAGGTTTTCATTTGATCTGAACTGATTTTCTAAGATATATCCTTGTTTAACTGCAATGTCCTCAACTTCAATTTTTATTAACTATTGTTGCTCAGCCAAATATACTACAGCTTTACCTCCCTTATGGAAGCAATCTGTCATCTCTTTCTTATACAAATTGACTTCAAATCTAATGGACTTGATGTCCCGTGCTAGCTGGATGTGCATATCCTTGTGTGTCTCATCCACATATTTTTCTAAGGACTTCCTTTGTTCATCCAATTTGACTTACAGTTGGACCAGTAATGAACTGAAGTCCATGCTTGGAGTAGGTGGTGGTGTAATTATTTGCAAGGCTTTCTTTTAGCCTGAGTTCCTTTTCCTAATTGCAACTATCTTCCTCTTCATAGCCATAGAGGCTTCCTCATCATCAAAAGATTGTGATGAGCTTTCTATATCAATTGTGTCCTTATTAGAAGAAGAATTCAAAAGCTCCTCCCCCTCCGTTCTTGTCAGTTCCTTTTCTTCTATTTGCTGCTCCCCCTCAGTCCTTGCTTCAGGTAAATCAGGAAATAGATCTTCCATAGTTACCTCCTACTGCATCTGAATAGGAGGAACAAGATTAGTTTGGGAAACAAAAGGTTCTCCCTGGACATCCAGATTTTTGTCCAGGGCCCTCTCTATAAAGGAGATACTCACTTGCTCATCTTGAGCTGTATCTTTCATCTGCACATCTTGTGCTTCCTTCTCAGTAATTTCCAGTGCTTCTTTGTTTATGTCTGATACAATGTCCATCACTATATCAGCAGCATACTCACTCTCTAGAGTAGCTTCAGCAATGCCTCCCCCTTGGGTAGGTAGATCAGATAGTTCAGTGTCTTGTACTGCTGGATCAGGGTGTGCTCCCCCTAGAGTGGAGTCTATCTGTTGCTTTGGGTACTCAATGCTCTCTAGTTGATCTTGAGCTTATTTTTGTTGTAGATCTTCATCTGAACTGAAGACTAGCTCCTCTTCAGAATCACTGGAGGATTCTTCTTGCTGAACAATTTCTTTCTTTTTTTATCCTTCTTGACCTGTTTCTTTGGAGTAGAAACCTCTTTGGTCAGTACTTTATCCCATCTGGATAGAATCCTTACATCCATCCTCCTCATATGGTTGATATTGGATCATGGCAGTATGTTCATAACCTTTGGTATTGTTGAAGATAGATATAAGCTTAGTATCCTTCTCAGATTTGGCTTCTTAATTCCTTCTAGAATCTTGTCAAACACCACTGATGACCAGTCTGTTTTTACAGTGAATATGACTCTGGTCATTAGGTTGAACATGTAGGCAGATATTTTGTCATGTCCACCAGTCTTGTACAGAATTATCTTGCCTATGATTTCAGAAAGAAACTTACCTTGGGAATTCATCCCCTTTCTAGTAATAGATGATTCAACTTTGGTATAAGGGTTCAGCCCGCACCAACTTAGTGCATCTTTTGTCATGGATGGAACTATTTCATCATCATCCTTAATCTTGGGAAGTTGGAGCGATTTACTGATAGTCTTAAGTATGAGTTTTACTCTTGAATCCTGTACCGTGGCTTTGATCTTCTTTCCCTCAGTATGCACAGTTGCTGATGAGTATAATTCCAGTACTTCCTTTTTCCAAATTCTTGTTATTTCTGAGACCAAGAACTCCAAGCCATTTTTAGAAATTAGGGTAATTACACTCTGGATTTCTTGAGAAGCTGTCGAGAATCTCCCACGAACCAGCTCATAACCTTCATTCAACTTGTCATCCTGGTGGGGCGCCATTGACGAGAGAGAGAGAGAGAGAGAGAGAGAGAGAATGAAGATAGAGAAGTGAATATCTATGTCGACATAAGGTCTTGAGTCGAGAAACTGAAGGCATAGTCGACCAGATTTTGTCTCCCCCTATTTATAGTCTACAGGTAAAGGGTAGGTGAAAAGACATGCCTAACTTAGTCATAATACTAGACAACATAGTTGTACATATGTCGACATAAAAGACTTAGGGCTCAACAAAACCTATTTTTAGTCGACACGTCTATGTGTCGACATACTTGTGTCAGTGTCGACACGGGCTAGTCAAGTCTCGGCAGAGTGTGTCGACACCAATTCTTGTGTCGACACAATTTCTGTTTATGTTTTGACACAACATACTGAGAGTGTCAACATAATTTGCTTGTGTCGACACAAACTTTCTTACTTAACCAAATTTCCTGAGAAATTTTGTACTTACATATTCTACTTTGGAAAGCTTGTGCTGACCTATTCTAAGTTCAACATACCTAATTCAATTTTAAAATAATTGAATTTATTTTCATCCAGAGGTTTTGTAAAAATATCAGTAATTTGATTATTTGTGTTCACAAATTCTAGACTAATATCTTCCTTCTCCACATGTTCTCTGATGAAATGAAATTTAATTTCGATATGCTTAGTTCTACTGTGTAAAACAGGGTTTTTAACAATAGAAATAACACTAGTAGAATCACAGAATAGTGGAATTCTACATACCTTGATGTCATAGTCTTCAAGTTGATGCTTTATCCACATCAACTATTCACAGCAGCTGCCTGTAGCAATATATTCTTACTCAGCAGTTAAGATAGCTACACTTGTTTGCTTCTTGCTGCTCCATGACACCAGCCTTCCACCTAGGAATTGACAAGTTCCTTTGGTACTCTTCCTATCTTCTATGCACCCTGCAAAGTCTGTATCTAAAAAGCCTATCAATAAGAAATATCTATTCTTAGGGTACCAAAGAACAAGATTAGGTGTGCCCTTAAGATATCTCAAAATCCTCTTGATAGCAGTGTAATGAGATTCCTTTGGGCATGCTTAGTACCTATCACAGACACATGTTGCATACATGATGTCAGGTCTACTAGCAGTCAAGTAGAGTAGAGAGCCAATTATTACTCTATACAAAGTCTCATCAACAGGTTTCCCTGCCTCATCTTTTCCTATAGGCATACTTGTTCCCATTGGAGTTTTCATGGTGGAGGCTGAGTGCATACCATATTTATTAATTAACTCCTTGGTGAACTTAGACTGAAATATGGACAATCCATCATGAGTATGTCTAACTTGAAGTCCCAAGAATAACTTCAACTCACCAATACTGCTCATTTCAAACTTCCCTTGCATAAGTTTGGCAAACTTTCTACAAAGGTTGTTTTCAGTAGATCCAAAGATAATGTCATCAACATATATCTGGACTAGGATGATCTTGCCTTTAGATTCCCTAAAGAATAGAGTTTTGTCTATCTTTCCTCTAGAGAATTTATTCTCAATAAGAAAAGCCGACTAGGTTTCATACCAATCCCTAGGGGCTTGTTTCAAACCATATAGAGCTTTCCTAAGCCAATATACATAGTTAGGATATAGAGAGTCTACAAAACCCGAGGGTTGATCAACATAGACTTCCTCTTTTAAGTCACCATTCAGAAATGCTGACTTTACATCCATCTAATATACCTTGAAACCTTGATAGGCAGCATATGCCAAGAACAACTTTATAGCTTCCATCCTTGCCACTAGGGAAAAAGGTTTGATCAAAGTCAATCCCTTCTTCTTGCCTGTAGCCTTTTGCTACCAGTCTGACCTTATTCTTGATTATGGTGCCATTCTCATCAAGTTTATTTAAATATATCCACTTGGTTCCTATCACATTGTGATCTTTTAGTTCAGGAACCAGTTCCCAGACTTTACATCTTTTCAATTGATTCAGCTCTTCTTGCATAACATCAATCAAGTTTGTGTCTAGCATGGCCTCTTCAATCTTCTTTGGTTCTATCTGTGATAAGAAACTTGAACATAAAACTGTATTCATGTTCTTGTTCCTGGTTTGTACACCTTGACTTGCATCACCAATGATTTGATGAGTTGATGATCCTTCAGGTGTCTTCTTGCTGGAGGAAATCTGCAAACCTCTTGGCCTTCTTTATTTTCCTCAACCTGATGCTCCTCATTGTCTTCTTCATCCAGTGAGTTTTGTTCTCCCCCTGGACAACATGCAACCTTTTCTTCATCCAGCATAGCAGGTGCTTCTTCATTGATAGTCAGCTTGTCCAGCCTATCCTTTAAACCTGTAGAACTAACCGGAGAGCTAGATAATTCAATGTTAATCAACTTAGACTCATCAAATACTACATGGACAGATTCTTCTACAACATGTGTAATCAAGTTTTAGATCATGCATGCCCTATAATTATTTTTATACCCAACAAATATCCGTTATAGGGATTTGGCAGCAAACCTAGTTTCGTAGTGCTTTCCATTAACTAGGACATAACACTTACTACCAAAGATTATGAAGTAGGAAATGTTTGGTTTTCTACCTTTCAAAATCTGATAGGGAATCATCTTTTGTTTCTTATTGATGGAGGCTCTATTGAGTACATGACATGCAGTATTTACTGTCTCAACCCAGCAGTACTGAAGGAGAGTAGTGCCACTAAGTAGTGTTCTACTTGCCTCAATGAGAGTCCTATTCTTTCTTTCAACAACTTAATTTTGCTGGGGTGTTCTAGGTGAGGAGGACTCCTGATGAATCCCAAGTTCTTCACAGAACTTTGTCATACATTCATACTGAAATTCAGTTCCATGGTCACATCTGATTTTGACCACTGAATTGTTAAATTCATTCTGAATTTGTCTAACAATGGTCTGGAAAATAGTTGGGGTTTCAGATTTGTTCCTCAAGAAGAAAACCCATATGAATCTCGAATAGTCATCCTCAATAACCAATGTGTGTACTTTCCTACGAAGAATATGAATTGGCATAGGACCAAACAAATCCATATGCAAGAGATATAAACAACTCATATAATCTTTGGTATCAAGTACATGGAAAGAGGACTTAGTTTGTTTGCCCTTTTGGCAAACTGAACACACACCCTCTTTAATGCACTTGACTTGATGACCATTCCTCACTAATTCCATACTAAATAGCTGTCCTATTGACTTATAGCTTAGATGAGCTAGCCTCTTGTTCCATTTGACACACTGTGATGCTTTATCACTTGCAACTAGACAAATGGGTGAGTTGTTAAACTCACAATCAAGGTTAAGACAATATACATTCCCTTTCCTAGAGCCAGTCAGAATGATATCTTGATCACTTGACCTCCTTATTCGGCACTCCACTTTGAGGAAAGAGATGTCATAACCTAGATCACTAAGTTGACTTAAGCTAATCAGGTTATGTTTCAGACCCTTTACATAAGCCACTTGAGTGATTGTAATAGAATTATTAGAAATGTTACCAAATCCTTTGATGATTCCTTTTTCAGATCCACCAAATATTACTTTGGGTCCATTCTCTGTGGGTGCATAGTCCCTCAACATTCTTCTTGTTCCAGTCATGTGCCTGGAACATCCACTATTCAAGTACCATATAGGGGTATGGCCACTTGGATTCACCTGCATCAAAGAAAGATTTACCTATCCTCACAACCCAAATTATTATTGGGTCCTAGGTTCTTATTAGTTTGAAATCTATCATGCTTACCTTCAGCTTTTCTGACAGGTAAGTTGTTCTTATTTTTAACACTTGTGTTGAACCAACAATCTATGGCAAAGTGGCCCACCTTGCCACAACACCAATACTCAAATCTATTGTACTTTCTCTTAGGTACAGGCTTCTCAACATTGTTACAAGCAATCCTTTTAAGTGTTGGTGCTAGAGCAGCATAACCCAAAGATTCCTTAAGAACATGATGGGTTTGCTTATAGAGTGGCCTATTGGCATATACACTCTTGCCAATGCGATCTCCATACTCATAGTGACCATGAGTAATATCATGATCATACCTATTTGTAGGTTGCATCACTTTCCTAAAGGAAATAAGGGGTTTTATGGCTAGTGGCTGAACTAGGCCTTTGCCTTTTCCTTGAGAATTGGCTGCCCTAGCACTTTCCTTATAGCCTAGTCCTTTCTTTCCTTTCTGAGATATGAAGTTATCTATTAAAGGCAAGATAGACTTTGGCTTTGAAACTGTAGCCACTAGATCCCTTTCTTTCTAGAGTCTTGCCTCCAGATTCTTGATATGATTTTCCTTGAAAGAGATTGTGCCGATCTGAATAACAGTTATGTTCTTCAGTTTGGCAGCCTCCTTTAGTTTCAAATCTATTAGCTTGGTTGATTCTGATGCAGCTTGCTTAAGAGATTCAATTTCCATGGCCTGCTCTTTGACAAGAAACTTGCTCCTCTTCAGAGCTTGCAACAACCCACCATACTCATCAATGAGTTGATGTACATCCCCCTTAGATTCAGAACCATCCACTTCTCATCAAGTTGATTCTACTAATTCTGATCTAGTAAAATAATCAGAATCTTAGGGAGAACTGTATACCTTACTTGGACCAAGCTGATCCTGGAACTGATCATCTTCTGATAGAGCCATCAGCCCTTTACAACAATAATCTTCAACTCCATTTATGGAGTCTAGCATTTGTAGGAATTCTAATTCCCTAGAATCCTCTTCTGTAGAGAACAACCCAACATAAGCTTATGCATCATCCTCTTCTCCAGATTCTGAGGATGAAGAGTCTGTCCAACTCTTCTGCTTCTGAGCAACAAGGGATTTCTCCTTCTTGACTTTTACTTGATGCTTCTTCTTGTCTTTAGACTCTTTCCTCTTGTCAGGACAGTCAGCTATGACATGTTTAGACCTGTTGCAACAATAACAAACAATCTTAGAATTAGTTTGTTTACTAGGTTTTGAGGCATACCTGTCCTCCTTGGGAGTCTTCTTTTTCTTATAATAATCATCCTTAGAGAAGGATGTTGATGGTCTAGTTCTCCATTTCTTCTTTTTCATAAACCTTTGAAATTGCCTTGTAAAGGCAGCAAAGTCCTCATAAGAGGTGTGGCTATCTGATGTGTTGTTGTTAGGATTTTCTTCTTCTGCCTCAGTACTCTTTCTGGGTGAAGAAGGAGACTTTCTCCTACCCTTTCTTGTGCATTCAGCCTAGAAGGCTACACACTTCTCTTTGTACTCTGACCTACTGCTTTTCTCCTCCTCTTTTCTGGCTGTGAGCAACATTTCATAGGATAACAACTTTCCAAATAGTTTGGGTGGAGGTGTATCAGCAAGCCTGGCGACCTCTCTGATTGCACATATCTTTGTGTCTCATTCCTTTGTCAGTGCTCTAAGAAACTTGTCATTCAATTCATATTTGTTGAAGACTTTTCCATAGGTCATCAGTTCATTTACTATCCTGAAGAACTTCTTATAACATTTAGCTATGCTGTCAGACTTGGCTTGTCTAAAGCTCTCATATTCTTGATTCAACATAGATTTCCCGTCTTCTCTGACTTCTTCAGTTCCATCTATATAGACAATCAAGGTGTCCCACATCTCCTTAGAGGTTTTGTAATGCACCAGATTCTGAAATGTGGCATCATCTATAGCACTTACAATAATGTTTTGTGCTCTTTTGTCTAATATTTCCAGGATGATCTCATCCATGGTCATTTCAGAATAACTCTTTGGGGTTCTAACATTTGCATCCAGAATTGATACCTTCATTGGAATGAAGGGACCTTTTATACTGTGATGTAGATTCTTAGATCAGATGCTTCCATGAACAACCTGACCCTTTCCTTCTATATGCCAAAGCATTCTTTCCTGCATATAGGTAGTTTCATAGATCCAAATTCCTTCTGATTCTCATTTGAACCCATTCTTGAAATCTGTTAATTGCCTTGGAGATTCACTCAGACTGTTAGGTCAATCTTTGAGTAACCTCCCTCTGATACCACTTGAAATACTTGATTTCAAGAGCCTAGACACCTAGAGGGGGGGGGGAATAGGTTTTAATTATCTTTATGAATTTTAGGAAATTAGCTTGTTCTAACTTAGCACAGATAAAACAATTCACAGCACTACAATCACAGCACAGTACAGTACACCAGATTTATTGTGGTTCCCCAAGTTATGGATACATCTACTTTCCCCCTTCGCCTATCTAGTAGAGAACTGGATTCAGCCCAACTTTCTTCCACAAACTAAGATCCACAGATCTTACACCTCAAAACATAATAGGTTCCTACAGCTCATACTTATACAAGTCCTACCTCAGATTCTTCCTAAGAACCCTACCTCAGGCAACAACCCTACCTTAGCCTTTAAAACCAGGCTTACAACTCAGACTTTTACAAGTCCTATACCTCAGGCTCTCAGCCCTACCTCAGCCTTTATAAACACGAGCTTACAACTCAGATCTAAGAAGATCTTACAAGTAAAAAGGAATATTTAGAAGTACAGAAATTCTACCCAGATAAAACTTCTCAATTTTCTGTGAGCTTCTTGATCAATTCTTGAACAAACTGTATACTTCAGATCCAACCTGACCTAGCATTTTTAAAGTCTCTTTATTGAACAAAATGATTTTGATCTGACTTGGAGTAGAATTTGATCTTCTGATAGCTCCCTTCTTTGATTCAAAAATAGATCTGAATCTTTCTTACAGAATGTTCAGGTTCTACCGTCTTAAGGGACCCCCCTTTCTTGTTGTTGAATTCTCTCTCTGGGTCTGTGTTGATTTGATCCCTCTTTTTGCTTCCTTAATTGTTACTACTTGTTTGGTTGTCAAGAATCAGTACTTTATAAAGAGTTTCTCAATAATTACCGGCTGATTCGGTTTGTAACAACCTTCTGACAATTCTGACAAAGGTGTCAGACTTGTTGTTTAAGACAGCTGTCAAGTCTTTAGTCAATAGCTGAGTCTGTAATGAATTTATAACTCAGCAGGAAACACTCAGCAAATAACTTCATATATGTCGACACAAATAGAATAAGTGTCGACACAAGCCTTAATGATGTCGATACAGTACTTAATGTGTCGACACAGTCATTCTTCTGCTTCTCGACACAACTTCTGTTTGTATGTGTCGACACAAGTCATGTGTATCGACACAACTACTTCTGGTCTCGACATAACTGATGCTGACAGATGGCGTTGAGTGTATGTCTAGACATCGTTGATTATGTGTCGACACAAGTTCTGTGTGTCGACACAACTGCTTCTGGTCTTGATATAGATGATGTAGACAAATGGCGTTGAGTGTATGTCCAAATTTCGTTGAGTGTATGTCCAGATGTCATTGAGTGCGTGTCGACACAAGTCCTATTTGTCGACACAAGCCTTTCAGACTCAGTAAAGCTATTGTTTAAAGATGGAGCTGAGTGTTGATACAGAGATTCACAATGGTGTGGAGAGAGGGTTAGAGAGAAGAGAACGTTGATGTGGTGGTTGAGAATATTCTCCTATTCTATATCCGATAAAGGCAAGCGTACCTTATCGATTATAGTATAGGATACTAAAGATTAGTATCAAGGTCTTATTTCCTTGGGGCGTAATGACTACTTCTACTTAAAGGAGATTGCTATTATTTTATCAACTGAAATTTCTATTAATTACTAAACTAAAAACTGAAATTAAATTACTAAGCTAAAAAAAGAAAACTAATTACTTGCAGAAATAAAATGATTTAAAGCTAGAGATAAAATGGCGCACTCGATCAAGAATCACCTCAGCAAGAGTCAATTAAAAAGACGATAAATAAACCTAAGCTTAATAGAGTAAAGGTCATTGACTGTGGAGGTTCCTAAAGCTTGAACATGCTTCCCTCGAAGTCGGGCACTTAGTTTAGGAAGGTCCGACCGACTCTCGTCTAAATCGGAGGCCTAAAGCTCACTTTACACGGTGAACCCCTCTATTGGATTTTACTCTAATACGGGATACATGGACGCTTGCCTCTCTCGAGGGGTGCGTACAACTCCCTTTACTCTTGAATGCTCACTTCCTTCTATCGGCCTCTCGGCTAGCCCAGAATTAAAGTAAAGGTGAAGAGTATATATCGATAATATACCTCCAGCACATGAAAAACCAAGAGTAATTCAAGGCCTAAAACCTAAAAAGAAAAGTTAAATTAAAACATCATAACTTAATCACTCGAACCTCGGATCATCAAGATCGAGTACACGGAGGATTAGTTAATCATAATGGAGTGGAGGAGGGGGGATGAGTACTAAAGCATTAAGAACACAAGTGAACAAAAGGAGCACTGATGACTAGTTTTAGTCATCGTTTTTGGGGTAATTTAGTAGCTTATTTCCCTAAGTTTTATTATAATTTTATGTTTTTGTATGCTTGTATGTTGTTGTTATGTTATTTTTATAATATAAGAATCTATAATCATATTAGTTATTTTGAAGTTATTTTATTTTATCGCTATGATTAGCTTTATTTTAAAATTTTAGTATCTTTATTATAGTTTAGTTTTACAATGACATGTTATTATTTTGTTTAGAATTGTTATATGTTCTATGTTTAGTTATATTTTGTTATTATAAATTTAGCTAATGTATGTTGTTTTGTTTTATTTTGTAGGTTCAACAAGGAGCAGCCCAAGGAAGCGCCCAACCATCATTAGAGCAGCCCGGCTACCTATCACATCCAACCCGAGCCTCACAACATTAGAGCAGCCCATTGGAGCAGCCCACCTCACTTGGAGCAGCCCACCTCACTTAGAGAAGCACCTAGCCCTCTACCCGAGCCCACCTCTTTAAGCAAGCAGCCCACAAAGCTCTCCTTAGCCCCCTACCCGAGCCCATGTGCATCCAGCCCATTATATGGTCGACCCCCTTCACACATTCAAGAGCAGCCCCCTCTTTCATTAAATGCCATGCATGAATATTTTCATGCATGGCCGTCCACCCTTTATTCTCTCATGCATGCACCTTTTCCTCTCTCTCAATTAATTAGCATGCATGAATATCCCCTCCTCATTGAAGTGGTCGGCCCCCCTCTTTTTCCCCTTCTACAAGCTTCCATTCTTCCCCTCCTTCTTATTTTATATTTTCCATTAAATGAAATGCATGAACCCCCCTCTTTTCTCTCTCCCCTCCATAATTGCATGCATGAACCTCCTTCCATCCACATAGCCGGTCCCCCCTTGTGCCCTTTCATATTTCTTATGTTATAGAATCCTCTCCACCCCCTATATAAGCCACCCCAACCCTCAAGCCAAAGGATTACAAAAATTGTTGGAGTGAAATTCTAAGCAAAGTTTGAGTGTTGAGTTGGAGATTTTGATTGTTTGTGAGTTGTAATTCTCTTTTCATTATTGTCATAGTTTTTCATTAGTGCAAGTTTTTATTTTCATGTTTTGTTTCCTCCAAGTTATAATTTTCCTTGTAATAGCATAATATTTCCTTTAATTATCTTATTTGTGTACTGTTCTCCTTTTTATTAAGAAATGGAAATGCTTTTCTATTCTCTTATTTTGTTTTGCATTTCGAATATGCGTAGCTAATTTTCCTTTAGCATTCGATCGTGAGGATCCATAAAATGAGATGAGGGTTTCTTTTATTTCATAGTTTTATTTTTTGCTTAATTCTACTCGGTCCTTCTTTGATTTTTATTTCGTCGACTCCGTATTTCCGGTATACGGTAGTAGGCTTAGGATCTCAAATTTGAGTAGCCGAGAGGCTCGTGAATGTGAAAGATCACTCAAAGAAGGAAGGAGTTGAACGCAACCCTAGAGATAGGACGACGTAAATCTTCCGGATTGGAGTCAAATCTAATAGTGCGGATCACATCGATAATGCAACTTTAGGCTTCTTTGGTTTGTAAAGAGATTTCGATCAAAGAGTCTATAAGTTAGGAGACCTAATGCTCTAGCGAGATTTTGTCTCATTTTCGGATCTGTCACAGCCGAGTATGATTTGCAAATTTAAAACTATACCTTTTATCCCTCTCATTTCATTTTATGGTGAATCATTGATCGAATGCTAGCTTTTTAATATAAGTTTTCCGTCTAAAAATTATCGTTTGTTTACTTTTAAAAATTCTCAAAATCAAACAATTTTCCGGAAGGATAATAGTTCAAGCGTGAGTAGCAGTACTTGACAGCCCCATGTTTAAATACGACCTTGATACTACGATTCGACAGGTACGCTTGCCTGTTTGGGTTTTGGCCCATCGAGTTTTGGGCGCCGTTGCCGGGGACTCTCTTCGTCAATATTTTGAAAACGCTTCCGCTATTACTTCTGCAAAAATAAAAAAAATAAAAGTTATTTTCTTTTATTATTATAATCAACCCACCTCATCTTATTTTCTACACAACCTAAAATCTCTCGAAAAGGGTAAGGGGCTTTAAGCGCCACCATTTTACCTAGTACCTTGCGAACCCTTCACCGGGTAGCCCTTGTGAAGTTCGAGAACCAAATCGTAAAAAATCTATTTTCAAAAAAAAAAATCCTTTCTTCTCTTTTTCTTTCTTTTTCACGTTTTCATTCTCCTTCGTTTTTTTTGCCAATGCATGACCCGAGGAATCCGTCGCTACTTGTTGATTTGGACCCAGAAATCGAACGCTCCTTTCGGAGACAACTACGATTCGGGGCTTCCACTTCTCAAACAGCGGTTGAGGATTCATACGGGGATTGCAATTTCAATTCTGAAATGGGGGACCCTAACCGAGGATTGGCTCAGCAAAGGACCATGTCCGATTATGCTCGACCCAACTTGGAAGGGATAGAGACAAGTATTGTTCGACCTGTGATTGCGAACAATAACTTCGAGCTTAATCCTAACATCATTCAAACGGTGCAGTAATATGTACAGTTCGACGGATTACAAGAGGAAGATCCGAACTTGCATATTGCTAATCTTCTTGAAATCTGTGACACCTTTAAAATTAATGGTGTTTCAGACGATGCAATAAGGCTAAGACTCTTCCCATTCTCCTTAAGGACCAAAGCCAAACAGTGGTTAAGTTCTCTTCCAAGAGGATCAATCATTACTTGGAACATTTTAACTGAAAAGTTTCTTCCTCGCTACTCCCCCCCCCCCGCCAAAACTGCTAAATTATGAAATGATATTACTTCATATTCTCAAATTGCTTCTAAGACCCTCTATGACACTTGGGAGAGGTTCAAAGAGATTTTGAGAAGATGCCCACACCATGCTCTGCCTGTATGGTTGCAGGTCTAGACATTCTATAATGGGCTAAACCAAGAAACTAAGCAGATGATAGATGCCGCTTCCGCTTGTTCTTTGGACCGCAAAACTATGGAAGACGCTCTTGAGCTTATCGAGGACATGACGATGAACACCTATCAGTGGAATTCGTCTAGGACTCGCCCATCTAAACCTGCAGGTATATATGAAGTGGATTCGGTGTCGCAATTGGCGGTTCAAGTGGAAATGCTAAACAAGAAGATATCGGAGATGACTGCTCCCTCCACCGCTAAGTTATATGAAAATGCAGCTGCTACCGAGCAGGTGGATTATCTAGGGAACATACCCAGGCCTGCTCAAAATCATTCTGCCAATAATTTCTCTGCTTTTTCGATTTTTTCTTCTCCTCCTGGTTTTTATTCTTCTTCGAACACTTATCATCCTGGATGGCGTAACCATCCTAATTTTTCTTTGAGTAATAACGCTAATGTTGTACGCTCACCGCACGATTTTACACCACCACCACCATCACAACAAAATTTTCAAAAACCTTCCCCTTTGGAAGAGATCCTCGCTAAGTATATAAGCTCAAATGATGTTGTTATTAGAAACTTAACAGGATCAATGAAAAATTTAGAAAATCAGGTCGGCCAACTCGCCAAGGCTTTTTCTGAGAGACCACCTGTACGTCTTCCCTCGAACACTGAGCCTAACCCAAGGGAGCACGTAAATGCGATTTCCCTTCTGAGCGATAAGGTTGTTAACGAGCCCACCACAAGGGAAGAGCCAAGGGTGATTGTCCCTCCTGTTATTATCCCCACGGAAAATGATAAATCAAATCTTGAAAATGAAAAATCTACTTTTGAAATAGAAAAAGATATCTCTGTTTTTTCTGATTCTCAAAAAGAAAAAGATGATTTTCAAAATGATGCTCCAGTTATTATAAAGGAATTTCTGCCACCTCCTTATCCGGCTCGACTTAGGAAGGAAAAACTAGACGATTAGTACAAACACTTCCTTGAAATGTTCAAACAAATTCACATTAATTTGCCATTTCATAAAGCGATTAGTCAAATGCTGAAGTACGCAAAGTACCTTAAGGATTTATTAACAAACAAGATGAAATTGGAAAATTTATCACATGTAACACTAAATGAAGAATTCTCGACGGTCATTAAAAACTCTAATCTTCCTAAAAAGATAAACGATCCGGGTAGTTTTTCCATTCCTTGCGTCTTTGGTGATCTATTCGTTAAACATGCGTTAGCAGATCTTGGTGCGAGCATCAATTTGATGCCTTTTTCTTTATTTAAAAAGCTAGGATTGGGCACTCTTAGCCCTATAGGAATGAGTATACAGTTAGCCGATCGATCGATTAAGTATCCGTTAGGTATCGTTGAGGATGTGCTAGTGAAGGTCGATAAATTCATCTTCCCAGTGGATTTTGTCATTCTCGATATTGAAGAGGACATTGAGATCCCTCTTATCCTTGGTCGTCCCTTCCTAGCCACCGCTCGGGCAATCATAAATGTGAGTGACGGAAAACTTTTTCTGTATGTGGGAGATGAGGAAGTCACATTTGACATTAACAAATCGATGAAAAACTCATTACAAAATGATGATTCTTGCTTTTTCATTGATGACTTAAAAGAAGACTCATATATTTCTCCAAAAGATTTTTCTTCCTCCTTTTCTGAACTCTCATCAAATGTTTTTGAAAACACAGTTATGTCCGTGCAAGCAAAATTTGGAAATGAATCTGATTTTAGACAAAAGAATCTTATTTTTGAAAAAGATAAAAATTTGGCAAATTATTTTGTAAAACCACTCGACCATGACAAAAAAATTCATTGCGATAAGAACTTTTTCAAACATAAAAATTTTAAACCAGGCGATCAAGTTCTTCTTTTAAATTCACGTTTACATATTTTCTTTGGAAAATCTAAATCTCATTGGTCTGGACCGTTTACGGTCAAGGAAGTCTTTTCTGATAGATCTGTGTTGCTTTCGCACCCGGATAAGGGTGACTTTACAGTGAAGGAGCATAAACTGAAACTATATTTTTCTACTGATTCTATGAATCTTATTCTGGACTCTTAGATTCTTATTTTATTATGGACATTTTTATTTTTGGACTACTTCTTATTATTATTATTATAAAACTCTTTTATTTGGATTATTGTAATAAAGAACACTATTGGGCATCTGCCCATAGACTCTATTATTTTTCTACTTTTATTTTGCTCTTCCCACCGGAGGCCAATCAATTACAAGTTCGTGGTCGCCGCTCTGCCGCTGCTGATATCAAATGGATCAAGTCAAACCTGCTGAAGAATAAGTGCACTAAAAAGCAAGAATGGGGGAGCGACATCCGCCTTCATTTCACAACCCCGAGGAAGTCCTGTTTTTTTATTTATTTACTTTACTTTCTGCATTTTTTTCTTTTTCTCTTCCTCTCAGTCCCCTTCTCTTTTTCTTTTTGTTTCCTTCATTGAGGGCAATGAAGAGTTTAAGCATGGGGGAGGGTTTATGTTCCTTCTTTCTTCGTTTATGTTTTAAATTAGTATAGTACTTTATTTTAACTTCATCAAAAAAATCCAAAATTTTTTTATAAAACCCAAAAAATTTATTAAAAAAAATAAATAAAAAAAATGTGTGCTACAATCTATTTGAAAAACAAAATCTAAAATTATTTCTATCTTTATTTTTATGTTTCTTCTAGTGATGTGTAGGCCCGTGCGGTTTTTGTAGTTCTATATAGATTACTTTGAAAATGTTTTCTAAACTTACCATTTTAGCATAGTTTAGTTCTACTAGTTTCTTTTTCTTAAATATAGGCATCTGTTTTTTACGTTATAAGTTAGCAATTTGTAGTTATGTCTTTTTATTCGGTTAGTTGCTTACGAATTATTGCTAGGTATCATTAGCTCTTTTTCATTTGCGGGGTAGTCTTTCTTGGTGTATAGAACTTATCCCAAGCTACTCTCGAAACATTTGCGTCATTTTTACGTTCTTTAGAAATGATGTAGGCCACCATTTGACTAGTTTGAGCTTTTCTTGCGCACCAAAAACATTACCATTGCAAAAAAAATTTTGGGCCTTTTTCATGTTTTCTTTGTTTTTAGCTCCACCTTTCATTTCACTATATTCACCAAAGCCAAAATGCCCTTCCTATTTTTCACACTATAACCTTGAGCTTAAAAATTATTTTATGAGGGGGGTATTATCTTTGAAATGAATAGGAAATTCTCAAGCCTATTTTTGGAGCTTTCCTATCAAAATGTTATCGAAAAAAAATGAAAAAATCAAAATAAAAAAAAATGAATGAAAGAGAAAAAAATTTATGTTTGGCCAAATTTATAAAAGAAAATTTTATGGCCTTGTTTTGTAGTATAAATTGGAGAAATGACTTGCTTGTCATTTCTCATTTTGTTATCATGATTTTATTTTTATTTTTTAGCTCACCTTGGTTTAGTGTCTTAGCCCTCATGTTTATCTTTGTTTTCATTTCCTAATTATTTACCTAAGCTAAGTCTTAACGCCTATTAGAAGCCCTATTGATCTTAGAACGTAAATTCGCGTAGTGGTGAAAGTGTGAACGTACAAGCCTATGGCCACCATCATTGATCGATTTCTTTGGAGGTTACCTTGGAGTGTTTTAGGGTTAATGTTTATCTAGCAACCTAGTAGTTTATTAATGCGCCGTTTACTTAGAACCTCTACTTTTGTTGTCCTTATTTTCATTTATTTGGGATGCCTTGTTTTTAAGATTTAGAAATGTGTAGACTTTTCTTATGTTTTAATGAGATTTTTAGGGTTCCACTTTCAAGTTCTCTATTGTGCACTTCTCACCCCACTAATTGATAACATGGAAATTAGGATAGTTTAATTTTTCATGTTTTGCTTTTCTTAACTATGGAACCTAAAAATATATATATCTTTTGCTTTCTTTTTGTTTTTCTCTAGTCTTTATTTCTCTTTGCTTGAGGGCAAGCAAATGTCTAAGCATGGGGAATTTGATGACTAGTTTTAGTCATCGTTTTTGGGGTAATTTAGTAGCTTATTTCCCTATGTTTTATTATAATTTTATGTTTTTGTATGCTTGTATGTTGTTGTTATGTCATTTTTATAATATAAGAATCTATAATCTTATTAGTTATTTTGATGTTATTTTATGTTATCGTTATGATTAGCTTTATTTTTAAATATTAGTTTCTTTGTTATAGTTTAGTTTTACAATGACATGTTATTATTTTGTCTAGAATTGTTATATGTTCTATGTTTAGTTATATTTTGTTATTATAAATTTAGCTAATGTATGTTGTTTTGTTTTATTTTGTAGGTTCAACAAGGAGCAGCCCAAGCACAAGCCCAACCATCATTGGAGCAGCCCGGCCACCTATCACATCCAACCCGAGCCTCACAACATTGGAGCAGCCCAATGGAGCAGCCCACCTCACTTGGAGCAGCCCACCTCACTTGGAGCAGCACCTAGCCCTCTACCCGATCCCACCTCTTCAACCAAGCAGCCCACAAAGCTCTCCTTAGCCCCCTACCTGAGCCCATGTGCATCCAACCCATTATATGGTCGGCCCCCTTCACACATTCAAGAGCAGCCCCCTCTTTCATTAAATGTCATGCATGAATATTTGCATGCATGGCCGGCCACCCTTTATTCTCTCATGCACGAACCTTTTCTTCTCTCTCCATTAATTAGCATGCATGAATATCCCCTCCTCATTGAAGTGGCCACCCCCCCCCCTCTTTTTCCCCTTCTACAAGCTTCCATTCTTCCCCTCCTTCTTATTTTATATTTTTCTTTAAATGAAATGCATGAACCCCCCTCTTTTCTCTCTCCCCTCCATAATTGCATGTATGAACCTCCTTCCATCCATATGGCTGGCCCCCCCTTTTGCCCTTTCATATTTCTTATGTTCTAGAATCCTCTCCATCCCCTATATAAGCCACCCCAACCCTCAAGCCAAAGGATTACAAAAATTGTTGGAGTGAAGTTCTAAGCAAAGTTTGAGCGTTAAGTTTGAGATTTTGAGTGTTTGTGAGTTGTAATTCTCTTTTCATTATTGTCATAGTTTTTCATTAGTGCAAGTTTTTATTTTCATGTTTTGTTTCCTCCAAGTTATAATTTTCCTTGTAATAGCATAATATTTCCTTTTATTATCTTATTTGTGTACTCTTCTCCTTTTTATTAAGAAATGGAAATGCTTTTCTCTTCTCTTATTTTGTTTTTCATTTCGAATATGCATAGCTTATTTTCATTTAGCATTCGATCGTGAGGATCCATAAAATGAGATGAGGGTTTCTTTTATTTCATAGTTTTATTTTTTGCTTAATTCTACTCGGTCATTCTTTGATTTTTATTTCATCGACTCCGTATTTCCGGTATACGGTAGTATGCTTAGGATCTCACATTTGAGTAGCCAACAGGCTCGTGAATATGAAAGATCACTCAAAGAAGGAAGGAGTTGAACGCAACCCTAGAGATAGGACGACGTAAATCTTCCGGATTGGAGTCAAATCCAATAGTGCGGATCACATCGATAATGCAACTTTAGGCTTCTTTGGTTTGTAAAGAGATTTCGATCAAAGAGTCTATAAGTTAGGAGACATAATGCTCTAGCAAGATTTTGTTTCATTTTCGGATCCGTCACGGTCGAGTATTATTTGCAAATTTAAAACTATACCTTTTATCCCTCTCATTTCATTTTATGGTGAATAATTGATCGAATGCTAGCTTTTTAATATAAGTTTTCCGTCTAAAAATTATCGTTTGTTTACTTTTAAAAATTCTCAAAATCCAACAATTTTCCAGTAGGATAATAGTTCAAGCGTGAGTAGCAGTACTTGGCAGCCCCGTGTTTAAATATGACCTTGATACTACGATTCGACAGGTACGCTTGCCTGTTCGGGTTTTGGCCCATCAAGCACTTATATTAAGAATAAAGAGAGCTACACAACTATGAAATGAAAATTACACTTGCATTGAAATTGAAATCCTATTCTAGCCCTATAATAAGCTACTAAAAGAAATACAAGAGCTAATACAAAAGCAAAACACTAAGCTAGGTTAAGGAAAAATTACAAATTAAAGGAGAGAGAGAGAGAGAGAGAGAGAAGAAAACATAAAAAGAACAAGTAAACCAAGGGGCAGCATCTCCACCTCTCCACCAAAAACTTTCCAAAATAGAAGGGAATGGCCTGGTACTTATAGAGATTTCCCACGGGATGGTCACGCCCTAGGTCACGCCCGGGGAGGGCGTGACAGGGGGCATGACAGGTACGGAGTTGACCTCAGGAGCTAAAATCTGGCGGGAACGATGATTCCCTCGGTATGATGTTAGAAATGCCCTAGGACACGCCCGTGTTTGGGGGGCGTGACAGGTACGTCATGTCAAAATCAGCGGTCGCAAGTACATCAAACGTTGGAAAAAGGCGTGTCACGACCTAGGTCACGCCCGGGGAGGGCGTGACAGGGGGGCATGACAGAACTGTTTGCATGCAGTAGTGGTGGGAGCATTGAAGGTTGCAGCAGGCATCAGGCAGAGGGTGATACTTGCCGTGTCACGCCCTGGGAAACGGCCGGGTAGGGCGTGTTAGGGGGCGTGACATGGGATTTTTGGCGGGAAATCCCTTCTAGCTACTGGCTTTCTTAGGAACAGGTGACACACCCTGGTTCATGCCCGGGGAGGGCGTAACAGGGGGCGTGTCAGGGGATTTCTGGCTGAAAACTTGCTAAAACCTGCAAAAACAGAAAATTAACATTAGTTATAATATTTACATAAAATGAAACATAAAATTACATAAAGAGAGAGATTTAAAATGAAAATAATATATTTTTACCCTAATAAATTAAGCTAAAATATGCATCATCAAATTCCCCCATACTTATTATTTTGTTGTCCTCAAGCAAAGACTACGAGTTAGAGAAAATAAAGAGGATTAATTGAAAAGTTTAAAAATGCTATAAACGAGTAAGACGGGAATTTAGAGGTAGAGCAATTTTTGAAAAAGAACCGAAAATTCCTACTTTAACTTGCACAGAATTTTATAAATTTTACTAAATATAAAAACAAATCATCCCAAATTTTTATAGAATTAAAACTTAATAAAGCAATGAGTAAAAAGCACATTGAGTCACTACTAAAGTCTAAGAGACAAATTAAAATCATAGTCAATCAAGACAAAGTTCAATATTTCTATCAAAAACACTTACTCAATCTAGTTTCTCGCTATTATACTAAAAAGTAAACGTAGGAAGCATGAATCACTAGGGCTTTTATTAGGCATATAATTAGGCTTAGGTTTTTAAGGGTGCGATATTCAAAAAGATAAACACGAGGGGTATTTGCACACTTAAAACAAAAAGAAAATGAGCTTTGCCAAAGTAAAGCTAGCCAAAATAAATAAATACACTTTTTTTCTCTTCTTTTACTTTTTTCATCAAATATTTTTCTCATTTTTCATTTTTTCTCTTTTTTTCATACTTAAAAATTTCCACTTTTGTAGCAAAAGATAATACAATGATTTTCCACTAATTTTTTCAAAAAGATTCACATTAGCAATCAAAGCTCAAAGATAATTTTAAAGTGTGCATATAGGTAAGCTATTTGGTTGTGGTGAATTAAAAAGTGGGGCTACAAAAATGAAAGGAAAAGGCACAAAAATGGCTAGCAACGATTATTTTTAGGCGGGGTGCAAAGGCTCAAACGTTTCAAAAGAAATGCCTAAATCATTTTCATGCTTCCTAAATCTACTCAAAGTAAAGCTTTGAAATTTCAAAAGAGGATAAGCACAAAAAATAAAAAATACAGAATTTGCTTTCATGAAAACAATGATAATAAGCATCTAGACCGTTTTGTGTCTATTACACTTAATACTAATTAATGTTTAAAAAGATTTTAATAAGGAAAAATAAAGGATGATAGGTTTTATAAAAGTAAAAGAAAGGCTAAGGAAAAGTGAAGAAAAATTCAAGAAATTTTTCAAAAATAGCATAATGCCCTAAATAGGAACACTACATGAGTCAACATATTACTCGCTTAACATGTTTAAACAAAAAATAATCTAATTAATTCTAACTAAGCAAGTAGACATGAGTTTAAAAAAATAGTAAAATGCAAAGTAACGGGGTACTAATTGATTTGGAAAAAATTAACTCAATTTATTTAGGGATTCTTTTTTCAAAAAATTTTATATATATATTTTTGGATTTTTCAAAAATATATTATATACAATTTTTTTTTTGATTTTTCTAAAATTAAATTAAATTTTTTTATTTTTCTAAAGTAAAATATTTAGGGAACACTCCCCCATACTTAAAGTTAAACATTGTCCCCAATGTTTAAAGTTAAGTATAAAGAGAGTGAGAAGAGAGAGAAAAGAAGAAAATGAAATGCTAAGAAATGGAAAAGATGCTTCCCTTAGCCCTTTATGCCCAAACGTTGGAAAATGCGTCCCCTAAACTTGAGCTAAAGATCGGCTTGAGTCCAAGTTGAGAGGCGAGAAGCATCACGAACACGCGGGAGCTTATTCCTGCACAAAACAAAATAAAAAAAAACAATAAAGAAAAAAGATAAGCAAGGGGTGCCTCCCAAGAGCACTCTTTATTTAAAACGTTGTTGAGCTCGACGTTCTTGGTTAGCTAAATGGAAAATAAAAAGAGAAATGTGATGGCAGCTCGCGCAATATGCGTTTCGGCTCGAGTGCCAAAACATTTTTTAAGAAAATAAAAATATTTTTTTGTATTTTTGTATTTTTTAAATAAAACAAAGAAAAAGATTTAGAAAAAGAAAAAATGCTAGAAAAAGAAACTAAACTATTAGAAGGGGGAGAAGAAGAAGAACTAGAAACTAAACTAGAAGGAAAAATAAAAGAAGAAAAGAAAATAGAATTTTCGCAAGAAGGGGGAAGATATGAAAAAAAGAAGGCGAATGCGGTTGATCACAAGAAAATGGTTGAATAGAAAGATCTAGTTGATCCACTTAAATATCAATCATTTCGGTAGATTGGGAGCAAACCGGGATATCCGAAAAATTAATCTCCTCGGAAGATCGAACACAAGAAAGTTTGTCTTCCTCGGAAACTTGAAAAAAAATCAGGATATCGGGGGAAGTTTCCTCCGCGAGAGGTTGAAGGCGCAATGGAATTTCTGAATAATCATATTCCGCAAGTGATTGAAGGCACTGCAGAATATCCTAAGATTCATCATTCGAAAGATAAATAGGAGGAGGATGGGAAGAAAAAGATGTGGCCTCAAAAGCCAACGCGTCAAAAATCACTTTGAAGTGAGCATTGATGCGTGCATCAAATGCTACACCATCAAAAATGACTTCATTTTCGCTAGAATCAAAAACGGGAGGCACACAAACTTGCGGAGAAAAAGCGGAGAAATCTTGAGATGGAATGGGTTGATGATCACCTTGGACCCAAGAATGATCAGGGTGTTGCCACCCTGAGTAGTTCAAAGTAGGGCTAGGATCAAAATGTCCATTCAAGAAATTTCCTGAAAAATTAAAATCAGAAAAATTCGGAGGAGAAGGGTAGGAAGGCGTTTGAAAAACATCGTAACCCCATGAAAAAAAATTCATAGATGAATCAATTTGGCCAAATTGATTCGATCCAGAAGGGATAAAATCATGGGCGGATGAAGGATATCTTACCCAACACTCCTCGCGAGAGTGACCGAACTCTCTAATATTTAATCAAAGATTAACCATTTCAAAAAAAAGTAAATCAACTGCGAAGGAGGGGCGAGAGAGAGAGAGATAAAAACAAAACAAAACAATAAAATTAATAGCTATCCTTTTTTCAAAATATCTAAACATTCCCCGGCAACGGCGCCAAAACCTTGATACAGAGATTTGCAATGGGGTGGTGAGAGGGTTAGAGAGAAGAGAAGGTGGATGTGGTGGTTGAGAATATTCTCTGATTCTATATTCGATAAAGGCAAGCGTACCTTATCGATTATAGTATAGGATACTAAAGTTTAGTATTAAGGTCGTATTTCCCTGGGGAGTAATGACTACAACTACTTAAAGGAGATTATTATTATTTTATCAACTGAAATTTCTATTAATTACTAAACTAAAAACTGAAATTAAATTACTAAGCTAAAAAAAGAAAACAAATTATTTACAGAAATAAAAAGATTTAAAGCTAGAGATAAAAGGGCGCACTCGACCAAGAATCACCTCAGCAAGAGTCAATTAAAAAGGCGATAAATAAACCTAAGCTTAATAGGGTAAAGTTGCTTGACCGTGGAGGTTCCTAAAGCTTGAACACGCTTCTCTCGAAGTCGTGCCCAACTGAGTTTAGGAAGGTTCGATCGACTCTCGTCTAAATCGGAGGCCTAAAGCTTGCTTTACACGGTGAACCCCTCTATTGGATTTTACTCCAATCCAGGAGATTTGGATGCCTGCATCTCTCGAGGGGTGCGTATAACTCCCTTTACTCTTGAATGCTAACTTCATTTTATTGGCCTCTCAGCTAGCCCAGGTTGAAAGTAAAGGTGGAGAGAATATATCGATAATATACCTCCAACCCATGAAAAACCAAGAGTAATTCAAGGCCTAAAACCTAAAAAGAAAAGGTAAATTAATACATCATAACTTAATCGCTCGAACCTCGGATCATCAAGATCGAGTACAAGGAGGATTAGTTAATCATAATGGAGTGGAGGAGGGGGGATGAGTAGTAAAGCATTAAGAACAAAAGTAAACAAAAGGAGCACTTATATTAAGAATAAAGAGAGCTACACAACTATGAAATGAAAATTACACTTGCATCGAAATTTAAATCCTATTCTAGCCCTACAATAAGCTACTAAAAGAAATAAAAGAGCAAATACAAATGCAAAACACTAAGATAGGTTAAGGAAAAATTACAAAATAAGAGAGAGAGAGAGATAGAAGAAAACATAAGAAGAACAAGTAAACCAAGGGGCAGCACCTCCCCCTCTCCACCAAAAACTTGTTGAAATAAAAGGGAATGGCCTGGTATTTATAGAGTTTTCCCATGGGATGGTCACGCCCTAGGTAATGCCCGGGGAGGGCGTGACTGGGGGGCATGACAGGTACGGAGTTGACCTCAAAAGCTGAAATATGGCGGGAACGATTATTGCCTCAGTACAATGTTAGAAACGCCCTAGGTCACGCCCGTGTTGGGGGGGCGTTACAGGCACGTCATGCCAAAATCAGCAGTCACAAGTCCATCAAACGTCGGAAAAAGGCTGGTCACGCCCTAGGTCACGCCCAGGGAGGGCTTGACAGGGGGGGCGTGACAGTACTGTTTGCATGCAGTAGTGGAGAAAGCATTGAATGCGGCGACAGGAATCAGGAAGAGGGTGACACGCGCTGTGTCATGCCCGAGGACACACCCAGGTAGGGTGTGTCATGGGGTGTGACATGGGTTTTTTTGCAGGAAATCCCTTCTGGCAACTAGCTTTCTTGGGAACAGGTGACACGCCCTGAGTCACGCCCAGGGAGGGCGGGACAGGGGGGCGTGTTAGGGGATTTCTGGCTGAAAACTTGTTGAAACCTGTAAAAACAAAAAATTAACATTAGTTATTATATTTACATAAAAATAAACATAAAATTACATAAAGAAAGAGATTTAAAACAAAAATAATATATTTTTACCCTAATAAATTAAGCTAAAATATGCATCATCAAGTGTGTGTCGACACAAGTCCTATGTGTTGACACAAACCTTCTTTAGGTGTCGACATAATTCTTGGGTGTCGACACATGCCTTTCTTTTGGTGTCGACATACCTCCTAGGTGTCGACACAGCTTCTGCTTCAGTTGTCGACACAATTCCTACCTCAGGTGTGGACACAATTCTAGGTGTTGACCTAGCTTCTTCTTCAGGTCTCAACACAAAGCCTGGGTGTCGACACAGGCCTTGCTTCTAGCATTGACACAACTTATGGGTGTCGACACAATTCTTTACAGTTGTCGACACTTGTACTTAGAAAATTTTCTTGCAAACCTTACACCTGCATCTTGAAACTCAAACATCCATCAAATACAAATTGATGTATATCAATGAGTAAGATGAGGATTCTCCAAATCTGGTACATATTTTTCAGTATACCCAACACACTCTACATAATTGAAGAAAGCGATAAAATAAAGCATGTAAAATTATCTCATAAACTCACACACTCTACATAATAGAAGTAAGCATTAAAAAATTATTCTCATACACTCACACACACAACATGAAATTTAAAAGAACAAAATGAAAACCTAACTAATACACTCACACGCACACAATTTTGTAAGAAAAACTAAGTCACCTTAAAATTAAAATTTTAACATTTCTACCACTACAACTTGCCAAAAACAAATAAAAAGATGAAATAAAAATTAAAAGAGGAAAAGGTTTTGTAAACAAAGCAAAATTGCATGTTCTTTAAAATTTAAAACAATAGCTTTTCCACTCTTAGGATTTTATAAAAGTGATAAAAAAAATGATAATAAAGTGAAAAGAACAAAAAAGTTTCACATTCCTAAAAAAAACTAAGTAATAAAAATTCAAAATCACTTATAAAATTCTTTTGTAAAACCTAAGAATGGAAATTAAAAACCTAAAACCTAAGGCATAAAGAAGATAAAACTAAAACTATCCTAACACATATTTTGGATAAAATAATTATAACAAAACCTAACAAGGAGACAAATTAAAAACATAAAAAATGAACAAGTTACACTCATACACACACACACACACACACACACACTTTTCATAAAAAGAAAAACTAGGAAAAATAAGAAGATAAAAACAAGAACAAGAGGGGCACATGAATTGCATTCCAAGACAAAGTAGGGAGACAAAAATCTAAATATTTTATTAATTCAAAACAAGGGTTACAAGTACTTAAGACAATATAAATCTAAAACAAATAATAGAAGAGAGGGGGAGAAAGTCTCCTTACATGATTTTGGAAATACACCAAGGCAACCCACTCACAACAAAACACACAAAATTTGGCTCAAAAAAGTGAACCCTTGGTCATTACAGAATTTTTTTATTTATAGAGAAAAAGTTCAGGTCGACACGGGCGTGTCGGTCAGGGTGACACAGGCGTGTCAAACCTTGTATATTGTAGAAGTCAAAATCCTATGACTGGCTGATTTCTGGGGGAAGCTGGAGCAGACAGGTGTCCGACACGGGCGTGTCGGGTTGTGTGACACGGGCGTGTCAGGACATGTTGTAATTTGATGTCGGAAGCGGCTGGCTCGAACACGGGCGTGTTGGCAGATGTGACACGGGCATGTCCTTCTCGGTTCGATTAAGGCTGAACATCCAGCATTGAGTCTGGAAGCGTTGAGTGGGTGACACGACCGTGTTAGGTCTTCGGAAACAGGCGTGACCTACTTTGGTTGATGATGGAAATAACTTTGAGCTGGTGTCGATGATGGTTGATCGTCGAGGGGCAACATGGGTGTGTCGGTCAGCATGACACGGGCGCGTCGAGCCTGAATTTTTGACTTTTTCTAGAATTTTTTTTGGAAAACAAAATAAAGCTAAGTTAGGTAAATATTTACAAATAGAAACATATTTATAAGCAAAAATGACTCAAAACTATAAATAAGAACTAAAACAATATAAATAAAGTACTAAAATATGCGTATATTTACAACTCATCAAATACCTCCATACTTAAGCTTTTGTTATTCCAGAGCAAAAGTTTGAGGTGAACTTATAAGGAATAAAAAAACTATAAGTTTAGCTACCGTTTTAAATTAATTATAAGAGAGATCTTAATAAACATACGGGGTATAAGAGTTAAGTTCTAAAATTATGTAGATGATTTAAATAGGGCAAAAGTTTTGGCCAAAAGACTTCTTGATGTAATCAAATAAAAAGCAATAATTGTATTGGTTATATTAACAAAAATAGTTTGGAATTATATGAACTTTAGCTTATAGGAGTTATATGGTAAATAATGCAATTTACAAATTATGCTCTCAAAAAGATTTTTGAATTAATTCTAGAGTCGTGAAATTGGCTAAGGGGGTTTGGCGGTTTATGAAGTGGCTTGGATTTTGAGGCGAGATAATTTTTTCTCGAACCTCCTTTTTTTATTTTTGGATTATTAGGAAAATTAAATCTTATTTTCCTAATATGTTTTTTTTCTTTTTCAACTTAATAATAATAAAAATAACCCAATGCATATGTGTAGGAGTAATGAATTTTATCCTCTTACTCCATAACATATAATCTTTTTTAATTATTGGGTGCCTATGTTTACGGAACGAAATCTTATTCTCATTGACATAGGATCTTTTAAGGTTAAAAGTTATATCATGCTAAGTAAGACATGATAAATAAGGGGAGAAGAGAAAATGAGAGTTTTAATTAAATTTTTTTTGAGAGCAACCTTAATAAATTGTACGTTCCAATGTTTCAGAAAGCTAAAAGTAAGCATAATTGAATTCTATAGTCGTTATTTTCTAACATAATACACGTGCTCCTATCTATGAAAAATTAGAAGTAGTGCCTAAAACGAATTCGCTATTTTTAACAAAGCATAATGAATTCTTTAAAATTTAACCCCAGCTATTTAAATTTTTCAATTAATAATTAACAAACGAATAGTGAACAAGGAATTAATAAAATTCACATATAAATAAACTCAAAACAAAAATTTTTGGGTAGCAAGAAAATTAAGAATGGTATATTTAATTTATTTGTTTCATAAACTATTTTTTTGAATTTTTGAGGTTATTATCTTTTTTTGTATTTTTGTATTTATTTCTTAAATATATAAATACTAAAGAAAGGAAAATACGAAAATAAAATTTTTTAGATTTTTAGGTTTTGCGATATTTTTTATTTTTAAGAAAATTTTCATTCTATTTACAAAAAATGTGAGAAAAAGAGAAGTTATTTACAAGGATGAGAGAGAAAAGGAAGGGGGAGAGAGAAGAGTGTTTACAAAAATATTTACATGAATTTATTTACAAAAAATATTTACAAAGTAAACTTTAATATTTTTGGAATTTTTGTTTTATAATTTTTTTTGTTTTTGTTTTGGAAATAGAAGTGCAAATAAGAGAAGTGCAGAAAAGAAAACAGGAACAGCACGAAAACACCCCCATACTTAGTTCCAACATTGTCCCCAGTGTTGTAAGATAAGTATGCCGAACGAGAAAACGTAAATGCTATATGTACAAAAAAGATAGAGGGAGGGTAGAAACATCCTTGATGCGTGTTCGGGGAAGCCCATTTAGAAACCCTACAGTATTAGAAAAAGTAGCAAACATGATAAATAAAGAGCGAAAAAGATAAGCATGGCGTTCCTACCAAAAGCGCTTTATTTATAGTCGTATAGCTTGACTATATTGGCGGGTTATATGTCGAGGAGGGTTATGGTTTCGTAATGCTCGATCACTGGGTCGCCCGCTATGTAAGACTTTAACCGATGACCGTTTACTTTAAACGAGCCTTTTTCCGGGTGGGAGACGAGTACGGTCCCATATGGAAATACTTCTTCAACTATGAAGGGATCAGATCATCTAGACTTTAGTTTTCCTGGAAAAAGTTTAAGACGTTAATTATAAAGTAGGACAAGATTGCTCGGAGAAAAATTTTTAGGGGACTTTATTTTTCGATCGTGATATAACTTAGAATGCTCCTTATATGACTTATTGCTCTCGTAAGCGTTTGCATGCCATTCATCGAGATCATTTAGTTATAGTTTTCTATTTTGAGCGGCTAAGTTAGCATCGAGGTTTAAGTGTTTTAAAGCCCAAAGAGCGTGATGTTCTAGTTTTACGGGTAAATAACATGCTTTGCAATAGACTAATCGAAATGGAGTACAACCGGTTACGGTTTTGTATGTCGTACGATATGCCCATAATGTGTCGTCATGTTTAACAGACCAATCTTTCCTATTTAGTTAAACAATTTTTTCTAATATACGCTTAATCTCTCGATTTACTACCTCGACTTGGACACTTATTTGCGAGTGGTAGGGGGTGGCAAGTTTGTGCGTGACTCCGTATTTAACTAATGTCTTAGCCATAAGAGCATTACAGAAATGCGTTTTCCTATCACTAATAATTGTGTGAGGCGTGTCGAAGCAAGAAAATAGTTTTTTAAGAAATGTATCGACAACTCGAGCATCATTGGTGGGGAGAGCTTGTGCTTCCGCCCACCTCGATACGTAGTCGACCACTACTAAAATATAAATATTTTTGAAAGAAGGAGGTAGGGGCCAACAAAATCTATGCTCTATAAATCGAAGACTTCACATTCTAAAAATATGTTTTGTGGCATCTCATCTCGACAAGAGATGTTTCCCAAATGCTGACAGCTATCGGATGTGCGCACAAAATTGTGCGCGTCTTTGAAGAGAGTGGGCCAAAAGAAGCCCGCCTCTAGCACCTTCCGATAAGTCCGGTGGCCTTAATAATGCCCACCGGCTAGACCCTCGTGGCAGTGCCTAAGTATTTGCAAGCACTCCACACCCGCAACGCATCTTCGGTCCGCTTGGTCGGCACAGATACGGAAAAGAAATGGGTCCTCCCAAAAGAATTTTTTCAAGTCAGAAAAGAATTTCTTTTGATGACTTGAAAACTCTTTTGGAAGCACCCGTGCGACTAAGTAATTTGCTAAATCTGCGAACCAACGAGAAGATGACGAAGAATAATTAATGGCTAGGAGGTGTTCCTCGGGGAATCTGTCATTTATTTCAGAATCGCGAGCGCTTCCGTACCCGGATTTTAAATACGGGAGAGGTGGTCTGCCACTAGATTTTCCGCGCCCTTTTTATCCCGGATCTACAAATCAAACTCTTGTAGGAGGAGAATCCATCAAAGAAGGCAGGGCTTCGCATCATTTTTATCTAATAAATATTTAAGGGCGGAGTGATCGGTAAATACGATAACTTTAGATAATATTAAATACGAGCGAAACTTATCGAAAGCAAAAATGACGGCTAAGAGTTCCTTTTCCGTCGTCGTGTAGTTTACTTGTGCGGAAGTGAGCATCTTGCTAGCGTAATAAATTGGATGAAAATGTTTTTCTATGCGTTGGCCAAGAATAACACCTAAGGCAATATCACTAGCATCGCACATAATCTCGAACGGAAGGGACCAATTAGGGGCCACTAAAATTGGTGAGGTGATATGTTTTTGTTTTATTAAATTAAAGGCGGACTCGCTTTCCCTACTAAAGATGAAACGTGATTCCTTTTCCAAGAGGAGAGTTAGCGGCTTTGTTATTTTTGAAAAGTCTTGAATAAATCGTCAGTAAAAGCACGCATGGCCTAAGAAACTCCTAATAGATTTTACGTTTGTTGGTTGCGGAAGTTTTTCTATGATTTCTACCTTGGCCTTATCCACCTCCATCCCCTAAATCGAAATCTTATGACCGAGGAACAAACCTCCTCGGACCATAAAGTTACATTTTTCCCAATTTAGAACAAGGCTTGTGTCCTCGCACCGTTGGAGGACACGATCTAAATTTTGAAAGCAATCGAGAAAAGAGCGTCTGAAAACAGAAAAGTCATCCATAAAGACTTCCATAATGTCCTCTACTAGCTCGCCAAAGATCGCTAGCATACATCTTTGGAATGTAGCTAGCGCATTGTAGAGTCCAAATGGCATTCTTCATTATGCGAAGGTGCCAAACGGGCAAGTAAAAGTGGTTTTCTCTTGGTCATTGGGGGAAATATGGATTTGGAAAAACCCTGATAAACCATCAAGAAAACAATAATATGGATGACCAGGTAAACACTCTAAAATCTGGTCCAGAAACGGTAGTGGGAAATGGTCCTTGTGGGTGGCATCATTAAGTTTGCGATAATCGATACACACATGCCAACCGTAACAGTACGAGTTGGGACGAGCTTGTTGTGCTCATTCGCCACTACGGTTAGACCGTACTTCTTGGGCACGACATGCACGGGACTAACCCATGCACTGTTCGAAATAGGGTAGATAATCCCCGCATCTAACAACTTAATGATCTCAACTTTAACGTCGTCTTTTATTTTTTGGTTAAGATGTCACTGCGGCTGAATCATATTGCGGTAATTATCATTAAGAAATAAAATAAGAGGAGGCAAAATAAGGGGTTAATCCCCTTTAAGTCAGAGATTTGCCAAGCAATTGCGTGGCGATGTTTAAGTCAAACTTCCAATAAATCGGAAGTTTCCAATAATTCAATCCGAAGAAATAATGACGGGAAGCGTATCGCCTTTTCCCAAAAAAGAGTATTTGAGCGATTCAGGTAAGGGTTTAAGATCTAGGATGGGCGGTTCTTCTAGGGAGGTTTTAATTCCTATATCTTTCTTATTAATTGGTTCGAAAGGCAAGTCTATAGAGGAATCCTCATCGCAATAAAAAATTTCGAGAGCATAAATATCATCGTTTATAAATTCGGACTCGAAAACGGGAGAAGAACGATCTCCAAAAAATGTATCTAAAGAATAGCAGAAATCGTCACTCGATGATAAATTATCCATCGAGGGATTAATAGAGAAAGTAACATGATCATCTCCTACCTGGAGGAGAAGATGACCATTACTAACATCTATTAGTGCGCGAGAGGTGGCGAGAAAAGGGTGACCGAGTATTATTTGTACCTCGGCGTCCTCTTCTATGTCTAAGATGACGAAGTCTACCGGAAAGGTAAACTTGTCAACTCGGACTAGGACGTCCTCTGCTACCACCGATAGGGAACTTAACCGAGCGATCCGCTAATTGGATGCGCATATTCATAGGACTAGGAGTACCCAAACCTAATCGTTGAAATAGCAAGAATGACATCAGATTAATGCTAGCCCCTAAATCTGCTAAGGCGTATTTTACTAATATATTGCCAAATAGGCACGGGATGGAAAATTGTCCCGGGTCGTTTTGTTTTGTGGGCAATTTATTAGTAAGAGCCGCCAAACAGACATCGTTGAGAGATATATGCGAAATATCCTTTAAGTTACATTTATTAGAAAGTAATTCTTTTAAAAATTTCGCGTATTTGGGCATTTGTGAGATAGCTTCGCAAAAAGGAATATTAATGTGAATTTGTTTTAATAATAAAATAAATTTTCGTATTGCGCGTCCTTACGCTCGTTATTTAACTTGTGCAGATATGGCAAGGGCGTATTAAAAATTATTTTTTCATTTAAATTCGGTAAAGTTAACGTAGATGAAGAAGAGGGAAGAAGGGTCGGAGGAGAGATATGTACCTGTGGATCGATCCATTTTGGATCGACCACCTCCTTTCCGTTACAGAGGGTTATAGCATTGGCATTTTCCCATGGGTTGGTCTCCGTATTCCCTGGCAGTGCCCCGTGCGTGTGTTCCGACATGAGTCGCGCCAATTGTCCAACCTGTAATTCTAAATTTTTTAACGATCCGGTGATGTTCTGGATATTGGACTCGTTTGACGCGACGTATTTATTAAAATTTTCCTCCATCAATAAAGGCTTCGGAGGAGGAAGAGGAAACTCGAGAGAAAAAGAAATAGGCGGGCGCTGCGCATTGTTCGGGTTGCTCCATGATAAATTTGTTTGGTTCCTCCAACTCAGATTATAGTTATTACTATAAGGGTTGTTTTGGGGGAAGGAGGGATGAACCAGATTTCCCATGTAGTCTACAAACTCATCGACTACGCAGACGTTAGAGGGGGGAAGGTTATTATTATTAAAATTATAACTAGCCCAAGGAGAAGTGGTGGAGGAAGCAGACCTCTATGCCACCTGTTTTGTTAGCCTTTCAACTTGAAGGGATAACAAAGCCTTGCCATACACTTCAAAAATGCTGGCCGCTTGCTTTTGGCATGCCCGCAGGACGTTCCACTGATAGGCATTCATAGCCATCTCTTCAAATAAACCCTGGGTGGCCTCGGGGGTCTTATTATTAAGGGTGCCCCTATCAGCCGTGTCAATTATTTGACGCGTCTGAAAATTAAGGCCGTTGTAAAAGATTTGTACCTGTAACCATGCTTGCAGCGCGTGGTGCAGGCACCGGCGGAGGACTCGTATTAAGGTACCAAAAACTTGATGGGCCCGGGAGCAGACTCTTATTTAGGTGGATGGTTCGATGAGTTGACCGTCGCGGACTTGCTAGAAAATCGATGTTTCTAACGAAAGGAGGAAAGTGCACCTATCACATGTAGTACTCGATATTCGGGAGAATATCGAGGTCATACTATTCTCGGGGTCGGGTTGATTATTCCTACTCCTCCAAAAGGACTATTTTTTTATTGAAAGTAAGGCGGATTTTTGTTTGTCACTAAAACGGAAAAAAAGAAGGCTGAAAATTACTTAGATTATTCGATGACGGGTTAACGCTCTGCATCGAATCGGATTAAGACTAAAATAATTCTTAAAAATTATTGAACTTAATTTTCCAATTAATAAATGGCAACTTGGCCGTGGAGGTTCCATAAACATGAGCGCACTTATCTCTAGGAATATTGCTCACCTGAACGCTAAGACTATTCGACCGAATGTTAGTCCGACAAAGGATTCCTCTTAACGCCCGCTTTACGCTAAGAACCCCACTATTGGGTGGGGAACCCAATCCAGTAGAACTACGCTTCCCCTCTCTCGAGGGTATGTACGCAATTATATTTACCCAAGGGGGATCGATCCATACTCACGGCCTCTCAGCAAGCTAGCGTATGGATAACGAAAATAGAGCCCACACATCGATATGTAGTCCTACGCGTCGTAAACCAGGGGTAAACCTTAAGTCCTAAAATTAAAGTGAAAATAAAGAACTTTAATTATTTCAAATCATTTTATATGTCCCAATGCTCTTCGATGCCAAGGGCTAAAGACGATTAGCCACTCATCGGTATGGGGACGGCTTTATAATTTTGATGAGGTGTGAGTTCAAAACTAAATGCTAAAGGATTATAATAAGGATACATAAAATAACAAACATTTAGAAAAAATCAGGAAAGCTAACTAAAATAAGAACTCACGCACACTTCAAAACCATAAATAAAATAGAGTAAAGACAAGTCCTGCTTGAATGAGTAGGCGGGAAATGAAAACACGCCATTTAACTCTTAATGAGTAGGCGGAAATAAATGCATGTACAAGTTCTACTCAAATGAGTAGACGGTAAATGACAACTCCTACTCAAATGAGTAGGCGGGAAATGAAAACACGCCATTTAACTCTTAACGAGTAGGCGGAAATAAATGCGCACATGCACACACTCTACATGAATTGAAAGAAAGCAATAAGATTTATCTCCTACACACACACACACTACACAATTAAAGAAAGCGATAAAATAAAGCATGAAAAATTATCTCATAAACTCACACACTCTACATAATTGAAGTAAGCATTAAAAAATTATTCTCATACACTAACACACACAACATGAAATTTAAAAGAACAAAATAAAAACCTAACTCATACACTCACACACACACAATTTTGTAAGAAAAACCAAGTCACCTAAAAATTAAAATTTTAACATTTCTACCAATACAACTTGCCAAAAACAAATAAAAAGATGAAATAAAAATTAAAAGAGGAAAATGTTTTGTAAAGAAAGCAAAATTGCAAGTTCTTTAAAAATTAAAACGATAGCTTTTCCACTCTTAGGATTTTATAAAAGTGATAATAAATGATAATAAAGTGAAAAGAACGAAAAAGTTTTACATTCCTAAAAAAAACTATGTTAAAAAAAATTCAAAATCACTTTTAAAACCCTTTTGTAAAACTTAAGAATGGAAATTAAAAATCTAAAACCTAAGGCATAAAGAAGATAAAACTAAAACTATTCTAACACATATTTTGGATAAAACATTTATAATAAAACCTAATATGGAGACAAATTGAAAACCAAAAAAAATGAACAAGTTACACTCATACACACACACACACACACACTTTTCATAAAAAGCAAAAAAAGGAAAAATAAGAAGATAAAAACAAGAATAAGTGGGGTACACGAATTGCATTCCAAGACAAAGTAGGGAGACAAAAATCTAAACATTTTATTAATTCAAAACAGGGGTTACAAGTACTTAAGACAAGATTACATAAAGCTAAAACAAACAATAGAAGAGAGGGGGAGAAAGTCTCCTTACATGATTTTGGAAATACACCAAGGCAGCTCACTAACAACAAAACACACAAAATTTGGCTCAAAAAAGTGAACCCTTGGCCATTAAGGAAATTTTTTTATTATAGACAAAAAGTTCGGGTCGATACGGGCGTGTCGGTCAGGGTGACACGGGCGTGTCGAACCTGGTATGTTGGAGAAGTCAAAATCCAGTGACTGGCTGATTTCTGGGGGAAGCTGGAGCATACACGCGTCTGACACGGGCATGTCGGGTTGCGTGACATGGGCGTGTCAGGACACGTTGCAATTTGATGTCGATAGCGTCTGTCTCGAACACAGGCATGTTGGTAGATGTGATACAGTTGTGTCCTTCTCGGGTTGATGAAGGTTGAACGTCCAGCGTCGAGTCTAGAAGCGTTGAGTGGGTGACACGGCTGTGTCGGGTCTTCGGACACGGGCGTGTCCTGCTCTAGTTTATGAAGGCTGAACATCGAGCTAGGGTCGACGATGGTTGATCGTAGAGGGGTGAAACAGACGTGTCGGTCAGCATGGCATTGGCATGCCTAGCCTAAATTTTTGACCTTTTCTGGAATTTTTTCTGGAGAACAAAATAAAGCTAAGTTAGGTAAATATTTTCAAAAAGAAACATATTTATAAGCAAAAATGACTAAAAACTATAAATAAGAACTAAAACAATATAAATAAAGTACTAAAATATGCATATATTTACAACTCATCAGAATGCCACTGCACTGGGAAAGGGGTAGGATTGTTATTAATTGGTCACCTGAATGCTGACCGTTACCTTATTTGCCACCTTCTGGGTGGGCTGTCCCTATGCAGGTGCTGGAGAGCCGAGCAGCAAGTTAGGGCTGAAGTCCCTACTATTGTTGTTGTTGTCGCTGCCGCTGCTAGCCAGTGAAGGCTAAGCTTTCTATTGTGTTTGTTCATGTGTGGCGGGCCTGCGCACCAATGTATGCAATCCACACTGTGAAAAGAGGAACTGTAAGGCCTTAAGGCCAACATGTGTTGTATTTGTTGTACACTCTTTTAAGAGTTGATATATAAGTGTGGTATATATATGTAGTGGACATTCCGGGTATGAGTTCATCTTTATTTTTAAAATCTTCCGCTAGCATGCTATGAGTTAGGGTGCGATTATGTTTTGGTATTAACCTGTGACCTCGCCGTATGTTTGTGGCATATAGTGTGGGGTCCCAGCCAGACCTTCTCTTATATGTTATTTAATGGGTGGAATCGTTACAATTCCATCCATCATGCGCCAAGATTCAAGCTGATATACATTTAAACCATAGGATATATATTCAAATCATTTCATTACTGTCATAGGATATGTTTTTAATGTTTTTATTTATTAAAAATACCTAGAGACCACTAGTGATAAAATGGTAAATATCAAAGTTATAGCCCAAGGTGTGTACTTTAATTTAAAATTTGTTTGAACTAATTTGGATGTCTGGTTTTACCACAACACTCATTATGGCGGGGTCTATACCTATGGTTGGACAGAGACTAAATTGAGTGCCCCCACTTCATCCCTTGTCCAAATGATCTAAAATTTTGGCAAAAAGTCACCCTAACTTATACCTAGGCCCTATCCAAAAAAGGAATTTTTGGGGATAATTTTGCGATAGTTTTTTGAAAAATAAAAAAAATCATGTATAATTTAATTAGGTGTCTTAAATAACTCAAAAACCCCTCAAATTTTGGAGGGAGATCTTGGAGAGTATTATTAGGCTCTTGTAAAAATTTCATCTTTTTGGGGTTTGGCTTGATAGTGTAACTGTGTAGCCAAGTGTTGACCCCTTTTAGGTCAAATTACGGCTAAGTGCCCTAAGTGCACTTGAGCTGGCCAACCTCACCCAAAGGTGATGGAACTTGGCACACAGCCTTTTTATCACTTAAAACACCCCCTCAACTGATATTGGCTGGAAGTTGAAGGGTGGAGCCCTAGAACACTAGGGTAGGTTCTATTTGTGCCAACCTAGGGTTTGGAGGTCAAGGGGTCAAATGACCTTGAAATGACTTGAAACTTGGTGGACAGGACTTTAGGGTAGTCACGGTTCTCTAGTTAAAATATTATGAGGTTTAGAGGCTATTAGACTCCCCAAAACCCTAACCCTAGTTTAGGGCAAAACCCTTATACATGTAATAAAAAGCTATTAAATTTGGATAGTGTGGTCATAGGGTTAATATGAGCCCTTGGTATTTTATTAAAAATTTTGGAATATAATTTTAGTACCTCCTTTGTAATACATGGATTTGCCCTTGATAGTCATCTATATGTTTATTATGATTTCACTATTTATTGAAATATTATGAAAATTTGGCAGAGGGTGTTTTAGCTCATTATATTTATACCTGAATTTTATTATAATTTTTAGATGTATATTTTTAGTACTTACATCACAAGCTTATAAATATGAAATTATGTTCAAAAATAGTCTCAGAGCCCAATGATTGTTAGAAAATTGTGAAACTTAGGTAAAAATGTACTTAGGTCATTATGATTATGAAGAGATTTTATCATAATTTTTAGATGAATATTTTACGTAGTTGTTTCATTAATTTATTAAAGAAGATTATTGTTCTAAATTAAAATTAGACTTCAATATTCATTGGAAAGTTTGCAGACATGGTCAGGAGTGTTTTTAGGACATATTAGTCATGCTTGAATTTTCTTATAATTTTTAGAAGCCTATTTGCAGCACTTGTTTCTTTAATTGTTAACTATGTACTTATATTTGAAGTTTTGGATCAGAGGCCTAAAACTTGCAAAAAAATTGGAAGACTTGAATTTTACTGTCAAATAGCTGTCTAGTATTTATCATAATTTTGTGGAGCATTTTGCATGACTTTAAAGGCTACTACATATTCAAAACTAAGGCATTTGGATTTTAGGGAAAATAAATAAAATAAAAGTTTAATTAGGAAAATTACAAGTTTCTGGATTTATGCTAAATATGTCATGATAGGCCCCCATTAATTATCTTAAGGTTATTGGATTAAGATTTGGAGTATCTCCTATCATGTACCTCACATATTATAAGGTGGTCTTCATGTAGTAAATCTGTGAAAAATTCAGATAGCAATTGAATTGGGCATATGGATTGGGGTTATTGGCTTGCTGGTCTGGGTAGAGTGAAGTTGGGTATATCAATGGAAGCTGGGATAATTAGAATTTTGGGTTGACTAGGATCAGATAGTGCTCGGGATCGACGAAAGATCGTATTTCCTGTGGAGGGAGAGAGAAGATCAAAACACACTAGGGTTAGATCCAGAGTAATACTAAAAGGGATCGGGATTCGGGTATAAACCAATAATAATAAGTGCCTTGCGAAAGGGAATGGTGGGCTTCAGTTACCATAATAGTTCTTTGTGCCCTTTGAGAGCCCTTCACGGGGTATGTTGTGGGTAGTCCTGGGCTAATCTAAACAAAAGGAATAATAAACTTCAAGAGCAACTAGTATAACTAGGGCTAACTTTCACACACCCAGTGTCTCAGGAAGTTAGGTTGATTAGGATGTTCGGGCGGTAGGCTCTGTGGATGTGGAAATGGGCAGGATGGCCTAGCGAGCCGAAGACTCGGTAGATAATTATGATGGACGGGTTAGACCAGGGAGCTTTGGATCAGTGGTTGATACATCAAGTTTGCATGTGCATAGAATGTAAGGTGGTGGGTCTTTGGTGTTGGAGGGTAAATGCACCAACGCCAATACGTTGACTTGGCAAGTGTGGTTTTGCACTTCGCCAAATTAAGTCTGGTGGACCAGCCGATAAAGAGTATGCAGGAGATCCGCTTAGTGCACCCGTGTTGAGGCGTACGATAGGTCTGACTGATAGTGCAATTACCGGTTTAGAGGTGGGCGAGGCCCAACCCATTACTTCTGTTTGCCACTACGCAAATATCCTGGGAGGTTAGGCTCTAAAAAGGGGGAACTAAAGGTCTGTGTGCATAGAGTCGAGTGGGTGTGTTGCACCTGCATGATTCACATCATAGCATACAAGCATGCCATAGCATAACCATTGAGACCTATTGTATAATTTGGTATGGGACTTTTTTTACAAAAGGCCCTGCAAAATGACTCCTTGGTTTATAAGCTCGCGCGAGCATGCTTATAAGTTAAGGTTTTGTATTCTGTCGATATATACAAGCTTGCTTGTAAACCAACACCCTATCGCATAAATTGGTATGAGACTCTTTATACGATATGAGTCTTGCAAAACATCCCTTAGCTTATATGTTTTCATATAATTTAAGGTTACTTATTTCTTATAAAGTCTATCATACTTTATTGCTACCACATATACTTATAGAACTGCTAGTTTATTTCCGCCGTCACCTGCTACTTTGTTCCTTCTCCACCTTCACTACCTCTACTTTCCTTCTCCCCACTCGGTGCCTAGGAGACAAGGGGGGAGGAGTAGGGGATGATAAGACTTAGACTTTTAGACTAACAGTTTTCGAAACACATCATTTTAGGGGATCGTGGAGCCCAGTATGGAGGAGCAGCCCCGGAGGTCGGCACGCTTGGAGATAGGAAAGTCTAGCACCAGATTTCAGATAGCTGGGACTGTGAGTCTCGATCGTTAGTAGATGTTTAATTTTTGCTTCCACGATGAGTAACCTGTAGTGAGGACTCTGATATATCAGGCATGAGCCCTATTTCTAGTACTTCTAATTTTATTTTTGTGGACTATCCCTTCGTGGAGATTTATTATTTATATATGTGATCTCTGTGGACATTTATTAGAGTTCTTCTTTCATTTATTCTATTTCTACTTTTTTGTGATTGATTTGGCCGGCAGGATCGGCGTTTTGTAGTGACGACCTTCCCGGGCGTGAAGGTGTCACCGCAAAGTGGCGGTTCTGGGCCTAAGACCTCGATGGTTTAAAAAGAAAAAAAATGGGGGGTCTTACATCACCAAATTTTGAGTAGAATAAAAAGTATTTACGCAAATAGAAAAATATAAAACTATAAGCATACAAATAAATAAAATCTACTCCAATTTCTACACGAGACGAGAGCACTAGACTAGGAGCACTGAAGGAATCAACATTTTACTCTGTCCCACAATCCTATGCCAGCACAATAATTTTCCCAAATCATACAAAATAAAAGAGTTTAACTCGCAGCACGCTAACAGCTAAGCATGGGCTCATGTGGGTGCAGTGGTGTGTGATGTAATGAACTAATAAAAATAAAATAGTAAAAGCTTCTAGTATGCAAATGAAATGTGCGCGTGCATAAGGTAACAAATACTGGCTCTCCCCCAGACTTAAACTAAGCTACACAACATATGATATAGAAATTTAAATTTGATAGAGACAAGGTAAGAGGTTACCCAATGCTTAGCTGGTGAGCATACCAGAAGACGCGTGAAAAATAGAAGTAGGCTCGCCAAACAAAGAACCCCAACCCCGCCAATATGAATTTGCCATGAATACCTGCAGGGGTGAGCTCCGCAAAAACGAAAGAAAAATAGACAAAATATAAAGAAATACTAAAACTAAGATAGACATGAAAAATAAAAATGTAGGAAGTATAAGATAACTACTGGGGTTTTGGTCCTCCCAACACGACTTATTCGGCTAACAAAAAGTCCTAGCTAATGGGCCTATGAAAAGAAAAGTGCACAGGTAACTATTCCATTATTCATTTCGGTAATGGGTACCGATACGGCGATAAAACAGTTACCCCTCTACCTAAATAATAATACCTGCCCAACAAAGGTGAAGGAAATGGGAAGTAAGAAGAGGAGGAGCTCTAGTCCTCACTCATCTCACCATAAAATAAATCCTTGCCCAACAAGGTTTCGTCTAAAGGGAGACGGCAGGAGGAAAAAGCAATTAATGGAGCTTCCTCAATAGAGGAGGAATCAACCTCCTCATGAAAGAGGATGCTATCTTCAATGACTCGAGCTGAAACCTCCAATTCCTCCTGAAGCACCTGCGAGGACTCAACCCGTACAAGCTCAGATACAGAAAGGGGATCAAGAAATAAAGGAGATGAAGAACTAAAATAATAATAAAAAATAAGGGGAGTGGTCCCGGTCTCACTCACAATAGGATCCAAGCATAGATCATCGTCGGTGTCATATGAGTCATAATAAGGGGAATCCAAGAGCTCGAGTTCTTCGGTGGTGGTTTGGACCACCTCATCCAACAAGGAAGTGAAAACTTCGTCATTAGAAAGGATCTCCTCATCAACCCACCATGGTGCTTCATCATATTCCAAGATGTCACACTCTCCATTGGAGAGAATACATCCTGGTCCCACATTGGCGCAATCTCAGGCTCTGAATCACAATTCGGCAAAACAACATCAACCGACTCACAAAAAATTGGGATAGATAATTTCTGCAAAGAAAGCGAAGGAACAACAACATCAGAGAAAATATGTGCGGGTTCCTCCGGGGGTGAATCCAAAAGAATAGAAGAATGCATAGGGAGAGATGACACCACAATGTTGTCACACCGATCAACATAAAGTATTATGGTTATATCCGCAGTAGTCCCCAATAGACAAGTTGGTACTGCGAATATATCCTCAAAATCAGAAGGGGCAGCCAATTGAGAAGTGGATGGAATGAATCGTATACCCAGTTTATCATCCTCCTCCAATTAGCGTTGAAATTCTGCGCAATCTTTCAACGCGTGCTCGGTGCTACGACAACACAAGCACCATTTTCCATTAATCCTCAGTCCTGGTGGGACCAAAGAGGAATTTGAAAAAGGTGAAGGCATAGAAGAGAAGTGACCATAAGACTTGGGTATGGTGTTTGAAGTACCATAAGAGGACGGTGCTCCATACATTTACAACATGCCTATAATCCCCACAACATTTACAACGGATATTCAAATAAGAAAACACGGTGCAACAAGAAAGAATTCACCAATAGAAATATTCTAACCAAAAAATAACTACACACTAGAAGATAAAAGAAAAGGAATGCATGCTGCTGAAAAATTAAAATTAGAAAAGGAACAAAAAAAATAAGCAATAAATTCTAAAAACTAAAGCAAGCAAGAAACAAGAAATGAACAAATGGAAAAGGGAATCTATCTCCTATCTTCCTCTCTATAAACTCACACGACTGTGTTCCCCAGCAACGGTGCATAAAACTTGATGCGGTCTACGACTAGTGTACCAGTTGCACAAGTAATATAAAATGGGCGAATTTGCCCAAGTATCGATCTCTCAAGGAACACATTAAGGTGGAGTTAATTTGAGGAGGACTTGAGATTGAAGTCCTTAGGTCGGAGTTAAAGAAGGGGGTTTTGTTTGTTGCAGAAAAAGAAATTAAAAAACTAATAAACTACTCCTTTGTAACGTCACTATGTGATGCTTCGCCAGAAGGATGGAAAACTACATGGGCTGCTATGTTCTGAATCGCTAGGCAGATGGACGAGTAGGCTTGTGGATGAGGTGGTGAGAACGGCGGAAAAGAATGTAAAATACTAATAAACTACTCCTATGCAACGCTGCTATGCGATGCTTCGTCAGGCGGATAGAAAATTATACGGGCCGCTATGCACCGAATCGCTAGGCGGATGGACGAGTAGGCTTGTGTATGAGGTGGTGAGAATGGCGGAATGAGGTTCGTGAGCACCTCTTCGCTACGCATGCAACTAGCAATTGCTAGTGTGGCACAATGTGGTGGAGGATAGATAATGGCACACCTCAAGTAAATAACGAGAATATAAAATCACATAGACATGACTGTACACAAACGTATATAAAATTAAGCAAACTTCATCAAATACAAAGAGATCAAACTACATTATCAACAATAAGAGAAGAAGAAAGTGAGAAATTGATCGGATTCGAAGTATTGCTGAGGGTTCACGGAAGGAATCACTGGGTTTTCATTCCGCATCCTAGCTCGATCCTCAACTATGTCCGGGGTAGAGGAGGCTGTCACTAACTACCAATGGACCTGTCTTCTTTGTGTAACAATCCGGTGGAGGATGACATAAACTCCTCTGAGCATGATGGTGAAATCTAGGTCAAACCCTTCTTGAAGCCCAAGGATGAAGGAGGAGGCCGAGAGGAAGATCCATCTTGAATTTGGCATTGAAAGATTACCCAGAACCCCTCCCTATGGTGGAGGAAGAAGGAAAACGACGGAACCCTCCTCGGAGACGAAAATGGCGGAGAAAAAGTATAGAATGCTGAATTTGGGCAGAACCTGCGAATTTATAGATTGCGGTAATAATAATACTCACGATCAGTGGTGCACGACCATTGGTCGTGTGCACATTGTCCAGTGATCATGCGTATTGGAATGGCAGAACTCAATGAAAAACTGGGATAACACGCACTAGCAGTAGCGCACGACTGGTGGTCGTGCGTACTATGTCCAATGGTCGTGTGATTGTCCTAGACAGAACTCAAAGAAAAAAGGAATAAACACGCACGAGAAGTTGCGCACGACCGGTGGTCGTATGCACTATGTCCAATGCTCGTGCGAATTCCTCAGATAGAACTTGGGAAAATGGAGAATAGTGTGCACGATCAGTGCCTCACGACCAGTGGTCGTGCACTTTAGATCTTATGATCGTGCACAGTGTTCCTGTACTGTTTGGGGTTCGACGAAAAGGCCACGCACGACCATCGGTCGTGTGCTTAGGATTCCATAGACCGTGTGCGTGTAAAAATGCACGATCAGTGGCACCTAGGTAGAAAACTGTTGAAGTATGAGACCGGACGGTCTGGGGATCTGTCATGGCGAATTGAAGGCCACGCGGTCTGGTGGTTTACCTTCAGCGGGTTGGTTGTTGTGCTATTGCTATCTGGAGTCTGAGTAGTCTATCAGTTTGTCTCTGTTGGCTTGGAGATTGGGCGGTCTAGCGGTCTCCCATGGCGATCTCGCCTTCCTCTCTAGTGGTAGCCGAGCAGTTAGCCCTTCCCTCTAACTGCGCGGTTTGTGCGGGTTGTTTCTATATAGACTGCTTAGTCCTGTAATATTTTAGTCCAACATCTCTTTTTTGTATTCTCTCTTCTCTCCTCCATTCTATAAAAGGGTGGCCATACCTTTATAATAGATACCTTTTTCAGATATTAAAATTTCTATTATACACCTTCCGGTTTGTTTTTTGTTCATTTTCTACATGGTATCAGAGGACTCGATCTACTACTCCTGATTCTGTGTGCTTTCTCTGACCACGTGACCTGTCGGCGCGGCTTGCTTCTTCTTCTCGTGACCTGGCCTCGCGACTTATTTCTTATGCCTGCTTGCGACCTGTTTGCTCGGCTTCTTCCTCTCCTTTCCATTGCCCTTTGTGTGCGCGACCTCTTCTTTAGTCGATGCGATCTGTTGTCGTGACATGTTAGCCTTGTTCGCCTTGTTTGCCTTCCCGCGGACTTTTCTCTATTCGCGCGGTCTTCTCTTTCTTCTGTTTGAGCGGGCTGCTTTCTAGCCGCTTGACTTTTTTCCCTCTGCTTGGTTCTGCGGCTTGGTCGTGGTTTTCCTGGCCGCTATTGTCTGTCATCGTGACCGCTGCAGATCTCTTTCTCCTAACTGCTGCGATTTCTCCCTGTTTGCGCAGCTTGTTTCATAACCGCATAGGTTGTTTCCTAACCGCGCGGTTTGTGTCCTTTAGTCGCGCAGTTTCCTCTCTTTCGTACGAACTCTGCTTGTTCGCGCGACCTTCCTTGCTTCGTGCGATCTCATTTGTTCGCACGACTTCTTCTTCCCTTCTACTTCTCTAGTCACGCAGTTTGGTCGTGGATTCTCTGACCGCTGGTGTGTTGACACATTGACCGCTGCGTTCTCCTTGATTGTCAGCTGCGGCTTTCGTCGAATCTTCTTTGGTTTCTCTTGCTCTTGCAGTCTCTCTGTTTGACCGCCTCTCGCTTGTCACCGCGATCTGTTTGGCTTGCAGCGACCTAGTCTGCTTCCTTGTCGTGGCCCTTCTTGCCGCTGGTGTGCTGACACCGTGACCATTGTAGCTTCTTCTTCTCTTAGCCTGCTGCGGTTTCTTTCTTTTCCGTCGCGGCCTCCTCTCTTGTCCGTGCGACCTTCTCAATTTCTATCCGCGCGAACTCGCTTCTACTCGCTTGGTTTAGTGTGTTTCTCTATGGACAATTTCGATATCTCTACCTCCGCCTCCTCTCGGCAATCTGCCTCTGTGGCCACCACTTCAGGTAGTGCCCATATCGTTACCCAAGGTAAGTGGGTGATTAACTATGGTGCTACAAATCACATGACCGTCAATCCTCAATGCTTCTCTCTCCTAGAAACGCATGATCGGTTGCCTCCTAGTCTTGTTGCGGATGGTTAACCTTCCCCGGTTCATGGGACGGGCGTTGTTCAAGTCACCCCGTCGCTTCGCTTACTTGACACCCTCTATGTCCCGAAGTTCCCTTGTAACTTATTATCTGTTACTACTTTATGCAAATAACTTCAGTGCTCTGTCTTATTCACTCCAACTTCTTGCTCTTTTCAGGACCCGAGGACCCAACGGACGATTGCTACTGGGACTGAGACCGGCGACCTCTCCTTCCTTAATAACGTTTCCTCTCTGTCTGCCTTCTCCTCCTCTTTTACAGATCTGCTTCAATGGCATCTTTGCCTTGGACATCCTCCTCCTCGGATTCTTCATCAGCTTCTGCCCCACATACCTCCTATCAGTCATCCGCTAAATTATGATGCATGTCAGCTTGGCAAATATCATCGCTCCTCCTTCCCGCCGAAGCAAGGCCGTGGCTCTTCTTGCCCGTTTGATCTCATTCATTCTGATGTCTGGGGTCCTGCTCCTACTCTCACCGTTGGTCGGGGTAGTTCTTACTTTATAACCTTTATTGATGATTTCTCTAGATGTACATGGGTATATCTCTTAAAAGATCGCTCTGAACTCCTTTCTGTATGACAATCATTTTATTATATGATTAAAACTCAGTTTGATATTTCTATTAAAATATTACGCTCTGATAATGCTAAGCAATATCTTAGTCATGTGTTTTCCTCCTTTTGTATGCAACATGGTCTTATCCATCAGACCACCTGTGTTTACACCTCCCAACAAAATGGGGTGGCGGAGCGTAAAACCAGTCATCTCCTCAATGTTGCTCGCACTCTTATGACGCAGATGCAGGTACCTTGCTCCTACTGGGGATATACTGTTCTCCTCGCCTACTATCTCATCAATCGCCTTCCCTCTATGATTCTCCACGGCCAGACCCCCTTTCTCCATTCTCTATTCGGGCAAGGAACCATTTCCTCTCCCACTCCGTATTTTTGGGTGTACGGCTTTTGTGCATGCTCCGTCTTCTACCTATAACCAGCTTCCCCCCGTTCCACCAAGTGTGTCTTTTTGGGTTACTCGACCACTCAAAAAGTCTATTGTTGCTTTGAACCCGTTCTACGCAAGAAGTTTATCTCTGCGGACGTGAACTTCTTCGAAAATGCGTCCTACTTCTCTCCTCAATCCCCTCCTCCTCCTGATGTCTCTGACTCTCCACCATCTATCTTTGTTCCTTCCACGCATATCGACGTCTCCACTCCTATCTCATCTCCTCCTCTGTCTCCTTCTCTTTTCGTTATACCCCCTCCACCTCCCCCTCCTCTCTGCAGCCATCTCTCTCTAGTCCCGAGCTAGCTTTCTCCGCAACGGATGCTCCGATCACTGAGGCACGAGATGACCTGGATCTTCCCATTGCTCTTCGCAAAGGGTGCGGGCGTGTACCCAACACTCGCTTGCGGAATTTGTTTCCTATGATCGGCTTACTCCCTCTCGCATGTGTTTTGCTTTGGCTATCTCGGCTACTACAACTCCCCGTACCTACCAGGAGGCTCTTGTTATTCCTCATTGGAAATCTGCCATGGATGAGGAAATCGCCACTCTTACTAAACGGGGTACCTAGACCCTTGTTCCTCCATGAGTGGGTACTGATATGGTCGGCTGTCGCTGGGTGTTTGTTGTGAAGTTTCGCCCACACGACACTGTGGAGCGCTACAAGGCCCGGCTGGTGGCAAAAGGATTTACTCAGACTTATGGAGTTGACTACTTTGATACTTTCTCTCCGGTTGCTCGCCTCAGCAACATCCGTGTTCTTCTCTCTGTGGCCGTCAACCAGGAATGGGCTATTTCCCAGCTTGATGTCAAGAATGCCTTTCTCTATGGGGATCTTCAGGAGGATGTCTACATGGAGCAACTTCCTGGGTATGTTCCTCAGGGGGAGACACGAGTATGCCAGTTGAAGAAGGCCATCTATAGCCTAAAATAGAGCCCTCGGGCATGGTTCGACAAGTTTAGTGGCATTGTGGCTACAATCGGCTTTGCAAGAAGTTCGGCCGATCACTCCTTATTTATTCGCAAAGCCGCATCGGGACTGGTGATTTTGGCAGTGTATGTGGATGATATTCTTCTTACCGGAGATGATCTTGTTAGGGTGGACTTGAAAAAGAAACACCTACGTCAACACCTGGTCACGAAGGATATGGGCTCCCCGAAATACTTTTTGGGGATAAAAATCTCTCGGAAGACCAACTCGTTGGTTCTCTCCCAATGGAAGTATGCTCTTGATCTTCTATGAGAGGCAGGATTGACTGGTGTGAAACCGGCCCGATATCCCATGGCTATTGGAGAATACAAAACATGGAAAGATGACTCGCCTCTTCTATCTGATGCCACGAGGTACAGACGTCTGGTAGGCAAACTCATTTATCTCACGGTGACCAGACCTGACATCAGATATGATGTAGGCAAGGTTAGTCAGTTCATGCAAGCTCCTAGGGAATTCCATCTTCAGTCTGCCTTGAAGATATTAGAGTATGTCAAAGCAGCATCAGGAAAAGGGCTACTCTTTCAGAATAATGGTCATCTGAGGGTTGAAGCCTTCTCAGATTCAAGCTATGCGGATGATAAAGGTGACCGTAAATCTACATATGGCTTTTGCACATTCGTTGGAGGAAATCTTGTGAGCTGGAAGAGCAAGAAATAGTCTGTTGTCTCCAGATCTAGTGCAGAAGCCGTATATCGAAGTATGACATTAACCACGTGTGAGTTAAAATTATTGCGTGCTCTCATGCTTGACCAAGGAGAGGTCTACGACTATTCTCTTTCTATGTTCTGTGACAACACAGCCGCTATATACATATCCAAAAATTCAGTCTTCCATGAGAGAATGAAACATATAGAAGTCGACTGCCATTTGATTAGGGAAGAGATCTTGAAGATACAGATTTGCACTCCGTTCGTCACCTCCAACAAAGAGTTGGCAGATATCTTCACCAAGCCGGTTTCTACTTCCTTCTTCCACATTTGTGACAAGCAGGGCATGATGGATATCTATGCTCCAGCTTGAGGGGGAGTGTTGAAGTATGAGACCGGGCGGTCTGCCAGTCTATCTTGGCGGATTGAAGACCGCGCGTTCTGGCAGTTTCCCTTTAGCGGTTTGGTTGCTGTGTTGTTGCTTTCTGGAGTCCGAGCGGTCTAAGGGTTTGTCTCTGACGTCTTGGAGACCGGGTGGTCTAGCAATCTCCCATGGCGATATCTCCTTCCTCTCTGGTGGTAGCCGAGCGGTTATCCCTTCCCTCTAATCGTACGGCTTGTGCGGGTTGTTTCTGTATAGACCGCTTAGTCCTGTATTTTTTTATTCCCACATCTATTTTTTGTATTCTCTCTTCTCTCCTCCATTCTATAAAAGGGAGGCCATACCTTTGTAATAGATACCTTTTTTTTCAGATAATAAAATTTCTGTTATACTCCTTCTCGTTTGTTTTTTGTTCGTTTTCTACAAAAACATTCCCAATCAATCCCGGGTCATGCACACGACCTTTGTACCTACAACAAAAATAGATGAGCCACTGAAATGGGCATACCACATTCTCCATACACAAAAAAACACTATGTAGGGCAAAAGAGTAATAACTAAGAAATCACACAGAAAATGGGCCAAAAGTGCACCGTAACAAGGAATGGGCATAATAACAAATATGAACAATTATGGATCTAAAGTGTAGTGCATCAACGAGAAAACTAGCCCGAATGAGTCCAAAAATAAGTATATAAATAGTACTCATCAATCACTCAACTCTTTTCGACAAATCCTTCTGGCAAAAATATTCTAAGTCAAAGCGTTGTATGCGTTGAGATATCTCGATGCTTCATCGAATTATGTCAAGATCACTCAACACTTTTCGACAAATCCTTATGGCCATAATATTCTAAGTCCAAGTGTTGTATGCGTTGGGATCACTCGACGCTTCGTCGAATGGCATCTAGATCACTCAACACCTTTTGAATCTAGTATTATTTTCCAAGTCTTCTTATGCGTCAAGTATCACTCGACGCTTTGTCGAATGGCGTCGTGACCACTCAACGATACTCTACGATTTCCCCTTAGCCGAAATTAATCTAATTCAAACTTCCTTCATGCGTCGAGTACCACTCGACTCCAACCTACTAGTCATTGATCTCGATGTTTATTACCAGTGCACCACAAGCCTGAGTCAATTCCCCCGACTCAAAATACGTGTGAGGGGTCTAGCATGAATTGGGACGTTACAAATCCTATAAACAAAATAAAAGATTTCGTCCCCGAAATAAGGCTAAAGCTATGGGGAAAGTGAAGCATGAAGAATAAAAAGTATGCTTTTAAGTTTACCTTGGGGAAACAACTCCGAGTAGTGCTTCAGCGTCAAGTCAACCGACTCCCAATTATATTCCTCTTTCCCATGATTAGACCACAAGACCTTCACTAAAGGAACACTATTTCGACACAAGTTCCTTGTCTCGGTGTCCACTATTCGCACCGGCTCTAGTCGAACAGACCTATCAGTTCCCACTGTTCCATTTGTAGCGGGGACAAGCTAATCGGGTCGTAGGAGTGCTTTACGAAGTGACGACACGTGGAAGACATCGTGAAAATTTTCCACTGTTGGTGGTAGCTCTAGTCGATAGGCCAGAGGGACAATCCAAGGGCCGAAGGAGGCATTCCAAGCCTTCAAGAGACTGTTAACTAAGGCCCCCCTGCTCCAAGGGACGAAGGAGGGGGAGGATATATCTTTGTATCTTGGGGTCAGAGCAGAGGTCTTGAGCTCCATCCTGGTTTGGGAAGAGGGGAAGAAGAAGCTAGCCATATATTATGTAAGCTGGGTAGTGTGGATGGTAGAGATTCGTTATCCCATCTAGGAGAAGCTGGCTTTTGCTATGGTCATCTTGACCCGGAGGCTCCGAACATATATCCAAGTGCACTCCATCCGAGTTGTGACTAACCATCCCCTCCGTAACATCTTCTAGGGGGTGGAGCATTCCGGAAGGTTGGCAAAGTGGTCGGTAGAGTTGAGTGAATTCGACACCTCCTTTGTGCCCTACCTCTTGATCAAGGCCCAGAAAATGGCCGACTTTCTAGCAGATTATGTGGTCGAGGTGGCGGAGGCAGAACTCACTCGCTCGGTTCCCTAGAAGGTGATGGTGGACGGTGCTTCAGGAAGGCATTCCCTGGGAGTGGGGGTAATCTAGGAGAATCCTCAGGGAATGAGGATCGAACAAACGGTGGTGGTGCACTTTCCCATCACTAACAATCAGGCCGAGTACGAGGCCGTGATAGCAGGATTGCACCTGTCCAGGGATCTAGGGGTGCACGATGTGGAGGTCCTCACTGATTCCTCAGTAGTGGCTTCTAAGATCGGCGGGGAGTTTGAAACAAGGGAGCCTACACTCAAGTTATACTTGGCAAAGGTGAAGGGGGTCATCGGTATGTTTCAGACCTTCTCCTTCTGATATGTATTGTGGGAAGAAATTGAGCAGGTTGATCAGCTAGCCAAGCATGGTCCCCGAATGGGGGTTACTATCACCGACCTATTTCATCCATCCATCGAGGAGGTGGAGCTGATGGAGGTGGACTAGCACCCCTCGTGGATAGACCCTTTTGCAACATTCCTATCCATAGGAGAGTTCCTAGAGGGAATGGATAAGAAGAGGTTCAAGCACAAGTCAACATATTATCTCATGCGCGACGAGAACTTGTACAGGAAGACACTCTCGGGGATGTTAGTACATTGTGTGGCCGAGAGGGAGGTTCAAAGAATTTTGGAAGAGGTTTTTTCAAGGGAGTGCATAAGTCATTCAGGAAGCAGAACCTTGGAAGGGAGGATAGTCCGATAGGGGTACTTCTGGCCGACCCTAAGTCAGGATGCTGCAGAGTTCACAAGGAAATTCCACAAGTGCCAGCTGTATGCCACCTTCAACTTCAACCAGCTCAGTGGCTCAGGAGTATCTCGACCCCCTAGAACTTCACCATTTAGGGAATGGATTTAGTAGGGCCATTCCCCCAGGCCAGCGGGCAGAGGAGGTTCTTACTGGTGATGATGAATTATTTTTCTAAGTGGTTGGAAGATAAGGTAGCCTCCCAGGTAATCAAGAACTTCGTTTGGGGGGAGATCATTCGCTTGCACGGCCAGCCCAGGCAATTGTCACGAACAATGAGCCTCAGTTTGCCAGTACCGACTTCATCAATTTTTATGGATAGCTGGGGATCGAACTCAGGTTCGCATCGGTCAACCATCTAAGAAACAACGTGCAAGTGGAGGCGGCGAACAAAATCATCATCAACCACCTTAAGTAGAAGGTGGAGAATTTTAAGGGTAGTTGGGTGGATCAGCTTCCTTCGATTCTTTGGGCCCTTAGAACCACTCCCAATACGGCCATAGGGGAGACCCCCTTCAAGCTATCCCATGGGTGCAAGGTCGTGCTTCAAATAAATTTCTACGTTCAGATATTTCGGTTGGTCGAGGCAGAGGCAGGAAGGGAAGAATGGCAGGCTGAAAACGAGGATCTACGAATCTTCCTTGACATGGTGGAGGAGCTGCGTGATCTCTCTTCCATTCGGCAAGAAGAGGCGAAATGGAGAATGGATTAGTACTTTGACAAGAACGTCAGGGTCAAATAGTTCGTGGAAGGGGATTTGGTCCTGAAGAATGTGGATGCGGTAGGAAGGTCAGCCACAGTGGGGAAGCTCAACCCCAACTGGGAAGGCCTGTACATTATGGAGGAGGCTCTAAGGTCAGGAGAGTACCATCTTTGAGATGTGGAGGGTGAGACCCTAAGTCACACCTGGAGCGAATATGACTTGAAGTGTTTCTATCTATGCAAAATATATACGTCCACTCCTTCAATGAATATGAAATCTTTTGATGCTCCAACTCTTTTACAGATCAAGTTTGTTGCAAGTATTTATGAAGCTAAGTCCATAAATGCTCCCGCCGTTAGGATACCATCTAGCTGATTGGGCCGGTGGTAGCGCTCGAAGGTTAAGTGATTGAATTTTTTCTCGCTCTAGAGTTAGGTCCTGAGATGCTCCCGATTCCAGGATCCCACCTAGTTAGTAGGACTGGGATCCTCGAGTGATGTCGTTATGACCCTGGAGGGCTAAGGCTGGTTGATGCTAAACACCATCTGCCAGGCTCCCACCTAGCTGATTTGGCTAGTGGTAGTGCCCGGGGGATAAGTGATGGAAAGTTTTCTCGCTCTGGGGTTAGGTCCCGAGATGCTCCCGCTGTCAAGCGTCCACATAGCTGGCATGGATGGGATCCTCGAGTGACGTCATTATGATCCAAGAGGGCTAAGGCTGGTTGATGCTCTATACTCGCCGTCAGGCTCCCATATAGCTGATTGGGTCGGTGGTAGCACTCGGAGACTAAGTGATGGAAATTTTTCTCGCTCTGGGGTTAGGTCCCGAGATGCTCCCGCTGCCAGGCTTTCACCTATCTGGTAGAATCGGGATCCTCGAGTGACGTCATAATGACCTTGTAGGGCTGAGGTCGGTTGATGCCCAACACCCGTCGTCAGGCTCCCACCTAGCTGATTGGGCCAGTGGTAGCGTGCGTAGGTTAAGTGATGGAAAGTTTTCTCGCTCTGGGGTTAGGTCCCGAGATACTCCCGCTATCAGGCATCCACCTAGCTGGCAGGCTGGGATCCTCGAGTGACGCATTATGACCCTGGAGGGCTGAGACTGGTTGATGCTCAACACCCGCCGTCAGGCTCTCACCTTACCGATGGGGCTGAGGTCTTTGATGGACATGGCTACATCTAAATTCAGGAACCAGCTAGTTAGACATCAAAGACAGGACTCAAAGGTGATTAAAGGTTGGATACAGCCATCCCCGGGCGAGCTGGCTGAGGCTACTATGGGCAGCCTCAAGGAGGAAGAACTATCACCGGTGAGTTGAGCACTCACGAGACCAGCTCAGAAAGTCATCTGGGCCTGCTACCCTAGGGTAGCATCATCCCATTATAGGATGAGAGTGCGTCGAGTAAAGATCTCGGCATCTATTGAGGATGGATAGATGAGGCATTCCTTGGCGGTACATCTCCACCCTCTTAAAATTTTACTTGGGAATTTTTAAAAATTTCAGCTTGATGAAAACGAGAAGGAAGAGTGCTCACGGGCGAGCTGGGTAGTCTTGAACCTAGCATGATGAGTAATCAGCCTCTTTACTATTCGGGGTTGGTGAGCTCCCAAGGTCCCCCCACGGGTACAAAACTTAACTCAAGTACATTCTAGCAGCCCGCTCTACCTTAGTGAGGTCACGCTACGAAGGAGGTTAGCTCGCAGGCGAGTACATCACAGTGGATTAAAAAAAAAGAGAAGGGAAGTATTGAAGCTAAGTACTTTTTCATCAATAAATGTTACATGTTACAAAGAGGGGGGGGGAATTAAAACAGAAGAAAAACAAAGATGAGAGGGAGGCGCGAGTCAGCTCTTTCCCTCCCCCCAGACGGGTGGTCCTCCTCGCCCTCCCCTGTAGATGTGTAGCCATCACTGTAGCCCTTGACATCCTTTAACAACGACTCGAAGCTTTCCGTCTTCTTGCTGGGAGGGGTGGCCGGCGGGAATAGGTTCGACACAAGGTCCCTCATGGTTATCTCTTTGCATCCCTCCACTAACACCTCCATGTCTTTCATCATCTGGAGGGTGTAGTCGGCTATGCTGATGGAATTGATCTGAAGCCTCTCAGAGACCTCGGCCTCTCTGTAGAATTTTTGCTATTTGGGAGGGATGCTCGGCTTACCGCCAGATCGAGGGAGGATGTCTGTCTGTTTGATCAGCTCGCCTTTGAGCCCTTTGTTCTCCTCCCTCATTCTGTTATTCTCCTTCTCCAGCTCGGTGGTGCGAGGCTTCGTCGCGGTGGCACGAGTTCGCAGCTTTCTTGTGGCTTCGGCATCCTGGGAAGAAAGGCAAGGTAAGATTAATATGCATGAAAAAATCCTAAGGGAAAAAGGAAGGGGGTAGCTGGCGCTTACCATCCCTCTAGTCGCTTTTGCAAGGAGGTTCTCGGTGACCTTTAGTCATCGTGCCAGGTCGGCAGCTTTATCCTTCGCGAGGTCGCGCTCCTGTTCAGTCTTCAACAGTTGGTTTTTAAGGCTGAAGCCTCGATGGACCACCATGTGGTGCAGCTCCAAGGCCCTAATCATGTTTTACAGACCCTCGAGGCTGAGCTGCCAAAGGGTTAGACCCTTATAGGCCTCGGTATCCTCCCGCACATATAGGCCGAAGCCTAGCACATATGCGTGCATGGAGGCGGTTTGACTCCCCGACCAGAAGGGATAGAATGATGAGATTGAGACCCTATGGGTCTGCTTATCCCACCACACCATCGGCTCGTCGGATAGGTCTTCTGACATCCCCCCAAAGCCGAAGACGGGGTAGATCTTTAGTAGGACCGACTTACTGGCCGCATTCATAGCTGCAGCAAGGGAGGTGGAGGGCTCGCCCCCTCCACATCCTTTGGGGAGCCCTTTAGCGAGCTCTCTAGCGACCCTTCTGGTGTAGTCTCCGATGAGCTTATATAAACTTGTTGGTGTTGTTATGGTCTCCCCTGAACTTGTTGTTATTGTAGTCCCCCCTGGGAGACCAACGTTACCTTCAACTTCTTTGGCAGTGGGGGGTGGCGATGCAAGCTGAACCCTTCGAGGCCAGGTTGTTTCCGGCTATAGGAGGGTCCACCTGACCCCAGGTTGCCCCGGTAGGCCGCTGCTACTGCCCGCTCGAGCGCGAGTGGGTCCGCACTGACTCCCGAGTTTGCATGGTGCGGATGCTTGGGAATATATCCCTCAATGCAGAAAAGTACTTGGGTTAGAAAAGCAATGATTGAAGTCAAGGCGGAATGAAGAGGTCTCACGCACCTTGATTTGTGAGACCATTAGGTAGGCAACCCCATCATTGGTTGCGCGGTAAGTGAAGAGCTTATGGAAGACGGTGAGGTTTAATTCAATCTGCTCGCGAAGGATGTGACAGGAGAACGTGACCATCATAGCGATCGCTTTCAGGTTCAGCTGTGCTGGCACTGTGCCGAAGTACTTAAGGATCTGGCAGATTTTCGGCCAGAGGCGGAGGCGCAACCCCACCTCAAAGTGCGATATGGGGAAGGCGAGCTCATCCTGGTAGAAAGTGTTGATGGCCTCTCCCTATCTGGGCCAATGCGCATCATAGTCAGGGGGCAGGTACCCGGTCTTGAAGGCGACAACCTCGAGCTCGATGGTGTTTCCGTCAAAGAAGAGATATTTAGCGAACTTAGAGGCGCACTTGGACCGCCTGTCGGCATCAGGTTACATCTTCACCATATCTGCGAAGGGGTTTGGATACGAGAGCAGGTAGAGAGCACAACATTAAAGGGGGTTATGAATGCAATTAAGGTGATAACTAGGGGTTTAGTGAGGGGGACTATTTATAAAAAACCAGATTTATGACCGAGCTGACCTGTCGGTCCAGCTAGCCAGCTCCAACTCGCCAATTCTAGCTCACCACCCGACGATCTCGCCTATCCTAGTGCGAGCTAAACCTAGATTGAACATCCAATTATTTCAAATAGCATTGAGATCTACAAAATTATTTAAGTTATTACTGACAGGGACATTAGCAGCCCCGAAAAAGAAGTTCATTTCAAGGAAAGGAAAGTTCGGCCAACCGGCACTAGCTAGAGAGCTGGGGGCGAGGGCCGGTAGACTTAGCTAGGGAGCCATTTCCATCTACCCCGGCCTCGCATCCCATCCCCGGAGGTCTGCACGGGTTGAGGAACTCGCAGACCTGGTCCATGTCCCTGCCGAAGGTCTGCAGGTTTTCATAATTTCTTTCCATAACTGGGGTGGGGGACATAATCTCGCTCGCCGAGCCGTGTTCCACCTTGTCCGCGAGCAGTACGTAGTCCCTCTACAACGTTTGCAGCCTAAGATCATTATATGCGTTGTCCGCTTGAACTTGGCGCAGGGCGATGTCCTGCTTCTTCAGCACCTCCACTACTCGCTACCTCAGCTCGGCAGGATCCAGCGATTCATCGAAGAAGATTTCAACGCCATGCTCAGGGGGTGGCGAGTTGCGAGCTTGTTCTGAAGATTCTTTGACTTTAGATGGAGCAGGGAGCCCTGCAAAAAACAATTAACTAAGGCAGAAAGAGGGTGCAAGTACAACTAAGATTCCTAGGCAAAACATCAATTAAAGTGGAGCTTATAAGATGAGCACGGCTGCCCTTGGAGGGTGTGCAGAGGAGGTAAGGCTAAGTTCTTGCCGTGACCCAGAGTATGGATTCTCGGGGAGATGAGATTAAAGCTGGGAACCGGGATGTCCCCAGCTCTTTCCCACATGAGTGTAGGAGTATTTATGGGTTGCTGAGAAGGAATGCGAGCTGTCTATCTAATTTTCAGCGAATCCATCCCCATGGTCCCAAAGGGGGAGATTTACTTTTCAAGCGAGTGTCGTGGGGAGTCTAAGGCCGTGAGTCATCGTGTGGGGTGTGGACTCGCGGCGTGGAGGTCTCTACATTGGACTTATGGTCCTCAGGGTCGGCGAGAATGTCGACTACTTTTCCCTTGAGGTCAGCAATTTGTTTGGAGGAGGTTATCCCATGAGTCAAGGTTGATTCTAGGTCTCAGTAGATGGATTCAGCATCCTTTGGGATAGATTTGGGCTTCTAGGCAGGATTTGATTTCGTCGGCTCGCGCAGTGCAGCGATGGGAGGCAGGTCGACTAACGCATCAGGGCGAGCAGCGTTGAGCTCGTAGGCTCGGCTGAGCTTCTCTTGGAGTTCTTTGGAGAGAGGCATGTCGACAAGGTTCAAGTAAGAAGTAATGGCAAAGGTCACCTAGGTACACAGACATATATATATAGCCGCTGGTGGAGCCCACCAAAAGATTCTCTGGCCCCTGTTGCATTCACTGCATATTGCGAGGTTGGATGTTTCTTTCCGAGCTTGTGCAAACCATCCAGCGAGCGGCGATTGACAAAAGCCACATCAGCCAAAGTCGAGCAGTCTGGCTCATCCAAGTGGAGTGGATCATTTAAGGGGGGAGTAGAGTGGTTCGGCTCACCCTCTCCACAGGGGCTCGGTGAGCAACGATCGAGTGGAGCGGGTTTGCTCGCACTTGCCCCGGGGGGTTCGGCGTGTAGTGGGCGAGTGGGTAAAGCCCGGACCACACTCTCCTAGGGCTAGGAAAGGTGGCGAGTGCCAGTTCCATTGATCACTCGCCGCCTTCGATGAGTGGAGGTTCCAGAGGGCCACTTGCCAAGACTTTTGTGATGAGTTTTTATTACTTTACCCCCGCTGGCTTGTCTATATCCTGTTGGAACAGCGGAGTTGTGTTGTTGGCAGACCCAGTTGGGCTGCACATAGCTGTTTGGATCAGTCGAGGTTGGCTATTTGCAGGCGATTTTTAGGAATCTACAAAGACCGAGAGAGAACCGCTCAAAGAAGGCATGCTTTTTGAGGTATCTTTAGATTGACATTTGCCTAGGGAGGGGAACTTCTCAAAGATCTTTCGGGTGTGTGGTGGGACCTCCACGCCGAGCCCTTGGGTCTATCTCTTATTCTTTTACTTAGTCGTTTGGCTTGCGAGAGAGAAGTAAGTGTGCGATCACCCCTTCCCTAAGGGTGAAATCCACAAAGACCGAGTTTTTTGGTTTCAATACAAATGAGCCATCATCGCTTATCCTAAAACCCGGTTCATCCCATAAGTATAAATCAGTGACACGACCTGCCAAAAATATGCGAAGTCAATTTCATCGCATGTGTCGAGTGTCACTCCACACTTTGTCGAATGGCGTCGAGATCACTCAGTGCTTTTTGACAAATCCTTCTAAACAAAATATTCTAAGTCCAAGCGTTGTATGTGTTGAGATCACTCGACGCTTCGTCAAATGGTGTCGAGATCACTCAATGCTTTTCGACGAATCCTTCTGGCCAAAATCTTCTAAGTCCAAGCATTATAAGCGTCTGATGAAGATTTTCTATAGTTTTAAATATATTTCAAACTAATATCCCAAATAGGCAAGTGTACCTATCGAAATATAGTATAGAAATGTCGTATTCGACTCGGGGCCTGTTGAGTACTTCTACTCACGCAAATTAATATTATTTTATCTAAATATAAAAAGAGATTAATTTAACTAAATGAAGAATATTAAATAAAAAGTAGCACTTGATCTATACTCACTTTGAACTAAAATAAACCTTCATGAAATAGCAAAAGTGCAAGATCCTAATTACTTACTTCAACCGTGGAGGTTCCTAAAGTAAAAAAGCGTCTCTCTCGAGCTCATGCTTCTGACTAACCTTAGGTTGATCGATTAAGACCTCTCGACCAGTCGAAACCCCTAAGCTTGCTTTAAGTGGTGAACCCCTCTATTGGATTTGACTCCAATCCGGCAGATTTATGTCGTCCTCTCTTGAGGAGTGCATTCAACTCCTTTTATCCTTGAGCGATCTACTCGTATCCGCAACCTCTCGGTCATTTAAGATACGGATCTAGGATCGAATAACAAATCCGCAAAATATGAATTCGATACAGAATAAATCAAAGATAAATCGATAGCGAGCAAAAATAGAGAGCTTGACACATTTTTGAGAAAATAAATAAAGTTAGCTTTATTCAAAGTTTGTCTTGATCAAGTGCTGAGAAAATTAGCTACATGACATGAAAAGGGAGGTACATAAACAAGAAAACATAATTGCTAAAAGTAAATTGCTTGAAAACAAAACTAAGTTATGAATGAAAAGTACAAGAGAGAAATGCATAAAAAAAGGGTAAACTAAGCTACAACAAAAGCCTAAAACTTGCTCCTAATCTCCCTCCTAGGCTTCTGAACTCATCTGTTATTTATAGATTTTTTTCTGCTTGGGAGTCACGCCCTACGTCACGCCCGTGACCTAGGGCGTGTCAGGCTCGAAAACTGCAGTCTTGAAAGCCCATGTTGGAACACCCTATTACTATTTGGACCAGGAAGACTATACTTCTATAGGGATTTTGTGTTGTGACCTCCTTATTGTTATAAAGGTCACATAGGCTAGTTAGAATAATCCTCAGCTCGACGTGTAGTCGACTTCAGCTCGACGTAGAGTCGACCTCTGCTCGACGCAGAGTCGACCTCTGCTCAACGCAGAGTCGATCTCAGCTCGACGCAGAGTCGATCTCAGCTCGACGCAGAGTCGATCTCAGCTCGACGCAGAGTCGACCTCAGCTCGACGTGGAGTCGACCTCAGCTCGACGTTTCGTCGAACCCAGTTCTGCTTACAGAAAACACTCTCTGGCCGATGTGTGTCGTGCTCAGATCGACGTTTTACTGTGAGCTCGACGTTTTCCAGACTTCCGTCAGTTTTGAATAGGAATTCAAATTCCTTCTGTCAGACAATTAATGCTGAAGATTTATTGGCCGTTACAGCATATCTGGTGCATGGCTCAAGGAATTTTCTAAGGAATGTCTGTCTGACATTTCCTTTGAGGCATGGACATTTAAGGAAAGCAATTAATGCTGACTTCCAACGGCTATCAAAGAAAAGGAAGAAGAAGACTCAGATATATTATTCATTCTTTCATTTTTTACATGCACACAGAATATACAGAGAGACATAGAACAACAATACAGGACTTCAGCTGCTCTCTCTGTGATATTGTTTTGAAAGCTCACTCACAGGAATTCTGATTGCTTCAGACACAACCATCCAACCTTCTTGGATCATCTCTTGCTGGAGCAAATCAGATCTTTGAAGACCTGTCACCCTTGTGCAGAGCTCTCCTTCCTGAACTTCTTCTTGATCTCAGGGGGAGCTTTGACAACAACTACATATCCACTTCTGCTTCTCTCAGCTTGTTGATAGAGAAGACAACCTCATCCCTTTTTCTTTTTCTTTCTGTACAGGGTTTTAACTCCCTTCAAAAGTTACTTTTGGTTTTGCTGAAACCTGGTCAAAATCAGCTCCTTTGGTTTGTGAGAACCTGATCAAAAACTCTCTGGTGATCAAGACACCTGATCAACTCATCTTGAAGTGGATTCCTATCAAGGGTGATAGAAGAGTGGATGTACCCAGATTTGGGGAACCACTATAGCTCCTTGTGTCGTCTGGATTGCTTGTTTCTTTGTGTTTTGCTTTGTGCTGTGAATTTCTTTTTACTCTGATTATTTGCTATAGCACCATACACTAAGTAAATATAAACTTTCTCTGCACACAAGTTTTTATTTGCAAAATTATTTTAAATAACTCTATTCACCCCCCTCTAGAGTTAGGATTGATCTTATCCTGCACTTTCAATTGGTATCAGAGGGAGGTTGATCATTCATACAGGCTAACACCTGGATCAAAAGATCCCTGATAAGATCATTTCTCTCAAAGGGTTATTTTCCTTAGTTTTACTTATCTTTAAAACTCATGGCAGAAAACAAGGACTTTGCTAGTACCAGACCTCCTATGTGCAATCTCTCTAAGTTTGCACTATGGAAAGTGATGAGTCCTCTTTATATACCTATTTTCGGACTCATCTGGGCTTATTTACTTGTCTTTGCACACCGTTTAGCGTCATTTGCACTCCTTTTGGTTCGCTACGGTTTTCCACGCCCTGTGCACCTTTGTTGCCCATTTTCTGTGCTTGTGTGCATTTACTTTCTTGTTATGTTCATTACTGGTTGCTGTGGCTGCTGCAATCGATGCCCCGTGCAGTTTTCCTGCAGGTTTGGGGATCGTGAGGGCATTCGGGATAGGCGTTTCACTATTTTTGGCAAAGGAGTCAGTGGTCGTGCGTTTTTACCCACGCACGACCATCGACCTCCTAGCGCACGATCACTGATCGTGCGCAGCCCGGTCTCATTTGTGAAAACTCTATCTTGAACATTCCGCACGATCACTTGCCATACCGCGCACGACTACTGCTCGTGCGCCGCCGATCGTGCGCAGTCATACCCATTTTGCAAAAGTCTGTCTGGCTATTTCCGCACGATCATCAGCATTGCCTCGCACGATCACTGATCGTGCGCTGATGATCGTGCGCGACTACTGATTTTCTGATGCAGGTCTGCAGGTTGCTCACGCACGGGCGCTGACCTTGGTCGCGCACGACCACTGGTCGTGCGCCAGCGGTCGTGCGCGCTATTTATTCTGCAAGCTATAAATACGCTGTTCCGCGAATTAGGGCAAAGAGCATCGTTACGGAACCTTCGCCAGTCCGCCGTTTCGCCCTCCAGCAAGTCCCATTCACCTCCACCTTCATCCATACCAACGGGAGGACCTTCTCCGGTGATTCCGAAGCATTCCGCATCCTCCGGTGATCCTCCCGGCCATTGAAGCATTCTTCTCCGAGCTTTCCACCAAGGAAGAAGATGAAGCACCCCTAGAGAACGGAGTTATAGGCCCTCGAGGTGACAGCTCGGTGGTACCGGAAGCCCTCCTCGGACTGCGCTTGGAAGCGGATTGACAACCCGCACCTCCGGCCAACAACCGCGGTGGATCTTCAATCTCATGGTTGTACATTTTCTCTCTTTTTCTTGCTGTATGAAATGCTTGTGCTTGTAATGGACATCAACTTCTAGCATTATTGTTATTAGTTGTATTTCATCTTGCTCTAGAGATTTATTCTTTGATGCGCCTCGCTCCATCTCGCTCCACTCCACACGTTCGTTTCACTCAAGCTTGCTCCGCACTAATCACCTCACTCGCTAGATTTCCGTCCACTCGCCAATCGAAGTACGGCATCGCGGCCGCTACATCCATCTCGCCTTGAGAAGCGGTGATTGCGACCCGCATAGTTTACATTAGTGTAATCGGTCGTAAGACCACCAACCAAAGCCCCTTTCTTTTCTGTTTATTTCAATTAACTCTCATAACGATAGTTTTAGAGTCTAGATCGTTCGACGCCAATTGCATTCCTCAAGAGACCGACATCCGGGGATTCATTCCCAACTTTATTACTTGAGCGACCGGTACGCTTGACGTATTTTACACGCATCAAGTTTTTGGCGCCGTTGCCGGGGAATGCAACTGTTGAACGATCATGATTTCTGGAAGTATTGGTATAAGAGTTAGAGTTTTTTGATTTTTGTTTCTTTGATTTGTTGCTTCAGTGGATGCAGGGACGTGCTGCAAGAGATCTCGTTGCTTACGATCCCGAAATCGAGCGAACTCTTCGTGCGCAAAGGCATGCCGCTGCAATAGATCCAATCACAATGGGAGACCAGTTGAACAATGACAACGGAGTTCGTGTTGGAGGGAACCTCCATGATAACCGTAACGGGGATGAGAATGAGGTGCATCAGCCGCATGTCCAAACCATGAGAGATTACACTACCCCCACTGTTGGGAGCATTTACCCTGGGTTTGGACCGGCGATCGCAAACCAACAGTTCGAGATCAAACCGGCAATTCTTAACATCATCCGGAACAACGCACAGTTCTCCGGACTGGCTACTGAGGATGCCCATCTACACTTGGCAGACTTCTCAGAAATCTGTGCCACTTTCCGTTATGCTGGGATTCCTGACGATACGGTCAAGCTCCGTCTCTTCCCCTTCTCTCTACGTGACAAGGCCAAGTCATGGCTTCATTCCCTTCCTCCTGGAACAGCCACAACCTGGGAGGCTCTTACCACAAAGTTTCTAGCTAAATTCCATCTGGTTGACCGTATTGTGAGTTTGAGACGCGCCATCGCTAATTTCCGGCAAAACGACCAAGAGAGTTTGGCGGAAGTCTGGGAGCGCTTCAATGAGTTGCTGCGGAAGTGCCCCAATCACGGATTCCAAACGTGGAATCTCGTGGAATGCTTCTACTTCTCCATCGAACCTAAACATCGCGCCATGATTGATGCCGCCTCTGGTGGAACAATTATGAACCTTGCTCCTGAGGATGATTTGAGAGTTCTGCAAGACACCGCCACGCACAGCGCCTTTTGGACCGTAGGAAGGAATACCCCCCGTGGGACAAGTGGAATCTTTGCTGTGGAAGCATCAAGGCCCGCTGCTGCTGCTCCGGTGTTGGCCATCTCGTGTCAAGGATGCGGAGGTACCGATCATCATAGCTTTGAGTGCCCTGGAGCGGAGGTAATGTATGACCCCGCCTTCTCCAATGAAACCGTTAATTTTATCGCAAATCAAAACAGGGGCGCGCCATATGGAAATGCTTATAATACGGGTGCGAGAAATCACCCAAATTTCTCGTGGAATCAAAACGCACCGGGCCAACGATGGCAACCAGGGCAGCATCAATATGATGCCTCCGCCTCAGGAAGCCAGCCGCGGCCACCCCACCCGAATTATCCTCAAGGCCCCCCCCGCCGAAAAAACCAATTCTTTGGCTCAAATGTTTGAAAAATTTGTTGAATTTTCCCAAACAAACATGACAAATCAAGCCGCTTCAATGCGTAAGCTCGAGGCACAGTTGGGCCAATTGGCTCAAATGGTCTCCGAGCGCACGCTTGGTACTCTCCCAAGCAACACTGAAAAAAATCCCCATGAACAAGGGAAAAGCCTTGGGGAGGGAAGGCTGGGGAATACCAACGAAATCGTGAGTAGCTGCTTGATTAACAACGTTGAAACTACTGCTTTATGTGATTCCGGGGCATCCAGCAACATCCTCACTCTGCAGGATGTCGCGAAGATGCAACTGCAAATAAACACCGAAGACCGGAAATCACTTATTCTAGCTAATGGTAATGTGGTAGATACTGATGGTGGTGTGAGGGAAGTTGATATAGAGGTTAATGGCAAACATTTTACCATTGCTTTTCAGGTCATGGGACCAGAAGAAAATGACTCCATTCCGATACTTGGTGTCCCATTTCTGACGGCCAGTGGCGCATCCCTGGATTTCTCCCAAGGACGCGTCACCTGGCCGGCTGATGATTGCACCCTCGATGATACTTCCGTACACTCCTCTCTTGTTCGAAATGACGTTTCACTACGTAGTGCAGATCTCAAGGAAGATTTAGGAGTCCCAGCTTTGAAGGCAACCCTTGCGGATGAGAAAACCAAGGGAGGATTGACCGAGATGACCGATGAGAAGAATAACTTAGCGACCGCGAAGATGTTTGAGCGCCCCAAAGACACGGTGAACGTGCCACTTCCCACCGATGCTGTTGTGGAGCATGACACTTCTAGTTACATGCGGGAGAAATCCCTAGACTGTTATTCGTGTAATAATATTCATGACTCTATTAAGCGTTCTGTCGCTTGGGCTGATCCGATCGCCATCACGGTGCCGGAAATGATGCCATCGATTGTTAAATTTGGGAAAACTGTGAAATCCACTCCTTGGAGGTCTCCATCGGTTGAGAAGCTGAAGGAGGCCAAACGCTTGCGTGATAAGCGTTATTCTTCCTTCCAAGCGTTTGCGCATCATCTGAGCAAGGGGAAATCCCCTCCTCATGATCCTATCAAAAGTTCTGCCTCTCCTTCGCTCTCCACCGAGAAGACTTACCACAAATCGGCATATAGCTGATTGCCGCTCTGCCTCGTGTTTCCTGCTTATTTTCCTTGCTGCTTTGGAACATTTTGAGCTTTATTTTATTTTGCTGCAAAAACATTATATACAACTGCTAATACAGGTATTTGGTCCACCTTAAGGACGGTAAACAAAAGGGCTATTCGGGATACAACCCAAGCTTGGACCTTTTGGTCCCCTTGTTTATGTTTTATTTTATTTTATGTTTTCTATCCTTTTTGTATTTTCTGTTGTTCGGCCTAATTCGCAGGTTCAGCTTATCTTTTGTGCGAAGCAGCAACTCCCGCGAATCATCATGCAATCTTCTGGCATGCTCCCCTCTTTGGAGCATTGGTACTCTCTCTCGCTTCAGATTTCATTTTCTGGTTGAATGTTTATTTTTCTTGCTTATGTTTTCATTCAAGTCTGGGGGGAAGAGCCACTTGTGCACTCCACGAGCACATTTAATTTCGCATGCCAGTAGTGTTCCTTTTTCGCTTCATTATGTTAGATTCCTGTTGCACACCACTGCACCCACTTGAGCGCGAGCTTAGCGGTTTGCGTGTCATGAGTTGAACCTGTATCTTTGTTCGATTTGGAAAATTTCTGTGCTAGTTGAGGATTGTGCGACGGAGTAAAATATTGGCCTTGCTGTGTTTCTCGTCAACTGCTCTCGTTTTGTGTAGGAATTTGAGTAGATTTAATTTTTCTGTATGCTTATAGTTTATATTTTTCTATCTGCGTAAATTCTTTTATTCTACTCAAAAGTTGGTGAATCCGGTGTGAATCAAACGGTAGCGTAGGAATGTGTGTAGCCGCCACTAGACTCGTATTGCTTGAGTCGGGAGGAAGGATTATCTTTCTCGGTTGCTAAGAACTTGCCCCAAGCTATTCTTGAAGCATTGGTACACGGTTAGTCTAGCGTGAGAGTGATGTAGGCCACCTTTTGGCCCGGTTGAGCTTTGTACCCATTCCTAACTTCGCCCTTGCTAGCCCCGTTGTGCCTACCCTTCTTTTGATTCAGCTCCACTAGTATTTCACCAAAGCCTTATAGCCTATCCTAGTCGCACACCCAATTCGAGCTTTAGTAGTTTACATTTTATGTTGGGTTGTGATGTGGTGATTCGTATTTGTGATATGTGGTTGTGCCCAAAAGAAAAAATGTGCTGATTTTGTAAAAAGAAAAAGAAAATATTTAAAAGAGAAAAAGAGAAAAGAAAAAGAAAAAAAAAAGAGTTTGATTGAAAATATTTATTTGAGAAGATTTGGATTTGGAGTAGGCGGTGTACACACCCATGTTGTACAAATCAAGTCTGGGGGTGTGGTGCACCTGGTTATATTGTGGTTTACCGAGGGATTCTTTTAGGCTAGCTCATTTGGGTTAGGTGCATAGCCTTTCTTTTTATCATTGTTTATCTCACCGTAACCCAAGCCCCATTATTACCCGAAGTCCTACAGACTTGCGCTTGAGTTGACTAGTGCCGTGGAGAGAGTGCGAACGGGCAAGCTTATGGTTTCCGACATTGGTGGATTCCTTTGGGGGTAATCTTGAGCCCCGGTCTTCGGCAATGCTCACCTTAGTGGCCTGTCTACTTTCTCCCTGCGTAAGACTGGATGATTCACCGTGATTCTACTTTGGAGTACTAATAAATTTTTGTTATGCGTTGTGAAAAATATAAAATATTTTGTATACTTAAGAATTTCCTCTACTTTATTTTTATGCACGCGAGCATGCGAATTCGCATGGTACTCCGTTCTGCAATTTCTTTCTTAGCTAGTTCATTTTCCCCGTCTACTTAGGTTTTGTTTGCTCGGGACGCGCAAACGGTTAAGTCTGGGGGTGTGATGAGTCCTCTTTATATACCTATTTTCGGACTCATCTGGGCTTATTTACTTGTCTTTGCACACCGTTTAGCGTCATTTGCACTCCTTTTGGTTCGCTACGGTTTTCCACGCCCTGTGCACCTTTGTTGCCCATTTTCTGTGCTTGTGTGCATTTACTTTCTTGCTATGTTCATTACTGGTTGCTGTGGCTGCCGCGGTCGATGCCCCGTGCAGTTTTCCTGCAGGTTTGGGGATCGTGAGGGCATTCGGGATAGGCGTTTCACTATTTTTGGCAAAGGAGTCAGTGGTCGTGCGTTTTTACCCACGCACGACCATCGACCTCCTAGCGCACGATCACTGATCGTGCGCAGCCCGGTCTCATTTGTGAAAACTCTGTCTTGAACATTCCGCACGATCACTTGCCATACCGCGCACGACCACTGCTCGTGCGCCGCCGATCGTGCGCAGTCATACCCATTTTGCAAAAGTCTGTCTGGCTATTTCCGCACGATCATCAGCATTGCCTCGCACGATCACTGATCGTGCGTTGATGATCGTGCGTGACTACTGATTTTCTGATGCAGGTCTGCAGGTTGCGGGCGCTGACCTTGGTCGCGCACGACCACTGGTCGTGCGCCAGCGGTCGTGCGCACTATTTATTCTGCAAGCTATAAATACGCTGTTCCGCGAATTAGGGCAAAGAGCATCGTTACGGAACCTTCGCCAGTCCGCCGTTTCGCCCTCCAGCAAGTCCCATTCACCTCCACCTTCATCCATACCAACGGGAGGACCTTCTCCGGTGATTCCGAAGCATTCCGCATCCTCCGGTGATCCTCCCGGCCATTGAAGCATTCTTCTCCGAGCTTTCCACCAAGGAAGAAGATGAAGCACCCCTAGAGAACGGAGTTACAGGCCCTCGAGGTGACAGCTCGGTGGTACCGGAAGCCCTCCTCGGACTGCGCTTGGAAGCGGATTGACAACCCGCACCTCCGGCCAACAACCGCGGTGGATCTTCAATCTCATGGTTGTACATTTTCTCTCTTTTTCTTGCTGTATGAAATGCTTGTGCTTGTAATGGACATCAACTTCTAGCATTATTGTTATTAGTTGTATTTCATCTTGCTCTAGAGATTTATTCTTTGATGCGCCTCGCTCTATCTCGCTCCACTCCACACGTTCGTTTCACTCAAGCTTGCTCCGCACTAATCACCTCACTCGCTAGATTTCCGTCCACTCGCCAATCGAAGTACGGCATCGCGGCCGCTACATCCATCTCGCCTTGAGAAGCGGTGATTGCGACCCGCATAGTTTACATTAGTGTAATCGGTCGTAAGACCACCAACCAAAGCCCCTTTCTTTTCTGTTTATTTCAATTAACTCTCATAACGATAGTTTTAGGGTCTAGATCGTTCGACGCCAATTGCATTCCTCAAGAGACCGACATCCGGGGATTCATTCCCAACTTTATTACTTGAGCGACCGGTACGCTTGCCGTATTTTACGCGCATCAGAAAGCAAGGATTAGACTGTACATGAACTCTTTTGATGAAGACATTTTTAATTCTGTGTTGACAGATTGTCCAAGACCTCCCACAGGAACAAGTACATCAGCTGTTCCTCCTCCTTCAGGAACTGATGCTGACATAAAGAAGTGGAAGGCAGCAGATGCTAAAGCCATGAACATTTTGGCTCAAACCATGTCAGATGACATTTTCCAGAAAGTAGCTGATTGCAATACTACTAAAGAGATCTGGGAAAAACTTTCAGAAATTGTATGAGGTTCTGCAGATGAAAGAAAGGATAGGAGATCCTACCTCATCACCCAGTATGAGAACTTCAAAAAGGCAGAGTCTGAGTCAGTTGCTAACATGTACAACAGACTGAGCCTAATCATCAGTGAGCTTAGATCACTAGAGAAGGACATATCTCTCACTGAGATAAATGACAAGATACTGACTTGTTTCCCTAGCTCTTGGGACTCAAGAATCTGGTCAATTAAAGATGGAAGAAATGTCTATGAGTTATCCACAGAAGCTCTTCTGGGAAAGCTCAAGAGTTATGAGCAATTCATTAAAAAGAGAGAAGAAGAGCAGAAGACATCCACACCAACAGAAAAGGTTGAGAAAACCATTGCCTTCAAAGCACAGGAAGAAGAACATAAAGAAAAGGTGTTGGGAAGTGAAGAGCTTATGAGCCTACTAGTCAAAAGGTTCAATAAGCTGAATAAAAGGAACTTCAGAAGATGGTCATCCAAAGACAAAGACAAGCCAAGGTATGACAGATCTACTAATAAAGATATTATCTGCTTTGGCTGCAGGAAACCAGGACACATTTTCCCCAACTGTCCAGAAAATCAAGATAAAGACAGAAGGGACAAGAAGGAAAGAAAAGATAAAAGGAAAGATAAGGAGTCAAGGAAGTACCATGACAAGCCTTCCTCCAGCAACAGCAAGCACACCAGAAAAGGATTTGTGGCTGAATCCTGGAGTGACTCTGATGAGTCTGATTCATCATCCAGCTCTAGTGATGATGAGGATGATGCAGAAGAAAAAGGATTCTGCATGATGGCCATCAGTGCATCTCAAAAGAACACTGATTCAGAGCCTGATGCTGATTACCTATCTGATCAGGAACTCACTGAGGATCAGGTAATAGATTCATTTGATTTGACCTCTGATGAATTTAAATCTGAGTTCAAATCTATGTGCATTCACTTGATTGAATCTCAAAAGTTGATTAAAACTCTCAGAGAACAATTAATTGAATGCAAATCCATTAACTCAGATAATCATAGACTCTTAGAAGAGTTGAAGCAGTGTGGGGAGGAGATAGCTTCACTAAAATGTGAGCTATCTAAGGCCAAACAATTTGAAGAAACCCTTAATGGGAGAAGTATCGAATTGATGGACATCACAAGTACAGTGAACTCAAGATTGAATGGTTCACTGGGCTTGGGTGCTTCATCCAGCCAACCCATAGTGCTGACAACTCCAAACAAATTTACCAGTGAGAAAAGTAAAGGAGTCTTGATAGTGGCTAGGAAGAATGCTGACTTAACCCAGGAAACTGGACAAAAAGCGTCGAACGAAGCTCGACGTGCGTCGAGCCAAGCTCAGAGCAAAAGTCAGTTCTCAGGGGTTAATTCAAAATTTAATTCCAGCTCCACATCTCATCACTTTAACCCTTATGCTGAATGGATAATACCTCCTAGGAGATATCATCCTGTAGGCTATAAGAGCCAACCTGAGATGTCTTTTATTTCAGAATTTAAAGGATATCAAGAAAGGCCCAAGGTAAACTGGGTCAAAAACAATTGATTTGTTGTATGTGCAGATAAAGACCTATCCAATTGAGAACCAGCAGTGGTACTTGGATAGTGGGTGCTCAAAGCACATGAATGGCAACAAGGAGAACCTTGTGTCCTTCAAAGCCAAACATGGACCCAAAGTAATCTTTGGAGATTCAAATTTTGGACAAACAAAAGGCTATGGCCAAGTCAAAATAGGGTCAATTACATTCAAGAAAGTGGCCTATGTGGAAGGACTAAAACACAACTTAATCAGCATCAGCCAGCTATGTGATGCTGGTTATCAGGTTTGGTTTACCAACTCAGCATGTAATATTGCATTAAATAACAACATTGTTTTAATTGGTAATAGACAAGATAACATATACCTAGTTGATTTCAATTCATCTAAAGTAGATATATGTTTATTTAACTCCCTTAGCAAACCTAATGAACTTTGGCATAAAAGACTAGGACATGTGAACCTTAGAACCATTGCTAAGTTATCCCAAGACAACCTTGTTAGAGGACTACCTTCTGGTCCTTACAAGAAGGAAGGACTTTGCAAGGCTTGTCAATTAGGCAAGCAAACTAAAAACAGTTTCAAATCACATAATAAGAGTGACTCACCTAGAATTTTGTACTTATTGCACATGGACCTTTTTGGACCAATTAATGTACAAAGCCTAGGAGGGAAATCTTATGCTTTAGTAGTTGTAGATGAGTTCTCAAGATTCACTTGGGTGTTCTTTTTGAGGAAGAAGTCTGATAACTTCAAAATTTTGACAGATTTTCTCAAAGGCATACAGATTGAGTTCAATACTCACATTGCCCTGATCAGAAGTGATCATGGGACAGAGTTTGATTCTCTTCTTATGCTAGAGTTCTGCCAGAATGAAGGTATCAGGCACACTTTCTCAGCTCCAAGAACTCCTCAACAAAATGGGGTAGTTGAAAGGAAAAACAGAACCCTTATTGAATCTGCCACAACATTATTGACAGATGCTCACCTTCCTCTAACCTTTTGGGCAGAGGCTGTGAACACCTCCAACTATGTTTTGAATAGATGCCTGATACATAAACTAAAGGGTAAGACTCCCTATGAGTTACTCAAAGGGAAGAAACCTAAAGTAAATTACTTCAAAATTTTTGGTTGCATTTGCTTCATTCACAATAATGACAAGAAATACCTAGCTAAATTTGAAGCCAACGCTGATGAAGGAGTGTTTTTGGGATACTCCATGACTAGCAAGGCTTATAGGGTTTTTAACAAGTGCTCAAATAAAATTGAAGAATCCATGCATGTTACATTTGATGAAACTAACATGTCTTATAAGGAGAAGGAGACTTCTACCATAAGCAATTTGCAGGAACATTCAATTTCAGAAAATCTGAAGCAGCTTACCATCACAGACAAAGGGTCATTACCTTCACCAATTCAGCAAGACACTGAACTCAGTGACAATGAAGAGGAATTTCAGGTTTTGGAAAGTTCAAAAGGTCAACAAATTGAAGAACCAGTTGTTATTCCACAAGAGGAAACAACAACACAGGTTGGTGCATCATCAACACCCCTTGTTGATCTTGCAACAACAAGAGATCACCCAATCTCACAAGTAATTGGAGATATCTCAGTGGGTGTGCAAACAAGGAATCAAGTTAATCAAAATATTATGCACACCTTCTTTCTTTCTCAAATTGAGCCTCAAACCATACAAGATGCAAAGCAAGATCCAAACTGGATCATTGCAATGCAGGAAGAGTTGAATCAATTTGAAAGGAATAAAGTTTGGGAATTAGTACCAAGACCAAGGAACCAGCAAATTGTTGGAACCAAATGGGTATTCAGGAACAAGTTGGATGATCAAGGAATAATTGTGAGAAACAAGGCAAGACTTGTAGCACAAGGATATTGCCAAGAAGAAGGAATTGATTATGACCAAACCTTTGCACCAGTTGCAAGGTTGGAGGCCATAAGAATCTTCCTTGCATATGCAGCTCACAAAAGATTCAAGGTATATCAGATGGATGTCAAGAGTGCATTTTCAATGGAGACATCAAGGAAGAAGTTTATGAAAAGCAACCTCCAGGTTTTATCTCTCCAACCTTTCCTGATCATGTTTTTAAACTGCATAAAGCTTTATATGGTCTCAAGCAAGCTCCTAGAGCATGGTATGAGACCTTAGCTTGTTTTTTGTTGGAAAATGATTTTAAAAGGGGTAGAGTAGACCAAACTCTTTTTGTTAGAACCCATAGGTCCCATACCCTACTAGTACAAGTTTATGTAGACGATATCATATTTGGGTCTACAGATTCAAACTTATGCAAAAAGTTCTCACAACTTATGCACTCAAAGTTTGAAATGAGTAGCATGGGTGAGCTTGCTTTCTTTCTAGGATTACAAGTTAAACAACATGTGGATGGCATCTTCATTTCTCAAACCAAGTATGCAAGAGAACTGGTTAAGAAATTTGGAATGTCTGAAGCATCCTCTATGAAAACACCTATGCCTACAAATGCTGTTTTAGATGCTGATGAATCTGGAAAACCAGTTGATCAGACAAGCTATAGAGCAATCATTGGCTCATTACTTTATCTAACAGCTACTAGACCAGATATAATGTTTGCTACATGCATTTGTGCTAGATTCCAAGTAAGCCCTAGAGAGTCCCACCTCACATTAGTTAAGAGGATTCTTAGGTATGTAAAAGGTTGTCCTAATCTAGGTCTCTAGTATCCACATGACTCAGGATTTGATCTAACTGGATTTTCAGATTCTGATTATGCTGGATGTAGAGTAGACAGGAAAAGCACCAGTGGAACTTGTCAATTCCTTGGTGATAGACTTGTCTCCTGGTTCTGTAAGAAACAAACCTCTGTGTCCACATCAACTGCTGAAGCTGAATACATGGCTGCAGGCAGTTGTTGCTCACAGATTTTGTGGATTCAAAACCAGCTCCTAGACTATGGGTACAACTTAGAGATGTCTAAAATCTTTTGTGATAATACCAGTGCAATATCTATTGCTCAAAATCCAGTTCTCCATAGTAGGACCAAGCACATAGAGATCAGACATCACTTCTTAAGGGATAATGTAGAAAAGAAGAAAATTGCACTAGAATACATTTCCACTGAACTACAAAGAGGAGACATTTTCACCAAGCCCTTGGATGAAAAGAAGCACTTCTTTTTCCTCAATCAGTTGGGAATGCTAGATGGAGACAGCATAAAATAAAACTCCAAGATTTTGAAACCCATAATTAACAGGAATAGGAAAAATTTCATTTTAAAAATTTCCTGTCTGAGTGGTTGTTCTGAGCTTTGAACTAAGCTCGACGCTGCGTCGAACGGAGATCGACGGTCCGTCGCCCTCAAAAGCGTCGAACGTCGAACTCAGCTTCTAGCGTCGAACTAAGTTCACAGCTCCCTGTCTTCTTGAGTTTCTCTCTCCCCGGTCGACGTCTTCGTTCAACGTCGACCTGAGCTCGACGTATAGCTTCAGCCAAAGCGTCGAACGTCGACCTAAGCTGAACGCTGTTGAGTCGTTTCAGTTCTCCTAGAGCCTTAGAGCGTCGAACTGAGCTCGACGTTCTTTCCTTTTCTGCGTCGAACCCTAAGTATAAAATCATTTTTTCATCGTCGTTCGCAGTTGCGCTTTCATATCTTTCTGCTTAAGCTTTCTCCCTCCAAATACTTTACTCTTGATCTTGGAAGGTATTCTTTTTGCAGGAAAATGGCAATCACAGCAGGAGCTCTGGCGGCCATGAAGTTCGATTCTGGATTCGATATCGACTTCGACTCTTTTGATGGATCTCCACAATACTTTCTGGATATACTGGACCTCTTCAAGGAGCAGCAACTGGTTAACTTTATGTCAACCAGGATCCCTCTCCCAGAGTCAGAAATCAAAGAGTGGAGTCTTACAGCAGTTATCTCAGATAACAATACATTGACTGGGAAAGTTTCAGGAAATGAGGTAGCCATCTCACCTCAAATCATTTCAGAAGTTTTCAACTTTGCTGCTGGAGATGATGGCATAGAACTATCTGTGGAAGAGTATGCCTTGATGCTGGACAGGATGGGGCATGCTGCTGGTAACCCCTCTAAACTCCTCAAAGTTAACCTAGCTATTGAATATAGGTTATTAGCAGACATTACAGGCAAAGTGATCTGTGCAAAGAGGACTGCACATGATGCAATTACTAGGCATCAGTTCTGCCTTATGGCTGCACTTATGGATAAGAAACATCCCAACTGGGGATTGATTGTGTTTGAAATGATTAAGAAAAAGTTGGATAAAAACTCTGTCCACTTTGGAAGAGTTCTTAGGTTGATTCTCAACCATTGCTGCCCCCAACTACTTGTGTCCTCCAAGAAGCACATCAATGCTTCCAAGAGGCTCACATGTGCCCTAATTGGCAAGTGGGACAGAAGAATTGTGAATCCCAGGGCAGCAGCAGCAATGAAGTCTTCTGCAGACACCAGGACTGTAGAGGTCACTCTCCCTCAGTCCACTGGTCCAGAAGCAGGGACTTTGCCATCTGACTCCCTCACCCTCCCATCCACTTTCATCCCCTCAACCACAGTCATTCCATCCACTCAACCTCTACCTTCCTCCATCTCTACTATTGCATTCTCCCTTCCTCCACACACAACTTTCCTTCCCATAAGCTTGGATTCCTCATCTCATGAGGATCTCTTTTCTTTTGACATGCATGAAGACTCCTTCATGGATGCCTCTACCTCCTCTCCTCATGAATTCCCCCATTCATCAACTTTTTTAGAACTGCTCTTTTCCTCCATCCATGAACCAGTTACACCTCCCTTGTCTGCACCACCCTCAACATCTTCTACATTTACTTTTTCTGCTACTCCCTCTACCTCTACTCAAGTCCCACTTGAGCAAGTAGCTCTCCTGCCCTTGGCCAATCAGATTTTTGACCTTCTGTCCCCTAGGCTCTCCTCCCTCTTGGATACCAAGCTGGCTCCTCTCCTCCTTTCCCTGAGAACTCTCTCTGCCTCTGTCTCCTCCCTCTCCTCTCATCTGGCATGCACTTCTTCTGGGGGCCTAGAGTCAGCTGCCACTGATTCTAGGCAGGGGGAGATGTCTGCAGAAGAAGAGCTGCATCCTTCATCAGTTCATCCTTCATCAGTTCAGTTTGTTCAGACATGTTCAGAGACAGTATCAGTTGCAGAAGTTCAGATAGTATCTGAGGCTCCTCCTCCAGCTTCAATTCAGCTCATCAGCAGTGCCTTAGACCTTCAGTGTTTGGCAGCTTCTGTCCAGAGCTTCTCCCCTCCAGCTCAGATTCAAGAAGAACTTTCCATGGCACCTGTGGCTCCTCCTCCTAATTCAGAACTGCTTCAAGAAGATCTGTCTAGGGCTATTGTCCCTTTTCAGAAGATCCCTGATGTAGCAGTGGTAGCAGTGGCTCCTGCTAATGATGAAATTGAAATGTTAGCAGCTGTTGAAACTTCAGGTGAAGCGATTGAGACACCTGATGCAGTTGAGACCCATGTCTCCCAAGCCCTTCAGGAACAAGCCTCTTTAGTCTCTATGGCTCCTGAGGTTGTGCCCTATCCTGCAGTGGTAGACTCCTCCTCCCCACTGACAGCAGATCTTCCTTCAGTTTCCTCCTCAGCAGCTCTAGACTCCATCAGTTTTCCTATCTCTAAAAGGAAGTACATAGATCCCTATGACGAATCTCAAAGTTCAGAAGATGAGTTTGCTACTGATTCTGATGACTCCTCTGCAACCATTGCAAGGAAGAGGAAAGCAAGATCAAAAGCTTTTAAAAGAGTTCCAATGGCTAGAGCCACAGACCATGACATTCCCTACTATATCAAATACAATTGTGAAATCACAGAGCCATGGATGCAGTACTCCCAAAATCAGAGAAAAGCAATGAAGAAGAAAAGAAAATTCAATGAAGGACCAACCAAATCTGTCAATCAGCCTCCACCTCCACCTCCTCCAAATGCAGGTGCAGGTGCTAGTCTATCTTCCAATCCAGCCCCTTCAGCTCTACATGGAAAGACATATCAAGCAAGAAGATATCAAGGAGACAGTCAGCAAAGGGGAGGTCAGCAAAGAGGAAACTATAGAGGCAGGCAGTCCAGAGGAAGATCAGGTTCTCAACCTTATCAAAGGGGAAGAGCTATTGATCCAACCTCTGGTCCCTATCCTTATAGACCTAGAGCTGACCTCACCCCAACTACCTCTCAAGAACTCTCCTCTAACAGATTTGAACCAACAGTACCTTTTGAAGATCCCACCAAAACTCCTGCCTACTGGAAAGCTAGAATGACAGAAATGGCTGCTTTAAATGAGATTAATAAAGCTAGAGAAAAAGGTCTGGACACCTCTCATATCAGTACAATGTCAGACCAAAGAAAAGAGGAATTGGAGAAATATAATTCTAAGAAATTCTTTGATTCAGACAGATATATGCAACTCCATCCTACAGCTGTACCACCCAGTGCAAGAGATCAAAAGTCTTTAGGTGCAGCTGATGATTACAGATCTAAAAAGGAAGCTTCAAATCCAAACAGAGAAATCATCTTCAAGAAGAGTGATCAAGACAAAGCCCCAAAGGGAAAGTAAAGTAAGATGCTTTAATTCTTTCTATATGCTGGACTCAGGACATTTGAACATTTGTGCTGCTATATAGTGTTATATATATGCTGCTTTTTTATTCTGTCATATGTCTGGTTGTATTGTAGTGTATTGTATCTGCTTTATCTTTCTTTGAATCCCTAAATTCATGTAAATAGTAATCCTAATCCAAATAGGGGGAGATTGTTGGAACACCCTATTACTATTTGGACCAGGATGACTATACTTCTATAGGGATTTTGTGTTGTGACCTCCTTGTTGTTATAAAGGTCACATAGGCTAGTTAGAGTCGATCTCAGCTCGACGTAGAGTCGACCTCTGCTCGACGCAGAGTCGATCTCAGCTCGACGCAGAGTCGACCTCTGCTCGACGCAGAGTCGATCTCAGCTCGACGCAGAGTCGATCTCAGCTCGACGTAGAGTCGATCTCAGCTCGACGCAGAGTCGACCTCAGCTCTACGTGGAGTCGACCTCAGCTCGACGTTTCGTCGAACCCAGTTCTGCTTACAGAAAACACTCTCTGGCCGATGTGTGTCGTGCTCAGATCGACGTTTTACTGTGAGCTCGACGTTTTCCAGACTTCCGTCAGTTTTGAATAGGAATTCAAATTCCTTCTGTCAGACAATTAATGCTGAAGATTTATTGGCCGTTACAGCATATCTAGTGCATGGCTCAAGGAATTTTCTAAGGAATGTCTGTCTGACATTTCCTTTGAGGCATGGACATTTAAGGAAAGCAATTAATGCTGACTTCCAATGGCTATCAAAGAAAAGGAAGAAGAAGACTCAGATATATTATTCATTCTTTCATTTTTACATATACAGAGAATATACAGAGAGACATAGAACAACAATACAGGACTTTAGCTGCTCTCTCTCTGTGATATTGTTTTGAAAGCTCACTCACAGGAATTCTGATTGCTTCAGACATAGCCATCCAACCTTCTTGGATCATCTCTTGCTGGAGCAAATCAGATCTTTGAAGACCTGTCACCCTTGTGCAGAGCTCTCCTTTCTGAACTTCTTCTTGATCTCAGGGGGAGCTTTGACAACAACTACAGATCCACTTCTGCTTCTCTCAGCTTGTTGATAGAGAAGACAACCTCATCCCTTTTTCTTTTTCTTTCTGTACAGGTTTTTAACTCCCTTCAAAAGTTACTTTTAGTTTTGCTGAAACCTGGTCAAAATCAGCTCCTTTGGTTTGTGAGAACCTGATCAAAAACTCTCTGGTGATCAAGACACCTGATCAACTCATCTTGAAGTGGATTCATATCAAGGGTGATAGAAGAGTGGATGTACCCAGATTTGGGGAACCACTATAGCTCCTTGTGTTGTCTGGATTGCTTGTTTCTTTGTGTTTTGCTTTGTGCTGTGAATTTCTTTTTACTCTGATTATTTGCTATAGCACCATACACTAAGTAAATATAAACTTTCTCTGCACACAAGTTTTTATTTGCAAAATTATTTTAAATAACTCTATTCACCCCCCTCTAGTGTTAGGATTGATCTTATCCTGCACTTTCAGCCCAGAAACGTTAGAGAAAAACTGCCAAAAATCGCCGTTTTGCGGGTCACGCCCCTAGGTCACGCCCGTGACCTAGGGCGTGTCTAGTCTGTTACAGGAAACGGCGGGAATGAGAACGGCGGGAAGTAATTCTGGCGTTTCTGAAGTGGTCATGCCCTTGGTCACGCCCGTGACCTAGGGCGTGTCTGACTGGGTCAGTAAAATGGTTGGAAACGGCGCAATCTGGGATTAATTTGGCAGCTTCGGGTAGGTCACGCCCTAGGTCACGCCCGTGATAGGGGGGCGTGTACTTGAGAAATGGTGCTGAATTGTCCCGGGATGATTTCTGGAGAAAAATATTTTTTTGAACTAGACACGCCCGTGTTCATGCCCTCGACACGCCCTTGTCTCGGGGGCGTGTACTTATGAAACTCTCCAGATCTATAGAGGACGTCGTCCTCTTTCCGTTGACTGGTTGCACGTCCCGTAACTCTTCCAGGTTTGAAAGTTATGACCATTTGAAGTTCAGCTATCCGTGACCAAAAATGTTCATTTTCACCGCTTCAACTCCTGATCAGTCCTGCAAGCTCCAAATTGCTATTTACAACCCAGATTGACCTAAAATATGGAAATAAAGAAATTAGAATTATAATTACTAAAATATAATTATAATCCTATTATTAATTAAATAAAACTATATGAAAATAACTATAATTAGTGACTTATCAAATACCCCCATACTTAATCTTTTGCTATTCCAGAGCAAAACTATGAGAAGTACTCATAAGAAATTTATATTTTTTTATTTAAACTAAAAATTCATTAAATCAAAAGAAAGCAATAAATAAAATTTAGCGATTTAAATATTAAATCCTAAACTATGAAATTAAAATGTACAGAGAAAGGTATTTAGCAAAAATTTCTCATATAAATTAATTAGAATTCAAAATTAAGTAAATTAGTAAACAAAATTAGATTAGAATTATTCACATTATTACTGAAAAGAAACTTGTAAGAAATTTTTAACTACTACTTATGCTCTCTTAGTATTTTAATTTACTTCTAAAACCATTTTTTTAGGGTTTGGGGAAAAGGAAAATGAAGAGTTTTTGGATTGGGGGTGATGAATTTTATCCTCTCACCCCACAAATTTTTTTCTTTTGATATTTGCATATGTTTTCCAAGAAAATGATGGATTTTATCCTCTCATTTTCCATGACATATGAACAAATATTTTTTCTCTTCAAATCAAAACAAAAATTAAATGGGAGTAATGAATTTTATTCTTTTACTCCTATTTTTTTATTTGGGGATTGCATATGTGTATCAAGGAATTTATAAATCCCATAACATATGATTTAACCAAAATAAAAAATTGCATATGTATACCAAGGGATGATGAATTTTATCCTCTCATCCCTATGACATATGATCTAACAAGAAAATTTAAAACAAAGGGAAGGTTACACAAAATTTAGATTAAATTAAAATAATTAGAGAGCAACCAGTAAATTTAGAATTTCCTAAGAATCTTTAAGCATAAATGATTATAATTAAAATCAAAAGATTGTTAAACTAAACACTATAAAATTGAAACTAATTAGAATTAAGAGAAAAAGAAGTAAATAAGGTTCTCTAAACAAAATTAATTCATAAGTTTATTTCTCAAAATTAAATCGCTAAAAATTAATTTAACTAACTATGATAAAATAAAAGACTAGCAATTTAAAAATTATAAAAATTCTATAAATAAACTCAATTAAATTGATGAAAATCACATAAAATTAAGTATGGGTTTATTTATATTTTTTGATTTTTTTTTGAAGATAACAATACTAAAACAAAGAAAAGATAAATTAAAATCATAATTTTTTTTTGTTATTTCATGGACTTCCCAAGGGCTACCCAGTGACGGGTTCGCAAGGTACTAGGCGGTTTTGTGGGATGAAAGCCCAACACGGCCCTTTCCAAGAAATTGATTTTTGATTTTCTATTTTTTTTTGTATTTTTGATAATAAAAAGAAATTTTTTTTTGATAATAAAAAGAGTTTTTTTTGTATTTTTAAAGATTTTCTTCAAATTTTTTTTTTGAAATAAAAACATGAAATGGATTCCACCCTCATACCTAAAAATAAACATTGTCCCCAATGTTTACAAGTCAAGTAGGAGGGGAAAAATGTATAAAAAAAATATATTGCAATAATGTAAAGATAATCAAGGGGTGTCTCCCAAGAGCGCTTTTCTTTTTCCCGTCTTTAAGCTAGACGGTTTTGGTTAGGAAAAAGGGAAATAAAAATTGAATTGTAAGGGCAACTCCCTTAATTCCTGCTTTGGCGAAGATGCCAAAGTCAGTCTCCCGGCTACTCCTCCGCTGTCCTCTTGATTTTCCTTGTTGTAGCAGTTGACTGGAAAATGTAAATTCAAATCACCTATCCATACCTGAGGTGATTTGAATTTTTGTAGAGGAGTGGCAAATGGATTGTGGATGACGTTTAATTGCAACGGCTCCTCTTCTACATGAAAATCGTTAATATAAGGAAAATCAAAAGTAAGCGTTTCAGAAAAATCTTCGCAAGGAGGAGGTTCTTGCAAAGGTATAAGATTAGGCTCCGGTTGTTTATTTTCTAAAATTAATTTTTTATCCAAAATTTTACTGGAAATAAAATCATTGGACGCATCAGGATCAAAAATTTTTGCTCCTAAAAAATCATAAATTGTGCATGGAGGAGAAAAAGTGGAAGTCATAGGAGGATACACATGTTCTTCTTCTACTTCGTCCAGAGCGTCCATACACCTAACAAACTCTTGAAATAAGAGTTTTTCCTCTTCTTTGGTATAAACAACTATGGGTGTACATTAAGAGTCATGTTCCGCCAAAGGTAAAAGTTTCAAAGAAGGAGAAGAATTTTTAGGACAAACAATAATTTCTTCTAAAGTTTGGGTAGGATCAACTTGAAATTGTGTAAAGTCCCCAAGATTAGAAGAAGTGGGTGGTGTGATAAAAGAAGAACAAGAATTAGGATCTAAATAATTGTTCTCATAACTCGGAAAATTTTCCGGTTGACCTTGCGAACAAGAAAAACCAGTAGCCGAGGTGGAAGAAGAATTATTTAAATCAAAATAATTATTCGTATTTAAATTCAAAAAAGTTTTTTCATGGAAATTAGAAGAATAGGAAAAATTATTTTCATGAAAATTAGAAAAAGAATTATCATAAAAGTGAGAATAGTTATTTTCAAAATTATTATAAAAACGATTTTCATAAGAAGGATTTGTATAATAATTATAATAATAACAATATTCATCACGATGAGAACCACCATAATAAAAAGAATAAATTTGGCGTTGTCTTGCGGCTTCCAAAATATCTAGTTGATTTTGAAGCTTGGCAAGTTCAGCGGCTAATTTAGATAACAATTTTTAATAATAGAAAATAAACACAACCATTACCTAATAGAAATGAATTCAACAAGAAAAGTTAAAAAAATTGAGGTGAGGTAGAGAAGAAGAGTGATAAAAGTAATAAAATTTGCGCTTTCAAAATATCAACAAAAAAAATAGTCCCCGGCAACGGCGCCAAAAACTTGATGAAGATTTTCTATAGTTTTAAATATATTTCAAACTAATATCCCAAATAGGCAAGTGTACCTATCAAAATATAGTATAGAAATGTCGTATTCGACTCGGTGCCTGTTGAGTACTTCTACTCACGCAAATTAATATTATTTTATCTAAATATAAAAAGAGATTATTTTAACTAAATGAAGAATATTAAATAAAAAGTAGCACTTGATCTATACTCAATTTGAACTAAAATAAACCTTCATGAAATAGCAAAAGTGCAAGCTCCTAATTACTTACTTCGACCGTGGAGGTTCCTAAAGTAAAAAAGCGTCTCTCTCGAGCTCATGCTTCTGACTAACCTTAGGTTGATCGATTAAGACCTCTCGACCAGTCGAAACCCCTAAGCTTGCTTTAGGTGGTGAACCCCTCTATTGGATTTGACTCCAATCCGGCAGATTTATGTCGTCCTCTCTCGAGGAGTGCATTCAACTCCTTTTATCCTTGAGCGATCTACTCGTATCCGCAACCTCTCGGTCATTTAAGATACGGATCTAGGATCGAATAACAAATCCGCGAAATATGAATTCGATACAGAATAAATCAAAGATAAATCGATAGCGTGCAAAAATAGAGAGCTTGACACGTTTTTGAGAAATAAATAAAGTTAGCTTTATTCAAAGTTTGTCTTGATCAAGTGCTGAGAAAATTAGCTACATGACATGAAAAGGGAGGTACATAAACAAGAAAACATAATTGCTAAAAGTAAATTGCTTGAAAACAAAACTAAGTTATGAATGAAAAGTACAAGAGAGAAATGCATAAAAAAAGGTGTTGGAACACCCTATTACTATTTGGACCAGGATGACTATACTTCTATAGGGATTTTGTGTTGTGACCTCCTTGTTGTTATAAAGGTCACATAGGCTAGTTAGAGTCGATCTCAGCTCGACGTAGAGTCGACCTCTGCTCGACGCAGAGTCGATCTCAGCTCGACGCAGAGTCGACCTCTGCTCGACGCAGAGTCGATCTCAGCTCGACGCAGAGTCGATCTCAGCTCGACGCAGAGTCGATCTCAGCTCGACGCAGAGTCGACCTCAGCTCGACGCAGAGTCGACCTCAGCTCGACGTGGAGTCGACCTCAGCTCGACGTTTCGTCGAACCCAGTTCTGCTTACAGAAAACACTCTCTGGCCGATGTGTGTCGTGCTCAGATCGACGTTTTACTGTGAGCTCGACGTTTTCCAGACTTCCGTCAGTTTTGAATAGGAATTCAAATTCCTTCTGTCAGACAATTAATGCTGAAGATTTATTGGCCGTTACAGCATATCTGGTGCATGGCTCAAGGAATTTTCTAAGGAATGTCTGTCTGACATTTCCTTTGAGGCATGGACATTTAAGGAAAACAATTAATGCTGATTTCCAACGGCTATCAAAGAAAAGGAAGAAGAAGACTCAGATATATTATTCATTCTTTCATTTTTACATATACAGAGAATATACAGAGAGACATAGAACAACAATACAGGACTTCAGCTGCTCTCTCTCTGTGATATTGTTTTGAAAGCTCACTCACAGGAATTCTGATTGCTTCAGACATAACCATCCAACCTTCTTGGATCATCTCTTGCTGGAGCAAATCAGATCTTTGAAGACCTGTCACCCTTGTGCAGAGCTCTCCTTTCTGAACTTCTTCTTGATCTCAGGGGGAGCTTTGACAACAACTACAGATCCACTTCTGCTTCTCTCAGCTTGTTGATAGAGAAGACAACCTCATCCCTTTTTCTTTTTCTTTCTGTACAGGGTTTTAACTCCCTTCAAAAGTTACTTTTGGTTTTGCTAAAACCTGGTCAAAATCAGCTCCTTTGGTTTGTGAGAACCTGATCAAAAACTCTCTGGTGATCAAGACACCTGATCAACTCATCTTGAAGTGGATTTCTATCAAGGGTGATAGAAGAGTGGATGTACCCAGATTTGGGGAACCACTATAGCTCCTTGTATCGTCTGGATTGCTTGTTTCTTTGTGTTTTGCTTTGTGCTGTGAATTTCTTTTTACTCTGATTATTTGCTATAGCACCATACACTAAGTAAATATAAACTTTCTCTGCACACAAGTTTTTATTTGCAAAATTATTTTAAATAACTCTATTCACCCCCCTCTAGAGTTAGGATTGATCTTATCCTGCACTTTCAATTGGTATCAGAGGGAGGTTGATCATTAATACAGGCTAACACCTGGATCAAAAGATCCCTGATAAGATCATCTCTCTCAAAGGGTTATTTTCCTTAGTTTTACTTATCTTTAAAACTCATGGCACAAAACAAGGACTTTGCTAGTACCAGACCTCCTATGTGCAATCTCTCTAAGTTTGCACTATGGAAAGCAAGGATTAAACTTTACATGAACTCTTTTGATGAAGACATTTTTAATTCTGTGTTGACAGATTGTCCAAGACCTCCCACAGGAACAAGTACATCAGCTGTTCCTCCTCCTTCAGGAACTGATGCTGACATAAAGAAGTGGAAGGCAGCAGATGCTAAAGCCATGAACATTTTGGCTCAAACCATGTCAGATGACATCTTCCAGAAAGTAGCTGACTGCAATACTGCTAAAGAGATCTGGGAAAAACTTTCAGAAATTGTATCAGGTTCTGCAGATGAAAGAAAGGATAGGAGATCCTACCTCATCACCCAGTATGAGAACTTCAAAAAGGCAGAGTCTGAGTCAGTTGCTGACATGTACAACAGACTGAGCCTAATCATCAGTGAGCTTAGATCACTAGAGAAGGACATATCTCTCACTGAGATAAATGACAAGATACTGACTTGTTTCCCTAGGTCTTGGGACTCAAGAATCTGGTCAATTAAAGATGGAAGAAATGTCTGTGAGTTATCCACAGAAGCTCTTCTAGGAAAGCTCAAGAGTTATGAGCAATTCATTAAGAAGAGAGAAGAAGAGCAGAAGACATCCACACCAACAGAAAAGGTTGAGAAAACCATTGCCTTCAAAGCACAGGAAGAAGAACCTAAAGAAAAGGTGTTGGGAAATGAAGAGCTTATGAGCCTACTGGTCAAAAGGTTCAATAAGCTGAATAAAAGGAACTTCAGAAGATGGTCATCCAAAGACAAAGACAAGCCAAGGTATGACAGATCTACTAATAAAGATATTATTTGCTTTGGCTGCAGGAAACCAGGACACATTTTCCCCAACTGTCCAGAAAATCAAGATAAGGACAGAATGGACAAGAAGGAAAGAAAAGATAAAAGGAAAGATAAGGAGTCAAGGAAGTACCTTGACAAGCCTTCCTCCAGCAACAGCAAGCACACCAGAAAAGGATTTGTGGCTGAATCCTGGAGTGACTCTGATGAGTCTGATTCATCATCCAGCTCTAGTGATGATGAGGATGATGCAGAAGAAAAGGGATTCTGCATGATGGCCATCAGTGCATCTCAAAAGAACACTGATTCAGAGCCTGATGCTGATTACCTATCTGATCAGGAACTCACTGAGGATCAGGTAATAGATTCATTTGACTTTACCTCTGATGAATTTAAATCTGAGTTCAAATCTATGTGCATTGACTTGATTGAATCTCAAAAGTTGATTAAAACTCTCAGAGAACAATTAATTGAATGCAAATCCATTAACTCAGATAATCTTAGACTCTTAGAAGAGTTGAAGCAGTGTGGGGAGGAGATAGCTTCACTGAAAGGTGAGCTATCTAAGGCCAAACAATTTGAAGAAACCCTTAATGGGAGAAGTATCAAATTGATGGATATCACAAGTACAGTGAACTCAAGATTGAATGGTTCACTGGGCTTGGGTGCTTCATCCGGCCAACCCATAGTGCTGACAACTCCAATCAAATTTACCAGTGAGAAAGGTAAAGGAGTCTTGATAGTGGCTAGGAAGAATGCTAACTTAACCCAGGAAACTGGACAAAAAGCGTCGAACGAAGCTCGACGGACGTCGACCAGAGCTCGACGTAATCGCAAGAGAACGTCGAACTCAGGTCGACGCCCTCTACCTTCTGAACAAAGCAAGCCTTTGCCGTCGAATGGAGCTCGACGCACTCACCAGAGTCCGTCGACCGAAGCTCGACGTGCGTCGAGCCAAGCTCAGAGCAAAAGTCAGTTCTCAGGGGTTAATTCAAAATTTAATTCCAGCTCCACATCTCATAACTTTAACCCTTATGCTGAATGGATAATACCTCCTAGGAGATATCATCCTGTAGGCTATAAGAGTCAACCTGAGATGTCTTTTATTTCAGAATTTAAAGGATATCAAGAAAGGCCCAAGGTAAACTGGGTCAAAAACAATTGATTTGTTGTATGTTCAGATAAAGACCTATCCAATTGAGAACCAGCAGTGGTACTTGGATAGTGGGTGCTCATAGCACATGACTGGCAACAAGGAGAACCTTGTGTCCTTCAAAGCCAAACATGGACCCAAAGTAATCTTTGGAGATTCAAATTTTGGACAAACAAAAGGCTATGGCCAAGTCAAAATAGGGTCAATTACATTCAAGAAAGTGGCCTATGTGGAAGGACTAAAGCACAACTTAATCAGCATCAGCCAGCTATGTGATGCTGGTTATCAGGTTTGGTTTACCAACTCAGCATGTAATATTGCATTAAATAACAACATTGTTTTAGTTGGTAATAGACAAGATAACATATATCTAGTTGATTTCAATTCATCTAAAGTATACATTTGTTTATTTAACTCCCTTAGCAAACCTAATGAACTTTGGCATAAAAGACTAGGACATGTGAACCTTAGAACCATTGCTAAGTTATCCCAAGACAACCTTGTTAGAGGACTACCTTCTGGTCCCTACAAGAAGGAAGGACTTTGCAAGGCCTGTCAGTTAGGCAAGCAAACTAAAAACAGTTTCAAGTCACTTAATAAGAGTGGCTCACCTAGAATTTTGTACTTATTGCACATGGACCTTTTTGGACCAATTAATGTACAAAGCCTAGGAGGGAAATCTTATGCTTTAGTAGTTGTAGATGACTTCTCAAGATTCACTTGGGTGTTCTTTCTGAGGAAGAAGTCTGATAACTTCAAGATTTTGACAGATTTTCTCAAAGGCATACAGATTGAGTTCAATACTCACATTGCCCTGATCAGAAGTGATCATGGGACAGAGTTTGATTCTCTTCTTATGCTAGAGTTCTGCCAGAATGAAGGTATTAGGCACACTTTCTCAGCTCCAAGAACTCCTCAACAAAATGGGGTAGTTGAAAGGAAAAACAGAACCCTTATTGAATCTGCCACAACATTGTTGACAGATGCTCACCTTCCTCTAACCTTTTGGGCAGAGGCTGTGAACACCTCCAACTATGTTTTGAATAGAAGCCTGATACATAAACTAAAGGGTAAGACTCCCTATGAGTTACTCAAAGGGAAGAAACCTAAAGTAAATTACTTCAAAATTTTTGGTTGCATTTGCTTCATTCACAATAATGATAAGAAATACCTAGCTAAATTTGAAGCCAAAGCTGATGAAGGAGTGTTTCTGGGATACTCCAAGACTAGCAAGGCTTATAGGGTTTTTAACAAGTGCTCAAATAAAATTGAAGAATCCATGCATGTTACATTTGATGAAACTAACATGTCTTATAAGGAGAAGGAGACTTCTACCATAAGCAATTTGCAGGAACATTCAATTTCAGAAAATCTGAAGCAGCTTACCATCACAGACATAGGGTCATTACCTTCACTAATTCAGCAAGACACTGAACTCAGTGACAATGAAGAGGAATTTCAGGTTTTGGAAAGTTCAAAAGGTCAACAAATTGAAGAACCAGTTGTTGTTCCACAAGAGGAAACAACAACACAGGTTGGTGCATCATCAACACCCCTTGTTGATCTTGCAACAACAAGAGATCACCCAATCTCACAAGTAATTGGAGATATCTCAGTGGGTGTGCAAACAAGGAATCAAGTTAATCAAAATATTATGCACACCTTCTTTCTTTCTCAAATTGAGCCTCAAACCATACAAGATGCAGAGCAAGATCCAAACTGGATCATTGCAATGCAGGAAGAGTTGAATCAATTTGAAAGGAATAAAGTTTGGGAATTAGTACCAAGACCAAGGAACCAGCAAATTGTTGGAACCAAATGGGTATTCAGGAACAAGTTGGATGATCAAGGAATAATTGTGAGAAACAAGGCAAGACTTGTAGCACAAGGATATTGCCAAGAAGAAGGAATTGATTATGACCAAACCTTTGCACCAGTTGCAAGGTTGGAGGCCATAAGAATCTTCCTTGCATATGCAGCTCACAAAAGATTCAAGGTATATCAGATGGATGTCAAGAGTGCATTTCTCAATGGAGACATCAAGGAAGAAGTTTATGTAAAGCAACCTCCGGGTTTTATCTCTCCAACCTTTCCTGATCATGTTTTTAAACTGCATAAAGCTTTATATGGTCTCAAGCAAGCTCCTAGAACATGGTATGAGACCTTAGCTTGTTTTTTGTTGGAAAATGATTTTAAAAGGGGTAGAGTAGACCAAACTCTTTTTGTTAGAACCCATAGGTCCCATACCCTACTAGTACAAGTTTATGTAGACGATATCATATTTGGGTCTACAGATTCAAACTTATGCAAAAAGTTCTCACAACTTATGCACTCAAAGTTTGAAATGAGTAGCATGGGTGAGCTTGCTTTCTTTATAGGATTACAAGTTAAACAACATGTGGATGGCATCTTCATTTCTCAAACCAAGTATGCAAGAGAACTGGTTAAGAAATTTGGAATGTCTGAAGCATCCTCTATGAAAACACCTATGCCTACAAATGCTGTTTTAGATGCTGATGAATCTGGAAAACCAGTTGATCAGACAAGCTATAGAGCAATCATTGGCTCATTACTTTATCTAACAGCTACTAGACCAGATATAATGTTTGCTACATGCATTTGTGCTAGATTCCAAGTAAGCCCTAGAGAGTCCCACCTCACATTAGTTAAGAGGATTCTTAGGTATGTAAAAGGTTGTCCTAATCTAGGTCTCTGGTATCCACATGACTCAGGATTTGATCTAACTGGATTTTCAGATTCTGATTATGCTGGATGTAGAGTAGACAGGAAAAGCACCAGTAGAACTTGTCAATTCCTTGGTGATAGACTTGTCTCCTGGTTCTGTAAGAAACAAACCTCTGTGTCCACATCAACTGTTGAAGCTGAATACATGGCTACAGGCAGTTGTTGCTCACAGATTTTGTGGATTCAAAACCAGCTCCTAGACTATGGGTACAACTTAGAGATGTCTAAAATCTTTTGTGATAATACCAGTGCAATATCTATTGCTCAAAATCCAGTTCTCCATAGTAGGACCAAGCACATAGAGATCAGACATCACTTCTTAAGGGATAATGTAGAAAAGAAGAAAATTGCACTAGAATACATTTCTACTGAACTACAAAGAGGAGACATTTTCACCAAGCCCTTGGATGAAAAGAAGCACTTCTTTTTCCTCAATCAGTTGGGAATGCTAGATGGAGACAGCATAAAATAAAACTCCAAGATTTTGAAACCCATAATTAACAGGAATAGGAAAAATTTCATTTTAAAAATTTCCTGTCTGAGTGGTTGTTCTGAGCTCTGAACTAAGCTCGACGCTGCGTCGAACGGAGATCGACGGTCCGTCGCCCTCAAAAGCGTCGAACGTCGAACTCAGCTTCTAGCGTCAAACTAAGTTCACAGCTCCCTGGCTTCTTGAGTTTCTCTCTCCCCGGTCGACGTCTTCGTTCAACGTCGACCTGAGCTCGACGTATAGCTTCAGCCAAAGCGTCGAACGTCGACCTAAGCTGGACGCGGTTGAGTCGTTTCAGTTCTCCTAGAGCCTTAGAGCGTCGAACTGAGCTCGACGTTCTTTCCTTTTCTGCGTCGAACCCTATGTATAAAATCATTTTTTCATCGTCGTTCGCAGTTGCGCTTTCATATCTTTCTGCTCAAGCTTTCTCCCTCCAAATACCTTACTCTTGATCTTGGAAGGTATTCTTTTTGCAGGAAAATGGCAATCACAGCAGGAGCTCTGGCGGCCATGAAGTTCGATTCTGGATTCGATATCGACTTCGACTCTTTTGATGGATCTCCACAATACTTTCTGGATATACTGGACCTCTTCAAGGAGCAGCAACTGGTTAACTTTATGTCAACCAGGATCCCTCTCCCAGAGTCAGAAATCAAAGAGTGGAGTCTTACAGCAGTTATCTCAGATAACAATACATTAACTGGGAAAGTTTCAGGAAATGAGGTAGCCATCTCACCTCAAATCATTTCAGAAGTTTTCAACTTTGCTGCTGGAGATGATGGCATAGAACTATCTGTGGAAGAGTATGCCTTGATGTTGGACAGGATGGGGCATGCTGCTAGTAACCCCTCTAAACTCCTCAAAGTTAACCTAGCTATTGAATATAGGTTATTAGCAGACATTACAGGCAAAGTGATCTGTGCAAAGAGGATTGCACATGATGCAATTACTAGGCATCAGTTCTGCCTTATGGCTGCACTTATGGATAAGAAACATCCCAACTGGGGATTGATTGTGTTTGAAATGATTAAGAAAAAGTTGGATAAAAACTCTGTCCACTTTGGAAGAGTTCTTGGGTTGATTCTCAACCATTGCTGCCCCTAACTGCTTGTGTCCTCCAAGAAGCACATCAATGCTTCCAAGAGGCTCACATGTGCCCTAATTGGCAAGTGGGACAGAAGAATTGTGAATCCCAGGGCAGCAGCAGCAATGAAGTCTTCTGCAGACACCAGGACTGTAGAGGTAACTCTCCCTCAGTCCACTGGTCCAAAAGCAGGGACTTTGCCATCTGACTCCCTCACCCTCCCATCTACTTTCATCCCCTCAACCACAGTCATTCCATCCACTCAACCTCTCCCTTCCTCCATCTCTACCATTGCCTCCTCCCTTCCACCTCACACTACTTTCCTTCCCATAAGCTTGGATTACTCCCCACATGAGGATCTCTTTTCTTTTGACATGCATGCAGACTCCTTCATGGATGCCTCTACCTCCTCTCCACATGAATTCCCCCATTCATCAACTTTTTCAGAACTGCTCTTTTCCTCCATCCATGAACCAGTTACACCTCCCTTGTCTGCACCACCCTCAACATCTTCCCCATTTACATTTTCTGCTACTCCCTCTACCTCTACTCAAGTCCCACTTGAGCAAGTAGCTCTCCTGCCCTTGGCCAATCAGATTTTTGACCTTCTGTCCCCTAGGCTCTCCTCCCTCTTGGATGCCAAGCTGGCTCCTCTCCTCCTTTCCCTGAGAACTCTCTCTGCCTCTGTCTCCTCCCTCTCCTCTCATCTGGCATGCCCTTCTTCTGGGGGCCTAGAGTCAGCTGCCACTTATTCTAGGCAGGGGGAGATGTCTGCAGAAGAAGAGCTGCATCCTTCATCAGTTCATCCTTCATCAGCTCAGTTTGTTCAGACATGTTCAGAGACAGTATCAGTTGCAGAAGTTCAGATAGTATCTGAGGCTCCTCCTCCAGCTTCAATTCAGCTCATCAACAGTGCCTTAGACCTTCAGTGTTTGGCAGCTTCTGTCCAGAGCTTCTCCCCTCCAGCTCAGATTCAAGAAGAACTTTCCATGGCACCTGTGGCTCCTCCTCCTAATTCAGAACTGCTTCAAGAAGATCTGTCTAGGGCTATTGTCCCTTTTCAGAAGATCCCTGATGTAGCAGTGGTAGCAGTGGCTCTTGCTAATGATGAAATTGAAATGTTAGCAGCTGTAGAAACTTCAGGTGAAGCGATTGAGACACCTGATGCAGTTGAGACCCATGTCTCCCAAGCCCTTCAGGAACCAGCCTCTTTAGTCTCTATGGCTCCTGAGGCTGTGCCCTCTCCTGCAGTGGTAGACTCCTCCTCCCCACTGACAGCAGATCTTCCTTCAGTTTCCTCCTCAGCAGCTCCAGACTCCATCAGTTTTCCTATCTCTAAAAGGAAGTACATAGATCCCTATGACGAATCTCAAAGTTCAGAAGATGAGTTTGCTACTGATTCTGATGACTCCTCTGCAACCATTGCAAGGAAGAGGAAAGCAAGATCAAAAGCTTTGAAAAGAGTTCCAATGGCTAGAGCCACAGACCATGACATTCCCTACTATATCAAATACAATTGTGAAATCACAGAGCCATGGATGCAGTACTCCCAAAATCAGAGAAAAGCAATGAAGAAGAAAAGAAAATTCAATGAAGGACCAACCAAATCTGTCCATCAGCCTCCACCTCCACCTCCTCCAGATGCAGGTGCAGGTGCTAGTCTATCTTCCAATCCAGCCCCTTCAGCTCTACATGGAAAGACATATCAAGCAAGAAGATATCAAGGAGACAGTCAGCAAAGGGGAGGTCAGCAAAGAGGAAACTATAGAGGCAGGCAGTCCAGAGGAAGATCAGGTTCTCAACCTTATCAAAGGGGAAGAGCTATTGATCCAACCTCTGGTCCCTATCCTTATAGACCTAGAGCTGACCTCACCCCAACTACCTCTCAAGAACTCTCCTCTAATAGATTTGAACCAGCAGTACCTTTTGAAGATCCCACCAAAACTCCTGCCTACTGGAAAGCTAGAATGACAGAAATGGCTGCTTTAAATGAGATTAATAAAGCTAGAGAAAAAGGTCTGGACACCTCTCATATCAGTACAATGTCAGACCAAAGAAAAGAGGAATTGGAGAAATATAATTCTAAGAAATTCTTTGATTCAGACAGATATATGCAACTCCATCCTACAGCTGTACCACCCAGTGCAAGAGATCAAAAGTCTTTAGGTGCAGCTGATGATTACAGATCTAAAAAGGAAGCTTCAAATCCAAACAGAGAAATCATCTTCAAGAAGAGTGATCAAGACAAAGCCCCAAAGGGAAAGTAAAGTAAGATGCTTTAATTCTTTCTATATGCTGGACTCAGGACATTTGAACATTTGTGCTGCTATATAGTGTTATATATATGCTGCTTTTTTATTCTGTCATATGTCTGGTTGTATTGTAGTGTATTGTATCTGCTTTATCTTTCTTTGAATCCCTAAATTCATGTAAATAGTAATCCTAATCCATATAGGGGGAGATTGTTGGAACACCCTATTACTATTTGGACCAGGATGACTATACTTCTATAGGGATTTTGTGTTGTGACCTCCTTGTTGTTATAAAGGTCACATAGGCTAGTTAGAGTCGATCTCAGCTCGACGTAGAGTCGACCTCTGCTCGACGCAGAGTCGATCTCAGCTCGACGCAGAGTCGACCTCTGCTCGACGCAGAGTCGATCTCAGCTCGACGCAGAGTCGATCTCAGCTCGACGCAGAGTCGATCTCAGCTCGACGCAGAGTCGACCTCAGCTCGACGTGGAGTCGACCTCAGCTCGACATTTCGTCGAACCCAGTTCTGCTTACAGAAAACACTCTCTGGCCGATGTGTGTCGTGCTCAGATCGACGTTTTACTGTGAGCTCGACGTTTTCCAGACTTCCGTCAGTTTTGAATAGGAATTCAAATTCCTTCTGTCAGACAATTAATGCTGAAGATTTATTGGCCGTTACAGCATATCTAGTGCATGGCTCAAGGAATTTTCTAAGGAATGTCTGTCTGACATTTCCTTTGAGGCATGGACATTTAAGGAAAGCAATTAATGCTGACTTCCAACGGCTATCAAAGAAAAGGAAGAAGAAGACTCAGATATATTATTCATTCTTTCATTTTTACATATACAAAGAATATACAGAGAGACATAGAACAACAATACAGGACTTCAGCTGCTCTCTCTCTGTGATATTGTTTTGAAAGCTCACTCACAGGAATTCTGATTGCTTCAAACATAACCATCCAACCTTCTTGGATCATCTCTTGCTGGAGCAAATCAGATCTTTGAAGACCTGTCACCCTTGTGCAGAGCTCTCCTTTCTGAACTTCTTCTTGATCTCAGGGGGAGCTTTGACAACAACTACAGATCCACTTCTACTTCTCTCAGCTTGTTGATAGAGAAGACAACCTCATCCCTTTTTCTTTTTCTTTCTGTACAGGGTTTTAACTCCCTTCAAAAGTTACTTTTGGTTTTATTGAAACCTGGTCAAAATCAGCTCCTTTGGTTTGTGAGAACCTGATCAAATACTCTCTGGTGATCAAGACACCTGATCAACTCATCTTGAAGTGGATTCCTATCAAGGGTGATAGAAGAGTGGATGTACCCAGATTTGGGGAGCCACTATAGCTCCTTGTGTCGTCTGGATTGCTTGTTTCTTTGTGTTTTGCTTTGTGCTGTGAATTTCTTTTTACTCTGATTATTTGCTATAGCACCATACACTAAGTAAATATAAACTTTCTCTGCACACAAGTTTTTATTTGCAAAATTATTTTAAATAACTCTATTCACCCCCCTCTAGAGTTAGGATTGATCTTATCCTGCACTTTCAAAAGGGTAAACTAAGCTACAACAAAAGCCTAAAACTTGCTCCTAATCTCCCTCCTGGGCTTCTGAACTCATCTGCTATTTATAGATTTTTTTCTACTTGGGAGTCACGCCCTACGTCACGCCCGTGACCTAGGGCGTGTCAGGCTCGAAAACTGCAGTCTTGAAAGCCCGGAAATGTTAGAGAAAAACCGCCAAAAATTGCCGTTTTGCGGGTCACGCCCCTAGGTCACGCTCGTGACCTAGGGCGTGTCTAGTCTGTTACAGGAAACGGCGGGAATGGGAATGGCGGGAAGTAATTCTGGCGTTTCTGAAGTGGTCACGCCCTAGGTCACGCCCGTGACCTAGGGCGTGTCTGACTGGGTCAGTAAAATGGTTGGAAACGGCGCAATCTGGGATTAATTTGGCAGTTTTGGGTAGGTCACTCCCAAGGTCATGCCCGTGACAGGGGGGTGTGTACTTGAGAAATGGTGCAGAATTGTCCCGGGATGATTTCTGGAGAAAAATATCTTTTTGAACTAGACATGCCCGTGTTCACGCCCTTGACACGCCCGTGTCTCGGGGGCGTGTACTTATGAAACTCTCCAGATCTATAGAGGATGTCGTCCTCTTTCCATTGACTGGTTGCACGTCCCGTAACTCTTCCTGGTTTGAAAGTTATGACCATTTGAAGTTCAGCTATCCGTTACCAAAAATGTTCATTTTCACCGCTTCAACTCCTGATCAGTCCTGCAAGCTCCAAATTGCTATTTACAGCCCAGATTGACCTAAAATATGAAAATAAAGAAATTAGAATCATAATTACTAAAATATAATTATAATCTTATTATTAATTAAATAAAAACTATATGAAAATAACTATAATAAGTGACTTATCAGCGTCGAGATCACTCTACGCATCGTCTAATGGCGTCTAGATCACTCAACGCTTTTCAATAAATCCTTCTCGCCAAAATATTCTAATTCTAAGCATTGTATGCGTCGAGATCACTCAACGCTTCATTGAATGGCATCGAGATCACTCAATGCCTTTTGAATCCTGTATTATTTTCCAAGTCTTCTTTCTCATCGAGTATCACTCGATGCTTCGTCGAATGGCGTCGTTACCACTCGACGATACTCGATGATACTCGACAATTTCCCCTTAGCTTAAATTATTCTAAGTCAAACTTCCTTCATGCATCGAGGAACACTCGAATACAACCTACTAGTCAATGCACTTGACGCCTGCTACCAGTACACCCCTAGCCCGAGTAAGTTCTCTTGACTCAAAATGTGTGTCAGGGGTCTAGCACAAATTGGGACGTTACCAAGATTGAGGTTATTGAGAACCCCCCCCCCCTCCAATGAACATTAAAGCAATTCGTAGTTTCATAGGCCATATAGGGTCTATCAGTGCTTTATTCAAAAATTTTCCAAAATAACCAAGCCGTTAAACCATCTTCCCGAATAAGAGTCTTCTTTCATCTTTGATGAAGAATGTCTTTTTGCATTTAATCTAATTAAAGAAAAGTTTGTTTATTCTCTAATCCTAGTCGCATCGGATTGGTTGCTACCATTTGAAATTATGTGCGACGTAAGTGACATTGCAGTCGTATCTGTTTTAGGCCAACAGGTGAATAAGTTCTTTCACCTGATTTATTATATGACCAAGACACTCACGTCTTCACAGGCCAACTACACCACCACCGAAAAGGAGCTTCTAGCGATTGCGTTTGCATTCGATAAGTTTAGATCATACATAACTCTCTCAAAATTTGTCGTCTTTACGGATAACTCCGCCCTAAGGTATTTATTAAATAAAACAGACACCAAGACCCGCCTTTTGCGATGGATGCTACTTTTACAGGAGTTTGAATTAGAGATCCGGGACAAGAGGGGTGCCGAAAATTTTGTGGCCAACCATTTATCTCGTTTAGAGAATCCCACTAGAGAAGCGTAAATGGAGGCCGATATTAATGATAAATTTCCTTAAGAGCGCCTCTTCACACTCAAAAATCTAAATTTTTTTTACACACCCTTGTTCACTGATTTGGCAAATTATTTAGTAGCCCGAGTCTTTCCAAAAGAATTCTTGAGTCAGCAAAAGAAGAAATCTTTTCTGACTTAAAGAATTACTTTTGGGAAGACACCTTCTTATTTCGAGTCTATGCAGACCAAGTAGTGAGAAGTTTTGTTTTGAGTGAGAAAAGATTGCAGATATTGCGCCACTGCCTTCAGGTACTAATATGTAGTCATTATTAGGCAAACTGTACCGCAAGGAAGGCACTAGAGGTGGGCTTTTATTTGCCTATGCTCTTTAAAGATGCTCACACCCTTGTTAGTACTTGTAATAGATGCATGCGATCGGGTAATATATCTCGCCGGGATGAGATGCCTCAAAATCTTTTCATAGAGTGCGAAATTTTTAATATTTGGGGCATTGATTTCGTTGGACCTCTGACTCCCTCATATCAAAATAAATATATTCTCGTCACTGTCGACTATGTATCAAGGTGGGCGGAAGCGCAAGCTCTCCCCACAAACAATGCACGCGTTGTCATAAATTTTCTAAAAAAAGTAATTTTCTCGATTTGGCATGCCATGCTCTATCATTAGTGATAGGGGCACCGCCTTTTGCAATATCCAATTCACCAAACTTTTGGCAAAATATGGTGTCATGCAGAAACTCTCCACCGCCTATCACCCCTATACGAGCGATCAAGTCGAGGTCGTTAATCGTAAGATAAAAAGAATTTTTGAGAAAACAGTTTCTATGAATATAAAGGATTGGGCACTAATGTTCGATGATGCGTTATGGGCATATCGAATAACATATAAGACAACCATCGGTTGCACACCGTATCGATTGGTTTATGGTAAAGCTTGCCACCTTCCTGTCGAGTTAGAGTACCATTCATTCTGGGCACTCAGATTATTGTATTTAGATCCTACCCTAGCTATTGAACAACGAAAAATTTCTGCGAACAAACTTGACGTATGGCGCTTGAGCACGTACGAGAGAAATAAGCTTTATAAAGAGTGAACGAAGTTTTATCACGACAAAAATATAAAATTTCCTAAAACTTTTTTGTCAGGCGATCTCATCCTTCTTTATAACTCTCATCTTCGCCTCTTTCCAGGAAAATTAAAATCGTGATGGTACGGCCCCTTTATCGTTAAAGAGGCTTGGCCATATAGGACGGTTCTCATTTCCCGCCCAGAAAAAGGCTCCTTTAAAGTGAACAGGCACCGCCTTAAGTTATACCTCCCGGGAGAGATATCGTTGGATATGAACGATTTGTACAACCTTTCGTCCTAAATATTCGTCGCCGCAATGTGGGTCAAGCTGCGTGACCTTAAACAAAGCTCTTTTGGGAGGCACCCCAAAGTTTATCTTCTTATTACTGTTTTTTTATTTTAACATGTTTTTGCCGGTTTCCTTATAGCCTCCTTGACTTCACCATCAGGGAAGTCCTCTTTCCTCTCTTCTTCTTTTATTGCATTTTTATTACTTCAAACTTAGTTTTAAACATTGGGGACAATGTTTAACTTTAAGTATGGTGGTATAGTACCTTAATCTAAATTAAAAAAAACTATAATTTCAAAAAATCCAAAAAGATGCAATAATTTTCTTTTCTTTCCCTTGTATTTATCATTTACAAAACAAAAATATAATCAAAAAATTATAATGCATAAAAATCATATAAAACTTTTAATAATTTGAGTTAATTTTTTTTCTAAATCATTTAGTACCCCATAACTTTGCATTTTCTTATTTTTATTCATTAACGTACTTGTCTAGTTAAATAAATTAGATTAACTTTCATGTAGTCTATTCTTCATGAGTAATATGTTGACTCATGTAGTATTTCGAATTAAGGTACATGTTATTTTTGAAAAATTCTCTTATAATTTTGCACTTTTTCATAGTCATTTTTTCTTTATATTTTTCACTGTTATAAAATCTATCATCCCTTGTTTTCTCTGTAAAAGTCTTTGAAATGATTGATTAGTGTTACGTATAGTAGATGCAAACTGATCTAGATGCCTATTATTTTCATTTTTCATGAAATCTCAATTATCTTTATTTTATATCTCGAATTTACTTCTCTTTAATTTTTCAATACTTTGCTTTAAGTAGACTACATAGCAAAAATATGATCTAGGCATCCTCTTATTCAGTTTGAACTTTTGTATCCCGAACCTTATATTATTAATCATTGCTAGCCACATTGTATAAGACCCCATTATTTTTCTATGCTACTGGGTCTTACGCCCGAAACCGCCGTTTGGCGGTGACACCAACACTCGGGAGGGTCACCACTACAATACGCCAATTCTGCCGGTATTGATGATCATTTAAGAAGTAGAAGTACAATAAATCAGATAATTAAATCTAGTCCACAAAATCACAACATATATATGAAATATAAATCACAGCAAGTCCACATGATAATATAAGTACTGAAACAGATCAGTATTGTAGAAATATAAACGGGCTTAAGCTCGGTATAACAAATCCTCAGTACAACCCTTTCACGAAAGCTAGGTAAAGCTAACACTCACGGAGTCAGAGAATGGTGCTCCCGTACTAGACTGGACCTCCTCTATGTGCATTGTGCTCTGCTGGTGCTGCATCTCTTGCTGCTGCTCCCTATCTCCCATCCGTAGTCACTAAAATGTTTGGTCTACCGACCGTTAGTCAAAAGACTAAGCTAGATTTTTGCCACCCCTCTCCCAGTGGCTCCTAGGCACCGTGCGGGAGGAATGATAGGAAAGCTATGATGGTGGAGAGTAGTAACAAGGAAGGTTACGGTGGTGCTATCTAGCAGGTATATTATAACATTTATAGTGCTAGAAAAGGAAATGCAAGCTAGCAATTCTATAATAAGGAAGTATTAATATAATCAAGTAAAGTAGAGTAGTACGTGCATGTAAGGTAAGCTATGTAATAAGTAACCTTAAATTATATGAGTGTCGATACAAACTTATAAGTAAAAGGGTCTTTTGCAAGTCTCCAATAGTATAAGCTATCCCAAACTAGTTTATACGATGTGGTGTCAGGTTTAATGCAGGTATGAGTGTTGTGATGTGTTCTGCCATAAATCATGCAAGTGCAACACACACACACGACTATATGCGCACAGACCTTTAGTTACCCAATTTTGGAAGCTAGCTTAACTCCCAGAAGGCTCCATAGTGGCCAACAGAGACAGTTGGTCGGGCCACCCTACTCCTAGATGGGGTATTAACACTACCATGCATAGTCATTATGTACGCCTCTAAAGGACACACCTGAGTCACCACGTACTATGCTGACCAACCCCCAGTCTTTTCCTTGGCTAAGTGTAAACCACACCTGCTGAGTCATCGTATTGATGTCGGTGTGAACTAACATCAAATACCGAAGACCCACCACTTTATGCACATGCACACATGTATTCCCGAGCCATCAGCTCCCCTGACCAACCTATCTGTTATAACTACCTTCCGAGACTTCGGCTTGCTGGGCTAACCTGCCCATTTCGACAACTACCGAGCCTACCACTCGGATAACCTAATCAAGCTTACCTCTCAAGTCACCTGGGTTTGTGAAAGCAAAGTCCTAGTATATATAATTACTCTTAACATTTTAATTTTATGGTTTAAGGTTAACCTTGGACTGCCCAGGGCATTCCTTGTTAAGGGCTTTTGGGGGCACTAGGAACTACGATGGGTTGAAGCCCAAAGCTCCCTTTAGCAAGGTACTTATTATTATTGGTAACTACCCATGCTCAAACCCTCTTAGCATTACTCTTGAACTAACCCTAAGTGTATTTAGACATCTTCAAGAGAAAGACGATTAATCGTCGATCCCGAACACAACTCTGCCCTTGCACAACCAGGCTTACACAACCTACCTTATTTTGGTGACCTATACCTTCTAACTAGACCAGGTACACCGACTATCTCACCCTCCCCATACAAAGTCCTACATGTTACCTTATTTCTACCATTTTATTGTGTGCAGACCTAACGAGTTACATGATGTGCATGAAAGGTGATACTCTAAATAATCATCCAAATGACCTAATATTATTATTGGGGGTCTATCATGATACTTTATGAGTAAATCCAAAATATTGTAAATTTCCTATTTTATTTGTTATTTATTATATTTTCTACAAAATCTGACCACCTATGCTTTTGAACACCAAGTACAACTTTCTGACATGATATGTTCTTAACAAAATTATGACAAGTGTATATCATTAAAATAACAAGAAACACGAAAATTCACATTTTTCTAGAAAGTGTTGGCCTCTAAACAAATTAATGATTAATTATCCACAAGCAAATGGTAAAGCAGGAAATATTAGAAATAATAATGCAAAATTATGAGAAAATTATCAAATGGTTAATATGACCAGAAAAGGCTACTAATCAAGAATTATAATTTTCCAGAACCATATGGTTACATAAATGAATTATATGTAAATATTCAACTTAGGGCACTTTGTGAAGAACCCTATATGAAACTTCTTTCAATACTTTTATAAAAATTCTTTGAGCATGATTATGTCCTAAAATGTTCCGTGACCAAGTTTCACAGTTTACTATTAAGCACATAACTCTAAAATAGATATTTTGTAATTGACTCAATTCTAAGGTTGTGAATGTAGTACTAAGATTATCAATACAAAATTTATAGCAAAATTATCAGAGAACAATAACTTCAATATAAGCTCACTTCTAAAGTTTCATGAACATCCAAGATTATATAAACATGAAATTTCATTTTTAAATATATTTCTCTAATCAATCATTAATTAATTCAGAGGGGATAAATGTCCCTAAAAATTCCATTAAAATTTTCTAAGGCTTATTACCACCCAAAGTGGTAGACTACCAATATTTAAGTTAATCCAAGGACATATGACCTCATGTCCTTCTCAATACTCAAAAGGGCAACCCTAGGGTTTACACTAGGGTTTGTGGGCATTTCCACCCCAAACCACTCAAAAGCACATGTGAGGCAGTTATATGTGACTACAAGTTAGTGGACAAAGTTTCACCATATTTGGGTGAGGAATGGTCACTCACTCCACCAAGTGCACTTTTGACCTAATTTTCCTTAATGAGACCAACCTTTGGTCACACCAATACCTAATCAAATCAACCCTAAATAGGCTGAGATTTTTATCTGTGACCTATCATGACCCAAAGGGTCATCCACCAAATATTTGGTTGGTTTTGAGATCATTAGAATCCTTAATTAATTCATACCTATTTTATTAAATTTTTACAAAAACTTGAAGAAAATATTTTCCAAAAATTACCATTTTTGGATATGATGAGTGTGACATTATAACTAGCATATAGTGCAAATTCCAAAGAATTTACTTAGCTGGTTTGGTGGGCACTCAGATTAGTTTCTGGTCTAACCTATATATAGGCTGCACCATATTGATTGTTTTGGTCAGACCACTGACCCAAATGAGTTGAAATGAATTATAAAAAAAGTAGACATCAAGGGCTACAAATTTCATGTTAAACATTTTTCCAGCAAAGGCCTTTATGTATTTTTAATAATTAATTCAAGGAACAGAAATAATAGTGACAAAAATGAAATTATTATATCCTTAAATAAATCAGGCTGCACGAATCTTGAAGCAGGATTGGACAGAATCCCGTCATCTTCTACCTTTAGCCAACGAACAGGATTGGCCCATCCTGGGTCATCTTTGCCCGTGAATTACCGGCCACCCACGCCTCGTTCTGGCCGACCATCGCCCCCACCACGTTTGTTGAGGTGGTGGTTGGCGATTCACGGTTGTTGGCCGGCCGGAGGTGGCCGGAACAGTGAATTGTGAGTGGAGGAAAAAGCTTGAAAAACAAGCTTTTGTCCTGCTTGATCAGGGACCAATTGGACTAGAATGAAGCCGATAGTTTGAAACCTATCCATTGGAAAAAGAGAAGAGGATAGGACCTTTTGGGAGGACTGGAGTCAGGCCGATCGTCGTGTCGCAATTGCCGAAATTGTAGCTTTTGAGTGCTCTAGAACTGCACTATAGAAGGGATCAAATTATTAAGGGGAGGAGTGTAAACAGCTGCTAGGGATCCAAGGAAGCTTTTAAGATGATCAAATAGGGGAGAGGAGAGGTCTAGTCTTCAATGCCATTAATGGCCTTTAGTGGAGGTTTTCAGTCATGGCTTGGGGGGGGGGGGGTGAACCTAGGCTTAACTAGGTCGGGATATGGCTATAAACACCTCCTCTCCCACAGGGGAGTTGAATCCAGCCATTAATGGGGAACTTGAGGGGCTTTATATTCCCGACAATTGATGGCATCACTCTCTCTCTTTCTCGCTCCTCCATTAAAAGGGATGGAGCTTTCTCTCTCCTAATCACTTTTTTCAGAAAATGAATGGCATTTTGGATAATTCTAGACCTCGTGAGGCTAATGGACCATCTCAATTGGGCTTAGCCCAAATAGATTGGGCTAGGTTAGGCCAACTTGAGCTAATTTGACCTAAACCTAGGTTGAGTTGACTCTGGTCAAATTGACCTTTTGGGTTGACCCCAATAGGTCCTTAGTGACTCATTGGCCTCCCCTAAGGTCTACGAAGGTTTGGGTAGGGTTGGTTTGGCACCTTGGAGGCCACTTGACTCTTAGTTAGGGAACTTTGACCATTTTGGGGATAGAGTTGACTTTGGTCAACTTGACCTCTTTAGTTGACCCCCAATGGGTCCTTGGTGACCCATTGACCTCCTTTAAGTGTTAGAAAGGTCTAGGTGTGGTCAATTTAGCTAAGGGAATGGTAACTGGCCCTATATAGGTTAGTTCGACCCATTTAGGGTTAGGGTTGACTTTGGTCAACTTGACCTCTTTAGCTGACCCTAATGGGTCCTTGGTGACCCATTGACCTTCTTTAAGGGTTAGGAGTGTTTTTGTGGGGTCCTGCAGTCAAGTTGAAGCCCTAAGGTCAAATCTTAGAGGTGGTTAAAAAATGAGCTAATTGTAGACCAAGGTGATCTCACCTCCATTCCTAGGTTCACTAGGTCTTCTTTGGCATCCTAGGGTTTTTTCATGACCTAATAATGACAAAACTGTTGGGTCCATTGATCCCAATCTCCTGGATTTGAAGAAGTCCTATCAAATAATATATACACATATGGTGATCTAACTTATGCTCAAGTTTAATGATTGCAGGATGTCTTAGTAATATTGATGGGACAGGTAGCCTATGTGACTAAGTCAGGTAAACACTTACCTAAGATGTGGATAGACAGAAATCTTTCTAAGTCCACAGGAATTGAGTGAAGGTTACTCACTCAATGCTAGATGACTTATAGCGCTGAGTACTGCCTATACAGTCAAAGCCAAAGGAGTGGCTAACTGAGAAATTGGTTAAGTCCTTACGCGTTGAGTGAGGTCAACTCACTCAACGCCATACATCAAAAAACAGCGAGACAGGCTAATGCAGTAAAATCCTAAGAAGAAATGAGTAGAAAAGTGAATAAGTCCATAGGTGTTGAGTGAAGATCATTCACTCAACGCCATAGCTTCATAATCATTGAGTATAGCTCAGTCAGTCATCGCTACAGGGGTTGAGGAAAATAAGCTTACTCAACAAAAATTATAGAAAAGACTTTCAACAAAAATTATAGAAAAGACGCCCTGCAGCTAAGTGATGGGATTCAATCTAGGTCGTTGATCAAAATTTTATCACCAAATAAGTAAGTGTCTTTTTTCTTCTCTTCATAATTAATTATAAATAGAAAAGCTTGTGCATAAAGCAAAGTCACTATTCCTTGCCATCTCCCGCCCGTATTCACTGAATCGACAGAAAGCCGTTATCGCTAGGTAGCAAAATTGTCAAGCGAAATGGCGCCCAAGTGACAAGATTTCCTATTCGAGGGTTCAGAATTGGTGAGAAATGGATTCAAAGATGCTCTTGAAGAGCAACAGTTTATTCTTCATCTTCTCCGAACATCTGACCTAGAATTCATCCTGTAGGAACCAAGTTTATTATGGAAACGAGAGGTTCTAGAGTTATTCTCAATTGCCAAAGAAGATGCGATAGCTGGGAAAATCAAGACGACTTTGAGTGGAACAAAAGTCAAGATAAAATCAAGAAGGCTGAGCAAAGCCCTAAAGATGACAAAGTTCTCTACGACTGATGATGAAGACAAACTATCACAAGATGATGTAAAAACTACCCTGAAACGGTGTGGGTTGTCCAAGCACTCCACCGGATCAATCCAAAGGAAGGAACTGAACCTGAAAGGTAAGTTCTTGGCAGATGTGATCTTTAAGGCTCTATTAAGTAAAACAGGCTCCCATGACAAGATCTCAAAAAAGATGTTTGAATTGATGTGCAGGGTCATATTGACCAAGAGAACTGACTGGGGAAGAATTCTCTTTGAAAGGATTACTAAGTGCATGAATGTTCCAAATTTAGGGAGAATTCTATCCCTATTTCTGTGATAAACTATTCCAGAGATTTTAAACTTGAAGCTCGGAGCAAGAATACATCACATGATAAGAATGGACTTCAAGATGCTGGAAAGGTGGGGTAGGGTACTTCAACCCCATAGACCATCAGCTGTAGAAAAGAAAGGAAAGATGATAGATGTTCATGAGCCCAACACCTTTAGCATCTCTTTTGATGAGGAAAAACCTCATAATCAAAAACTGATATCTTCAACTGAAGAGTCCAAGAAGGGCATGAACACTCAAGTATCATCCTCTTCAAAACTTACCCCACTAAGTCTTGTAAGCAGACTTGAGTCAGATACTATCCCTGAGGATTATGTGCCTACTATTGAGATGGCTGAAATAGTTGTAGAGGAAGTTGTTGACAAGATCTCTGCAAGGATGGAGGAAGATGCTTCCAGTCTTGATGATACAGATGGGCATCTGCCTATGTCTGATGATGCTGATGATCCAAGGCCTCAGGGTGAGGGGAAGATCAAACTCGCTTCAGATACGGAGGTTGCAATGTCTGGAGGAGAGCATCCCCTAAACAAGGAAATGCTGAATACACTGTTTGATGGGGAGTAACTGGCAGAAGAGATAATGCAAGAAGCATTAGTATTGGGGGAGCAACTTCAGGTACCTCCTAAAGGTATTCAGCTTGATAACACTAAAAAGATATTTCATTATGATACTACTACTGTTGTTGCTGCTGATCTGCAGGGAAATGAAGGCATGACATAGGTTTAGGGGGAGATTCCATCTAAACTCCCTGCTCATGAAGTGCATGATCTAGTCTCCAATGAATTTGAGAAAGAGGAATCTAGTCATGAGAAAACATACTCCCCAGCACATACAAGAATTACCAGTCCAAGAGTGAATCTGTACATGGAATAGGGAACATGCCAGTACAGGATTCTCTTGAAAGAGGCACATCTGCCAGAACAGATCACCTGTCACTAATATTCCTAGCTCAGATGAAGGGACTTCTAGATGAACAAAGGAGAACCCTAAGAACCTTTGTGGATGATGCATTAAAGGACATCAGAAATGCTCTGGCAATAGAAATCAAATCTATAAGATTTGAAGTAAACTTGCTCAAAGGAAAAACTATAAAGTTCTTTAAACGGGCTGCCCCAGATGTGGACTACACCATGGACAAGCTAGAAAGAGCAAGCCAGAATGTTGACACTATCATATATAATCAAAATATTTTGAATCAGAACATGTAGGCCATTCATAATGCAGATAATATTCTGAGGAATAAACAGAAGACAGAAATCTTTAACAAGGTAGATGCCTGTAAAAAGCTACTTGATGATCATAAGTTGTAAGTATTGAATCAGGTTACCACAGGAGTTAATTATCTAGAAACAAAAATGTTTGGTCCGGCATTCCTTCACTTTACCTGTGGTGCTCTGCTACTTATTTAATAAATTAAGTATCATCCTTTCCAATGTTCTGGGCTTTTGGAACAGTTGGGTATGCGCTTGATCCTACATTTGCTATCAAAGGAGGTCACAGGTTCAAGACCGGGGTGGGGGCGCTATTAAATCCCAATTTTTCCCTTTTACCTGTGTGGGTTCAGCGGGTCAGGCAACCAAGGACATGTGGTAAACTCACCTTTGAGTCGTGTGGGCCATGTGGTAACCCAACCTCTAAGCCAATGGGTTGTGCTGGATGCCAGGGGGATTGTTGGGTCCGGCATTCCTTCGCTTGACCCATGGCGCTCTGCTACTTATTTAAGAAATTAAGTAGACTTCCTTTCCAATTGTACGGGCTTTTGGAACAGTTGGGTATGTGCTTGATCCTACAAGAAAGAAGCAAGGCCTGTACCTCCCAGACCATTAAAATAGTTGAAGAAGTCAACAAGGGGGAGAGTGAGGCTATAAGAACTAATACTGAAAACATGGTCTGGCCAACCAATGTGGTGAGAGGCTCATTAGGAATGGATTCAGTATGATAACATCCTAATGATGTCTGCTCAAGTGAAAGATGCCTTATATAGAATGTCTGCGCCTGATCTGGTACAAGATAATCAAGAGTATGTACAGTACATAGAAGGTGATAGTGCTGGTGCTAAGTTGGGAGAACAGTCGACTATTACTGAGATTCCTTCTTTCAGCCCCACTGTAGATCATGCAATACATACCAAAGAAAGAAATACAACTGCTGAAACTGAAGAAGAGATCATGCTGAGGAAGAAAAGATATAGAGAGGATATGGAGAAGAGACCTGATTTTGAAGTATGGAGCCCAAAATCTAGGTCTATCATTATTATTTTCTGGGATCAAGTAAAGTCTAAGAAGACAGATAAACACAAACTATACAGCACTGTGGAATGGGACAAGATGAACAAGAGGGGCACCTTAAGGAGGCTGTACTGGAAAAAATGCAAACCTTCTGTCTCCTGATGAAGTTGAGCCCTCCAAGTACTTTCCAAAACCCTATAACTACTTTCAGAGACAGAGATAAGAAAGCTGAAGCTGAAAGGGAAAAAGCAATTTAGGTAGAGGCAGATGATGAAGCAGATAAGAAGGGAAATAAGATAGCTGGAGAAGAAGACTTACCTGCAAAGAAATCCAAGGGTAGTGGAATTGTGATAAGAGAACCTGAAACTTGAAAAGTTTCATGTTCTGCTTATAGGGTTAAGGAATGTGACATTTTGTTTCATACACAAACATTATAATTACTTATATGTTAAATGAAATATCATTTGTTATGATTATGATTTTTCTGATTCATGATGTGTTAGTGCTTTCTATATATGTTGCTTAAGTATGTTAGTGTATACATTAGCATAGGTTTTGACTTCTTCAAATAGGGGGACATTATTGGGTCCATTGATCCCAATGTCCTGGATTTGAAGAAGGCCTAGCAAATAATGTATACACAAGTGGTGATCTAACTTGTGCTAAAGTTTAGTGATTGCAGGATGTCCAAGTAATATTGATAGGACAGGTAGCCTAAGTGGCTAAGTAAGGTAAACACTTACCTAAGATGTGGATAGACAAAAATCTATCTAAGTCCACAGGCATTGAGTGAAGGTTACTCACTCAACACCAGATGACTTATAGCACTGAGTGGAGCATATACAGTCAAAGCCAAAGGAGTGGCAAGCAGAGAAAGTGGCTAAGTCCACAAGCATTGAGTGAGGTCAACTCACTCAATGCCATACATTAAAAAGCTATGAGACTGGCTAATGCAGTAAAATCCTAAGAAGAAATGAGAAGAAAAGTGACTAAGTCCATAGGCATTGAGTGAAGATCATTCACTCAACACCATAGCTTTATAATCATTGATTTTAGCTCAGTCAGTCAATGCCACAGGAAAACTGTGAATATTTTCTAATTCCATAGGTGTTGAGTGAGGCAAGCTCACTCAACGCAATGTGATAATACATTGAATAATTCTCAAAGCCAGTATTTTTAGATAAAGAAATTTGGCTAAGTCTAAATGCATTGAGTATAGATCACTCACTCAATGCTAGATAACACAAGAAAATTTGTTAAGTAGTTTGGCGTTGAGTGAAGCTTACACACTCAACGTCAATTAGCAAAAAGCATGGCTAAGGTAAAAAGCGTTGAGTGAGGCGTGCTCACTCAATGCTCTCAACGCCAAGCATGTAGAAGAGGCTGAAGAATAAGCTAAGGAAAAAAGTGTTTAGTGAGGCTTGCTCACTCAATGCTATCAACACCTAATGGCAGAAAGATTGCTAAAGTGCTTTGGCATTGAGTGAGGCTTGCTCACTCAACGCTGTCAACGCCTAATGGCAGAAAGATTGTCTGAGTGTTTGACATTGAGTGAGGCTTGCTCACTCAACACTGTCAACTCCTAAGGAAGAAATATTGCCTAAGTGTTTTGGAGTTGAGTGTAGCTTACTCACTCAACGCCTAGATAGACAGAATTCTGTCTAAGTATTTTGGCACCGAGTGCGGCTTTCTTACTCAACTCCTATGCTACTGATGTTTGATTTTTGGCTAAGTCCATAGATGGTGACATCAGCAAGTCAACAAGTCAACCTTATTCAAATTGTTAGCGGCAAAGCTACTGTACATTAAAAAAGGTGCCATAGAGCTACTATACGACAACTAACGTTAAAGCAAGATAGCCGCTAGCCATTAATGGTGTGGGGCCCACAGCTAAGATTGTCATTGCGTTACAATCAATAAAAGGAAAAGGCTTTTGACAGAAGAGGTAGTTGAAAAAGAAGTTCTTCCTCATCGCTATTGTTTCTGTGAATAAAAGAACAGAGAGCAAAAAGACTGCAAGTCTTAAGGCTCAACAAGTTAGCTGTTTGTCTTCATCATCGACTACAACAAGATCAAAGTAGATATCTGAAGAGGAGAAAGAAAGTTAGCTTGTGCCATTTTCCATCTACACCAGCAAGTTCTTCACAGATCCAACTATACAATTATGAAGAACATCTTCTAGAGGCTATAGAGAAGAAGTTAGGGCTGAACATATTCAGTCTAGGAAAGAGAGAAGAAGTAGAACAGTTGCCCTGATAGTTACTTCCAGCACAAGCCAATTGTATCCTTATTATTGTAAAGAATTTGAGCAGAGAATCTTTTAGCTTAGGTAGCAGTAAGTATTGCTGCAGTCACTTCACAGTTCTATTAGGAAAAATCCCTAGTGCTGTGAAGAAGAAGTTAGGACTAAGTATATCTCAATTCAGGTAAAGGTAGACTCAAGAAATATATTCCTGGAGTCAAAGTTGGGTTGAATCTATCTCAATCAAGGTAGATTGGCATAGAGAAATTTCTCTTGTGTCCAATCAAGACTCACCAACCCACTTTCATCTTGTAGGATGCTTTTGGATCTAAGTGGTAGGAGCAAACTTGCTCTGAGGTAGAATTCTGTTGAGAATCTGAGATGTAGGACTTAGTTTCAAATATAAGGTAGGTGAGTCATTCTCATTGAGCTGTAGGGAACTTGTGCCTGAGGTGGGGCTTGGATGCAGATCTGAGGAAGGAACTGTGTGCCTGAGGTCAGATCTAGCTGTAGATCTGAGGTAGGACCTGTGTTCCTGAGATTATAGGAGGGTCATACTCTCTGAGTGTAGGACCTTTGGGTCTGAGGTAGGATCCTTAGTGGATCTAAGGTAGGGGTGTCCTCCCAGCCTGAGTGTAGGGCCCTTGTCCTGAGGTAGGTGATTTACTAATCACGAAGACATAGGCCCTTGTGGCTGAGTTGTAAGTCTGTGAGGAGACTGAGAGATCCTGAGGGATCTGAGGTGTAAGATTTTTAGAGCAGATTTTTGGAGAAGTGTTTAGTCTAACAAAATAGTTGGATAGGTGGGAGGGAAAGTGGATGTACCCTTGTTAGGGGAACCACTATAAATCTTGTGTATGTCTTTTGTGTTTTCTCTGTGTTGGCTTTATTACAGGTTGCATGTCTTGAAAGTAGAATTTAATCAACTAATAAAACATCCAACTCAAGGAAAATAAAAGATGGTCATTAAGGACTAATAAACATATTCACCCCCCTCTAAGTTATTTAGTTATCCTTTAAAACAAAGACTTTCAAATACAACTCTTAGGGGTCTAATAGTTTGAGGGATATTATAAATACCAATACATAAAAATAAAAATTTCGTCCCTGAAATTAAGGTTTGACAACGTGGTTTCTACTAAAGTAAAAGTATGTAACATCCCTTGAATTAGAAGGTATACCTGACTCGATGAGATCTTGGTACCTTTACTACATCAGGTCCCAGGTCTCCCAGGTGTGCTCCTCTTGCCCATGATTCCTCCACAGGACCTTGACTAGCGGAACCTTCTTACACCACAAGACTCACACTACTATATAATCGATCCTGACCAGATCCATACTGACTGATCGATTCGAAGCCACCGGGCCATCTATAGTGGAAGTCAGCTTCTCAGGTCGTAGTATAGACCTCCGAAGTGAAGAGATGTGGAAGATATCGTGCAATCCCGCTAACTCCGGAGGCAGCTCTAGTCTGTAAGCCAAGTGGTCAATCCGCTCCAGGATCCTGTAAGCCCCCATGTATCTTGGACTAAGCTTCTTCTGCACGCGAACCCGCGAGACTCCATGCATCAGCCGTATCTTCAAGAAAACCCGGTCTCCCACCTAGAACTCCACCTGATGATGCCACACATTTTAGTATTTTGCCTGTCTACTCTGGGCCTCCGGCATCCTATCTCGGATCAATCTTACTTGAGCATTTGTGTCCTCTACAAACTCCAAGCTGAGTGCTTTTGGATCCTCATCCATGATCCAATATAGTAGGGTCTTGCACCTCTGTCCATATAGTGCCTCGAAAGGGGACGTTCCTATGTTGGACTGATTACTGTTGTTGTAGTAGAACTCGATCAATGGCAACAGTCTCTCCCAGGGCTCTCCTCGATCCAAAATGCATAGGCGCAGGAGATCCTCCAGTGTCTGGTTGGTGCGCTCTGTCTGCTCGTCCGTCGAAGGGTGGAATGATGTTCTGAACGTCAACCGAGAGCCCAGGTAAACAAGGACCGACCTCCATTCCTTAGACTTAAACCGTCCATCCCGATCAGACACAGTCATCCTGGGCACTCCACGGTAGCGGACGAACTGCTCCACAAATCTCCGCACCAGATCACCGACTGGAGCATCCTTTATAACTGGAATAAACCTGGCCACCTTCGTCAACCTGTCGATGATGATCCAGATCGAGTCATTCCCCGCATTAGATCGGGGCAACCCATGTATGAAATCCATGGCTATGTCATCAAACATCCACTCCTGCACCGGAAGTGGCTGAAATAATCCAGCAAGACTCTTGCACTTTGCCTTTATGTGCTGACAAGCCTCGCATTGCATCACAAAGTATATGATATCCTTCTTCATGCCTGGCCAATATATTATCCTCTTCAGATATACTACCATCTTCGTGATCCCTGAGTGCACTTAATTTTTGCTGAAGTTAGCCTCTGTCAAAATATCCTCCCGAATTCGGCCTCATGCCAGTATGTAAACTCAGACTCTAAAGTATAGCAACTCATCTCTCAGAGAGTAATCCCCTATCATGCCTTGCTCCAAGGCCCTAAATATCAGCTCCATCATTGCATCCAGCCTCTACTCGTCCCTGATGCGATCCCAGATGTTGTGGGTGGTACTCATCGATGTCAGGTACTCCTCGTAATGTTCTGGATCATACTCGGATACCATAGATATCTGCATCTCTTTCAATATCTGCACCAGCTCCATAGCAATCAGTTGAGGCCCTACTCCTTGTAACACCCCAAAGTTGTCGTAGGAGCGACGGGGATCATTTTTGGCCAAGTCAGATTTTTTGTGTAGGTGACATGGGCCCCGACACGGGCGTGTCGGAGGCCGTGTCGGGCGTGTCGAGCTCGAGTCGTCGAACTGGCCGTGTAGTCAACCAGTGTAGGTCGACGATGGTCGTGTGGAGGGACACGGCCTAGGACACGGGCGTGTCCCAGGCCATGTCACTCAAGGGAATCGTCGAAGTGGTACACGGGCCGTGACACGGGCACAGACACGGGCGTGTCAGATGTGACACGGGCGTGTCCCATGCCGTGTCACCAAGCCGTGTACCCCTCTGACTGCAAAGTGTCGATTTATTGCACACGGGGGGCGTGACACGTGTCCCGACACGGGCGTGTCGCAGGCGACACGGGCGTGTCGGAGGCCGTGTCACATGCCGTGTGCTGGTTTTCAATTTGGGTCGAGACGGCGAATGAGCTACACGGCCAGGCACACGGCCGTGTGCCAACCCGTGTTCGGCCCAGATTTTATAATTTGGGGCTTAATCGTGGCCGTTCATTTCCTTGGCTTTGGATCCGACGGTGGGGGGTTGCTCCTGGGGGGTTTTAGCCGGGAATAGGGTTTAGAAACCCTCATTTCTCTTGAGTGGTTCTCTTTCTAAAAGCTAGAGAGAGGAGAGAGCAAGGAGGAGGAAAAAGGGATAGATCCGGCCGCCGGAAGAGCTTCGGAGCCCCGAATCGCGATCCGAGTCCAGATCCGCGGAGGCGACGCCGTTGCGGTGCTTTCCAACCGTGTAGTTTTCGATGGCGCCGCGGAAGAATGCAAGGGTAACGATTTCTCATCCTTGTGCATGTGAAGCCCTCTTTTCCTTTGCATAGGAAGCCCTCTCTCGTGAGTGAGCGAAGAGTTGGAGCGTTCCTTGGGGTAGATATGTGAAGTCCCCCTTGTGTAGAGTCCGTATGCGAAAACGGACATAGGAATTGTGTGTGAAGCCTATCCGGACATGTAGAGCCGGATCGGTGATGTTGCATTGCATATGAACCGGGGAAGACTCCGGGTGTTTGGGTGTTTTTTGGGTTTTCTACGTGGTAGATTGCATCAGGGAGCCTTGGAGATTAACTCCAAGGTGCACCCGGAAAACTGGGCAAAAGCGGAGTTTGCCAACACGGTGGCCGGGGAGCCAACGTGAACATAACCGGGTTATGTGATTGTTGTGGCGGAAACGGGACTCAGTGAGTCTTGACCTGCGCATATGGATTAAATTGCCGTTGCGATATGAGCACGGGTCAGGCGGAACCGTACCCGGTCTATGTCGTTCGGTAGGACCGTTGACATGGATGAGGGTCTTCGGCAGTCTATGGCTTAAATTGCCGCGACCAAGGCCAGGAAGGCAAAATGCTCATATGGTTGACCGTCCAAGAGGCGGTGGTGGATTGGGAACATCTATGGCTTGAATTGACGTGAAGTTGGCCGGTTCGCCGAGAATGTGCCCTGAGTGCACGGGGTGTGTGGCCGTGCGAGCCTACGCCTGTGTTGATGTGTGTTCACATTAATATATTGCCTATACTAATGAAGTGCAGGGAAAGAGCATCGCCGCCCCGATGTTGGGGGCGGGATCGTTATAATTTGGTCAGCATTGCTGACCGTTGCTATTGTTTGCCACCGGGCGGTGGTTTGTGGCTTGCAGGTGCTGCGGAGCAGAGCGGGAAATAGCTGGTTAAAGCCCTTGTTGCTGTGCCGGCCTTCGAAGGCCTAATTGCTTATGTATCTTTCCCGTTTTCATGTATGGCCGGCCTGCATGCCGAAGTTTGGAAAACAGTATTTTGTTAAGTGAACAATGTAAGGCCTTAAGGCTAGTTCTCTTTTGTGTATGAGTACATTCCTTAGTTGGTAGTGGACATTCATGCTTTGTAGCAGGGTTCTTATTTCTTTTGCAACTAAATAATTTGCTTCCGCTAGGTGTTGTGTAGGACGACATGATTGGTTGAATGGTTTCAATGCATAACCGACCAGTCTGTCTGTAGTATGTGGCGTCAGGCCCCGACCGGACCTACTGCTATATGCTATCTGACGGATAGGGGTGTTACAAATTGGTATCAGACTTCTGGTTTCAGTCAAGCTTAAATGAATTCGTGGACGAATTCACTTTAAGTGTGGTGAGCACATGTGTGCGTCATCGTTATAACTGAAAAGAACCCATGAATGTCCACTTAGGAATGAAAATATACATGTTTGAGGAACCTGCGTGTTCCTATAATTGCTGTTTGCAGTAATTTTTGGGTCGCTTATCGGTGTTTTTGCACGATTATAGGTGACCAGAAGTGGTGCTGGGCCGTCTGAACGGCCAGGTTCTGAGGCAAGCAGTGCGCCAAGCGATGCGCCTGCAACACCTCCGTCTGCCGAGACCATTAGGTTGGTGGCAGAAGCGGTCATGGCAATGATCAATGCGCAGCCTGCAAGGCAGGTGCAGCAGCCCGCTCCTGCTATGGAGCAAGTACCGCTTCAGACGGCAGAGCAAAGGAGGGTTGAGCAAGTAGTGTTGGAGCCAGAGTTGCCTCGGAGAGCAACGGAAAGACAACTGAAGCACGTGATGGGCTTTCACCCACCGGTATTCACGGGGGCAGAAACCCTGACCCAAGCAGAGGATTGGCTCTCAAGGGTCAACAGGGTGATGACTGCGAAGGAAACGGAAGAGTGGCAGAAGACCACTATAGCGACGTTCCTTTTGGATGGGGACGCAAGATTATGGTGGGAAGGCCTAGAGCTACATCAGTTGCATGGAAGGCCGTTGGCCGATGTTTCGATGGAGGAGTTTGCGAGACTGTTCATGGCTCGATACCTCCCCTTGGCGCAGAGGATTGCGCTAGAAAATGAATTTCAGAAGTTAGTGCAAGGGGATTGCACCGTTGATGAGTACCTCCACGAGTTTACTCGGTTGGGGAGATATGCCGGCGCTACCTTCGCTGATGAGGAGCGCAAGACGAGCCGCTTCTACGAAGGGCTAAGAGATGATCTAAGACTGCTACTGTCGGGGCCCAAGACGCATGGTTTCATGACCCTGGTCAGTTCGGCCCGGTCCTTGGAGAAGGACATGAAGAATGTCCAAGCAAAGAAGGAATCCGGTAGCAAGAAAGCGGAGTTCAAGGCACCGACTACGTCGAAGTCGGGCTACCGCAGATTCTATAAGAAAGTTAAGACGTCGGGTCCAGCTGCTTCAGGTGCCTCGGGGGCAACTACCAATCGAACCCCGGGCGCTTGTTTCACGTGTGGAAAGCCGGGGCACTTTGCCCGTGATTGCTGGAGTGGACGCTCAAAGTCCAAAAGGAAACAAGGAGCTACCTACGAGGAGAAGGGCAAAGCGGTGGAGTCGACCGCGTCCCACTATGCTCCGACTCAGCCTAGAGTCTATAACTTGGGCCAGCAGGAGGCCATCAAGCAAGCGGATGTGGTGACAGGTATGAGTTAATTTATAGCAAGTTAGCTTTAATACCGTTATCTATTGCTTGTTAGCCTAATATTGTTTGTATAGGCTTTGTTGTGATTAGTGATAGTCCGGCGCGGGCACTGCTCGATACGGGAGCTTCACACTCCTTCTTGTCTGAAAGCTTTATATCGCGCATCGGAGTCCCTTCTTCGATGGCGAAGGACAAGTTGGATGTGCTGCTACCGAATGGGTGCACGATGCGTGCGGACAGGGTGTGTGCCGTAAAGGTTCACATTGGGAGCCAAGAGTTCGATTTGCTAGCGTCATTGCTGCCGCTAGTAGAGTTCGACATGATCTTTGGAATGGATTGGCTGTCAGAGCAGAAAGCTTGGATTGACTGTGACCGAAAGGAGGTCAAGCTGGGTGTAGGGCGGGAGACTACATTCGAGGGGCTAAAGGGGTCGAGCAGGACACTGATGTCTGCTCTTTAGGTGGTGAAGGCGGTTCGTGCTGGTGCAGAGCTGTTCTTCGCAATAGTGGGGGCTGTGGAGCCAAAGTCTCCGTTGGATAGCATCCCCGTGGTTTGCGAATACCCCGAAGTGTTCCCGGATAGTCTTCCCGGAGCCCCACCGCAGCGGGAGATTGATTTCACCATCGAGCTCGTACCGGGGGCCAAATCGGTATCACGTGCTCCGTATAGGTTGGCGCCTAAGGAGATGGCAGAGTTGAAAGTTCAGCTAGAGGAGCTGATGGAGCAAGGGTATGTGCGTCCAAGCTCGTCGCCTTGGAGCGCACCGGTCCTCTTCGTTAAGAAGAAGGACGAGAGTATGCTGCTGTGTATCGACTATTCAGAGTTGAACAAGCTAACAGAGAAGAATAAGTACCAGATCCCGAGGATTGATGATCTCTTTGATCAGTTGGTCGGATTGTCGGTATACTCCAAGTTGGACTTGAAGTCGGGGTACTATCAGCTGAGGATCAGGGAGTGTGATATCCCGAAGACGGCGTTCAGTACGAGGTATGGGCATTTCGAGTTGACGGTCATGCCGTTTGGACTGACGAATGCGCCATCGGTATTTATGGATCTGATGAACAGGACGTTCAGAGATTTCCTGGATCGCTTTGTGATCGTCTTTATTGACGATATTTTGGTGTACTCGCAGTGCGAAGAAGACCACTTCAAGCACTTGCATTTGGTATTGGAGACTTTGAGGAGGAATGAGCTTTACGCAAAGTTCTCCAAGTGCGAGTTCTGGCTACCCTCGGTAGGGTTCCTTGGTCATATAGTGAGTGGGGAAGGTATAGCGGTGGATCCGGCGAAGATTGTTGCGATACGGGAGTGGCCTGCGTTATCTTCTGTCGCGGAAGTCCGGAGTTTTCTTGGGCTTGCCGGATACTACAGGCGCTTCGTAGAGAACTTCTCGCGGTTTGCATTACCTCTCACGAAGTTGATAAGGAAGGATCAGAAATTCTTGTGGACGCAAGAGTGCGTGCAAGCTTTTGAAGAGCTGAAGAGACAGTTGACCACGGCGCCAGTGCTTAGTTCGCCGAGTGGGACCGAGGGCTTTGAGGTGTATAACGACGCTTCGGGTAGTGGCTTGGGCTGCGTGTTGTTGCAGCATGGGAGCGTGATAGCGTATGGATCGCGTCAGCTGAAGGTGCATGAAAGAAATTATCCGGTGCACAACTTGGAGTTGGCGGCCGTGATATTTGCACTCAAATTGTGGAGGCACTACCTATACGCCGTAAGGGTCGATATATACACCGATCACAAGAGCCTAAAATATTTGTTGGATCAAAAGGACCTTAATATGAGGCAGAGGAGGTGGATGGAGTTCCTGAGGGACTACACCTTCAAAATACATTATGTACCTGGGAAGGGCAACGCAGATGCGGATGCGCTGAGCCGCAGGGCTCCCGCCTAAGCCAACTGGTTGTCGGTGCATGATGCGCAGCTAGTACGGGAGTTGGAGGAGCTTGAGATCTGTTGCGTTGACAAGCAGACGAGCGCCAAAGCAATGCTAAACTGGACGGAAGTGCAGTATGACCTGGCTGACCGGGTTCGGCAGGCATTGGAGTTAGATGACTCCATGAAGGAGCTTATGGAGGCCGCTCTGGATGGGTCAAATTCCCAGTTCTCGGTGGATGATGGTTTGTTAAGGAAGGATCTCGGTTGTGCGTACCGAGTGGGGGTAACCTCCAGGCGGAGTTGATGTACGAGGCTCATCATACAAAGTACTCAATCCACCCAGGGAGCACGAAGATGTATCGTGATCTCAAGAAGCTATTTTGGTGGCCGGGGCTCAAGAAAGATGTGGCGTTGTACATGGCTAAGTGCCAAACGTGCACCTTGGTGAAGGCGGAGTGCCAAAAGCCGGGAGGATTTTTGAAGTCCTTGCCTATACCGGAGTGGAAATTCGACGATATATCTATGGACTTTGTGCACGGGTTGCCAAGGTCACAGAAAGGGAACGACGCCATCTGGGTGATCGTAGATCGGCTAACCAAGGTATCGCATTTCATTCCGCATAGGAAGGACGATCCAGTGGAGAAATTGGCAAAGTTGTATGTCGACAATATTGTTAGGCTGCATGGTGTGCCCCGTAGCATTGTAAGTGATCGCGATGGGCGGTTCACGTCAAATGATTGGAGGTTGGTGCAGCAGATGCTGGGAACGAAGTTAAAGTTCAGCACAGCTTTCCATCCGCAGACGGATGGGCAGACCGAGAGGGTCAATAGAACGATGGAGGACATGCTCCGCATGTGTGTTCTAGACTTCGGGAAGCATTGGGAAGACCACATTTATTTGGTGGAGTTCGCGTACAACAACAGCTACCAAGCGAGTATACAAATGGCGCCCTTCGAGGCCCTGTATGGTAGGAAGTGTCGCACGCCGTTATCATGGCTTGAAACGGGTGAGGCAAGGTTGTAGAAGAAGCAGGAGGTGGAGAGTGCTACCTCGTTAGTGCGGATCATTCGGGAGAGCTTGTTGATTGCTCAGGACCGGCAGGCGAAGTATTACAATGCCAAGCACCGAAACGTGGAGTTCGCGGTAGGCGATTGGGTATACCTGAAAGTGAAGCCGTTCAAGGGGGTTTCGTGGGTGAGACGCTTGAAGAAGCTGAGCCCAAGATACCTTGGACCTTTTGAGGTTCTGGAGCGAGTTGGCGAAGCTGCATACCGTTTGAAGCTATCGGTGGAGTTGAGTGGATTACATGATGTGTTCCACATTTCTGTGTTGCGGAAGGCGGTGCAAGAGCCTTCGCAGGTGATCGCGGTTGACCAAGTGCCGGTGGACGAAGGGTTGATGACTAGGGTCAAGCCCCTTCGCATCGAAGATGTTGAGGTCAAGAGGCTTCGTAACAAGGAGATCCCGATGGTTAAGGTCCGGTGGGATAACTGCGGGCGTGAGGAGCTCTCTTGGGAACGGGAGCAGACTATGCTCGAGGAGTACCCGGAATTATTCCGCTCAGGTACTGTTTTACTTTAAGTCCTGTTTTCCCTTTATTAATTTCGTGGATGAAATTCTTTAAGGGGGGGTAGAATTGTAACACCCCAAAGTTGTCGTAGGAGCGACGGGGATCGTTTTTGGCCAAGTCAGATTTTTGGTGCAGGTGACACGGGCCCCGACACGGGCGTGTCGGAGGCCGTGTCGGGCGTGTCGAGCTCGAGTCGTCGAACTGGCCGTGTAGTCGACCAGTGTAGGTCGATGATGGTCGTGTGGAGGGACACGGCCTAGGACACGGGCGTGTCCCAGGCCGTGTCACTCAAGGGAATCGTCGAAGTGGTATACGGGCCATGACACAGGCACAGACACGGGCATGTCAGATGTGACACGGGCGTATCCCATGCCGTGTCACCAAGCCGTGTACCCCTCTGACTGCAAAGTGTCGATTTATTGCACACGGGGGGCGTGACACGGGTCCCGACACGGGCGTATCGCAGGCGACACGGGCATGTCGCAGGCGACACGGGCGTGTCGGAGGCCGTGTCACATGCCGTGTGCTGGTTTTCAATTTGGGTCGAGACGGCGAATGAGCTACACGGCCAGGCACACGGCCGTGTGCCAACCCGTGTTCGGCCCAGATTTTATAATTTGGGGCTTAATCGTGGCCGTTCATTTCCTTGGCTTTGGATCCGACAGTGGGGGGCTGCTCCTGGGGGGTTTTAGCCGGGAATAGGGTTTAGAAACCCTCATTTCTCTTGAGTGGTTTTCTTTCTAAAATCTAGAGAGAGGAGAGAGCAAGGAGGAGGAAGAAGGGCTAGATCCGGCCGCCGGAAGAGCTTCGGAGCCCCGAATCGCGATCCGAGTCCAGATCCGCGGAGGCGATGCCGTTGCGGTGCTTTCCAACCGTGTAGTTTTCGATGGCGCCGCGGAAGAATGCAAGGGTAACGATTTCTCATCCTTGGGCATGTGAAGCCCTCTTTTCCTTTGCATAGGAAGCCCTCTCTCGCAAGTGAGCGAAGAGTTGGAGCGTTCCTTGGGGTAGACATGTGAAGTCCCCCTTGTGTAGAGTCCGTATGCGAAAACGGACATAGGCATTGTGTGTGAAGCCTATCCGGACATGTAGAGCCGGATCGGTGATGTTGCATTGCATATGAACCGAGGAAGACTCCGGGTGTTTGGGTGTTTTTCGGGTTTTCTACGTGGTAGATTTCATCAGGGAGCCTTGGAGATTAACTCCAAGGTGCACCCGGAAAACTGGGCAAAAGCGGATTTTGCCAACACGGTGGTCGGGGAGCCAACGTGAACATAACCGGGTTATGTGATTGTTGTGGCGGAAACGGGACTCAGTCAGTCTTGACCTGCACATATGGCTTAAATTGCCGTTGCGATATGAGCACGGGTCAGGCGAAACCGTACCCGATCTATGTCGTTCGGTAGGACCGTTGGCATGGATGAGGGTCTTCGGCGGTCTATGGCTTAAATTGCCGCGACCAAGGCCAGGAAGGCAAAATGCTCATATGGTTGACCGTCCAAGAGGCGGTGGTGGATTGTGAATGTCTATGGCTTGAATTGACGTGACGTTGGCCGGTTCGCCGAGAATGTGCCCTGAGTGCACGGGGTGTGTGGCCGTGCAAGCCTACGCCTGTGTTGATGTGTGTTCACATTAATATATTGCCTATACTAATGAAGTGCAGGGAAAGAGCATCGCCGCCCCGATGTTGGGGGCGGGATCGTTATAATTTGGTCAGCATTGCTGACCGTTGCTATTGTTTGCCACCGGACGGTGGTTTGTGGCTTGCAGGTGCTGCGGAGCAGAGCGGGAAATAGCGGGCTAAATCCCTTGTTGCTGTGCCGGCCCTCGAAGGCCTAATTGCTTATGTATCTTTCCCGTTTTCATGTATGGCCGGCCTGCGTGCCGAAGTTTGGAAAACACTATTTTGTTAAGTGAACAATGTAAGGCCTTAAGGCCAGTTCTCTTTTGTGTATGAGTACATTCCTGAGTTGGTAGTGGACATTCATGCTTTGTAGCAGGGTTCTTATTTCTTTTGCAACTAAATAATTTGCTTCCGCTAGGTGTTGTGTAGGACGACATGATTGGTTGAATGGTTTCAACGCGTAACCGACCAGTCTATCCGTAGTATATGGCGCCGGGCCCCGGCCAGACCTACTGCTATATGATATGTGATGGATAGGGGTGTTACACTCTTAGTGTAGCGGATCTCTGACTCAGAGCGTCTGCTACCACATTGGCCTTCCCGGGATGATAGTGCGTGGTGTACTGATAGTCTGACAAAAACTCTACCCAGCATCTTTGTCGGATGTTCAGCTCCTTCTGTGTGTCCACGTACTTCAAGTACTTGTGATCCGAAAAAATATCACAAAGGACACCGTAGAGATAGTGCCGCTAGATATTCAGACCGAAGATAACCGCTCACATCTCCAAGTCATGCACCAGGTAATTTTACTCGTGTTTCTTTAGCTTTCTGGAGGCATAAGCTATCATATACCCATTCTGCATTAGAACGGCACCCATCCCTTGATACAATGCGTCAGTATAAACATGAAATCCTTCCTTCCCAGATGGAAGGGAAAGGATGGGGGCCGAGGTAAGCCAACCCTTCAGCTCTTAGAAGGCAGCCTCGCACCGTGGTGTCTAAACAAAAGGAATCTCCTTATTCATCAGAGATGTGCGTGGGAGAGCTATACGGGAGAATCCCCCTACAAACTTCCGATAGTAACTAGTAAGTCCTAGGAAACTCCTCACGTCGGTGGATGTCTTCAACAATGGCCAATCCTGTACTTCCTGATCCTTTATCAGATCCACTGCCATTCCTACTCCACTGATAATATGGCCCAAGAAAGCCACCTCCTTCAGCCATAACTAGCACTTGCTGAACTTGGCATACAGACTCTTCTCCCGGAGCCTCTCTAGAGTTAGTGCCAAATGATGTGCATGCTCCTCTTCGGTCCTTGAATAGATGAGGATGTCGCCAATAAACACTATGACGAAGATATTGCGGTAGGCCTCGAACACCCGGTTCATCAAACTCATGAACACGGATGGTGCATTAGTGAGCCTGCAGGGCATCACAGTGAACTCATACTACTCGTATCTACTACTGAAGGCGGTCTTCGGGATTTCCTCCTCCTGAATTCGTAGTTGGCAGTATCTTGACCTTAGATCTAGCTTCGAAAACCAGTGAGATCCCTCCAAATGGTCAAACAACCTGTAATCCTTGCCAGAGGATACGTATTTTGGACCATCAGTCTGTTAAGTTCCTGTAGTCAATGCACAATTGGAGTGTCTCATCCTTCCTTTTCACGAATAGTACCGGAGCTCCCCATGGCGAAGAGCTTGGCAGAACAAATTCCGCTTCCACTAGCTCCTATAGCTGGCTTTGAAACTCCACTAACTCCTTCAGGGCCATCCGATAAGGAGCTCTGGATACCGGCTAAGCTCCTGGCACAAGCTGTATCTAGAAATCCTTCTCTCGATGCGGCGACAATCCTGATAACTTCTCTAGAAATAAGTCATCAAAGTCCCGCGCTACCAGGATACTATTAATAGAATCCTTGTCCTCATCTATCTCAAACAGCACCCGATAGACCTCATCTTCCTATAGATGGGCCTTGATGCCTTGAATAGAAGAGAGTAAAAGACGAGAAGCTGAGGAAATTCCTTCAAAGGTAGGGTAAGTTTCGCCATATCTCAGGACAACCCTACTTGCTTGGAAATCAATTTACGCTTGGTTCCAGGTGAGCCATGCCATGCCCATGACGAGGTCAAAATCCGGCATCCTCAGGATCATTGTCAGGGAATCGAAAGTTACACCATCAATGGTTACTCCCAGAACGCACTTGGCTGTAGACTGGATCTCCAACCCATTTGGGTGACGCACCCTACTAATGACTCCCTCAAAGCTCTAGATCTGGTCCAGGTCTCTGATAAACTCCTTTGAGAAAAAATTATTTTATGCTCTAGTGTCGAATGGGGTGTGGGCGGGCTTGCCACACACCATCAATATCCCTGAGTTAGTTAAGTTTTTTCTTCTTAGTTATATAGTTTCTGATTCCTTCCTTATTCTACAGTTTTATATTCATGCAATATTGCTTCTAGAAATGGAATAAACTTTAAATTCACTAGCATACCTACTATCACCCTCTCCGGGTTTCGGGGCTGAGCCAGGTCCAAGGCATATACCTACCCTCTATCCTGTTTGCGGTCTCAACGCTCAAATCCACGTCTTCGGTTGCGTTCTCGACCACCAAACTTTCTGCAAGTGGGGCATCCTGAAGTGCTGGTGGGGGTGCTTCCCTCATGGTGCAGTTCGTCCGTATATGCCCCGGCTGGTTGCACCGAAAGCAAGTCGGTGCCTCCTCTATTGCCCTCGGCATATACCGCATCTGCAAGGGCTGAGGAGCTAACACCATCGGGTTCCTCTACTCATGCCTTTCATCTTGGAGGGTTTGATCCCCATTCCTCCTTTCCCCAATGACATGACCTTTGGGGTGGTATCTCCGACCACCAATCGCTGAGTCATTAGCCGGTCTCTTATATCCCCGAACTGTAAGCTGGTCTTCCTCCAACTTCTTTGCCATCTCCAAAATCCTTGCAAAGCTTCTGTCAGAAATGAAGAGGAGGGCCTACCTCATGTCATCATGAAGTCCCTTGTAGAACCTCTTCTCGTATCCTGCGTCATCCAGCTGATATGAGTCCGTAAAACGGGCTAGGTGTGTGAATTCTCGGTAGTATTCCAAAACCGTCCTACTGCCCTGCCTCAACTGCAGGAACCTGTCCTCCAATTCATCCCTCCCAGACTGAGGTACAAAATGCTCCAATACAGCTACTCTGAACTCCTCCCAGGAGATGTCTTTGCAATCCATTCCATCAAAGGTGGTGTCTAACAGTGACTTCCACCATCTCTTCGCATGCGGGAGGAAACTGCCAAGGCTACATCCTCCTTCATCGGGCACCGAATCGTTGCCAGCATCTCATAAATAATATCCATCCACTCCTCTGTACTGACTGCTGACTCCGTCTTGACGTAGGCTGGAGGAAAAAGCCCCAGGAAGGCACTCAGCCAGTTAGCCCCGGGATTTGGCTTTGGGGCTGGAGCCTACTGAGCCCTTAAGGCCTCCAGAATAAGCATTAGTGTCTGCCCCATCTCCGTCTTCTAGAATGGAGTCGGATTTGGCGGGGGTGGAACCATGTTCTATGCCTGAGGTGGTGTACCATGCTGACGAGTAGGGTTCATTGCGGGCTATAAGGAAAATTCCAATTATTAGTTAATGTACAAGTGGAACTAATGAAAAGTGGAATTTTCATGTGATTCTCCCTTATGGGCACACCATTGCTTCCACTGCTAGTTTGTCCTCAAACTATGCTCGCGCGGGGTGGCCTAGGGTTTTTGTGGACTTCTTCTCTTTCGACTGACATTTTCTATAATACCAGTTTGTAAGACCCAATTTTTTTGCTATGCTACCGGGTCTTATGACCAGAATTGCCATTTTGCAGTGACACCGACACTCGGGAAGGTTGCCACTACAAAATGCCAATTCTGCTGGCATTGACGATCATTCAAGAAGTAGAAGTATAAAAAATCAGAAAATTAAGTCTAGTCCACAAAATAACAATATATATATGAAATAGAAATCACAGCAAGTCCACATGTATAAGTACTAAAACAGATCAGTATTATAGGAATATAAGCGGGCTTATGCTTGGTACAACAAATCCTAACTATAACTCTCTCACAGAAGCTAGGTAAAGCTAACACTCACGGAACCATAGACTGGTGCTCCCATACTAGACTGGCTCACCTCTATGTGCACCGTGTTCCACTAGTGCCGTATCTCCTGTTGCCGCTCTTTGTCTCCCATCTGGAGTACCTGAAAATGTTTGGTCCACCGACCGTTAATCAAAATACTAACCCTGATTTTCCCCACCCCTCTCCTAGTGGCTCCTAGGCACCATGTGGGAGGAATGATTGGAAAGCTATGATGGTGGAGAGTAGGAACAAGACAGAAGACGGTGGAGCTATCTAGCAGGTATATTATAATATTTATTGTGCTAGAAAAGGAAATGCAAGCTAGTAGTTCTATAATAAGGAAGTAGTAATGTAATAAAGTAAAGTAGAGCAGTGAGTATATATAAGGTAAACTATGGAATAAGTAACCTTAAATTATATGAGTGTCTATACAAACTTATAAGTTAAGGGGTCTTTTGCAAGGCTCCCATCGTATAAGCTGTCCAATATTAGTTTATAAGATGGGGTGCCAGGTTTAATGCTGGTATATGTGTTGTGATATGCTATGTCATGAATTATGCAAGTGCAACAAACACACACAACTCTATGTGCACAAACCTTTAGTTCCCCTATTTTGGAAGCTAGCTTCACTCCCAGGAGCCTCCATAGTGGCCAACGGAGACCGTGGATTAGGCCACCCATATTAACCTGAAAATCGACATTCCCTCCCAAGGTAGCCAGCTCGCAAGTCACGGCCTGCTCCGGGTTCCCCCTAAAGGACACGGCCTTTAAGCCCCCTTTTTTATAAGGTTGGGCGGACAGATTTCTCTATATTCTCAGGCCGTGCGGCTAGGGCAGTGTCCCTAGTGTGACCGCCTAGGTCACGTAGCAGCCGCTCGTTCTGCAAGGGCTGCGGACTGCTTCCTTAGTCTGCCCCTACAGGCCGTTGAGTTAGATCGGCTAACCGTGCAATGGTTCATTCTTATCTCATGCGAGAACTACCCAACTGAGTCGCAGACTAAAATTCCTATCCGCCCAAACCGTTCGCTAGCCAATTGCTCAGCCAAAGGCAGCGAGCTGCTCCTTCTATTCGGCAGGAGGTGGCGGACTCAGTCTTCAGTCTGCCAAAGGGAGGCGGACTTGCTCCTCCCTCCAGCTCTCCATCCCGCACAACATCGAGATGGATACAAGTTCTCCTATCTGCCAGCAATGTGCGGACTCGATCTCAGCCCGCCTGAAGAGATGACAACTCAGCATCACTACATACCAGCAAGCGCCATACCATGCGGACTCAACTCCAACCAGCAAGGAGGTGGACTCTTCATCCAATAGTAGTGGCAACCGACCTCCAGGCCGTCAGTCCGCATGCATGACCTGGACTCTTCAGTCCATCAGGTCGCTAACCCTCGTCTCTAAGTAAGGGATGCCACCAGCAGGTGGTCTGGTTAACCCGTCCGCCACGAGTTGGGAAGACTCATTGCGCAGTTTGTCGGGACTAACATAGCTCAGCAACCGGCGATTTGCCTCATCCTCTCTGTAGCGTGCTAGTTGGACTCATTCTGCAGTCCGCCAGCTTGCCCTCCAGTTTCCCAGTGACCACTTCTTCCCAGCAGCGGGCGGACTGCTCCTCAGCTCGATCAGATGACGCAGGCTCATTTAGTTTAGCAGAAGCGGACACGTCCCTATCTGTTAGCAGAAGATCAACTCAAGTGAACAAGTCCTGAACTGCTCGACAAGGTGTGGACTCGGTGGACTCCTCGTTCTACTCTCACAACTTACCGCTCTACCGTGGGCGACTTTACCAAGACCGTTACCTCCTCGGGCCTATAAATAGGCCCCCATACCTCTCATTCAGGAGGCACAGTGGAGACGTCAAGGTCAAGGCATCAAGTCCTGCGGACTCAGCTTCGAAGTTCGTCTGGCTTAGTCCAACGAGCTACTTGATTAGCAAACCTCACGGTCTGCCGACCTCTCTTGTCTAACCGCACGGCCTCTGGCATTTTCTTCACCTTAGCCGCAAGCTTCCCCCTTTGTACCCTTTTTGCTTTTTGTAAAACATGGAATCTCAAGCTATAATCTGATTCTTAATCATAGTAAAGCCCATCACAAGAGTGGAATTTAAGCCGTGGCAGGCGAATTCTGTTGTTGCCAGTGCTAGCGGCTCCCACATCTTCTCAACCCCTCTCCTCTCTCAGAATCTACCTGCAAGCCTAACCGTCAAAGTAGATGTCTGCTCGAAAGTTCGTGATCAACCTTCTCAGCTGTTCCCAGCTCCCTCAACAACCTCCCCTCTATCCCCGCAACCTTCTTCTTCACCTCGCTTGTGAGACCGAACACCTGTTAGCTGCTGGTGCCCGTGAGCCCCTTCCTCCTCCATTTTCGCATATCAGCAGTTAACACGCGACCTTCAGATCTCGATCAGACAGTGAAATCAGTGGTTACTCATGTCAGACCATCAACCAGCCGAGAACCATGCTCCTTCAAGTCCTAGTGAAAATCCTCTTTGGGAAGCATTGGTGCAATCGCGTAGAGAAACTGCCTAATAGTTTCAAGCAATCAACCGTACTCTAACTGCTATCGCTCAAGGATTAAAAATGCAATCTGCAGCAGCACCAGTTCCTCCAGTCAATCAAGCACTAGAATTGGAGACTCCTCAAGTTTATCCACCGGCTTATCTGCCGATATATCGTCCTATTTACCTACCAACCTTTCCGCAAGATCCTACAGCCCCTTTGCGATCTCAGTGTGATGAGTTTATAGCTCGTCAATAATTCTTCCGTGAAGCTTCCTGAGGAAGTCCAGCTAGCTTTCTTAACTTCCTGGGAAGTCAACCCTACCCTTCAGCTCCTGTCTTTGCTCCTCCAACACTTTTCCCTTCTATCCTCCTGCTCCTTTTGCAGCTACAACTTATGCTCTCTTTTTTTACCTTATGCTGTAGGGGAGCAGGAAGGGCCGTCACCATTTTCAGAATATATTCGACATGAACAAACTCCAGTTAACTTCAGAGTGCTGCGATTGCCAATTTACACTTGAGAGACTTATCCAATGAAGCACCTTCAAGCCTTTGAATTAGTCATACCTCTCAATACCCTCTTAAATGCTACCAAATGCAAACTCTTTTTAATAACCTTTGATGGTAAAGTGAGGGATTGGTTCTATGGACTGCGTCCTCAGTCCATCTCTTCCATTACTGATTTTCCAAGAGAGTTTCTGCTCAGGTTTTCTACCTCTACAAAGAGAAAGGGCGGCTCAGAAGCCCTCTTTGAGATCAGGCAGCGAGAGAATAAGACTTGGTCTCATTTTGTGGATCATTTTCACAAAGGAATCTTGGACATTGAGATCGTCGATCAATAAATGTATCGAGTGGCTCTTATTCACGGCCTACGTGAAGGAACAATCAAGTTTGAGGCTAACGTCCGAGCACCAAGGAAATATCAATAGTTTATTGGTTTAGCCAACTCATACATCCGTGGTGAGAAAAGCAACCCTAGCTTCGTCTCTAGGCTTATAGCAAAAATAGATTCTTCTTCTTCTTACAAGATTCCTCTGAGGTCTCCACGGAAAGATTTTCCATCCTACTAAAGGAAGGGGAGAATATTTCAATGTCATCGACATCCCTTTCCGGGCCAGGATCGTGCCCAAGATCAATTGTTACTATTTCCAGCACCAGCTCCGCAAACAGCTTCGGTTCCTCAGCAGTAAGAAGATGACTTACCAGAGTCCGAACTAGATAAATTCATGCAAGAAGTGAGTCAAATCATGAAGGGTAGGGCTAATTTCAAAAGGACTTACCAGCCAACTGATTAAAGATCAAAAGATTCAGATTTGTTCTGTGAATTTCACAAAGAAAGCGGGCATTTAACTGAAAACTGCCAAGCGCTTCGTCAACTTGTACAAAAACTGCTGAGGTAGGGTAAGATGCGTGATCTACTCCCAAAAGATGATAACTCTAATCCGTCAACTTCAAAAGGCAAAGAAGTAGCAGACGTGCCTTGCTGCTCGAAGTGAGTGTCACATCGAAAGTTGTCCTCAGGTAATCATCAACGATGCCATTGATGCCGATGACGAGGGCTCCCTTGGAAGACAATTCTAAAGCAAAGAGGTCATCACAAGCTCCTCTCGATCATGACTGTTTATTTCTACTTTACTCTTTTATAATACTTCTAAGTGTTCTTTCGTTTCATTTCAGTAAATTTTTCGTCAGAGATCCCATACTGACACTTTTCCCTTTATGGAGTGCTTCCTCCTCTTCATTTTCTCTTTGGTAAAGAGATCGCTGAACTACTGAGATATCACCAAGTCTTGTTGTTCCCTTCGTTGATTGTTCTCCGGCATAAGACCACGATGACCACATATAGTTGGGAGTGTTCGCATATGTGCAGTGGGGGCTGTTAAGTCTATGATGGTGAACTTCAGGCTTCGGATCCTAGCCGATATCTAACACATAGTGTGTATCAAGGGAGGTCCCATATGTTAGCTCTACTGTGCTCCATTAGGGATACATTACAGTTACGATGATCTTTGCTGGCCAAGCAATGACGATCAAGTGTAGCCTTGCCTCCTCGATCATTTCACAATTGTAATGGACGAACACTCTATGGTACTCTCAATCCGTGCCTTCGAGGGGCCCACAACTCCGCTGATCACTTCGGAGACAAGCAATAGGACACTTGGCGCATCTAGTCTAATTGATCAGAGATACATGTATCCTGAGGCATGAGAGAAGTGCATCTATCGATCCTTATTAGGATTTTCTATGCTTGTTTCTATTTTGTGCCCTTCTAAAGGATATGCTGCCGGCCCGCTCTAGATAGGACTATGCCCTAGATGATTTTTCTTAGGCAAGCGATGCATAAGGCCTACGGGTGATCTCCTGTGACAGTATCTAGTCTTTTTGGGTCATCTTTGGGGTATAGCCATCCTTTCTTCATTTTTTGCCTTCTTATAGGTTAATAGGATAAATCCAACACCATCAAAAAGATTTGCAGCATCTTCTTTCTTATGCACATTCTATATATTCGGCTTTCAAGAAGCTCTATCTGCTGACGATTTATTATGCTTACTATTGGCATCTATTATTCAATTAAGGATTCTCTTTCTATTTATTGGCAAGCCATGATATTGAAGTCTAATTGAGATGGTTTTATCTTGCTGATTTGGATTTCATGTTAAGGACATCATACTTGATCATGCGAGACGATCATTATCGTGATTTGATCTCTATTCAGTTAATAGAAGAGTTTGCGGGTATCCCTTCTACAATCCAATTATATCTTTTCATATCAATAATCTACACTTGCAAGTTCCATCCAGGTACTTGTGACTTAGTTTTCTTTCTTCTATATCTGCTACTTACTCTTCTTTTGCAGAGATTAGCAGATATCTATAAGTTCCATCCAGGTACTTGCAGCTTTGTTTCATTTCATACTTGCTACTGACTCTTATTTTCCAGAGATTAGCAGATATCTGCAAGTTCTGTCTAGGTACTTGCATCTTAGTTTCATTTCATACCTGCTACTTACTCTTCTTTTGCCGAGATTAGCAGATACTTGCAAGTTCTATTCAGGTACTTGCTGCTTAGTTTCATTTCATACCTGCTACTTACTTTTCTTTTGCAGAGATTAGCAGATACTTGCAAGTTCCATCAAGCTACTTGCAGCTTAGTTTCATTTCATACCTGCTCCTTACTCTTCTTTTATAGAGATTAGCAGATACTTGTAAGTTCCATCCAGGTACTTGCAGCTTAATTTATTTCAAATCTGCTACTTACTCTTATTTTGCAGAGATTAGTAGATACTTGCATGTTCCATCCATGTACTTGCAGCTTAGTTTCATTTCATACCTTCTACTTACTCTTCCTTTGCAGAGATTAGCAGATACTTGCAAGTTCCATCCAGGTACTTGCAATTTAGTTTCATTTCATATCTACTACTTACTCTTCTTTTGCAAAGATTAGCAGATATTAACAAGTTCCATCCAGGTACTTATAATTTAGTTTTATTTCATATTTGCCACTTACTCTTCCTTTTGCAGAAGTTAATAGGTGTTTGCAAGCCTCCTTAAGGTACTTGCATGTTATCATTCCTCTATGCTTTCCTCTCATCGTTGTTTTGCAGAGCTCATTGAAAGACAATCACGTCTATTTCATTTTGTAAAAGAAACCCAGGTACGTACAAGATGTACCTCTTTTTTCTTACTTTAACCCTTCCTTCGCAGGAAAAAGACAGACATTGCCAGACCTTTTCTGAGGAGATGCATCAGGTTCTATATCTCCTTACCTCTTGTTTTTTCGAGGGATGGATCACGATCTTCACGGGTCTTCTACTTTTTCAAAGTTCCCTTCGGGACTTAAAAAAGTGCGGGGATTATATTAACCCAGAAATCGGCGATCCCTCTTAAGGTATCCAGCTTTCAAGTCACAGCCTGCTCCAGGTTCCCCCTGAAGGTCGCGGCCTATCAGCCCCCTTTTTTCTAAGGATGGGCGGACATACTTCTCTGTCCGCTCAAGCCACTCGACTAAGGCAATCTCCCCAGTCTGACTGCCTAGGTCGTGCAACGGTCGCTCGTTCTGTATGGGCTGCGAACTGCTTCCTCAATCCACCCCTGTAGGCCGCGCGGTTAGATCGGCTAACCGCGCAAGGGTTCATTCTTCTCTTAGCCGCGAACTACCCAACTGAGTGGCAGACTCGAATTCCTATCCGCCCAGACTGCTCGCTAGCCACTTGCTCAGCCAGAGGCTGTGATCTGCTCCTTCTATTCGGTAGGAGGTGTCATACTCAGTCTTCAATCCACCTAAGGAAGTCGGACTTGCTCCTCCCTCCAGCTCTATAACCTACGCAACATCTTGATGGCAACCAACTCTCAAGTCCGCCAGCAATGTGTGGACTCAGTCTCAGCCTGCCAAAAGAGATGGCAACTCAGCATCACTAGACACCAGATTGTGCCATACCACGCGGACTCAACTCCAAAACGCAAGAAGGTGGACTCTTCATCAAATAACAGTGGCGACCTTCCTCCAGGCCGCTAGTCAGCATGCTCGACTTAGACTCTTCAGTCTGCTAGGTATCCAACCCTCATCTCCAAGCAAAGGACGCCACTAGTAGGTGGTCTGCTCAACCCGTCCTCCGTGAGTTGGGCATACTCGATGCACAGTTCGCAAGGACTACCCCAGCTCAGTAGCCAGCGATTTGCCTCATCCTCTCCGCAGCGGGCTAGACGGACTCATTCTATAGTTCGCTAGCTAGTCCTCCAGTTTCCCGGTGCCCGCTTATTCCTAGCAGTGGGCAGACTGCTCCTCAGCTCGCACAGATCAATGCGGGCTCGCTCAGTTTAGTATAAGAGGACTCGTCCCAGTCCACCAGCAGAAGATCAACTCAAGTGAACAAGTCCCTAACCGCTCCATAAGGCGCGGACTCGACGGACTCCTCATTCTACTCGCATAACTTACCACTCTACCGGGGGTGAAGTTACCAAGACCGTTACCTCCTCATGATGCAGACCAACGTGTCCACGATGTGACTATGGTGTTCAAACACTAGCGAGCAGCTCTCTCACGCTTAGATCTACGCTTACGCATTTAAGACATCCATTCTACTTGCACAATAGTCATTCACATCACAAAAGCAAAGGGTCGCGAAGCCTTCTGAGATTGAACAAGGGCTATAGGCCAATGATCTCTCAAGCAAATAGGACCTACACGATCCGAGCAATTAGCGACACACCTTAAAATTAACCACAATATTCATTTCTCAAACAGAGAGAATCCGGACTAAATGGCGATTATAATAGAGTCCAAATTCAGCCCCAAAATTAAATAAAAGCGAGGTATATCAAATCTCGAGAAACAAATGTGAAATCAAGGATTTGAACAACCCGTTTTTACAAAGCGTCAAGAGACCTTCCAGATAAAAAATTAACGAGGAAATCCGGATAATAATTATACCTTAAATTCAAATTTATAACACGCAATGATTCAATAATTAGGATGAATATCTCAGTCCACAAATCCACCACAACCTCGCACTAACATAGGCAAAACACACCAAGAGAAGGGGGAGGGGTTACCCAAACTAGCAAGAGGAACGCACAAAAAGTGGATTAGTGGAAGGATCACACTTCCACGAGATTCCACGACACCGCACCGGACGGAGGCGACGCAAGTCACTTTCTTCGGAGTCACCGGCTGGAATCCCGACAGCGAGAGGACGGTCGGAGGGTGGTAGGAGGGTTGTTGTTGGGCTCGGATGGGGTCCAACAAGGGGGCTGCAAAAGGAGCCGCCCCAAGGAGGTCGGCGACGGGATGCTGTTGGAGGTTCGGCCGTTGTTTTGCTTGATGGAGGTCGGTGATTTGTGGTTTACAGTCCACCAAGTTGTAGGTGAGGTGATCAGAAGTGAGGAGAGTGGGAGGTGCTGGCCGAAGTTGCCACGATAGAGGAGGGGAGAGAGGAGGGCGCGCACGTCGGGGGGAAGAGATATCCCTATCGGGATTCTAGGGGAGAGGGGAGGGTCGGCCAAGGAGAGCTGTTAGGGTTTTTTTAATTCATCAAATCAATCTCCTTCACTCTCTACAAGCACTTATATAATAAAATACACAACTCAATCTCCACCTTTCATCAAGCCTAGATCTAGATGGCTAAAAACACTCCATCAAATAAAGCTGAAAATAAAAATAGTCCAAAATTTAAAAAATGCTAAAAATAAAATACTTGATAAAAAAACATATAATTATAAATGTTGTCCCAAGTGGGAGCTAATAATTTATAATCATATATTTTCACGCAAAACATGAAGTGGAGATTTTGGCATGGCGTCGACAGTGGTTTTCGCGGCAAAATCACAATCCTTGAGCTTGCAACAGCGCCCATCACAATCGTCAAACACTATGTGGCGAAAATCTTCAGCACCATCACCAACGTCTTCACGAACATGTGGCTGGACCGCATCGCCATTAATCGAATGGTCTCGAACATCATGAGCAAGTGGTGGGACATTGTCGCCATCAATCCTCCCCCACTCAAAAGCACTGATCACCGATGAGTGGCCCGGATGGGGAACGTAGTCCAAGGGAGCACCCACATGTATATAATCTGGCTAGAGTATCCAAGTGATAGTAGTGCGGGCATCACTCATCAAAGAAAACCTGCCAGGCATAACAACAACAACAAAGCTTTCGAGAAAACTCACAAAGGTGTTAGTCCGTAGAATAATAACTAGAATCTTACCATCCGGCGCAAGAACCAAGGAACCCACATGGAAGTTAGACATGAAAGAACTCTCATTCCCCAACCCAATAAAATATATAGTGGGAGAAAGAAACGATAAAGAAGGCCACTCAGGTGGAAAATAGACATGCAATAATAAATCCGAAAAATTGAAAAGAGGTCAAACACCCCATGCATCATCAAAATCCGAATGAAAAGCATTAATTCCGACGTTCCTCTTAACCATGGATGGGTCGGCGTCCCTAAGTGCTAATTTATTGATGGAGCACGTAGACATCCGCTCGGGGAATGACCAGACTAAATCCAAATCGCCAGCTCTAGCAGAGGACGCTCTCGAAAGTGAACAGAAGTGTGTGTGGTACAACTCAAAGCGGTCAGCTATCGTCATAGACACGTGTAGGTGAAAGTCGTAAACAGGTGGAGTAAAAATATGTGCAACTGGACTGGACGAGTAAGTGTGTCGTGAAGATGCTAAGCCAAGGGGCACAATCGTCATGGAATCATACACAGTCGCAAATGAAGACATGCCCACAGACGGACACAGACTAATACATAGCCCACAAGTCATGTCCAACGGAGGTGCTAATAAAAATGACCTAGCTAAGTGTATCAAACCAGGCAAAACCAATTCGTTTCCTAACAAATCCGCTAATCGACCCAAAGGAACAGGAGGGAGGGTCAGTGAAATTGAACCCGAGAGAGAATCAACTCATGGTGAACGCCACGTATCGGTGTTAACATAAAAGAGAAAACATCTGGGTTTACACTACTAAAACATCCAAAAGCAATACTCCCTCGCAAGGTAAATCTTCCAACACAGTAGGTACATCTACTAACTCAGGGCCATCGGGCGATTCCTCAACTATCATAGGAGACGAACCGGAAATATGGTCGAGGGAAAGTTGGTTAATCCCAGGGGTGATACCTCAGAGGAGACATCCTCATCCAGGTCACTAGGATATCCAATCTCCTCATCGTCACTAAATTCGTCAGAAAAATTGGCATCGCCCTCAGTGGAGGGCTCAGACATTGAAGCTAAAAGATCCAAAGCCCTCGACTTTGTGGGGCACTCCACGGCATAGTGGCCAATCACTCCACAAGCGTAACATGTAGCGTTCTCCTTTCAAATTCTAACTGTCTACCTCTGCTAAACCCATGGAATTATAGCATCCCTAGTAGTGATAACGACAGGTGGCGGGATAGAGGACCTAACCTTCTCCTTCTCCCTAAGGGTAGGTGTATGTGTGCTCGAAATAGTCAGTGCTTGACAGAGAAAGGATCTAGCTTGATGCTTATAGTCACACCTATGATCAGAAACGGGTCTAGTGCCCTAGCGGGGAGAAATAAAATCATGAGACGGCCGAGTATGAGAGTATGAGGGGATGTACTGGTTAGATGTAGGAAAAGTCTTTGGCGGCGATTCACTTAGATAATCTGAAAACTGAGAATGGCAGTATGGAGGGTAATACTCATCCGTTAAATAATTCTTCATAATATGCCAACCTACAAGGGAGTCATCGAGGGACGTCCCAAAACGTCTCTCCTCATTGAGCCAGAAGGTCTGGGCTCGACCAAATAATTGTAGTCTCACAACGGGAATCCTGTAGGGATCCACAATATGATATCGCTCAAAATAACGTTCCATATCCTTCACCAAACATATTAACACTCGCGGTCCACCTATCCTATCATAGGTCGGAGAAGGAACTCTAACAAACCTAGAGTTGCGCGGTGGAGGTGTCAAATATTGTGCTAAAATAACGTTAAGCTCAACGAATGATGGTGAGTGAGCAGAACTTCCAATGTGCGTCATAAGTAAATTTGGCGGGAGACAAACGGAAAACTCAAACTAAGTGAATATGTAAAACATTTGTTTTCTTTTGGTTATATTTTAAGAAACACAAAGTTTTTTAACAAAAAAAAATAAAATAGAAGACACGAATATGCCTAAATACAAATGGGGGGTTGCTCGGAACGGGCGGATCGTTGTCAAGTTGATAAATTGGCAAACCTGGATCTGATACCAAATTGATGCCGACCAACGTGTCCACGATGTGACTGTGATGTTCAAACACTAGCGAGAAGCTCTCTCATGCTTAGATCTACGCTAACGCACTTAACACATCCATTCTACTTGCACAATAGTCATTCACATCACAAAAGCAAAGGGTCGCGAAGCCTTTTGAGATTGAACAAGGGCTATAGGCCAATGATCGCTCAAGCGAATAGGACCTACATGATCCGAGCAATTAGCGACACATCTTAAAATTTACCACAGTATTCATTTCTCAAACAGAGAGAATCCGGACTAAATGGCGATTCAAATAGAGTCCAAATTTAGCCCAAAAATTAAATCAAAGCAAGGTATACCAAATCTCGAGAAACAAATATGAAATCAAGGATTTGAACAACCCGATTTCACAAAGCGTCAAGAGACCTACCCGATACAAAATTAACGAGGAAATTCGGACAATAACAATACCTTAAATTCAGATTTATAATGCGCAATGATTCAATAATTAGGATGAATATCTCAGTCCACAAATCCACCACAACCTCGCACTAACATATTCAAAACACACCAAGAGAAGGGGGAGGGATTACCCAAACCAGCAAGAGGAACGCACAAAAAGAGGATTAGTGGAAGGATCACACTTCCACGAGATTCCACGACACAGCACCGGATGGAGGCGACGCAGGTCACTTTCTTCGGAGTCACCGGCTGGAATCCCAACAGCGAGAGGATGGTCGGAGGGCAGTATGAGGGTTGTTGTTAGGCTTGGACGGGGTCCAGCAAGGGGGCTGCAAAAGGAGCCTCCGCAAGGAGGTTGGCGACGGGATGTTGTTGGAGGTTCAACCAGCATTTTGCTTGATGGAGGTCGGTGATTTGTGGTTTACAGGCCGCCGGGTTGGAGGTGAGGGGATCAGAAGTGAGGATAGGGTGAGATGTTGGCCGAAGTTGCTACGATAGAGGATGGGAGAGAGGAGGGCACACATGCTGGGGGGGGAAGAGATATCCAGATCGGGATTCTAGGGGAGTAGGGAGGGTCATCCAAGGAGAGCTGTTAGGTTTTTTTTAATTCATCAAATTAATCTCCTTCACTCTCTACAAGCACTTATATAATAAAATACACCACTCAATCTCCACCTTTCATCAAGCCTTGATCTAGATGGCTCAAAACAGTCCATCAAATAAAGCTAAAATTAAAAACAGTCCAAAATTAAAAAAAAAATACTGAAAATAAAATACTTCATAAAAAACATATAATTATAGATGTTGTCCCAAGTGGGGGCTAATAATTTATAATCATATATTTTCACGCAAAATATGAAGTGGAGATTTTGGCATGGCGTCGACGGTGGTTGTCGCGCCAAAATCACAATCCTCGAGCTTGAGGCAGCGCCCATCACAATCGTCAAACACTATGTGGCGGGACAGTATCGCCAAAAATCGAACGGTCTCGAACATCATGAGCAAGTGGCGGGACATTGTCGCCATCACCTCAGGCCTATAAATAGGCCCCCATACCTCTCCTTCAGGAGACACTGTGGAGACGTCAAGGTCAAGGCGTCAAGTCCTACAGACTCGGCTTCTCAGTCCACGTGACCTCCTCCTATTCTCCTCTCAGCTTGATCACACAGTCCGCCCGACATAGTCCAATGAGCTACCTGATCAACAAACCGCGCGGTCTGCTGACCTCTCTGGTCTAACTGCATGGCCTCTGGCATTTTCTTCTCCTTAGCTGCGAGCTTACCCCTTTGTACCCATTTTGCTTTCTATAAAAAGTGCAATCTCAAGCTGTAATCTGATTCATAATCAAAGGAAAGCCCGTTGCAAGAGTGACATTTAAGCCGCGGCGGGCAAAGTCTACTATTGCCGCTGCTAGCGGCCCCCTCTTCTTCTCAACACCTCTCCTCTCTCGGCATCAACCTATATGGCTAACCGTCAAAGTAGTTGTCTGCTCGACAGTTCCTGATCAACCTTCCCGGCTATTCCCAACATCCTCAACAACCTCTCCTCGATCCCCGCAACCTTCTTATTATCCTCTCTTTTGAGACCGAACACCCATTAGCTGTTGTTGCCCATGAGCCCCTTCCTCCTCCATTTTCGCGCATCAATAACCCCACTCCTAGACAGGTATTCACACTACCAGGCCTAACCCTTATATATACCTCTGAAGGATACACCAGAGTCACCACGTACTATGTTGACCAACCGCCAGTCTTTTTCTTGGCAAAGTGTAAACAAAACCCGCCGAGTAATCATATCGACATCAATATGAATGACCGTCAAGTACTAAAGACCCACCACTTTATACACATGCACATGTATTCCCGATCCATCGGCTCCTCGGACCAACCTGTCCGTTACAACTACCTTTCGAGCCTTCGGCTCACCAGGCTAACCTGCCTATTTCCACAACCACTGAGCCTACCACTCGGATAACCTAATCAAGCTAAACTCTCAAGTCACCAGGGTGAGTGAATGTGAAGTCCTAGTATATCTAATTGCTCTTAACATTTTAATCTTATGGTTTAAGGTTAACCTCGGACTCCCCAGGGCATTCCCTGTGAAGGGCTCTTGGGGGAACTAGGAACTACGATGGGTTGAAGCTCAAAGCTCCCTTTCACAAGGTACTTAATATTATTGGTAACTACCCATGCTCAAACCCTTTTGGCATTACTCTTGAAGTAACCCTAAGTGTATTTAGACATCTTCTAGGGAAAGACGATTTATCGTCGATCCCGAGCACAACTCTGCCCTTGCACAACTGGGCTCACACAACCTACCATATATTTGTGCCCTATACTTTCCAACAAGACCAGGTACACCAACTATCTCACCCTCCCCATACAAAGTCCTACATGTCACCTTATTTCTACCATTTTATTTTGTGCAGACCTAACGAGCTACATGATGTGCATGAAAGGTGATACTCCAAATAATCATCCAAATGGCCTAAGATTATTATTGAGGGTCTATCATGATATTTTATTAGTAAATTCAGAAGATTGTAATTTTCCTACTTTATTTGGTATTTATTATATTTTCTGCAAAATATGACCACCTAAGCTTTTGAACACCAAGTACATTTTTCGGAAATGATATGGTCATAAAAAAAATTATGACAAGATTATATCATTAAAATAACAGGAAAAACTAAAATTCACACTTTTCCAAAAAGGTTTGGCCTCAAAAAAAATTACTGATTAATTATCCACAAGCACAAGATAAAGCAGGAAATATTAGAAGTAATCATCCAAAAATTATGAGAAAATTACCAAATGGTAAATATAACCACAAAAGGCTACTAACTGAGAATTATAATTTTCCAACACCATATGGTCACATAAATGAATTATATGAAAATATTCAACTTAGGGCACTTTGTGAAGGATCCTATATGAAACTTCTTACAATATTTTTATAAAAATTCTCAGAGCATAATTATGCCCTAAAAGTTTTCCTGACCAAGTTTCACAGTTTACCAGTAAGCACATAACTCTAAAATATTTATTTTTTAATTGACTCAATCCTAAGGTTGTGAATGTAGTACTAAGATTATCAATCCAAAATTCATAGAAAAATTATCAGATAACAATAACATCAATATAAGCTCACTTCCAAAGTTTCATGAACATCCAAGATTATATAAACATGAAATCTCCAATTTAAAAAAGAACACTAATTAATCTTTAATTAATTCAGAGGGGATAAATGTCCATAAAAATTCTAGTAAAATTATCCAAGGCTTATTACCACCCCATGTGGTAGACTACCAATATTCAAGTTAATCCAAGGACATATGACCCCATGTCCTTCTCAATACTCAAAAGGGAAACCATAGGGTTTGCACTAGGGTTGGTGGGCATATCCACCGTAAACCACTCAAAACCACTTGTGAGGGGGTTATATATGACTATAAGTCAGTGGACAAAGTTTCACAACATTTGGGTGGGAATGGTCACTCAGTCCACCTAGCACAATTTTTACCTAATTTTTCTTAATGAGACCAAACTTTGGTCACACCAATACCTAATCAAATAAACCCCAAATTGACTGAGATATTTATCCGTGATCTATCATGACCCTAAGAGTCATCCACCAAAATTTTGCTTGGTTTTGAGGTCATTAGAACCCTTAATTAATTCATACCTATTTTATTAAATATTTACAAAAACTTTCGGAAAATATTTTCCAAAAAATCCCAATTTTGGATATGATGAGTATGACTGTATATCTAGACTTTAGTCCAAATTCCAAAGCGTTTTCCTAGCTGGTTTAGTGGGGGCACTCAGATTAGTCTCTGGTCAAGCCTATGTATAGGCTGCACGATTTTAGTGATGTGATCAGAACACTAACCCAAATGAGTTGTAATCTATTTTAAAATAAAGTAAACATCAAGGGCTACAACTTTCATGTTAAACATTTTTCCCGCAAAGGCCTCTATGTATTTTTAATAATTAATTCAAGGAACTACAATAATAGTGACAAAAATGAAATTATTATATCCTAAAATAAATTGGGCCGGACGAATCTTGAAGCAGGATTGGACGAAATCCCGTCGTCTTCTACCTTGAGCCAACGACCAAGATTGGCCCTTCCTGGGCTATCTTTGCCCATGAATTTCCAGCCACCCACGCCTCTTCCCAACCGGCCACCGCCCCCACCACCTTCATTGAGGTGGTGGTTGGCGATTCACGGTTGTTGGCCGACGGAGGTGGCAAGAACAGTGAATTGTGAGTGGAGAAAAAGCTTGAAAATCAAGCTTTCGGCCTGCTTGATCTGGGACAAATTGGCTTGAATCATGCCGCCGATAGATTGAGATCTATGCAATAGAAAAAGAGAGAAGGATAGGACCTTTTAGGAGGGCTGGAGTCGCGCCGACCGCCGTGTTGCCAATGCTGGAATTGGAGCTTTCAGGTGTTATGCAACTGCACTACATATGGGCTCGAATTCTTTAGGAGAGGAGTGGAAACGGCTGCTAGGGATCCATGGAAGTTTTTAAGATGATCAAATGGGGGTAGAGGAGAGGTCTAGGCTTCAATGCCATTAATGGCCTTGAGTGGAGATTTTTGGCGATGGCTTGTGGGGTGAACCTAGGCTTAACTAGGTTGTGAAATGGCTAGAAACTACTCTCCCCCAGGGGAGTTGAATCCAGCCATTAGTGGGGAACTTGAGGGGCTTCATCTTCCCCACCATTGATGTCATCACTCTCTCTCTTTCTCTCCTCTATTAAAAGGGAAAATGGAGCTTTCTCTCTCCTAGTCACTATTTCCAGAAAATTAGTGGCATTTTGGATAATTATAAACCTCATGAGGCTAGTGGGCCACCTCAAGTGGGCTTTGCCCAAATGGATTGGGTTAGGTTAGGCCAACTTGAGCTAGTTTGACCTAAATCTAGGTTGAGTTGACTCTGGTAAAATAAACCTTTTAGGTTGACCCCAATAGGTCCTTAGTGACTCATTGGCCTCCCCTAAGGTCTAGGAATGGTTTGGTAGGGTTGGTTTGGTACCTTGGAGGCCACTTGACCCTTAGTTAGGGCACTTTAACCATTTGGGCAAGAGTTGACTTTGGTAACCTTGAACTCTTTAGTTGACCCCAATGGGTCCTTGGTGACCCATTGGTGTCCTTTAAGGGTTCGGAAGGTGTAGGTGTGGTCAATTTGGCTAAGGGAAGGGTAACTGGCCCTATTTAGGTTAGTTCGACCCATTTAACGTAAGTGTTGACTTTGGTCAATTTTACCTCTTTCGCTGACCCCAATGGGTCCTTGGAGACCCATTGACCTCCTTAAAGGGCTAAGAGTGTTGCGGTGGGGTCCTGGAGTCAAGTTGAAGCACTAAGTTCAAGCCCTAGAGGTGGTTAAAAGAATGAGCTAATTGCAGACCAAGGTGATTTCACCTTCATTCCTAGGTTCACTTGGTCTTCTTGGGCTTCCTCGGGTTTTGTCATGACCTAGTCATGAAAAACCCACTCTCAGGGATCTAGTACTTTGAGGGATGTTACACGTTGTGCCTTTTCCATTTTCTTTATAAGCCTCACATATTTCTCACCAAAGTCATATAGCTTACCTAATTTGAACACGTAAAACTTCTAAGCTTTATTTCTCACGTATGTGTACTACATTTTCTGAAAATGGTGAAGATTTGTATTATGTCTCAATTAGGGGTGCAAATTAGGCATGTCGGGCTCAAGCTAGACCTAGATCCCTAGGGCCTAAGCTTTTTTCTTCCAGGCCTAGGTCGGGCCCTGCTTATAATGGGCCCAGGCCGGGCCCAGACCTATATGAAATAAGGGTGCCTAACTGAGCACACAAAATCTTCCCCAAGATGGCACCAAAAATTAACCTACTGGAAGCAGCCAGCAGGGATGCTGGGCTGTAACCCAACATTTAAATGTTAAGCGCTGCTGGGCTACAGTGCCCAGCATTATTGCTAGGTTATTGCGCCCAGCATTAATGCTGGGCTGCAGTGCCCAGCATTAATGCTGGGCTGCAGCCCCCATCATTAAATACTGGGCTGCAACACCCATCTTTGAATACTAGGTAGCAGCGGCTTAACATTTAATGTTAGGCGGTCGCCGACAAATATTTAATGTTGGGCATTACCTAACATTAAATGCTGGGCAGCAGCCTAGCATGCCCAACATTTAAATAATGCTGGGATCCTAGCCGGCTTCAGGCCGGGCACCGGTCTGGGTCTGGCTTGGGCCGGGCACCAGGCCGGGCTTTGGCTAAATATGGGGGCCTTGTGAGCCCCTTTAGGCCAGGCCTGGGCTTGGCCTGGGCCTAACTAGACCCGGGCCTACTCGGGCTCAGGCCTGGGCAGACTCGGGCCAGGAAACCGAGCCCGGGCTAAATTTGCACCCCTAATCTTAATTGCTATAAAAGAGGAAAAAGAAAAAAAAAGAAAAACTCAATTCCTTCAAAAGAAGAAAGAAGACATGATATATATATTTATATATATGTAAAAAAAAGATTAAGAATGACATTTTAACCCCAACTTTATATTGCAAAATTAATTAGGGTGTCAAAATTTCATATTCTAGCAACAAGTTCTTTGCAAAGCTGTTATTTTTGTTGTAAGTGTACTTTACCCTTCATGTTTATATTTTGAACTCCACACCCTTAAAACCTAGGCCAAAAAGTTACACCTAACAAAAGTCCTTTTGATTCATGCTTCCAAGGTTTATCTTTAGTACGGTAGCGAGAAAGTAACATGAGTATGTTTTTAGGCAGTAGTATTGATCTTTGAATTAGATTTATATGATTATAAAATGTCTCTCAGGTTTTAGTAGCAACTCAATATCCGTTTCATTCCTCACATTACTCAATTTTTAAATTTTGTTTAAAATAGGGGATGATTTATTTATATGATAGTAAAAATTGTAAAACTTTGTGCCAAGACTAAGTAAGAATGTTTAGGTTTTTTTCATAATTTATCTGCCTTAATTTCGCATCGTACTTTTGTTTGGCATAGCCAATTTGTTTGGTTAGTCCTTTTTATCTTTGCTAGCTCGTATGTATTTTCTTGAGGACAAGCAAGATAATAAGTTTGGGGGGAATTTGATGATGCATAATTTAACCTAAGTTAATAATAAAAAATCTAAATAATCTAATATAAATATAAAGATATTGTTACTTTTATCCGTTAAATCATATATTTTTATAATTCTATATTAACCACGCTTATTTTACTGTTTTGCAGGATCCCGAGACAAGTTACATTAACAATATTGGGAATATTGCCCTTCAATGTTCCCTGGATTTGAAGAGGCAGCACTATCAATTCTAATAACATAGATGTATTTGATGTATGCTCTAAGTTCAATGTGTGCAGGATGTTGTTTATCACAATGATTAGACAGGTTGTCTATGTAACATCCCCATCTGTCAAATAACATATAACAGAAGGTATGGCATGGGCCCAACGCCATATATTACGGACAGTCAAAGGAGTTACTAATTGAAACCATAATCAAAATACACGCATCCTATCACACAGTGCATTCTAGCTGAAGTACTTTAAAAGTTAAAAGGAACCCAACCAACTGAATGTCCACTAAGATAAAAGTAGGAATGAATAAACAATTACATAAATAGTCTTGGCCTTATGGCCTTACATTGTTCAACTCAAATTAAAATGTATTTCATACATTGGCACGTAGGCCGGCCACACATGAACAATAAAATTAACAAGTAATTCATTTTGGCCTTCAAAGGCTAGCTCAGCAATCCTGGAATCCAGCCCGCTATTTCCTGCTTGGCTCGGCTGCACCTACACAATCCATTCTATCGCGCTATGGAAAATAATAGCAAAGGTCAGCATTAGTTGCCTTTGAAAGTAGCGAACAAACGATTAAAACAAGCCGAAACTTTGAATAATTGAAAGTTTTATTATCCAAAAAGATATCATTTACAAAGGTATGAACTCCCTTTTATAGAATGGAGGAGAGAGGAGAGAGTACAAACTAACAATGTGGGACTAAAGCAATACAAAATCTGAGAGGCTAGAACAACAGACCGGAACAGGCCGTGCGGTTAGATAATGTGCTAACCGCTCGGTAATATCAAATGCAAGAGAGAGAGAGAGATGCAGTAGGAGACCGCTAGACCGCCGGACTACAAACAACAACAGCCTGGATATCAAACCGCTGGAGAGTAAACGCCAGACCGCCCGGTGTTGGGTATTGCATCCACAATTGACCTTATTTGAAGAAGCCCCTAAAAAACTATGGTGAATTGAAAATGTATTTGACGATCTTCTATCAAGTTGTGCTTGCAGCTATTCCATGCTAAGTACATGCAAATGTTAAGGTGCAGTGGGTCAATATACACGGGTCTGCTCAATATATTCCCTCGTTGCGTAGATCACTATGTTGATTCACGTGTGCTCTCTCTATTGGAGTGTACTTATTTTCAAGTACAGGGTCAAGGTAGATCAAGAGCAGAAGAAGGAGCAAAGATGGGTCAAAGACCAAGTCTTCAAAGGAAGGAAGAGAAAAATCTTCTAAGTCAAAATCGACGGGAATCACTAAGTCATTCCCGCCGACTTCGATGGGAGTCACATGTGATTCCCGCCGACTTCTATGGGAATTGTTAGTGATTCCGCCGATTCGACGTGAGTCAGTCAGCCCTTCCTGTCGACTGATTCCGGCTGTCAGTTTTCCAACAGGAATTAAGTCAAGGCAGAATCGACGGGAATCGTGAGTGATTCTCGCCGACATCAACGGGAATCACCAACGATTCCCGCCGATTTTGCCATAGGCAAATTTCCTCGTCCGCTGGATCGGACCAACTTGTCGTGCGCTGTTTTGACTGGGGCTAGGGTTTCTCCTTGTGGGTCCCACAACAGACTTTAGGGTTGGACTCAGGTATATATATACATGTATTTTGATCCTCTACAGGGACACATTCTCGGAAATCATAAGCAGCTGACGTCGTGCCCTAGCCGATCGCGGAAACCGCCGATCGCCTGTAGCCCCTCGCAAGTTCGTCGCCGCCGTTGATCTCAGTGCTTCTTTGATCATCCGATGACAGTACCGAGGCAAGCCGGGCGTCTCACGCATCTCTCTTGAGATCTCTTGTCTTCCAATTCGTTGAACGAGATTTGTTCTCCATTCCGAATTGGTTGAGACGACTGATCCGACTGAGATCGTTCGTAGACCTTGCTTGCTTCGTCAAGAAGTTTTGATCTACAAAGTATCGCCGCCACAATCACTTTCCGCCGCCAATCTTGACAAGATCATCTCCAAGAGAGAAATCCGGTTGTGGACTCTTCGTACCTTTCAAGAAAGCTTCAACGAATGAAGAAGGACATCAGAATCTCCAAAAGCTTTGTTTGTATTTTCTTTTACATTCAATTTTGGTTTGTTGTAAAGTAATTTTCATTCCTTATTGTAAGGGTTGGGTGCAACCCGTGGTGGTGGAGTTGTTACTCCTTTGTTGGAAGGGTTCCTTCCATAGTGTGAGGATTGGATTTCAATCCGTTTAGAGAAGTGACTGAGTCGTCCCTTGGTGGAAGATAGGTCGAAGGGGGAAAGTGGACGTACCCAAATCGTGAACCACTACAATTCTTTGTGTGTTTTTTGTGCTCTGTTTGTTAATTTGTGCAGGTAAATTTAATTCCGTAAAAGACTGCACGGCACCTATTCCCCCCCCCCCCCCCCGCCATAGGTGGATTTACTCGACACTAGAGACTTTCAAGTGGTATCAAAGCGAGGGTTCTCATCAATAAGGTTAACACCTTGAGTAAGATCCTATATCTAGTGTCAAGAAGAAAACAAGACTCAAGCATGGAGCTATACACTGATGTCTCTCCCCTGAGACTGCCTGCCTGCACAAAAGAATATTATCCCATCTGGAAAATGAGAGTTCAGTTTCATCTGGAAGCCATTGACCCCCATGCTTTATTCATTGTGGAAAAGGGTCCCTTCATTCCCATGAAGGCTTCTGACTCTGGAGAAGATATCCAAATCCCTAAGAGTCCCGCGGAGATGTCTAAAATTGAGCTCTCACTATTCAACTTGGACAAGCTGGTACGACAGATCATCTCTGATATTTGGTCAGGATCATCTCTTACAATATTGGATAAGTGTAAGACTGCAAAGTCCATGTTGGAAAAAATCTCTTACCTCATGGAGGGAAGAAGATTGCCTGGAATGAATGCCAGTAAGAAGATGAAGCATATGTGGGGGTCCTCATCTCTGAAGATGAAAGTTAAGAACAACCTGTCAATATCAGGGCTCCCATTTATCTATCAGAGACTGAAGAAGAGATTGAGGAATGTAGTTGTGATGAAGCTGAAACATAAGTCTCTGTAGAGCATAACTCTAACCCTGATCAACACAATCAGGATCATGTATCTTCCTCTTCTTGCTCCTTTCCTCTTGTATCTCCTGAAGACAGGAGAAGTTCAGAGGTTTGTCCATCTTTTGATGTAAGGGAAATTGACAGCTTCAATCAAAATATTGAAACTCTTGATTCCCTTCATAGAGCCCTTCAGAAGAGCAACTTGCTTGTTGAGGAACAAGCTAATGAGATTGCCTAGCTGAGGACCATGATGGACCTCCAATTGGAATCCATCAAGGTGAAGGACTCAAAGATCTCGGATCCAGAGTTTCATCTAGGGACCGAGAAGAGGATAGTATCTAATTTTTCCAAGATAGATGCTATTAATAGAAAGGGAGAAAACGTGTGGATCTCGCGAATTATAAAATCGTGGAGAAATGGGGAAACTATTTACAGACCCCCCACACCAAGTAGGCGGGGCACTCATCATTCCTTCAGGTATGACCATAAGAACAACTATGGTCACTGCAAGAATGATCGACCCTCATGTGGAAACACCCATAGTGTAAGTGTTGTTATGGCTACCCATGAGAAAATACACATGGCTCATCATGAACCGTTTGTATTTATAGCCTCAGCCCCATCACTTCATGACATTGCTGGAACCAGCTCTCACAGAACTTCTTCCCCCTCTAGGACAAAGGAAAAGGGAGTTGGCAAACATGTAGCAAGCATCACTGGGGCCCCCGGATGTGTGCTGGCTGAAAAGAAAGCACCATCCCCCAGGCCTCATGATACTCACCACATGTTCACCATCAGATCCCCCCTCGAGTCTCGGTGGAAAGGGTAAATATGAGAGCAGTTCCAGCTTTGCCTCTTTCACACCCATCATGACTAACTCCGTTAATAGACCTGGTCAGAAAAGGAGGTAAAATATTCATGAGTGTTAGTGTTGTGGCAGAGTGGGTCACTTTTCCATAGATTGTTGGCATAATCCTTCTGTTCCAAGGGCAAGGGTATGTCCACATCCTTTGGCAAGAGACAGCCGTCCTGTAAGAAATCCTGTGGGAAGGCATGCTGTATTTTATGCTGACAAGAACCTAGGACCCAATACCTATTGGATTCCTAATGTAAGGTAATTCTTTTTTTTGCAGGATAGTTTAGGTACCCATGAACATGATGGGAACTAGACAAGAGATGTTCCAGACTTGCACTGGAATAAGGAATATGGGAAAAGATATAATGCTTATTACAGAGTCATTCATGACACGACATCCCTCGTACTTCGAATCGTGGATCTGAATGATCATCCTAATAATCCCAGCATTATATGGCTTAAAACAAGCTCCTAGAGCTTGGTATGAGACTCTGTCTAGTTTTCTTCTTGAGAACATGTTCTCGAGAGGACAAATAGATAAGACATTGTTTCTTAGGGAAGTCAAAGGCAAGATTTTGCTGGTGCAAATCTATGTCGATGACATAATATTCGGCTCAACGGACAACAACCTATGCAAGAAGTTTTCTAAACTTATGCAAGGGAAGTTTGGAATGAGCAGCATGGGTGAGCTGAAGTACTTCTTGGGACTTCAAGTGAAACAGTCTGAGGATAGAATTTTCATTACTCAGACGAAGTTCACAAATGAACTCCTCAAGAAATTCGGAATGGAGAATGCAACCTCTATGAGGACTCCAATGGGTCCACTGTGTCTCTGAACAAGGATGAGAAAGGGAAAACTTTTGATGAAACCAAATACAGAAGAATAATTGGATCCCTGCTCTACCTTACAGCTAGTAGACCGGATATTATGTTTTCCACATGCGTATGTGCAAGATATCAGGTGAATACTAAGGAAACTCATTATGTCGCTGCAAAGCGAATTCTTAGATACCTTAAAGGTACACCAAATCTTGGCTTGTGGTACCCAAGAAACAATGATGTCGAGCTGATAGGCTTTTCAGATGCTAATTTTGCAAGAAGCAGGGATGATAGGAAAAGCACTTCCGGGACGTGCCAATTCCTCGGAAGAAGGCGAATTTCATGGAACAGTAAAAAACAGAACTGTGTCGCAACCTCCACGGCTGAAACTGAGTACATCTCAGCAGGCAGCTGTTGCGCACAACTTCTATGGATCAGAAATCAACTTGAAGATTGTGATTTGCAGTTCAGAGAAGTTCCTATGTATTGTGGCTCCTCGAGCGCTATAGCAATTGTGAACAATCCTATGTCGCACAGCAGAACAAAGCATATTGTAGTGCGCTACCACTTCATTCGGGAGCATGTAGAAAATAAAGATATCTCTCTCTATTATGTCCCCACGGATAAGCAGATTGCAGATATCTTCACAAAGCCCCTAGACGTGGCCAACTTCAGTCTCTTCAAAACTGAACTCGGTATGCTGAACTATGATGATTGAATACTGAAGGGCTCAAGGCTCTTGGATCAAGGGGACCATCAGCGAGAAACTCAAGATAGGGCACGGATGCAAGAACTGAGGGGGAGCATTATGCTCTAAGTCCAAGATTTGTAGAAGCCGAAAAGGGGGAGATTACCCTCTCGGCTAAGGCTAAGGTGGCTGCTAATGTTAAGTATGCTCTCAGGAAAATGGTAATGAATTTCACTCTCAACTGAATTTTCAATCTATGAATTTCATTCCCATCTGTTCTATTCACCTTAGCTTGTAGTGTTTAGGCTTCTTCAAATAGGGGGAGATTGTTGGGTATTGCATCCACAATTGACCTGATTTGAAGAAGCCCATGAACAAGCTAAGGGGAATTGAAAATGTATTTGACGATCTTCTATAAAGTTGTGCTTGCAGCTATTCCATGCTAAGTACATGCAAATGTCAGGGTGCAGTGGGTCAATATACACGGGTCTGCGCAACATAATCCCTCGTTACGTAGATCACTGTGTTTATTCATGTGTGCTCTTATCTATTGGAGTGTACTTATTTTCAAGTACAGGGTCAAGGTAGATCAGGAGGAGAAAAAGGAGCAAAGATGGGTCAAAGACCAAGTCTTCAAAGGAAGGAAGAGAAAAATCTTCTAAGTCAAAATCGACGGGAATCACTTAGTCATTCCGCCGACTTTGATGGGAGTCACTTGTGATAAACCCGCCGACTTTGACGGGAATCGTTAGTGATTCACGCCGATTCGATGTGAGTCAGTCATTCCTTCCCATCGACTGATTCCGGTTGATAGTTTTCCAACAGGAATTCAGTCAAGGCAGAATCGATGGGAATCGTGAGTGATTCCCGCCGACATCGACTGGAATCACCAACGATTCCCGCCGATTTTGCCTTAGGCAAATTTCCTCGTCCTCTGGACAAGACCAACTTGCCGTGCGCTATTTTGGCCGGGGCTAGGGTTTATCCTTATGGGTCCCACAACGGACTTTAGGGTTAGCCTCAGGTATATATATACATGTATTTTGAACCTCTACAAGGACACATTCTCGGAAATCAAAAGCAGCCGATGTCGTGCCCTAGCCGATCGCGAAAACCACAGATCGCATGTAGCCGCTCGCAAGTTCGTCGCCGCCTTTGATCTCAGTGCTTCTTTGATCTTCCGACGATAGTACCGAGGCAGGCCGAGCATCTCACGCATCTCTCTTGAGATCTCTTGTCTTCAGATTCGTTGAATAAGATTTGTTCTCCATTCCGAATTGGTTGAGATGACTGATCTGACTGAGATCGTTCGTAGACCTTTCTTGCTTCGTCAAAAAGTTTGGATCTACAAAGTATCGCCGTCGCAATCACTTTCCACCGCTGATCTTGACAAGATCCTCTCCAAGAGAGAAATCTGATTGTAGACTCTTCGTAACTTTCAAGAAATCTTCAACGAACGAAGAAGGACAAAAGAATCTCCAAAAGCTTTGTTTGTATTTTCTTTTACATTCAATTTTGGTTTGTTGTAAAGGAATTTTCATTCCTTGTTATAAGGGTTGGGTGCAACCTGTGGTAGTGGAGTTATGACTCTTTTGTTGGAAGGGTTCCTTCCGTAGTTTGAGGATTGGATTTCAATCCGTTTAGAGAAGTGACCGAGTCGTCCCTTGGTGGGAGATAGGTCGAAGGGGGAAAGTGGACGTACCCAAATCAGGGAACCACTATAATTCTTTGTGTGTTATCTGTGCTCTGTTTGTTAATTTGTACAGGTAAATTTAATTCCGCAAAAGACTGCATGACACTTATTCCCCCACCCCCCCCCATAGGTGGATTAAGTCGACACTAGAGACTTTCACCCGGTCTACAACTCGCCAGACTCAAACCGCCAGACCACCCAGTCTACAACCCGCCAAGCTTAAACCGCCAGACCGCCCGGTCTCATACTTCAACACTCCCCCTCAAGGTGGAGCATAGATATCAATCATGCCTACATTGTCACAAATGTGGAAGAAGGAAGTAGAAACCGGCTTGGTGAAGATATTTGCCAACTCTTTGTCGGAGGTGACGAACGGAGTGCAAATCTGTCTCTTCAAGACCTCTTCTCGGATGAAATGGCAGTCGACTTCTATATGTTTCCTTCTCTCATGGAAGACCGGATTTTTGGATAGTATTTAGCGGCCTTGTTGTCACAGAACATAGGAAGAGGATAGTCGTAGACCTCTCCTAAGTCAAGCATAAGAGCCCGCAACAATGTTTACTCAAATGTGGTTGACTCCATACTCCGGTATTCGGCTTCTGCACTGGACCTTGAGACAACAGACTGCTTCTTGCTCTTCCAGCTCACAAGATTACCTCCAACAAATGTGCAAAAACTTTATGTAGATTTACGGTCACCTTTATCATCTGCATAGCTTGAGTCTGAGTAGGCTTCAACTCTCAGCTGACCATGCTTCTGAAAGATTAGCCCTTTTCCCGGTGCTGCTTTGACATACTCTAGTATCTTCAAGGCAGATTGAAGATTACATTCCCTGTGAGCTTGCATGAACTGACTGACCTTGCCTACAACATAGGCGATGTCAGGTCTTGTCACCGTGAGATAAATGAGTTTGCCCACTAGACGTCTATACCTCGTGGCATCGGATATAAGAGGTGAGTCATCTCTCAATGTTTTGTCCTCTCCAGTTGCCATGGGATACCGGGCCGATTTGGCACCGGTCAATCCTGCCTCTTGTAGAAGATCAAGAGCATACTTCTGTTGGGAGAGAACCAACGAGTCGGGCTTCTGAGAGATTTCTATCCCCAAGAAATACTTCGGGGAGCCCATATCCTTCGTGACTAGGTGTTGACAGAGGTGTTTATTTGTCAAGTCCACCCCAGCCTGGTCATTGCCGGTAAGAAGAATGTCATCCACATACACCGCCAAAATTACAAGGCCTGATGTGGTTTTGTGAATAAACAATGAGTGATCGACCGAACTTCTTGTAAAGCGAATGGTAGCCACAATGCCACTAAACTTGTCGAACCTTGCACGAGGGCTCTGTTTTAGTCCGTAGATGTCCTTCTTCAACTAGCATACTCGTGTATCTCCCTGAGCAACATACCCAGGAGGTTGCTCCATATAGACGTCCTCCTGAAGGTCCCCATAGGGAAAGGCATTCTTGACATAAAGCTGGGCAATAGCACACTCCCTGTTGACGGCCATAGAGAGATGAACCCGGATGGTACTGAGGTGAGCAACTGGGGAGAAAGTATCAAAATAGTCAACTCCATAAGTCTGAGTTAATCCTTTGTCCACCAGCCGGGCTTTGTAACGATCCACAGTGCCATCTGGGCGAAACTTCCCAACGAACACTCAGCGACAGCCAACCACATCAGTACCTATCGGTGGAGGAATAAGGGTCCAGGTACCCCTTTTAGTAAGAGTGGTGATTTCCTCATCCATGGCAGATTTCCAATGAGGAGTAACAAGAGCCTCCTGGTAAGTGCGGGGAGTGGTAATAGCTAAGATAGCCAAAGCAAAGCACCTACGAGAAGGAGTAAGCCGATCATAGGAAACAACAGCCGCAAGCGGGTGTTGAGTATACGCCCACACACCTTTATGAAGAGCAATGGGAAGATCCAGTTCGCCTCGTGCCTCAGGGACCAGAGCGTCCGTGGCGGAGAAAGTTGGCCCGGGACTAGAGAGAGACGGTTGCAGAGAAGAGGGAGGGGGTATAATGGAGAGAGGAGGAGATGAAGGAGGAGATGATATAGGAGGGGAGACGTCGATATGGGTGGAAGGAACACAGAGAGATGGTGGAGAGTTAGAGACAGTAGGAGGAAGCGGGGATTGAGAAGAAAAGTAGGATGCATTTTCGAAGAAGGTGACGTCCGCGAAAACAAACTATTTGCGCAGAACGGGGTCAAAGCAATAATAGCCTTTTTGAGTTGTCGAGTACCCCAAAAAGACACATTTTATGGAACGGGGGGAAAGCTTGTCATGGGTAGGAGACGGAGCATGCACAAAAGCCTTACACCCAAAGATACGGAGAGGAAGAGAAAAGGGTTCCTTGCCCGAGTAGAGAATGGAGAAGGGGGTTTTGCCGTGGAGAACCGAAGAGGGAATGTGATTGATGAGATAGCAGGCGAGGAGAACATCATAGCCCCAGTAGGAGCGAGGCACCTGCATCTGCGTCATGAGAGTGCGAGCGATATCAAGGAGATGATGGTTTTTACGCTCTGCCACCCCATTTTGCTTGGACGTGTAAACACAGCTCGTCTGATAAATAAGACTATGTTGCATACAAAAAGACGAAAACTCATGAATAAGATATTCTTTAGCATTATCAGAGCGTAGTACTTTAATAGAAATAGCAAACTGAGTTTTAATCATATTATAAAAGGATTGCCATACATATAAGAGTTCAGAGCGATCTTTTAATAGATACACCCAGGTACATCTAAAGAAATCATCAATAAAAGTTACAAAGTAAGAACTACCCCGACTGACGGTGAGATTAGGAGCAGGATCCCAGACATCATTGTGAATGAGTTCAAAAGGTCTGGAGGAACAACGGCCTTGCTTCAGCAGGAAGGAGAAGCGGTGGTGTTTGCCAAGCTGACACGCATCACAGTTGAGCGGAGGACTGGTCTGAGGTAAGTGGGGAAGAAGCTGATGAAGAATCCGAGGAGGAGGATGTCCAAGGCGAAGATGCCATTGAAGCAGATCGGTAGACAAGGAAGAGAAGGCGGACAGAGCGAAAATATTATCGAGGAAGTAGAGGCAGCCGCTCTCAGTCCCAGTAGCAATCGACCGTTGGGTCCTCGGGTCCTGAAAACAACAAGAAGTAGGAGTAAATAAGACAGAGCACTGAAGTTGCTTGCATAAGTAGTAACAGATAGCAATTTGCAAGGAAACTTCGGGACATAGAGAGTGTCCGCTAAGCAAAGCGACGGGGTGACTTGAACCATGCCCGTCCCATGAACGAGGGAAGGTGAACCATCCGCAACAAGAACCGGGGGTAACCGATCATGTGTTTCTAGGAAAGAGAAGCATTGAGGGTTTCCGGTCAAGTGATTTGTAGTACCAGAGTCAATCAGCCATTTACCTTGGGTAACGACGTGTGCACTACCTGAGGTCGTGGCCATAGAAGCAGATGGCCGAGAGGAGGCGGAGGTTGAGGAAGAAGTATCACCAGAGGGACGAAGATGAGGATGTTTCTGCCAGCAGTGGTCAACAGAGTGGCCGGTACGACCACAGTGAGAGTAGAGGAACCTTGAAGGACCTCGCGTGCCTGACTGGCTATGGCCACTAGTGCCACTTCGTTGAACTTGGTGAGCATAGGAATCCTGTGGAGGAGGGGAGGACAACAGAGGATGCTGGAGCAGCGAAGTAACAGCGACGATGTGAGCCGCAATGGCTTCAATAGTGGGAGACTCTGCTTCTCCCAAGATCTGTTGGCGGATCATATCAAAAGACTCGGGGAGTTGTAGAAGATAACAAACAACCAGGAGTTCCTGGATGTGTTTGTGCTACTCGGCCAGATCCGCAGAGATGGGCGATTCTTGAGGATTTCTGCGCCAAGAGCCTGAACTTGCTGATAAGCCGCAACAAGGGACATGGAAGGGCGAGCGAAGAGATCCGCATACAGAGTATAAATGCGGGATGCATGGGCCCCCTTCGAGTAGATAGAAGCAAGGTGAAGCCATGCGGTCTTGACCGTCTCATCATGGCGTATGACAGGAAGGCATTCATCGGAGAGGCTGTTTGCCAACCAAGTGCGGACAAGCGCATCACTGGCATCCTAGACATCAAATTGAGCAGAGTCTGGAGGAGGAGGGTCATCGGAGAGGTGATGACATTTGCGCTGAGAGTGAAGGAGAAAGGTGAAAGAAACGCTCCAATCTGGATAGTTGGAACCAACAAGTTTAGAAACTGTGCCAAGGTTTCCGGAAGGAGTAGGAGGCGGAGCCGTATTGGCGATAAGAGTGGTGGTTGTTGAGGTCACAGAAAGGGCCATAAGAGAAATCAACGAGAAGCCGCGCGGTTAGGAAACAAGCCGTGCGGATATGAAGTTCAAGAGCTGCAGCGGTCACGATGTCAGACACCAGCAGCCAGAAAAGCCACGACCAAGCCGCAGAACCAAGCAGAGGGAAAGAAGTCGAACGGCTAGAAGATATCCCTCGCGAACAGAAGTGATGATCAAACAAGGCGAATATGGCAGCAGGTCGCGGCGAACAAAGCAATAGGTCGTGGCGACTGAAAGGAAGGTAATAAAGAGGTCGTGCGGACAGGGCACAAGCAGGAGGAAGAAACAAGCCGCGAGAACGGGTCGCGAGAGAAAGAAGCAAGCCGCGCGGACAGGGCGCACAAAATTAGGAGGAGAAGATCGAGTCCTCTGATGCCATGTGAAAGTAGCGAACAAACGACAAAAAACAAGCCGGAACTTTGAATAATTGAAAGTTTTATTATCCAAAAAGATATCATTTACAAACGTATGGCCTCCCTTTTATAGAATGGAGGTGAGAGGAGAGAGTACAAACTAACAATATGGGACTAAAACTATACAAAATCTGAGCGGCTAGAACAACAGACCGGAACAGGTTGCGTGGTTAGACAATGTGCTAATCGCTCTGCAATACCAGAAGCAAGAGAGAGAGATGCGGTAGGAGACCGCTAGACCATCGGACTTCAAACAGCAACAACCTGGATATCAAACTGCTGGAGAGTAACCGCCTGACCGCCCGGTTTACAATACGCCAGACTCAAACCGCAAGACCGCTTGGTCTACAACCCGCCAGGCTCAATCCGCCATACCGCCCGGTCTCATACTTCAACACTGCCCAAATTATTAAGACCCCACCCCTCACTCGAGGTGGCAGTGCTTCTTCCCTACATGCATTAGTGTAATCATATATTGCCAATCAAAACGTGCAACTTAGGCACCATTCGTCACAGATGTTGGTATAAATTCCCAATGCCCCGTGCTCTCAGGGCACATTCTTGGTGCAAAAGACCACAAGGGTCGCACCACCGTTCAATGTGATGGTCAACAACGCTTTAGCTTTAAGTCTCATATGGACAATGCTAGAGACAATGCCTTTATGCTACGACAAAGTCATGGTGACATAAAACTCACACTTTGACTCACTCCAAGTTGACTAGCATAGGGGAGGGTATAGTTCATCCACATCCCGTGCTCAAATCATCCGGCTCATAGGCCTTACGCGGGTCTGCATCCCCTTTCCCATTTCCATCTGATCCATAACTTTGTAAGGATTCTTGGCTAGCACTCATGGCTACCAAAGGTGAGCAAATTAAGCTCACACTCCACAAATTGGACCACAGGTCTTCGAGAGACAGGACATCACGGCCCCTTAGGTCTCATAATACACGCCTCACAGAATAGCCCATTGTTCTCCAAAATACAGGCTTCACAAAACACATAGCTCACTGGGATCTATTACCAGCGGTAGTGCTTCCGCCGTATGGTAGGGGTACAAACTAACTATTCTTCCCCCAAATCAGGTGTTTTCCAGGAGTCCACATCCAGTACTCTCAATGCAGCCACCTACACACCCCGCGAATCCGAAATCTACGTGATAAACACAGTGTCTTCTCTGGTATACAAAACAAATAAACCTAACCAATCTAGACCTACCTATCCGGATGGGCTTCACACAGCATGCCTATTCCATACTTGGATTCCGGATCTAAATGCAAAACTAATGGAGATACACAAGTCTAACCGTCAGGAGAATCACTTCTACGTGTTCGTGGAGTGTCTACTGATGGCGTGGCCCCTCCTCCACCATTTGAAGACGATGTTGAAGATGCTGATGATGATCCGGTTGATAAGGCAATACAACTCAAGGACGCGAGGTGGCACGATGACGCTAACGTAAGGCTACGCTATAACTTCCGCCCGCGGCGTGCTACATCCACTGCAAAGAATTAGCCTTATTTATTTCATTTGGGAAAACTCTATTTTATATTTGGAATATAAAATTATCCTATGTTAAGTGATAATTTTATATTCATTGCATGTTTTGCTATTTTTAATTTTGAACAATTTTAATGTTGGTGTGCATTTAGCCATTCGGATGGATGAGATTACATCTCCATCATGAATGGTTAAGACTTGTTTTTAACTCCTATATAAGGAGGCTTCATTATGAGATAATTAGAAAGAGAAGTAACCTAATTTTCCTTTGAAAATTTCGGCCAAGAGAGGAGGCCTCTCCAACCCGCCGCCACCCCTCTCCCCCTTGCTTGTGGTGTGAAGCCGCCGCCCCCTTGCATCCTCCATCTGTTCGGAGCGACTCCGGCGCGGCTTCCTTCGGTGCGACTCCTTGGAAGAAAGTTGCAAACCCTTCGGTGTGATGCCGGTGGATCCGTGGAGAGAGTGATTCTCCCACAGTTATCTTGTGTGAAAGCTTTTCGGTTGAGTAATCTCTTCCCTCTCCCTTGTGTGATTCTCTTCATTAGTTGTGGTGGTTTCGCACTCGTTTTCTCCGCTAAGTTAATTTAATTGCTGCAAGTTTTGAATCGAATTCTCCGTTGCTAGGCTTTTTAATTCCAGATTGGGTGGATCCTATTTGCTTGAGCGGATCTTGGCCTATAGCCTTGGTTTTGCTCTCTAAAAAGAGTGGCAACCTTTGTGTTTTCTTGGGGAATATTCCGACTCAAATTTCCGATCGTTGTTTTCGAGTCGACAATTCGTCCTTTGTTGTTTGTGCTGCGTTCTTGCGACGAGAAACTATTGTGGGCGATTGGTGCTTTGTAGGTGCGATAGATCTACGACGTGTAGTGCGGAGGAAGAGCGTTAGCTTCGTGGAGATCTCCGATTCCGGACGCACCCTACATCAATTTGATATCAGAGGGAGGTCGTTTCAACTTTCACGTTGCAAACATCCTCTCTGCGTCCCTTGTTGGTAGTCGGATATCTAAACAAAAATAATAATAAAAAATTTTGTGCTCTGCCAATAGCGGGCTCAAATCCTTATTTTTCAGCGAATTTTTTTAAAAAAAAATTTAACGATTTTCGTGTTAGTCACTTTTGGAAATTATAAAAATACCTTATTTTCAGTATAGCTACAACCCTAGGAAAATTCATCTTTCCAAAGTTTTCCTAATCCTGAATGCGCACTAGGCTAGGATCGGAATATTCGGCTCTGTCTACGTCTAGGATGGCTGCGAATGAGCATGTAGCTCCCAACACTGAGGCCATCGCGGGGCTGCGTAACGAGATGACTGAGCTTACGAACATGTTAAGTCAGTTCATCCAAACCCAAGCTAGGCCACCTCCACCACCCACTAATGTTGAGTTGCCCCGCCGGCGCCAACAAAGCTCTGATTCGGATTTTGATGGGGACTCCCCACGAGTGCCCCCTCGAGGTCGTTGCCACGAGCGAGAGTTTGACATTACGAGGGCCATCAAGATTGATGCCCCCACTTTCGACGGCGTGGGAGATCCACAGAACTTCCTTACGTGGATAGTGGACATGGAATGTTACTATGACTGGCACCGTCTCATGGACCCCCAAAAGGTCCAAGTTACCAGGATGAAGCTGACAGGCCGTGCCAAAACTTATTGGCTGAACGAAGAGCGTAGGCTAGGAGTTGGGGACAGAGACCCAATTATTGGGTAGACCGTGATGAAGAATTTGTTGACCGATCAGTACGTCCCTGCGTACCATCGGACACAGATGTTTGACGAGCTTGCCACCCTACGGCAGGGCTCAAGTTCAGTAGCGGAGTATATGGGAGAACTGAAGGACCGAATGGTATGTTGTGATCTGAGAGAAATCCCCGAGGTCACCCTTTCTAGATTCCGTAAGGGGATTAATCCCGATATTCAGCGGAAGCTCTTACGATATGGCCACATATATCTAAACACGACATTCAATCACGCCCTCGACATTGAGAAACACTTAGCATCTAAGGCTCACTCCCGTTATTCCCTTACGAAGGGGAAATCCACTACCAGATCATCTTCCTCCACATATCAAGACAAAGGGAAGTTCCGATCCGCCGAGTCAAAGTCTGTCGTAATCACTGCTAGGAACACTAAGAACCCTTCGAGCGAGCGTATTCCCATCGGGAAGGTTATCAAGACTAACGCTACATGTTACTCTTGCGGCATTCAGGATCACTACGCCTTCGAATGCCCAACGAAAACTAAAGCCATAGCTTTGTTAGAGTCGACAACCGATCTTGCAGATTACGTTTATGAGGCTGTTGAGGAGAGCGACCCAGAAGGGGTCCCAAGTGACTTAGAGGACGATCACCCCCTTATGGTGATACATTGTATCTTGACCACTCCTCGTCCATTAGATGATTGGAAGATGACGAGCATATTTTCTCTGATTTTTAAGAGTGGCGAGAAGCTTTGCAAGTTGATTGTAGATAGTGTAGCTGTGTGAATGTCCTATCTGAGAACGTCGTTGCACGTATGTCCTTGACCATGGAACCACACCCGACCCCATATCAGGTCACTTGGATCAACAAGATCTCAGTACCCGTTACCAAGCGATGTCTGGTCCCACTCTCATTCAAATCCTACATTGATGAGGTATGGTGTGATGTCCTCCCGATGGACACTTGTCTTGTGTTGTTAGGCCGCCCTTGGCTATACGACCGTGATGTTACCCATTTTGGTAGAGCCAACACTTATGAATTCAAATTCAATGGCAAAACCATCACTTTGAGGCCGACCATCCCGAAGGAGCCCGTAGTCTTGTCTAAGGACACCACTATTCCGGTGGAACGGAAAACGTTGAATCTAGTGGGTATGAAAGAGTTTGAGAGAGATCCGTTCTTTGATGGAATTATGTATGCACTAGTCCTATTAAGTGTGAATCCCGATTCTAGTATTTTGGATGAGCTACCTAGTGAGTTACGGGTACTGTTGGAGGAGCATTAGGTCGTGTACCCGGATGAGTTGCCGCCCACGTTACCCCCGCTTAGTAATATCAAGCATGCGATAGATCTCATCCCGGGGTCTTCCTTGCCAAATCAGCCCCATTTTCAAATCCACCCCGCAGCTCACCTAGAGTTGCATTCCCAGATAGAGGGTTTGCTAGAGAAAGGTTTTATTAGGACTAGTATGAGCCTATGTGTTGTACCAACCCTTCTTGCCCCCAAGAAGGATGGCACGTGGAGGATGTGCGTTGATAGCCAGGATATAAACAAAATCACCATCAATTATAGGTTCCCCATTCCCCGCCTAGATGATTTGTTGGATGTCTTGTCTGGAGCCACCGTATTCTCCAAATTAGAGATTCGGAGTGGCTATCACCAGATTAGGATACGAGATGGCGACGAGTGGAAGACGGCGTTTAAGTCGAAGGATGGTCTGTACGAATGGCTTGTGATGCCCTTTGGGTTATCCAATGCCCCTAGTACCTTCTCCCGGATGATGACACATGTCTTTCAGCCATTCATGGGAAAGTTCGTTGTCGTCTACTTTGACGATATTCTGATTTATAGCACCTCTACTGCCGAGCACATTTCCCACATAAGAGTGATCCTTTCCACCCTGCGGAAGGAGACTTTATTTCTCAATATTAAGAAATGCACTTTCTATGCCTTGGAAGTTGAGTTTTTAGGCTATATAGTCGGCTCTAAGGGTATTCAAGTTGACCCGGGAAAGGTTCAAGTCATTAAAGACTGGCCCGTGCCAACAACCCTACGTGAGGTGCGTAGCTTCCTTGGGTTAGCCACGTTTTATCGTCGTTTCATACTAGACTTTAGTAGTATTATGGCGCCTATCACATACTATAAGAATAAGGGAGAGTTTACGTGGACGAAGTCCGCCACCCATGCTTTTGAGCGAATAAAGGAGCTTATGACTGAGGCACCTGTCTTACGTCTACCTGATTTACTAAAGTCTTTGAGATCACATGTGATGCGTCGGGGGTAGGGATTGGAGGAGTCTTGAGCCAGGAGGGCAATCCCGTTTATTATTTTAGCGAGAAGTTGTCTGGCCCTAAGTTGAACTATTCAAATTACGATAGGGAATTTTATGTTGTAGTCCGATGTCTATACCATTGGAGGCACTATCTCCTCTCCAAGGAGTTTGTGATCCTCTCCGATCATGAGGCTTTACGTTTCATCAACGACCAGCATAAGATCAGCCCACGGCATGCTTAGTGGGTAGCTTTCTTATAAGGCTACACGTTTAATCTCAAGCACCTTAAGGGAGCTGATAACCGAGTCGCGGACGCCCTTAGTCATCTTACTATTTTACTCACCTCTATGGAAGTACATGTTGTAGGATTTTAGTGCGTTAAGGATGAATACGCAACGTGTCCTGACATCCAGGACGCCTATTTATCTTCCCAGGATAGATCCCCCACGACGATATCTGTGTACGTCATCAAGGACGGTTACCTGTTTAGGAATGGGAAGCTATGTAGTCTGCGGTCATCGTTACGACTACATATCATATGGGAGTTGCATAGCGGAGGGTTGAGTGTCCACTTCGGTAGAGATAAGACCATTACGTTAGTCGAGGAAAAATTTTATTTGCCAAAACTTAAGCTAATGGTGGGACAGGTAGTGAGTAGCTGCCGCACGTGTCAGGTGTCTAAGGGTAGTAAAACCAACATAGGATTATATACACCCTTGCCTATTCCCTCAATGCCTTGGGTAGACGTTAGCATGGATTTCGTATTAGGCCTCCCCATTACCCTACGCTGTCACGACTCAGTTTTTGTAGTTGTGGATAGGTTTTCAAAGATGGCTTATTTCATCCCATGTAGTAGGACAAATGATGCATCTCATGTCGCTAAACTATATTTTAAAGAAGTCATTAGTCACCGTGGAGTGCCAAAGACCATAGTATCGGATAGGGACGTAAAATTCACTAGTTATTTTTGGAAAACTCTTTGGATATTAATGGGAACAAAATTATTGTTTTCCTCCGCCTATCATTCCCAAACTGATGGGAAGACGGAAGTGGTTAATCAGAGCTTAGGACATTTGTTACGATGTCTTCTGAGTGATCACAAGAGCACTTGGGATCTTCTCCTTCCCCATGCCCAATTAGCCTACAATAATTCCAAGAATAGGTCTACGGGTCTTTCTCCGAATGAGATTGTCCACGGATATAACGCTCCTGTGCCGCTTGACTTGGTGCTGTTGCCCCCAATGTACAAGGTAAGTCAGTTTGCACAATCCTTCACTCAGCACATCCATGATTTATATGCATGTATACAGGCCACTTTGACTACGCAATATGACTCTTATCAAGCGCATGCTAATTTACATAGGAGAGTATCAAACTTTAAAATTGGCGATCTAGTTTTAGTCTGTTTGGTTCCCGAACGCTTGCCAACTGGCACCGTTAAAAAGTTAGCACCAAAGTGCGCCGACCCTTTTCGGATTGTTAAAAAGTTACGTGGCAACACTTTCGTTTTGGACTTGCCTGCTAATTGGGGTATCTCCCCCATTTTTAACGTTTCGGATTTAATGATGTTTGTGTCACCACAACAAGAGTTGACTTCTTTGTCGTCTTCATCTCCCACTCTAAATTCTAATGGGTTGGGGAGTGGTAGTACGGATGATATCTCTCTTTCGGTCCCCACAGGTATATCATCGTGTAAGACCCCCCCCCCCTTTTTTTTCTTTTTTTTAACACCGGGGTATTAGCCCAGAACTGCCGCTTTGCGGTGGCACCGACTCACGGGAAGGCCGCCACTACAAAACGCCAATTCTGCCGGCCCTTTACGATCACAAGAGAGAGAAGCAATTATACATAAATGTAAACAATTCCACAGAAACATGTAAATAAAAGTGAAACCACATCCAGTCCATCAGTAGATAATAACAGGAAATAGATAATAGAAGTACTGCAAAGATACAGTTCAGATGAAATATAGATAGACGGGCTCGAGCCCGGTACATCAGAGTCCTCACTACAAATCACTCATCGAAGAAACTATAAAAGTACTAATCACTCACGGAGCTGGTCGCAGGTGCACCGGTGCTAGACTGACCCACCTCCATGCGCATCGTACTCCGCTGGTGCTGGTCCCTGGACTGCTGGTCCCTGTCTCCCATCCGGAGCTCCTGTAATGTTATGGTTCGAAAACCATTAGTCATAAAGACTAAGCCCTATCATCCCCTACCCCTCCCCCCACGGCTCCTAAGCACCGAGCGGAGAGGAGGAAAGGGAAGCTATAAAGGTGGAGAGTAATCAAGCAGGTGACAATGGAGCTAACCTAACAACTATCTAGAATAAAGTTCGTCTAGCAATTCTACGGCAGTAAGAATTAAAGAAAATATGTAGTAAGTGGCAGATATATAAGAAGGCAGACAGAGAACAAAAATAAGGAAGTAAGTAACCTTAACGTATATGAATGTCCATACAAACTTATAAGTTAAGGGGTCTTCTGCAAGGCTCCCATCGTATAAAAAGTCTCATACCGATTTATACGTTGGGGTGTCAGTTGTATGCAAATATGAGTGTAGTGATATGCTATGCCATGACTCATGCAAGTGCAACACACGCACACGACTCTATGCGCACAGACCTTTAGTTCCCCCTATTCGGGCAGCTAGCTTTACTCCCAGGAACCTCCGTTGTGGCAAACGGAGACAGTGGGTCGAGCCCCCCACTCCAAGGTGGGTATCCACACTACCGGGCCTATCCCTTCCGTACGCCCCTAGAAGAACACAACCTAGAGTATCCGCATACTAGTGCTGGCAATATCCACAAGACTTTCTTTGGCTAAGTGTCCCACACCACCGAGTCAACGTATCGATGTCGGTGTGAACGACAATCAAATACCGAAGACCCACCACCTTTATTCTGTACTCAAACCCTCGAGCCCTCAGCTCCCCAAACTGTCCCATCCGTGCATCTACCTTCAGAGCTACCGTCTGAATGGTAACCAAACCAACTTATTCTACCTTCCTAGCTATCGGGGTGTGTGTATGTGCAACCATAATTACTAGTTGCTCCTGTTAGCTTATTATTCCTCCAGTTTACGTTAGCCCAGGACTGCCCCAGGTATTCCCCGTGAAGGGCTCTCAAAGGGCACTAGGAACTATGATGGTAGCTGAAGCCCACCGTTCCCTTTCGCAAGGCACTTAATATTATTGGTTGGTACCCATTACCCGATCCCTGTTAAGTTAATTTAGATTTAGCCCTAGAGTATTAAGACTTTTCCTCTCCTACCCGGGGTGGACGATCTTTCGTCGTTCCCGAGCGCCACTTGACACTAGCCAATCTCACACTCTACTTATCCTGATTTCCAACAATGAACTTAAACTTAGCTTGCCCTATCCAAACCAACAACTACCAAAATTCCATCTCCCCAAGTTCATTACCCACTCTAGTTCAGTTTCCGTGGTTTTACTATATGCGGACCATCCTAAGATACATGAGGTACATAAGGGGAGGTACTCCAAATTGTCTTCTGAATGTCCTATAATATTCACTGGAGGTCAATCTTGACATAATATAGCTAAGACCAAGATTTCCAAATTTTTCCTATTTATCGGGCATTTAATTTATTTATTCTAAGCTTCCAAATGCCCTAGTATGAACATGAAGTTCACTAATGAGCCAACAATAAATCATCATAAAATTAGTAAAAATCCTATGAGACATTTAAGCAGTAATTCCAAGTTTAGAGAAATTTCAGAGGTGTTTATGCCTATATTTCCTAATTTACAATTTTAGGCAACTTCTACCATATTGTGAAGCAAGTATCATAAATATATATCCAAAAACCACAAGAAAATTATAGAAGATTTATAGTGACCTATAACCATCAGAAACAAAGTACCATAATTTTTCTCCAATATTTGAGTTCTGAACTTATTTTAATGTAAGATACTAACTTTCCTAACATAGTGAATGAGGTACTGTTTTTAATCATCTAAAAATTCCAGAGAAATTATTGGGTGACGATTAAGGTTTGAAACACCCTCTGACCAAATTTCATAATTTTTCAAATAGTAATTGGGCATTATTTGTATTTTTGTCTACATATCACAATTAGTACGTTAAAGAATAAAGTACCAAAAATAATCAGATAAAACTTCCAGGAAAATTACAGAAGGTATAACATGCTATAAAATGCCCTAATCCAAGATTTCATAACTTTCCAATGAACAAAAATTTTAGAATCATCAAAATAAATATCTAAGGAACTATAAGAGTTGTGAATGAAGTACAGTATAAATTGACCCAAAAATCTCAACAAAATTAAAACATGACCATTTAGATCAGAAAATTACCCTGCCCAAATTTTACTTGATTTGAATTTCAGTTATCAGCCTATTAGTTCAAATTAAGATTCGTGCCCTAAACTAGAGTTAGGATTTTAGGTGGCCTAACTGTCTCCAAAGCCCCTAATATTTTGTCCAGAGAACTATAACGGCCCTATGGTTCTCTCCACCAAATTTTCAGTCAGTCCAACGTCATTTGACCTCATGACCTTCACAACCCTAAAAATAACCATTAAGGGACCTTCCCTAGGGTTCTAGGGATACCCTACACCAAGCCACTCCAAACTCCCTTGGAGGGTGTGTCATGCCCTAAAAAGTCAGTGACCAAAATACCAGCCTCTGTTGAGGTGATATGACCACTCAAATACCAAGGGGGTGTTTGATCCTAAATTATCCTATAAGGATCAACCTAGGGTGGAATAAAAACCTATACAAAACATCTCCAAATGAGATGAAATTTTTACCAGAAACTTATGATAAACCTATGGACCACTCACCAAAATTTGGAAGGGTTTGGAAGTCATTTAGCCATCTAATTAAATTATGCTAGGATTATTGAATTTTTCTAAAAACTATTGCAAAACATTTTCCCAAAATCCTAATTTTTTGATAGCACCTAGATATAGGTAATACTAGGCCACACCCCAAATTTCAAGTCATTTTGATGACTGGATTGGAGTGGGGAATTTTTCTAAGGTCAGGACAGCCCTATTGGTAGACCTCACCAAAATTAGTGCTGAGGTCTATCCAGTGGTCCAAAATACTTGAAATTTTTTTAAAATTTCCTAGACTCATAGAGCTACAATATTATTGCTGACCACTTTTCCTATAGAGCCTCTACGTATTTTTCCTAAATTTTCTAATGTCACTATTATTTCTATACAGAAATTGCTTATAAAATAAAATCTAATTACATAGCACAGATCTTGAAGCAAGATCTAAGGGCTCTAGACTTGTCTTATTCCTCCAGCCAAAGGCCATGATCTGCCCGACCTGGAACTACTTCCAAGAGCAGCCGCCGGCCGTCCAGCCTCCTCCCTGGCCGGCCACCGCCACCACCACCTCCGTTGAAGTGGCGGCCATCGCCGGGCGGCGGCGCAGCCGCCGGTGGGGCTTTTTCCGGCGATCCCGAACACGCGAGTTTCATGGAAAATCCATGAAAATGAAAGCTCCAATTGGGCTTAGTTGAGCCCGATTCTCAATCATATTGAATCCTAAGATCTATCCGCAGAAGATGAGGGAGGGGAGGACCTTGTTCGCGGGCTGGAGGCGTGCAGGCCGTCGGGATGCTATTTGTGCGGTGGTGGCATCGCTGGAATTCTTCAACAGCAAGGGGAGGCTCGAAAACTTCGGGTAAAAGCTGGGAAAAACTCCCATTGGGCCTCTGAAGGTGTTTAAAAGCTTGGACAAGGAGGGGGAACGGCCAAAAGGTGGTGGCCATTAAAGGCCCATAAAGGCTTTGCTCGGCCATGATGGAGGGGAGCTGAAACAGCTCTGTGACAGCTGGAGGAGGGCTGGAAACTCCTCCCCTCCTTGAGAGGAGTTGAGTCCAGCCAGTTCAGGGGAAGAGGGCAGGCCATGGCATCAAATGCCATTGATGGCCATGAAGCCTAGCTCTCGGCCATGGCTTTAACCGCCCTTTTGCAAAACCGGCGGTCCATGTGGCACAGCATGACTGGTCAACTTAAATTAAATAAGACTTATCAGGTCTTATTGGGGAAAACGGCTCACTCCTAGACTGGCCAGGTTCAGCTAAACCATCACCCAACCAGAAATACAATGCTAGAAAATTCTAAGTATAATGGCGTTGAGTGAGCTCAGCTCACTCAACGCCATCAAGCTACGGCATTGAGTGAGCTCTGCTCACTCAACGCCATTCCAGACTATGGCGTTGAGTGAGCTCAGCTCACTCAACGCCATCCGGATTATGGCGTTGAGTGAGCTCAGCTCACTCAACGCCGCCAAGAATATGTTCTTTTAGACGATGGCATTGAGTGAGCTTAGCTCACTCAACTACATCCTGGTTATGGCATTGAGTGAGCTCTGCTCACTCAACGCCATCCAGACATCCCAAATGGCATTGAGTGCAGTCAGTGCACTCAACGCCGTTAAGCTTATGGCGTTGAGTGCACTCAACGCACTCAACGCCATCCCGCCTAATCGTTTACATCATTGAGTGAGCTAAGCTCACTCAACTCCATCCAGTCTATGACGTTGAGTGAGCTCAGCTCACTCAACGCCATCCTGCCGAGACCAGATGGCTTTGAGTGCAGTCAGTGCACTTAACGCCATTCAACTTATGGCTTTGAGTGAGCTAAGCTCACTCAATGCCATCCCGCTTATGGCTTTGAGTGAGCTAAGCTCACTCAACGCCATCCAGCTTATGGCTTTGAGTGAGCTAAGCTCACTCAACGCCATCCAGCCCACGGTGTTGAGTGAGCTTAGCTCACTGAACGCCATTCCAAGGTCACGGGCGTGTCAGGGCCGTGTTGAAATTTCTGAGCTCGACGATCGTCTTCCTGAGGTCGACGATCGTCGAAGGGGTCACGCCCTAGGTCACGGGCATGACGGGTCGGTCACGGGTGTGACCACCGCTTGACTCGAAATTTTTGTCGATAATCTTTAATTCCTGGGTTTCCTAAGGTTCTGTTATGACAAAACCACCTTAAGGGGTCTAGCCGGAAATGGGATGTTACAAATCCCAATAAACAAAACAAAGATTTCATCCCCAAAATCAAGGTTAAGCCTACGGGACTCCAATCGGGAAAAAGAAGCTTGTAACATCCCATGAGACTTGAAAGATTACATCTCTACGTTATGTTTGCTTTGTGCGGTTTCAAATCTACGACCAATTTGTCCAATTAACTAGGTATATACACCCCAATAAACAAAAGATTAGCCCATATTCTTGAAATTTCAGCTCTATTGGTTTAAAACAGGAAAGCAAATTGATTGTCCAGAGGGGTTGTGAGGTATACCTGACAGAAAAGTTCCGGGTATTTTTGCCGCATCAAGTCCTATGGCTCCCATGTATGCTCCTCCTGCCCATGATTATTCCACAGAACCTTGACTAACGGAACCCTCTTCCGTCGCAATACCCACACTGCCGTGTCATCGATCCTGATAGGTTCAAAGTTGACTGACCGATCCGAGGCCACCGGGCCATCTGCCGAGGAAATCAGCTGCTCAGGGCGTAGCAGAGCCCTTCGAAGTGAGGAGACGTGGAAGACGTCGTGCAATCCCACTAACTCTGGCGGTAGCTCCAGTCTATAGGCTAAGGGGCCGATCCGCTCCAGGATCCTATAAGGCCCCATATATCTCGAGCTGAGCTTCTTCTGCCCGCGAACCTGCGAGACTCCGTGCATCAGCCGTATCTTCAAGAAAACTCGGTCTCCCACCTGGAACTCTACTTGACGATACCTCGCATCGTAATATTTGGTCTGCCTTCTCTGGGCTTCCAACATCCTGTCCCGGATCAATCTAATCTGAGCATCTATATCTCCCACAAATTCCGAGCCCAGTGCCTGCGGATCCTCATCCTGAACCCATGATAGTGGGGTCCTGCACCTCCTTCCATACAATGCCTCGTATGGAGCCATGCCTATGCTGGACTGATGGGCATTGTTGTACGAAAACTCAACCAGTGGCAGCAATCTCTCCCAAGGCTCGCCGCGGTCCAAGATACACAGGCGCAAAAGATCTTCCAGTATACGGTTGGTGCGCTCTGTCTGCCCGTCGGTCTGAGGGTGAAAAGCTGTGTTGAATGTCAAACGAGAACCCAGATGGGCCGTGACTGACCTCCATTCCCTGGATATAAACTGCCCATCCAGATCTGAAATGATAGTCTTGGGCACCCCATGATAACGCACAAACTGCTCAATGAACCTCCGTACTAATACACTAATCAGTGCGTCCTTCGCCACTGGAATGAATCTAGCCACCTTTGTTTGCCTGTCAACTATCACCCAGATAGAGTCATTCCCGCACGGGATCGAGGTAGCCCATGTATGAAATCCATGGTTATATCTTCAAATTTCCACTCCGGCACCGGATGTGGCTGCAGCAAGCCTGCCGGGTTCCTACATTCTGCCTTCACGAGTTAAAAGGCCTCGCAATGCGTCACAAAGTACGTAATATCTCTCTTCATACCCGGCCAGTACATCATCCTCTTCAAATCTTTTACCATCTTGGTGATCCCCGGGTGTACAGAATATCGGCTGCAGTGAGCTTCCGTCATGTTGTCCTCCCGGATCTGGCCTGTAACGTCCCAATTCGCGCTAGGCCCCTCGCACGAGTTTTGAGTCAAGAGACTTGACTCGGGCTCGGGGCGCACTACCAAAAGGTGTCAAGTGCGTTGGATGGAGTGTAGGGTTGGGTGATATCCAACGGATCGAAAGGGAATGGCCTAAGGGAAAATCGTCGAGAATACCTGGTGATTCTCGCCGATCGTCGATTATCGATGAAAATACCTCAACGCCAGATTTCCGATGGGAATGGCCTAAGGGAAAATCGTCGAGAATACCTGGTGATTCTTGCCGATCGTCGAGTATCGATGAGAATACTCAGCGCTCTCAATGCCAGATTTCCGATGGGAATGGCCTAAGGGAAAATCGTCGAGAATACCTGGTGATTCTCGCTGATTGTCGAGTATCGATGAGAATACTCAACACTCTCAACGCTAGATTTTCGATAAGTTAGGCTAAGGTAAAATCGCCGGGTATCATTGTTGATATCTGACGAATTCATCAAGAATGCCTAACGATTCTCGCCGATCGTCGAGAATGACAGATGATTCCCACCGAATTTGACTTGTGAGTTTTCTTCGCCAAGGCAGATTCGCTGGCTTGCACAGGCAGACTGAACCGGGCTACGGGATTCGTGCTGGATGATTCCTTGGACTGGGTCACTTCAATATGACCCATTATGAGCGGTCAAATGGGGCGTTGACACGTGGCAGAAGATGTAACCTAATACATCGGCTTATAAAGGGACGTTAAAGCCGAACCCTAGCCTTGCGCCGATCAACCCTTACCGTCATCGTGGATCTCGCGAACCGCCGGAGCTGAGAGAAGACGGAGCTCTTGGAGGCGGCCTTCTCTCTCTCTCTCTCTCTCTCTCTCTCTCTCTCTTTCCTTTGCCGTGAAGAACAAGCACCAAGCAAGGGATGCCGCAAAGAAGAACGACTAGATCCATGGACGAGAATGTTGGTACCGCCGGAAATGAGGTGATCTTTCTCCCCTCTCCATTGGTGCTAAATCTGTAGTTATATTCTAGGAGAGATATCGACTCCATAGAGTCTTGATGGTGAAGAGGAGATTTCTTAGGGAAAGCCATGCCTAGGTTGTTTTCTAGGCTTTTAGTCTTCTTCAACCTCTCCATCATTCAAAGGGAAGATGAGAGAGTGATTCATGGAGAAGTACGGCTTTGTGAGGGTGAATAAGGGTGGACGAAGTTTCTGGAGATGTTTTTGGGAGATCGGTGCAAGGAGGAAGATGAACAGATGCCGTTCATCTCACCTTAAGATGCTTGCAGAAATCTAATTTCTGCACGCAGCGATTTTCGCCGCAAGTTTCGGAGTAGTTCTATTCATATCTGGGTTTTCGACTCAACATAAAAGTCGTAGCCCTCGAAAATACCTTTCCAACGAGTGGTTGCACGTTTCCAGGCAATACCTATAGCCACAGGAAAGTCCGTTCGAGTCTGCTACGATTGGGGGAAAATTATGTCCAGGAAATCTGTATCCTGTATGCAGCAGACTTCGAGTCGAATTTCTGGTGTGATGCGACCAGATATGGGTTTTTGACTAAGCATGAAAGTCGTAGCCCTCGCGAATACCTTTCCAATGAGGGGTTGAGCGCTTATAGAGGATTCTTGTAGCTCCTGGAATTACAGTTTTGGTGGCAGGCTATACAATAATAATGCTCATGTTAACTCATGGTTAAGTGTACTCTTGTGAAAGTTTGATGTGTAATTTATATCCTTTGGCTCCCTTAATCATGATGCTATAATTAAACTTATGAATGTTTTGCTTAACATTGGTAGCCATCTAGGTTAATGGTGATGTGAATCGAGATAGGATGGATAGTGATCAATGGAGGTTGAGCCTGGTTGTAGAATATAGCTCTCATGTGATGAATTGAGGTGATCGACTGAATAGATAGTTGTGAATGAGTGGAACTCTATTGGGAGAGTATTTTGAACCCGGGATCCGAGCCTAATGGGTTTTGTTGATAACTGATGCTTAGAGATGTAGTCTCCCTACGGGTAGCATCGAGTGAGTTGTGATGGTGCATGTGGTGTGCGACGACTCGAGGTGTCGCGATACTGAGATAATGAATGTGGCAGGTCTACGGGCTTGCCCGTCATCACACCGATGGGAGCCAATAGTTAGACCTTGGGCGGTAGGGCTAGACACTTGGTGTCCATAACCCGAGGTCTCCTCCGCGCCATGAGAACGGTTGGGCTTGCGCCTCGTGCGATTCCGAGGTTCCTTCCGATTCGAAATCAAAGGCCAGGTTGGGCTGTGTTCTTGGTGCACACCTACCCAAGACCCCTTCTGAGCCGTAGTATGCGTGTGAGCTCCGCTGTTGTGTTCTTTGCGTTGAGGTGTACGGAGGCCTAGGAAAGGTAGTGTGTATACCTGATGGTTAAAACGCCGGCTCTTATTTAGGTGTGAAAGTGGAGGTTTTTATTTATAAAAAGAAGAGCATTTTGTTTTTGTTAGAAATCGAGTTTTAACGAGAGGGAGGCAATTGCACCTATCGCGTGTAGTACAGGATATTCCGGTGCGGAATATCAGGGTCGTATTGTTCTCGGGGCCGGCTTAGCTATATCTACTCTTTCCCTGAAAGCCTATTATTCTACCGATAATATTTTATGTTTTGATAAAAAAGGAAATGGCATAAACATATAAAAAATGCATAATAATAATAAAGCATAAAGCATAAAATAAAGTGCGGAAATAAATGAAGTGCAGAAGGCCGACGAAGAACTCGGCGCGACGATATCAAAAGAGAATTTGAACTAAAATAACTTTTAATAAAAAGAGATCCTAATTTTCAAATTAATTAAGGCGGAGACTCGGCCGTGGAGGTTCCTTAGATATGAGCTCACCTTGGTCTAGGGATATCGCTCACCTGAACGCTAAGACTATTCGACCGATCGCTAGACCGACGAAGGATTCCTCTTAACGCCCCCATTACGCTGAGAACCCCGCTATTGGGTGGGGAACCCAATCCGGTAGAGTCACGTGCCTCCTCTCTCGAGGGTTAGCGCGGAGCTCTCTTTACCCAAGGGTGATCGGTCCATACGTGCGGCCTCTCGGCGTTGCGTATGGATAACGAAAATAGAGCCCGCACATCGATATGCGGTCCTACGCGTCGTTAACCCGGGGCAAACCTTAAGAAATTTAATTATATAGAAAACAGGACCTTAAATTATTCAAAGCTACTTTATCTGTCCCAATGCTCTTCGATATTGAGGGCTAAGGGCGGTTAGCCACTCATCGGAATGGGGAAACTTACACTAGAAAGCAGAAAAGAAAGCTGTAAAGAAAGCAGTAAGAAAGCAGCAAAGAAAGCTGAAAATTGCAAGTCCTACTCAAACGAGTAGGACTGAAGAAAGCAGCAAATGCGAATCCCGGCTCAAATGAGTGGGCGGGGGTAAATTTATACTCATACACACACACACACTCTACAGGAAAGTAAAATCACACCCACGCACTCTACAATAAATGAAAACACACGCACGCACTCAAAGTTTTCCTACTCAAGTGAGTAGGAAGAAAATGAAAGCAGTAAAAAGACAAGTCCCACTCAAACGAGCGGAAAATGAAAGCACAACGCCATTTAACTCTTAACGAGTAGGCGGAAATAAATGCATACGCACACACTCTATAGAAATTGAAATAAAGCAATAAAATCTAACTCATACACGCACGCACACTTGCAAAAATAAGAAAAAGCAAAGTGACTGAAAAATTAAAACAACTGCATTTCTACCGCTAAAATGCGGTAGAAATGCATAAAAAGTGCATATAAAAATTAACCGGACAAAAAGTTTTGAAAATTAAAACGAAAAGCTAGGTTCTCGGAAAATTAAAATGACTGCATTTCTACCGCTAAAATGCGGTAGAAATGCATAAAAAGACAAAATAAAAATTAAACGAAGCTAAAAGTTTTGCAAATAAACGCAAAATGGAAGTTGGCGAAAAATTAGAACAACTGCATTTCTACCGCTATAATGCGGTAGAAATGCATAAAAAGTGAAAATAAAAATAAACTAAAGCTAAATGGGTGCGAAAAATGAAAATAAAATGGACATTACAACGGCTAGAAAGTGCGGAAAATCCTAAACTAAGCTAAGTTATAAAAGCTATAATTGAAAACAAAGATAAAATGCACAAAAAGGAACGAAAAATCACTTAAGAAAGGCGCTTCCAAATGAACATTCATACTATGTAAAGAGAGAAAAACTAATATTTCATTTATGAAAAAGCTATTACATGAAAGCTAAAGCTAGAAAGCTAAAACAAACTAAGGGAGGGGGGAGAAAATTCTCTTACATAAGCATTTGGATCCATTTGGGCAGCACCTCTCCTAAGTGAAGTGGTCAAAAAAAGGAGACCAAATAAGCTTCCTGGAAGCTTGTATTTATAGGCAAAAATTCAGGAGTGACACGCCCTAGGTCACGGGCATGACAGGGGGGCGTGTCACTACAATTCATGAGTTGATCGGGTGATTTAACTGGAGCTTTGACTTCGGCTGAAAACGTGGCGGTCACACCCCAGGTCACGGGCGTGACAGGTGTCAGTCACGAGCGTGACTAGGGCGTGACGGGGAGCTGGATCTGGGGATTTGACTGAGCTTTGACTTCGGGGCAGCCCACGTGGCGGACACGGGCGTGTCACAATTGTCACGGGCGTGTAAGGGGGGCGTGACCCGGACAGCTGGCATCCTAATGTTGGCAGCGTTGACTGTTTGACTAATCGTTGAGTGTCAGCCTCGACACGGGCGTGACGGGCTTTGAAACGGGCGTGATGTTGGGCGTGTCGGGCTCGGAACAGTGAAATTGCATGTTTTGACTGGTTGATTGCGTTGAGAGCCTGACACGCCCGTGTCGGGGGGTGACACGGGCGTGACATGGCCGAAAAAATATTTTTCTGGAAAAATTCAGAAAACAAAAAAGCTAAGTTAGAAATAAAAAATTACAAAAAAGAAACAATTTATTAAATAAAACAAGCTGAAAACTATGAAAATATATTAAAATGACAAAATAAATACAATAAAAAATAAGTATATTTACAACTCATCAAATACCCCCATGTAGTTGAGATGCCCGCTCTACTGTCACCGTCTGTCCACGACGGTAGACTCCTGAAAGGTTAGCTACCTGCTCGAAAAGTGGGAACTTCAAGTCTGTGTCGACATAGCAACTTGCATGTGTGTGAACATGGGTCGGTCATTGCATAGCACTCATACCATACCATTCATATCATGCAGAAGATCCTTATCGTATAAGTTTGTATGTGCACTCTTATACGATGAGTTACTTTTCTGTTAAGCCGAACTTTAACTTATAAGTTTGTATGGGCACTATTATAAGTTAAGTTACTGTTCCTGTTGTAGATTACCTGCTGATTAATTATTTGATTTAATAGAACTGCTAGCTTACTTCGTAGAGATATTATTCTTACCAGTTCCTTGTCACCTGCTTGATTACTCCTGTTATATATATATACATATTGTACTTGTTTCCTTTCTCCGCCCGGTGCCGAGGAGTCGCCGGGGGAGCGGATGTGAAGCCACTTAGTCTTTATGACTAACAGTTGCTACGTCTTCCATTTTAGGAGGAAACCCCCACAGATAGGCCAGCAGCAGGACATCCAGGCCCGGACGACAGGACCTGAGGTGACGGTACCGTCGATACCATCCGTGACAGTTGTGAGTGTTTTGTTGTAGCCTTTTTGGCAAACAGTTTTTAGACTCTGATATTTTAGAAGCTCGTTATGCTTCTTATTTTCCGCTTTGTTTTGGACTTAAAACAATGTGTGAATTGACTTTCTTTTTATCTTATGATTGGGTTGACATAGTACATTGATATTAATTGTAGCCGGTGGAATAGGCGTCTTGTAGTACAGACTAACCTGTGTGTTAGTGCTACCGCAAGGCGGCTACTCTGGGCATAAGACTCCCTTGGTGTCGTGTTTTGTGTTCCGGGAGGGGGGTCTTACAAATGGTATCAGAGTGTCGCGATCCTCACCTAAAGAACTCATTTAACAATGGGCCACTCCCGTTCGATTAGTCAGCTTGGGGACAAACTGACTTAGCGGAAGCAGTGGTGTGCCCATATGTAATTCACACTAAGTTTGTCCAACTTTGACCTTAGTTTCAGCCAACCTGACCGTAGTTCGTACCTTATGCGTAGGTCCCAGCGTAGGTGGAGCCGGTTGGGGGTACTCCTACCCCTTCCATTCCTTCACAATTCCAATAGTCAGAGCTGGGGCAAACGCTGTCAGCAATATTAGATGCTTTTAGAGCCCAACAAGCTCCGGTGCAGCAACAAGCTCCGGGCTCCAACTGGTTGAGCACCTTCCGTGCCCTGTCCCCTCCTACTTACCTAGGGACAGAGTCGGCGGTGCGCACCGAAGAGTGGATTGATACCGTTGAAGAGCTGATGGCCAGTATAAGATGCCCGAGCAATATGTCAGTGACCTTTGTGGTGACATTGCTGGAGCTACATGCCAAACGATGGTGGAAGTCCCTCATGGGCTCCACCTTTCAAGGGCGAGTGTACATAGACATTAGTTGGAGTGAATTCTCGGAAGCTTTCTTAGAACATTTCATCCCCTCTTCCGCACGGGATGGACATGAGGAGAGATTTCTACAACTGAAGCAGGGATCGAAATCGGTGACGGAATACCAGCAAGAGTTCCAACACCTCGCTAGGTTTGCCGATTCTTATGACTTGGATGATAGAGGCTATGTGAAGCGCTTTTACAAAGGGTTAAGGGACCCCCTGAGACAGGCCCTTTTGTTTATAGCTGACGCTAGCCTGGCGGAAATTATTGACATGGCAAAGAGACTAGAGGCAAATCACATAGAAAGTAATAAGAGACATGCAGAAGGGGTGATGGAAGTCGGCCCCAGTAATAGAAGGAGACATGATCATGGTAGAGGAAGAGGAAATCAGAGAGGCGACCGGTGGTTCAACCGGAACTATAGATTGGAGCACCCAATTCTCCAGCCACCAGCTTTTCCTCCACCACCACAACAACAACAATTTCAACAACATGGGGGCCGACGAGACATTGTGTGTTTCGAGTGCAACCAACCGGGGCACATCAGGTGTTTCTTCCCACGGTTGTTCGCGAATGCTCCTCTTGCTCTCCCTCCAGCAGCTCCTCGTGGACGGGGGAATATGCGCGGTCGGGGACGGGGACCACCAGGGAGAAATCAGGGACATGCACGGGAGCAGGTGTTCGCATTGGATATGACCCAAGCGCGGAACCCGCAAGAGGTTATCGCAGGTACGTACTGAGTAAATTAATAGTGCTCGGACATGTTTCATTTTATGATACATGGAACATGCACATCCCTAGCTAGTATTTATATCTTGATATTTTAGGCACCGTCTTGGTTAGTGGGAGCCCCACTTATGCGTTATTTGATACGGGTGCATCTCATACGTTCATTTCAGCGGACTTTGTGAAAGACTTAGAGAGGGTGCACCATTTCACTGGCACTACGCAAAGGGTGCGTCTCTCGAATGGATCTGAGATGAAGTCGTCTGCCAACTGTGACTTCGACACGCTCATAGGAGGGAAGTTCTTTGAAACTGCTGCGACAGTATTGAAGATTCCGAAGTTCGACCTCATTTTGGGCATGCATTGGTTGGACTGGAACCACGCCAGAATTAATTGTGCGGAGAAGAAAGTTACCTTGAGGCATGGAGACTCGGAAGTCATCTTCCAAGGTATTAGATTCGCACCTCGTAAACTGTTATCTTCAATTCAGGTTATAAAATCTCATATGGAGGGGGACGAAGTGTATGTAATTTGTTTCGAGTTGAAGAAGATGGCATTAGATGTCAAAGATGTGCGGGTGATGCGGGATTTCCCCGAGGTATTCCCCGAGAAATTGCCAGGACTACCCCCGTATAGGGAGGTGGATTTCCAAATCAAGCTAGTTCCGGGTGCCAAGCCCGTTTCACGGGCTCCTTACCAAATGGATCCGAAGGAACTTGCGGAGATTAGAGTCCAACTTCAGGAGTTGGTGGAAGCAGGCTTCATTTGCCCAAGTTCATCACCTTGGGGAGCTCCTGTTTTGTTTGTTTAGAAGAAGGACGGCACCCTACGGTTGTGCATAGATTACCAGGAATTGAATCATTTAACGGTGCGGAACACCTACCCTCTACCCCTCATCGATGAACTATTTGATCAGTTGGTGGGATCACATTGGTTCTCCAAGTTGGACCTGCGGTCGGGGTATTATCAGCTGAGAATACAAGAGGACGATATTCAGAAAACGGCGTTTAGCTCGAGATACGGCCTATATGAGTTCACCGTGATGCCATTCGGGCTCACGAACGCCCCTTCAGCCTTTATGAGTTTGATGAACAAGGTGTTCGGCTCCTATTTGGACATCTTTGTCAACGTGTTAATCGATGACATTCTGGTCTACTCCAAGACAGAGGCGGATCACTCCGAACATCTAGCCTTAGTACTGGAGAAGTTAAAGGAACAAGCTTTATTTGCCAAGTTCAGCAAATGCGAGTTTTGGCTCCAAGAGGTTGCCTTCTTGGGCCATGTGATTAGTGGGGCTGGGCTAGTGGTGGATCCGGACAAGGTGTGGGCCGTGAAGGAATGGTCGCCCTTGAAGTCGGCGGCCGACGTACGGAGCTTTCTTGGACTTGCCGGGTACTATTGCAAGTTTGTGAAAGGCTTCTCGAAGGTCGCCCTTCCCCTTACAACACTGATGAAGAAAGGTGTGTCGTACGAATGGACACCCCAGTGCGAAGCCGCGTTCCAAGAGTTGAAGGACCGGCTCACGACCGCACCCATCCTAGCTCTCCTGTCGGGGAAGGAAGGCTTTCAAGTTTACACAGATGCGTCGTACCAAGGGATGGGAGCTGTGTTGATGCAGAATGGGCACGTGATTGCTTATGCTTGAAGACAGTTGAAGAAGCATGAAGCCAACTATCCGGTACATGATTTGGAGTTGGGAGCGGTGGTGTTCGCCCTGAAGATTTGGAGACACTATCTGTATGGCATCCACTGTGAGATCTTCTCGGATCATAAGAACTTAAAGTACGTCCATACTCAAAAGGAGTTGAATTTGAGAGAACGACGGTGGTTGGAGTTTTTGTGTGACTACGAATTCACCTTGAACTACCACCCCGGAAAAGTTAATTCCGTGGTTGATGCCTTGAGTCGAAAAGTACCGGGATCGAGCACGGAGTCTCGTTTGATGAGCATGGAGTTAGTCCGGATACTTAGGGAGATGGAGATCACGTTGGTATTTAAGGATCAACCGGAAAAGTATACAGAATACTTGGCTACGATGAGTATAGTATGCAACATACAGGACCGGATTCGGATGGAGCAGAAGGAGGATGTGGCTCTAATTCCGGTTTTCAAGTCAATTGAGGATGGGACGACGGAAGAGTACTTCTTAAAAGACGGCCTCGTCCATTTTCGTGGACGGCTTTTTATCCCCAAAGGTGGCAATATTCGAGATGATATCCTAAAGGAGGCTCATTGCTCCCAATATTCAGTACATCCTGGGATCGCAAAAATGTACACCGATTTACAGCAGACGATATGTTGGCCGGGCATGAAGAGGGATGTCAGGTATTTTGTTACGCATTGTGTGGCTTGCCAAATGGTGAGGGCAGAGTGCAGAAGTCCCAATGGAATGTTACAGTCATTGCCCATCCCAGAATGGAAGTTTAAGGATATCTCCATGGACTTCGTCCACGGATTACCTCGCTCACGCTTGGGGAATGATTCGGTGTGGGTGATTATCGATCGCTTGACCAAAGTAGCCCGGTTTATCCCAATGAAGAAGGAGGCACATGTGGATTTTTTGGTGCACCTATTCGTAGAACAGTTTGTGCGGTATCATGGAGTGTCGAAGACGATCGTCTCTGACCGAGATGGCCGGTTTACGTCAAGAGAATGGAGGGCTGTACAAGCTTACTTGGGCTCGCGTCTCACTTTCAGCACAGCTTTTCATCCTCAGACGGACGAGCAATCTGAACGGACCATTCGAACATTGGAGGACCTGTTGAGATTGTGTGTGATAGATAGGGGGAGAGCCATGGGAAAGACTCTTGCCCTTAGTGGAATTCTTCTATAACAATAGCCATTAAGCTAGCATTGGTATGACACCCCATGAAGCTCTATACGGAAGGAGGTGTAGAACCCCCTTGTCCTGGGTGCAAGACGAAGACCAGAAGGCATTGGGCATAGAGTATATTGATGATACTGATGCGGTAGTCAGATTGATACGGGATCGCATGCTTGAGGCTCAGAGTCGGCAAGCATGGTATTATAATGCGAAACACCAGATGATGGAATTTCAAGTGGGAGACAGGGTGTTTCTGAAAATCCAGCCGATTCATGGAGTATCACGAGTACGAGGCATGAAGAAGCTAAGCCCAAGGTACGTTAGACCTTATGTCATAGTGGAAAGGATTGGCCCGTTTGCCTACTGGTTAGAGTTGCCACCAGAACTGGGGAACCTCCACGACGTGTTCCATGTATCATCTCTCTGGAAAGCATTGATGCGGCCCGACCAATACACCCCCATAACTGATGGTGCTGTGGCGTCTGATAGGTCTGTGTGATTGGAGCCGGTGCGGATCGTTGATAATGAGGTGAGAGCTCTGCGCCGTAAAAGTGTGCCTCTGGTAAAAGTGTTATGGTCAAATCATGGGAAGGAAGAATTTACTTGGGAGCCGGTGGACTTAATGCGGAAGCGCTACCCGGAGCTGTTCTCCCAAGGTAACATTTTATATAGCGCATATTATTTTGTACTTGCATCCCCATAGCCCTAGCCTTATTTCGGGGACGAAATATTTTATTTTGTTTATAGGATTTGTAACGTCCCAATTCGCGCTAGGCCCCTCGCACGACTTTTGAGTCAAGAGACTTGACTCGGGCTCGGGGCACACTTACAAAAGATGTCAAGTGTGTTGGATGGAGTGTAGGGTTGGGTGATATCCAATTGATCGAAAGGGAATGGCCTAAGGGAAAATCGTCGAGAATACAGGGTGATTCTCACCGATCGTCGAGTATCGATGAGAATACCTCAACGCCAGATTTCCGATGGGAATGGCCTAAGGGAAAATCGTCGAGAATACCTGGTGATTCTCGCCGATCGTCGAGTATCGATGAGAATACTCAACGCCCTCAACGCCAGATTTCCGATGGGAATGGACTAAGGGAAAATCGTCGAGAATACCTGGTGATTCTCGCCGATCGACGAGTATCGAGGAGAATACTCAACGCTCTCAACGCCAGACTTCCGATAAGTTAGGCTAAGGGAAAATCGCCGGGTATCATTGTTGATACCCGACAAATTCGTCGAGAATGCCTAACAATTCTCGCCGATCATCGAGAATGACAGATGATTCCTGACGAATTTGACTTGTGCGTTTTCTTTGCGAAGGCAGATTCGCTGGCTTGCACAGGCGGACCGAACCGGGCTTTGGGATTCATGCTGGATGATTCCTTGGACCGGGTCACTTCAATATGACCCATTATGAGCGGTCAAATGGGGCGTTGACACGTGGCAGAAGATTTAACCTAATACATCGGCTTATAAAGGGACGTTAAAGCCGAACCCTAGCCTTGCGCCGATCAACCCTTGCCGTCATCGTGGATCTCGCGAACCGGCGGAGCCGAGGGAAGTCGGAGCTCTTTGAGGCGGCCTTCTCTCTCTCTCTCTCTCTCTCTCTCTCTCTCTCTCTCTCTCTCTCTCTCTCTCTCTCTTTCCTTTGCCGTGAAGAACAAGCACCAAGCAAGGGATGCCACAAAGAAGAACGACTAGATCCATGGCCGGGAATGTTGGTACCGCCAGAAACGAGGTGAGCTTCCTCCCCTCTCCCTTGGTGCTAGATCTGTAGTTATATTCTAGGAGAGATATCGACTCCATAGAGTCTTGATGGTGAAGAGGAGATTTCTTAGGGAAAGCCATGCCTAGGTTGTTTTCTAGGCTTTTAGTCTTCTTCAACCTCTCCATCATTCAAAGTGAAGATGAGAGAGTGATTCGTGGAGAAGTACAGATTTGTGAGGGTGAATAAGGGTGGACGAAGTTTCTGGAGAAGTTTTTGGGAGATTGGTGCAAGGAGGAAGATGAAAGGATGTCGTTCATCTCACCTTAAGATGCGTGTAGAAATCTGATTTCTGCACGCAGCGATCTTCGCCGCCAGTTTCGGAGGAGTTCTGTTCATATCTGGGTTTTCGACTCAACATAAAAGTCGTAGCCCTCAAAAATACCTTTCCAACAAGTGGTTGCACGTTTCCAGGTGATACCTGTAGCCACAGGAAAGTCCATTCGAGTCTGCTGCGATTGGGGGAAAATTATGTCCAGGAAATCTATATCCTGTACGCAGCAGACTTCGAGTCGAATTTCTAGTGTGATGCGACCAGATCTGGGTTTTTGACTCTGCATAAAAGTTATAGCCCTCGCGAATACCTTTCCAATGAGGGGTTGAGCGCTTATAGAGGATTCCTGTAGCTCCTGGAATTCTAGTTTTGGTGGCAGGCTATACAATAATAATGCTCATGTTAACTCATGGTTAAGTGTACTCTTGTGAAAGTTTGATGTGCAATTTATATCCTTTGGCTCCCTTAATCATGATGCTATAATTAAACTTATGAATGTTGTGATTAACATTGGTAGCCATCTAGGTTAATGGTGATGTGAATCGATATAGGATGGCTAGTGATCAATGGAGGTTGAGCTTGGTTGTAGAATATTGCTATCATGTGATGAATTGAGGTGATCGACTGAATAGATAGTTGTGAATGAGAGGAATTCTATTGGGAGAGTATTTTGTACCCGGTATCCAAGCATAATGGGTTTTGTTGATAACCGATGCTTAGAGATGTAGTCTCCCTACGGGTAGCATCGAGTGAGTTGTGATGGTGCATGTGGTGTGCGACGACTCGACGTGTCGCGATACTGAGATAATGAATGTGGAAGGTCTACGGGCTCGCCAGTCGTCACACCGATGGGAGCCAATAGTTAGACCTTGGGCGATAGGGCTAGACACTTGGTGTCCATAACCCAAGGTCTCCTCCGCGCCATGAGAACGGTTGGGCTTGCGCCTCGTACGATTCCGAGGTTCCTTCTGATTCGAAATCAAAGGCCAGGTTGGGTTGTGTTCTTGGTGCACACCTACCCAAGACCCCTTCTGAGCCGTAGTACGCGTGTGAGCTCCGCTGTTGTGTTCATAGCATTGAGGCGTACGGAGGCCAAGGATAGGTAGTGTGGATACCACCTAGTAGTGGAGACGCCCACTCCACTGTCACTGTCTGGCCACGACGGTAGACGCCTGAGAGGTTAGCTACCTGCTCGAAAAGTGGGAACTTCAAGTCTGTGTCGACATAGAACCTTGCATTTGTGTGAACATGGGTCGTTCATTGCATAACATTCATACCATACCATTCATATCATGCATAAGATCCTTATCGTATAAGTTTGTATGAGCACTCTTATACGATGAGTTACTTTTCTGTTAAGCCGAACCTTAACTTATAAGTTTGTATGGGCACTCTTATAAGTTAAGTTATCGTTCCTGTTGTAGATTACCTACTGATTAATTATATGATTTAATAGAACTACTAGCTTACTTCGTAGAGATATTATTCTTACCAGTTCCTTGTCACCTGCTTGATTACTCCTGTTATATATATACATATTGTACTTGTTTCCTTTCTCCGCCCGGTGCCGAGGAGTCGCCTGGGGAGAGGATGTGAAGCCACTTAGTCTTTATGATTAACGGTTGCTATGTCTTCCATTTTAGGAGGAAACCCCGCAGATAGGCCAGCAGTAGGACATCCAGGCCCGGACGACAGGACCTGAGGTGACGGTACCGTGGATACCGTCCGTGACAGTTGTGAGTGTTTTGTTGTAGCCTTCTTGGCAAACAGTTTTAAGACTCTGATATTTTAGAAGCTCATTATGCTTCTTATTTTCCTCTTCGTTTTGGACTTAAAACAATGTGTGAATTGACTTTCTTTTTATCCTTATGATTGGGTTGGCATAGTACATTGATATTGGTTGTAGCCGGCGGAATAGGCGTCTTGTAGTACAGACTAACCCGTGTGTTAGTGTTACAGCAAAGCGGCTACTCTGGGCATAAGACTCCCTTCGTGCCGTGTTTTGTGTTCCGGGAGGGGGGTCTTACATGGCCTCCTGCCGGTATGTATACTCTGCCTCTGAAACACAGGAGACCATCCCTCAAAGAGTAATCTCCTGTCGTGCCTTCCTCCAAGGCTCGGAATATCGGCTCAGCTCTCTCATCCAGCATCTTCCCATCTCTGATGCGGTCTCGAATATCATCAGTAGTAACCATCGACCGCAGGTACTCCATGTATAGCTCAGGGTAATCCTCAAACACTAGTGAAATCTGCATCTCCTCGAATGATCTAAACAACTCCAAGGCCATCAGCTGCGGGCCTACTCCTGTCGTACTCGCTCTCTGGCTCAGAGCATCCGCGACCACGTTCGCTTTCCCCCGATGGTAGTGCATGGTATACTGGTAGTCTGACAGAAACTCCACCCAGCATCTCTGCCTGATGTTTAACTCCTTCTGGGTGTTGACGTACTTCAGATTCTTGTGGTCGGAGAATATATCGCAATGTACTCCGTAGAGATAGTGTCGCCAGATCTTAAGAGCAAAAATAACTGCCCCCATCCCCATATCGTGCACGGGGTAGTTCTGCTCATGCTGCTTCAACTGACGGGAAGCATAGGCTATTACGTGACCGTTCTGCATCAGAACGGCACCCATCCCCTGATAGGAAGCATCTGTGTAAACCTTGAATCCTTCCTTCCCTGATGGAAGAGCAAGGATGGGAGCCGAGGTGAGACGATCCTTCAGCTATTGGAAAGCAGATTCACATCGAGGTATCCAAATAAAAGGGGACTCCTTCTTCGTCAGAGATGTAAGAGGGAGAGAAATCTGAGAGAACCCCTTTACGAACTTCCGGTAATAGCCGGCAAGTCCCAAGAAACTTCGAACATCCGAGGCCGACTTTAGGGGTGGCCAATCCCGTACATCCTGGACCTTCGCCGGATCCACTGCCAGACCTGCTCCACTGATGACATGGCCCAGAAAGGCCACCTCCTTTAGACAGAACTGGCACTTGCTGTAATTGGCATACATCTCATGCTCGTGTAACTTCTCCAAGGTCAAGGCCAGATGTCTCACGTGCTCCTCCTCCATCCTTGAATAGATAAGGATGTCGTCGATGAATACAATAACAAAGACATCCAGATACTGTTCGAATACCCAATTCATCTAGGTCATGAATACGGAGGGTGCATTCGTGAGACCGAATGGTATTACGGTAAACTCGTACAACCCATATCTGTTGTTGAAGGCCGTCTTCGGGATGTCCTCCTCCCGAATACGAAGCTGGTAGTACCCGGATATCAGATCCAGCTTTGAGAACCAATGGGCTCCCTCCAGCTGGTCAAATAGCTCGTCTATCCTTGGTAAGGGATAAGTATTCCGGACCATCAACCTGTTCAGGGCCCGGTAATCTATGCACAGTTGAAGGGTCCCGTCCTTCTTCTTAACGAACAACACCGGAGCTCCCCATGGTGAAGAGCTAGGCCGAATGAACCCGGACTCCACTAACTCCTGAAGCTGGCTTCGAAATACCACTAACTCCTTTGGGGCCATTCGATAGGGAGCTCTGGATACTGGCTTAGCCCCCGATACGAGGTGAATCTGAAAGTCCTTCTCTTGGTGCGGGGGTAGCCCTGGTAGCTTCTCCGGAAACATGTCGGCGAAGTCCCGCACTACTGGAATATCTGAAATGGAGTCCTTGGCCACGACCGCCTCAAAAAGGACCTGATAAACTTCTTCCCCCTAAAGGTGGGCCTTAACGGCCTGCACAGACGATAATAAGGTACGGGGTGCTGGTATAATACCTTCGATGATAATGAAGGAGTCGCCGTGCCTCACAGTGATCCTCTTCGCCACGCAGTCAATCCGGGCATGGTTCCAGCACAGCAAAGTCATGCCCAAGATCAGATCGTAATCTGGCATCTTCAGAATCGTCGCTGGTGCCTCGAATGCCTTCCCGCTGATCCTCGCTTCCATATTGCAATGAGCAGAGGTAATTATATCTGATCCATCGGGTAGGCGTACCCTCATCATCTTCCCGGTGAATGGCTCCACACCTTACAGTCCTTTCACGAAATCCTCCGACACGAACGAGTGTGAAGCACCAGTGTCGAAGAGAGTGTGAGCGGGCTTGACGCTAACGAAGACTATGCCTGGGGTAATTAAGTGTCTTAGTATTCTTGTTGTAGTTGTCTTCTCTTAATTTATAATTAGGTTATGTCTAGAATACTAGTTCATATAAAGAAAATTAAAAAGTACTGCCATACCTGCGATAACCTGCTCCGGGTTTTGGGGCTTTGTCAGGTCTAGAGCATACACCTGTTCCCTCTCTGGCCTGCGGCCTCGATCCTGAAATCCTCGTCCTCGGTCCTATCCTCGTCCGCCAAACTGTCGGGGAGATGGAGCGCACTGATGTGCTGGTGGGGGTGCTCGCCTCATAGGGCAATTCCTCTTAATATGCCCCGGCTGATTGCACTGAAAGCATACTGGTGGCTGCTCCGCTGTCCTTGGCATCTCCAGCATCTGTATAGGCTGGGGACCCAATACCCCCTGACTCCTCTGCTCCTGCCCAAACTCCTGACGAGGCTTATCCCCGTTCCTTCTATCCCCAATAACTTGGCCTCAGGGACGGTCTCTACGACCTCAAATCACTGTATCATCAGCCGGTCTCTTCCGACTCTTCACTGTAAGCTGATCCGCCTCTCTCTTCTTAGCCATCTCCAGAATCCTGGCCAGACTCCCCTCTGAGACAAAGAGGAGGGCATGCCTCATGTCGTCCTGCAGCCCCTTATAAAACCTCCGGGCATAGCCAACATCGTCTAACTGGTAAGCGTCCGCATAGCGGGCCAGGTGAGTGAACTCCTGATAGTACTCCACCATTGTATTGTTCCCTTGCCTCAACCACAGGAACCTATCCTCCAGGTCATCCCTCGCCGACTGAGGTACAAAATGCCCCAAAAGCGCTGCTCTGAACTCCTCCCAAGTAATATCAGCGCAATCTATCCCTGCAAAGGTGGTGTCCAGCTGAGATTTCCACTACCTCTTTTCGTGTGACTCTAGGCAGGAGACCGCCAAAGACACTACCTCCTCAGTGGGGCATCGAATCCCTGCTAGCATCTCGTAAATAGTATCCAACCATTCCTCCGTACGTACTGCAGACTCCGTCCCCTGGTAGGATGGAGGGGAAAGTCCCCGGAAGACAGTCATCTAATTAGCCCCGGGGTTTGGCTGTGGGGCCAGGGCTTGCTGAGCTCTGAAGGCCTCCAGAATGGCCGTCAGTTTTTGCCCCATCTCCGTCTCCTGGAATGGAGCTGGAGCCGGCGGAGGTGGGACCACATTTGGAGCCTAAGGTGTCCCCTGCTGTGGTGTAGGGTTCGTCGAACGGCTACAAGGAAAAATTCCATTTGTTAGAGGATTTATGAATGGAATATAAGAAAGGGTAGGCTGGACTCTCACATGTGATTTCCCTTTTGGGCACACCACTGCTTCCGCTGCTAGTTTGTCCACAAACTAAGCTCGCACGGGGGTGGCCAAAGGTTTCGTGGACTACTTCTCTTCCGATCGAGGTCTCCTCTAATACCACTTGTAAGACCCCCCCCCCCCCTTTTTTTTTCTTTTTTTAAACACCGGGGTCTTAGCCCAGAACTACCGCTTTGCGGTGGCACCGACTCACAGGAAGGCCGCCACTACAAAACGCCAATTCTGCCTGCCTTTTTCGATCACAAGAGAGAGAAGCAATTATACATAAATGTAAACAAGTCCACAGAAACATGTAAATAAAAGTGAAACCACATCCAGTCCATCATTAGATAATAATAGGAAATATATAATAGAAGTACTGCAAAGATACAGTTCAGATGAAATATAGATAGACGGGCTCGAGCCCGGTACATTAGAGTCCTCACTACAAATCACTCATCGCAGAAATTATAAAAGTACTAATCAATCACGGAGCTATTCGCAGGTGCACCGGTGCTAGACTGACCCACCTCCATGCGCACCGTACTCCGCTGGTGCTAGTCCCTGGATTGCTGGTCCCTGTCTCCCATCCGGAGCTCCTGTAATGTTGTGGTTCGAAAACCATTAGTCATAAAGACTAAGAACTATCATCCCCTACTCCTCCCCCCACGGCTCCTAAGCACCGAGCGGAGAGGAGGAAAGGGAAGCTACAAAGGTGGAGAGTAATCTAGCAGGTGACAATGGAGCTAACCTAACAACTATCTATAATAAAGTACGTCTAGCAATTCTACGGCAGTAAGAAATAAAGAAAACATGTAGTAAGTGGCAGATATATTAGAAGGCAGGCAGAGAACAAAAATAAAAGAAGTAAGTAACCTTAACTTATATGAATTCTCATACAAACTTATAAGTTAAGGGTTCTTCTGCAAGGCTCCCATCGTATAAAAAGTCTCATACCGATTTATACGTTTGGGTGTCAGTTGTATACAAATATGAGTGTAGTGATATGCTATGCCATGACTCATGTAAGTGCAACACACACGCACGACTCTATGCACACAGACCTTTAGTTCCCCCTGTTCGGGTAGCTAGCTTCACTCCCAGGAACCTCCGTAGTGGCAAACGGAGACAGTGGGTCGGGCCCCCCACTCCTAGGCAGGTATCCACTCTACCGGGCCTAGCCCTTCCGTACGCCCCTAGAAGAAGACAACCTAGAGTATCCGCATACTAGTGCTGGCTATATCCACCAGACTTTCTTTGGCTATGTGTCCCACACCGCCGAGTCAACGTACCGATGTAGGTGTGAACGACAATCAAATACCGAAGACCCACCACCTTTATTCTGTACTCAAACCCTCGAGCCCTTGGCTCCCCGGACTGTCCCGTCCGTGCATCTACCTTCAGAGCTACCGTATGAATGGCAACCAAACCAACTTATTCTACCTTCCTAGCTATCGGGGTGAGTGTATGTGTAACCCTAATTACTAATTTCTCTTATTAGCTTATTATTCCTCTGGTTTACGTTAGCCCAGGACTGCCCCCGGTATTCCCCATGAAGGCTCTCAAAGGGCACTAGGAACTATGATGGTAGCTGAAGCCCACCATTCCCTTTCGCAAGACACTTATTATTATTGTTTGGTACCCATTACCCGATCCCTCTTAAGTTAATTTAGATCTAGCCATAGAGTATTAAGACTCTTCCTCTCCTACCCGGGGTGGATGATCTTTCGTCGTTCCCGAACGCCACTTGACACTAGCCAATCTCACACTCTACTTATCCTGATTTCCAACAATGAACTTAAACTTAGCTTGCCCTATCCAAACCAGCAGCTACCAAAATTCCATCTCCCCAAGTTCATTACCCACTCTAGTTCAGTTTCCGTGGTTTTACTATATGCGGACCGTCCTAAGATACATGAGGTACATAAGGGGAGGTACTCCAAATTGTCTTCCGAATTTCCTATAATATTCACTGGAGGTCTATATTGACATAATATAGCTAAGACCAAGATTTCCAAATTTTTCCTATTTATCGGGCATTTAATTTATTTATTCTAAGCTTCCAAATGCCCTAGTATGAACATGAAGTGCACTAATGAGCCAACAATAAATCATCATAAAATCAGTAAAAATCCTATGAGACATTTAAGCAGTAATTGCAAGTTTTGAGAAATTTTAGAGGTGTTTAGGCCTCTATTTCCTAATTTATAATTTTAGGCCACTTCTACCATATTGTGAAGCAAGTACTATAAATATATATCCAAAAATCACAAGAAAATTATAGAAGATTAATAGTGACCTAAAACCATCAGAAACAAAGTACCATAATTTTTATCCAATAATTGACTTCTGAACTTATTTTAATATAAGATACTAATTTTCCTAACTTAGTGAAGGAGGTACTGTTTTTAATCATCAAAAAATTCCATAGAAAATTACAGGGTAACTATCAAGGTTTGAAACACCCTCTGACCAAATTTCATAATTTTTCAAATAGTAATTGAGCATTATTTATATTTTTGTCTCCATATCACAATTAGTACGTTAAAGAATAAAGTACCAAAAATAATCAGATAAAACTTCCAGAAAAATTACAAAAGGTATAACATGCTATAAAATGCCCTAATCAAAGATTTCATAACTTTCCAATGAATAGAAATTTCAGAATAATCAAAATAAATATCTAAGGCACTATAAGAGTTGTGAATGAAGTATAGTATAAATTGACCCAAAAATCTCAACAAAATTATAACATGGCCATTCAGATCAGAAAATTACCCTGCCCAAATTTTACTTGATTTGAAGTTCAGTTGTAAGCCTATTAGTTCAAATTAAGATTGGTGCCCTAAACCAGGGTAAGGATTTTAGGTGGCCTAACTATCTCGAAAGCCGCTAAGATTTTGTCCAGAGAACTATAATGGCCCTATGGTTCACTCCACCAAATTTTAAGTCAGTCCAAGGTCATTTGACCCCATGACCTTCACAACCCTAAAAATCACCATTAAGGGACCTTCCCTAGGGTTCTAGGGCTACCCTACACCAAGCCACTCCAAACTCCCTTGGAGGGTGTGTCATACCGTAAAAAGTCAGTTACCAAAATACCAGCCTCTGTTGAGGTGATATGACCACTCAAATACCAAGGGGGTGCTTGATCCTAAATTATCCTATAAGGATCAACCTAGGGTGGAATAAAAACCTATACAAAACATCTCCAAATGAGATGAAATTTTTACCAGAACCTTATGATAAACCCAGGGATCACTCACCAAAATTTGGGTGGGTTTGGAAATCATTTAGCCATCTAATTAAATTATGCTAGGATTATTGAATTTTTATAAAAAATATAGAAAAACATTTTCCAAAAATCCTAATTTTTGGGTAGCTCCTAGATATAGGTAAGACTAGGCCATACCCCAAATTTCAAGTCATTTTGATGACTGGATTGGAGTGGAGAATGTTTCTAAGGTCAGGACAGCCCTATGGGTAGACCTCACCAAATTGAGTGCTGAGGTCTATCCAGTGGTCCAAAATGCTTGAAACAAATTTTAAAATTTCGTAGACTCATAGAGCTACAATGATAGTGCTGAACACTTTTCCTGTAGGAGCCTCTAGGTATTTTTCCTAAATTTTCTAAAGTTACTATTATTTCCATACAAAAATTGCTTATAAAATAAAATCTAATTACATAACACAGATCTTGAAGCAAGATCTAAGGACTCTAGACTTGTCTTCTTCCTCCAACCAAAGGCCATGATCTGCTCGACCTAGAACTACTTCCAAGAGTAGTCGCCAGCCGTCCAGCCTCCTCCCTGGCTGGCCACCGCCACCACCACCTCCGTTGAGGTGGCGACCATCGCCAGGCGGCGGCGCAGCCGCGGAGGGGCTTTTTACGGCGAGATCGAACATGCGAGTTTCATGGAAAATCCATGAAAATGAATGCTCCAATCGGACTCAGTTTAGCCTGATTCTCAATCCTATTGAATCCTAAGATCTATCCGTAGAAGAAGAGGGAGGGGAGGACCTTATTCGCGGGATGGAGGCGAGCAGACTGTCGGGATGCCATTTGCGCAGTGGTGGCATCGCCGGAATTCTTCAACAGCAAGGGGAGGCTAGAAAACTTTGGGTAAAAGCTGGGAAAAACTCTCCTTGGGCCTCTCAAGGTGTTTAAAAGCTTGGACAAGGAGGGGGAATGGCCAAAAGATGGTGGCCATTAATGGCCCATAATGGCTTGGCTCGGCCATGATGGAAGGGAGGTGAAACAGCTCTGTGATAGGTTGAGGCAGGCTAGAAACTCCTCCTCTCCCTGAGAGGAGTTGAATCAAGCCGGTTCAGGGGAAGAGGGAAGGTCATGGCATCAAATGCCATTGATGGCCATGAAGCCTAGCTCTCGGCCATGGCTGTAACCGCCCTTTTGCAAAACCGGCAGTCCACGTGGCACAGCATGACTGGTCAACTTAAATTAAATAAGACATATCAGGTCTTATTGGAGAAAACGGCTCACTCCTGGACCGGCCCGGTTCAGCTAAACATGCACCCAGCCAGAAATACAATGCCAGAAAATTCTATGTATAATGGCGTTGAGTGAGCTAAGCTCACTCAACGCCATCAAGCTACGGTGTTGAGTGAGCTCTGCTAACTCAACGCCATCCGGATTATGGCATTGAGTGAGCACAGCTCACTCAACGCCATCCGTATTATGGCGTTGAGTGAGTTCTGCTCACTCAACGCCACCCAGAATATGTTCTTTTAGACGATGGCATTGAGTGAGCTTAGATCACTCAACGCTGTCCCGGTTATGGCATTGAGTGAGCTCTGCTCACTCAACGCAATCTAGACAGCCCAAATGGCATTGAGTGTAGTCAGTGCACTCAACGCCATTCAGCTTATGGCATTGAGTGCACTCAACGCACTCAACGCCATCCAGCCTGACCGTTTACGGCGTTGAGTGAGCTAAGCTCACTCAACGCCATCCAGACTACGGTGTTGAGTGAGCTCAGCTCACTCAACTCCATCCTGCCGACACCAGATAGCGTTGAGTTCAGTTAGTGCACTCAATGCCATTCAACTTATGGCTTTGAGTGAGCTAAGCTCACTCAATGCCATCCCTCTTCTGGCTTTGAGTGAGCTAAGCTCACTCAACACCATCCAGCTTATGGCTTTGAGTGAGCTAAGCTCACTCAACGCCATCCAGCCCACGGCATTGAGTGAGCTTAGCTCACTCAACGCCCTTCCAAGGTCACGGGCATGTCAGGCCCGTGTTGAAATTTCTGAGGACGACGATCGTCTTCTTGAGGTCGACGATCGTCGAAGGGGTCACGCCCTAGGTAACGGGCGTAATGGGTCGGTCACGGGCGTGACCACCCCTTTACTCGAAATTTTTGTCGATAATCTTCAATTCCTGGGTTTCCTAAGGTTCTGTTATGACAAAACCACTTCCAGGGGTCTAGCCGGAAATGGGATGTTACACATCGGATGGTAAGTTGCCTTCTTTAGTGCCTACTACTAATATGTTCCCCAGGTTTTCACTGACATTTTCCACTCCAGAGATGATACTTGATGCTGAGCCTGTTACCACTACTGATGGCGACACCCACTACTTTCTCATTCGTTGGCAAGATCGCCCCCTTCGGATGACTCTTGGGTACTCGAGATGGAGCTGCAAAGTTTGGATGCCGCTCTCCTTCACCGCTATCGCTTGGACCATGCAACGGAGATGCGTGGATTTGAGCGGGGGAGGATTGATGGCGTGGCCCCTCCTCCACAATTTGAATACGATGCTGAAGATGCTGATGATGATCCGGTTGATAAGGCAATACAACTCAAGGACGTGAGGCGGCACGATGATGCTAACGGAAGGCTACACTACAACTTCCGCCCGCGGCTCGCTACATCCACTGCAAAGATTAGCCATATTTATTTCATTTGGGAAAACCCTATTTTATATTTGGAATATAAAATTATCCTATATTAAATGATAATTTTATATTCATTGCATGTTTTGTTATTTTTAATTTTTAACAATTTTAATGTTGGTGTGCATTTAGCCATTCAGATGGATGAGATTACATCTCCATCATGAATGGTTAAGGCTTGTTTGTAACTCCTATATAAGGAGGCTTCATTATGAGATAATTAGAAAGAGAAGTAACCTAATTTTCCTTTGAAAATTTCGGCCAAGAGAGGAGGAATCTCCAAGCCGCCACCCCCTCTCCCCCTTGCTTGTGGTGTGAAGCCGCCGCCCCCTTGCATCCTCCATCCGTTCGGAGCGACTCCGGCACGGCTTCCTTCGGTGTGACTCCTTGGAAGAAGGTTGCAAACCCTTCGGTGTGACGCCGCAGGATCCGTGGAGAGAGTGATTCTCCCACAGTTATCTTGTGTGAAAGCTTTCTGTTTGGGTAATCTCTTCCCTCTCCCTTGTGTGATTCTCTTCTTTAGTTGTGGTGGTTTCACACTCGTTTTATCCGCTAAGTTAAATTAATCGCTGCAAGTTTTGAATCGAATTCGCCGTTGCTAGGATTTTTAATTCCGAATCGGGTGGATCCTATTTGCTTGAGCGGATCTTGGCCTATAGCCTTGGTTTTGCTCTCTAAAAGGAGTTGCAACCTTTGTGTTTTCTTGGGGAATATTCCGACTCAAATTTCCGATCATTGTTTTCGAGTCGACCATTCCTCCTTTATGGTTTGTGCTGCGTTCTTGCGACGAGAAACTATTGTGGGCGATAAGTGCTGTGTAGGTGTGATAGATCTACGACGTGTAGTGCGTAGGAAGAGCGTTAGCTTCGTGGAGATCTCCGATTTCCGGACGCACCCAACATCATCTACCCTCTAATGTAAAAAAGGTTTTCACATGTCCAAGAAAGAAGATCGTTATACTAGAAGTCCGCTTTAGTGCTTTGGAAGAGATTCTAGCTGGATGAACACGACCGCTACGGCTTTGCCTCCGTAGATCTAAACTCGCCTCGTGAATTCGAGCTTCGAATCTCAAACGACGGTAAGATCTTATCTATCCGCCGCGACTTCTCCTCCTCCAAAACTCCAGCCCAAGATTTTCAAACTCCAAAAGAATGAAGTGAAAACCGCCAAACCAGCACTATAAATAGAGATACTGTCGTGGGGTAACTAGATACCGCCGTACGGTACCTCCAATCAACCCAACGTTTAGGGTGCCACCTCCCAGGCCCTCCAATCACGGGCTAACACGTGGCCAACACGTTACTGCTTTGCTATCACCGCAAGATAGGATGTAAACACCTCGTGGTAGCTAGTGACTGTTACGACATGAACGCTCCTACTTCTACCATGCAATAGTTACTACCGGCACATGGTAGAAACCCGAGAGCTTTGACAAATAAATTACTAAGCTACCGTCTGCGGTATCACTACTGCCAGGCGATAACTTCCCAAGGGCTCGACCAATAAATTGGCTAGTGTCGTGCGATAACAACATACCGCCACGTGGTAGACAAGGCATTCAGTCACCTCTCCTCACTCAACGCTCTAATGCCTGATGCTACCTTGATATGGTATCAGCATACCGCCGCGCAATAACCAAAGTATTGAGTCAACTCACCTTACTCAACACTCTTGATGCCTGTCTCTACCGTGACACAGTATTGGCATACTGTTCCGTGGTACCCACTATTCCTGCCTACAAAAACTTGGGGTGTTACAGTTTAAGTGACAGTGATAGGTGGACACAAGGAAGAATGTTGGAATGACAGAAATTTGTCTAAATTCACAGGCGTTGAGTGAAGGAAATACACTCAATTCCAGATGTCAAGAAACATTGAGTAAAGTATAGATAGTCAAAGCTTGACTATTGACAAAGCATAATTTTGGTTAGGTCCACTGGCATTAGTGAAAGCAGTTCACTCAACGCCATATAAAAAGAGGCTTCGAGTAAAGCTCAGACATTCAATGCTTCAACATTGGCAAGGAAGAAATTTGGCTAAGTCCATAAGAATCGAGTGAGGACATCTCACTCGATGCCTGAAGAAAGAAGCGTCGAGTAAAGCTCTATGCTGTCAAAGATATAGAAACTAAGAAGAAATCTGGTGAAGTCCAGAAGCATTGAGTGACGCTAGTTCACTCAACGACAAGTTCAAAAAGCGTCGACAAAACAAGCTTTAGTCAAAGCCTCAAAAGAAGTGGACAGTAATTCTACAAAGTACATAAGCATTGAGTGAAGGCTGTTCACTCAACGCCAACTCAACAGAGAAATCTGTCTAAGTCCAAAAGCATTAAGTGATGGTAGTTCACTCAATGCCAACTCAATAGAGAAATAAGCTAAGTACAGAGCATTGAGTGAAGGATGTTCACTCAACACCTCATCAAGATGAAAGAAAGTCAAGTCTGCGTTGAGTGACGAAGGCTCACTCATCGTACTCAATGCTTATACTAATTTACTTTAATTTGGATAAGTACATAGAAGCAGACATCAGCAAAATTCAAAATCGTTGCGGGATGTCTATAGTACACGACAAACTGCGCCACACGCCTACTGTACGACATTTACTCGTAAAGCAAAGTTGCATCCAACAACTATAGCGGGCCCCACTCCTCATGAGCCGTTGGTCAGCTGAAGATAAAAGAGACAGATAAAAAAAGATAAGATTAACTTTTAGAAAAGCTATGGACTTTAACTTCTTCCTCTTGATATTATTGCATAGCATGAAGAATAAGTTTATACTTCTGATCTAAGAGTACAAGAAGGTAGTTGTCGCGATTCTCACATTCAATAATAAGTTCAAAGAAATGTCTCTAAGAAAAAAGAAGCAGCAAGGCCAAACCCTAGCTACAACTGATCTAGAAGTTGATAGAATATAGTTGTTTCCATTCTCACATGCAATAGCAAGTTCAGAGAAACTTCTTTGAGAAAAAAGAAGCAGCAAGGCAAGAACTAGCTGCAGAAACTTCACAGCCCTAGCAGATCATTCCTGAAGAAGATTTTTAGGAGTTGTGAAGAAGAACATAGGACTAAGTTTCTTTATCAGTTCAGGAAGAAGCAGTGCTCTGTAAGATACTTCTCAGCACAAGCCAAGTCAACTTGAAGATCAACCATCTTGTTGATGAGAAGGAGATACAACTGAGCTTTCTCAGTTCAGCAAGAAGCAGGCTCAGAGAATTATCTCTCTGGAGTCAAAGTTAGGGATGAGTTATTCTCATTCCAGGAAGACAGTCTCAGAGAACATTTCTCTAGAGTCAAATCAACACCAAGAATCAACCTATCATATGTAAGATCTTAATAGATATGAGTGTAAGCCTATTTTATAAAGGCTGAGGTAGGATCCCTAGAGGGTTCTAAGGTAGGGAAGTTTGCATGAGGTAGGAGAGTAATTCTATTTGAGTTGTAGGTACTTAGTGCCTGAGTTGTAGGATTCTTCTGTGAATCTGAGGTAGGGCCTTTGTGTTTGAGCTGTAAGAGAGTCATTCTCTCTGAGTTGTAGGGCTATCCTCCTAGCCTGAGTGTAGGACTTGTTCTCAAGTCTTAGGTAGGTGCTCTTTGGATCACTGAGCTATAGGAGAAAATATTACTCTGAGTTATAGGGCTTTGTGCCTAAGGTAGGTCTTGGAGGAGACTGAGATATCCTGACGGATTTGTGTTGTAAGCTCTTAGGAGCCGAGTTTGAAGAAGTGTCTTGTCTAAGACACTATTAGCAAGGTGGGAGGGATAGTGGATGTACCCATAATATGGGGAACCATTATCAATCTTTAGTGTGCTATTGTTGATTGTCTAGAAAGGTAAGTATAACTAAATCACAACTCTTCAAAAATAGGAAAAACTTAAAAAGGCATAAAACCTATTCACCCCCCTCTAGGTGTTAGCTATCCTTGAAACTAAAGACTTACAAGTGGTATCAGAGTGAGGTTACTAAAAAGGACTTAACAGTCTGAGTTTATCTCTAAGGGTAGCTAAAAGAATTATCCTTATAGGTTTAGGAGAGAACCATACGGAGTTGGGTTCCATGAAGCTTCCAATCTACAGAAAAGAGAGCTTTAGGATCTGGAAGAAAAGGGTCAGGGTGTTTATGGAGGCATCTGACCCTATATCTTTATAATAATTCAAGAGGGAACTTTCATCCCCATAAATGTCTCAGATTCAGATGAAACTGTCCAGACACTTGGTAAGTATTCAGAGATGACCAAGGATGAGGTCATATTGGATACAATGGAGAAGAGGGCACATAACATAATTGTTAGTGCCATTGATGACTCAACTTTTCGAAACCTTGTCCACTAAAAGACTTTCAAGGAGATATGGGATACCCTAGTTTTATACATGAAGGTCACATAGGGGGTGAGGGATGACAGGATTTCCCACCTGAATCAATAGTATGAAGCATTCAAGCAGGGGAAGAAGGATTCCATAGCCAATTACTAGAGAAGTTCTTCATGATAGTGAACAGTCTGATCACCTATGGTTGTCAGTTCTCTAACTATGAGCTGAATGACAAGTTCTTGAGATCCCTTTACAAGGAATGGGACATCAAGATCTGTGCCATCAGATAAGTTGGCACTCTGGCCAACACATTGCCCCAGAATATGTTTGGGAAGCTAATATCCCAAGAGATATAACTGAACTCCAGGAAGGCTAAAGAGGATGCAGGCAGTTCTTATGCCAAGGAAAAGACTGTGGCCTTCAAAGATGAGAGCACCAAGAAGAGAAAGGAGAGGATTGCCTCTCCTCCAAGGGGGCCTGCTAAATCAGATAACACAGAGCCAAGCACATCAGACAACAACATGTCTGATGGAGATTTTACTGCCTTCTCTAGGAAGTTTCAAAAGATGACGAAGTGGAAGCTGTGGAGGAGAAGACCATCCTCCTCCTCTCATCACAAGAAGGATAACTACAAGGCTGAGAAGAGGCACTCCAAGGGAGACAAGTATGACTCTAAACCTAGTAAACTAGTTTCTTCTAAAGTTGATTGTTATTGCTGCAGCAAACCTGTGCATGTAATTGCTGACTAACCAGTAAAGAGAAAAGAGTATGATGAGAAAAATGTCTACCATTACAAGGGCAAGAACGAAAAGGCCTTTATAGCAAAGAAGGAGAAGAGCTAAATTCAGTCTAACTCAGCATCTTCTGAGTCTAAAGAAGAAGAAGCCTACATAGGGCTATTTGTTGCTGAAGAAGTTGAAGACTATACGACTGCTATAATAGGTATTTGTGCTCCTATATCACTCTCAAAATGTAACTCAAAGGAGGAGGATGAGGATGAAAATTCCAACATATACTATGGGCTGATGGCCATGTCAGATGAGGAATCCAACCAGGATCAGCCTGGTCTAAATAAGGTACATTCTCTATCTAGTACTTTTGAGATAGGCTATGAGACTATTCTAGATTATGATATATCCTCATCCAGTGATAGAGATGACTCACAATCTGAGGAATATGTTAATTAATTGATTGACAAGTATGGTGCCCTTATGGATACTTTGAAAAGAAGCAAGAAGTTGGCCAAGAAAGCTGAGGAGATAACCTCCCTACTGCTAGCTGCGTCCTAGCTATTTGAGTCAGCATCCTTGCTGGATCAGAAAATTAGGGATGTCAGCCAACTAAAGGCCATCTCAATCATCTAGATTGGGACCATCAATAATAAGAATAGGGTCATTTTAGATCTTGAAGAGAAACTCTAGAGGGAGAAAAGTATAGTGGCTAGTTTCTCTAAGCCTAAGTCAGTGTTACCCTTGATAGACTTCTCCTCTCAAAAGGGTAAGAAGGGGTTTGTCTTCAAGGGGAACACTAGAGTTGCCCATTCCAAAGGGAAAGGCAAGGTTCCAATTCAGCCCCTGACATCAAAGCCTCCCATCCCTTTTAAGAAAGAGATGTAACAATCAAACAAGTATGACCAAGAGAGATCTATGGTCACTAGTTGAATGGTAGATCCACAAGTGTGAATACAAATGTTTATAGATATGGTGAAAGATATAGCAAGGAGACGAGTGACTTTAAGGCTACACATCAGGAAATTGAAATGGCCTATCATGGACCATTTGTATTTGGTGCACCATCCCCTATCCCAAGAATAAGGTAGTGACCTTTACTTAAGATTTCTCAGCACACACTCAGATCAAGGGCAAGTCTATCAGCAAGCCAGACTTGGGCATTTTTGAGGCCATCAATAGTATGTCTTCTACAAAGAAGACCAATGATGCTAGATCTCAAGAAAAACCAAGTTTTTCTACTGGTAGAAACACCTTCAGTCATATTGTGACTGAGATAAATAACAAAAAGGAGGCTGCTCTTCCCTATAAATAGTTAGCTGCTACCATACCTGCTCATAAAAGGAGGTATAATATTCATGAGTGTTGGTGTTGTGGCAATGTGAGACATTTTACCTTAGATTGCTGGCACAATCCTACTGTTCCCAGAGCAAGTGGTAGTCTTCCTGTCAAAAAATCTACAGGTTGACAAGTTCATTTTCAGACTAACCAGAACCTAGGAACCAATAAAAATTGGAGTCCTAAGGTAAATTAAATTTTATTTTGACGGATAGTCCAAGTGCCTTTACCCCTATATAGTACTTGGATAATGGATGTTCCAGCAACATGAATTGAATAAGGAGTTACTTGAAGGAGTACAATCCAGTGAATAATCGACCCAAAGTAATCTTTGGTGGTTCAGATAGTGGAGTCACCGGAGGATATGGTAAGATTACCAATGGCATATTCACCATCTCAAAAGTTGCTTATGTTGAAGGGTTGTATCACAACCTGATAAGTATAAGCAACCTATGGGATCTTGGCTATGTCACTGTATTCCACAAGGATGAGTGCTAAATTAAGAGATCAAGTGACTAAGATGATATCTTGACAGACACTAGGAGTGGAAATGTGTATTGTCTAAACTTTCTTTGTTTAGGTCAAGACTACCCTATATGTCTAGTTGCAAATGAGAAAGTCTCATACTATGTACAATGGTACAAGAGGCTAGCTCATTTGAACTATAAGACCATTGGCAAGCTCTTTAGTGAAGAGCTAGTTAGGAATGGTCTTAAGATGAAACACACCAAGGAAGGTATTTATTCTACTTGCCAAAAGGGCAAGCAGACCAGAGCTTCCTTCAAGAAAATTGGCACCAAAGACTCTGTGAGGTGTTTATAACTCCTGCATATGGACTTGTTTGGTCCTATGCCAGTTCATAGTCCAAGTAGGAAAGTCTACACCCTTGTGATAGTTGAAGACTTCTCTAGTTGCTTGGATTTTCTTTCTTAAGAAAAAGTCTGAAACCCTGGATACGTAACGTCCCAATTCATGCTAGACACCTCGCATGAATTTTGAATGAAGAGAACTGACTCAGGCTCGAGGTGCAGCAGTAATAGACGTCAAGTGCATTGACTAGTAAGTGATGTCTACAAATCATTTCGAAAATAATTCCGAACTAGAAATTTAATTGATGGTTAAAACTCGCGGCGCCCCGGGGGTGGATAGTTTTATAAAGTGGTTTATTTACTTTGAGAAATGGGGCGTATAGATTTATTTGATATAAAAAAGGGTTGAAACTGAGTTTTAACGAAAGGAGGCAAGTACACCTATCACATGTAGTACAGGATATTCCGGTGGGGAATATCAGGGTCATATTATTCTCGGGGATGGGTTGACTATTTCTACTCTTTCCCTGGATGGACTATTATTTTATCGATAATTATTTTGTCGAGTGATTAATTAAATAGAGCGGTTTAAAAAAAGCAGAAAATAAAAGCAGAAAATAAACTGAAAAAGCCGATGAAGAAATAGCGCATCAGTACCGAATTGATTAGAACTAAAATAACTTTTAATAACTAGAGATCTGAAATTTCAAATTAATTAAAGGGCAACTTGGCTGTGGAGGCTCCAAAAGAATGAGCTCACCTAGCTATAAGGATATCGCTCACCTAAATATTAACACTATTCGACCGAACTCTCGTCCGACGAAGGATTCCTCAAAATGCCCGCATTTCGCTAAGAACCCCGCTATTTGGTGGAGTACCCAATCCAGTAGAATTACTCTTCTCCTTTCTCGAGGTTATGTACTCAATTCTCTTTACGCAAGGGTGATCGGTCCATACGTACGGCCTCTCGGCTAGCTAGTGTACTAACAATAAAAATAGAGCCCACACATCGATATGTGGTCTAATGCGCCGTATACCCGGGGCAAACCTAAGTTCTTTAATTAACGAGAAAAAGATGACCTTTGATTATTTCAAACGATTTTATCTATCCCAACGCTCTTCAATACTGAGGGCTAAGAACGATTAGCCACTCATCGGAATAGGGACAGCTTAAGATAAGAAATTGCATAATTGAAATGCAAGTGCTACTCAAACGAGTAGGTGGGAAATGACAAGTCCCACTCAAACGAGTAGGAGGAAAATGACAAGTCCTACTCGAATGAGTAGGCGGGAAATAAAAACAGTAAATAACCAGTCCTACTCAAACGAGTAGGCAGGAAATGAAAGCGAGTTCTATTTGAACAAGTAGGTGGGAAATAAATGCACACACACACACACACTCTACATAATTTGAAGAAAGCATGAAAAGGAAAGCGGTAAAGGAAAGCAAGAAAAGCTAACTCATACACGCACACAATCTATGTAATTGAACAAATCGATAAAAGAAAGCAATAAAAACTAACTCCTACACGCACACACTCTACAAAAATAGAAAAGAGCAAAGTGCTCATAAAAATAAAATGGCAACAATTTCTTTCTTATAATTTTATAAAAGTGCATAAAAAGTGGAAATAAAGTAAAAAGGAAAGAAAAGTTTTACGAAAATAAAAACTAAGTTAAAGAAAAATCAAAACTACTTTTAAAACACCTTTATAAACTCATAAAAATTAAATAAAAAAAACACTAAAAAGCTAAATTATGAAAACTATGAAAACATAAAACTAAACTCATACACACACCCACACCCATTTTAAAAAGAGAAAAACAAAGAAAAACAAAGGATAAAAAAATCACTGAAAGAGGGGGACTCAGGTGCATTTTAAAACTACATAAGGAGACAAAAATCTAAATAATTTATTAAGCTAAAAAGAGAGTTACAAAAAGCTAAAACAAAGTAAAGAGAGGGGGAGAAAATTCTCCTTACATAATATGAAAACACATAACCAGCCCACCTAACAGCAAAATGGTTCAAAAAAGTCAACCCTTGGAAATTATAGAAAATTTACATTTATAGACAAAAAAAGGAGGTGACACGCCCTGGTCACGAGCGTGACAGGGGTGTGTGTTAGGCTGGCTTGCTGAAGAAGTCAAAATTCCGGTGAGCTGGATTGGTTCTGGAAGCATCTAGAATGGGACAAGTATTGGTCACAGGCATGACAAGGTTGTCACGGGCGTGTCAGGAAGATATGCCTAGTGGAGGTGTTGAGCTTGGTTTGACATACATCGAACTTGGATTGACGAACGTCGATCGGGATTGACACGGCCGTATAAGATTTGTCGCGGGCGTGATATATAAAGCATCGAGCTGGTTGTTGGCTTCATTTCGTCGAGCGCAATTTGGCATAATTTCGTCGAGCACTTCTCGACGAATCGTCGAGCGCAATTTGGGTTCGACGAACATCAAACTTGGTGCGTAGAGCGTCGAGTGGCGTGACACAGGGCATGCCAGGTATTAACAAGGGCGTGTCAGATTTGACACGGGCATGTCTTGATCATTTCTTCGTAGGCATCAATTTTCCACTAGAATCAAAGTAACATGCCCAGGTCACGGGCATGACCAATTTGATACAGGTGTGTACTTTGAAATTTTGACAATTTTTTGAAAAATTCTAGAAAATAAAAATAAGCTAAGTTAGAAGATATATACAAAAAATAATTATTTATTGAACATAAAAAAACTAAAAACAACAAAAAATAAACTAAAACTAAATAAATAAACTATGTAAAAATACGAATATTTACAACTTATCAAATACCCCCATACTTAAGCTTTTGCTATTCCAGAGCAAAAGTTTGATATGAACTTAAAAGTAATTGAAAAAATTCTAAATTTTTCTATGCTTAAATTAATTAAAAGAAAGATCAAAATAAACATCCGGGGTATAAAAGTTAAGTCCTAAATCATGAAAATGTTTTAAATAGAGGAAAAGTTTTGGCCAAAAGACTTCTTGATTAATAAAATAGAAAGCAAATTTTGTATTTGTTAGGTTAACAAAAATAGACTGGAATTATTGAAATTTTAGCTTATAAGAATTTAAAGGAAATAATACAATTTAAAAATTATGCACTTAAAAAGTTTTTCAATTAAGTCTAGAATCGTCGAAATTGGCTAAGTGTTTATTTTGGTTTATGAAGAAGGCTTAGATTTAGAGGTGACGTATTTTTTTCTCAAACCTCTAAATTTTTTTTAATGTTAAGGAAAATGAAATCTTATTTTCCTAACATAAATTTTTTTTGAATCAACTTTATATAACCCAATGTATATGTATATGAGTAATGAATTTTATCCTCTTACTCAGTAAGATATAATCTTTTTTAAATTATTGGACGCCTATGTTTATAGAACGAAATCTTATTCCCATTGATATAGGTTCTTTTAAGGATCAAAGGAGATTAATCATGCCAAGTAAGACATGAAAAAATGGGAGATGGGTTATTTTTTTCAAGAAGATAACTAGATTTTAATAAAAAATTTTGAGAGTAACCTTTATAAATTGAACGTTCCTATGTTTCAAAAAAAGGCTTGAAATAAAAATAATTGAAGTCCCTGATTGTTATGTTTTTACAAAATACACGTGCAATTATTTAGATAAAGTAGAAGTAGTGTCAAAAACAAGTCTCCTATCTTAAGAATAAAGTATAATAAATTCTTTAAAACATAACCCTGATATCTAAATCTATTGATCTCTAATTAAAAAACAAATAGTAAATAAATGATTAATAAAATTCGCTTATAAATATACTCGAAAACAGATTTTTGGAGAGCGAAAAAGGGTTAAGAATGGGAAATTTGATTTATTTGTTACATAATAAATAACATTTAGAGATTTATTTTTAGAGTTATGATCTTTTTTTTTGTATTTTTAGAGTTATTCTCATTTTTTGTATTTTTTTATTTATTATCTTAATTAATAAAAAAAAATTGTATTTTTGAGTTTTTAACAAATATTTACAAGAGAGTGGAGAGAGAATAAAGAGGGGAAAGAGAATAAAAAATATATATTTGCAAAGAGAGGGAAGAGAAAAAGAAGAGGGGAAAGAGAATATTTACAAAAAATTTACTTAGAAAGTAAAAAAATATTTTTGGTATTTTTGTTTTATAAATTTTAAAAAAAATTAAATTTTTGTTTTCAATTTTTTGTAATTTGTTAAGAGGTGCAAAAAAATAAGTGCAAAAAATGAAAGTGCAAAAAATAGGAAAACATCCTCATACTTAATTCCAACATTGTCCCTAATGTTGCATTGTAAGTATGAGTCACAATAAGAAATAAAATGCAGGTATGTACATAAATAAAGAGGAAGGGGTAGGAACTTACCTAGAACATGTTCAAGGAGGCCCGTTTAGAAACACTACATTATTAATAACATAGAGCAAAAATAAAATAGAGAAACGAAAAAGATAAACTCGGCCAGATGTTTGTGGGTGGTATGGGGGCAAGTATGTGTGTAACTCCGTAATGAAATAACGTCTTACTCATTTGGGCATTAAAGAAGTGAGTTCCCCTATCGCTCACAATAGCGCGAGGCGAAGCCGAGGTGAGAAAATAAAATGTTTACTATTTATAATTTTTGATTTGTAAGAAAAGAAAACAAATTAAGACATGGTGGATTTATTTTGTAGTTTTTAAAGTAGGTTTTTTGAAATAAAATGTTTTTAAATTTTGGATTTTGGTAAGAGAAAAAAAGAAGTGAAAAAGCAAGCGGCCGACCTATTATTTTTAAAATAGATATAAATATATGTATACACTATATAATAATAATTAATTTTTTTAATTTTTTTTTTTGAAATAAAAAAATTAAGACCAAGGGGGAAATTTTTTTTTGGGGTTTTTAAGAAGATTTTAAGTTTTTATGTTTTTTTAGAATTTTTTTAGTCTTTTAATTTTTTAGATTTTTAAATTTTTAGTTTTTTAGTTTTTTTAAATTTTTTAGGAAACAACGCCATTTCATTTTTTTATAGATAAATATATATATGAAATAATAAAAAAAGGAAGGTAAAAGTAATAGGCTCAAGAAATTCAAAATAACAACTCGGAAATTCCACGGCAACGACGCCAAAAACTTGATGGTTAAAACTCGCGGCGCCTCGGCGGTGGTTTATTTTATAAAGTGGTTTATTTAGTTTGAGAGGTGGGGCGCGCGGATTTATTTGATATTAAAAAGGGTTGAAATCAAGTTTTAACAAAAGGAGGCAAGTGTACCTATCACGTGTAGTACAGGATATTCCGGTGAGGAATATCGGGGTCATATTATTCTCCGGGATGGGGTGACTATTTCTACACTTTCCCTGGAGGGACTATTATTTTACTGATAATAATTTTGTTGGGTGATTAATTAAATAGCGCGGTTATAAAAAAAATTTAGAAAATAAAGGAAGAAAATAAACTGAAAAAGTCGATGAAGAAATAACGCATCAGTACCGAATCGATTAGAACTAAAATAACTTTTAATAACTAGAGATCCAAAATTTCAAATTAATTAAAGGGCGACTTGACAGGGAGGCTCCAAAAGAATGAGGTCACCTAGCTATAAGGATATCGCTCACCTGAACATTAAGACTATTCGACCGAACTCTCTTCCGACGAAGAATTCCTTTTAATGCCCGCATTACGCTAAGAACCCCTCTATTGGGTGGGGAACCCAATCCGATAGAATTACGCTTGTCCACTCTCAAGGTTATACACACAATTCTCTTTACCTACGGGTGATCGGTCCATACGCACGGCCTCTCAGCTCACTAGCGTTTGGACAACGGAAATTGAGCCCACATATTGATATGTGGTCCTACGCGTCGTATACCCGAGACAAACCTTAAGTTCTTTACTAACGAGAAAAAGATGACCTTTAATTATTTAAAACTATTTTATCTGTCCCAATGCTCTTCGATACTGAGGGCTAAGAGCGATTAGCCACTCATTGGAAAGAGGATGACTTAAGAAGAGAAATTGCATAATTGAAATGCATGTCCTACACAAACGAGTAGGCGGGAAATGACAAGTCCTACTCGAATGAGTAGGTGGGAAATAAAAATAGTAAATAACAAGTCCTACTCAAACGAGTAGGCGGGAAATGAAAGCGAGTCCTACCCGATCGAGTAGGATGGAAATAAATGCACACACACACACACTCTATATAATTTGAAGAAAGCATAAAAAGGAAAGTGGTAAAAGAAAGCGGGAAAGGAAAGCAAGAAAAGCTAACTCATACACGCACACACTCTACATTATTGAATAAAGCGATAAAAAAAGCAATAAAATCTAACTCCTACACACACACAATCTACAAAAATAGAGAAGAGCAAAGTGCTCAAAAAATTAAAATGACAACATTTTCACTCTTATAATTTTATAAAAGTGCATAAAAAGTGTAAATAAAGTAAAAAGGAACAAAAAGTTTTATAAAAATAAAAACTAAGTTAAAGAAAAATCAAAACCACTTTTAAAACACCTTTATAAACCATAAAAATTTAATAAAAAAACACTAAAAAGCTAAACTATAAAAATTATGAAAACATAAAACTAGACTTATACATGCACACACACACCCATTTTAAAAAGAGAAAAACAAAGAAAAAAGAAGGATAAAAAGATCACTGAAATAGGGGGACTCAGATGCATTCCAAAATTACATAAGGAGACAAAAATAAAACATTTTTTAAGCTAAAAAGAGAGTTACAAAAAGCTAAAACAAACTAAAGAGAGGGGGAGAAAATTCTCCTTACATAGCATGAAAACACCTAAGCAGTCGACCTAATAGAAAAATGTTTCAAAAAAGTAAACCTTTGGAAATTACATGAAATTTTCATTTATCGACAAAAAAAGGAGGTGACACGCCCTAGTCACGGGCGTGACAGGGGGGCGTGTCTAGCTAGCTTGCTAAAGAAGTCAAAATCTCGGTGAGCTGGCTTGGATCTGGAAGAATCTTGAATGGGACACGTGTTGGTCACGGGCGAGACAGGGTTGTCATAGGTGTGTCATGAAGGTATGCCTGGTGGAGGTGTTGAGCTAGGTTTGATGGACGTCGAACTGGGATCAACGAACGTTGATCGGGATTGACATGGGCATGTCGGATTTATCACGGGCGTGACATACAAAGCGTCGATCTAGTTGCTGGCTTCATTTCATTGGGCGTAATTTCGCAGAATTTTGTCGAGCGCTGCTCGACGAATCGTCGAGCGCAATTTGGGTTCTACAAACGTCGAACTAGGTGTGTAGAGTGTCAAGTGGCGCGATACGGGGCGTGTTGGGTCTGAAAATGGGCGTGTTAGATTTGACACGGGCGTGTCTTGATCATTTCTTTGCAGGCATCACTTTTCCACTAGAATCAAAGTAACACGCCCAGGTCACGGGTGTGACCAATTTGACACGGGCGTGTACTTTGAAATTTTGACAATTTTCTGAAAAATTCTAGAAAATAAAAATAAGCTAAGTTAGAAGATATATACAAAAAAGAAATAATTTATTGAATATAAATAACTAAAAACAATAAAAAATAAAGTGAAACTAAGTAAATAAACTATGTAAAAATACGTATATTTACAACTTATCACCAATGAAAGCAAGTATACCTATCGAATTGTAGCAAGGGGACACAAGTGTCGTATTTAGATTTGGGAACTGCTGAGTGCTTATATTCACACGAATTGCTATTATCTTATCGAATGATTTAAGATTTGAGTACTAAATTAAAAAATGGAAATTACTTGCAACTATTAAGAAAGACTACTACTGACGATTAAAAAGAGGGGTTTAATGATGGTTAAGGGATAGTACTCAATCATGAATCACCTCGGCATAAGTTAATCAAGGATATAATAACAAACTTAAACTTATTAAGGTAAAGGTCCTTGACCTTGGAGGTTACCAAAGCTTGAATACCCTTCTCTCGAAGACGTGCCCAACTGAGGTTAGGAAAATCAGACTTAACTCTCGTCCGTATTTGAATAACTAAAACTCTCTTTAAGTAGTGAACCCCGCTATTAGATTTCACTCCAATCCGGGAGATTTACGTCATCGCCTCTCGAGGGGCGCATGCAACTCTCTTTACTCTTCAGTGTTCACTTAAAACTATGAGCCTCCTTGCTAGCTAAGAATGAAAACCTAGATGGAGATTATATATCGATGATATAATTCTAAACACGATATTTCAAGAGTAAATCAAAGGCCTACACCTTAAAAAGAGAAAGAAAACTAATGCATCATAACTTAATCAACTCAACCTCGGATCATCAAGATCGAGTACGAGGAGGATTTAGTTACTCATGTGGAAGGGGAGAAAGAGAGATGGAGAGTAGAACATCATAATAGCTAAGTAGTGAGAAAGAGAAAATAATACTTTTTATTAATATAGAAAGTGAGATTAAACTAGATGACAAATTACACTTGCTTAAAAAAGAAAACCCTAAGCTAACATTATCATTGCACTCAAAAAAGAAGTACAAGAACACTACAAAGACTTGCATGAAAATTAGGAATCTAAAAGCTTGAAATGAGAAGGGGAAAGAGAGAAGAGCTTAAGGGAAAAACTTGAAAAACTCTAAGAATAAAAATGGCAGCACCTCCCCTTTGCACAAAATCTGGATGCTAAAACTTAGGGTAGTACTCAATTTGTAGAAATTTTTTGCTCGGTCACGCCCCCCCTCCCTTACATACCCGGGCCAGGCGTGTACCTAGGGCGTGTAATACTTGTTGACTTTAGCTGGCTGAAAGTCTTGAAGTGACTAGCACTATAGTTGGGTTACATTCCCCGAGTACACTCCCGTGTAGGAGGGGCATATCAGATGCGACATGACGGTGGAGTGGGGAAAAGTCACGCTACGGTGGTTTTTCAGGACTTGGCGGGACACGCCCTAGCTATACCCCGACCCGGGCATTTAAGAGCGGCGTGTAAGCAGAAATTTCTTAGATTTTGACTTCGGACCATAGCTTTATTCCAGTTAAGTTACACGCCCTAAGTACCCGTCGTGCGAGGGCGTGGCCTCGGGGCGTATAACAGGAGAAAACCACAAAACCTAAAAAATAGAAAAAATACAAAGTTAGAACAATAATTGAGAAAAGAAACTAAAAAAACCTAAAAAATACAAAAGACAAAAGATTTAAATGAGAATATACATATTTTTGCCCTAATAAACTAAGTTAAATTATGCTTCATCAAATTCCCCTATACTTATTATCTTGCTTCTCCTCAAGAAAAGACTACAAGTTAGCTAAAATAAAGAGGGTTAATTAAAAAGTTTAAAAATGCTATAAACGAGTAAGATGAGAATTTCGAGGTAGAGGAATTTTGAAAAAGAATTGAAAATTCCTACTTTATCTTAGCACAGAATTTTATAAAGTTCACTAAATATAAAAACAAATCAACCCAACTTTTTAAAAAAATTAAAACTAAATAAAGTAATGAGTAAAAAGCACATTGAGTCACTACTAAAGTCTAAGAGACATATTAAAACCATAGTCAATCAAGACAAAGATCAATATTTCTATATATATAAAAAACTTACTCAATCTAGTTTCTCGCTACAATACTAAAAAGTAAACGTAGGAAGCATGAATCACTAGGAGTTTAATTAGGAGTACAGTTATGCTTAGGTTTTTAAGGATGCGATATTCAAAAGATAAACATGAGGGGTATTTGCACACTTAAAACAAAAAGAAGTGAGCTTTGTCAAAATAATGCTAGGCAAAATAAATACTTTTCACATTTTTTTCTTTCTTTTATTATTTTCATCAAATATTTTTTTCTTAATTTTTTTCATTTTTCATACTTAAATATTTCCACTTTTTTATAAAAAAATAATACAAGGATTTTCCCCAAATTTTTTCAAAAAGATGCACATTAGCAATTATAGCTCAAAAACAAATTTAAACTATGCATATAAGTAAGCTATTTGGTCGTGGTGAAAAAAAAAGTGGGGCTACAAAAAGGAAAGGAAAAGGCACAAAATGTCTTGCAATGATTATTGTTAAGCGGAGTGCAAATACTCAAATATTTCAAAAAAAAGTGCCTAGATCAGTTTCTTGCTTCCTAAATCTACTCAAAGTAAAGCTTTGAAATTTCAAAAAAAGATAAACACAAAAATAAAAAATAGAGAATTTGCTTTCATGAAAATCATGATAATAAGCGTCTAGACCAGTTTATGTCTACTACACTTAATACTAATTAACATTTAAAAAGATTTTAATAAAAAAATAAAGGAAGGTAGGTTTTATAAAAGTAAAAGAAATAAAAAAAAGGCTAGGGAAAAGGGAAAAAGATTCAAGAAATTATTCAAAAACAACATACTACCATAAATAGGAACACTGCACGAGTCAACATAATACTCGCTAAACATATTTAAATAAAAAATTATTCTAATTTATTATAACTAAGCAAGTAGACATGAGCTTAAAAACAATAAAATGCAAAATGACGGGGTACTAATTGATTTTGGAAAAAAATTAACTTAATTTAATTTGGAATTTTTCAAAAGTTTATATATATATATATATATATATTTAGTTTCAACATTTATTTTTGATTTTTTTAAAGTAAACTAACAATGGAAACACTTCCCCATACTTAAAGTTGAGCATTGTCCTCAATGAAGAAAGGAGGGGAAGGAGAGAGAGAAGCTAATAAAGAAAATAGAAATTAAATAAATTAAAATAGGTACTTCCCTGGATTTGCGAGTCATGAATGGCTGGGCTATGTCGCTCCCCCCATGATTGTGCTTTGGAACTTCTTAAAATATCATCTTTGAACTTGTGGTGGATTCAGCAATATTGGAGCAGGCAATCGAAGAACCTCAACTTGTCGGAGCCGCCCATGGCAAAAAGTGAAAAATAAAGAAAATAAAAAAAACCTTGGGTTGCCTCCGAAGAGCGCCCTTTGTATTACACATCGCCAAAGCTCGACCTAACAAATTTTTGTCCAAAAATATTAATTGTTTACAAAAAAAAGAATATAGTCTTAAGCTATTACAGTTCATGTAGAAGAAAATTAATATTGTGCAGACTAATATCATCACGAAATAAATAAAGTTTCAGACGCTGCCCATTTACCTTGAAGTCACCCTTATCTAGGTGAGCGATTAAAACAGTGCCATAAGGAAAAGCTTCTTTTATAGAAAAAGGACCAGACCATCGAGATTTGAGTTTGCCCGAAAATTAACGCAGACGCAATTTATAATGCAAAATTTGGTCTCCCAACTTCAATGTTTTTGGTTGCCTTAAATTTTTATCATGTAAACGCTTCGTTGTCTCCGTATATAATTTGTTATTTTCGAATGCATAGGAGCGCCACTCATCGAGTTCGTTAAGATGGAATTTCTGAAGATCGGCGATGGAGTGGAGATTGAAATTTAAAAGTTTTAATGCCCAAAAAGCGCGATGTTCATGTTTGACGGGTAAATTGCATGACTTTCTAAAAACAAACTGATACAACATACATCCAATGGCAGTTTTGTATGCTGTTCGTAAAGCCCGTAGATCATCGTCTAATTTAACTGACCAATCCTTACGTGAAGTGGAAACTATCTTTTCTAAAATGCATTTAACTTCCCTATTTACTACTTCGACTTAGTCATTAGTTTGGGGGTGGTAAGCGGTTGAATGCTTATGTGTAATGCCATATTATAAAAGATTTTTAGCAAGCTGAGCGTTAGAAAAATGCGAACCCCTATCACTAATGATTGCCCTAGTAGTACCGAATCGAGAAAATAATTTTTTTAAGAAAGTGATAACAACTCGGGAGTGGTTAGTAGGAAGATCTTGGGCCTCTGCACAATGAGAGACGTAATCTTTTGCAACTATATGTATTTATTCCCAAAACAAGAAGGAAGAGGGCCTATAAAATCAATTCCCCAAAGGTCGAAGACTTCACACTCGAGGAAGTAATTTTGTGGCATTTCATTTTTATTAGAGATATTGCCCGATCGTTGGCAGTTATCGCACCGACTCACAAAAGATTGGGCATCTTTAAAAAGGCTAGGCCAATAAAAGCCTGCGCTAAGCACTTTGTGAGTGGCCCGATTGGCTTGATAGTGCCCGCCGGACGGTCCTTCGTGTATGTGTTTCAAAATACTTTGTTACTCTTTGAAGGAGACATATCTTATTACTACTTGGTCTCCACAGACTCGAAAGAGATGTGGGTCCTCCCAAAAATAGTTCTTCAGATCAGAAAAAAATTTCTTCTTTTGCTGAGAGGAGAACTCTTTCTGGAGGACTCGAGCCACTAAATAGTTGGCGAAGTTTGCAAACCAATTAGAAGGGGTTGTGTTAATTAAAAATAGCTTCTCATTGGGAAAATAATCATTTAAAGTTTTTTCATCTAAATTTTCAATATACGGGTTATCTAAATGCGAGAGATGGTCTGCGGCCAAATTATCGGCCCCCCTCTTATCTCGGATTTCCAAGTCGAACTCCTGGAAGAGTAAGACCCAGCGAATCAAGCGCAACTTGGACTTCAATTTAGCAAGTAAGTACTTGTGGGCTGAGTGGTCCGTGAAAACTATAATTTTAGAAAGCATTATATACAGGCGGAATTTATCGAAGGCAAAGATAATAGCTAAAAGCTCTTTTTCCGTCATGGTGTAATTTTCTTGTGCGAATGTGAGCATTTTACTCCCGTAGTAAATAGGGTGGAAGTTTTTAAAATGCATTTTCCTAGAACGGATCCCACTGCAAAGCTACTCGCATCGCACATGATCTCGAAAGGAAGGTCCTAGACCGGGGCTATCATAATTGGTGCATTAATTAATTTATTTTTTATCAATTCAAAAATAGATAAACAAACATCATCGAAGATAAAAGGAGTGTCTTTCTCTAGCAGATGAGTAAGAGGTTTTGTGATTTTGGAAAAATCTTTTATGAACCTACGGTAGAAACAACCATGACCTAAGAAATTGCGTTTGGCCTTAACATTGGTTGGAGGTGGCAATTTTTCAATAACCTCGATTTTTTCTCTATCAACCTCAATCCCTCTCGAAGACATTTTATTTCCTAAAACTAAACTCTCCCTAACCTTTAAATGGCATTTTCTCAATTCAGGGCGAGGTTAGTTTCTTCACATCTCTCCAAAACTTTTTCTCAATTTTCTAAGCAGAAATCAAAAGAGTCACCAAACACGGAGAAGTCATCTATAATTACCTCCATAATACTTTCAACGTACTGGTCAAAAATAGCTAACATACATCGCTGAAATGTTGCTGGTGCATTACATAACCCAAACGACATTCTTCGATAGGCAAAGGTGCTGAAGGGAAAAGTAAACGTCTTTCTCCTGGTCCTCGGGAGAGATAGGGATTTAAAAGTATCCCACGAGACAATCGAGAAAACATTAAAAGCTATGTTCGGATAAACGATCTAAGATCAGATCGATTAAAGGCAAGGAGAAGTGGTCCTTGCGGGTGGCATCATTCACCTTACAGTAATCTATACACATACGCCACCCGATCACCATCTGTGTCGGGATTAAATCATTATTCTCATTCAAGACTAGCGTGATCCCTCCCTTTTTTGGCACTACCTGAATAGGTCTAACCCACTTGCTATCTTATATGGGGTTGATAATTCCTGCATATAAAAGTTTCATTACCTCGCCCTTTACTACTTATTTCATATTTGGGTTCAATCGGCGCAGAGGTTGGATAGACTTACACGAATTATCTTCCATTAGAATTTTATGAGTCTAGAAAGATGGGCTTATGCCCTTGATATCAGAAATCTTCCAAGCGATAGCTCGACGATGTTTTTGTAAAACTCGAAGAAGTTTATCATTTTCTAATTCAGTTAGATAGGCCGATACTATTACGGGCAGTTTTGAGAATTTTTCTATGAAGGTGTATTTTAGAGGTTCAGGTAGTTCTTTTAGTTCTAGGGTATGGGGTTCTTCGTAAGATGATTTGGAGGATTTTCTTTTTCAAAAATCATTTCTTCATACACTTTTGACTTATGAGGAAAATTTGAAGGTGGTGAATCAGCGGCCATTGTCGATTCTTACAGAAACTGGGGCGGGGTAGTCGAAGAAGAACAAAAAGAAGAAAATTCATTTTAGGAAAGGCAGTAGGAAGAGTCATCACTTAAAATATCCATGAAGAAATAAGAGTAATCATTTTCTAAGGTGTTTTTCCTAGACGGGGTGATGGAGAAAATAACATCGTCGTCTCCGACTCGCAGGAAGAGCTTTCTGTTTCTTACATATATGATAGCATGGGAGGTGGCAAGGATGGGGCAGCCAAGGATCAGGGGAACCTCGATATTCTCTTCAATGTACAAAATTAAAAAATCAACTGGGAAGATGAATTTGTTGACTTTTACTAGAACTTCCTCCGCAATTACTAACAGATACTTAATCGATCTATCAGCAAGCTGAATACTCATACACATGGGGTTAAGGCTACCCAAACCTAGCATCTTTAATAAAGAAAATGACATTAAGTTGATTCTCGCTCCTAAGTCGGCTAGCGCAAGCTTAATAACTAAGTCACCAAAAACACAAGGGATAGAAAAACTACCCGGATCGTTTATTTTTTTGGCAAGTTATTTGTTAAGACAATAGAGCACTCAACGTTTAATGTTACATGCGATAAATTCTCTAGGTTTTTCTTATTTGTTAGAAGATCCTTCAAGTACTTAGAGTACTTGGGCATTTGAGATATTGCTTCATGGAAGGGCAAATTTATGTGTATTTGCTTGAACATTTCCAAAAAGAGATTATATTGATCATCTAACCGTTACTTGTTAAGTTGACAAGGTTAAGGCGGAGTAGAATCATTTTTCAAAACCGAGGTTGGAGTGATAAAATCTTTTTCAGCGGGTGGAATATTTAAAATGGGGGCAGAGCATGCCTCGGGCTCTTCACTAACTACAGCAAAAAAAAATTTCCCACTCCGAAGAGTTATAGCTTTCGCTTGCTCTCTCGGGTTGGGATCGGTATTAGCAAGAAGAGATGAAAGTTATTTGCTTAAGGTTAGCTAGTCACTTATAGGGGGGGGGGGGTGAATAAGTCTTTGAAATTTCTTATGTCTTTTTGCTATTTTCTTACTAAGTGATATAGAGATTGTCCTTACTCCCTATAATATAAAAGAGGAACAAGCAATACCGTAAAACACAGATATTTATAGTGGTTCCCCAACTGGTTACATACACTTTCCCTCCAACTTTTCTAACTTATGTTAGACAAGGCACAAACTCCTCCAAAATGCTCCTAAGAGCTTACACCTCCGGCCCTCAGCCTTACAATAAGGTTCTCTTCAGAACCCTACCTCAGAAACACAAAGGTTCCTACCTCAGAGCCTTGTAGTGCTCCTACAGCTCAGTGTTCCTCATACCACCTACCTCAACCTTATCTCTAAGTCCTATATCTCATGCTATTTAGCCCTACAACTTCAGGCATAAAGCCCTACTCTCAGAGTACTACAACACTCCTACAGCTCAGTAACCTTCTGGGTACCTACCTTAGTACCCTTCCAGGCACCTAAAGCTCAGTGACAAACTTGTCACCTACCTCTGGCCAAAAGACCCTACACTCAGTCTCCTCCAAGACCTATAACTTAGTGGCACACTTGTCACCTACAGCTTAGTGACCCAACAGTCACCTAACTCAGGAACTAGGCCCTACTACTCATGTTGGGAGGACAGCCCTACTCTCAGATCCACACTTAAATCCTACCTCAGTTCCCCAACACGGCACCTACCTCAGTGACTAATTAGTCACCTATAACTCAGGAATAAAAGGCCATACAGCTCATATTCAGACAACCTAAATCCTACAGGAATTTAATAAAAAAGTTGAAATAAATTTAAAACCCTGACTCAGAGATAAATCTCTAGTCTACCTTGCTGGACTGAGCAGATATCTTTCCAGCCCACTTGTTGTACAAGGAATTAGTCTTTTTTATAACTAACTGCTTCCCTGATGCGCTGAAGATTAGCTATCTGTTGTTGAAGGCTGAAGGCCCTTCACACAGTTATCTCCCCTTGCTGATTAGATATATCAGCCTCCTTGCTCAGTAAAGAACAAACTTGCTGAACTAGAAAAGCTTCAACTATCATTCTCTGCCTTACTGGCTTGCACTTCTGGACTTGGCTTTCAAGCTCGTCTACGAAGATAAAGTCCATCCACCTCTGTGTTTGTTAACCCTAATCCCCTTTTCTCTCTTCTTTTTATATCTGTTGATTTAAATCAACGACACTATTTGAATGTGGGTGCAGCCAAGGACGGTGAGCGCCACCTCCCTCAGAAGTGGACAAATAGTAGCTTCTGGCGCTACTATAGCTTTGCCACAATGCCATGAAATACTTTGAATTGGCTCGACAAATGGTGAGCTGAGATCGTCGAACTCTTAACTTAGTTCAACGAATTCTAAATTAAGCTCAACAAAATCAGAATCTCAAACTGCTTTTCACCTTTACCCCAAAAGAGGAGGACCTTTAAATATAGCTCAACGAATGGTGAGCTGAGATCGACGAACTCTGAACTCATTTCGACGAATTCTGAAATGAGCTCGACGAAATCAGAATCTCAAACTTTAAATTTAGCTCGACGAATGGTGAGCTGAGATCGAGGAACTCAGAATCTCAAACTTTAAATTTAGCTCGATAAAAGGTGAGCTCATCTCGATGAACTCTGAACTCAGTTCGACGGTCATCACTTTCTGGACATAGAAAAATTCCAGAAAACATTAAACATTCAGTGTAGTTAAGTAACTTAATGCACACTGACTTGGATCTTCATTAGAGGCATTGAGTGAACCTGCTTCACTCAACGTTTATGGACTTATAGAATTTCTGTTAGCTTTGTCTCAGCGTTTTCTTCTCAACTGTCTCAGCGGTTTTTTTTTTCACAGCTGAGACTATCTCCTATCTCAACAGTTTCTTCTTCAACTATCTCAACACTTTCTTCATCACAGATTAGACTATTTACTTTCTCAGCGGTTTTGCTGAGAAAAACATTTCTCTCTACGTTTTGCATTGAGCTTCTCAGTTGTCTCAGTGGTTATGCTGAGACAATCTTCTCAGCTGTCTCATCTATCTCGACGCTTTTGCCTTAGTCAAATTATCAGACTTCCAGCTTACTCTCTTTTTTCACCTATCCAATCAAGGACCACCTGCATGCATGAACATAAACACACATCAAATACAACTATATATGTATGTCATTGACCAGTTTGACTTCTTACAAATCTGGGACATTGGGATCAATAGACCCAACAATCTCCCCCTATTTGAAGAAGTCAAAACTTTGCTTGATCAATAATACCGGTCATTGACAAACACAATATTTTCATCATAAAAAATAAAACTTGTGTAACATCATTAGAGTTTAGAAATGTTACCACATTTCTCCAGCCTGTGGAGAATTACTGCCACATTCCTCCAGCCTGTGGAGAATTACTTACTCCTCTTGGCATGCTGCCAATCTCAGGCTGCAATACTCCTAGGTGAGCCACCCTTACTATTCTAGTGCTGAAGTAACTTAAGCACCACCTGGCTTTGAGCTTCTTGTATCTTGGCTTGGTCAAGTCTTGGTAAAGACCTCTTGATCAAGTCTATTCTTCTAACTCCTCCCCCCCTTTTTGACTTCTTAAAATAGGGAGATTTTTGTGGAGTTTTTCTCCCCCTATCTGTCTGGGGTTGATCTCCCCACTTTGACTCAATCCCATTACAGCTGTTTTGCTTGATCCCCCTCAACAGTTGCACACTAGCTTCATTATCTTAAGGAAAGACTTGTAGTACCTGTAAAGTAGACAGTACTGCATATGGTATAGAAGAGAATTGAAGCTACACAAGATTCAACATACCCAATTCAAAATTGAAGGTGTTGAAATTGGCTTCATCTAGTGGCGTGGTGAAGATATCAGCAACTTACTTGTCTGTGGAGACAAACTCAAGGCTGATGTATTCCGTTTCCATATGTTCTCTAATGAAATGATACCTAATTTCTATGTGCTTAGTCCTACAATGGGAGACAGGATTCCTAGCTATAGAAATTGTACTAGTAGAATTACAAAAAAGTGGAGTTCTACATATCTGAATATTGTAGTCCTGAAGTTGATGCTAGATCCACAGAAACTGAGCATAAAAGCTCCCCGTTGAAATATACTCTGACTCTGCAGTTGGGATTGCAACACTTGTTTGCTTCTTGCTGCTCCAAGAGACAAGCCTTCTACTTAGAAATTTACAGGAGCTAGAAGTGCTCTTCCTTTCCTCCTTGTAGCCTGCAAAATCTGCATCTGAATAGCTTGTTAGTTCAAACTTCCCATTCCTAGGGTACCGTTGGCCAAGATCTGGGGTGCCCTTAAGTTATCTCAAGATTCTTTTCATAATAGTGTTGTAAGACTCTTTAGGGCAGGCCTGATACCTAGCACAGACACATGTAGCATACATAATGTTAGGCCTACTTACAGTGAGGTAGATAAGGAAGCCAACTATACCTCTATACAAGGTTGGATCAATAGATTTCCCTGAATCATCTTTGCCTATGGGCATACTTGAGATTATGAGAGTTCTTATGGTGGAAGAATTCTCCATACCATATTTCTTAACTAACTCCCTGGTGATTTTTGACTGGGATGTGGATAGACCATTGTCAGTATATCTTACTTGGAGTCGTAAGAAGAACTTCAGTTCACCCATACTGCTCATCTCAAACTTCCCCTGCATAAGTTTTGCAAACTTTCTATAGAGGTTGTCATCAGTAGAGCCAAATATTATGTCATCAACATAAATCTAGACTAAGATGATCTTACCCTTAGATTCCCTTAGGAATAGGGTCTTGTTTATCTTCCCCATTGAGAATTTGTTCTCAATGAGGAAGGTAGACAATATCACATACCATGCTCTAGGTGCTTGCTTGAGCCCATATAGAGATTTCCTAAGTCTATACACATCAGTAGGAGAGTTAGAATCTACAAAACCTAGAGGCTTCTTTACATAGACCTCTTCTTTCAAGTCACCATTCAGAAAGGCTGACTTCACATCCATCTGGAAGACTTTGAATCCCTAGAAGGATATAAATACAAGGAACAGTCTGATGGTTCCAACCTTGCAACTGGGGCAAAAGTCTGGTCATAATCAATCCCCTCTTTTTGTCTGTACCCCTTGACCACCAGTCTAGCTTTATTCTTTTTTATAATGCCATTTTCATCAAGTTTATTTCTAAAAATCTACTTGTCTCCAATGACATTATGTCCATCTGGTCTGGGAACCAACTTCCAGACCTTGTACATTTTGAACTGGTTCAGTTCTTCTTGCATTGCACCAATATAGAATTGGTCTTGATTTGCCTCTTCAAATTTCTTGGGATCTTCTTGTGATAGGAAGCTGGAGTAAAGAGCTGTGTTGAAACTCCTGCTTCTGGTTTGTACACCTTGGCTAGCCTCACCTATTATCTAATTTTGAGGGTTATCACTCAGATATCTGACTGCTGGGGGCAGCTTGACTGCTTCTTGCTGAGCACCATTTTCTTCAACAGGTTGGTCTTCATCTCCAGCTGGACTGTCCTGTGCTTCCTTTGGACAACATCCCTCTTTATATTCTTCTTGCACAGCAGGGTCTTTATTTTTGATGGAGAGTTTTTACATCATTGCTTCTATACCTGCAGAACTAGGCAAAGAGTTTGACAGCTCACTGTCAATCACTCTTAACTCAACAAACAGTACATTGACAGATTTTTCTACAACTTGATTTGTCAAGTTATAGACTTGATAAGCCTTACTATAATTATTGTACCCAACAAAGATCTCATAATGGGATTTGGCAGCAAACTAAGTCAATTTTGACTTACCATTATTCAAGAAGAAACACTTACAACAAAAGATCCTAAAATAGGATATGTTTGGTTTTCTGCCCTTCAATATCTCATAGGGAGTCTTCTTGTGGCCTTTGGTTATAGAAGACCTATTGAGAACATGACATGCAGTATTAACTACCGCAGCCTAGAAATATTCAGGGAGAGAAGTGTCACTCAACAATGTTCTACCTGCTTCTATGAGAGTCCTATTTTTCCTTTCAGCCATCCCATTTTGTTGGGGTGTTTTGGGAGAGGTGAATTCTTGATGAATCCTTTGTTCTTCACAGAAAATAGTCTGGAAGTAGACTAAAATTAAGTTCCATGGTCACTTCTTATTTTGACCAATGAGCTTGCAAGTTCATTCTGAATCTTCCTTACAAAATTCATGAAGACATAAAGGGTCTCATCCTTTCTTCTATGGAAGAATACCCATGCAAACTTGGAATAGTCATCAACCACCACAAGGTTGTATACCTTCCTACCTAGACAATGAATGGGCATAGTACCAAATATGTCCATATTCAGGAGATATAAACATCTCACTGAGTCCTTGGTCCCAAAGCTCTTGAAGGATGTCTTAGTCTTCTTACTCTTTTGGCAAGTAGCACAGATACCCTCCTTGGAGCATTTCATTTTGGGACCATTCCTAACTAGCTCATCACTGAAGAGCTGACCAATGATCTTATAATTCAAATGAACAAGTCTCTTGTGCCATTGGACACAATATGAGAATTTGTTATTTACAATTAGGCATATAGGGGAACTACTATCTTAGCAAGAAAAGTTTAAACAATAAACATTCTCACTCCTAGTGCCTGTTAAGTTGACACTTTGGTCAATTAACCTCTTTATGTGCCACTTATCCTTGTGGAAGGAAATGTCAAAACCAAGGTCACATAGTTAGATTATGCTTATATGGTTGTGTTGTAACCCCTCCATATAAGCTACCTTTATGATGGTGATGATGACATTTGAGATCTTACCATAACCTCTGCATTTCCCTTATCAGAGCCTCCAAAGATGACCTTAGGTCCATTCTTTATTAGAGTGAAATCCTTCAATAGTTCCATTATTCCTGTCATGTTTCGGGAACATCCACTATCCAAGTACCATTTAAGGGAATGGATACTTGAACTAAGCTAAAAAATAGAAATTATCTTACCTTAGGACCGCAATTTCTATTTTGTCTGAGGTTCACATTAGACTGAAGATAAGCTTACCTTCTTACAGTATTCCTGAGAGGTTGGCTACCTCTGGACACTGAAGGATTGTGCCAGCAATCTACAGCATAGTGGCCCACTTTGCTACAGCACCAACACTCATGAACATTATATCTCCTTTTCTGTTTAGGACAAGTATTTGGATAGACTGCTCCCTGAATAGTGGGAAGATGTACTGCTGTATATCTCTGATTTCTTTCAGCAGCCATTTGACTGAAAGTAAGTCTTTAAGCAGACTGTTTTGGTCTTTTCTGGGAGCCACCAGCTGCATGTCTCTTTTAAGCTAACAAGCATCTGATAACATTAGAAACTGCCATTCCAGCTTTGCCAGAAGTCTCACCTTGGGTCATTACTTTTGCTGGATTCCTCAGATTTCCTGCAACAACATTATCTTTGTGTTTTGGGGCTGGGGCACCAAAAAATTGTCTAGGATGGGCCATTTGAATTTCCTCATAGGAAGCCTTAAGGGCCCTCAAATGGTTGTATCTTCCACCTTGGCTATGGCCACATTGGTCCATACCAGTTGATCTGCCATTCTCCTAGAGACCATAATAGCTTTCATGGTCATACCTGTTAGAAAGCAACATGACTTTCAGAAATGAAATTGGAGGCAATGAGGCTAGAGGCACAACTGGTGCCTTCCCTTTTCCATTTCCTTTTGGATTGAGAGGTCTAGCAGGTCCCTTAAATCCTAGCCCTTTCTTACCCACTTGTGTAAGGAGGGTGTCAATTAAGGGAAGCACAGTGCTTGGCTTAGAAAACTTGGCCATTAGTAATTTCTCATTTAGGAGATCATCTTTAAGTTTTTGGATAAGTTTCTCATTTGAGATTCTTACCAAACACTGCATATCAATGATCCCCTTGAGCTTGGCTGATTGTGCAGCCATATCATTGAAAGCCTTTTCTTGGCCCTCACACTTGCTCGTAAGAATGACAATCTCTTTTGCCTATCTCTTGGCAAGGAGCTTGCACTTCTTGAATGCTTTAAGAAGTAATCCATACTTATCATTTATAGACTTGACATCATCCTCATAATCTCAATCCCCTTCATCTCTTGATGATTGAGCTTCATAATTTGAGCTAGCCTCATGACTTGAAATAGATGGCTGAGATTTAGAATTTACTTGAGCTTGACAGGGCTGATCCTGGATGCTCTCTTTATCAATTATTTCCATCAATCCATGGCATTAAGCATCTTCTTCATCTTCATCTATCTCTGAGTCAATATCTGAATGTGATAGAGGGGCCATGATCCCTATCCTAGCAGCAGGATATTCTTAAAGTTCTTCTTCAGCAACAACCATTTGCCTAATGTAGGCTTCTTCGTCTTCACTGTCTGACCTAGAGGAAGAGCCAGACACAGTCTTTTCCATCTTGGCCATAAGGTACTTCTCTTTCTTCTTCCCTTTATGGTGCTTCTTCACTCCTTCTTCTTTCCTCTTCACTGGGCAGTCAGCAACTATATTCTAAGGTTTGTTGCAGCAAAAACAAATAAAATTAGAGGAAGTTTGTTTATTAGAGTTAGAAGCATACCTGTCCTCCTTAAAGTATTTCCTTCTGTGCTGTGAGGAAATGGAAGGCCTGCTGTTCTTTCAATGCTCCTTCTTTATGAATTTTTCCAGGCAGCAAAGTCCTCATCAGACATATGGCTGTCTGAGGTGCTGGTTGTTGAGCTCTCAGAATCTGACTCAGCAGTTCTCCTGAGTGGAGAGTTCTTCCTTCTGCTCCTTATTAGGGCATCAGCTTTGAAAGCCACAGACCTCTCCTTGGCCTGTGACTTACTGCTCTTCTCTTCTTCCTTTCTTGCAACAAGCTGCATCTCATATGATAATAGTTTTCAAAATAGGGTTAGAGGAGGAGTGTCATCTAACTTATCCATTTCCCTAATAGCATAAATCTTTGTGTCCCAATCCTTTGTGAGGGACCTTAGAAATTCTTCATTCAGCTCATAGGTGCTGAAGACCCTTCCATCAGACTTTCCTTGTTTGAAGGCCTCATACTCCTACTTGAGCATGGATTTTATGTCTTCCCTCACCTCTTCCGAGCCTTCCATGAAAACATCTAGGATGTCCCACATCTCCTTGGAGGTCTTGTAGTGCACTAGATTATGGAAGGTTGAATCATATATTACACATGTAATAATGTTTTGAGCTCTCTAATCCATGGAGGTAAGTAGAATCTCATATTTGTTCATTTCATCATAGGATTTAGGTTTTTGGACATTGGTATCCAGAACTGAGGTTTTCATAGGTGTGAAAGCAGCAAACAAACAACTAAAAACAAGCCGCAACTTTGAATAATATAAAGTTTTATTATTCAAAACGATAACTATTATAAAGGTATGACCTCCCTTTTATAGAATGGAGGAGAGAAAAGAGATTATAAATAAGCAATGTGGGACTAATAATTACAAGAACAAGAAACTATACAAGCCGCATAAGCTGCACAAGCCGCACGGTTAGACTAACCGCACGACCACTACAAAGAGGAAGACAGCCGGCCAATATCCCCAAACCGCTCAGACTGCCAGACAAACCGCCAGACTTCCCGGTCTCCATCCCGGCTACCAAACTGCAGGGATATGCCGCCAGACCGCCAGACCGCCCGGTCTCAACTGACAGACCGCTAGGTCTCAACACTCCCCCTCAAGCTAGAATATAGATATAAATCATGCCCAGCTTGTCGCAAATATGAAACAAAGAAGCGGACACCGACTTGGTGAAGACATCTGCCAACTCATTGTAAGAAGTGACGAACGGAGTACGAATCTGTTTCTTCAAAATATCTTCTCGAATAAACTGGCAGTCGACATCTACGTGTTTTGTTCTCTCATGAAAGACCGGATTTTTGGAAATGTATATCGCAGCCTTATTATCGCAGAACATAGAAAGTGGATAGTTGTAGACCTCTCCTAGGTCAAGCATGAGAGCCCGTAACCATTTTAACTCACATTAGTTTGATACCATACTACGATATTCTGCTTCTTCACTAGAACTGGAGACGACAGACTGTTTCTTGCTCTTCCATCTCACAAGATTTCCTCCAACAAATGTGAAAAAACCCGATGTTGACTTGCGGTCTTCTTTATCATCAACATAGCTTGAATCTTAGTACGCTTCAACCCTCAAATGACCATTCTTCTGAAAAAGCAGTCCTTTCCCTGGAGGTTCTTTAACATATTCCAATATCCTCAGGGCAGACTGTAGATGACACTCCCTAGGAGCTTGCATGAATTGGCTAACCTTGCCTACAACATAGGAGATATCGAGTCTGGTCACTGTGAGATAAATGAGTTTGCCCACCAGACGCCGGTACCTCGAAGAATCAGATAGAGGAGGTGAGTCATCTGTCCAAGTTTCTTCTTCCCTAATAGCCATGGGACATCTGGCAAGTTTAGCACCAGTCAACCCTGCCTCTTTTAGCAAATCAAGATCATACTTCTGTTGGGAAAGAACTAAAGAGTTGGGTTTCCGAGAAATCTCAATCACCAGAAAGTATTTGGGAGAGCCCACATCCTTAGTGACCAGGTATTGCCGGAGGTGTTTCTTTGTCAAAGCAACCTCAGCCAGGTCATTGCCAGTCAGAAGAATATCATCCACATATACAGCAAGAACAACAATACCAGAGGAGGTTTTGCAAATAAATAAGGAGTGATCGGCTGAACTTCGTGCAAAACCAATGACTGCAACAATAGCGCTGAACTTGTCAAACAAAGCCTGAGGGATTTGCTTTAGGCCATAGATGGCCTTATTCAGATGACATACTCGTGTCTCCCCCTAAGCAACATACCCAGGAGGTTGCTCCATGTAAACCGCTTCCTGAAGGTCACCATAGAGAAAGGCATTCTTGACATCCAGGTGAGAAATTGGCCAATCCCTGTTTATAGCCACAGAGATAAGAACCCGAATGGTGCTTAGATGATCAACTGGATAGAATATATCGAAGTAATCAACCCCATAGGTCTGAGTTAAGCCTTTGGCGACTAACCAGGCCTTGTATCGATCCACACTGCCGTCCGAACGGAACTTCACAATGAATACCCAGCGACAGCCAACTACATCAGTGCCCAAAGGGGGAGGAATAAGAGTCCAGGTACCCCTCTCAGTTAGGGTCGCCATTTCCTCATCCATGGCCATCTTCTAATGAGAAATAGCAAGGGCCTCCTAGTAGGAGCAGGGTGTGGCTGTGGCAGAGATAGCCAGTGAAAAGGCCCGGCGAGAAGGGGTAAGACGATCATATGAAACAACAACAACAAGGGGGTGTATGGTATACGTCCGCACCCCTTTGCGAAGAGCTATAGGAAGATCCAGGTCAGCGGGTCCCTCGACATCTGGAGCATCCATGGCAGAGAGAGCTGGCTCGGAATTAGAGAGCGACGGCGGCGGAGATGAGGGAGACGGAGGCAGAGAAGAGGGAGAGAGAGGCGTGGACGGAGATGGTGTAGGGTTAGAGATCATAGTAGGAGACGAGGGAATGAAGGGAACAACAGGAGAATCAGAAACTGGGGGAAGAGGAGAGGAGTCATCCGAGAAGTAGGAGGTATTCTCGAAGAAGGTGATGTCAGTAGAGATGAATGGCTTACGAAGAACGGGATCAAAGCAACAATAGCCTTTCTGAGTGGTGGAGTACCCCAAAAAGACACATTTGGTGGAGCGAGGGGAGAGCTTATCATTGGTGGCAGATGGGGCATGCACAAAGGCAGTGCACCCAAAGATTTGGAGAGGGAGAGGAAAAGGCTCCTTGCCTGGATATAGAATAGAGAATGGGGTTTTTCCGTGGAGAACCGTGGAGGGAATGCGATTGATAAGGTAGCAGGCAAGGAGAACAGCATAGCCCCAATAGGAGCGAGGAACATGCATCTGGGTCATCATGGTGCGAGCGACATCGAGGAGGTGACGATTTTAAGTATAGACACAACTAATTTGATGAATAATCCCATTTTGCATGCAGAAGGAAGAAAAGTCATGACTGATATATTCTTTGGCATTATCAGATCGAAAAACTTTAATAGAAACATTAAACTGAGTTTTGATCATGATATAGAAGGACGTCCATACAGAAAATAATTCAGAGTGATCTTTTAACAGATACATCCACGTACAGCGAGAGAAATCATCAATAAACGTGACAAAATATGAACTACCCCGACCAACGGTAAGGGTAGGAGAAGGACACCAAACATCAGAGTGGATTAGATCAAACGGACGGGTAGATCCACGAACGTGCTTTGGAGGGAAGGAGGAGCGGTGATGCTTGCCAAGATGACAGGCCTCACAGTTGAGGGAGGACTTTTTGGAGGAAGTTGGGGAAGAAGTTGACGAAGAAGACGTGGATGAGCATGACCAAGGGGAAGATGCCATTGGAGAAGATCTGTTGAGGTGGAGGAGAAGGTGGACAAAGAGGAAACGTTGTCAAGGAAGTATAGTCCGCGACTCTCAGTCCCAGTAGCAATCGTCCGTTGGGAGTCCGGATCCTGAAAAGAACAAGAAGTAGAAGTAAATGTGATGAAACACTGTAATTTCTTGCATATAGAGGTAACAGATAATAAGTTGCACGAGAACTTGGGCATGTAGAGAGTATCCGCCAAGCAAAGAGACGGAGTGACATGAACCATTCCCGTCCCATTGACCGATGATGAAGAGCCGTCAGCGAGAATAACCGGGGGCAACCGATCATGTGTTTCTAGGAGAGAAAAACATTGGAGATTGCCGGTCATATGATTGGTAGCACCGGTGTTGATCAACAATTTTCCTTGAGTAACAACGTGGGCACTACCAAAAGACGTGACCACCGAGGAGAACGGCTTTGAGGAGGATGTGAAAGCCATGAAGGGAGGAGAAAAAAAGACTGCAGTGGTCATGGTGACAACACACCAGCGGCAAGAAGGGCCACGACCAAGATGCAGAGTAAGGCAAAGGGGAAGACGAGAGAAGAACAAGTCGCGCGACTAAATAGGAGGTCGCGGCGACTAACAATAAGGAGCGGCTAAAGGAGGGGCCGCACAGAGGAGGACAGGCCGCTGTGACTTGGGAGCAGGTCGCAATGACAAGGAGCAAGAGCAGCGAGAGAGGAAGCTACGCAAAGGAGTACAGGTCGCGGCGACTTAGATACAGGTCGCGGGGACAAGAGAGATTGAGCGGCTAAGGAAGAAGGGTAGAGAGGCCTCCTATACAAGGAAGAAACTGCGCGAACAGGGAGAAATCACAGCGGTTAGGAGAAAGAGATCTGTAGTGGTCACGATGAGAGACACCTGCGGCCAGAAACGCCACGACCAAGCGACAGAACCAAGCAGAGGGAAAGAAGTCGAGCGGATAGAAATCAGCCCAAGCGAACAGAAGAAAGAGAAGACCACGCGAACAGAGAAATGTCCGCTGGGAGGCAAACAAGGCGAACAAGGCAAACAGGTCACAACAACAGGCCGCGACGACTGAAGAAGAGGAGCAGTAAGAAAGGAGGGTGCGACGACTAAGCTCATGTCGCGGCGAGAAGAATGGAGAAACAAAGAGGTCGTGCACACAAAGGGCAACAACAAGGAGAGAAAGAAGCCGCGCGAATAGGGAGCAAGCAGGCGGAAGAAACAAGCCGCAAGGACAGGTCACGAGAAGAAGAAGAAGCAAGCCGCGCGGACAGGTCGCGCGGTCAGAGAGGGCGCACAGAATCAGGAGGAGAAAATCGAGTCCTCTGATACGATGTGAAAGAAGCGAACAAACAACTAAAAACAAGCCGCAACTTTGAATAATTGAAAGTTTTATTATTCAAAATGATAACTATTACAAAGGTATGACCTTTTTTTATAGAATGGAGGAGAGAAAGGAGATTACAAATAATCATGTGGGACTAATAATTACAAGAACAAGAAACTATACAAGCCACATAAGCCGCACAAATCGCACGATTAGACTAGCCGCACGGCCACTACAAAGAGGAAGATAGACGGCCAATATCCGCAGACTGCTCAGATTGCCAAACAAACTGCTAGACCGCTCGGTCTCCAACCCGGCTACCAAACTGCGGGGACAAGCCGCCAGACCGCCAGACCGCCCAATCTCAACCTACAGACCGCTCGGTCTCAACAATAGGGATGAAGGGTCCTTCTTTAACTGTGATGTATATCCTAGGGTTAGCAGCTTCCATTAATAACCTAACCCTTTCCCTCCAGAGGCCAAAGCATTCCTTTCTACAGATTGGAAGCTTCATGGCCTCTAGCTCCTTGTAGTTTACACCAGACCCCATACTTATGTCTTATAGCTAACCATGGAGATATACTCAGATTGTTAGATCCTTTTTGAGTAACCTCCCTCTAATACCTCTTGAAAGTTATTTTTTAAAGGGTAGCTAGTCACCTAGAGGGGGGGGGGGTGAATAGTTCTTTGAAATTTCTTAAGCCTTTTTGCTGTTTTCTTACTAAGTGATCTAGATCTTGTCCTTAGTACCTGCAATATAAAAGAGGAACAAGCAACATAAAAAAGCAAATAGATATTTATAGTGGTTTTCAAAATGGGTACATCCACTTTCCTTCCCACCTTTTCAACTTATGTTAGATAAGGCACAAACTCCTCCAAAATGCTCCTTAGAGCTTACCCCACAGGCCATCAACATTACACTCAGGTTCTCTTCAGAACCCTACCTCAGAACAATAAAGGTTTCTACCTCAGAGCCCTGCAGTGCTCCTACAGCTCTGTGGTCCTCAAACCACCTACCTCAGCCTTATCTCTAAGGCCTATAGCTTAGGCTTTTCAGCCCTACAACTTCAAAAACAAGGCCCTACATTCAGAGTGCTGAAGCACTCCTATAGCTCAGTACCCTTCCATGTACCTACCTGAGTTCCCTTCCATGTACCTACAACTCAGTGACAAACTTGTCACCTACCTCAAGCCAAAATGCCATACACTCAGTCTCCTCCAAGACTTACAACTTAGTGATACACTTGTCACCTACAGCTCAGTGACTAAACGATCACCTACCTCAGGCACTAGGCCCTACTACTCAGGTAGGGAGGACAACCCTACTATCAGATCCACACATGGATCCTACCTCAGTACCCTAGCAGGGCAGCAACCTCAGTGACTAATTAGTCACCTACCACTCAGGCACAAAAGGCCCTACAACTCAGATTCAGATAACCTGAATCCTACAGGAATTTAATCAAGAAGTTGAAATAAATTTTAAACAATGAATCAGAGATAAATCTCTGAGTCTACCTTGCTGGAATGAGCAAATATCAGTCCAGCCCAGTTGTTGTAGAATAAATTAGTCTTCTTCTATAGCTAACTTCTTCCCTGCTGTACCGAAGAACAACTATCTATTGTTGAAGGCTGATGACCCTTCACACAGCTATCTCCCCGTGCTGATTAGATGTATCAGTCTCCTTATTCAGCAAAGAACAAACTTGCTGAACTAAAAAAGATTCAGCTATCTTTCTCTGCCTTTCTGGCTTAAACTACTGGACTTAGCTTTCAAGCTCGTCGACGAAGTTAAAGTCCAGCTGCATCTGTGTTTGTTAACCCTAATACCCTTTTCTCTCTTCTTTTTATTTCTGCTGATTTGAATCAACGATACTATTTGAATGTGGGCCCAACAAAGGATGGTGAGCGCCACCTCCCTCAGAAGAGGACAAATAGTGGCTTCCAGCATTACTGTAGCTTTCCCTTAACGGCATAAAATACTTTGACATGGCCCGACGAATTGTGAGCTGAGATCGATGAACTCTGAACTTAGTTCGATGAATTCTGAATTGAGCTCGACATAATCAGAATCTCAAACTTTAAATTTACCTCGACGAATGGTGAGTTTAGATCGATGAACTCTGAATTTAGTTCGACGAATTCTGAAATGAGCTCGACGAAATCAGAATCTCAAACATTTAATTTAGCTCGACAATTGGTGATATGAGATTGCCGAACTCAGAATCTCAAACTTTAAATTTAGCTCGACAAAAGGTGAGCTCAGCTCAACGAATTCTGAACTCAGTTCGACGGTCATCACTTTTTGGACTTAGAAAAATTCCAAAACATATTAAGCGTTGAGTGAAGTTAAGTCTCTCAATGCACGTTGACTTGGCTCTTCATTAGAGGCGTTGAGTGAACCTACTTCACTCAACGCTTCTGGACTTAGAGAATTTCTGCTGGCTTTGTCTCAGTGGTTTCTTCTCAACTATCTCAGCGGTCTTATTTTCACAGCTGAGACTATCTCCTGTCTCAACGGTTTCTTCTTCAACTGTCTCAATGCTTTCTTCTTCAGAGCTTAGACTATTTCCTGTCTCAGTAATTTTTCTATGACAAACACTTCTCTCAACATTTTGCATTGAGCTTCTCAGCTATCTCAGCGGTTATGCTTAGACAATCTTCTCAGTTGTCTCGACGCTTTTGCCTTTGTCAAATTATCAGGCTTACAGTTATTCATTTTGTTCACCTGCCCAATCAAGCACCACCTGCGTGCATGAACTTAAGCACACATCAAATACAATTATGTATGTATTTCATTGACCAGTTTGACTTCTTACAAATCTGGGACATTGGGATCAATACACCCAATAAGAGACCCATAAGGTCTCTCAGATATAATTTTTTAAAGCTTCCCTACTTGGTTCTCTAAATTTCTGAAAGATCCTATGAGGTTTCTAATGGTTGTGTAATTTTTGTTTATGTATTTCAAAAGTATTTCCTCCAAAGATGGAGGTTTTTGAAAATTTTGAGGTGGTGGAGGTGGGGCAGAAAAATCATTTTGTGGAGGCGGGCGAATAACATTCGTAGTAAAACTGCAAGAGAAATTCAGGTGATTTCGCAAAGAAGTATTATTATTGTTCGAAAAAGAAAACCCTAACACAGGAAAATTAACAGGAAAAAAATTTATTATATGCATTCCTAGGTATATTTCCTAAGAAATCAATTTGTTTGGCAACAACTTTTGTAGATTCCCATCCCTGAGGAGCGGAGGGAGCAGTCATTTCTGATACCTTTTTGCTAAGCATTTCTGCTTGTAGTGCCAGCTGAGTGATGTTATCCACCGCATACATACCTGCAGGTTTGTTTGGGCAGGATCTTGGCACATTCCACAGATAGGAGTTCATGGCCATATCCTTAAATAGCTCGAGAGCGTCTTTCGGGGTTTGTGGTTTAAAGTACCCCCAGAAGCAATATCTAACATTTGCTTCGTATTTTGATTTAGCCCATTATAAAATGTCTGCACTTGTAACCATACAAGTAGAGCATGATGAGGGCAATGTCTTAAAAGTTCTTTAAATCTTTCCCACGTGTCATATAATGTTTCAGAGTCTATTTGGCAAAAAGAAGAAATATCGTTCCTAAGCTTTGCAGTTTTTGCTGTCGAAAAGTACTTCATTTGAAATTTTTCAGTTAATTGATCCCAAGTGGTGATGCTTCCTCTAGGTAGAGTCATCAACCAATATTTTTTTTAGTTCTTAATGAGAAAGGGAAGAGTCTCAGCCTAATCGCATCATTTGTAACACCATTTATCTTGAAGGTGTCATAAATTTCAAGAAAGCTAGCGATATGTGCGTTCAGATCTTCATCTTGCAATCCATCAAACTGCAAATATTACTGCACCATTTGAATTATGCTAGGCTTTAATTCGAAATTATTATTAGCTTTGGCGGGTTGCACTATACTAGATTTTGTACCCTCCAGATTTGGCCTTGCATAATAGGACATAGGCCTATGCAGTGCTTCCTCTAGGTTGGGCACTAACATTTCTGAATTAGAGATTGACTCGGATTCCTCAACCGGTTATTGGAAATTAGGATATTGAAATGGTGAATTTCCCCAAAGAGTACGCTCAATTTCTTGGTCCAGTTCCAAAATTTTTGACGGATTCACGCGGGTCATAAACTAGAAGGAGAAGAGAAAGAGAAAGAGAAATAAAAACTATAAAAGAAGTGCTTAATTTTTTTTTTTGAAATTTACAGTTTTTTAGAATTGGAGGGAGAAAAAGAGATGATAAAAGTAATTGATTTGTGATTTCAAAATATCAACATAAAGTTGACTCTGGCAACGGCACTAAAAACTTGATGTCTACAAATCATTTCGAAAATAATTCCGAACTTGCAATCCAATGAAGGAAAGTATACCTATCAAATTATAGCAAGGGGACACAAGTGTCATATTTAGATCCGGGAACTATTGAGTACTTATACTCACACGAATTGCTATTATCTTATTGAAGGATTTAGGATTTGATTACTAAATTGAAAATAGGAAATTACTTTCAACTAATAAGAAAGACTACAAGTAATAATTAAAAAGAGGGGTTGAACGATGGATGAGGGATAGTACTCGATCATGAATCATCTTGACATAAGTTAATCAAGGATATGATAACAAACTAAAACTTAATAAGGTAAAGGTCCTTTACCGTGGGTGTTCCCAAACCTTGAACACACTTCTCTCGAAGACGTGCCCAATTGAGGTTCGGAAAATCAGACCGAACTTTCGTCTGTATTTTAATACCTAAAACTATCTTTAAGTAGTGAACCCCGCTATTGGATTTCACTCCAATCTGGGAGATTTACGTCATCGTCTCTCGAGGGGAGCATGCAACTATCTTTACTCTTGAGTGTTCACTTCAAACTATGAGCCTCTTAGCTAGCTAAGAGTGAAAACTTAGATGGAGATTATATATCGAAATATAATTCCAAACACGATATTTCAAAAGTAATCTAAAGGTCTAAACCTTAAAAAGAGAAAGTAAACTAAAGTATCATAATTTAATCAACTCAACCTCGGATCATCAAGATTGGGTACTGGGAGGATTTAGTTACTCATGGTGAAGTGGAGAAATAGAGATGGAGAGTAGAACATCATAATAGCTAAGTAGAGAGAGAAAGAGAAAAAGATCACTTTTTATTATTCTAAGAAGGGAGGTTACACTTGGATGAAAAATTACACTTGCATGAATATAAAAACTCTATGCTAGCATTATCATTACACTAGAAAAAGAAGTACAAGAACACTACAAAGACTTGCATGAAAGCAAGGAATCTAAAAGCTTGAAATGAGAAGCGAAAAGAGAGAAGAGGTTAAGGTAAAATCATGAAAAACTCTAAGAATATAAATGGCAGCACCTCCCATTTTTACAATATCTGGAAGCTAAACTTTGGGGCAGCACTCAATAGATAGAAATGTTTTTGGCTGGGTCATGCCCCCATACACGCCCGGGATCGGCGTGTACTTGAGCCGTGTAATACTTGCTGACTTTGGTTAGCTGAAATTAAAGTCTTGAAGTGACTGGCGCAGTAGTTGGGTTATACGCCCCGATGACTCGCCTATGTAGGAGGGGCATGTCAGATGCAGCGTGACGGTGGAGTGGGGAAAAGTCACGGTGCGGTGATTTTTCGGTACTTGGCGAGACACAGCCCAAGTACACGCCCAACCTAGGCGTGTAAGGGGGGCGTGTAAGCTGAATTTCCTGTATTTTGACTTCGGACCGTAGCTTCATTCCAGTTGGGTTACACTCCCTAAGTACATGCCCTGGGAGGGCGTGACCTGGGGGCATGTAACAGGAGTAAACCCAAAACCTGAAAAATAGAAAATAAACTAAGTTAGAACAATAATTGAGAAAAGAAACTAAAAAGAACATAAAAATACAAAAGGCAAAAGATTTAAACAAGAATATACATATTTTTTCCCTAATAAACTAAGCTAAAATATGCTTCATCAGTAGGTTGGAGTCACGTGATACTCGACGCATAGAAGAATTTTACTTAGAATTATCCTGGATTTGGGAAGCGTTGACTACGTTGAGTAGACTCGAAGAAGCGTAGAGTAGACTCGACGAAGCATCGAGTGTGTTTACTGGTGGGCTGTCGTCGACTGATACTCGGCACATAGAAGAATATGACTTTAAAGTATCCTAGATTCGGGAAGCGTCGAGTGCGTCGACTGGACTTGATGAAGCGTTGAGTGATCTCGACGCCATTCGACGAAGCATCAGTGATCTCGACGCATACATCGCTTGGACTTAGAATATTTTGGATAAAAGGATTTGTCGAAAAGCATTGAGTGATGTTGACGCCATTCGACAAAGCATTGAGTGATCTCGAACCCATTCGACATAGCGTTGAGTGATATTGAGACAATTCAATGAAGCGTAGTGTGGTCTCGATGCCATTTGTCGCATGTGTCGAGTAAAATTCAACGAAGCATCGAGTGACACTCTACGCATGCGACAAATTTGACTTAGCATAATTTCGGCAGGCCGTATTGCTGATTTATACTTATATGCTAAACCGGGTTTTCGGGATAAGCGTTGATGTCTCATTTGGACCCGGTCTTCTCAAACAAGACCTATTTAAAGTAATAATGGGCAGACCAATCTGGAGGTGACACGTGGCGGCATGACTCAAACCCTAATCTTTCTTATAAAAAGGAAGAAATAGAAAACACTAGCCATCACTTCATTCTTCTTAGCCGTACCAATACTTGCTGAACCAGATGGAGGAAGAGATGTTTGCGGAGTCAGATTTCTGGAAGAAGAACTCTCCGTCTTCGTAAAGAACTATGCCGCCAAGAAGGATAAAAAGATCCATTGCCGAAAATGAGGTGAGCTTCCTACCCTCTCCCTTGGTTTTAGATCTTTAGTGATAATGTGGGAGACATGTCGACACAAAAGAGTTGGACTTGTGCGAGATGAAGATCTCCTAGGAAGAGACAATGCTAGGACCTTGTCCTATAAATTAGTTGTCTTTGACCTCTCCTCTCTTCATTGTGAAGATGGTGGACTTCGTTTCATGAAGAGGAATGGTTTATTGAGGGTGAATAAGGGAGGAGGAAGTGTTGTTTGTGGTTTTGAACAAATGGCTAATGGAAGAAGATGAATCGATGTCGTTCGTTTTGCTTTAAGATGCGTGCACAAATCTTTTTTTTGCATGCAGCGGACTTCGAGGTCATTTTAGTGTGTGATGCAAGCCAAAACTTCCGACATGGTAAATACTAAGCTGACATAGATCGGGCACATAAACAAACACGTAGCATGCGGTATCTCACTTAACACTACCGATGAATTCAACCAATTAATGACACATCCTTTAACAGCGCACAAAAGCAAAGGGTCTTTACTCGTTTTAGAGATTAAACAAGGATATGGGACGATGTTTGCTCAAGAGAATAGGAACTACACCATACAGACAATTAGCTAATCTAATTAATATTATTCGTAAGCATTCACAAAACCAAATGAAGAAGATCCGGAATAAAATAGTGATTTCAATATGTCTAAAATCAATCCCAAATTAGTTAATATGAGGTTGGCCAAAATCACTTGAACTCAAAGAGAAATCAAGGGTTAATGAACCCGATTTCTACTAGCATTCATGAGATCTACCCGATCCAATTTATACGAAAATATCTAGATAAAATAAACGCTTGAAATTGAGATTTTATTACTACACTAATTTAAATATAAATCCGGACAAATCACTAGCCTTCTAAACCACCAACTCTCACAATAAAATAGAGGAATCACACAAGGGAGAATTAAAAATCATTACCCAGTCCCAAGCAATAGATTTGCAAATCCATCCACAAAGATGAGTGGAGAAAACACATAATGAAGGTGGAGGATCCACTTCCATGCAATTCCACGGAACTGCACCGGACGATGAAGACGCAAGCCGCCTTCTTTTGAATCACGGGGGAGGGAATATATCATCAGAGTTATTGTCCTTAGACTCAATATACTGATGAGTTGTAATTATACCTATATTTTCGTATTTTATTTAAGTCCGTTTCGTTTATTTTTTGTCTTTTTTATTAGTTTAATTCAATAAATTGCTTGTTTTTGTAAATATTATTTCTAACTTAGCTTAATTTTTATTCCAGGAAAATTCCAGAAAAAATTCCAGAAAAGTCAGAAAAATTGCCTGACACGCCCGTGTCAATTGGCCGACACGCCCGTGTCACGCCAGCCCGACGATCGCCGACCACAGATGCCAGCTCGACGATCGGCCACCATCAAACCCAGCCCGACACGCCCGGCGTCACGCCCGTGTCAAATGCTTGTCACGCCCGTGACGAGGCCGACCCGCAAGCTTGGTCAACATGTCAACTCTGCCGACATCGAACTGCCAGCTCTCCTGGTCACGCCCCCCTGTCACGCCCGTGACCTGGGGCGTGACCGCCACGTTTTCACCCCGAAGTCAAAGCTCCAGTCAAGTCAACCGGTCAGCTCGTGAATAGTGTCGACACGCCCCCCTGTCACGCCCTAGTCACGGGCGTGACCAACCCGAAAAAATGTCTATAAATAACAGCTTCCAGGAAGCTTATTTTGTCCACTTTTTTGACCACTTTGCTTAGGGGAGGTGCTGCCCAATTGGATTTCAAACCTATGTAAGGAGATTTTCTCCCCCCTCTCTCTCTCTTAGTTTGTATTAGGGTTTTTAATTTAATGAAATATGAATCTTTTTCTCTCCATTTGTTTGATTAATCCATTTGAATGCGCCTACTTAAGTAATTTTTCGTTCCTCTTTTTGTATTTCTTTTATGTTTTCATTTTTTTTGCTTTCATAACTTAGTTAGATTTAGGGTTTATCGGCTTTTCTAGCCGTTGTGCCGTCCGTCTAGTTTTCATTTCCCGCACCTTTTTTGATTTAGCTTTTCCTCTTTTTCCTATTTTTTTCATTCATAAGGCTTTATAAAAACTCTCCTAAAAGTGCTATTTTCATTTTTCTTTAACTTAGGCTCTTTAGGATTGTAAAACTTTTTGTCCCCTTTTTGTTTTATTTTCACTTTTTAGGAGTTTTTATAAAAATATAGGAATGAAAATATAGTCGTTATAATTTTTCGCTCACTTTGTTTTATCTTTTTAATTTCAAAACTTTTAGTCCGGTTAATTTTTATTTCATCTTTTTATGCATTTCTACCGCATTCTAGCGGTAGAAATGCAGTTGTTTTAATTTTTCGTCAACTTTCATTTTGCGTTTATTTGCAAAACCTTTTAGCTCGGTTAATTTTTATTTTCACTTTTTATGCATTTCTACCGCATTCTAGCGGTAGAAATGCAGTTGTATTAATTTTTCAGCAACTTGGTTTTTTCTAATTTTTGCAAGTGTGCGTGTGTGTATGAGTTAGGTTTTACTGCTTTATTTCATTTCTGTAGAGTGCGTGTGTGCGTATGCATTTATTTCCGCCTACTCGTTAAGAGTTAAATGGCGCCCTGCTTTCATCTTCTTCCTACTCACTTGAGTAGGAAAACTTAGTGTGTGTGCGTGTGTTCACTTTTCTGTAGAGTGCGTGTGTGTGTTTTACCTTCAAGTAGAGTGCGTGCGTGTAGGAGATAATTTTACCGCTTTATTTATCGCTTTCTTCAATTAAGAAGAGTGTGTGTGTGTGTGCATTTATTTCCGCCTACTCGTTAAGAGTTCAATGGCGTGCTTTTATTTACCGCCTACTCATTTGAGTAGGTCTTGCTTTATTTAATATTCTTTATGGTTTTGAAGTGTGCGTGAGTGCCTGCATCAATTAGCTTTCAATTTATCTAATCGCCTTTTTTATGTTTTCTCTTATAAATGTTCAGAACCTAAATTTACACTCACGCTTCACTTAAAAACATAAAGCCGTCCCCATACCGATGAGTGGCTAATTTCTTTTAGCCTTCGGCATCGAAGAGCATTGGGACATAAAAAATGATTTGAAATAATTAAAAAACTTTATTTTTATTTTAATTTAAGGACTTAAGGTTTACCCCGGGTTAACGACGCATAGGACCACATAATCGATGTGTGGGCTCTATTTCCGTTATCCATACGCGACGCCGAGAGGCTGCACGTATGGACCGATCCCCCTTGGGTAAAGAGAACCGCGTACGCCCCCTCGAAAGAGGAGAAACGTAGTTCTGCCGGATTGGGTTCCCCACCCAATAGCGGGGTTCTTAGCGTAATGCGGACGTTAAGGGGAATCCTTCGTCGGACTCACGTTCGGTCGAATAGCCTTAGCGCCCAGGTGAGCGATATCCCTAGACCAAGGTGAGCTCATATTCTTGGAACCTCCACGGCCAAGTGCCTTTTATTAATTTAAAAACAAGGTTTAATAATTGTTGAGAGTTATTTTAGTCTTAATTCGATTCGATGCCGAACGTTAACCCGTCATCGAACTAACTTAGCAAAATTCTGCTTTCTTCCTTTCCGTTTTTATTAAACTAAAAAATCCCACCTTACTAATAGTAAGATAATAGTGCTCCCGGAAGAGTAGATATAATCAACGCGTCCCCGAGAATAATACGACCTCGGTATTCTCCCGAATACCGAGTACTACTTGCGATAGGTGCGCTTGCCTCCTTTCGTTAGAAAACTCGATCATCTAACCGGCCCGCGGAATCTGACCATTTCGAACCACCCACAGTAGGTCTCTGTTCCGCGGCCATCAAGTTTTTGGCGCCGTTGCCGGGGAATCTTGTTGTTATATTGAATCCGGACTCTATTAATTTTACTTTATTTTCAAATAAAAAATTTTATACAAAAAAAAAAAAAATCCCCCCCCCCCCCCCCGTTTTCGTTTTTTTTGGGTGTATGACCCGTGGACAACCTTCGAGTTCTGAAAATCTTGACTTCGACCCCGAGATCGACCGCTCTCTTGCGCGTATCCGATCTCTCCGTCGAATTCCTTTTTCAGACCCGTAGAATCTATCGGAGAACCCTCTTCTTCTTCTATGGCCGACCCCCCTAATAATGCCCAACCGGTCGAGCGTACTATGTCTTATTACGCTCGGCCCAATTTGGATGATACGGGGTCGAGTATTGTTCGGCCCGCGGTGGCCAACAATAATTTCGAAATTAAGTCAAGTGTGATTCAGATGATCCAAAATGCCGTGCAGTTCGACGGACAGCCGGATGAGGACCCCAACAATCACTTGTCTAATTTTCTTGAAATTTGCGATACTTTTAAAATTAATGGCGTCACTGATGACGCCATTCGTTTGCGCCTTTTTCCGTTCTCTCTTAAGTCCAAGGCTAAGGCGTGGTTACTCTCCCTCCCGCGGGGATCCATCACGTCCTGGGCGGAGTTGGCCGAGAAATTCCTTACGAAGTATTTTCCGCCCGCCAAAACTGCAAGATTGCGGGCGGACATATCTTCGTTCGTCCAAAACGACTCCGAGTCTCTTTACGAGACTTGGGAACGCTTTAAGGAGTTCCTCCGCCGGTGCCCGCACCACGCTCTGCCAACGTGGTTGCAGGTACAAATTTTTTATAATGGACTGAATAGTCAGACGCGTCAAATGATTGACGCGGCTGCCGGGGGCACTCTGAACAATAAGACCCCCGAGGCCGCCCAGGCCCTTTTCGAGGAAATGGCGGTGAACGCCTACCAGTGGAATGTCCCGCGGGCGCGCCCTAAGCAGGCGGGCATTTTTGAAGTGGATGCCACAGCTCAGTTAGCCCTCCAAGTGGAAAGGCTAACTAAGCAGGTGGCGGAGATGTCTGTTTCCTCCTCCACTCCGCCTTGTTTTCTCCCCCCCTCCAACGTCTGCGTGGTCGACGAATTCGTGGACTACTTGGGAAATCCGGTGCGTCCCTCATTTCAAAACAACCCTTATAGTAGCCACTATAATCCGGGTTGGAGGAACCATCCGAATTTCTCCTGGAGCAACCCGAACAACGCGCAGCGTCCCCCTCCCCCTCCTTTTGCGCCGACGCTTCCTCCTCCCCCTCCTATGAAGCCATCCCCGGTGGAGGAAAATTTTAATCGTTATGTCGCGTCCAACGAGTCTAATATCCGGAACATCACCGGATCGCTAAAAAATTTAGAACTCCAGGTTGGACAGCTGGCGCGACTCATGTCAGAACGCGCCATGGGGGCACTGCCAGGGAACACGGAGCCCAATCCAAGGGAATCCGCCAACGCTATAACCCTCCGTAGCGGTAAGGAGGTGGTCGATCCAAAACGGATCGATCCTCAGGTACAAATTTCACCTCCTTCCCCTCTTCCCTCTTCTTCGTCTACGCAGCCTCTACCAATTTTAAGTGAAAAATCTATTTTAAACAAGGCGTTGCCCTACCCGCATAAATTAGATAAAGAGCGAGTTAATGCGCAATACGAAAAATTTATTTTATTACTTAAACAAATTCACATTAATGTTCCTTTTTGCGAGGCTATCTCGCAAATGCCTAAGTATGCGAAATTTTTAAAAGAACTACTTTCTAATAAACGCAAACTCGAGGATATTTCGCATATATCTCTCAACTCTGTCTGCTCGGCGGCGATTACTAATAAATTGCCCTCAAAACAAAACGACCCGGACGGTTCTCCATCCCGTGCCTTTTTGGCAATGTGTTAGTAAAGTACGCTTTAGCAGACCTAGGCGCGAGCATTAATTTGATGCCGTTCTCGCTCTTCCTTCGTCTAGGTTTGGGTACTCCTGCTCCTACCAATATGCGCATCCAACTAGCGGATCGCTCGGTTAGGTTCCCCATCGGGGTTGTTGAGGACGTCCTTGTCCGAGTAGACAAGTTCACCTTCCCGGTGGACTTCGTCATCTTGGACATCGAGGAAGACGCCAACGTACCAATAATACTTGGTCGCCCTTTCCTCGCGACCTCGCGTGCGTTAATTGATGTAAGTAATGGTCAGCTTCTCCTTCGGGTAGGAGACGACCAAGTTACTTTTTCTATTAACCCCTCTATGGAAGAATCGTCGCCGAGCGACGATTTCTGCTATTCTTTAGATTCCTTTTATGGAGATTGTTCTTCTCCAATTTTCGAGTCCAAATTTTTAAGCGAAAATATTTTTTCTCTCAAAAATTTTTATTGCGATGAGGATGTATCTTCCGATATGCCTTTTGAACCAATTGGTTCAAAAGACATTAGCTCTAAAACCTCGCTAGAAGAACCGCCAACCCTAGACCTCAAACCACTACCTGAATCCCTTAAATACGCCTTTTTGGGAAAAAATGATACACTCCCCGTTATCATTTCTTCGTATTTAAGCGATTCAGAGACCTCCGATTTATTGGAGGTTTTGCTTAAACATCGCCACGCAATTGCGTGGCAAATTTCTGACCTAAAGGGGATTAACCCTTCCTTCTGCACTCACAAAATTTTCTTAAACGATAATTGCCGCACAACCATTCAGCCGCAGCGGCGTCTTAACCCAAACATGAAAGACGTCGTGAAAGCTGAAATAATTAAATTATTAGATGCGGGGATTATTTATCCCATTTCTGATAGTGCATGGGTTAGTCCCATTCATGTCGTGCCCAAGAAGGGCGGTCTAACCGTAGTGGCGAATGAGCACAACGAGCTCGTCCCAACTCGTACTGTTACGGGTTGGCGCGTGGTCATCGATTATCGCAAACTTAATGATGCCACCCGCAAGGACCATTTCCCACTACCGTTCCTTGACCAAATTCTCGAGCGTCTTTCCGGTCATCCTTTTTATTGTTTTCTCGATGGTCTATCGGGGTTTTTCCAAATCTCCATTTCCCCCGAGGACCAAGAGAAAACAACTTTTACCTGCCCCTTTGGCACCTTCGCATATCGAAGAATGCCATTTGGCCTCTGCAATGCGCCGGCTACATTCCAACGATGTATGCTAGCGATTTTTGGCGAGCTGGTAGAAGATATTATGGAAATATTTATGGATGACTTTTCTGTATTCGGATGCTCATTCCCGAATTGTCTTCGTAATCTTGATCGTGTCCTCCAGCGATGCGAGGACACGAATCTTGTTTTAAATTGGGAAAAATGTAACTTTATGGTTCGAGGAGGTTTGGTCCTCGGCCATAAGATTTCGATTAAGGGGATAGAGGTCGATAAGGCTAAAGTAGAAATTATTGAAAAACTTCCTCAGCCGACGAACATAAAATCCATTAGGAGTTTCTTAGGCCACGCGGGCTTTTATAGACGTTTTATTCAAGATTTTTCAAAAATAACAAAGCCGCTTACTCACCTCTTGGAAAAGGAATCACCTTTTGTCTTTAGTAGCGACTGCGAGTCTGCATTTAATTTTATAAAACAAAAGCTTATCAATTCTCCAATTCTAGTGGCCCCTAATTGGTCCCTTCCGTTCGAAATCATGTGCGACGCTAGTGATATTGCCTTAGGCGCCGTTCTTGGCCAACGCGTAGAAAAACATTTTCATCCTATTTATTACGCTAGCAAGACGCTCACTTCCGCACAAGTGAATTACACAACGACGGAAAAGGAACTCTTAGCCGTCGTTTTCGCTTTCGATAAGTTTCGCTCGTATCTTACGCTATCTAAAGTTATCGTTTTTACCGATCACTCCGCCCTTAAGTATCTACTAGCCAAAACCGATGCAAAACCCCGCCTTCTTCGATGGGTTCTCCTCCTTCAAGAGTTTGATTTGGAGATCCGGGATAAGAAGGGCGCGGAAAATCTTGCGGCAGACCACCTCTCCCGTTTAGATAATTCCGGTGCGGAAGCGCTCGTCGAATCTGAAATAAATGACAGATTCCCCGAGGAACGTCTTCTCGCCATTCGTTCGTCTTCGTCATCTTCTCCTTGGTTCGCAGATTTTGCGAACTATTTAGTCGCGCGGGTACTTCCAAAAGATTTCTCAAGTCATCAAAAGAAGAAATTCTTTTCCGACTTGAAAAATTTCTTTTGGGATGACCCTTTTCTTTTCCGTATCTGTGCGGACCAAGCGGTTCGAAGATGCGTCGCGGGAGTGGAGTGCACGCAAATATTGAGGCACTGCCACGAGGGTCCAGCCGGGGGGCACTATCAAGCCAACCGGACCGCTAGGAAGGCGCTAGAGGCGGGCTACTTTTGGCCCACTCTCTTCAAAGACGCGCACAATTTTGTGCGCGCATGCGATAGCTGTCAGCGGTCGGGTAACATCTCGCGTCGAGACGAGATGCCCCAAAATATGTTTTTAGAATGCGAAGTTTTCGATTTATGGGGCATAGATTTTGTAGGCCCCCTGCCTCCTTCTTATAAAAATTCGTATATTTTAGTGGCGGTCGACTACGTATCAAGGTGGGCGGAAGCGCAAGCTCTCCCCACCAACGATGCGCGAGTCGTCGTTACATTTCTAAAAAAATTATTTTCTCGCTTCGGCACACCTCGCGCAATTGTTAGTGATAGGGGAACGCATTTCTGTAACGCTCTAATGGCTAAGACGTTAGCTAAATATGGAGTCACGCACAAACTTGCCACCCCTTACCACCCGCAAACAAGTGGCCAAGTTGAGGTAGTAAATCGAGAAATAAAACGCATATTAGAAAAAACCGTTTCACTTAATAGGAAAGATTGGTCCGCTAAGCTTGACGACGCGTTATGGGCGTATCGTACGGCGTACAAAACCGCTACTGGTTGTACCCCGTTTCGATTAGTCTATGGCAAAGCGTGCCATTTACCCGTAGAATTGGAGCACCGCGCACTTTGGGCATTAAAACTCTTAAACCTCGACTCCAACTTAGCCGCTCAGAATAGAAAACTGCAACTAAACGAGCTCGATGAATGGCGTGCGAACGCTTACGAGAGCAATAAGTTCTATAAGGAGCGTTCTAAGTTTTATCACGATCGAAAAATTAAAACCCCAAAAATCTTTTCTCCGGGCGATCTAGTCCTTCTTTACAATTCACGTCTTAGGCTTTTCCCGGGTAAGCTAAAATCGCGATGGTTCGGCCCCTTCAAGGTTGAAGAGGTTTGGCTATATGGGACCGTACTCGTCTCCCACCCCGAAAAAGGCACTTTTAAGGTGAACGGTAATCGGTTAAAGTCTTATATAGCGGGCGACCCTGTGATCAGTAGGAGCGAAACCATAACCCTTCTCCATATATAAACCCGCCACTATAGTCAAGCTACGCGACTATAAACAAAGCGCTCCTGGGAGGCACCCCACGTCTATCTTTTTTTTACGTCTTTATTTATTATGTTTTCTATTTTTCTAATAACTGCAGGGTTTCTAGTGGGCTTCCCCGCGCGCGGATCAGGGACGTTTTCTGCCCCCCTCTTTTTCCCTTCTTTGTACATATTCCTGCTATTTTGTTCCTCATGCTTAACATACAACATTGGGGACAATGTTGGATCTAAGTATGGGGGTGTTTTCATATTTTCGTACTTTCTTTTTTTTCATTTACAAAACAAAACAAAAAAAAATTTATATAACACAAAAAAAAAAAAAAAAAAAAAAAAAAAATTTCAAAAACAAAAACAAAAAAATATATATAACACAAAAACACAAAAAAATTTACTTTTAATTAAAAATTTAATTTACTTTTAATTAAAAATTTTTTGAAGTTTCATTTTTGAAACTTTTACTTATTTTTAGCTTTGTCCGCGAGATCCGGCTCATCGAGCCATCCACATATCGAGTCATCTCGCGGCAGCCTAGTAAATATTCTTGTAAATATTTTTGTAAATAATTTTTGTAAATATTTTTTTTGTAAATATTCTTTCTCTTTCCCCTCTCCCTTTTTCCTTCTCATCCTTGTAAATATTTTTATTTTTCCCAAATTTTTGTAAATAGAATGAAACTTTCATTAAAAATACAAAAAAATTCACAAAACTTAAAAATATTTCAAAAAAAAAATTTTTCGCATTTTTTTCTTTTTAGTATGTATATATTAAAGTTATGAATACAAAAAATAATAATAATAAAAATAATAAAAAAAAAAAAAAAAAAAAAAAAAAGGAACATAACTTCAAAAAAAAAAAAAATTTCAAAAAAAAAAAAAAAAAAAATTATTATGAAACAAATAAATCAAACATTTCATTCTTAAGTTTCTTGCTATCCAATACTTTCGTTTTGAGTTTATTTATATGCGAATTTGATAAATTCTTTGTTCACTATTCGTTTGTTAATTATAGATTGAAAAATCTAAATAGCCGGGGTTAAGTTTTAAAGAATTTATTATACTTTGTTAAAAATAGGGGACTTGCTTTAGGCACTACTTCTAATTTTTCATAGATAGGAGCATGTGTACCATGTTAGAAAATAACGACTATAGAATTCAATTATGCTTGCTTTTAGCTTTCTGAAAAATTGGAACGTACAATTTATAAAGGTTGCTCTCAATTATTTTTCAATTAAAAATCTAGTTCTCTTTTCTCCCCTTACTTATCATAACCGACTTGGTATGATAAAATTATTTTCCCAAAAAGAAAAAGATCTTATGTCAATGGGAATAAGATTTCATTCCGTAAACATAGGCACCCAATAAATTAAAAGATTGTACGTTACGGAGTAAGAGGATAAAATTCACTACTCCAACACATATACATTGGGTTATTTTTATGAAGAAAGAAAACATTTTATGTTAAGGAAAATAAGATTTCGTTTTCCTTTAACATCCAAATCAAAAAAAAAATGGAGGTTCGAGAGAAAAAAAATAACCTCGCCTCAAAATCCAAGCATCTTCATAAACCAACATCAACCCCCCCCCCCCTTAGCCATTTTCATGATTCTAGAATTAATTCAAAAATTTTTTGAGAGCATAATTCGTAAATTGCATTATTTCCGATAACACTCCTATAAGCTAAAGTTCGTATAACTCCAAACTATTTTCTGTTAATCTAGCCAATACAATTATTGCTTTCTATTTGATTACATCAAGAAGTCTTTTGGCCAAAACTTTTGCCCTGTTTAAATCATCAAAATAATTTTAGGACTTAACTCTTATACCCCGTATATTTTTATTTGATCTCTCTTATAATTAATTTAGCGGTAGCGGAACTTAGGTTTTTTTTACTATTCCTTATAAGTTCACCTCAAACTTTTGCTCTGGAATAGCAAAAGCTTAAGTATGGGGGTGTTTGATGAGTTGTAATTATACCTATATTTTCGTATTTTATTTAAGTCCGTTTCGTTTATTTTTTGTCTTTTTTATTAGTTTAATTCAATAAATTGCTTGTTTTTGTAAATATTATTTCTAACTTAGCTTAATTTTTATTCCAGGAAAATTCCAGAAAAAATTCCAGAAAAGTCAGAAAAATTGCCTGACACGCCCGTGTCAATTGGCCGACACGCCCGTGTCACGCCAGCCCGACGATCGCCGACCACAGATGCCAGCTCGACGATCGGCCACCATCAAACCCAGCCCGACACGCCCGGCGTCACGCCCGTGTCAAATGCTTGTCACGCCCGTGACGAGGCCGACCCGCAAGCTTGGTCAACATGTCAACTCTGCCGACATCGAACTGCCAGCTCTCCTGGTCACGCCCCCCTGTCACGCCCGTGACCTGGGGCGTGACCGCCACGTTTTCACCCCGAAGTCAAAGCTCCAGTCAAGTCAACCGGTCAGCTCGTGAATAGTGTCGACACGCCCCCCAGTCACGCCCTAGTCACGGGCGTGACCAACCCGAAAAAATGTCTATAAATAACAGCTTCCAGGAAGCTTATTTTGTCCACTTTTTTGACCACTTTGCTTAGGGGAGGTGCTGCCCAATTGGATTTCAAACCTATGTAAGGAGATTTTCTCCCCCCTCTCTCTCTCTTAGTTTGTATTAGGGTTTTTAATTTAATGAAATATGAATCTTTTTCTCTCCATTTGTTTGATTAATCCATTTGAATGCGCCTACTTAAGTAATTTTTCGTTCCTCTTTTTGTATTTCTTTTATGTTTTCATTTTTTTTGCTTTCATAACTTAGTTAGATTTAGGGTTTATCGGCTTTTCTAGCCGTTGTGCCGTCCGTCTAGTTTTCATTTCCCGCACCTTTTTTGATTTAGCTTTTCCTCTTTTTCCTATTTTTTTCATTCATAAGGCTTTATAAAAACTCTCCTAAAAGTACTATTTTCATTTTTCTTTAACTTAGGCTCTTTAGGATTGTAAAACTTTTTGTCCCCTTTTTGTTTTATTTTCACTTTTTAGGAGTTTTTATAAAAATATAGGAATGAAAATATAGTCGTTATAATTTTTCGCTCACTTTGTTTTATCTTTTTAATTTCAAAACTTTTAGTCCGGTTAATTTTTATTTCATCTTTTTATGCATTTCTACCGCATTCTAGCGGTAGAAATGCAGTTGTTTTAATTTTTCGTCAACTTTCATTTTGCGTTTATTTGCAAAACCTTTTAGCTCGGTTAATTTTTATTTTCACTTTTTATGCATTTCTACCGCATTCTAGCGGTAGAAATGCAGTTGTATTAATTTTTCAGCAACTTGGTTTTTTCTAATTTTTGCAAGTGTGCGTGTGTGTATGAGTTAGGTTTTACTGCTTTATTTCATTTCTGTAGAGTGCGTGTGTGCGTATGCATTTATTTCCGCCTACTCGTTAAGAGTTAAATGGCGCCCTGCTTTCATCTTCTTCCTACTCACTTGAGTAGGAAAACTTAGTGTGTGTGCGTGTGTTCACTTTTCTGTAGAGTGCGTGTGTGTGTTTTACCTTCAAGTAGAGTGCGTGCGTGTAGGAGATAATTTTACCGCTTTATTTATCGCTTTCTTCAATTAAGAAGAGTGTGTGTGTGTGTGCATTTATTTCCGCCTACTCATTAAGAGTTCAATGGCGTGCTTTTATTTACCGCCTACTCATTTGAGTAGGTCTTGCTTTATTTAATATTCTTTATGGTTTTGAAGTGTGCGTGAGTGCCTGCATCAATTAGCTTTCAATTTATCTAATCGCCTTTTTTATGTTTTCTCTTATAAATGTTCAGAACCTAAATTTACACTCACGCTTCACTTAAAAACATAAAGCCGTCCCCATACCGATGAGTGGCTAATTTCTTTTAGCCTTCGGCATCGAAGAGCATTGGGACATAAAAAATGATTTGAAATAATTAAAAAACCTTATTTTTATTTTAATTTAAGGACTTAAGGTTTACCCCGGGTTAACGACGCATAGGACCACATAATCGATGTGTGGGCTCTATTTCCGTTATCCATACGCGACGCCGAGAGGCTGCACGTATGGACCGATCCCCCTTGGGTAAAGAGAACCGCGTACGCCCCCTCGAAAGAGGAGAAACGTAGTTCTGCCGGATTGGGTTCCCCACCCAATAGCGGGGTTCTTAGCGTAATGCGGACGTTAAGGGGAATCCTTCGTCGGACTCACGTTCGGTCGAATAGCCTTAGCGCCCAGGTGAGCGATATCCCTAGACCAAGGTGAGCTCATATTCTTGGAACCTCCACGGCCAAGTGCCTTTTATTAATTTAAAAACAAGGTTTAATAATTGTTGAGAGTTATTTTAGTCTTAATTCGATTCGATGCCGAACGTTAACCCGTCATCGAACTAACTTAGCAAAATTCTGCTTTCTTCCTTTCCGTTTTTATTAAACTAAAAAATCCCACCTTACTAATAGTAAGATAATAGTGCTCCCGGAAGAGTAGATATAATCAACGCGTCCCCGAGAATAATACGACCTCGGTATTCTCCCGAATACCGAGTACTACTTGCGATAGGTGCGCTTGCCTCCTTTCGTTAGAAAACTCGATCATCTAACCGGCCCGCGGAATCTGACCATTTCGAACCACCCACAGTAGGTCTCTGTTCCGCGGCCATCATATACCAAGGAGGGGGATAAGTGTTTGGTCAAACCCTAGGTTGGGGAAGACCTTGGTGGCCGAACTCCGTCAAGGGGGAAATCCTTCGATTTGTTGGATGTCATTGGAGAGGAGGAGGGTTATATTGGTGGAGATTAGAGGAGAGGAGAGGAGGAGAGGAAGGTGGCCGAACCACTAGAGGGGAGGAGGGAGGCTAGCAGCTAAGAGAGGGAGAGGAGGATTGGGGAGGCCGAATAGTGCCAAGAAGGGAGAGGAGGGGCCGAAATTTCCAAGAGGGGGAATTAGGGTTCCTTCTTTTTCTTAATTCATCAAGCCTAATCTTTCATTATCCATACAATCCTATATATAAGATACACCACTCAATCTCCACTATACAATATTAAACTAGATCTAGATGGTTAAAAGCAGCCCATCACAATCATGACATTGAAATAATAATAGTACAGAATAATAAAATGCTTAAAATTAAATGCTTAAAAAAACTTTAAAGTATATAATTATAAATAATTAATTTATAATCATATATTTTAATATTCTGGTAAAGGTGGACAATATACATAACATGTTGCGGAGATTTGGCACAACGTTGGACATGGATGTCGCGGTAGAATCCCATCTTCAAGATTGCGGCAACGACCGTCACAATCATTAAATTCTCTGAGGCGAAGATCATCGACAACTTCAGCGCCATCAATTGAACAGTCATGAGCATCACCAACACATAGCACGACATGGTTTCCATCAGGGTCTGGTATAGTCGGATCTAGATCTTAGGCTGAACATGATAGTTGTAGTCCTCGGAAAGTCCTTTCCAACGGATAGTTACATGTTTTCATAGGAGCTTTGTAGCTCCGGGAATGTCCAGTCAAAGTTGCTGCATGGAAACAACTTATGTGTAGGATGCTTTCGGGTTAGCGTAAAATCGAGTTTACAAGAAACGTAGCAAGATAAGGTTGAGGTTAGGATGAGTCTAGTTATATGTAGCCAAGTTAAACAAATGGATTGGAGGAATTTAATAAACAAATTATTTGGGAAAATTAGTGAACAAATGGTTTGATAAGATTTGGTTGTATAAATTGCTACTTGAGAAAACTGATAAGGATGCACGTGATTGTAATATGATGAATGATATAGGTTTTGAAAGTGGGTATGGTGCCCGATAATTGAATGTGTAATCTATACTTATGTTATCATGCTTGATGGATACGTGGAGAGTTAATATATTGTTTTGTTAAATATATGAAAGCATAATTATTTGTGAATGCTTGATTGTAAGGAACGAATCACATAAGGTAAATCTCATGGCCATGAAAAATGTTGAATCGTATTCTTAAGTGTTGGATGGGATAGTTTGTATAGTCCACTTCTTAGAGTGTGTCTCCATACGGGTAGCTATATGGGATTGGTATGTTGTTCAAGGTGGCTTGCCACCTGTGTTGATATTGAACCCTTGAGTGCTTGGGAGCACAGAAATCCAAAAGGGTGTATGTGCATGAGTATTTTACCATACTGGATTGGTAATGAAGATAAGAGACTCAGTGTGGAGCCCTAGAGTGATGTTGAGCACTGGATTGGTAATGTTGAAAAGTGACTCGGTTGGAGCCCTTGTATGGTTGATGGCAAGGCTATGTGAATTTGCAAGCAGTGTGAGTTGACATTCAGTGTCCTAAGCTTGGGTTAAGGATAGTGTGGCAGGTCTACGGGCTCCCCAGTCTTCACACCGACGGGAGTTGACAGATAGACTTTGGACGGTTGGGCTTGGTCTTTAGTTCTCATTCCTAGGGCTCCTTCTGTGATAAGTGGATAGTTGGGCTTGGTCTTCAGTGCTCATTCCAAGGGCTCCTTCTGTGATAAGTGGACAGTTGGGCTTGGTCCTTTTTTGATACTCTCCGATAGGCTCCCTCTGTGCCACAATGATAGGCTAGTTTGGGCTATATTCTTAGTGCACATGTACCCAAGACCCCTCTAAGCTATAGTATGCAGGGGATAAGCTGTTGTGTTCATGGAGTTGAGGCATATGGAGGCCTAGGCTTAGTAGTGTAGATGCCCGCCTAGTAGTGGAATTCCCATTTTACTGTCACCGTCTTGCCACGATGGATGATGCCTGATAGGTTAGCTACCTACTCGAAAAGTGGGAACTAAAAGTCTGTGATGATATAGCAGTGTACGTGTGTTTGAGCATGGGTGTGTCATAATATTTCATTCATATCATCGCATTGCACCACATAGATCCTTATCATATAAGTTTGTATTTGCACTCTTATATTATGAGTTACTTTACTGTTAAGCTGATCCTTAACTTTTAAATCTATATGAGCATTTTTATAAGTTAAGTTGTTTTCCTGTCATAGATATATATGCTTAATGGATTGCTATGATTTGAGCAGAAATGCTAGAATAGAATGTTGATAATAATGTTATACATTGCTGCTATTACTACTCATGATATGTAGAGATATACCACCTGCTTATTATTACTATTTATATATATTGTACCCTCTTCTTTTCTCCTCCCGGTGCCTAAGAGTCGCCAGGGGGAGCGGATATAATAGACACTTAGTCTTTATTATTAACGGTTGATACGTCTTCCATTTTTGGAGGAAATCCAGTAGATAGAGCAGAAGCAACAGGTCATACAGGAGGGCAGCCAAGCCAGTGTGACAAGGCTTGATATGACGTTACCTTCATTGCCATCAGTTACGGATGTGAGTTTTTGAGAGACCCATGATTTTAGCTCTTTGGGTAATTTTTGTGTGCTCTAATATTAAATAAGTGTTGTAGCTTCATATTATTGTTGTACTCTTATGGACTTATATACTTGTGTGGATTTTGACTTCTATTTTATATTCCTTATGTTGGGTTGGCATGAATGATATTGGTTTGGCCATCAGGATAGGCGTCTTGTGGTACATGTTAGCCCGTGTGTTGACGCTACCGCAAGGTGGATATTTTTGGCATAAGACTCCCCTCTACCCTGTCTTGTGTTCCGGGAGGGGGTATTACAAATGGTATTAGACTTGCAATGATCCTTAAGTAATGAAGTCATTGAATAATGGTGCCACATGCACTTCATAGGTTAGTTTGCGGGAAAAAAAACATAACATAAGCTGTGGTGTGCCCATGTGTAATTCACATTATGGTTGTTCAGTCGTTATCCTACGATTAGCCTACCTTACCTTAGGTTTATACGTTTACGTGTAGATCCCGACACGAGTAGAGCTAGTAGAGGGCACTCCCGCCCATTCAATCCCAACCCAGTTTCAGCATTCGGAATTGGTAAGATGCTTAAGACGATCTTAGACACGTTTAGATCCCAGCAAGCCCCGGTGCAGTAACAAGCCTTTGGCTCTAACTAGTTAAGCACCTTCCGAGCACTCTCCTTGCCTTCTTATCATGGGACAGAGTCAGATGTCCGTACTGAAGAATGGCTTGGCACGGTGTAAGATTTAATGGCTGGAATCATATATCCAACCAGTATATCTGTGACCTTAGTCATGTCAGTCTTGGAAACACACGTGAAGAGGTGGTGGAAGTTTCTCATGGGTTCCACTTTCCAAGGCTGAGTATACACTGAGATCATTTAGAATGAATTTTCTGAAGCCTTCATGGAACATTTCATTCCCTCTACTGCTCAAGATGAGCTTGATGAGAGATTCCTATAATTGATGCAAGGATCCAAGTCCATGATAGAATACCAAAGGGAGTTTCAACACCTCACTAGATTTGCTGACTCCTATGAGTTGGATGACCGCAGGTACAAAAATGGTTTTACAAAGACTTGCAAGATCCCCTAAGGCAAGCACTTTTGTTTAAAGCGGACGCGAGCTTGGCAGAGATAATTGATATGGCAAAATGGTTGGAGGCTGATCACTTAGGAAGTAATAAGAGTCCAGTCGAGGTCATGATTGAAGTAGGCCCCAGCTTCAGAAGAGACATAATAGTAGAGGTGTAAGGAGAAATAAAAAAGGTGGAGGTAATTTCCACCATAATTTTAGGATGGAATGTCCTGGCCCATAGTTAACACTACCTCCACCTCCACAGTTCCAACTTCATCAGCAACTAGGAGGGCCATTCGGGCGAGTTAGTTTTTTGTGTAACCAGTCAGGCCACATCCAACGTTATTTCACGCAGTTAGGAGGAGATTTTCCACATATTTTTCCTCCAACAGCCCCACGAAGACAAGGACAAGGTCGTGGTCGAGGACAAGGACCATGAGGATGGAATCCTAAACCTCCTTGGGAGCAGATGTTTGCTCTTGATATTGAGCAGGAGCGGAATCCCCAGTATGTGATTGCAGGTATGTCGTAACTTGATTAATATATTTATAAGCATCCGTCCTTAGCTTGCCATGTTGTGCTAAGAATTTAGCATTGAGGTTGTTATGATTTGGTACTTAGGCATGGTGAATGTTAGTGGAAAACCAGCCTACACCCTATTTGATATTGGTGCCACAGATTCATTAGTCTCGGCGGACTTCATAAAAGATTTAGAGGGCGTGTAATACTTCACTGGTTTCGCTAGGAGAGTACGCCTCCCAGACGGCTACGAGATGACGTAGTCTGCCAAGTGCGACTTGGAAGTATATATTAGAGAAAAGATTTTTGATGCCCGTGCGACGGTGTTGAGAATGAAAGAATTTGATCTTATTCTAGACATGACATTACTGGATTGGCACCACACCAGAATTCATTTTGCGGCGAAGCAAATCACTTTTAGGCATGGAGACTCCAATGTCGTCTTCCAAGGTATTAGAGTCATACCCCATACATTATTGTCTTCCATTCAGTCCCTTAATGCCCTTATGAAAGGGGATGAGGTATACCTGATATGTTTTATGTTGAAAGGGATGGCGATGAGCATGGAAGATGTGCAAGTTTAGCGGGATTTCCCTGAAGTGCTTCCCAAGAAGATACCGTGCTTACCCCCATTTAGAGAGGTGGACTTCCAAATAAAAATAGTACCGGGTGCCAAGCCTATCTCTCGGACAACTTACTAAATGGCCTGATCTTAGACGCCGTGATGACGCTGATGGAAGTGCACGTTATAACCTCCGTCGTGGCGTGCTAGAACCGTTATGAAGAATTAGCTTTATTTATCTTATTTTCATGAACTCTATTTTATATTTTGGAATATAAAATTATCCTATGTTTAAGTGATAATTTTATATTCATTTCATGCTTTATAATTTTTAATTTTAAACATTTTTTTTTGTGTGCACTTAACCATTCGTATGGATGAGATTACATCTCCATCATGGATGGTAAAGGCATGTTGTAAACTCCTATTTAAGGAGGTGCTTATGAGAATATCAAGTAGTGAAAGATTAAACCCTAAAATCCTCTCTAAGAGAATTTTGGCCAAAGGGGTTCTCCTCATTGCCGCGGCCCCCCTTGCAAGTGGTGTGAAGCCTCCGCCCCCCTTTCTCCCTCCATCCATTCGGTGCGAATCCGGCGCTGCTTCTTTCGGTGCGACTCCTTAGAAGAAGGTTGAAAACCCCTCGGTGTGACGCCGGCGGATCCGTGGAGAGAGTGATTCTCCCACCTTATCTTGTGTGAATGTTATTCCCGGTTGGGTAACTTCTTCCCTCTTGTGAGATTCATGCTTTTAGTTTGTGGAGGTTTTTTTCACGCATCGTTCTCTCCGTGGTTATTAATTTCATCGCTTGCAAAATCTGAAATCAAACTTGTTGTTATTGAACCTTGATGCGTAAAAATCGTCTCACAGACTACAATCCGAATAGGCAAGTGTACCTATTGTTTTATAGTATAGTGATAAAAATATATCAAGGTCGTATATAAACTCGGGGGCAGGCAAGTACTATTACTCACAACGATTCTATTATCCTACCGAACGATTGATAGGTTTTGAAAATAAAATAAAATAAACTTAGTTAAAAGAGAAATAAACTATTGCAAAAGAGTGCTCGATCGACGATTCACTTTGAAATAAAATAACGGAATAAATTAGTTTAACATTTGTAATTCTATCAAGACTGTGATGGATCCGATACTAAGAAGTAATCTCGCTAGAGCATTAAATCCCCCAACTTATAGACGTTTTCACCGAAATCTCTTTACAAGTCAAAATGGCCTAAAGTCGCATTACCGAAGTGACCTGTACTATTGGATTTAACTCCAATCCGGAGGATTTACGTCATCATATCTCTAGGGTTGCGTTCAACTCCTTCCTTCTTGGAGTGATCTTTCAAATCAATGAGTCTCTCGACTTCTATGAAATGAGATCAAATGCCTACTACCGTATACCAAAATATGGAGTCGACACGAAAAAAAATCAAAGAAGGATCAAAAATAGGAAAAGTACAAATGCAAACATAAAATTAAAGATGCGTTTTTTTATCGCAAAACTCATCGCGATCGGGCACAAAATATAATTAGCTAAGCATGGTTTGAAAGGAAAGAAAAATAAGAGAAAAGAAATTCATTTTCATTAATAAAAAAAAGAGGTACATAATAATAATAAAAAGAGAGACAAGATTATGCTACCAAAACAAAGGATTACATTAAAAAGAAAACTACTTAGCAACAAAGAAAGAAGAAAACTTGCACTTGAACTAGCTATCTCTACCAAAACTACTTCTTTCAAAATAAGAGGCAAGGGGTTCCTTTTATAGGAGAGGGAGAAGGATCTAGAATTAAAATGGAGAGGAGAAGCCAAGGTGGTTGCCGGCCATATATGTGTAGAAGGTTCATGCATGATATTTAATGAATGAGAGAGAGAAAGAGTTACATGCATTTCATCTTGGAAAATAAAAAAGAAATAAAATAAATAAAAGAGGGGGGACGGATGGGTTTAAATGAGAATGAAAGAGGGAAAAGAGGAATGAATGAGAAATAAAGAAGGGAGAGAGGAGTGGAAGGTGCATGCATGTAATTTAAAAGAAATAAAAATAGAAAATGCAAGGAGAGTGAATATGAAATAAAGAGGGGAGAAAGAAATAAAAGAGGAGTGAGGGGGAGATGAATGAGGAGGGTGGCCGGCCATGCAAGGGATAAAATGGCCTATTTTTGTGGGCTTTATGAGGGCTCGGGTTTGCTGCATGCTTGCTTGGTGGGCTGCTCCATGTGGGCTCGGGTGTGGAGGAAAAGCCATGCAAAGGTGGCGGGTTGTATGGGCTTTGTGTTGGACTGCATGTAGGCTTGAATGGTTGCATCAAACGGAGGATGGACTTGAGCTTGGGCTTGAACCTACAAATAAATCAAAACAAACATTAGACACATAATATTATTTATTAACATTGAATATTATAACAAATAAAACTAAACATCACATAATATAATATAATTTAATAAGACTAAACATGACAATAATAGGACATTAAATAAGACAATTAACAAAACATAAAAATAAACAACAAACATATTAAACATTAAAACTAAACATAACATAACAAAACAAAACACATAATAAAGTTAGAATTTATAATATCATAACATAAAAGACATTAAACGAGAAATAAAACAAAACAGACATAAAATAAACAAAATTATAAATAAACTTAAGAATTTAGGCTATTAAATTAGCCCAAAAACGATGAATAAAAGTAGTCATCAAACTCCCCCATGCTTAGGCTTTTCCTATTCCAGAGCAAAAGTATGAGAAATATTTATAAGACATTATAAAATTTTCAATTAAACTAAAAATTTATTTACACCAAAATCTAGCCAAAAAAAAAAATTAAGGGATTTATGAATCAAGTCCAAAATTATGAAATTAAAGTAAAAAGAGAAAAATATTTAGCCAAAAATTCTCTAATAAATTAACTAGCACTCAAAATTGAGTAAATTGCAAACAAGGTTAGATTGAAATTATAAAAACCAAAAGTTAAAAGAAACTTAAGGAAAAATTGCAACCTACTACTTATACTCTCCCAATATTTTTATTTTAAATCTAAGACAATGATATTGGCTAAGAGGCTTAGGGAGGAAATTAACATGAAGAGGTCTTTGATTGGAGTGATCATCATTAATTTTTTTTTCACACCCCACAATTTTTTTTTAATAATATATATGTAATACCAGAAAATGATAGAATATCATCCTATCACTTCCCCCGACATAAATGAACTTTTAATTCCTCTCTTCATCAAGGTTGCATATGTGTACCAGAGAATAAGGAACTAACATCTCCTTATTCCCATGACATATGATCTAACAATAAAAAAATAAAAAGAGAATTGGGTACGGATAAGAGTTAAACAAGATTTTAGAAAATAAACTAAAATACTAAAGAACAACTACTAGTAGATTGAGATTTCCTAAGAATCTAAAAGCATGAGGTAATAATCATTAGAATCCAAAATGTTAAGCAAAATTACTACAAAATTGAAACTATTTAAAATAAAAGAGAAAAAAGTGCTAAATAAATTACTCTAAGCAAATTAAAATCATAAGATTATCCTCAAAACTAAATCACTAAACATTTGATTTAACAAAATATGATGAAATAATAGATTAGCAAATAATAAAAAAATGCTTATAAACAAACAAAAACTAAATTTCAAAAAGCTAAGCATGAGGTTTATTATATTTTTTGATTTTTCTGACATTTTTCATATTATTTTTGGGTTTTGAATTTTCTAAATTTTTTTTGGAATTTTAGATTTTTCTAATTTTTTTGTGTTTTGAATTTTTTATTTTTTTTGTTTTTTTTGTTTTTGTATATTTTTTTTGAAAGACTTAAAAATAAAGGGAAAACACTCCCCCATGCTTAAAGTTCAACATTGACCCCAATGTTGAATAGTAAGTATGAGGCAAGAAAAAGAAAAGAAGAAAAGAAGGAGGGGTGCAATAAAGGAAATACTTAAAAAAAACATGACTTCCCCGGAGTTGTGAGGTCGAATGCTGATTTCACTCCCCCAGGCTTGAACTGGACACCGGCTCAGGCCTAAGGAAGAGAGGAAAGGATGGAGCCAAACGAACCGCCGGAGGTTTTATTCCTGCAAGACAAAACAAAAACAAAAAGAAAGAACAAAAAGTGATAAGCAAGGGGTGCCTCCCAAGAGCGCTCTTTGTTTAACGTCGTCTGAGACTGACGTTATTGGTTAGCTAAATGGAAAATAAAAACTAAAGTGAAGTGGTAACTCCTTATGTATGCGCTTACGAGAGTAAATCAAAAAAGAGAAAAATTGAAGAATCACACTGACATGCGGTGGATTCTTCAATTGAAGGATGCCCGAAAATGAACGAACGGAGTTATAGAAGAACTCCGTTGTATGTAAAATGGTAAAGTAGGGGTCGTAAAAATAAGAAGAAGAAAAAGAAGAAGAAAAAGAAAGAGGAATAAAAGAGTAGAAGAGGAAATTTCATCAACAGAAATTTCACAAGGAGAAGGAGAGTCTTGTGAAATTTCGGGAGAAGAAGGGGCAGAAAGAACTAAAGGATAGTCATCTAAAATAAAAGTAGAAGAAGAAAAAGATTCGCTAAAAATAGAAAAATTTTGAACAGTTGAAATTTGAAGCGAAATGGAATCACAAACGTCTTTAGAAGGAGAAATAGGAGATGTCTCGTCATCCTCAATGGGTAAGAAGCACGCTGGAATATCCATAGAGGTGTCTTCCAAAGGAGGAAGGAAACAATACGGAATATCCGAATAGTTATCCTCCTCGAGAGGAAAAATACAAGCCGGGATATCCAGTGACTCATTACATAATGAAATTGGAGGAGACAGAGAAGAAGACGAAGAAAATGAAGCGGCCTCACGTGAAAAATAATCGAGAATGGTTTTTAAATGCGAATTAATATTATCAAGAGAAGTTTGCAATTCAATATATCCATTATCGATAGAATTAAAATTTGGAGGCACGGCGCTTTGCGGGGCAAAATCATGCGAAAAATAATACGGGTTCCCTACCTCCCAAGTAGGATAAAAATTTGAGTAAGGGTCAAATTTGCCACTTTGACCTACCCTAGAAAAATTAAAATAAAAAAAGGAGGGGTTCCCGAAAGACATTCAAAATAAAAGTGGTCGGGCGACCCACAAAAAGCACAAAAATATGATGATTCCATAAAAAAAACTGTTACCAAAGAGAAAAAATATTTTTTGATATTTTTGTTAGAAAGTAGAAAAATTAAAATAAATATTTTTTTAAAAACAAATTAGTAGAAGTAATAAACTCGATGCTTTCGTAGTATTGCCAAAAATATCCCCGGCAACGATGCCAAAAACTTGATGCATAAAAATCATCTCACAGACTATAATCCGAATAGGCTAGTGTACCGATCGTTTTATAGTATAGTGATAAAAATATATCAAGGTCGTATAAAAACTCGGGGCAGGCAAGTACTATTACTCACAATTATTCTATTATCCTACCGAACGATTGATGGGTTTTAAAATAAAATAAAATAAACTTAGTTAAAAGAGAAATAAACTATTGCAAAAGAGTGCTCGATCAACGATTCACTTTGAAATAAAATAACGGAATAAATTAGTTTAACATTTGTAATTCTATCAAGACCGCGACGGATCCGATATTACAAAGTAATCTCGTAAGAGCATTAAATCCCCTAACTTATAGACGTTTTGACCGAAATCTCTCTATAAGTCAAAAAGGCCTAAAGTCGCATTACCAAAGTGACCCGTACTATTGGATTTGACTCCAATCCGGAGGATTTACGTCATCATATCTCTAGGGTTGCATTCAACTCCTTCCTTCTTTGAGTGATCTTTCAAATCAATGAGTCTCTCAACTTCTATGAAATGAGATCAAATGCCTACTACCGTATACCGGAATACGGAGTCGACACGAAAAAATCAAAGAAGGATCAAAAATAGGAAAAATACAAATACAAACATAAAATTAAAGATGCGTTATTTTATCGCAAAACTCTTCGCGATCGGGCCCAAAATATAATTAGCTAAGCATGGTTGGAAATGAAACCAAAATAAGAGAAAAGAAATTCATTTTCATTAATAGAAAAAAGGGTACACAATAATAATAAAAAGAGAGACAAGATTATGCTACAAAAACAAAGGATTACATTAAAAAAAACTACTTAGCAACAAAGAAAGAAGAAAACTTGCACTTGAACTAGCTATCTCTACCAAAACTACTTTCAAAACAAGAGACAAGGGGTTCCTTTTATAGGAGATGGAGAAGGATCTAGAATGAAAATGAAGAGGAGAAGCCAAGGGGGTGGCCGACCATGTATGTATAGAAGGTTCATGCATGATATTTAATGAATGAGAGAGAGAAAGAGTTACATGCATTTCATCTTGGAAAATAAAAAAGAAATAAAAAAAATAAAAGAGGGGGGATGGATGGGTTTAAATGAGAATGAAAGAGGGAAAAGAGGGATGAATGAGAAATAAAGAAGGGAGAGAGGAGTGGAATGTGCATGCATGTAATTTAAAAGAAATAAAAATAGAAAATGCAAGGGGAATGAATATGAAATAAAGAGGGGAGAAAGAAAAAAAGAGGAGAGAGGGGGAGATGAATGAGGAGGGTGGCCGACCGTGTCAGGGATAAAATGGGCTATTTTTCGGCTTTATGAGGGCTCGGGTTGGCTGCATTCTTGCTTGGTGGGCTGCTGCATATGGGCTCGGGTGTGGAGGAAAGGCCATGCAAAAGTGGCGGGTTGCATGGGCTTTGTGTTGGACTTCATGTAGGCTTGAATGTTTGTATCAAACGGAGGATGGACTTGATCTTGGGCTTGAACCTACAAATAAATCAAAACAAACATTAGACACATAATATTATTTATTAACATTGAACATTATAACAAATAAAACTAAACATCACATAATATAATGTAATTTAATAAGACATTAAATAAGACAATTAACAAAACATAAAAATAAACAACAAACATATTAAACATTAAAACTAAACATAACATTACAAAACAAAACACATAATAAAGTTAGAATTTATAATATCATAACATAAAGACATTAAACGAGAAATAAAACAAAACAGATATAAAATAAACAAAATTATAAATAAACTTAGGAATTTAGGCTACTAAATTACCCCAAAAACGATGACTAAAAGTAGTCATCAAACCTCTTGTTAACTGGAACGGGTAGACCCGTCTCGGGAGCATAGCTTGGACTAGCCTTGATTTGCTCTTCCGATCGGTGCACTTCGTGTGAATAAGGGAGTTAATCTCGACTCGAATTTCGATCGCTCTTGAATGTTTACCGCAGCTCCGAAATAAATATTGTTGCAATTGAAACGGCTCTAGTTGAATAAAATAGATGCTTGTGTAGGTGCGGTGAGTTGTGTGCTTGTTGGAGAGGTAGGTCCTAAGGACGTTGTATCGAGTCCGAATTAAACGGTGAGTTGTGCGCTTGTTGAGAGGTAGGTCTTAAGGACGTTGTAGCTAGTCCGGTTTGAATCTTTCTTGGTTTTGCTATTCGGATTTACGGGAACCAATCTGACCCCCATATCGTTCGCTTTTGGGTCGAAAGCCTCCCAACTTAAATTTAGATTCGGTTACGTTAGGTTCCGTTAGCGTTGTAGCGGCCGTGTCACGGTGCCGCTACATCAATTTGGTATCAGAGGCGGTCGTTTCAATTTCCATATTGCAAAAATCCTCTCTGTGTTCCGTGTCGGTCATTCGGATCTTTAGAAAATCAAAAAAATTATTTTCTCTGGCCTGCCAATAGCGGGCTAAAATCTGTTTTTTTCTGCAAAATTTCAAAAAAAAAATTTAATGATCTAAGTGTTACTCACGTCAAGCTTCTATAAAAATATTTTAAATCCAGTATAGCTACATCCCTAGGAAAAATAATCTTTCCAAAATTTTATTAAACCTGAATGCGCACTAGGCTAGGATCGGAATACACGACTCCGTCTACGTCTAGGATGGCTGAGCACGCGCATGGGGATCCTAACACCACGGCCATAGCCAGGCTGCGTGTCGAAATGACGGAGCTTAGGGACATGTTAACCCAGTTCATACAAAACAAAGCGAGGCCACCCCCACCACTCGTTAATGTTGAGTTGCTCCACCGGCGCCAACAAATCTCCGATTCGGATTCTGATGGGGACTCCCCAAAGTGCCCCCTCAAGGCCATCGCCACGAGCGAGAGTTTGACATTACTAGGGCCGTCAAGATTGATGCCCCCACTTTCGACAGCATGGGAGATCCACAAAACTTCCTTAATTGGACGGTGGATATGGAATGTTACTACGACTGGCACCATCTCACGGACCCCCAAAAGGTCCAAGTTGCCAGGACGAAGTTAACAGGTCGTGCCAAAACTGATTGGTTGAATGAATAGCGTAGGCTAGGAGCTGGTAACGGAGACCCAATTATTGGATGGGATGTAATGAAGAACTTATTGACCGATTAGTACGTCCTCGCGTACCATCGGACACAGATGTTCGACGAGCTTGCCACCCTGCAGTAGGGCTCAAGTTCGGTAGCTGAATATATGGGTGAACTTAAGTACCGTATGGGGCAATTTGACCTGAGGGAGATCCCCGAAGTAACTTTACATAGATTACGAAAGGGGCTTCACCCCGATATCCAAAGGAAGCTCTTGTGATATGGGCATACGGATTTGAACACAACTTTCAATGCCGCCGTGGACATTGAAAAACACTTAGTCTCTAAGGCTTACTCCCGTTACTCTCATGCAAAGAACAAGTCCACCAATGGGACATCTTCTTCCACATATACTTATAAGGGAATGTTCAAATCCCATGAGTCGAAGTCAGTCGTGATCACCGCTAGGAACAACAAGAACCCTGCGAGTGAGCGTATCCCTATAGGGATGGTTAGCAAGGCTAACACCACTTGTTACTCTTGCGGCGTTCAAGTCCACTGTGCCTACGAATGCCCAACAAAGACGAAAACACTAGCTTTATTAGATCTAGCTTTATTAGAAGGAGTCCCTAGTGACTTGGAGGACGATCACCGCCTTATGGTGATGCATTGTATTTTGACCACCCCTCGTCCCGTAGACGACTGGAAGAGGACGAGCATATTCTCCTTGATCTTTAAGAGTGGTGAGAATCTTTGCAAACTAGTTATTGATGGTGGTAGTTGCATGAACTCCGTTTCTGAGAACGTCGTTAAGCGTATGTCCTTGACTGCTGAACCGCATCCGACCCCCTATCAGGTTGCTTGGATCAGTAATTTTACTATTAAGGTAACCCAACGATGCTTAGTCCCCCTATCATTCAAATCCTACTCGGATGAGGTTTGGTGCGACGTCCTGCCCATGGACGTTTGTCATGTGTTGTTAGGCCACCCCTGGCTCTAAGACCGTGACGTGACACACTACGGTCGCGCCAACACATATGAGTTCAAATTAAACGGCAAGACCATCACCTTGAGACCCACTGTGCCGAAAGAGCTGGTAGTGTTGGCTAAGGATACCACCATCCCTGTAGAGAGGAAGGCGTTGAGTTTGGTTGGTAGGAAAGAATTCTTGAAGGATTCCTTCATTGAGGGCATGATGTAAGCTCTCATTCTCATGGGTACAAAAACTGATAGTGGCGTGTTGGATGATTTGCCCCGAGAGCTACGGGTATTATTGGATGTGTTTAGGGACGTTTACCTGGACGAGTTGCCTTCGTTGTTGCCACCTCTAAGAGATATACAACATGCCATAGACCTTATCCCCGGATCGTCCTTACCCAACCAACTCACTAAACGCTTAATCCCGCCGCCCACCAAGAATTATAAACCCAAATAGAGGATTTACTTAGTAAGGGATTCATTACGACGAGTATGAGCCCATGTGTTTTCCCAGCCCTTCTTTCCCTTAAGAAGGATGGCACCTGGCGCATGTGTGTTGATAGCCGAGCTATCAACAAATATACTATAAAATATAGGTTTCCAATCCCGCGACTAGATGACCTCTTGGATGTCCTTTCGGGTGCCACTATCTTCTCGAAGTTAGACTTACGGAGTGGTTACCACCAGATTAGGATCCGAGAGGGTGATGAGTGGAAGACAACGTTCAAATCTAAGGACGGGCTGTATGAGTGGTTGGTGATGCCCTTTGGGTTATCCAATGCCCCCAGCACCTTCTCCCAGATGATGACGCATGTCTTTAGGCCATATATGGGAAAGTTTGTTGTAGTATATTTCGACGACATCCTAGTTTTTAGCGCCTCCCTCGCCGAACACATCTCCCACATCAAAGTGATCCTCACCACCTTAAGGAGGGAAACCTTATTCCTAAACCTTCAGAAGTGCACATTTTGTGTTTCGAAAGTCGAATTCTTGGGTTATATAGTTGGTTCAGAGGGTATTCGTATTGACCCAGGAAAGGTTCAAGCAATTAGAGACTAGCCTGAGCCCACTGCCATCGAGAGGTGCGTAGTTTCCATGGATTAGCTACCTTCTATCATCGTTTCATACGCGATTTTAGTAGTATTATGACACCCATTACTGATTGCATGAAGAAGGGAGAGTTCACCTGGACGAAGTCTGCTACTTTCGCATTCCAACGCATTAAGGAACTTATGACTGAGGCACCTGTCTTTCGTCTACCCAACTTTACAAAGGTCTTCGAGCTTACGTGTGATGCTTATGGCGTGGGAGTTGGAGGTGTCTTGAGTCAGGAGGGACACCCCGTGAGCTATTTTAGTAAGAAGTTTGCGGGCGTCAAATTAAACTACTCAAATTATGATAGGGAGTTCTACGCCTTCATTAGATGTCTGCACCATTGGAGGCACTATATCCTCTCTAAGGAGTTTGTGATCCTTTCCGATCACGAAGCGTTACGGTTCATCAATGGCCATCATAAAATCAGCCCGCGTCATGCTAAGTTGGTATCTTTCCTACATGGTTACACTTTCAATCTTAAATACCTTAAGGGAGCTGACAACCGAGTCACAGATGCTCTTAGTCGCTTAACCTTATTACTCACCACTCTGGAGGTTAATGTGGTAGGATTCGAACGAATCAAAGATGAGTACGCCATGTGCCCTGATTTCAAGGACGCATATTTGTCAGCCCAAGATAGCTCCCCCACTAATATATCGGCTTTCGTCATTAAGGATTGCTATCCATTTAGACTTGGAAAGCTATGTATTCCACAGTCGTCGTTACGCCTCAATATCATCTGGGAACGGCATAGCGGAGGGTTTAGTGGTCATTTCGGCAGGGATAAGACCATTACGTTAGTTGAAAAAAATTCTATTGTCCAAAACTTAAGGCAATGGTGGGACGAGTGGTGAGTAGTTGTCGTACTTGTCAGGTATCCAAGGGAACCAAAACCAACATCGGTTTATATATGTCGTTGCATATACCTTCCACCCCATGGGAAGATATGAGCATGGACTTTGTATTAGGCCTACCCACTTCCTTACGACATCACGATTCTATTTTTATAGTTGTGGATAGGTTCTCCAAAATGGCATCTTTTATCCTGTGCACCAGAACTAAAGATGCGTCTCATATCGCCAAATTATATTTTAAAGAAGTAGTTAGTCATTGGGGAGTGCCGAAGACAATAGTCTCGGATCGAGATGTTAAGTATACGAGCTATTCCTGGAAGACACTTTAGGTCTTAATGGGTACCAAGTTATTGTTTTCCTCTGCCTATCACCCCCAGACTAATGGGCAGACGGAGGTGGTTAATTCGAGCTTGGGTAGCCATCTTAGATGCCTAGTGAGCGATCACAAAGGCACGTTGAATATTCTTCTTCCCCACGCCCAGTTGGCCTATAATAATTCCAAAAATCGGTCCACTGGTCTGTCCCCGTATAAGGCCCCTGTGCCTATGGACTTGGTGTCGTTGCCCCCAACATACAAGACAAGTCATTTTGCACAATCCTTCGCCCAACATATTCATGACTTACATGCACGTATACTACCTACCTTGACTGCTCAATACGAGTCTTATCAGACGCACGCTAATTTACATAGGAGGGTGTAAGATTTTAAAGTTGGCGATTTTGTCCTAGTATGATTAGTTCCCAAACTCTTGCCATCTGGCACCGTTTAGAAGTTGGCACCAAAGCGTGCCAGCCCTTTTCGGATAATCAAGAAACTAGGTGACAACGCTTTCGTTTTGGATTTGCCAGCTGATTGGGGGTATCTCCCCTATCTTTAATGTCTCGGATTTGACGCTGTTTGTTTTGCCTCCACCTGAGTTGAATTCTCTGTCGTCTTATCCCTCCACTACACATTCTAATGGGTTGGGGAGTGGTAGTTTGGATGATCTCTCTCTTTCGGTCCTCGCAGGTATAACATCGGATGGTAAGTTGCCTTCTTTTATTCCTACTACTGACATGTTTCCCAGGTTTCCCAGGACATTTCTCACTCCAGATATGATACTTACTGCGGAGCCATTCACTACTCCGGATCGTACTACCTACCGCTTCCTTGTCCGTTGGCATGACCGCCCCCTTCGGACTACTCTTGGGTACTCGCGACAGAGCTTCAACGTTTGGATGTCGAGCTTCTCCGTCGTTATCTATCCACTCACGCATAAGAAATACGTGATTTTGAGTGGGGGAGGATTGATGCAGCACCGCCGCTAATTGATGATGACCCGATTGCCGAGGCACAATGACACAAAGATCTTAGACGTCGTGATGATGCTGATGGAAGTGCATGTTACCACCTCCGCCCACGGCGTACTGGAACCGCCATGAAGAATTAACTTTATTTATCTTATTTTCATGAACTCTATTTTATATTTTGGAATATAAAATTATCCTATGTTTATGTGATAATTTTATATTCATTGCATGCTTTATAATTTTTAATTTGAAACATTTTATTTTTGGTGTGCATTTTAACCATTCGGATGGATGAGATTACATCTCCATCATGGATGGTTAAGGCTTGTTGTAAACTCCTATTTAAGGAGGTGCTTATGAGAATATCAAGTAATGAAAGATTAAACCCTAAAATCCTCTCTAAGAGAATTCCGGCCAAAGTGGTTCTCCTCATTTCCGCCGCCCCCCTGCTAGTGGTGTAAAGCCGCCGCCCCCCTTGCTCCCTCCATCTATTCGGTGCGACTCCGACGCGGTTTCCTTCGGTGCGACTCCTTGGAAGAAGGTTGCAAACCCCTCGGTGTGACTTCGGCGGATCCGTTGAGAGAGTGATTCTCCCACCTTATCTTGTGTGAATGTTATTCTCGGTTGGGTAACTTATTCCCTCTCGTGTGATTCATGCTTTTAGTTTGTGGAGGTTTTTTTCACGCATCATTCTCTCCTTGGTTATTAATTTCATCGCTTACAAAATCTGAAATCAAACTTGTTGTTATTGCAACCTCTTGTTAACCGGAATGGGTAGACCCATCTCGGGAGCGTAGCTTGGCCTAGCCTTGATTTGCTCTTCCGATCGGTGCACTTCGTGTGAACAAGGGAGTTAATCTCGACTCGAATTTCGATCGCTCTTGAAAGTTTACCGCCGCTCCGAAATAAATATTGTTGCAATTGAAACGGCTCTAGTTGAATAAAATAGATGCTTGTGTAGGTGTGGTGAGTTGTGTGCTTGTATAAGAGGTAGGTCCTAAGGACGTTATATTGAGTCTGAATTAAACGGTGAGTTGTGCGCTTGTTGAGAGGTAGGTCTTAAGGACGTTGTATCGAGTCCGGTTTGAATCTTTCTTGGTTTTGCTATTCAGATTTATGGGAACCAATCCGACCCCCCTTTCGTTCACTTTTGGGTCGGAAGCCTCCCAACTTAAAATTAGATTCGGTTGTGTTAGGTTCTGTTAGCGTCGTAACAGTCGTGTCACGGTGCCGCTACACCATGGCCCCAAAGAAACTCATTGAGTTTAGAGTTTAGTTGCAGGAGTTCGTAGAATCTGTGTATGTTCGTCCCAATTCATCACCATAGGGATCCCCTATCTTATTTATCAAGAAGAAGGATGGAACACTATGGTTGTACATAGATTATCAGGAGCTAAACAGATTGACGGTGCGGAACACCTATCCTTTACCCCAGATCGACGAGTTATTCGATCAGTTTGTGGGAACGCATTGGTTTTCCAAATTGGATCTTCGCTCGGGGTACTATTAGTTGAGAATACAAGAGGAAGATATTCAAAAGACAACATTTAGCTCAAGGTACGACTTATACGAGTTCACGGTGATGCCTTTTGGGCTCACGAATGCCCCATAGACATTCATGAGTTTGATGAACAGGGTGTTCGAGCTGTATTTAGATGTCTTATTCATCATCTTCATTGATGACATTTTTGTCTACTCGAAGTCGAAAGAGGAGCATGTTGATCACTTGGCCCTAGTGTTGAGAAAACTTAAATAGCATTCCCTATTTGCTAAGTTTAATAAGTGCGAATTTTGGCTCCAAGAAGTAGCATTCTTGGTCCATGTGATTATTTGTGCTGGATTAGCAGTAGACCCAACCAAGGTGCGTGTCGTAATGGAATGGTCGCCCTTTAAATTAGCGGCTGATGTATGAAGGTTTCTGGGACTTGCCAGATATTACCGTAAGTTTGTGAAGGGAAATTCAAACATCGCCCTTCCTCTTACTGCCATATCAAAGAAAGGTGTGCCATATGAGTTGGCACCCCAGTGCGAGGCTGCATTCCAAGCGCTGAAGGATCGTCTTACCACAGCACCAATCCCAACTCTTCCATTAGGAAAAGATGGATTTCAAGTTTACACTAATGCCTCATATCAAGCGATGGGAGCAGTGTTGATGCAGCATGGGCATGCGTTTGCTTATGCTTCAAGATAGTTGAAGAAGCATGATGTTAATTACCCAGTGCATGATTTGGACATGGGAGTAGTAGTGTTTGCCTTAAAGGTTTGGAGAAACTTTTTATATGACGTCCACTACGAAATCTTTTCGAACCCTATGAATTTGAAGTATGTTCATTCTCAGAATGAGTTGAATTTAATTCAGCGGAGATGGTTAGAATTTTTATGTGATTATGAGTTTACATTTAACTACCACCCCGGGAAGGCAAACTCCGTAGCAGATGATTTGAGTAGAAAATTATTAGAGTCGAGCCTTAAGTCTCGAATGATGAGTATGGAATTTGTTTGAATGCTTGATGAGATGAAGATCATATTGGTGTGTAAGGACCAGTCTGAGAAGTATACGTGTACTTAACTTCTATATGTATAATTCTTGACATTCGAGATCCAATTTGGGTAGAGCAAAGGAAGGATGCTGCTCTGTCCCTTGTGATTAAGACAATTGAGGATGGATCTACTGAAGAGTATACTCTAAAGGATGCCCTCATTTATTTTCGTGTCAGGCTTTACATTCCTGCAGATGATGAAATCCAGGAAGATATCTTTAGAGAGGCATATTTCTCCAAGTATTCGGTACATCCTAGAATTTCCAAGATATATAATGACTTATGAAAGACCATGTTCCGCCCAGTAATGAAGAGTGCTGTTAAATATTATGTTACACATTGTGAGGCTTTCCAGAAGGTGAAGGTGGAGTGCAAGAGCACTAGAGGATTGTTAAAATCATTGCCCATTCTAGAGTGGAAATTTAAAGATATCTCAATGGATTTTATTCATGGCCTTCCCCAATCATGATCAGGGAATGACTCAGTTTGGGTGATAGTGGATTGATTTATTAAGGTTGCCAGGTTTACCCAATGTGGAAGGAGACTTATGTGGATGTATTGGTACATCTCTTTGTAGAACAGTTTGTACGATACCATGGAGTGCCTAAGACGATAGTCTTTGACCATGATGGTCGCTTTACCTCTAAGGAATGGATGGCGGTTCAATCGTATTCTGGTTCTCACTTTGACTTTAGCATGACCTTTCATCCTCAGATGGACGGTCAGTTTGAGAGGACCATCAGAACTATGGAAGGTCTATTGAGGTTGTGTGTATTGGATAAAGGGGAGCAGTGGGAAAGGCATTTACCACAGGTGAAATTTTCATATAACAATAGTCATCAAGCTAGCATCGGGATGGCACCTCACAAAGCACTTTATGGAAGAAAGTGTAGAACACCTTTATCATGGGTGCAGGATGAAGCCCCAAAGATTTTGGGAATCAAGTATATAGATGACAATGATTCTATGGTTAGATTGATACGAGATCACATCCTTGAGGCTCAAAGTCGGCAGACAAAGTATTATGATATGAAACATAGGATGGTGGAGTTTCAAGTGGGTGACAAGGTGTTATTGAAGATCCTACCAATACATGGAGTGTCACGAGTGCATTATCCAAAGAAAGCTCAGCCCGAGATACGTAGGGCCTTATGTTATATGGGAAAGGATTGGCCCTCTGTCCTATTAGCTAGAGCTACCACTAGAGATGGAAAATTTGCACGATGTCTTCCATGTGTCGTAACTTCGGAAAGCATTCCTTTGGCCTGATCAGCTTGTCCCCGCTACAAGTGGAGTAGTGGCAACTGATAGGTCTGTTCGACTAGAGCTGGTTTGGATAGTAGATACCGAGACAAGGAGCTTGTGTCGAAAAAGCATTCCTTTGGTTAAAGTCCTGTGCTCTAATTTTTGAAATGAGGAATATAATTGGGAGCTAGTGGACTTGAAAATGAAGCACTACCCGGAGTTATTTCTCCAAGGTAAACTTAAAAGCATACTTTGTACTCTTCATGCTTTACTTCCCCCATAGCCTTAGCCTGATTTCAGGTACGAAATCTTTTATTTTGTTTATAGGATTTGTGACATCCCAATTGGTGATTTACCGCTTGCATTCATTTTGAGTCAAGAGAAATAACTCATGATTGGGGTGCACAGGTAACAGCATCGAGTGCATTGATTAGTAGGTTGGATTCGAGTGATACTTTACGCATAGAAGAATTTGAATTAGAATAATCCTGGATTCTGGAAGTGTCGAGTGCATCGACTAAACTTGACGAAGCGTCGAGTGCGTTTACAGGTGGGCAGGCGTCGAGTGATACTCTATGCCTAAAAGAGTTTGACTTAGAATAATCCTGGATTCTGTAAGCATCGAGTGCGTCGGTTGGACTCGACGAAGCATTGAGTGATCTCGATGCCATTCGACGAAGCATCGAGTGATCTCAACACATATAGTGCTTGGACAAAGAATATTATGCCCAGAAGGATTCATCAAAAAGCATCGAGTGATCTCGACGCCATTCGACGAAGCGTGGAGCGATCTTCACACCATTCGACGAAGCGTCGAGTGATCTCGATGCCATTCGACGAAGCGTCGAGTGACACTCAACGCATCCGATGTATATGTCTTAGCATATTTTCGGCAGGGTTTGTAGTTAATTTATACTTATGGGCTGAACAAGGTTTTTGGGATAAGCGTTGATGGCTCATTTGGACCCGGTCTTCCAAAACAAGACCTATTTAAAGTATTTTATGGGCGATTCAATGTGGAGGCGACACTGGCGGCATGACTCAAACCCTAATCTTTCTTATTAAAAGGAAGAAACAGGAAGCCCTAGCCATCACTTCATTCTTCTTTGCAAGCCGTTACTTGCCAAACCCGACGGAGGAAGAGAAGTCGCCATAGTCGGATTTCTGGAGGAAGAACTCTCCCTCTCTGTGGAGAACGAAGCTGCCAAGAAGGATAACAAGATCCATGGCCAGAAATGAGGTGAGCTTCTAACCCTCTCCCTTGGTGCTAGATCTTTAGTTATAATGTGGGAGAGATGTCGACTTAAAAGAGTTGGACTTGTGCGAGATGAAGATCTCCTAGGAAGAGACCATGCTAGGACCTTGTCCTAGAAATTAGTTATCTTCGACCACTCCTCTCTTCATTGTGAAGATGGTGGACTTAGTTTCATGAAGAGGAATGGTATATTAAGGTTGAATAAGGGAGGAGGAGCTATTGCATGTGGTTTTGAACAAAAGGCTAATGGAAGAAGACGAACCGATTTCGTTTGTTTTGCTTTAAGATGCATTCAGAAATCTATTTTCTACGCGTAGCAGACTTTGAGGCAATTTTTGGGTGTGATATAGCCAGATCTAGGTCTTGGGATGAACACAAAAGTTGTATTCCTCGGAAATACCTTTCCTACGGATGGTTACACATTTTCATAGGAGCTTTGTAGCTCTATAAATGTCCAGTCAAAGTTGATGCATGGTAATAACTTATGTGGAGGATTCTTTCGGGTTAGCGTAAAACTGGGTTTGGACTAGGTAGAAGAAACAAAGAAAGATGAGGTTGTGGTTTCGATGAGTCTAGTTATATGTAATTGAGATAAACAAATGGATTGGAGGATTTTAATAAACATATGTTTTGGGGAAATTAGTGAACAAATGATTTTGTAAGATTTGGTTGTTCAAATGGCTAATTGTGAAATCCGGTAAAGATGCGCGCGATTGTTATCCGATGAATGATATAGGTTTTGAAAGAGGGTGTGGTGCTTGATAATTGAATGTGTAATCTATACTTATGTTATCACGCTTGATGGATATTTGTAGAGTTAATATTTTGTTGTGATAAATATATGAAAGCATAATTGTTTGTGAATGCTTTATTATAAGGAAGAATCAGATGAGGTAAATCTCATTGCCATGAAAAATGTTGAATCATGATCTCAAGTGTTGGATAGTATAATTTGTATAGTCCACTTCTTAGAGTGTGTCTCCCTACGGGTAGTTGTATGGGATTGGTATGTTGTTCAAGGTGGCTTGCCACCTGTAGTGATATTAAACCCTTGAGTGCTTGGGAGCACGAAAATATGAAAGGGTGTAAGTGTGTGAGTATTTAACCACACTGGATTAGTAATGATGATAAAGGACTACGTGTGGAGCCCTTGAGTGTTGTTGAGCACTGGATTGGTAATGATGAAAAGGGACTCGGTTGGAGCCCTTAGTGTAATGACCATGTTTTTCAGTCAATTATTTTAATTCTCGTAGTGACGTAATTTTGATGTCAAGGAAATATATTGGCACGTAGTTAGCAGGTGTCATTTGTCAGAGCACAGGTTTTCTCAGTGGGTTTTCTTGTGTTACTGGTTTTGTTTTAGTTATGCACCCTCCCTCGCGAGCCTGGTCTGTTTTGGTGACTCGGTCGAGCTTTTTATAGGGATGTGGTGGCGTTTTGTATTCGGGTGGTATTTTACCCTGATGTGGTTTATTGGAATTCGATTTTGATTTCGCTGTTATATTCGTAGCATGGGTATTTAGCTACGGTGCGATTTTCATATGAATCCGAAGTCGTTTGGATTTCAGATTGTTTTGGGATTTATTTGTATTAATTGTAATGTAATATTGTACAATAAACTAATTAAGTATTATATTAATATTTATATATATGTATACGCATAAAAATCAAAACCCTACTGTTTATCGTCTTCCTAAACTGAGCGGTGGACTTTTCGCAGAAGAGGGAGTTTGGCGGACGGAGCTTGGATTCGACTGATGATAGGAAGTGCTCTGGTAGTCGGTTTCGTCATTTGATTAGAGATTTGGAAAGGTCTCGGTGAGGGCTACTCGATCGTGGAAAGTTTTCCTCATTTCTCCGATTTTTGTACGTTTGGGTTAGCAAGTTTGACCCCTTTATCCCTCCAAAAGTTTCAGGAAATGTTGCTAGGGACTTTCTACAGCCGATCCGTGTTTTGGTGTGGGCGGGCAGCTCTTCTTTCAGATATTTCAAGGCAAGTGAATCTCTCCCCTTGCATGTACATCTTTTTGTTCATAACTTATTCTCTTTCTTCCTCCTTTAGAGGATATGAGTAGTGTAGAATGAGTTTTGGAAGAACCTCTAGGTTAGGTCTTAATTTCGTCCAAAAGCACGAAAACTAGGAATTTGGGTTATGTATAATTTGGCGTATATCGTGAAGGAATCCGTCGAGTATCATTAGGACTGTTTTCGCCGAATATAGGTGTAGAGAATCTTAAATTCATCAAGTTTAGGTAAGGAATATTCATCAAGTATCAGTATCTATCCTAAGTAGAATTCGGCGGGTATCAGGTCGAAATTCGGCGAGTATCGCCGAATTTGGATAAGTCAATTTTGGCGTGTATCCTTTTAAAGTCGCCGAATATCATAGGTTAGATTAGGGAAGTTCGGCGAGTATCGATAGTCTGTTTGTCGAGTATCGCCGATTATCGCAAGGCATTTTCGCCAATTCGCTGAGTCTCGCCTTGGAATTTGTCGAGTATCCATATGTTTCGTCGGGTATACTCGCCGAATTCCCTGGGACTCGGAGTTTTTTTCGCCGTTTCATGTAGGATTCGTCGTGTATGGTCATTAGGGTAATTTTAGGGCTTGTTTAGGTATGTAATTGAGGTTTAGACTTGGGTTTTTGTTGGTGTGTTGGTTATGATGTTTTCTTCGGCTAGGTAGGTTGGAAGTGGATAAAGGACCACCAACTAGACTCCAGTTTGTTTGTCATTACAATTGGAAGTATGGTTTGGTTTTGGTTTCTGTTTTTGTAGACTGCTGGGTTCTGTTTTGGTAGGTGTCCACCACCGCAGTGCCCTTTTGATACATTTGGGTTTGGTAGTTCTAGTTAGGACATTTTGGTTACCGTCACTGGCCCGATTTTTTTTAACAAATCTTAATAACTCACATCTTTGAGCTATTTTGTGCTCAGTTTGCTTCTTAGATCAGTTTATGATTTTTGTGCTAATCCATGCAGATTTTGTTATCGAAGCATGGCTTTGTTCCGCACTCGATGCATATGTTCAATTAACTGCTTTATTACAGACTTTTACTTACTTGCATTATTTTACTATTTAGTCATGGTTTTCAGCATTTCTTGAAGTCGGGTTTTGTAAACCCTTCCTTGACTTTTTACTTTACCTGATTATTTCCTTTCCACTTGTACTTTCTTGCTGAGGTATTCTTCTTTTGAATACCTCAAGTTCAGGGATGTAGCCGGTGGAGCGGCTGACTTGGGTTGTAGCTTGTGGACTACAGTATTATAGTGGTTTATCCTCAACGTCGTGAGGTAGTTGTTGTTTCTATTTTTAGTTCAGACTTGCTTACTCTTAGTGGGTTCGTGTCAAGTAGTTGACGCCCACTGGTAGTTTTCTTTGGAATAATTAATTCTTTGCTATGCTGTTTGTTTACCTCTTATGGTTGTAATTACTTGCTCTCTGGGAAATTTTATGATAGGTTGCATGTTAGATATTTTAAAGCGTAAAAATTACTATAACTGCTTCAGACATACCATATTTGAAATCTAAATCACTATATCTAGAGACCGTAAAAGCTACTTTCACTACTATTATAAATATAGAGTCTTGCATACAATGACTTGTACTCTGGGGATGTTTATACTCATGTAGCACATCTAATCTTGTTAATAAAGTATTTTTCGCAGCGTATAACTATCATTTCTTGTGGACTAAATGTGCCACTAAGCAGAGGGATGCGTCTAACCCTTTAACTTAAACTCGATTTTTATTAAATAACTTATAGATCTTTCATAAATTGTTTAGTTGGAGTTTTGCGTGAGCGTCTGTAGTTATCCCCTGCTGATGTGGCATCATGACACATATTTTCCCTTACTCTGATTTATCTTTAATGCGGGAAAATACGGGTTGTGATAGTTAGTATTAGAGGTATGGGTTGTTTGACAATTTGTCGAATAACTATCGCTAGTTAGTGTTGGTTGTCCAGTATCCTTTCATACACACACCGATGTGTCATCAGTACGTCTTGGTTGAAGAATGAACACTACACTCATAGCATGATAAGAAGTATATGGGGTATACTATGTTGTATGGGATGCATAATATGTGTTTGTATATAGATCCACCATAGGTGGCAACATGTGACAGTTATGTGGTATGGGATGCATAACCATCATCACATGGGTGCCCTTTAACACGTTTTTTTTTGCATGCGATGTTATGCAGTATGGGATGCATAACATTTCATGTGTACGCCTCTCATAACATGCATTAAGGCCCTTTTAGATTGCATAACACAACATGCATGACATTACATTGTATCATCACGCATGCCAAGCTAAAGATTTACATGATGACATATGTACACACATGGTTTTGAGTCAAAAAGAATAAAAAATTCATGAATTCATTATTTAGGTACATGTGTCAATAGGATGATAATATATCATCCTAATTTTAGGCTTGACATCATAAATGAAAATCCCAGAGCAAGTTATAAGCATGAGCAAATATTTAATTTCAAATTGTTTGAACTAAGTTGTTTGGCTCTAGTGGTTAAGCTAGGTTTGATTAGACATTCGTTTTTCGTTTAGTGATGCCTAAGTGTCCAGTGACGAGGTCAACTCCCCAATCAAAGGGAGAATCGTCTGGTGCCAAGAATGAGGCTGTGGTAGAAGGATTGCGGCAAAGCAATGAGGCTCTGTCAAGGCAAATGTTGGAGATGTAGTCGCATATCAAGGCGTTGTTATTGGTTGTTGCTAGTCAGCCGCCTAGAGTGCATTACCCAGATGTGGGTCAAACCATACCTGTTCCCCCTGCTCCTTTGGTGCCCCCGGTTTTGTTGTCACCAGAGATGTCATTTATTTCCAATTTCTAGAGACTAGGACCCCCAACTTATGATGGTAGGGTAGATTTTATGGCTTTGGATGATTAGATTATAGCCATCGAGAAGATGTTCGCTTATTTAGGAGTTTCAGCGGACTAGAGAGTAATGGTCGCTGGGTATCAGCTCAAAGGAATTGCAAAGAGTTGGTGGTTGAGAGAGAAGGAAAATCTTAAGGATGAGTGTTCATGGGAATCCTTTAAGGAATTGCTGCTGAAAAACTTTCTGTCATCTCTCTCGAGAGACCATTTGATGAAATATTTCTTTCAACTTAAGCAAAGGTAGCTTACTATTACCGAGTATGAGGTGGAGTTCAATAAACTGAGCCAATTTTCCTCGTACATGGTGTCTTCAGAGTCGAACCGAGTGAAACAATTTTTGGGTGGTCTTAATAATGACATCCAGCAGCTAGCTAGTGCTTATGAATCCGAGAGCTATGCTAAAGTTGTGGAGGCTGCTCTGATGGTTTAGGCGATTGATAGTGCCAAGAACAGAGGTCAACAAATGAGGAAAGATAAGAGGAAGACTTGTGAGGGTAAGAGTTCCCAAGAATCCGGTGTTACGTCGTGGAAAATAAGCAAGGAAATATGCAGTTTTTGTGTTCGGGCAGGACATCCATTTGAAAGATGTTACCAGAGATTAGGAGCTCAGAAAAAGGAGCAGGTTCATGCAATTAAGAGTGCTCCTAAAGGAGATTTAGTTTGTTTTGCATGTACGATAAAGGGTAATGATGCTGACCACTGTTGGGGAAGGAAAAGAGTCTGCTATCAGTATGGATAGGAAGGACATTTCTAGACAAAGTGCCTGCAGTTTCAGCCCACGTTGCAGCTAGTTCCACTTCAGACTTTGCCACTGCAACAATAATTGGATAAGGGAAGGAGCAAGCTGAACGTGATGCCTTTGGAGGAAGCTCAAGCATCTACTCAAGTGATTTAAGGTTAAATTCTAACCTAGTTTAGCTTTTAATTTGTAGTCGAAGTATCGACGTTTGTTCCCTTAGATGCGTATGTGATTTTATAGGAAATTTTAAGGTAAAGAACTGTAGCCGCACATTATTTTTCATTCTGGTGCTTCCCACTCATTCATGGCTAGAACTTGTTGGAACCCTATAACTTATTTGGGCTAAGATCACTATCATTTGTTTAGGCTGTTTAGTTTGACCCACTTTGTATAGTCTAGGGTCATAGAATTTTTTCGGGTTAATTGCCTCCGAATAATTACAGAGAAATTCAGTTCGATAATAGCAGAAATTCAGTATGATGTAAGCATAACTGCGTTCGACGAATGCCGAGCTCAGCTCGACGACTCAGAGTCCTAACTCTGAGTTTAGCTTGACAAAAGATGAGCTCCGGTCGATGTACTCTGACCTCGACTCTGCAGCTTAGCTCGATGAAAGCCAAGCTCAGTTCGATTAATGACATATTCAGTTCGACGAACTCCAAGCTCAGGTCGAGGAAAGGTTTGTTGAGTTCGACGAATTCATTGCAGTGTTTAGGCAGTTATATTTGTTCAGAGGAAGAATGATTTCAAGTTTATTTCAGGAAGTAACACTCTGATAATAAATGCTAAATATTCTTAACGAATATAGCCGTTCTAGGCAGAATTAATTTTTGATTTATCATAGAGTTTATTTCTAATCAATTTCCTAGGAAGTTATAAATCTCAAGGAATTCTTTAGCTACTTCAGAATTAACAAATTCAAATTTTTGAATTCCTCTCAGCCATTCCATATTTATTGACAGAAGTTTTCTGCCTCAGGGTTAGACTAATTTAGACAGTACAAATTTATTTTTTACAGAGAATAAGATATTCTTCTTCAAGCTTCTTCCAGAAGAACAATTCTTCAATCTGAGATTCAACTTCATATCTATCAGAAATATATTCTGGATAGTTAAGTTTTCAAGAAGGCCTACACCCTAAAGGAAAGTCTCCCTCTCCTGATCAAAATCTCTACACAAATCATAGGGAGCTTTTTGCTTACAACATCCACTAGTCTTCTCAGAGAATCTTGACAAAGAAGACATCATCACCTTTTTAGTTTATTTCATAAACTGTGTATAGGGTTTTAAACTCCCTTAAGAAATTATCTTTAGTTTCTAAGTCTCCTGATCAAAAGACTTAACTTTAGTCTTTGGGCGCCTGATCAAAAGCACAAAGGGTTGCTAGATCTCCCTTAGAAAATAAATCTTTTGGCGGTAGGGCACATGATAAGTTTAAAATAGATTTTAAATTACTATGTAAAGATTTAATAAAATCTAAGAAGGAAATAAAACTTCTCAAGGAGAAAATAACTGAATTAGATAATCTATCTTCTGAAAACATAAAACTTAAAGATGATTTGAAAATTGCTTTTGAACAAATAGTATCTTTAGAAAACACATTATCTTAGGCTAAAAAGTTTGAAGAATCCCTTAATGGGAGAAGCATCAAACTTATGAATATCACAAGCACAGTTAATGACATGCTAAATGGCAAACGAGGCTTGGGAGTTTCATCAAGTCGACCTCATCTATTACAGAAAAACATTTTATCTACACCTGTAAAATTTGTTTCTGCTAAAAGAAAAGAAGTATTACAAATTACAGATAAAGTCACTGAAGTTTTACAAAAGAATAAATAAAATCAAAATAAAAAATTTCATAAAAATTATATTCAAAATAATTCATCGAACCGAGCTCGACAAAATAATCATCATTCGTCGAACAGAGCTCGATGAACTCTGAACGCAGAATTTGGGTATAATTATTCAAATGGTGCTCGACGAAATCAATATGATTCGTCAAACTATGATCGATGAACGTGGAATACAGAAAATGACCATTATCATTCTATGAATAGAGCTCGATGAACTCACTCCTATTCGTCGAACTCAGCTCGACGAACTCAATATAATTCATCAAACCCATAATTTAAAAACAAAAATTTTAATTCTTATCAACAGTATAATCAAACACAAGATTTTATAAATCTTTGTACTCAATGGATCATCCCTCCCAGGAGATTTCATCCACTTGGTTATAAGGATCAACTAGAATATTCTTATATTTCTAATTACCATTATGAAAGAAAGCTAGGACCCACGGTAAACTGGGTCAAGAACATCTAATTTTGTTTTGTACAAGAAAGGAACTATCCTACCACAGAGGAACAGTGGTATTTTGATAGTGGTTGTTCAAAACATATGACGGGTAGAAAAGAGAATTTGAGTGACTTCAAAGCTAAGCTTGGACCAAAAGTCATTTTTGGAGACTCCAACTGTGGACAGACAGAAGGCTATGGCAATGTCAAGGTGGGAGTAGTTACCTTCAAGAAGATAGCTTATGTGAATGGTCTCAAGCATAACCTTATCTCCATAAGTCAGTTATGTGATGAAGATTATCAGGTATGTTTTAATAAGTCATTATATTTTATTACATCTGATAAAAACAAAATTGTTTTAAAAGGAATGAGATAAAATAACATTTACTTACTTAATTTTAACTCTGTTAATTCAGAAATTTGTCTATTTAATCAAATTAGTAAAACAAATGATCTATAACATAAAAGGTTAGGACATATAAACCTTAGGACTATTGCTAAACTATCTAAAGACAACCTTGTTAAAGGACTATCTTCTAGTTCTTATAAGAATAATGGACTTTGTAGGGCTTGTCAATTAGGCAAACAAACCAAAAATAGTTTTAAATCCTTTTCTAAGAGTGATTCACCTAGAATTTTGTATTTGCTACATTTGGACCTTTTTGGACCTATTGCAGTACAAAGTTTTGGAGGAAAGTCATATACCTTAGTTATTGTAGATGATTTCTCTAGATTCAATTGGGTGTTCTTTCTTAGAAACAAGTCAGATAACTTTGAAGTTCTTACAGACTTTCTTAAGAACATCAAGATTGAGTACTCTACTAAGATTGCATTGACTAGAAGTGATCATGACACAGAGTTTGAATCTCTCCTGATGAAAGAATTCTGTGAGAAGGAAAGTATCATGCATTATTTTTCTGCTCCTAAAACTTCTGATCAAAAATGGGTAGCTGATTGGAAAAATAGAACCCTAATTGAATCTGCTAGAACATTACTTGCAGATGCTCACTTGCCCCTATCCTTTTGGTCAAAGGAAGTAAGCACAACAAACTATGTCATTAATAGAATTCTAATACATAAACTAAAAGGTAAGACACTTTATTAATTACTTAAATCTAAGAAACCTAAAGTAAAATATTTTAAAGTTTTTGGTTATAAGTCTTACATTCATAACAATAATAAGAAACATTTAAGGAAATTTGAAGCCAAAGATGCAAAAGGAAATTTCCTTGGATATTTGATAATACATTTTGTAGTATAAACTATTAGGGTATTTTTAGATTTTTAATACACAAATCATGTCCTGTAAGCTTATTTGTTGGACTCTTTTTGTATATATTATTACTACTAATGTTTTCTTCTATTTTTGCAGGTTTCCTGAGCTTTTGGCCAAAAATGACCTGAAACGCCTCCCTGGCATGCCCTCCCTAGGCATGTCACAGGGCATGTAACCTAATCCCGAGGAAGGTTGATGCCAGAACCAAAATTTCGAGAAAAACCGCTGACTTGCCCCCTGGCATGCCCTACCTAGGTGTGTCACTGGGTGTGTCACCCTCATCCTGAAGCCTGCTGCTGCATTTAAAGATTTTTCGCTGCCGCACGTCAAAAGTACTGATACGCCCCAATACACGGGCGTGCCCCTGGCATGTGTTCCACCTTTTTCGACGACTAACGGATTTCTGACCAATGATTTAGACATGACATGCCTTACACGCCCCTCCTACACGGGCGTGTCCACCAACGTACAAAAGCAATCATCATTCCCGCAAGAATCCAGAGCCGTAGGTCAACTCTGTGCAAGTCATGCCCCCTGATACGCCCTCATTGGGCTGGACAGAGGTCATGACCAAACTGTGAGAAATTATATAAATTTAGTGGTTCCCCCCTTGTGTCCAGAGAGTTTTTGGGTTGAGAGGGGAGGTGCTGCCCCTTTGTTTCATAGTGTTTTTATGCTCTCGCTCTCTCTTTCTCATTTTATGCTTTTCCTAATTTTAGTTTATTGTACCCCTTTTGTAATAGCTTTTGTAATTGCTTTAGTAGAATAAAGTTAATGCTAGCTTAGTTTTCATTTCCATGCAAGTGCAATCTTCTTTCAAGTTGTAGTTCTCTCTTATCATTAATAAAAAGTGCCCTTTGTTTACTTTGGGTTCTTAATGTTCTTATACTCATCTCTCCTCCTCCACTTCCCCATGATTAACTAATCCTCCTTGTACTCGATCTTGATGATCTGAGGTTCGAGTTGATTAATTTATGATGCTTTAAATTTACTTTTTCTTTTTATGGTTTAGGCCTTCGATTTACTCTGAATTATTCATGTTTGGAGTTATATCATCGATACATAATTTCCATCTTTGTTTTCACTCTTAACTAGCCGAGAGGCTCGCAGTTTGAAGTGAACACTCAAAAGTAAAGAGAGTTGCACGCACCCCTCGAGAGAGTCAGACGTTAAATCTCCCGGATTGTAGTGAAATCAAATAGTGGGGTTCACCGCGTAAAGCAAGCTGTTGGTACCCTAGTTTAGATTTGAGTTTAGTCTGCTCCTTTAGTTTTCTTGACCCAAGATTTATCTATGGTCAAAGTTTAGCTAATAGGCTAGATTCCCTTAGTTGTAGAATTGCTTATCCAGATGAAAGATTTGGTTAAGTCGTTTTTGGTTCGACTATAGTCGACTGCCGCTCGACCATCGTCTATCGACTATTCGACGATCGTCTATCAGATGGTTGACTATCGTCTGTCAGCAGATCGTCTATCTCTGAGTTAGTTCAACTCTTCTTAGCTCGACGTTCTGTGGAATCTGCCTCGTCGATCGTCGAACCCCGCTCGACTTCTTTTGACCAGACATATCTCTTGATAGTTCAACTATCTGCATGGATTGTTCAACTATCTGATAGCTCGACTATCTATTTGATAGGTTGACTATCTGTTGTGTTTGATAGGTCGACTATCTGTTTGATAGGTCGACTATCTGTGTTCTTTGATAGTTCGACTATCTATTTGATAGGTTGACTATCTGTTTGTCTTTTATAGTTCGACTATCTGATTGATAGGTCGACTATCTATTTTGCTTAATAGCTCGACTATCTATCTTGATAGGTCGACTATCTGATAGCTCGACTATCTGTTCTGATAGGTCGACTATCTGCTGTGGTAGTTCGACTATCTTCTTTGATAGATCGACTATCTGTGTCGTTCGACTATCTATCTGATAGGTCGACGATCTCCGTGCTTCGGTCGACGATCTCCGAGGGTCGTTCGACGTCTTTTTGTCTGCCTTTAGTAAAGTTATATTATTTATTTCTTATCTGCTTGGCATATTTTATTAAAGTATATTTCATTGATGTTATGCTATTATTTCCAGGCAATCTTTGCTCCATTTTTTATGCATGAGTCAATCTTTATCTGACAAAGTTGTTTGGCTTATTAGTTGAAATATATTTTCTGCTTTATCTGCCAGGCTGTCCTTTATAGTCGTTAGACTCAGAAAGTCTTCTCTGGCCTTAAAGAGCTCTTTCTGATGTGACTTTTTCCAGCACTCTTTTATCAGATTGGATATGCAGCTTCTTAGAAAGCTTTATCCCCTTATAGCATGTCTGCCTGCAGGATATATTTTTGCTTTATGCTTTTTGCAGTCCAGATTGCAGATTCCAGAAGAAGACAAAGTTCAAACTCAAATTAGAGCCGTTGCAAAGGCTCATAAATAAAGAGCTTCTTTTGAAAGAAAAAAAGATATATAGACACATACAGACATACAATACTCAATATACAAGAAGTTTTACTCTCAGCATAGAGATCTACAGCTCTCAGAAATTCACATTCAACTGAGAAGATCAAATCTCTTCAGCATTCTTCTTCATCCTGAGTTCATCCTGCTCACAGGAAGACATTCACTCAGAGGCTTTTAGAAGAAGAAGAAGAAGAAAGGAAGCTGATTGAAGAAGAACACCTTTTCCAAATCAAGAGTCTTCTTCAAGTTTCTCCTTCAGAACTCCAAGACAGTTCTTTGTCTCAGTTAAGAAGAGTTCCTGCACCCTGAAGCAAGACTCCTTCCTGGATATTCTCTAAGCAGGGGGGAGCCTTGATTCTTTAGAGCTTTCTAGCTCTGTGCAATCCACTAGCTTCTCTAATCTGTTTTGATAATATAGAAGAAACTTTAACTCTCTCAACCTCCTGTATAAAGGGTTATTACTCCCTTCAAAAGTGAACCTTGGTGGCAGGGCACCTGATCAAAAACCTGTGTTGGATTTTGAGCTCCTGATCAAAAGCTCAAAGGGTCTACTTGATCTACCTGAAGCAGATCAGTTGGTGGCAGGGCACCTGAACAAAAACCTGTAGTGGATTCCTACCAGGGTGGTAGAAGAGTGGACGTACCTATTTAGAGGGAACCACTATAAAATTTCTTGTGCCGTCTGTGTTGCTTATTTAATTTATTGCACTGTGGCTGTGAGTAGAAATAACTAGGATTGTTAGTTACTGTGATAAGGATCAAAGCTCAACTGTAATTACAGTTGCCTTTCTCTAGTGCACTTCACTTTGTGTTAGGCTCTAGGGTTATCAATATCTATAAACTCATTCCGCAAATTAACTCTAAGGGAGTTGAGTTGGGTGTCGTAATTTTTGAATACTCTATTCACCCCCCCCCCCTCTAGAGTTGTATTTATCATCACTTTCAATTGGTATCAGAGGCAGGTTGACTGACTGTACAGGCTAACACCTGAGTCACAAGATCCTGATAGATACCAAGCTTATAGATATTCACTTCATGGCCCAGTCCAAGGATTACTCTAGCACCAGACCTCCAGCTTGCAACTTAGCTAAGTTTAGCATCTAGAAGGCAAGAATAAGATTATATATGAACTCTATTGATGAAGACATTTTCTCTTCTATTTTGACAGGACCTCCAACACCTCCTGCTGCAGCCACTGCTACAACATCTACAAATCTATGTGCAGTGCCTCCTCAAGATTATAATGATGCCAACAAGAAGGCAAAGATAGCTGATGTCAAAGCTATGAACATTCTGGCTCAGACTATGTCTGATGAAATCTTCTAGAAAGTTGCTGACTGCAGCTCTGCAAAAGCCATGCGGGACTCACTGAACCAGATTGTAGCTGGTTCAGCTGATGAAAGGAAGGACAGAAGGTCCAACCTTATATCCCAGTATGAAAACTTCAAGAAAACTGAAGCTGAATCAGTTGAAGCCATGTACACCAGGCTCAGCTCAATCATCAATGAGCTGAGAACTCTTGATAAGGAGATTACATTGACAGAGGTCAATGATAAAATACTGATGTGCTTCCCCAGCACATGGGATCTTAGGATCTGGCCTATCAAGGAGGCCAGAAGTACAAATGAAATCTCAACTGAAGCTCTCCTTGGAAAGCTCAAGTCTTTTGAGCAAGTGCTGAAGACCAAGGAAGCTGAGGCTAAAGCCAAGACTCCAACTCCAACAAGGAAAGAGCAAAATCTTGCTCTCAAAGTTGCTGATGCTTCAGAAGGAAGCCAATCCAATGAGGAACTGATGGCACTCTTTGCCAAAAGGTTTCTCAAGATGGGAAGAAAATACTTCAGAAAGAAATCTTCAAGATATGAAGATAAACCAAGGTATGATAGATCTCCTGCTAAAGAAATTATTTGTTATGGTTGCAAGAAATCTGGACACATTCTACCAGAGTGTCCAGAAGAAAATAGCAAAGAAAAGAGAAAGGAAAAAGAACATCACAGGAAACACTCCAAGTCCTCCTCCTACAAAAACAAGAAAAAGGAGAACGGATTTATTGCTGAGACCTGGAGTGATTCAGATGAGGAATCTTCCTCCTCAAGCTCCAGTGAGGATGATGAAGAGAAGAAGGCAAAGTAAATCTGCCTTATGGCAATTGATGCCTGTAGCAATCACTCAACTGCAGAGAGTTCTGATGATGATGAAGAAATGCCTACAGAAGATCAGGTATTATCTTCATATGATTTTTCTTCTTCTGAATTTAAATATTAATTTAAATCCCTTTGCTTAGATCTAATTAGTTCAGAAAAGGAAATTAAGGAACTTAGAAATAAGTTAGCTGAATCAGAATCTATTTCCATTGAAAATTCTAGGTTAGAAGCAGAACTCACTAAGTCTAGTGAAGAAATAAAGTTTCTTAAAAATGAACTAGCAAAGTCCAAGAGATTAAAAGAATCCTTAAATGGTAGAAGCCTTAAGCTGCTAGAAATCACCAGCATGACAAACACTAGGTCAGGCAATAATAAACTAGGCTTAGGAGCTTCATCATGTGAACCCCTAATTATTCTTTAAAATCATCTTTCAACTCCAGTGAACTTTATTTCAGCTGATGGGATAAAGAACACTGAGTAAGTAAGACAAGTAAATCAAGCCTTAAATAAATCTAAGAGAGAAAAGAGAAAACAAAAGTTTAAAGAAATACAAAAAGCGTCGAATGCTGCTCGACAATCGGAGGCTCAATGGTCGAACGAAGCTCGACGATCTGAGCATCGATCGTCGAACGTAGATCGACGATCTCAATATGAATTTCAAAATTACCACCAGAACCATAGAAACCTTAATATAAATAGAAACCCTAGGTTTGTGGACCCATTAACTACATGGAACATCCCACCTAGGAGATCTTACCCTTTAGGATATAAACCCCAACCTGCTTATTCTTTTATTTCTAGTTTTCATTATATGAAGAATAATGGACCCAAGGTTACCTGGGTCCACAATGTCTAATTGTCTATTCTGCAGGTGAAGACCTATCCAATTACTAAAGACAAATGGTATTTGTATAGTGGTTGCTCCAAACATATGACAGGGAACAAAGAAAATCTGTCAAAGTTCAAGGCCAAGCTTGGACCAAAGGTGATCTTTGGGGATTCTAGCTGTGGTCAAACTAAAGGATATGGTAGGATTATCATTGGAGTAGTAACTTTCAAGAGAGTTGCATATGTAACTGGACTGAAGCATAATCTTATCTCAGTAAGTCAGTTATGTGATGTAGGATATCAGGTATCTTTCAGTAACACTTTCTGTAATATTACTTTAAATAGTAATGTTGTGTTAGTAGGTATTAGACAAGGTAATATTTATTTAGCAGATTTTAATTCAACCCATTCTGAAATCTGCTTATTTAATGAAGTAACAAATAATAACAACACCTTATGGCATATAAGGCTTAGCCATGTTAACCTCAAGAATATATCTAGGTTATCTAAATACAACCTTGTTAGAGGTTTACCTTCTTGCCCCTACAAGAAGGAGAGCCTATGCAAGGCTTGTCAACTAGGCAAGCAAACCAAAAACTCCTTTAAATCTGTAAATAAAAGTGATTCACCTAGAATCCTGTATTTATTACATTTGGACCTTTTTGGCCCAATAAATGTACAGAGTCTAGGAGGGAAGTATTATACTTTAGTAATTGTAGACGACTTCTCTAGGTTCACTTGGGTGTTCTTCTTGACAACTAAGGCTGATAACTTCAAAGTTCTTACAGACTTTCTACTTTGTGTGCAGACTGAGTATTCTACTCATGTGGCCTTGATCAGAAGTGATCATGGTACTGAGTTTGAGTCTCTTCTCATGCAAGAATTCTGTGAGAAAGAAGGTATCAAACATAGCTTCTCTGCTCCTAGAACTCCCTAACAAAATGGGGTAGTTGAAAGGAAGAATAGAACCCTGATTGAAGCTGCTGGAACACTATTGGCAGATGCTAATATGCCTCTTTCCTATTGGGCAGAAGCAGTTAGCACAGCTAATTATGTTCTGAACAGAAGTCTTATACACAAGCTTAAGTGTAAAACTCCATATGAGTTGCTTAAAGGAAAGAAACCTAAAATAAATTATTTTAGAGTATTTGGCTGTGTAGTATACATTCATAACAATAATAAAGAATACCTTAGAAAGTTTGAAGCAAAAGCTTCAATGGGAATTTTTCTTGGATATTCCCAAGTAAGCAAAGCTTATAGGGTATTTAATAAATCAACTTCTAAAATTAAGGAATTTGTGCATGTGTCTTTTGATGAATCTCAGATGTTTTATAAGGAGAGGTGAAAGTGAAGGGATAGATACTACTCTAGAGGGGGGGTGAATAGAGTTATCAAATTTTGCACAGACAAAACTTAACAGTCTACCCAACTCCCTTGGAGTGAAGTGCGGAATGAAAAGATTATAGATATAAAGTTAACCCTAGAGCCTAACACAAGTGATGTGTACAAACACAAGCTAACTGTAATTACAGTTACGCTTGGAAAACCCTAATCAGCAACTAGCAACCTAGTTATATCTAATCACAGCCACAATGCAGGAATTAAATAATGGAATCCAGACGACACAAGGAAATTTATAGTGGTTCCCCAAACAACTTGGGTACGTCTACTCTTCTACCCACACGGTAGGAATCCACTCAGGTTTTTGATCAGGTGCCCTGCCACCAACAGGATCTGCTTCAGGTAGATCCAGAAACCCTTTAGACTTTTGATCAGGTGTCTAAAAACCAAGCACAGGTTTTTGATCAGGTGCCCTGCCACCAAGGGATACTTTTGAAGGGAGTAATAACCCTATACAGGAGGGGGAAGAAGGTTAAGATGTCTTCTCTATTTTACAAAGATTAGAGAAGCACAAAAGCATGCACTGAGCTAGAATGCTCTAAAGAATCAAGGCTCCCCCTGGCTCAAAGATGTCCAGGTGAAGTCTTGCTTCAGTGCAGAAAACTCTTCAGAAAGTTTTGAAGGAAAAGCTACAGGAAGAAAGTAAATAATAAAATCAAAGATCTTCAAGCAGCTATCTTCTTCTTCTTCTTCTTCAAAGGAACTCTGAGTTTGAACTTCCTGAAAGCAGGAGAACTCAGGTGAAGAAGAGATGAAGATCTTAACACTTCTCAGTTAGATGGAAATTGCTGAGAGCAGAAAGCTTTTTCTTGATGAAGGCTTGAGAGCTTGAATGAACAATTGGTTAGCTATTAGCTAGCTTGAATCCTTCTTCAAATGGTCCTTTATATAACATCAGCAAGCAACGGCTCTCTTCCATTTGAAATATTTGTCTTCTTCTGAGCCTTGAGACCTGGCTGTAAATATCAAGAAGACAAAAACATCTCTGCAGCAAAACATTCTATAAAAGGAATAAACCTCTTTCTAAGAAGCTGCAGGCTCAAATCAAATAACAGAAGGACTAAATAAAGTCACATCAGAAATAATCTCTTTATAGCAAAAAGAAGACTTTTCAGTCTAACGGCTATAAAGGGCTGACAACAGATAAAGTAATTTATAAAGACAGCTAATAAGACAAACAACTTTATCTTAAAAAGATTTGACTCAGGCAAAAGAGATGGAGCAAATATTGCCTGGTAATTTTATCATACAGCTTAAAATAATGTGCCAGAAAATGTATTAATTAATTAAATATAATAAATATACAAAATATAAAGGCAGACAGAAAACGTCGAACGACCCTCGAAGATCGTCGAACGACGCACGGAGATCGTCGAACTATCGGACAGATAGTCGAACGATCCAGATAGTCGACCTATCGAAGAAGATAGTCGAACTACCCCGGCAGATAGTCGAACTATCAAAGCAGATAGTCGAACTATCAGATAGTCGATCTATCTAGGACAGATAGTCGAACTATCAAGCGCACAGAGATAGTCGACCTATCAAGCAGATAGTCGACCTACCTCAGAAAACAGATAGTCGATCTATCAACAGATAGTCGAACTATCAAAACAAACCAGATAGTCGATCTATCAGCAGATAGTCGAACTATCAGATAGTCGAACTATCAGGACAGATAGTCGAACTATCAAAGACAACAGATAGTCGAACTATCAACAATAGTCGAACTATCAAGACGAAACAGATAGTCGATCTATCAACAGATAGTCGAACTATCAAAGCGGAACAGATAGTCGACCTATCAACAGATAGTCGAGCTATCAGATAGTCGATCTATCAGAACAGATAGTCGAACTACCTCGCCAAGCAGATAGTCGAACTATTAAGGAAAAACAGATAGTCGACCTATCAACAGATAGTCGAGTTATCAACGTAGACAAAGCGTCGACCAACTGATAGACGATCGTCGATCAGCCGATAGACGATAGTCGAGCGGCGTTCGACTATAGTCGAATGAAAAAACTACTTAACCAAATTCTCAATCTGGAAAAGTGAGGATTCTACAGCTAGACTTCTAACCATTGACCATAGATATTTCTTGGGTCAAGGGGCACAAAGGAGAGGACTAAACTCAAATCAAAACTAGGGTACCAACAATCTCCCCCTATTTGAGTTAAGTCTCTCAACATCTAAAACATAAAACTAGCTAAAGAGCAATAAAATAATACAGGAAAGATTTAAGAATTAACTAGCAGATTATCAAACAGATAAACAAATATAGCACAGCAGTTAATCAAACTATGGATCAACAGAGTCAGGCTTAGAAACAGAAGAGCTAGAAACAAAAGAGATTTTCCTTAAAGGATCATCAGATTCTTTCTTTGACAGTTTCAGGTCCTGCGCACCAATGATCTTCAGTTCTGCAGCTCTTGGGACTACTGCTTCAGGATGCTTTTCCATATATTTTGATGGATCAAAAATCTCAGGATTAATCTGGAACTTTTCAAACTCTTTCTTTCTGTAAGCAGACATGGTAGTTAGACCAGTCGTATCTTTTCCTTCTGCTCTAGCTTTTCTTATTTGAGCTGCTCCAACTAGTTCTTGAAAGCGAGCCATCCTAAAGTTAGGATCAAGCTCAGGATTTTCATACACAGGCTCAGGAGAAGCAGCATCAGCTATTTTATCTTGAATAACTAGATAAGACATTAGAGTATACTTAGCAAAAGGTTCTTGCTAGAAATTTTATAACAAAGTAAACTATTTACCTTTTGAAACAGTTTCCTCAGACTGAACTGGTGATGGAGATGGAATTCTTTTCTTTGGAGAAGGAGGTGGGGAAAAGGTTGGTCTTTGAACCACAGCCTCCTTCATTTGTCTTTGAGAACCATAAAATGATTTGCCTTGCGAGCTTTGATAACTTTGTCTTGGCTGGGGCTGAAAAGAAGCAGATCTTCCAGAAGAGGCAGCAGGATTAGCTGATAGGTTCCCAGAGGCTCCTGTACCTGGAGGAGGAGGAGGACCTCTGGGAGTCCATCTTGAGACATGACTATCATACCTCTTAGTTCTTTTCCTCTCTTTCTGCTGATTCTTTGAAAACCACATCCAGTGCTGAAATTCCTTGGATTTAGGGTTAATGCCCTTCAGAATGTAATAGGGAGTATCATTATCCTTACTGGGAGGAGGAGGAGGAGCAGCTTTCCTTTTCTTTGAAGCAGCTTTCTTTCTCTTTGACTTCTCAGAAACATCAGAATCATCATCATCATCAGAATGAGATGAGAGAGGATTTCCATAAGGATCATAGGCTTCTGAAACAGCCTTTTCTTTAAGCTTAAGAGCAGATTTTTCTCTTTCCTCTTCCATGACATCCAGAGCTAGAAGGGAATCTAAGTCCAACCCTGGTGAGTCATCCCAGATGGTTGACTTTTGAACTTGCAGATCTTTTTCCTTCTCTTTTAAAGATTGTACTCTTAAATCCCAGGCTTCTCTTGCTTGAATTTCTTCCAAATTCAGAACAGGGGAGTCATCTTTGAGTTCATCTTTCTCAGACTCATCTTCTTTATTATCTAAAAAAGATTCCAATTCAGGATCTACTTGAATATCAGAAATACTTGGATCAGCTTCAGAAACAACTGCTATGATCTGAGCAGCTAAATCTTCTCTAATAACATCTGTAGAATTATGAATATAGATCTGCTAAATAAACAGAAATCATTCCTTCCAGGAATTCACAAACTAACAAATTAATCGACTCATCAACAAAACGGATGAAAGAGTTACCTTCATACTTGACCATCTCCCATGATTCATCTAGATATGCAGTTATAATTCCTTCCAGGAATCTAGCAACCGCAGGAGTGGTGAGGTCTTCTATGTAGACTTTTACTGCAATCTCAGATAACAAGATTCCATTTGCTATTTCTTTATCTGATAAAATTGGAGCTATTTCTTTCTCAGCTGGAGCTATTTCTTTCAGGGCTGTCATGACTGTATCTTTTATAGCTGGAGGGGAGGCAGGATGGTCTGAGGCATCTTCATGGAACATCTCCCCCTGCCTGATTTCAGTGGATACTGAAACCAGGCCCCTTGAAGAAGATGGCTCAGCAGATTTTGAAAGGGATTTGATGGAGGCAGATAAGATATCAATGGAGGCTGCAAGGGGAGCGATTGCCTCTTCAATCATGGTCTTGATTGACGGGGTAATCAGCTCCACAATGCGGGAGATGAGTTCAGGAGAGATCTCAAGAGATGATGGATGTGAAGTGGATGGAGCTGCAGCAGATATGGTAGTGGTGCTGGGATGAGAAATGGTGTGGACAGGGGATCGAGCAGGAGATGGAGCTGGAGAGTTAATTGGGGAATTAACTGGGAATGAATCTGAGACAGAGGAGGAGTAGGAATTCTCTCTGATCCTAACAAATCAAAGCTAGGAGCAGATATCCTAGCCAGATGATCAGGTAGAGGAGAAGCTGGAGGGGAAAGAGGAACAACCGTAGTTGTTTCTGGAGCAGAAGAGGAAGAAGATCGTACTTCAGCTGAAGTTGATGGTACTTCAACTGAGGCAGACAGCAAAGCAGAGGAGGAGGAGGGAAGAGCTGAGCTAGCTTCAACATGGTGAGGAGTGACTGATTCAGTCCTGGTGTCCTCAGATGTTGCTGGAGCAGGTTTCACAAACGTTCTTTTCCATTTGGAGAACAGGTTGGGATCCATCTTCTTGCTCGCATTGATTGTTGTTGCAGTTGAACTCAGCAGCTGGGGGTATTTTTCCTTAAGGAAGATTCCAATGACCCTTCCTAGGGTGACTTCCTTCTTACCAGTCTTTTTCCTGATTAAATCAAACACAACTGCTGCCCAATCTATCCTTTTTCGATTAACAATCGCACACATGAGTGCGAATTGCTGCCTTGTTATATTGTCGTGGGCAGAGTGCTTACCCAGGAGCACTTTTCCTACTAGCTCAGCAAGAAACTTGATTTTGAAGGGGAAATTCACTTTGAGCAGCTTCGTGGGAATGCCCTCAGCATGTCCCAGCTCAACTAGCATTCTTCCGAATTCCTGAGCATCTTGCTCATAATCCTCGTCACCATTAACTAATCCAAAAACATCAGATAAAACGGCCGGAGTCAGGATTACCTCTTCTCCGCCGATGGTACCTGTCATCGATTCGTCGGTGGAGGACGACGTGAAGGCCCATTCCTTGATTTCTGGGATGTTTATCTTAATCCTTGCAGACATTAACTTCTCTAATCCCTGATCCCGGCACAGCTGTAGAACTTCTACGATTCCGGCATCGCAGCTGCTGAACGCGTCGAAATCCATGCTAAATCCTGCATCAAACTTCATGACGGCTAGAACTGCTGGGGAAACCGCCATTGATTCGCTGGAGAAAGCTCGAGAAAGCTGCAGAGAACGAAGAAGACAAAACGCCCAGAAATCGCAAGCGGGAAAGCAGAATGCGAAAGGGCACGCTCCGTCGACGATAAAACACAAGATCTTTTAACCTAGGTCGACTATCGGCTTTATATTAGACCGGGAATAGTCGATCTATTAAAAAGATACTTGACCCGATAGTCGAACGACCGTTCGACGATCGGCTCAGAAGCAGAGTAGTCGAACCATCGTTCGGCTATTTCTGGCTTCACAAGCAACAAGCTGCCGTCGTTCAGAGATCGACGATGAGCTCAACCTGTTCGACGATGGTCGAACGTCGATCGACGATCTTCAAACAGATAAGCTATCATTAACCAGAGGTCGACGATAGGCTTAATCCGTTCGACGATCTTCGATCATCGTTCGACGATCTTCAAGCAGATTTCAACATAGGCAAATATAGTCACACATAGTCTCGTCCATTAATCATGCCTAGTTGAACTAAAAAGAACAGATGCTTCTGTTCATCTAAGGGCTTGGTGAATATATCACCTCTCTGAAACTCAGTGGATATGAACTCAAGACAGATCTTGTTCTTTTCCACACAATCTCTCAGGAAATGGTGCCTAATCTCAATGTGCTTCGTTCTAGAGTGGTGCACTGGATTTTGTGCAATTGAGATAGCACTGGTACTATCACACATGATCTTGGTGTTCTTGTGTGAGTAACCATAATCCACAAGCTGGTTTTGAATCCACAAGGATCTGTGAACAACAACTGGCAGCTGCTATATATTCAGCCTCTGCAGTTGAAGTTGAGACAGAAGCCTGCTTCTTACAGAACCAATAGACCAATCTCTCTCCCAGGAACTGGCAAGTTCCTGAGGTGCTCTTCCTGTCAACTCTGCAGCCAGCATAATCAGAATCAGAATATCCAATTAATTCAAACTCTGACTCAGCTGGGTACCAAAGTCCTAGATCTGGACATCCCTTCAGGTATCTCAGGATTCTCTTTAGAAGAATCAGATGAGATTCCTTGGGGTTGACCTGGAATCTAGCACAAAGGCATGTAGCAAATATTATATCTGGCCTACTTGCAGTTAGATATAATAGGGAACCAACAATGGCCCTATAATTCTTTTGATCAACTGGCTTGCCGTGATCATCAGAATCAATAACTACATTAGTAGCCATGGGTGTAGGCATTGCTGAAGCATCAGCCATCCCAAATTTCTTTACCAATTCCTTGGCATATTTGGATTGGGAGATGAAGATACCATCAGCATCTTGCTTAACTTGGAGACCAAGAAAGTAAGACAGCACACCCATGCTACTCATCTCAAACTTAGAGTGCATCAGGTCAGAGAACCTTTTGCAAAGTTTGGGATCAGTGGAGCCAAAAATAATATCATCTACATACACCTGAACTAACAGGATTGTGTCCTTGTGATGCTTGACGAAAAGGGTTCTATCAACTACTCCCCTAGTAAAGTTGTGCTCTAACAGGAAACTAGCTAAGGTCTCATACCAGGCCCTAGGAGCTTGCTTTAGTCCATAAAGAGCTTTCTGTAACTTAAACACATGAGACGGCTGAGTTGAAGAAACAAACCCTGGTGGTTGTTCAACAAACACCTCTTCCTTAAGCTCACCATTTAGGAATGCACTTTTGACATCCATTTGGAACACCTTAAACTTCATGAAGGCTGCATAGGCCAAGAAGATCCTTATTGCTTCTAACCTTGCAACAGGAGCAAAGGTTTGGTCATAGTCTATACCTTCCTCCTGTCTGTAGCCCTGAGCTACAAGCCTAGCTTTATTCCTTATTATAATTCTATTTGCATCTAACTTGTTTCTATACACCCACTTGGTGCCTATGATCAGTTGGCCTTTAGGTCTTGGAACCAAAGTCCAAACTTTACATCTCTCAAACTGATTGAGCTCCTCTTGCATTGCAATGATCCAGTGGGGATCTAGCTCTGCATCTTTAAATGTGAGGGGCTCAAACTGTGAGAGGAAACAAGAATGCATCACATCCTGTCTTAATTAGTGTCTTGTTTGCACACCAGCTGATATGTCTCCAATCACTTGAGATGTGGGGTGATCTCTAAGTGTGACAATATCAGCAGGTGGGATGTGATCTTCAGCAACAGTTGGGATTAATTCCTCAGGAGGAATTTGATCTACTATTGGTGGTACAACAACAGCTTCAACAGCTTCAGCAATGTCTTCATCACTGTCTGATTCAGTGATCTGAAGAGTTGATAGTTGAAGAATTTCTTGAGGGGCATCAGGTACCTGCAAAGAACTGGAGGAAGGAGAATTTTCCTTCTCCTTGTAAAACATCTGAGACTCATCAAAAGTCACATGCACAGATTCTTCTATCTTACAGGTAGACTTGTTATAAACCCTATAAGCTTTGCTTACTTGGGAATATCCAAGCATGATTCCCATTGAAGCTTTTGCTTCAAATTTTCTAATATATTCTTTATTATTATTATGAATATAAACAATACAGCCAAAAACTCTAAAGTAATTAATTTTTGGTTTCTTTCCTTTAAACAACTCATAAGGAGTTTTACACTTAAGTTTGTGTATCAAACTTCTATTCAAGACATAGTTGGCTGTACTAACAGCTTCTGCCCAATAGGATAGAGGCATGTTAGCATCTGCCAACAATGTACTAGCAGCTTCAATTAGAGTTCTATTCTTCCTTTCAACTACCCCATTTTGTTGGAGAGTTCTAGGAGCTGAGAAGCTATGTTTGATACCTTCTCTCTCACAGAATTCTTGCATGAGAAGAGAGTCAAACTCAGTACCATGATCACTTCTGATCAAGGCCACATGAGTAGAGTACTCAGTCTGCACACATAATAGAAAGTCTGTAAGGGCTTTGAAGTTATCAGACTTAGTTCTCAAAAAGAAAACCCAACTGAACCTAGAGAAGTCATCTACAATTACTAATGTGTAATACTTCCCTCCTAAACTCTGTACATTTATTGGGCCAAAAAGGTCCAAATGTAATAAATACAGGATTCTAGGAGAATCACTTTTATTTACAGATTTAAAAGAATTCTTGGTTTGCTTGCCTAGCTGACAAGCCTTGCATAGGCTCTCCTTCTTGTAGGGGCAAGAAGGTAAACCTCTAATAAGGTTGTGTTTAAATAACCTAGATATATTTTTAAGGTTTACATGGCTAAGCCTTTTATGCCATAGGGAATTATTATTAAGGGTTACTTCATTAAACAGGCAGATTTCAGAATGAGATGAATTGAAATCTACTAAATAAATGTTACCTATTCTAATACCTACTAAAACAACATTATTATTTAAAGTAATATTGCAAGAGAAATTAGAAAATGAAACCTGGTAGCCAGCATCACATAGCTGGCTGACTGAAATCAGATTATGCTTCAGTCCATTGACATAAGCAACTCTCTTGAAAGTAACTGCTCCAATTGTGATCTTGCCATAGCCTTCTGTCTGACCACAGCTGGAGTCTCCAAAGATAACCTTTGGGCCGAGCTTAGCTTTGAACTTTGACAGTAGATCTTTATTTCCTGTCATATGCTTAGAGCATCCACTATCCAAATACCACTTGTTTTGAGTGATTGGATAGGCCTTCACCTGCAAGACAATTATTTAGACAGAGTGGACCCAGGTAACCTTGGGTCCCTTGTTTTTCACATAAGAAAAACTGGAAATGTATGAGAATGCAGGCTGAGGGTGATAACCTAGTGGGTGAGATCTCCTAGGTGGGATTCTCCATGCAGATGATGGGTCAACAAACCTAGGGTTTCTATTCTCATTTTGGTTTCTATGGAATTGATTATGATTTTGAAAATCATATTGAAATCGTCGATCGACGTTCGACGATGGGCGCTCAGATCGTCGAGCTTCGTTCGACCATGGAGCTTCCGATCGTCGAGCGGCGTTCGACGCTCTTTGCATTTCTTTAAAGAACTTCTTTCTCTTTTCTCTCTTAGCTTTATTTAAGGTTTTATTAACCAGATTTACTTGCTCAGTGTTCTTCTTTCCACTAGCTGAAATGAAGTTCACTGGAGTTGAAAGATTATTTTTAAGAAGGACTGGGGGTTCACTGGGAGAAGCTCCTAAGCCTAGTTTATCATTACCTGACCTAGTGTTAGTCATGCTGGTAATTTCTAACAACTTAAGGCTTCTACCATTAAGGGATTCTTCTAATCTCTTAGACTTAGCTAATTCTATTTTAAGAAATTTAATTTCTTCACTACAAGTAGTGAGATCTTCCTTTAACCTAACATTTTCAGAGGCTATTGATTCTGAGTCAGCTAACATATTTCTAAGTTCTTTTATTTCCTTTTCTGAGCTAATTAAATCTAAACATAAAGATTTAAATTCTAATTTAAATTCTTCTGAAGTAAAGTCATAAGAAGAAAGTACCTCATCTTCTGTAGGCATCTCTTCATCAGAATCAGAACTCTCTGCAGCAGAGTGGTTGCTGCAGGCATCTATTGCCATTAGGCAAACTTCTTTTGCCTTCTTCTCTTCCTCATCTTCACTGGAGCTTGATGAGGAGGATTCTTCATCAGAATCACTCCAGGTTTCAGCAATGAAACCTCTCTCCTTCTTCTTGTTTTTGTAGGAGGATGGCTTGGAGTGCTTCCTGTGTTGTTCTTTTTCTTTTCTCTTTTCTTTGTTCTTCTCCTCTGGACATTCTGGCAAGATATGTCCAGGCTTCCTGCAACCATAACAAATGAATTTCTTTAGCGGGAGAGCGATCATACCTTGGTTTGTCTTCATAGCGTGAAGACTTCTTTCTGAACTCCTTTCTTCCCATCTTGAGAAACCTTTTGGCAAACAATGCCATAAGTTCCTCATTAGATTGGCTGCCTTCAGAAACATCTGCAGCCTTAAGAGCTAGAGATTGCTCTTTTCTTGTTGGAGTGGGGGTCTTGGCTTCAGCTTCTGCTTCTCTGGTCTTCAGCACTTGCTCAAAAGACTTGAGCTTGCCGAGGAGAGCTTCAGTTGAGATCTCATTAGTACTTCTGGCTTCCTTGATGGGCCAGATTCTTAGATCCCATGTGCTAGGGAAGCACATAAGAATCTTATCATTGACCTCTGTCAATGATATGTCCTTGTCCAGGGTCCTCAGCTCATTGATGATTGAGCTGAGCCTGGTGTACATAGCTTCAACTGATTCAGCATCAGTTTTCTTGAAGTTCTCATACTGTGAGATCAGGTTGGACCTTCTGTCCTTCCTTTCATCAGCTGAACCAGCTACAATCTGGTTCAGTGTGTCCCACATGGCCTTTGCTGAGGAGCAGTCAGCCACCTTCTGGAACACCTCATCAGACATTGTCTGAGCCAGTATGTTCATTGCCTTGGCATCTGCAATTTTGGCCTTCTTGTATTCATCATTGTAATCTGGAGGAGGCACTGCACTCATATCAGATGATGAGGCAGTGGCAGCAGCAGGTGCTCTTGGGGGACCTGACAAAATAGAAGCAAAGATGCTTTCATCAATAGAGTTCATATATAATTTAATCCTTGCCTTCCAGATGCCAAACTTAGCTAAGTTGCATGCTGGAGGTCTGGTGCTAGAATAATCCTTGGACTGGGCCATGATAGTGAATATCTATAAGCTCTTGGTATCTATCAGGATCTTGTGACTTAGGTGTTAGCCTATACAGTCAGTCAACCTCCCTCTGATACCAATTGAAAGTGAAGGGATAGATACTACTCTAGAGGGGGGGTGAATAGAGTTATCAAATTTTGCACAGACAAAACTTAACAGTCTACCCAACTCCCTTGGAGTGAAGTGCGGAATGAAAAGATTATAGATATAAAGTTAACCCTAGAGCCTAACACAAGTGATGTGTACAAACACAAGCTAACTGTAATTACAGTTACGCTTGGAAAACCCTAATCAGCAACTAGCAACCTAGTTATATCTAATCACAGCCACAATGCAGGAATTAAACAATGGAATCCAGACGACACAAGGAAATTTATAGTGGTTCCCCAAACAACTTGGGTACGTCCACTCTTCTACCCACACGGTAGGAATCCACTCAGGTTTTTGATCAGGTGCCCTGCCACCAACAGGATCTGCTTCAGGTAGATCCAGAAACCCTTTAGACTTTTGATCAGGTGTCTAAAAACCAAGCACAGGTTTTTGATCAGGTGCCCTGCCACCAAGGGATACTTTTGAAGGGAGTAATAACCCTGTACAGGAGGGGGAAGAAGGTTAAGATGTCTTCTCTATTTTACAAAGATTAGAGAAGCACAAAAGCTTGCACTGAGCTAGAATGCTCTAAAGAATCAAGGCTCCCCCTGGCTCAAAGATGTCCAGGTGAAGTCTTGCTTCAGTGCAGAAAACTCTTCAGAAAGTTCTGAAGGAAAAGCTACAGGAAGAAAGTAAATAATAAAATCAAAGATCTTCAAGCAGCTATCTTCTTCTTCTTCTTCTTCAAAGGAACTCTGAGTTTGAACTTCCTGAAAGCAGGAGAACTCAGGTGAAGAAGAGATGAAGATCTTAACACTTCTCAGTTAGATGGAAATTGCTGAGAGCAGAAAGCTTTTTGTTGATGAAGGCTTGAGAGCTTGAATGAACAACTGGTTAGCTATTAGCTAGCTTGAATCCTTCTTCAAATGGTCCTTTATATAACATCGGCAAGCAACGGCTCTCTTCCATTTGAAATATTTGTCTTCTTCTGAGCCTTGAGACCTGGGCTGTAAATATCAAGAAGACAAAAACATCTCTGCAGCAAAACATTCTATAAAAGGAATAAACCTCTTTCTAAGAAGCTGCAGGCTCAAATCAAATAACAGAAGGACTAAATAAAGTCACATCAGAAATAATCTCTTTATAGCAAAAAGAAGACTTTTCAGTCTAACGGCTATAAAGGGCTGACAACAGATAAGGTAATTTATAAAGACAGCTAATAAGACAAACAACTTTATCTTAAAAAGATTTGACTCAGGCAAAAGAGATGGAGCAAATATTGCCTGGTAATTTTATCATACAGCTTAAAATAATGTGCTAGAAAATGTATTAATTAATTAAATATAATAAATATACAAAATATAAAGGCAGACAGAAAACGTCGAACGACCCTCGAAGATCGTCGAACGACGCACGGAGATCGTCGAACTATCGGGCAGATAGTCGAACGATCCAGATAGTCGACCTATCGAAGAAGATAGTCGAACTACCCCGGCAGATAGTCGAACTATCAGAGCAGATAGTCGAACTATCAGATAGTCGATCTATCTAGGACAGATAGTCGAACTATCAAGCGCACAGAGATAGTCGACCTATCAAGCAGATAGTCGACCTACCTCAGAAAATAGATAGTCGATCTATCAACAATAGTCGAACTATCAAAACAAACAAGATAGTCGATCTATCAGCAGATAGTCGAACTATCAGATAGTCGAACTATCAGGACAGATAGTCGAACTATCAAAGACAACAGATAGTCGAACTATCAACAGATAGTCAAACTATCAAGACGAAACAGATAGTCGATCTATCAACAGATAGTCGAACTATCAAAGCGGAACAGATAGTCGACCTATCAACAGATAGTCGAGCTATCAGATAGTCGATCTAACAGAACAGATAGTCGAACTACCTCGCCAAGCAGATAGTCGAACTATCAACAGATAGTCGAACTATCAAGGCAAAACAGATAGTCGACCTATCAACAGATAGTCGAGCTATCAACGCAGACAAAGCGTCGACCAACTGATAGACGATCGTCGATCAGCCGATAGACGATAGTCAAGCGGCGTTCGACTATAGTCGAACGAAAAAACTACTTAACCAAATTCTCAATCTGGAAAAGTGAGGATTCTACAGCTAGACATCTAACCATTGACCATAGATATTTCTTGGGTCAAGGGGCACAAAGGAGAGGACTAAACTCAAATCAAAACTAGGGTACCAACAAGAAGGAAACTTCTCCTTCCTCAAGTTCATTGCAGGTACCAGAATCTAATAAAGATGTCACTCAAGAGATTCTTCATCTATCAACTCTTCTCATCACTGATTCAGACAGTGATGAAGACTTTGCAGAAGCTGTTGTTGTACCACCTACAGTTGATCCAATTCCTCCTGAGGAATTAATCCCAACTGTTGCTGAAGATCACATACCACCTGCTGATGTTGTCACACTTAGAGATCATCCTACATCTCAAGTGATTGGAGACATATCAGCTGGTGTACAAACAAGACATCAATTAAGACAGGATGTGATGCATGCTTGTTTCCTTTCACAGTTTGAGCCCCACACCATAAAAGATGCTGAGCTAGATCTCCACTGGATCATTGCTATGCAAGAGGAACTCAATCAGTTTGAAAGATGTAAGGTATGGACTTTGGTTCCAAGACCAAAAGGCCAACTGATCATAGACACCAAGTGGGTGTTTAGAAACAAGTTGGATGTAAATGGAATTATTGTAAGGAACAAAGCTAGGCTTGTAGCTCAGGGCTATAGACAGGAGAAAGGTATAGATTATGACCAAACCTTTGCTCCTGTTACAAGGCTAGAGGCAATAAGGATCTTTCTAGCCTTTGCAGCCTATATGAAGTTTAAGGTTTTTCAGATGGATGTCAAAAGTGCATTCCTAAATGGTGAGATAAAGGAAGAGGTATTTGTTGAACAACCTCCTGGGTTTGTCTCTTCAACTCAGCCCTCACATGTTTTCAAGTTGCAAAAAGCTCTTTATGGACTTAAACAAGCACCCAGAGCCTGGTATGAGACTCTAGCTAGTTTCCTGTAAGAGCACAACTTTATTAGGGGAGTAGTTGATAGAACCCTTGTCGTTAAGCACCACAAGGACACAATCCTGTTAGTTCAAGTGTATGTAGATGATATTATTTTTGGTTCCACTGATCCCAAACTGTGCTAAAAGTTCTCTGACTTGATGCATTCTAAGTTTGAGATGAGTAGTATGGGTGAGCTGTCTTACTTTCTTGGTCTCCAAGTAAAGCAAGATGCTGATGGCATCTTCATCTCTCAATCCAAATATACCAAGGAATTGGTAAAGAAGTTTGGGATGGCTGATGCTTCAGCAATGCATACACCTATGGCTACTAATGTAGTTATAGATTCTGATGATCAGGGCAAGCAAGTTGATCAGAAGAATTATAGGGCCATTGTTGGTTCCCTATTGTATTTAACTACAAGTAGCCTAGATATAATGTTTGCTACATACCTATGTGCTAGATTCCAGGTCAACCCCAAGGAATCTCATTTGATTCTTCTCAAGAGAATCTTGAGATACCTGAAGGGATGTCCAAATCTAGGACTATGGTACACATCAGAATCAGAATTTGAGTTAATTGGATACTCTGATTCTGACTATGCTGGTTGTAGAGTTGACAGGAAAAGTACCTCAGGAATTTGTCAGTTCTTGGGAGAGAGATTGGTCTCTTGGTTCTGTAAGAAGCAGGCTTCTGTCTCAACTTCAACTGTAGAGGCTGAATATATAGCAACTGCTAGTTGTTTTTCACAGATCCTGTGGATTCAAAACTAGCTTTTGGATTATGGGTACACACACAAGAACACAAAAATCATGTGTGATAGTACCAGTGCTATCTCCATTGTACAAAATCCAGTGCACTACTCTAGAACTAAGCACATTGAGATTAGACACCATTTCCTGAGAGATTGTGTGGAAAAGAACAAGATCAGCCTTGAGTTCATATCCACTGACCTTCAGAGAGGTGATATTTTCACCAAGCCCTTAGATGAACAGAAGCATCTGTTCTTTTTGGTTCAACTAGGCATGATTAATGGAAAAGACTAAGTGTGACGTATGCCTTTGTTGATATCTATTTGAAGATCGTCGAACGGCGTTCGACGATAGTCGATCAGGTTGAGCCGATCGTCGACCTATGGGTGACGACAGCTCGTTTTGTTTGGAAGACAAAAATAGTCGTACGATGGATCGACTACTCTGCTTCAGGAACCGATCGTCGAACGACCGTTCGACCATCGTCTCCTATATCTTTTAAAATAGACCGACGATTGCGGTTTTTATTTAAACCGATGGTCGATCTAGGTTAAGAGATCGTGCTTGTTATACTCGACGGAACTCGTCTTTTCGTATTCCTTCTTTCTGTTTAAGCTCTGCCTCGCACTTTGTCCTCCTCATCTCTCTCGTCTTCTTCGACAAATCGATGGAGATTGCTCCAGCCCTTCTGTCTGCGATGAAGTTTGACGCCGGATTCAACGTAGACTTCGACTCTTTCAGTACCTGTGATTCTGAGATAATGGAAATCCTCCAGCTCTGCAAAGAACAAGGTTTGGAAAGGCTTATGACCACAAGGATCAAGATAAACATCCAAGAGATTAAAGAGTGGGTTTTCACTTCGTCTTCCAATGACGAATCGATGACTGGAATGATTGGCGGCGAAGAGGTAAGTTTGACTCCTGCCGCATTGACTGATATTTTTAGATTATTGAACGGTGAAGAGGATTATGAACAAGATACCCAAGAGTTTGGAAGGATGTTAATCAAGTTAGGACATGCCGAAGGCATTCCTTCTAAGTGGTTAAAAGTTAATTTTCCGTTAAAGATAAAGTTCTTGGTTGAACTCGTTGGAAAAGTGCTTCTGGGCAAGCACTCTGCTCATGACAACATCACCAGGCAGCAGTTTGCCTTGATGTGTGCCATAGTAAATAAGAAACAGATAAATTGGGCAGGGGTTATGTTTGATTTGATAAGAAAGAAGAATGGCAAGATGGAAGTCACCCTGGGTAGGGTACTTGGAATATTTCTAAAAGAGAAATACCCCCAGCTGTTGGTTACAGTTTCAACAACTATCAATGCCAGCAAGAAGATGGACCCAACACTGTTTGTTAAGTGGAAAAGAAGTTTTCAGAAGCCTTCTCCTGCAGGGGTAGCTCCAGTTGTGTCAGAGAACACAAGGACTGTTTCAGTCTCTCCCCTTCTACATGAAGTAGGCTCATCCATTCTTTCCATTCCATCCACTTCTGCTGCATTCCCATCTACCTCTACTGAAGTACCATCGACATTTGCCTTACCATCTACTCAATTTGAAGTTCCATCTACTTCAATTGAAGTACCATCTTCTGCCTCTCTTCTTCTTGAGTCCTCCACAATTCTCCATACTTCATCTCCAGCATCTCCCATTCCTGCACATCTAGGTGGGACTTCTATTCCCAGTTTTGATTTGTTAGGATCTGAGAGAATTCCAACCCCTCCTCAATCACCACTTACTCCTCCAGATCACACATACTTTACCTCATCCACTCCTCAATCACCAGTTCACAACACATCTCATCAGGAAACTGCCTTTCCTGATGATCTTCCATCTTCTATTGTTCCCCCATCCACATCTTTTGAAATATCTCCAACACTCATAGCCAATATCCTAGAGTTAATTACTCCTTCAATAAAAACCATGATTGAAGAAGCAATTGCTCCCCTTATATCCTCCATCTCTTCCCTGACTGCCTCCATCCAAGCCCTCTCAAAATCTGCTGAGCCCTCTTCATCTAGGGGCCTGGTTTTAGTTTCCACTGAAATCAGGCAGGGGGAGATGTTCTATGAAGATGCCTCTGAACTGCCCCTGGCCTCTCTTCCAGCAGATCCTCCAGCAGATACTCAAAGAGAAACAGCTCTTACAGAAAAAGAGATAGTAGCTCAAGAAGAATCAGTACCTCAACTTTCTGAAAAAGAGATTTCTGATGCTATAATGGAAATAGAATTTGTTGTCAAAGTCTGCTTAGAAGAATCCTCCACTCCCTTAGTTGCCCTTTTCCTAGAAGGAGTCATTACCACCTTTCTAGATGAATTATGGGAGTTAGGAAATTCTGAGGAAAATCCTGAAGGTAATTCATTTACTCATTTTCTTGACATGTTAACTGACATGCTACTCTATGAATACCTTGAAGGGATGTTTCAATCTCATTTAGCAAATCTGTGTTCATGATTCTACAGATATAGTGGAAGAAGTTTTAGCTGTCCATGAACTTATTCAACAACCTGCTCCAGAAGTTCTAGCTGATCCAGAACCTGCTGTTCAAGATCCTGAGTCTGCTCAACCAGCTCAGATAGTTGTGCAAGAAGAACTGGTCTCCATGACAGTTGCAGCTGAGATAGAGAATGTTTCAGATATTCAAGAAGAAAAATCTACAGTCTGGGATGACACCCCAGGACTGGATCTAGACACTCTTCTGGCACAGGATGCCTTGGAAGAAGAGTTAGAAAAAGCTGCTTTAAAGGATAGAGAAAAAGCTGTGCGAGAAGCTGTTCATCCCTATGATCATCCTCAATCATCTGATGATGAAGATGACTCTGATTATTCAGAAGGAACCAAGAAGAAGAAATCTGCCAAAAGAAAAAGAAAAGCTACTGCTCCTCCTTTACCCAACCCTGATCATGATGTACCATACTATATTTTGAAAGGAATAGATCCCAAGTCAAAAGAATATCAGCACTGGATGGGATTCTCCAAAAATCAGCAAAAACAAAGAAAGAAATCTAAAAGATATGACTGTCCAGCTCCTAAATGGAATTCTAAAGGACCTCCTCCTCCTCCTCCCAGTGCAGGAGCATCTGGAAATATTGCCAGTCCCTCTGCTCCTCCTTCTAGATTCACTTCTTCCCAATCTTATCAGAAGAAAGGAAATCAAAGCTACCATGGCAAGTCTCAATCTGGACATCAGATACAGGAAGCTGAGTTACAAGAACAAGTGAAAGAGGTAATTTACCTAAAGCCAACCTTTTCTCCTCCTCCTTCACCCAAGAAAAGGACTTCACCAGATAAAGAATGCAAGATTATATCTTCCAGAGAATCTGATCAGAAAAGGAAAATAGATGCAAAAGGTAAAAGAGTTATATACTCTGAGAAATCAAGTAAAAGATATGCTGAATTTGCTCCTCCAACATCTTTAATTATTCAAGAAAAGAAAGAGCCAGCTGCAAGCATGTTAGAACCTTCTACTAAATTCAGAACTGTAATTCCTCTAAATCAAGCTGATGAAAATGAGTATGAAAGCTTAGAGCTTAATCCTGACTTTAGGATGGCCAGATTCCTTAAATTGGTTAGATCATCTCGGATTAGAAAAGCCAGAGCTGAAGGAAAAGATGTTAAAGGCTTAACTACTATGTCCAAATTCACAAAGAAAGAACTTGATAGATTCCAGGTAAGACCTGAAGTTTTTGATGCTACCAAATATATGGAAAAATATCCAGAAGCAGTTGTTCCAAGAGCAGGAGAAACCAAAGTTATTGGAGAGCAAGATCTGAAGACATCAAAGAAGGAAGTTCTAGATCCTCTCAGAAAAATCTGTTTTATTCCTGACTCTTCTATCTCTAAAACAGATTCTGATGCTGCTTAAGTTTTATTGTCAATTTGTTTATGTTAACTGTTTGATTGATGCATTTGATGCTTAGATGTTTCTTTCCTGAGTTATATTTATTTCCTGTAGTTTGTTTGTTTTGTTTTGTTTTGAGAGACTTAACTCAAATAGAGGGAGATTGTTGGTACCCTAGTTTAGATTTGAGTTTAGTCTTCTCCTTTAGTTTTCTTGACCCAAGATTTATCTATGGTCAAAGGTTAGCTAATAGGTTAGATTCCCTTAGTTGTAGAATTGCTTATCTAGATGAAAGATTTGGTTAAGTCATTTTTGGTTCGACTATAGTTGACCGCCGCTCGACCATCGTCTATCGACTGTTCGACAATCGTCTATTAGTTGGTCGACTATCGTCTGTCAGCAGATCGTCTATCTCTGAGTTAGTTCAACTCTTGTTAGCTCGACATTCTGTGGAATCTGCATCATCGATCGTCGAACCCCGCTCGACTTCTTTTGACCAGACAGATCTCTTGATAGTTCAACTATTTGCTTGGATAGCTCAACTATCTGATAGCTCGACTATCTGTTTGATAGGTCGACTATCTGTTGTGTTTGATAGTTTGACGATCTATTTGATAGGTCGACTATCTGCTCTTCTTGATAGTTCAACTATCTGCTTTGATAGTTCAACTATCTGATAGCTCGACTATCTGTTTGATAGGTCGACTATCTGTGTTCTTTGATAGTTCGACTATCTATTTGATAGGTTGACTATCTGTTTGTCTTTGATAGTTCGACTATCTGATTGATAGGTCGACTATCTGTTTTGCTTGATAACTCGACTATCTATCTTGATAGGTCGACTATTTGATAGCTCGACTATCTGTTCTGATAGGTCGACTATCTGCTGTGGTAGTTCGACTATCTTCTTTGATAGATCGACTATCTGTGTCGTTCGACTATCTGTCTGATAGGTCGAAGATCTCCGTGCTTCGTTCGATGATCTCCGAGGGTCGTTCGACGTCTTTTTGTCTGCCTTTAGTAAAGTTATATTATTTATTTCTTATCTTCTTGGCATATTTTATTAAAGTATATTTCATTGATGTTATGCTATTATTTCCAGGCAATCTTTGCTCCATTCTTTATGCATGAGTCAATCTTTATCTGGCAAAGTGGTTTGTCTTATTAGTTGAAATATATTTTTTGCTTTATCTGCCAGGCTGTCCATTATAGCCGTTAGACTCAGAAAGTCTTCTCTGGCCGTAAAGAGCTCTTTCTGATGTGACTTTTTCTAGCACTCTTTTATCAGATTGGATATACAGCTTCTTAGAAAGCTTTATCCCCTTATAACATGTCTGCCTGTAGGATATATTTTTGCTTTATGCTTTTTGCAGTCCAGATTGCAGATTCCAGAAGAAGACAAAGTTCAAACTCAGATTAGAGCAGTTGCAAAGGCTCATATATAAAGAGCTTCTTTTGAAAGAAAAAAAGATATACAAACACATACAGACATACAATACTCAATATACAAGAAGTTTTACTCTCAGCATAGAGATCTACAGCTCTCAGAAATTAACATTCAACTAAGAAGATCAAATCTCCTCGGCATTCTTCTTCATCCTGAGTTCATCCTGCTCACAGGAAGACATTCACTCAGAGGCTTTTAGAAGAAGAAGAAGAAGAAAGGAAGCTGATTGAAGAAGAACACCTTTTCCAAATCAAGAGTCTTCTTCAAGCTTCTCCTTCAGAACTCCAAGACAGTTCTTTGTCTCAGTTCAGAAGAGTTCCTGCACCCTGAAGCAAGACTCCTTCCTGGATATTCTCTAAGCAGGGGGGAGCCTTGATTCTTTAGAGCTTTCTAGCTCTGTGTAATCCACTAGCTTCTCTAATCTATTTTGACAATAGAGAAGAAACATTAACTCTCTCAACCTCCTGTACAAAGGGTTATTACTCCCTTCAAAAGTGAACCTTGGTGGCAGGGCACCTGATTAAAAACCTGTGTTGGATTTTGAGCTCCTGATCAAAAGCTCAAAGGGTATACTTGATCTACCTGAAGCAGATCAGTTGGTGGCAGGGCACCTGAACAAAAACCTGTAGTGGATTCCTACCAGGGTGGTAGAAGAGTGGACGTACCTATTTAGAGGGAACCACTATAAAATTTCTTGTGTCGTCTGTGTTGCTTATTTAATTTATTGCACTGTGGCTGTGAGTAGAAATAACTAGGATTGCTAGTTGCTGTGATAAGGATCAAAGCTCAACTGTAATTATAGTTGCCTTTCTCTAGTGCACTTCACTTTGTGTTAGACTCTAGGGTTATCAATATCTATAAACTCATTCCGCAAATTAACTCTAAGGGAGTTGAGTAGGGTGTCGTAATTTTTGAATACTCTATTCACCCCCCCCCCTCTAGAGTTGTATCTATAATCACTTTCACAAGCTTTAGGCCTCTGATTTGGATGAGAGTTAGGTCGTACCTTCCTAAACTCAGTTAGGCACGACTTTGAGAGAAGCGTGTTTAAGCTTTGGGAACATCCACAGTCAAGGTCCTTTACCTTATTAAGTTAGGTTTTTTTATCGATTTTTTAGTCAACTCTTTGCTGAGGTTATTCTCGATCGAGTGATTTTCCATTTCATCGTTTAAACCCTTCGTTGTGATCGATTTTAATAGCTCTTTAATTAACCGCAAGTAGTTCTCTTTTAGCACAATATTTCTTTTCTTAATCATAATTAGCTTTCTTTTAACCCTAAAACCATCCTTCGATAAGATAATAGTTTTTGTGTGAGTAAGATTACTCGACGGTTCCCGGATTTTAATATGACACTTGTGTCCCTAGCTACAGTTTGATAGGTGTACTTGCCTAGTTGGATTTCTAGTTCGGCTCTCTTTTCTTTAGCATGAAAAGAGATCGCATGGTTTTTGGCGCCGTTGTCGGGGAGCAACTTTTGTTGATAATTTGAAAACACGAACCTATTACTTTAATCATTTCTCTTTTCTTGCCCTCTTTCTCAAAAATTAAAAAATTTTAAAAAATATTACCGCTCTTAGTAGAAACCCACATCACAATTTTTCTACACCACCTAACTCTCTCGAAAAGGGCAAAATGGCTTTAAATGCCATTATCTTGTCCAGTACCTTGCGAACCCTTCATTGGGTAGCCCTTGGGAAGTTCGGGAGTTAAAACATAAAAAAATCTATTTAAAAAAAATATTTTAGATTCTCCTTTTTCTAGTTTATTTATTTCTCTTTCTTTATCTTCTTTTCTTCTAGTGCATGACCCGGGGGAGTCCGTCGGTTATTTAGGACTTAGACCACGAAATTGAGCATACTCTTCGGAGAAAATCGCGATTTCAAGGCTCTACTCTCCAAATACTGGTTAAGGATTCCGAGTCATTTTATACTTTAAGAATGGAAGAACCCGCCATAGAGGAAGTCATGCATAGGCCTATGTCCTATTATGCACGATTGAATCTTGAGGGAACAGAATAAAGCATCATTCTCCCTGCTATAACTAATAATAGTTTTGAACTTAAGCCTATCATAATTCAAATGGTGCATTTGTATGTGCAATATGACGGACTTCAAGATGAAAATCCAAACGCGCATATAGCAAGCTTTCTTCAGATTTGTGATACCTTCAAGATCAATGGTGCTACAAAATATGCTATTAGGCTAAGATTATTTCCTTTCTCCCTAAGAACCAAAGCTAAATAGTGGTTGATGACTCTGCCAAGAGGGAGCATCACCACTTGGGATCAAATAACTGAAAAATTTCTGACGAAGTATTTTCCGTCAGCTAAAACCGCAAAACTTACGAATGATATTTCTGCCTTTGGACAAATAGACTCTGAAACCTTATATGAAACCTGGGAAAGATTTAAAGAACTATTAAGACGATGCCCCATCACATGCTACCTATATGGTTACAAGTGTAGACGTTTTATAACGGGCTAAATCAAAATATAAAGCAAATGATAGATGTAGCTTTTGGTGGTACCTTAAACCATAAAACCCCAGAAGCAGCTCTTGAACTTTTCGAGGACATGGCCATGAACACATATCAGTGGAATGTGCCTAGGTCCCGCCCAAAAAAACTTGCAGGTATATTTGAAGTGGACAACGTCTCCCAGCTAGCTCTGCAAGTAGAAATATTAAGTAAAAAAATTACGCAGATGACTGCTGCCTCTGCCCCTCATGTATGGGAATCTGCAACTCCTGCTCCCGGACAAGTAGATTATGTTAATAATAAGCCTAGAAAAGCTTTTAATAATTTTTCTGTTGCGAATTTTCATGCTCCTGTTTTTACTTTTCCAAATAGTTATAATCCTGCTTTACGGAACCACCCAAAATTTTCATGGAGTAATCCTTCGAACGCAATGCGCCCGCCACCATAAAATGATTTTTATACACCACCTCCACCTCTTCAAAACAATACAAAACCTCCAATCTTGGAGGAGTTACTTTCTAAATATATAACCACAAATGACGCTACTATAAGAACCTTAACCAGAAGCGTTAAAAATCTACAAAATCAAGTAGGAAAGCTCGCAAAAATTATTTCTGAGCAACCCGCAGGGTCTCTTCCTTCCAATACCGAGCCCAAATTATGAGAGCAAGTGAAAGATATTACTCTTCGGAGTGGGAAGCAAGTTTTTGGTATGGTTAGCAAAGAGCCCAAGGCAAGCTTCGCTCCCGTTTTGAAAATTCCACGACCCGATGAATTAGAAGTTATCACTCCGCTCTCTTCTTTAGAAAAAGATCTCGCTCCACCACTTATCTTCAAAAATTATCCAACTCCACCATACCCTTTCGAACTTAACAAGCAATGTCAGGATGATCAATACTCCAGCTTACTAGAAATATTTAAGCAAATCCACATAAATCTACCCTTACACGAAGCGATTTCCCAGATGTCGAAGTACGCTAAGTACCATGAGGACATCCTGACTAATAAGAAGATGTTAGAGAACTTGTCACATGTCACACTAAATATTGAGTACTCTGTAGTCTTAAAAAATGGTTTACCAAAGAAGATCAGTGATCCGGGTAGTTTTTCTATTCCGTGAGTCTTTGGTGATCTTTTTATCAAACACGCATTAGCCAACTTAGGTGCGAGTATCAACCTGTTTCCCCTCTTATTATTTAAGAAGTTAGGAATTGGTAGCCTCAACCCCACACGCATGAGTATCCAGCTCACCGATAGAACAGTTAAGTACCCGTTAGGAATAGTGGATTATGTCTTAGTAAAAGTCGATAAATTAATCTTCCCGGTGGATTTCGTCATATTGGACATCGAAGAAGATGTCGAGGTTCCCTTGATCCATGAACGACCCTTCCTTGCGACCTCCCGATCCATCATTGACGTAAGCAATGGCAACCTCTTCCTTTTAGTCGGCGATGATGAAGTGACTTTCTATATCACCCCTTCGATGAAGAACACCCTAGAGAATGACGACTCAAGTTTTTTCTTAGACACCTTAAGTGATGAATCTTCCTACTGCCTTTCTAATAGTGAAAATAAATTTTCTTGTTTTTGTCCTCCCTTTACTTCTCCATTGGAATCTCTACAAGAAGCCACCATGGCCACTAGCCCCACCCCTATAAATTTTCCATATAAAAAAGTCTACGAAGACATAATTTTTTAAAAAGAAAGAATTTCTAAAACCTCGTATGAATAACCCCCTACCCTAGAATTAAAAGAAATACCCGAACATCTCAAGTATGCCTTCTTAGAAAAAATTTCTAAGCAACCAGTAATAGTTTCGGCCCACCTGACTGAAGTACAAAATGATAAACTCTTGCTAGTATTACGTAAGCCTTGCCAAGCTATTGCTTGGCAGATTTCCGATATCAAGGGCGTAAGCCCATCCTTCTGCACTCACAAAATCTTAATGGAAGATAATTTGCATAACTCCATACTATAACGCCCCGAAACTCAAAAGTGAAACGGGCGGTGTTTGAACTAAGTTCGGGTCTTGGTAGGGTGAACACGGCCTGTGACATAAGCGTGCCATATGGTAGTGTCGTGCTTGGGTCGTTGAGTTGAGGTCGACGAGCGTTGAGTGCTCGAACACGGCCTGGGACACGGGCATGTCCTAGGATGTGTCAGGCACATGGCATGGGACACGGGCATGTCAAATGGCTGTATACCTCTCTGGAAAATTTGGTCCTGTGTCGACTGAGGGACACAAATAGGAACATAGGTGTGTACTGGTTGACACGGGCGTGTCAAGTCTAACACGGGTGTGTCACCACCCATGTCCACTATGGGATGTAATGTTTGGCGTGGCGGTTATTTACGACACGGCCCCTGGTCACGGGCGAGTCGAGTGCCCAACACGGGCGTGTCCCAACCTGTGTTCTTTTCTGTGCTCGATAATCGTGGCTGGATCGAGGTATACTGCGTGGGACATGGCCATGTGCAAAGCCGTGTTCGGCATAGGATTAAGAAATTTTAGGCTAATCTGAGCCATTCGTTTTCTTTAAATACGATCTGACGGCGCAGATGAGATCCTGATGTGTAAAGTTCGGGAATAGAGGATTAATCACTCATTTTCCTCCTAAATTCTCTCTTTCTAAGAAGTTAGGGAGAAAAGAGAGCAAGGAAGAAGGAAGGGAGGAATTCGGCCTCCAGCGGAGCATCGGAGCACCAAATTGAGAACCGAGACCAGATCCGTGGAGAGAATTCCCTTGCGAAGCCTCCATCCGGCTAGTTTCATATGGTTCCAAAGCGAACTTCAAGGGTAATGATTCTCCAATTGGACATATGAAGTCCTTTTCTTTTCTGCATAGGAAACCCGCTCCCGCGAGTGTGCGGTGAGTGTGTGGTGTTCCTTGGGGTAGATATGAATAGTCCCCCTTGTGTTGCATATAGAATCAAGAATCGAAGAATGGACTTAGGCATTGTGTGTGAAGCCTATTCGGACATGGTTGTCTGGATCGGTGATGTTGCATATTGTATGGATTGCTAGATAAGACTCCGTGCTCTGTGTTTTCGAGTTTCTACGTGGTAGATTGTAGCAGGGATCCTTGGGGACTAACTCCAAGGCGCACCCAGAAAACTAGGCGGAAACATAATTCTGCTAACTTGGCGGACGGGGAGCCAGCCTTGAACATAATTGGGTTATGTGATGTTTGGATATGAATTAGGATCCAGGTGAAGCTTGGCCCACACGTACGTCTTAGAGTGACTATGCAGAGTGAGCAACGGGTGGGTGGAAACGCACATGGGCTATGCGGTTCGGTGCTAGAGGCCCTAAAGTGGAACTGGCCATTGGCATAGCCGGGAGTCTTTGACTGCGGTCGGAAAGACTAAAAAATTCTCACAATGTTTGCCGTCCTGAGGATGGTGGTGAAGCCACGGAATTGACCGGATTCACCGAGAATGTGCCCTGAGTGCACGGGGTGTTTGGCCAGGCGAGCCTATACCTGTGGCGAAAAATACTTATGCACTTAATTGTTTAACTGGGCTAATGAAATGCAGGGAAGGAGCAACGCCGTCCCAAATAAAGGGCGGGGTCATTATAATTTTGCAGCTTTAGTTGACCGTTGCATTGTTTGCCATCGTGCGGTGGAATGTTGCTTGTAGGTGCTACGGAACCAAGTACCAAGTAGCGGGCTGAAGCTCAAGCTGCTTTGTTGGCCCTCGAAGGACAAAGCAAACTGTTATTTTATTTCTATCATGTGTGACCGTCCTGTGAGGTGATGTCTATAAAACATTATGTTGTTAAGTGAACATTTGTAAGGCCATAAGGCTAAATACCCTATTGTGTATTTGTTATATTTCATTCCTGTGGTGAATAGTGGACATTCATGCTAGTGTTGTGCAATTTTGGTTTCTCTTAAACTGTTTTAAAGCTTCCGCTAGAATGCTCTGTGTTAGGGCGAGTAGTTGAGTATTTGATATTATTATGTAACCCTTCCGACTGTCCGTGGTATATGGCGTTGGGTTCCAGCTGGACCTTCTATTATATTCCATATGATGGATGGGGGTGTTACAATTTGGTATCATAGGTTTCAGTCGACTGTAGTTAAATTCGTGGGCGAATTCTTTAAAGGGGGGGGGGGGGTGAGCACATGTATGTGCATCATCGTTATAACATAAAAGAACCCATGAATATCCACTAAGGAATGGAAAAATACACTTGTTTTGAGGAACCTGAGTGTTCCAGTGATTGATTTTAGCAATTTGTGTGTCGCCTATTCAAGGGTGAGAGGACTTAGCGCATCCACTCGCACCAAAAGCCCAGACTGATGGAGGACGGCGCCACTAATCTTTATATCAAAGGTCCTCGGGCGGATCCACGGGGCAGCCAGTTAAGCCATTACCGCATAGCACCGCAGCGCGGGGGCGATTCCGGACCGCAGCCCCAACAATCCCCCCCGGAAACGACCCCAGGGTTTCGAACCCGCAACCTCCCTCTGATACCACTTAAGAGGACTTAGCGCAACCACTCGCACCAAAAGCCCGGACTGATGGAGGACAGTGCCACTAATCTTTATATCAAAGGTCCTCGGGCGGATCCACGGGGCAGCCGGTTAAGCCATTACTGCATAGCACCGCAGCGCGGGGGCGATTCCGGACCGCAGCCCCAACAAAGGGTTTATGCTATTATGGGTAACTAGGAGCGGTGCTGGGCAATCAGAGCGTCCATAATCAGTGGAAAGTAGTGCACCAAGTGACGTGCCTACAACACCTCCTTCAGCAGAAACCATCAGATTGGTGGCTGAAGCAGTCTTTGCCATGATAAATTCCCAACAAGTGCAGCATACACCACCTGCTAATGAGCAAGAACTGATTAAAGTGGCAGAGACGGGAATGGTAGAGCATGGGGAAGTTGATCCGGTAACACCAAGGAGAGCGACGGAGAAACAGCTCAAGCATGTGATGTGCTTTAATCCTCCGGTATTCGACGGGATGGGAATGCCAACTGAAGCTGAGGATTTGCTCTCTATGATGAAGAGGGTCATGACCGCCACAGAAACTACGGAGTGGCATAAGACCATAATAGCGACCTTCCTATTGGCTGGTGAGGCATGGACGTGGTGGGTCGAGTTGGAGGTTCATCTCTTAGTAGGAAGGAAACTTGTTGATGTACCAATGGAGGAATTCTCAAGGTTGTTCTTGGCTAGATACTGACCTCTTACCCAGAAGCTTGAGATGGAGAATAAGTACCTTGGTTTGAATCAGGGAGAGAGAAGCGTGGAAGAGTATCTCCACGAGTTTACTCGGTTAGGTCGTTATGTTGGTGCTAGGCTTTGTGTTAGTTTTCGATAGTCTGACAATAGGCCTATTTGATATGGGAGCTTCACATTCCTTCTTGTCCGAAATATTCGTATCGTGCATCGGAGTTCTTTCCTCGATGGCAAAAGACAAGTTGGATGTGTTGTTGCCCAATGGGTGCTCAATGCACGCGGATAGAGTCTGTGTGGTAAAGTTACGGATCGGGGATCAAGAGTTTGATTTGCAAGCGTCGGTGCTGCCGTTAGTTGAGTTCGATGTAATCTTTGGAATGGACTGGCTCTTGGAGCAGCGTGCATGCATTGATTGCAACCGAAAGGAGGTTTAGTTGGGGATGAATACTGATCGGGAGACCACGTTTGCTGGCATGAAAGGGTCAAGCAAGATTTTAATAACAGCTCTTCAAGTGATTAAGGTTGTTCTGTCTGGGGCAGAGTTGTTTGTCACTTTAATGCAGACTTCAATGCCTGAACCTAGTATGGGCAGTATTGCAGTGGTGTCCGAGTATCCTGATGTATTCCCAGACGATCTCTTGGTAGCCCCTCCTCAGCAGGAGATTGATTTTACAATTGAGGTGGTGTCGGGTGCCAAATTGGTGTCACGCTCTCCGTATCGGATAACGCCTAAGGAGATGGAAGAGATGAATGTGCAACTGCATGAATTGTTAGAGCAAGGGTATGTGCATCCATGTTCATCGCCTTGGAGCGTAACGGTCCTCTTCGTTAAGAAGAAAGATGGGATCTTGCGACTCTGTATCGACTATCGAGAGTTGAACAAGCTTATGAAAAAGATAAGTATCTGATCCCATGGATTTACGATCTATTTGATCAGTTGGTTGGGTCAACGGTATATTCGAAGCTAGATCTGAAATCCAGATACTACTAGCTAAGGATAAGGGAGAGTGACATCCCAAAGACAGAGTTCAGCACACGGTTTGGACATTACGAGTTTATGGTCATTCCGTTTCGGCTGAACAATGCGCCATCCGTGTTTATGGATCTGATGAGCAGGACCTTCAGAGAGTACCTGGACCATTTCGTGATAGCATTTATCGACGACATCTTGGTGTACTCATGGGGTGAGGATGATCACTACAAGCATCTGCATATGGTACTGGAGAGGTTGAGGAAGAATCAGTTATATGCTAAGTTCTCCAAGTTTAAGTTCTGGTTATCCTCAATAGAGTTCCTTGGTCATATTGTTAGTGGTGAAGGGATAGCGGTGGATCCGGCAAAGATAGCGGCGATTCAGGAGTGGCTAGTGTTGACTACGGTGGCAGAAGTCCGGAGCTTTCCGGGGCTTGCCGGCTACTATAGGCTCTTTGTAGAGAACTTCTCGCAGATAGAACTACCACTCACGACATTGAAAAGGAAGGATCAAAAGTTTGTGTGGAAGCTGGAGTGTGTGCAGGCTTTTGAAGAATTGGTGAGGCGGTTGGTCGCGACGCCTATTTTGCGTTCGTCAAGTTGTTCTGAAGGGTTTGAAATTTATAGTGATACTTTGGGCAGTGTTTTGGGTTGTGTTCTGCTACAGCATGGGACCGTGATAGCCTAAGGATCACGACAATAGAAGGTTCATGATAGAAATTATTCGGTCCATCACTTGGAGTTAGCGATCGTGATATTTGCTCTAAAGCTGCGGAGGAACTATCTGTATGGTATGAAGGTCGATATCTACACAGATCATAAGAGCCTGAAGTATTTCAAGATCAAATGGACCTGAACATGAGGCAGCGGAGGTGGATGGAGTTCCTAGGGGACTACACTTTCGAAATACATTATGTGCCCAAAAAGGAAATGCAGTGGCAGATGCGTTGAGTCGTAGGGCACCTGCGCAAGCAACCTGGTTGGCGGCGCATGATGAGAGTTTGGTCCATGATTTGGAGGCATTGGAGATCTCCTGCATTGAAAAGCAGTCTAGTGTCGATGCAATATTGTGTTGGACGGATGTGTAGTATGACCTAGCATATAGGATTCAGCGGGCTTTGGTTCAGGATAACAGTATGAAGCAGATCTTGGATGAATCGTTGGATGGGTCAAATTCCTAATTTGCGGTAGAAAATGGACTATTAAGGAAGGACGGTCGCCTATGCATCCCTAGTGCGGATAATCTTCAGGAGGAGTTGATGTACGAGGCTCATCATACCAAGTACTCAATCCACCTGGGGAGCACGAAGATGTATAGGGACATGAAGAAGTTGTTTTTGTGGCCAGGGTTGAAGAAGGATGTAGCACTTTATGTGGCAAAGTGCCAAACTTGTGCCTTGGTGAAGGCGGAGAGCCAGAAGCACGGAGGTTTCTTAGAGTCCTTGCCTATCCCGGAATGGAAGTTTGATGACATTTCCATGGATTTTGTGCATGGTTTGCCAAGGTCGCAGAAGGGAAACGACGCTATCTAAGTGGTAGATAGATTGACAAAAGTGTCGCACTTCATCCTGAATAGGAAGGAAGATCCGGTGGAAAAGTTTGCCAAGCTCTATGTGGATAATATTGTACGATTGTATGGTGTGCCGCGCAGTATTGTAAATGATCGAGACAGACGCTTCACGTCAAATGACTGGAGGTTGGTGCATAAGTTGTTAGGAACTAAGCTGAGTTTCAGCACAGCCTTTCATCCATAGATGGATGGTCAGACCAAATGGGTCAATAGGACGATGGAGGACATGCTCCGCATGTGCGTCTTGGATTTTAGAAAATAGTGGGAAGATCACCTGTATATGGTAGAGTATGCATACAATAACATTTATCAAGCGAGTATTGAAATGGCACCTTTCGAAGCCCTATATGGGAGAAGGTGTCGCACGCCGTTGTCTTGGTTGGAGACAGGCGAGACAAAGTTATACAAATGTCAGGTAGTAGAAGACGCCATTTCGATGGTACGTACGATTCAGGAACGGTTAAAGATCGCTCAAGACAGGCAGGCAAAATACTATAATGCCAAGCATATGAATGTGGAGTTCAGTGTTGGAGAATGGGTGTATTTGAAAATCAAGCCATTCAAGGGTGTCTCGCGAATTCGATGCTTGAAGAAGCTGAGTCCGAGATACCTTGGACCGTTTGAGATCCTGGAGCGGATTGGCAAAGCAGCGTATCGATTGAAGTTGTCGGTGGATTTGAGTAGGTTACACGATGTATTCCACATATTAGTATTGCGGAAGGTGGTACAAGAGCCTTCACAGGTCGTTGCGTTCGATCAAGTGCCGATTGATAATGGGTTGACGACAAAGGTCAAGCCAGTTTGCATTGAAGACTTTGAAGTCAAACGGCTCCGCAATAATGAAATCCGAATGATTAAGGTCTGTTGGGATAACTACGATTGTGAAGAGCTTTCCTGGGAGCGAGAGTAGACTATGTTGGAAGAATACCCCAAATTATTCCACTCAGGTAATATTTAAATTGTTTTGTGTGCCTTTACAAAATTTCGTGGATGAAATTCTTTAAGTGGGGAGATTTGTAACGCCCCAAAACTCAAAAGTGAAACGGGCGGTGTTTGAACCAAGCTCGGGTCTTGGTAGGGTGAACACGTCCTGTGACACGGGCGTGCCACATAGCCGTGTCGTGCTTCGGTCATCGAGTTGAGTTCGATGAGCGTTGAGTGATCGAACATGGCCTAGGACATGGGCGTGTCCAAGGGCGTGTCAGGCACACGGAATGGAACACGGGTGTGTTAATTGGTCGTGTACCACTCTGGAAAATTTGGTCTTGTGTCGACTGAGGGACACTGCCCGTAACATGGTCGTGTACTGGTTGATATGGGCATGTCAAGTCTGACACGGGCATGTCGCCACCCGTGTCAACTATGGGACGTGACGGTTGGCATGGCGGTTATTTGCGACATGGCCCTTGGTCACGGGCGTGTCGAGGACCCGACACGGGCGTATCAGGTTGGGACACGGGAGTGTCCCAACCCATGTTCTTTTCTATGCTCGATAATCGTAGTTGGATCGAGGCACATGGCCTGAGACATGGCTGTGTGCAAAGCCATGTTCGGCCAAGGATTAAGAAATTTTAGGCTAATCTGAGCTGTTTGTTTTCTTTAAATACAATCTGACAGCTCAGATGAGATCCTGCTGTGTTAAGTTTGGGAATAGAGGATTAGTCCCTCATTTTTCTCTTAAATTCTCACTTTTTAAGAATTTAGAGAGAGAAGAGAGCAAGGAATAAGGAAGGTAGGAATCAAACCGCCGACGGAGCATTGGAGCACCAAATTGAGAACCGAGACTAGATCCTTGGAGAGAATTCCCTTGCGAAGCCTTCTATCCGGCTAGTTTCTCATTGCGCCAAAGAGGACTTCAAGGGTAACGATTCTCCACTTGGACATGTGAAGTCCTTTTCTTTTCTGCATAGGAAACCCGCTCCCGCGAGTGTGAGGTGAGTGCGTGGTGTTCTTTGGGGTAGATGTGAATAGTCCCCCTTGTGTTGCATGTAGAATCCGGAACCGAAGTACATACTTAGGCATTGTGTGTGAAGCCTACCCGGACGTGGTTGTCTAGATCGGTGATGTTGCATATTGTATGGATTGCCGAAGAAGACTCTGTGCTTTGTGTTTTCGGGTTTCTACGCGGTAGATTACAGCAGGGATCCTTGGGGACTAACTCAAAGGTGCACCCAGAAAACTTGGCGGAAACGTAATTCTGCTAACTTGGCGGTCGGGGAGCCAGCCTTGAACATAGCTGGGTTATGTGATGTTTGGAAATGAATTAGGATTCGGGTGAAGCTTTGCTTACGCGTACGTATTAAAGTGACAAGGCGGTGTGAGCAATGGGCGGGTGAAAACGGACATGGGTTATACGGTTCAGTGCTAGAGGCCCTAAAGTGGAACTAGCCGATGGCATAGTCGGGAGTCTTGGACTGCGGTCAGAAAGATTAAAAAATGCTCACAATGTTTGCTGTCCCGAGGATGGTGGTGATGGCACGGAATTGACAGGATTCACCGAGAATGAGCCCTGAGTGCACGGGGTGTTTGGCCGGGCAAGCCTACACCTATGGCAAAATATACTTATGCACTTAATTATTTAGCTGGGCTAATGAAATACAGGGAAGGAGCACCGCCATCCTAAATAAGGGGCGGGGTTGTTATAATTTGGTCAGCTTTAGCTGACCGTTGCTTTGTTTGCCACCGTGCAGTGGAATGTTGCTTGCAGGTGCTGCGGAACCAAGTAACAAATAGCTGGCTGAAGCCCAAGCTGTTGTGCTGGCCCTCGAAGGCCAAAGCGAACTGCTATTTTATTTCTATCATGTGTGGCCGGCCTGCGAGCCGATGTTTATAAAACACTATGTTGTTAAGTGAACATTTGTAAGTCCATAATGCCAAGTACTCTATTATGTATTTGTTATATTTCATTCCTTTGGTGAATAGTGGACATTCATTCTAGTGTTGTGCAATTTTGGGTTCTCTTAAACTGTTTAAAATCTTCCTCTAGAATGCTCTGTGTTAGGGCGAGTAGTTGAGTATTTGGTATTATTATGTAATCCTTCCGACTATCCGTGGTATATTGCATTGAGTTCCAGCTGGACCTTCTGTTATATGTCATACGAAGGATGGGGGTGTCACACATACAACCTCAGTGTTGTATAAACCCGAACATGGAATAAGTCATAAAGGGCGAGGTTATGAATTTATTAGAGGCAGGAATTATCTATCCTTTATCTGATAGTAAGTGGGTTTGCCCTGTTCAGATAGTGCCGAAAAAGGGAGGGATAACTATAGTTATAAATAAAAATAATGATTTTATCCCTACATGGACGGTGATGGGGTGGCGAATGTGTATTGACTATCATAAGTTAAATGACGCCAAACGCAAGGACCACTTTCCCTTGCCCTTCAATGATCAAATTTTAGAGAGATTATCTGTCCATAGCTTGTATTGTTTTCTCAATGGACTCTCGGGGTATTTTCAAATCCCCATATCTCCCGAGGACCAGGAGAAAACGACATTTACTTGTCCTTTCAGCACCTTCGCCTACCGAAGAATGCCGTTTGGATTGTGCAATACGACAACTATATTCCAGCGATGTATGCTCGCTATCTTCGACAAGTACGTAGAAATCATTATGGAGGTGTTCATGGATGATTTCTCCGTATTCGGCGATGCCTTCGATAGTTGTTTAAAAAAATTTAGAAAAAGTCTTAAAAAGATGAGAAGAAACTAACCTTGCCCTAAATTGGGAAAAATGCCCTTTTATGGTGAGGGAAGGGTTAGTTTTGGGTCATAAGATCTCTGCGAGAGGAATTTAAGTAGATATTGCTAAGATAGAAGTTATCGAGAAGCTTCTGCCGCCTACAAACGTCAAAGCTATAAGAAGTTTCCTAGGTCATGCTGGATTCTACCCCCGCTTCATAAAAGACTTCTCCAAAATCACCAAACCTCTTACTCAGCTCTTAGAAAAAGTTGCCTCATTTATTTTTGATGACCTTTGTCTGTCTGCCTTCGAATTAATTAAAGAAAAGTTAATTAATGTCCCCATTATGATAGCTCCGGTGTGGGACCTTCCCTTTGAGATAATTTGTGATGCGAGTAGTTTCGCGGTGGGAGCCGTACTAGGACAATGAATTTCTAAATCTTCCTCCCCATATATTATGCATGTAAAATGCTTACATCAGCACAAGAGAATTATACCATGACCGAGAAGAAACTCCTAGCTGTTGTGTTTGCTTTTGATAAAATTCCGTTCATATATTATGCTTTCAAAAAATATTATTTTTACGGACCACTCGTCCCTCAAGTATCTTCTTTCTAAGACGGATGCCAAGCCGCGCCTGATTCGCTGGGTCTTACTCCTCAAGGAGTTTTACTTAGAAATCCGTGATAAGCGAGGAGTCGGGAATTTGGCCGCCGACCATCTCTCACGATTAGATAATCCTTATATTGAAAATTTAAATGAAAAATCTTTTATTTATTATTTTCCTGATGAAAAGTAGCTTTCAATTACCACACCCCCTTCTCCTTTGTTTGCACACATAGACAACTATTTAGTGGCTCGTACCCTTCCAAAAGAGTTCTCCTCTCAATGAAAGAAGAAATTCTTTTATGAGTTGAAGAACTATTTTTGGGAGGACCTGCATCTTTTCAGAGTCTGTGCGGACCAAGTGATAAGGAGATGTGTTTCATTTGAAGAAGGATTAGATATTTTAAAACATTAGCATGAAGGTTCGACTGGTGGTCACTATCAAGCTGCTCGCACCGCTCGCCAGGTGCTTTATGCAGGTTTTTACTGGCCTAGCCTGTTTAAAGACTGCAAGCCTTTGTGAGTAGTTGTGATAGTTGCCAACGGTTGGGCAACATTTCCAATAAAAATGAAATGCCGCAAAATAATTTCCTCAAGTGCAAAATTTTCGACCTTTTGGGAACTGATTTTATTGACCTCCTTCCTTCGAGCTTTGAAAACAAATACATCTTTGTTGTCTTCGATTATGTTTCACGTTGGGCTGAAGCCCAAGCTATTCGTAGTAACGACGCCCGAGTCATAATTACTTTCTTAAAAAAAACTATTTTCTCAATTTGGTACGCCGCGAGGTATCGTTAGCGATAGGGGTTCACATTTTATAACGCGCAGTTTTCAAAAATCCTTATTAAATACGGCGTTACACATAAGCTTTCAATTGCCTACCACCCACAAACTAACGGACAAGTCGAAGTAGTGAACAGAGAAACAAAAAGAATTTTAGAAAAGACTATTTCAACTTCTAGAAAAGATTGGTCAACCAAATTAGACGATGCTCTATGGGCCTACCGAACAACATACAAAACCTCCATCGGATGTACGCATTATCAGATGGTTTATGGAAAATCGTGTCATTTACCCGTAGAATTAGAACACCACGCTTTTTGGGCCTTGCGATTTTTAAATTTCAATCCTCGCTCTATCGGCGATTTTCGAAAATATCAACTTAACGAACTCGACGAGTGGCGCTCTTATGCTTACGAGAATAACAAATTTTATAAAGAGCGGACGAAACGTTTTCACGACAAACACTTAAGCCACCCAAAAAACCTTCAAGCCGTGCGACCAAGTTCTTCTTTAGAATTTTCGTTTATGTTTATTTCCTGGAAAGTTAAAGTCTCGTTGGTCTGGGCCATTTTCTATTAAACAAGTTTTTCCATATGGTACAGTTTTAATTTCACACCCTGATAAGGGCGATTTCAAAGTAAATGGTCAGCGTCTTAAACTGTATTTCTATGGTGATTTCAGTGCGAACTGTATTAATGTTATTCTGCATGATCTGAATTTTGGATAATTTAAGACTTTTTATTTGTTTAAAACTTCAAATATTATTTTGGATATTGATATTATCTTTTGGACAATATTATTTTTTTGTGTCGAGCTCAAATTACGATTTAAATAAAGGTCGCTCTTGGGAGGCAACCCAAGTTACTTTTTTATTATCTTTATTTTCCACTTTTTGCCCAGGACGGCTCGGACAAGTTGAAGCTTCTGCGCTCGCCTGCTCCAACGCTGCTAAATCCATCACGAAGTCTAAAGAAGACACTTAAAGAAGATCCAAAACGCTAGCATGGTGGAGTGACATCAATCAAAATTCACGGCGCATAAATCCGGGGAAGTACCAATTCTATACTTTCATTTCTCTTTCTCCTTCCCCTCCTCTCTCCATTGAGGACAATGTCCATTTTAAGCTTGGGGGAGGATTTCCTCTTTCAGTTTTCTTTATTTTTGTTTCCCTGTAAAAATCAATCAAATATTAAAAAAAATTTGTGCTTTCTCCTTTTTCTTCTTAAAGAAAAATCTCAAAAAAAAGTAATATCTTTAAAAATCCAAAAAAAGAGAGAATATTCCAAAATAATAATAATAATAATATATTAATATGCTAATTTTGGTATTTCAATAGTATTATTTCTGTTTTGTTTTTCTCAAAATTCCTTATAATGATTTTGCTAATTATAATATTTCTAATCGTTCTTTTTAATTATATTTCACAAGTAAAATATTGGCCATGCTGCGTTTCTAATTCACGGTAGCACGTTAATGTGAAATGTTTTTTTTCCAAAAACTCGCATTTTTATTATGGTTTTCGTTCTTTATTTCCTTAAAAATATTTCATCCACTATTCTCCTTTTCATTTTTTGATAATTTTTGTAATGTCAACTTTTGATTAGCATAGTAGATGTGAATGATCCAAGTCACTTATAATTGAATTTTTTTAGTTAATTTCATCAATCTTCTTTTATTATCGAGGACTTGCTTTTTGAAATTTTTTAAAACTATGTTTAGATAAATTTAGAAGCATGAAAATGATTTAGGCCTTTTTTGTTTTCGTTTGAGCCTTCTTGCCAACCAAAAACATTCTACCCCTAGCTAGCCGCTTTTGAGCCTTTTTCCAATTTCAATTGATAGCTCCACTTATCATTTTATTTTAACCAAAGCCAAATTATCCAACCTATTTAATCACACTAACCTTTTTGAGTTTCATTATAAAATTTCATGATTATTATAGGGTTATTTTGTGATATAGTTGGAGAAATTTTGAAAAAAGTATGCTCAAAAGAAGTGTTTACTTTTGTTTGGCCAATTTTAAAATAAAAAGAAATATTAATTATGGCCTTTATTTTGAAAAAGAAAAAAATGGAAAAGAAAAAGAAAGATAAATATTTTATTTTTTTAACTCTTTGTTTTGGTTTCGTGTGTTTTTTTAGCCTCCTTGTTTATCTTTGAATTCCACTCCTAATCATAATCCTAAACCAAACGTTTCGGTCCTAGTAAATCCTTTTGATTCATGCTTTTGAATTTTATTTATTTATTAAGCAAAGAAGAAAAGTAAATTAGTATTAGTTTTGGATTTAAATTTATATTTTTGTTATTTAGTTAATATAGTCATAATGTGGTGCTTAGATCTAGTAACAGCTCAATGCATTTCTTCATTTCGTTGCCTTGCTTAAATTTATTTAAAGAATTTTGTTTAAATTTTGGATGATTTATTTTTATTAGTAAAGTTTATAAATTGTAAACCATGTTTAAGTAATTATTTTAGATCTACGTTTCACCTTCTCCCTACTTAGAATTTCACATGGTACTTGTGTAAGAATAATTAGAACTTTTTGATTAGTCACTTTTTATGATAGCTAGTTTTTATATCTTTGCTTGGGGACAAACAAAGCTTAAGCTTGGGAGAATTTGAGAATACATTTTTTAGTCTAAACTATTATGGTATTTTTAGGTTTTTAATACACAAATCATGTCTTGTAAGCTTATTTGTTGGTCTCTTTTTGTATATATTATTACCACTAATGTTTTCTTCTATTTTTGCAGGTTTTCTATGCTTTCAGCCAATAATAACCTGACACGCCTCCCTGACACGCCTCCCTGACACGCCCTCCCTGGGCATGTCATAGGGCGTGTAACCTGACCCTGAGGAAGGTTGATGCCAGAACCAAAATACAAAGAAAAACTGCTGACACGCCCCCCTAACACGCCCTCCCTAGGCGTGTCACTAAGAATGTCACCCTCATCCTGAAGCCTTCTGTCACATTTAAAGATTTTTCGTTGCTGCACGTCAATAGTACTGACACACCCCCATACACGGGCGTGGTCCTGGGGCGTGTTCCACCTTTTTTGATGACTGATGGATTTCCGACTAATGATTGATGCATGACGTGCCTTACATTCCCCTCCTATACGGGCATGGCCCAGGGCGTATCCACCAACGTACAGAAGCAATCATCATTTCGGACAGAATCAAGATCCCGAGGTCAACTCCATACATGTCAACCCCCCCCCCCCTGGAGACACCCTCCTTGGGCGTGACACAGGGCATGACCAACCCGTGAGAAATTCTATATATTCAATGGTTCCCCCCTTGTGTCCAAAGAGTTTTTTGGGTTGAGAGGGGAGGTTCTGCCCCTTTGTTTCTTAGTGTTTTATGCTCTCTCTCTCATTTTTCTCATTTTATGATTTTCCTAATTTTTGTATAGTATACCCCTTTTGAAATTGCTTTAGTAGCTTAAAGTTAATGCTAGCTTAGTTTTCATTTCCATGCTAGTGTAATCTTATTTCAAGTTATAGTTCTCTCTTATCATTAATAAAAAGTGCCCTTTGTGTACTTTGTGTTCTTAATGTTCTTATACTCATCCCTCCTCCTCCACTTCTCCATGATTAACTATCCTCCTTGTACTCGATCTTGATGATCCGAGGTTCGAGTTGATTAAGTTATGATGCTTTAAATTTACTTTTTCTTTTTAGGGTTTAGGCCTTCGATTTACTCTTGATTATTCATGTTTGGATTTATATCACCGATATATATTTTCCATCTTTGTTTTCACTCTGAGCTAGATGAGAGCTCGTAGTTTGAAGAGAACACACAAGAGTAAAGAGAGTTGCATGAACCCCTCAAGAGAGGCAGACGTTATATCTCCCGGATTGGAGTGAAATTCAATAGTGGGGTTCACTGCGTAAAGCGAGCTTTAGGCCTCCGATTTGGATGAGTGTTTGGTGGACCTTATTAAACTCAGTTGGGCACGACTTCGAGAGAAGCGTGTTCAAGCTTTGGGAACCTCCACGGTCAAGGTCCTTTACCTTATTAAGTTAGGTTTTTTTATCGCATTTTTAGTCAACTTTTGCCGAGGTGATTCTCAATCGAGTGCTTTTCCATTTCATCATTTCAACCCTTCATTGTGATCGCTTTTAATAGCTCTTTAATTAACTGTAAGTAGTTCTATTTTAGTGCAATATTTCTTTTCTTAATCGTAATTAGCTTTCTCTTAACCCTAAAACCATCCTTCGTTAAGATAATAGTTCGGCTCTCTTTTATAAGATTACTCGACGATTCCCTGATTTTAATACGACACTTGTGTCCCCTAACTATAGTTTGATAGGTATACTTACCTAGTTGGATTGCTAGTTCGTCTCTCTTTTATCTAGCACAAAAATAAATCACCAATATTCCCATGTAAGGAAGGATTATAGAGTGCTTAATAACTCTACCCTTAAAATGGAAGAATCTGTGCTTGTTTCTTTTGATGAGACTAATATGTTTTATAAGGAGAGAGACATCTCTGCCATAGAATCATTTCAGGTACCAAATTTGTTTGAGAAATTGGATGAATTAACCAAAACATAAAAGGATACATTACATCCTTCTCAACATGTTGCTGATGATGACAGTAATGAAGAAAATTCAGAAATTTATGCTGAAAATGTTAAGGTCAATGAAATTCCACCAAAGGAATTAGCACCACAAATAATTGAACAACCAATTCTACCTGTTGATCTTGTCACACTTAGATATCACCCTAGATCTCAAGTGATTGGAGACATATCAATTGGTCTTCAAAAAAGACATTAATTGAATCAAGATCAGATTCATGCTTGTTTTATTTCTCAGATTGAACCTCAATCCTTCAGAGATGCAGAACAAGATCCTCACTGGATCATTGTAATATAAGAGGTACTCAATCAGTTTGAGAGATATAGAGTTTGGGATTTAGTTCTCAGACCCAAAGACTATCCATTCATTGGAACCAAATCTATCTTCACGAATAAGTTTGATGCTCAAGGAGTAATTATAAGAAATAAAGCAGGATTAGTAGCTCAATGATACTCACAGAAGGAAGACATAGACTATGATCAGACATTTGCTCATGTTGCAAGATTAGAGGCTATCAGGATTTTTCTTGCATTTGCAGCATTCAAGAGATTCAAAGTATATTAAATGGATGTGAAGAGTGATTTTCTAAATGGAGAGCTCAAAGAGGAAGTTTTTGTTGAACAACCACCAGGTTTTATCTCTCCAACTCACTCATCTCATGTAATTAAGCTTAATAATGCCATTTATAGTCTTAAACAAGATCCAAGAGCTTGGTATGATACTCTTTCTAGTTTTCTTCTGAAAAATAAATTCAGCGGAGGCATAGTAGATAAACCATTGTTCTTTAGAAATCATAAATCTAAAACCATAATAGTTCAAATATATGTAGACGATATAATTTTTGGTTCTACTGATTCCAAACTATGCAAAAGGTTTTCTGACCTAATACATTCTATGTTTGGAATGAGTAGAATGGGTGAGCTATCATAGTTCCTTGGTTTCAAGTGAAACAAACTTCTGATGGTATTTTTATATCCCAATCTAAATATGCAAAAGAGCTAATTAAAAGATTTCGGATGTCAGATGCCTCAGCTATGAAAACACCCTTGCCTTCTAATGTTGTTGTTGATAATGATGAACAGGGCAAACCTGTTGATCAGAAAATATATAGGACTATCATTGGGTCCTTATTATACTTAATAGCTAGTAGACCAGACATAATGTTTGCAACCTGTATTTTTGCTAGGTTTCAAGTAAATTCTAAAGAATCTCATCAAATTTTAGTAAAAAGAATTTTAAGTTATATAAAAGTTTGTCCAAATCAAGGACTCTGGTATCCAATAGTGTCAGAATTTTAATTAACTGGATTCTCAGATGCTGACTATGCTGGATGCAGAGTTGACAAAAAAGCACATCGGGAACTTGTCAGTTTCTTGGTGATTGGCTTGTGTCATTGTTTTGTAAGAAGCAAACTTCTGTGTCTACTTCAATTGCTAAAGCTGAATATATTGCAGTTGGTAGTTGTTGTTCATAGATTTTGTTTATTCAAAATCAGTTTTGAGATTATGGTTACAACTTAAATAATTTAACCATATTTTGTGATAATACCAGTGCAATATCAATTCCAAAAAATCCAGTCCATCATAGTAGGACTAAGCATATAGAAATAAGACATCATTTTCTTAGAGATAATGTAGACAAAAATAAAATAAATCTTGTTTTTATTTCTACTGATTTACAAAGGGCTGATATTTTCACTAAACCCTCAGATGAAAAGAAACATCTTTTCTTCTTAAATCAGTTAGGCATGATTAATGGAGAGTCATTAATTTCATTTTTGTTTTGAGATCGACGAATTGGACACCTTTCGTCGAACGAAGATCGACAAACTGTGAACCTTTCGTAAGACATTCGTAGAATTGAGATTGACAAACGATCTTTGTGAAATTTTTCGTCAAATGGAGATCATTGGATTAGTTTCAAGTATTTTTCATCGAACGAAGCTCGACAAAATATATTTCTTTCGCAAAACTTTTGTCGACCGGAGATCGATGAAATGTATTTCTTATGAGAATTTTCGTCGAATAAGAGTTCGATGTTTTACTTTTTGTCGGATAGAGTTCGCCTCTTCAACTTCTGAAAACTTATAATTAGGTTTTCATCAAACTCTATCCAGCGCTTTCTCCATTTCGCTTCTCTTGCGCTTGATCTTTTCTATTTTGTAGGAAAATGGCGGTGTCGCAGGCGATTCTAACAACAATGAAGTTTGATGTAGGATTTGATATAGACATGGACTCTTTCAGTCATTCAGATCAAATCATTAAGGATATTTTGCAACTGTTTGAGGTGCAACCTATGCGAATCTTTATGTCCATAAGAATCTAGCTCCCTGCCATGGAATTTAACGAATGGGTCTATACTGCAAAGAATCAAGACCTTATAACTATTACTAGATCAGTCTCAGGACATCAGGTTTCTCTAACACCTGAAATTTTATCTGAAATTTTTGGTTTAGTTAATGGTGAAGATGACATATAATTATCTAGCTCTGAGTTTGATGAAATGCTAGAAAGGTTGGGTCATTCACAAGAAAACCCTAACCATGTACTGAAAGAGAATTTTTCAATAGAATTTAAATCCTTAGCCGATATTGTTGGTAAGGTTCTGTTAGGAAAACATTCTACTCATGATTATATAACCAGGCACCAGTTTCTCTTAATGCGTGCCTTGGTTAATCAGAAGTCTGTGAATTGGGGATCAATCTTGTTTGATTCCATTCAGAAAAAGGTTAATAAAGAGGATGTTGGTTATGGCAGAATCCTGGGGATTGTCTTATAGGCTAAGTGTCCTGAACTATTTGTGTACAAGACCATTTATATTAATGCTTCAAAGAGGCTAAAGTCTGACCTCTTTAGAAGATGGGAGAGGGTAATCCCTAAGCCATCCAGGGCTACCTCTTCTAGGAATACTTCTGAAAGCACAAGGGCTATCTTACAACCCCAGAAGAGGTTCCAGATCCTCCTATTTCTTCTCCTCTACCATCTCCACCTTCTCATCAACCTTCCTTATCTGATGATATTCCATCCACTATCATCTCTATAGATTCTCCAATTAATCTCTCTTCACCTACATCTCCACTACTCTCTTCTTCTCCTCACTTCTCTCTACTTCATTCAGATCCACCACATCCACCTAAATCTCCTATATCTCAACAACACTCACCAATTCAGGAAATCATTCCTGATAACATTCATATAGTCATTCCTCCTTCATCCATTCCTCAAGCCTTCACCATCTGTCAAATCTGTGCAAACAGATCTACTCCCTCTTCTTTTACTCCAAATCCAACATCAACATCTGCTCAGAATCCCAATGAGATTATATATTTGGATTTTTCTTCCATTGCTTCAAACCTCATTGATTTTATCAGTCCAAACTTCAAAAATCTTATAGGTGAAGCTTTAGCTCCTCTTATTGCTTCTGTCTCTACTCTATCTTCTCAGCTATCCTCTTCCTCCTTTGTCCCTTCTTCTGGGGGCCTAGATTCAGGTCTTCCTGGATCTAGGCAGGGGGAGATGTTTTATGAGGAAGGTCCAACAGTTCTAGTTGCAGCAGCAACAACAATTGTTTTTGATGAAAATCAGGATTCAGAAATGCTTGTAATTGTTTCAGTTAAAGATCTGTTGATAGTAGAGTTGATAGCAATAATTCCAGATGTTGTTACAGTTGGTGATGCCTCTATTCATCCCACAATCAACTTGCATTCTTTATTATCTTATTTTGATATTCTGTATAATGGTTTTCCAGTTTTTGAGCTTGATCTTTCTAAAGCTATAATATATTATACTGCTCCTGTTAGTCTAGAAGTTTTAGAACAACTAAGGACCAGCCGTACATTTGTTTCTTCTAGCATTATTCCAGTCACTTAGCCTTTAGTTATTGAGAATTTAATGAATACTATAGAGCAAGTTTCTTCCCCTCCTACCTTTACATGGGATGAATCTCCAATGCCCAATTTTGATGACATTATTTTTCAAGACATGGAATAAAAAGATGATAGTATAAATATAGAAGTTGATACAGATATTGTTCATACATAACCAAAGGTTTAAGTTCCTGATCAGTCTGATTTTCTTAAATAGTTAGATGATTTATATGATCATCCAGAGGATGACTGAGAGTCAGATGACTCAGAAGATTTTTGATCTAAGAAAAGAAAATTTATGAAAAAGAAGGCCATCAACGGTTGCTCCTAACCCCTCTTCTACAGAAGATATTCCATCTTATATTCTGCATGGAATACCCCTAACTCCAGATCTCCCCAACTGGATGAGATTCTCTAAGAATGAGAAAAAGAATAGGAAAAAGATGAGGAGATACTCTTCACCTCTAAAAACTAGGAGAGGACCTCCTCCTTTAGCAGTAGGAGCAGTAGGAAATGTTTCTCAATGATCTACTTCTTCTCAACATTCTAAAACTTCTTAAGACAGAAATGATAGACCTTCAAGGTCAGGTTCTCAAAGCAGTCAGCTTCAGTAAACAAAGCAAAGCAGCCAGCAGTCAAGTCAGAGTAGTTCATAATAATCAGATTAAGAGAGGCCTCCTTCACCAGCTTATGATCCAGAGATGGATCCAAATTTCAGAATTGCTAGATTTAATGAGCTTATTTATCTATCACAGATAAAGAAAGCTAAAGCAGAAGAAAAGGACACCTCTCATTCTCCTCCATGTCCTGTTATAGACAGAAGGAGCTTGACAAATATCAGGTGAAGAACTTATTCAATGTGGACAAGTACATAAGCTTTCATCTAGAGGCAATTGTGACAAGGACTACCTCTCTAAAGATAATTGGATCTCAGGACTTAAAGATGAGTCAAAGAGAACCTGTAGATCCTAACAGGAAGTTGATCTTTATTAAACCATCTTCAGATTCTCTCTCTGATGCTTCTAAGAAAGACAATTGATTTTTTAATTTATGTATTTAAATTGTGTTTATGTTTTTGAGCTCTCAAAACACTTTATTTTATATCTACTAAAAGTTTTTCTGCTAGATATTTTATGCTATATGTTTTTCTATTGTAAATATTATCCTCACCCAAATAGGGGGAGATTGTTGGAACCCTATTACTTATTTGGGCTAGGATCACTATCATTTATTTAGGATGTTTAGTTTGACCAACTTTGTATAGTATAGGGTCATAAGATTTTTCCATGGTTATTTCCTCAGAAGAATTCCAGAGAAATTCAGTTCGACGATAGCAGAAATCCAGTTCGACGAAACCAGAGCTGTGTTCAACAAACACCTAGCTCAACTCGACGAACGAACTCAGAGTCCTAAATCTGAGTTTAGATCGACAAAAGCAGAGCTCTAGTCGATGAACTCTGACCTCAAATCTGTAGCTCAGCTCGACGATAGCCAAGATCAGTTCGACGAATGACATATTCAGTTCGACAAACTCCAAGCTTAGGTCGACGAAAAGTTCGCTGAGTTCGACAAATTCTTTGTAGTGTTTAGGCAGTGATATTTATTTAGAGGCAGAAGGATTTCAAGTTTATTTCAGGAAATTACACTCTGATAATTAATGCTAAATATTCTTAATGAATATAGCTATTCGAGACAACATTAATTATGGATTTATCATCGAGTTTATTTCTTATCAATTTCTTAGGCAGTTATAAATCTCAAGGAATGCTTCTACCATTTCAGAATTAATGAATTCAAAAGTTTGAATTCCTCTTAGGCATTCCATATATATTGACAGAAGTTTTCTGCCTCAAGGTTTGACTAATTTAGACAGTACAGATTTATTTTTTATAGAGAATAAGATATTCTGCTTCAAGCTTCTTCCAGAAGAACAAATCTTCTATCTGAGATTCAACTTCATATCTCTCAAAAACATATTCTGGAAAGTGAAGTTTTTCAAGAAGTTCTACACCCTAAAGAAAAGTCTTCCTCTCCTGATCATAATCTCTACACAAATCAGGGGGAGCTTTTTGCTTACAACATCCACTAGTCTTCTCAGAGAATCTTGACAGAACTGGCATCATAACTTTTTTAGTTTATTTCATAAATTATATACATGGTTTTTAACTCCCTTCAAAATTTATCTTTTTGTTTCTAAGTCTCCTGATTAAAAGACTTAAGTTTGGCTTTTGGGCACCTGATAAAAAGCTCAAAGGGTTGCTAGATATCCCTTAGAAAATAGATCTTCTGGTGGTAGGGCACCTGATCAAAAACCTGTAGTGGATTCCTACCAGGGTGGTATAAGAGAGGACGTACCCAACTTTATTGGGGAACTAATATAAATTTCCTTGTGTAGTCTGTTATTGTTATTCTTCTTATTTATGTGTTGTGATATTTAATTTATATATATATATATATATATATATCACTTACTTTAAATCCACTATAAAAATAAATTAAAGTTTTTAAAATACACTATTCACCCCCCTCTAGTTTAAAGTAGATATATCCCTCACTTTCAGAACCATTGTAGAGCGTCATTGTTTGACCCTCGATCGTGTTGGTGATGCATTGAGTGTCAAATTTCCATCTAGGGATTCAATGGTGTCGGACCAAGGCATTTAGAGTTGTTCGATTTTGTTAGGTGATTTTGTAGCCGTTGTTAATCTGAAGGTGTTAGACTTTGAAGATTTCGACGTGATTTTGGGGATGGACTGGTTGTCCAAGTATGATGCGGTCATCAGATGCAAGGTCAAGCGCTTGGAATTCAATATGGACAACGGTTAACCCAGGAGCATTTATGGTTTTCCGCTCAAAGTGTCTCTAATTATTTCTTCGGTACGTGCTTTGAAGCTTGCAAATTCCTGATGCTTTACCTGTTTGGTTTCAGAGTTGGCGACCGATAGTAGTTTTTCGTGAGTTGAGGAGAATTCTGTTGTGCGCGAGTTTCCTGATGTTTTCCCCGATAACCTTCATGGTCTTCCGCCCGAGAGAGATGTGGAGTTCTTCGTAGATTTGAAACGGGGTACCCATCCTATTGCTAAGGTGCCGTACCGTATGACCCTGTGTGAGCTGGAGGAGTTGCGTACCCAGCTATATGAGTTGATTCAGAATGGTTTTATTAGGACGAGTTCATCGCCTTGGGGTTCTCCTTTTTTGTTTGTAAAGAAAAAGGATGGATCGATGTGGCTTTGCATCGATTATAGAGAGCTGAATAAGGTGAACATCAAGAATAAATATCCACCGCCAAGGATTGATGATTTGTTTGATCAGTTGCATGGTAGATCTGTGTTTTCAAAGATTGATCTTCGTTCAGGATACCATCAGTTGAGGATTCGTGAGACAGATATTCCACAGACTTCTTTTCGTTCACAGCATGGACATTTGAGTTCTTGGTTATGTTTTTTTGGATTGACTAATGCACCCTTTTCCTTTACGGATATTATGAACAAAGTGTTCAAGGACTTTCTGGACCATTTTGTGGTTGTGTTTATAGACAATGTTTTGGTGTATTCCCACAGTGCTGAAGTGCATTCCCAACACTTGCAGTTAGTTTTGTCTGCTATGATATAACATAAGTTGTTTGCTAATCTGAGCATGTGTGAGTTTTGGTTGCCTCAGGTTTCTTTCTTGGGTCATATGGTTAATAAAGACGGAATTTCTGTTGACCTAGAGATGATAGCTGTTGTTATGGATTTGATTTGGCCTGCCACTCCCAAAGAGATAAGGAGCTTCCTAGGGCTAGCAGGCTATTATAGGAGATTTGTGGAGGGTTTTTCTTCGTTGTCTGCACCGCTGACTAAGCTTACGTAGAAGAATGCAGGTTTTGTTTGGAGCGATAAGTGCGAAGAGGCTTTTCTGGAACTAAAGAGGAGATTGCGCACTGCTCCGATTTTGACCCTGCCTACCTAAGGGATAGAGTATGCTGTGTATATGGACACATTGCACGTTGGACTTGGATGCGTGTTGATAAAAGAAGGCAAAGTGATAGTGTATAGGTAGAGGTAATTAAAGACTCATGAAAGGAATTACCCTACGCATGATCTAGAGTTCGCAGCTGTGATTTACGCCTTGAAGTTATGGAGACATCTATTATATGGTGCTCTATGTAAGATTTATACTGACCATAAGAGTTTAAAGTACATCTTCACTCAAAAGGAATTGAATTTGCGCTAGCGGAGGTGGTTGGAGTATGTGGCAGATTATGACATTAAGATCCAATATCATCCATGCAAAGCAAGTGTGGTAGCTGATGCCCTAAGTAGAAAGTAAGCCATTTTTTTTAATATTTTGGTGGATTCACAGGTGGAAGAATTTATTCTAATGGATATATCGGTGGGGAGTAGCAACTCGCTTACCAGTTTTGAAGTGTTAAAGCATTCATGGATTTCACTTACGAGGCTACATCAAAGGGATGATCCCGATTTGCTACACCTTTATAACAAAACTGCGAAAGGGGAATTGCAGACTTTTCGATTGATGTCGCAGGTACATTGAATTACTGTGGTAGGTTTTGTATCCCCGATACTGAAGATATTCGAGGTAAGTTATGCAACGAGGCTCATGGTTCCAGTGTTGCCTACAACCCTCATTCTACCAAAATGTATAAGGATCTCAAGCAGATTCCCTAGTGGTATGGAATGAAGGGCGATATAGATAAGTATGTATCAGAATATTTTACTTACAAGCAAGTTAAGGACGATCATGGTAGTTCTGGAGGCATGTTGACTCCCTTAGAAATTCCAAGTTGGAAGTGGGAGAGAATTTTAATGTATTTCATTACTGGATTGCTGAGATCTCTCTGAGGATACGATTCAGTTTGGGTTATAGTGGATAGATTGACAAAGTGTGCTAACTTCGTGCCGTTCAACATTGACTACAACATGAAGAAAATGACTAAAATATATTTGGATGAGGTCATCAGGTTATATGGTGTGCCTGTCAGTATTGTATTAGATTGAGACTCCCGGTTTATGTCTTGCTTTTGGAAGAGTTTACAAGAGGGATTGGGTACCAACTTGAGGTATTCCACAGCCTATCATTCACAAACAAATGGTCAGACAGAAAGATTAAACAAATCGTGGAAGATATCATCAGATGTTATATTTTAGACTATAGAGGAGCATGGGATGAACGTCTAAGGTTGATGGAATTCGCTAATAATAATAGTTATCAAGAAAGTTTTGAAATGGCCCCGTTCGAGGATTTGTATGGTAGGCGTTGCAGAACTCCCTTATTTTGGGTCGAGGTTGGTGAGAGACCGTTGTTAGGTCCTTAAGAGTTAGAAGAGATGGATGTTTCTATATATCTTATTCGAGAGAAGCTTCAGATAGCTCAAGAGCGCTATAAGAAAATGTCAATCAGTGTAGGACCGATTTGGAGTTTGCTGTTGGGGACATGGTGTTTCTTAAAGTTTCCTCGATGTTTGGTGTTAAAAGGTTTGACAAGAACCATAAGTTGGACCCAACGTATGTGAGACCGTTTAAGTTGTAGAACTGATTGGTGTGTCAGCTTATAAGCTTGATTTGCCCGCATGTTTTCTCGGTGTGCACGACGTTTTTCTCGTAAGCCAATTGCGGAAGTGTGTGCTGAGCAACAAGCAAATTCTTGATGCTGTGCCCAAGTTGGAACCACATCATTCATATATTGAAGTTCCTGTTTGCATTTTGGATACTCATGATTGGGTGTTGTGAAGGAAGACAATACCTATGGTGAAAGTTTTGTGGCAAAACCAAGACATGGAAAGCGCGACTTGGGAGTTGGAGTTATCTATGAGGGAGGCTCATCCTCATCTGTTCTCCTAGTTTCTTTTGGTAAGTATTTCTTCGATAGCCTTTGGCTGGTTTTTATTCTGTTTTGAATTTGATTCTTTTTATGTCAAGTTTCGGGATGAAACTTCCTTTTTGGAGGGGTGACTGTAACACCCCTGTTTTTCAGTCAATTATTTTAATTCCCATAGTGACGTAATTTTGACGTCAGGGCATTACGTTGGCGCATAGTTAACGGGTGTCATTTGTTGGAGTACGAGTTTGCTCAGTGGGTTTTCTTGTGTGGCTGGTTTTGTTTTGGTTGTATACCCTCCCTCGCGAGCCGGGTTAGTTTTAGGGACTCGGTGAAGCTTTTTATAGGGATGTGGTGGCATTTTGTCTTTAGGTGGTATTTTACCCTGGTTTGGTTCGTCGAAATTTTATTTCAATTTCGCCATTAGATTTGTAGCGTGCGTATTTAGCTATGGTGCGATTTTCGTAGGAATCTGAGGTCGTTTGGATTTCGAATTGTTTTGGGATTTATTTGTATTAATTGTAATGTAATATTGTACTATAAACTAATTAAGCATTATATTAATATATATATATATATGTATACGCGTAAAAATCGAAACCCTACTTTTTATCGTCTTCCTAAAACTTAGTGGCGGACTTTTCGCAAAAGAGGGAGTTCGGCGGACGTAGCGTGCGTTCTGCCGACGACAGGAAGAGCTCCCGTAGTCGGTTTCGTCGTTTGATTAGAGATTTGGAAAGCTCTCGACGAGGGCTACATAATCATGGTAAGTTTTCCTCGTTTCTCCAATTTTTGTACATTAGGGCTAGTGAGATTGACCCTTTTCTCCCTACAATGTTTCAGGAAACATTGCGAGGGCCTTTCTACGGCCGATCCGTATCGCGGTGCGGGCGGGCGTCGCTTCTTTTGGAGATTTCAAGGCAAGTGGATCTCTCCCCTTGCATGTTCATCTTTTTGATCTTTACTTCTTCTCTTTCATCCTCCTTTAGAGGATAGGAGTAGTGTAGAATGTGTTTTGGAAGAACCTCTAGGTTAGGGCTTGATTTCGACCAAAACCACGAAAACTAGGAATTTGGGTTAAGTAGAATTCGGCGTATATCATGAAGGAATCCGTCGAGTATCATTAGGACCCTTTTTGCCGAATATATATGTAGAGACCCTTAAATTAGTCGGGTTTAGGTAAGGAATATTCGTCGAGTATCGGTATGTAGCCTAAGTAGAATTTGGTGGGTATTGAGTAGAAATTCGGCGAGTATCGCCGAATTTATATATGTCATTTTCGGGGTGTATTCTTTTGAAGTCGCCGAATATCATAGGTTAGCTTAAGGCAGTTCGGCGAGTATCGCCAGTCTGTTCGTCGAGTATCGCCGATTGTCACAAGGCATTTTTGTCGATTCATTGAGTCTCGCCTTGGAATTCGTCGAGTATCTATATGTTTCGTCGGGTATACTCGCTGAATTTGCTGGGACTTGGAGTTTTTTTTCATCGTTTCATGTAGGATTCTTCGTATATGGTCCTTAGGGTAATTTTAGGGCTACTTTAGGTATGTCTTTGTGTTTAGACTTGGGTTTTGGTTAGGGTGTTCGTTTATGATGTTTTCTTCGGCTAGGTAGGTTGGCAGTTGATAAAGGATCACCAACTAGACGCCGGTTTGTGGGTCATTACACATGGTTGTTTGGTTTTGTTTTGGTCTCTATTTTTGTTGATTGCTGGGTTGTGTTTGGCTAGGTGGCCACCACTACAGTGCCCTTTTGAGACATTTGGGTTCGGTAGTTCGGGTTTGGATATTTTGGTCACCGACTCCAGCCCAGTTGTTTTTACCAAGTGTTAATGACTCACATCTTTGAGATATTTTGTGCTCAGTTTGCTTCTTAGATTAGTTTATGCTATTTATGCTAATCCTTGAAGATTTTCTTATCGAAGCATGGCTTCGTTCTGCACTCGGTGCATATGTTCATTTAATTGTTTTATTACAAACTTTTACTTACCTGCATTATTTGACTATTCAGTCGTGGTTTTCAGCATTTCTTGTAGTCGGGTTTGGAAACCATTCCTTGACTTTGTACTTTACCTGATAATTTCCTTGCCACTTGTATTTTTTTGCTGAGGTGTTCTTCTTTTGAATCTCTCAGGTTCAGGGCTATAGCTGGTGGAGCGGTTGAGTTGGGTTATAGCTTGTGGACTACAGTGTTGAAGTGGTTTCTCCTCACTATCGTGATGTAGTGTTGTTTCGATTTTTTGTTCAGACTTGTATCCTCTCAGTGGGTTCATTTCAGGTTGTTGACGCCCACTTGTAGTTTTCTTTGGAATATTGAATACTTTGCTAAGTTGTTAGTTTACCTCTTGTGGTTGTTTTTACTTGCTCTCTGGGAAGGTTTTATGATAGGTTGCATGTTAGATATTTTAAAGTATGAACATTACTATAACTACTTCAAGCATACCATATTTGAAATCTAAATCACTATATCTAGCGAACGTACAAACTACTTTAACTACTATTATAAATCTAGAATCTTGCATACCATGAGTTGTCCTCTGGGGATGTTTATACTGATGTAGGGCATCTAATATTGTAAATAAAGTATTTTTCGCAGTGTATAACTATCTTCTCTCGTGCACTAGATGAGCCACTAAGCTGATGGATATGGCTAAACCTTTAACATAAACTAGATTTTTATTAAATAACTAATAGATCTTTCATAAAGTGTTTAGTTGGAATTTTTCCTGAGCGTCTGCAGTTATCCCTTACTGACATGGCAATATGAGGCGTGTTTTCCCTTACTCTAATATATCATTTAATGAGGGAAAATGCGGGTTGTGACACTTGGATGGTTGATGGCAAGGCCTTTTGAATTTGCATGCAGTGTGAGTTAATATGTGGTATCATATTCTTTGGTTAAGGATGGTGTGGTAGGTCTACGTGCTCGCCTATCTTTATACTGACGGGAGTTGACAGATAAACTTTGGATATTTGGGCTTGGTCTAGGGTGCTCATTCACGGGGCTCCTTCTATTCCAAGTGGACGGTTGGGCTTGTTCCTTCGGTGATACACTCCCATAGGCTCCTTTTGTGCTACGATGATAAGCTAGTTTTGTGTTCTTGGTGCACATCTACCTGAGACCCCTCAGAGCCGTAGAACACAGGGGCTCTGCTGTAGTGTTCTTAGTATTGAGGCATACAGAGGCCTAGTATTGGTAGTGTGGATGCCCTCCTAGTAGTGGAAAGCCCGTTTCACTGTCACCATCTGGCCACGATGGATGATGCCTAAGAGGTTAGCCACCTGTCCGAAAAGTGAGAACTAAAACTTTTTGTCGACATAGAAGTGTGTGTATGTGTGAGCATGAGTGAGTCATCATATTACATTCATATCATCACATTGCACCACATAGATCCTTATGATATAAGTTTGCATAGGAACTCTTATATGGTGAGTTACTTTACTGTTAAGACGCTCCTTAACTTATAAATCTGTATGGACATTTTTATAAGTTAAGTTACTTTCCTATTGTAAATTTATATGCTTAACGGATTTCTATGATTTGAGTAGAGCTGGTAGAATAGAATGTTAATAATAATTTTATACATTGATGTTATTACTACTCATGATATGTAGAGATATACCACCTGCTTGTTATTACTGCTTATATATATTGTACCCTCTTCTTTTCTCCGCCCGATGCCTAAGAGTCTCCGGGGGAGAGAATGTGATAACCACTTAGTCTTTATGACTAACGGTTGCTACATCTTCCACTTTAGGAGGAAATCCCAAAGATAGAGCAGCAACATCATGTCATACAAGAGGGCAGACAGGAAAGGGTGACAGGTCCTAATATGACATTACCTTCGCTGCCATTAGTTACGAATGTGAGTTTTTGAGAGGTTCATGATTATAGCCCTTTGGGCAATTTTTGTGTAATCTGATATTAAAGAAGTGTTGTAGCTTCTTATTATTGTTGCACTTGTTTGGACTTATATACTTGTGTAGATTTTGACTTTTGTTTTAATATTCTTTATGTTGGGTTGGCATGGATGATATTGGTTTGGCTGATATTATAGGCATCTTGTGGTATAGGTTAGCTCGTTTGCTGACGCTACAGTAAGGTGGCTCTTCTAGGCATAAGAATCCCCTCGGCCATGTCTTATGTTTCGGGAGGGGAGTCTTATATGATATCTTTAGGACTTTTGTCAAGCAGATTCACAATGAGTTTGACAATACTATGGTCAAAATCATTAGTTATCATGGGACTGAATTCTAGTCTGAAGGTGTGACAAGATTATGTAAAGAGCAAGGGATTCATCAAGAATTTTCTTCTCCACGAACACCCCAGTAAAATGGGATTGTTGAGAAAAAGAATAGAACTCTCATAGAAGCAGGAAGGACTTTGCTAAGTGACACATCTCTCCCAGAATATTTTTTGGGATGAGGCAGTAAATATTGTATGTCATGTCCTAAATAGAGCTTCTATCACCAAGATCCACAAGAAGACTCCCTATGAGATCATGAAGGGAAGAAAACCAAACCTGGACTATCTAAGGATCTTTGGTAGCGAATGTTATGTACTAAATAATGGAATGTCCTATATGACTAAGTTTGTTGCCAAATCCTATGATGGGATATTTATTGGGTACATCAATCATAGCAAGGCCTATAGGATGTAAAACATGAAAAATCAAGTTATAGAAAAGTCTGTATATGTAGTATTTGGTTAGTCTACTATGATTTATAGTGAGCTGTCAAGCTTCTCATCTAGACCTGCAGGTTTAGAGCTGATGATGGACAAGCTAACCATTAAGGAAGCTGCTCCAATAGTCCTAGATGAAGATGTTGAAGTGTATATTCAAGAAGAAGTACAAAACACACATGATGTGAATGAAGATCAACAAGATGCAGCCACTGAAGCTCAAGATGCTGAAGAAAGATTGCCTCCAGCTGTCAAGCATCTAAGGGATCATCCCAGACATAAAATAATTGGTGATGCTAACCAAGGAGTATAACAAGGAGCAGAAGTCTCAATACAGCCTTATATTCAACTTCCTATCACAAGTCGAGCCCAAAAGATTTGAAGAGGCCAACATAGACCAGTTCTGGATTGTGGCAATGCAAGAGGAACTGAACCAGTTCAAGAGGTGAAAGGTCTGGAAGCTGGTTACCTGACCACAAGGACATAATGTCATTGAAACCAATTGGATATACAGGAATAGGTTTGATGAAAATGCTATTATAATCAAGAACAAAGCTAGGCTGGTGGCTAGGGGATACAGACAAGAAGAGGGTATTGCCTTTGATCAAACCTTTGCCCTAGTAGCCAGATTGGAAGTCATCTGACTATTCCTTATATATGCTTTACATAAGGGATTCAAAGTATACCAGATGGATGTGAATTCAGCCTTCCTGAATGGTGACTTAAGGTAAGAAGTCTATGTTGAACATACATCTGGTTTTGTTAATCCTAACTCTCCTGATTTTGTTTATAGACTCAGGAAAGCTCTATATGGGTTGAAGTAGGCCCCTAGGGCATGGTATGGGACCCTGTCTAGCTTCCTCATTGAGAACAAATTCTCAAGGGAGACGATATAAAAGACTCTATTCCTAAGGGAATCTATGGACAAGATAATCCTAGTCCAAATTTATGTACATGACATAATCTTTGGGTCTACTAATGATAACCTTTGCAAGAACTTTGCCAAACTTATGCAATGGAAGTTTGAGATGAGTAGTATGGGTGAGCTTATGTACTTCTTGGGCCTCTATGTAAGGCAGATTGAAGATGGATTGTTTATCTCATATTCTAAGTTCACTAGGGAGTTAGTCAAAAAGTTTGGAATGGAGAGTGCCTCCACTATAAAAATTGCTATGCGGTAAAGTATGTCAATAGACAAGGATGAGAAATGAAATCCTGTTGATGAAACCTAGTATATAGGAATAATTGGCTCCCTATTATATCTTACTACAAGTAGGCCAGACATCAAGTATGGAACATGTGTTTGTGATAGACATCAGGCTAGCAATAAAGAGTGGCACTACTCTGCTAAGAGAATTTTGAGATATCTCGGCCTATGCTAAGAGTGTAACTACTCTGTTAAGAGAATTTTGAGATATCTTAAGGACACACCAGATCTTGCCCTATGGTACCCTAGGAATAAGGATTTTGAAATAACTGGTTATTCAGATACAGATTTTACAGGCTATAGAGAAGTCTGAAAAGCATATCTAGAATCTGTTATTTATTAGGTGGAAGACTTATGTTATACCAGTGTGGCTATCTCAATAGCTGAGTCAGAGTATATCTCAGAAGGAAGTTACTGTAAACAAGTATTGTGGATCCAACATTAGCTCAAGGACTACAACATCAAGATATGTAAAACTCCTATGTTTTGTGATTTAACTAGTGCAATATCTATTGCTAGGAATCCTGTCTCTCAAAGCAGGACTAAGCTTATTTAGATTAGGTATCATTTTATTAGGGAGCATGTGGAGAAAAAGATATAAGTCCTGAGTTTTTCCTATAAACAAGCAAGTCGCGGACATCTTCACAAAGACACTAGATGAAGTCAATTTCAACACCTTTAAGTTTGAGTTGGGTATGTTAAACATAGTATAACTTCAGTTGCTTCTTATTTTGCTTTTATTGCAGGAATTCCTACTTCTTGCAGGTTGTTAAGACTTTAAGTGGTATCAAGATTGAAAAGGACTAAGGTGTCTATTAGATAGGATGATAGAAGATGCTCTTTTTAAGGGGAAGAAGTCCAGCACTTGTAGGAACATTTCAACTTCCTGTTAAGAAGAAGCAAGTAGCTACAATAGTGGAATTCCAAGATCAACACTACTAATCCGTTTGTCCTAAGGACAATGCACAGATTGAGGGGGAGATTAACTCTGAACTCTCTGCTCTAGAAATTATTTATGAAATAGTCATAAACTTCTTTGAGTTTGGGATGGAATATTACTGCTGAGAAGACAAAAGAAGGCCAATACCTCCCTGATTATAGTTGATTCTGAAGAAGTCAAAAAAAGGGGGGAAGAAGACAATGATCAAGGGGGAGCATTCAGATGTTCCTACTCAGGATGAGTTCATTCCATCTACCCAGTTGATTGAGGATTCAACTCTTCCTGAGCATAATGGTAAAAAGAACCAAGAGTATAATTCACCCATGATCCTTTCTCCACCCTCACTAGATGATTGCTTATTGAAGAAGCCAGAAAGGGGGAGGAGTGCGAGAGCAATGACTTGACATAACTTGAAATGTTAAGTCAATGAATAATACTTAGAATGATTTAAGTGGTATGAGGAGAGCAATGACTAATTGTTGAGTCAGTGCATAATACTTGGAAACTTTCAAGTGGATGAGGAGAGCAATGACTTGACATGTTAAGTCACAACAATAAATTGGGAAACTTTAGACAAGCTACAGTTGCTAACTTACATTTGCTTTATTGATACTTCTCTGAGAAAGAAGAAGCATCAAGGCAAGTCCTAGCTACAACAACTTCACAACCCTAGCAGATCATTCCTGAAGAACACTTTCAGGAGCTATGAAGAAGAACAAAGGATTGAGTTTTTTTCTCAGTTCAGGAAGAAACTGTGCTCTGCAAGATACTTCTCAACACAAGCCAAGTCAACTTGAAGATCAACACTCTTGTTGCTGAGAAGGAGATAGAACCGAGCTTTCTCATTTCAAAAAGAAGCAGGCTCAGAGAATCATCTCTCTTGAGTCAAAGTTAGGGCTAAGTTATTCTCAGTCCATGAAGGTAGACTGTGAAAACATTTCTCTGGAGTCAAATCAACACCAGCCATGAACCTTTAATCTGTAAGATCTTAATAGATTTGAGTGTAAGCCTATTTTATAAAGACTGTGGTAGGATCCCTGTTGTGGATTTGAGGTAGGACTATTTGTCTGAGGTAAGAGAGTCATTCTTTTCTGAGTTGTAGGGCCTTTGTGCCTAAGTTGTAGGATCCTTCTATGGATCTGAGGTAGGGCCTTTGTGCAACACCCCAGATTTGACAGCAGATATTTTGTTAGTATTGCCGGGCGATAATAGGTATCGCCTGATGGCGATAGCTATGCAGCGTTTGCCGAGATGCAATCGATGCACTCAACGCATTTTACGAATCGTCGAAATTATATTGCCGAGTGGCGATAGTGGGTATCACCGGATGACAATAATAGTAAGCGTTGAGTCGTCACTCGACGTATTCGACTCACTCGACACACTCAATGCCTGAAAGCGTTGAGTGTCTTGATATCACGACCGACAGTGGGTGTAGCCAGGCAATAATGTCATGTGTTGTGAGGCACGTGTCCGATTAGCTGTTAAGCAGCCAATAAGCGGTGGTTGACCTGGGTCAAAGCTGTCAAAGAGGTGAAATCTATATCGCCAAGTGGCGACAATCGATATCACCGTGCGATATCGCCAAAGTTATCCAGACAACTCAAATCTTGGTCTTTGCTTCGTTTTGATGGATTGAACGTGTGACTGGGTTAAACCTGAGGCCATTTATCCAGAATGGTGTGGGATGAGGAGATCATTATTCTCTTCTCACTCTCTTTCTCATTTCCTCCATGTTCTTGAGAAGAGAATTAAAGGATGGAGCTAAGGGTTCGGGATGATCTTTGTGAAGGTACTGTAGGAGATCTTGTGGTCGGAAGCCAGATCTGAGGCTAGATCCGCAAAGGGGAAAGTGAGGCGCTCACTTCCATCCATGTAGAAAAGCTTTGCCATGGCTCAGAAGAGAACTTCAAGGGTAATAATTTTCTCATAGACAAATGAAATCGAAGAAGACTCTGCATGGAAACCCTCACCAAAAGGGTGGGAAATGGGTGGATTCATTTGGGTCGATCGGTATGATCCCCATTTAATATTGCATTAGATCCGGAAATGTAAAGTAAGAAATAGGCATGATGTGTGAAGCCCATCCGGATGGGTTGGTCTTGATTAATGATGTTTTTTGTTTGCGAACCAGAGAAGACTCTGCGTACAAACAAGTATTTTGCGGAGTCTGTGGGTTATGCCTGGGAATTTGAGTAACAGGTAGTACTGGAGAGGATCTCTAGGAATATCCAGGTAAAATCACAGTTTTGGAGAAACTGTAGATGTAGCTGGGAGATAGTGGGTGTCGCCGATGGTGATAGCTCCTAGAGAGGTATTTGTGGTGTGAAATAACAGTTTTCTTGCACTGCAGGTTGCTGTAGGGTTTGGGTTGAATTTGGGCACAGAAAGAGACCTTCTGTTGGTCCCGCCAAGTGATTGTGATGAACGCTGGCACTAACTAACTTTTTGATTGTAAATCAATTCCTTGGTGGACAGGGTGGCTATTGTGAGCTGCAAGTTCTTAAAGGCTGTCGTGCCTAACAAATAAGGGGAAGCTGACCCGTGTCGGTCTAGACATTGAATCGATGATTAGAGCAACGGGTAAAAGATGAACTCTCTCCGCATTATGGTTGTCTAACTTGAGTGTCTGGGATTTTGGCGTTCGTTAGGTTCACATAATAAGAATCTTGGTTTGTACGCCATCAAGACTAAGGTCTCCGGTCGTAGGCCATGGAGCATGAAAGCTCAATGTTGGAGGTGGGACCTAGGTTTTCTGGTACACCGCTAATGTGCCCTGAGTGCACGGAGCATCGGGCCATGCGGCCAATGTTTGTGATATATTGAAATGTGTGGTCGTGGACTTTCTTTTATATATCTGTTTATATTGAATTGCTTGCAGGGAAAGAGAATCATCGCCCTAGGTAAGGGGGTGGGGTCATTATAATATTGGTCAATAAAAGCTGACCGTTGCTTTGTTTTCCACCCTCGTGGTGGATTGTCTCTATATAGGTTTTGGGGAGCCGAGTGGGAAATAGCAGGCTGGAACCCATGCTGCTATGCTAGCCCTCGAAGGATGATTGGAAAAGTTTTACTATTTTCATGTGTCGTCGTCCTGCGTGCCAATGTTTGTAATCCACACCTATGAAGCTTAACTATAAGACCTTAAGGCCAAAGTACTTTTGTGAATTTCTATATACATTCCTATGATATGTAAATGTGGTTGTTTATATATAGTGGACATTCAAGAGTGCTACGTTCAATAATAACCCCTAAAGCTTCCACTTGAATGCTCTGAGTTAGGATGTAGGTACTGGTTTTTGATATTAATAAGTGACGTCGATGACAGTTGCGGAATATGGCATGGGGCCCTGGCCGGACCCCCTGTTATATTTCATGTGATGGACAGAGGTGTTATAATTTGGTATTAGAGGCACTACTAGAAAACAGACTTTTGGCCAGGACAAATTTCCCTGGCAAAAAGTCCAAAACCGTGGCTAAAAAGCTTTAGCCACGGTCTAGCCACGGGAAAATGTTGTGGCTAAAGTTGGCGTGGCTAAAAATTTTAATCCACGGATTGGCCGTAGCAAATAGTATTAGCCATGAAAAAAACTACTGTGGCAAATAAGCCAACTATTAGCCACTGTATGAAACCCTGGCTAAAAGTGAACTTATCATTTAAAAAAAAACTATTTGCCACGGTTACAAGCCGTGGCAAATACTAATTTATGTTTTTTAAAAAAAACATTCAAAATACTGTAATGTGATGATCAAATGATCAAGAAACCTATTTTCTTCCAACTTCTTCCCCATGGAACTCAACAACACGCTTAAGTGTTCAATCCTAAGGTAAAATCATCAAGAAACAGCTAAATCTTGTGAAAAAGTAAAATAATCACAAATCATGAGAATGTTACTACACTAGAATGGGGAAGTCTAAGCACACAAAAAGTACTCCTAATAAAATCCAAGTATCTACAAGTGTGCAAAGAATGTAGTACTTAAATGGTTAGATGCCACATTACAAAGAAAATCGAGTTGATAATATAGTATAAAACAAAAGAACACTCCCGATAAAAGAATGTTGCAATTCATACTATACGATCTTTTCCATCATCTTTATGACCATCTTGTGAAAAAAATTCCAAAAACAAATTCCCTACAAATGCTCCTATATAAAACCCCATAGGTACAAAAAAAAGCAAATTCAGGATCAATAACTTGATTAGATTCTGTAGTCACCATGATAGAACAAGTATGCAGATCTCCATGAATGAGAGCTTGAGATCTCTCACGGAACCTAAAATGTGAAAACATGCTTATAGTATCTATAAAATTGTATAGAACTAAAAAAACATAAAGATGCTTGAAGAGATTTAGAAATTAATTAGGAAAGGTTTTACAAATCGTCATACATGGATTTCAGGCCAGCAACCTCAAGCTTCAAGATATCATCTTCACGAACTATCTCAGCATCATAATCATGGTAAGGAGAATTCCAATGATTATATTGAGAAACCTTGTAGGGATCCGAAAATACAACTTGTTCAGTGAGTCTACATAGTTCGACATTCCCACAATAGTTTGCAACTACATACAAGAAAAATTAAGGGTACTGGTTAAATATGAGTAAGTGCCTTAGTGTAACATTAAAGTATATCGCTTATTGGACTACTTGTTTGGATTGACTGTCAGGTTTTATTGTAATAAGAGTCAAGTTAAGTTTTTCATTTTGGAGAACTTGTTTGTATTGACTGTTTAATTATATGGTGGATGAAACTGCATCCAAATCTATCCATATTAGCAGCTGTAGCACGACATCCCACATAAACACATAACTATGGAGTTTGATACAAAACAACTTCTTGTGAACCTCTACATGATCCACATAAATCTGCAATTTCAACAACTGCATAAAGAAGTGCAACTATGGAGTTTCTATCACATAATGGATGAGCAACCAATAAAACAAATATGTAATCAAAATGTGGAAAAAAATCAAATTAACAAGGGTAGTTAAAGAAAAGAAAATGTTAATACAGCTAGTATCTATATCAAGCGTGCGACACCTGATGTGCTTTAAGTTTATATGCAGCTCTGAATTGAAGTGCGTGAAATTATGACATTGCAATATGATAATATATTTGTCATTCATATAGCTTTTAATTTGCTACTTCATGAGTGAACAAAAACGACTGATGTTTGTTTTCAATATGAAAATACACATGATTTGCACCTTATATCCACAAATGTAAGGTTGCAATTCCGGATCAGTCAAGTCCATTTCCTCCATGCAAATGGGACAAATCCCATCCTGTTGTCCACTCATTCTGCTACTATAAAATAGGAAACAAGTAAAGAAATGTTAGTATTTTCGCATATATCAGAACAATTTGTGGCCATAATAGAAGATCATGACATCCAACAACATTTAAAGTTTAAAATCATGACTTCCTTCTGACTCAAGGAAACAGAGGGCAAATAAATAAGATATTGGTTGAATTAATTTCAAGCCATCCTGAAGTATCATGCTCTGGGAGCAGTAAATGCAGCAATGGTAAAAATGGCAGCCAACAAAAGTTCATTTACTTGTTATAGAAACCCATAAGAAAAAAGAAGGTGATCACAAACAAGTTTTTTTAGAAAAAAGATTTTAAAGGTCCAAAATATGAGTGGGGAAGTTCTAGATTAGGTCCACATGGAGAGTAAGATCAAGAACAATTTTATATTCAGAAATGCTCTGCAACTAGAGTTATTGAACAATGGAAGATCAACCGACCCCATAATCATGTGTGGAAGACATTTCTCTTTTAAGATCTTTCAAGAACAAAATTATTCCAATAATCTCGAATTGATTTCATATACATGAACATGCGTCATCCTAAGGAGCTTCAATAATGGCAATCGGATAATATTTCTCTCCGCATTGCATGAAAAAAACAATGGAGTAAATATTAAAAAATGTTCTAGATATACAAAAGTAGTTTGAAAATCAGAGGAATAAACAGGTTTAAATTTCAAACCTGAACCAGGTCTCGGTGTTTAAAGGATCGCAACATCCCCTTCCTTAAAATTCCACTTTCACTCATGAACCGGAAGAATTATGGCATCATACCATCCTAAATTTGAAATCATTAAAATAAAATCAATGACAAATGTATATACACATTTAGAAGCTATCTAAATGACTAGCTGGAAAAGTATCAATCATGGACATTATAACTCCAAAAAGCTCAAATAAAAAATGAATGGCAACAATAATGCATTATCAACACTTCATCTATCATGAAAATATATATATGGAGAATAGTGCTAGTCTTCTACAAACAATTAGGAGAATTAAGTGAAAATTATGTATAGTGCAAAACCTACATTGGAAATACCCAATTACCAGCTTCAAATAGCATGGAAAAGAATGGGCAATCAAATCTTCAGAAAGAAATTGAATTACCAGGTGAGGGGTAAAGGAAAGAAAACTGAAGCAGCCATTGAAGTGGTAGTATTATTGTTCCTTGGAAGAACACATACTTTCAGTTCTATCATTTACACCGTTTTTCATGTACTGGTCAAGGATATTGCCATGTGCTCCGTGCAGCTCTACTCCATCAAAGCCATACAAGTCGTGGCAATATTGAAATTAGTGAAATTAGAATTCATTCATTAATAGACAAGGAACAAGTTTTGCCTCGCATATGCATCATCCAATAATTCAACGTAGACAAGAAGCTGAAAACTACCTACAATATTATTAGTATTATTATACACAGGCTTATGATAATTAGAAGATTTTGCTATTACAAGAGAAATAGACATGATAATTTACCGGCTTCGATGGTATCTCTCACAGTAAGCCTGAAATCATTGACAATATGAGGGATCTCATCGATCCCAAGCTAACGAGGAGTGGAGTACAGTGAAACCGAGCCATCGTGCTGAGGTTGCGGGCTGACTTGTTTCTCACTACTAGAGATTGGAGCCTGTCCATTTGGCTGATAACCTACATGAACAAAGAAAAATATTGTATGTAACTGACTTCTTAAGCTTTCTACCAATATTTGTTCAGTAAAGATTGAAGATGAATATTATACCATAGTTAGAGACCCTTCCAACATGCCAAATTTTGCAAATGAAGACGACACCCTTGTCATGGATGGCATTGACTATTTTCTTCCAAGCCTCCACATGCTCTTTGGTCCACACTCCAGGAGTATCTTGGTATCTAAACAACACAACACCCCAAAAAATAAGAGGAACATAATGATTGAACACATAATAATTACAATATGTACATTTTGTATGAAAGATTATATAATATATAAGCTTTAATTCCACACCCTTGAGCTGTATCAGAAATTCCTGTGGCTTCTGCTATCACAAGCCCTCCTCTTGTAGCTCTCTAAGAGTAGAATAGGACTGCGTGAGGTTGTGGAATATTTCCATAGGACCTGCACCTTGTGAGAGGCGACACCACTACCCTGAAGAAATATATATACTTATAATTAATATGGTTAAACTAGCTGTCTATTTCATCACAATTTATACTATATAAAACTAACAGTAGCCTCCATGAAAGAAGCAAGATCATATTATGCAAATTAACCTGTGTGATAAATTGAACTTGCCCATCTTGTATGCGGTGAACAGAGGGATTTTTTTAGCTGAGACAGAGCCAATTGTTTTCTCTTTTTTGGATTTGGAAAAGAAGCTTTCCTTGATCTATAAGAAGCTAATAATATTTCCTTGTATGGGAGGCTCGAACAGAGGAAGAGTGCTATTCTCAGAACTGGTTCTGGGTATTTACATGCATAGTGCCTCTCAAATTAAAGAGGATGTGAGCCATGAAATCTCAAAAAGCCACACCTGAGATAAGATGATAGGCCCCCCCTGTGAAGCATAGAGCTTCTCCTACTGCATCATGTTCACAATCTTCTCAGTGAACCGCTGCATCTCTATCTGTAAACAACAATCGGTAAATAAGAAGCAGAACACCGAAGAAGAAGATGAATAAAACGCAGAACCTTGAAGGGTTAATTATCTGTCCTGAACTTTATACAGGGAATACAGTGCAACCATAGTGGAGCAGGTGAGGGTGATTTAGTGTTTAGAGTTACCTGATGCCTGGTGATCTTTGATGTTGTGGAGGTGAAGCCCTAGACGCGATCCTATAAGGCTTCGGCTTAGGCGAGATTGCGAGCAGGTAAGGCCGTTCAGTGGTTGCGCAATATTGACCGGGGAGGATGTGAAAGTGAGGATAAGATCTATCTCAACTCTAGAGGGGGGGTGAATAGAGTATTTTAAAATAATTTTTCACAGTTGAAATAAACAGTACATATAAAATTCAATTTATGATATAGTGTAGAGTGCTAGTAAGAGGTTAAAGACCAGGAAGTAAAGAGCACAGCACACAGCAGACAAATCACACAAACAAACCAGAAGACACAATGAAATATAGTGGTCCCCCAAAAACCTGGGTACATCCACTCTTCTACCACCCTTGGTAGGAATCCACTCAGGATGAGTTGATCAGGTGTCCTGACACCAATGAGCTTTTGATAAGGTGCCCAAAAACCAAAACTAGATTTTTTGATAAGGTGTCTTGCCACCACTGAGTTTTGACAAGGCTCTCAGAACCAGACAGAACTTTTGAAGGGAGTTCAAGAACCCTTTTACAGCAGGAAAAGAAAAATAAGAGTGAAGGGTGTCTTCTCTGTTCTCAATCAAATGAGAGAAGCACAAGTGGATTGATGATGTCAAAGCTCCCCCTGAGATGTAGAAAGGTTCAGGAAAAGAAGCTTTGCTCTAGGGTGATAGGTCTTCAGAACTTTGATCTCCAGCAAAGGAGGATTTCAGCAAGAAGGCTGAAAGATGAGGTGTCTGGAGTTCTGAGATGAGATTTTGAACACTTTTCAGTCAGCAAGAAGATTTTTGAAGTCACAGTTCTTCTGTTGTTCTTCTGCTATCAGTATTCTCTATTCTGTGTGTTCACTTTCTTTCTTGTCAATCTGTGTATCCTTCTTTTCTCTTGTGTATTCTGTATATCTTAAAAACACAGAAGAGAGGAATTGAGATTTTCTGAAGATTTTTTTGTCCAAGATAGCCGTTGGGAGTCATAAATGTCTTCCAACAAGAGTCTTGTCTTCTAGAGGAAAGTCCAGCAAACATTCTCTGAATAATTCCTTGAAACTTGCTCCAGAATAAAGACAAACGGCTGGGAGATCTTCTGACATAAATGCTGATAATATTCAAAAACATTCCAAAGAACAACAGCATTTGAATTCCTGAAAGCGTCGATCTCTCCAAAAAAAAACGTCGATCTGAGCTCTACGATCGTCGAACTGAGCTCAGAGATGAAATGAGACAAGCAGACAGAAAACGTCGATCTGAGCTCGAAGATCGTCGAACCGAGCTCACCGACCTGAGAAATAACTTGAAGGAGGGATCGTCGAAATGAGCTAGAAGATAGTCAAGGGGAGTTCGACTACTAAGCAGAGGCTAGCCAAAAGCAGATAGTCGATCTGAGCTCGAAGATCGTCGACCGGAGTTCGACGATTTATTGAAGTTGAGCTCAGAGAGCGTCGAACGGAGTTCGACGATTCGTCGACCTGAGCTCGACGAAAATTGCCTTAGACTTAGCTCTTCAAACTTGATCTTGGAATGGTCCTGGGGGCAGCTCCAAACCTAAGTTCTAAGCCCTAGACTCATTCTAATGTTGACCTTCTCAACTATACAACTAGGTCAACTGGGATTCCTAAGACAAGCATAGTGATCCTTACCCAAATTAGTAATAGGGTGTTCCAACAATCTCCCCCTATTTGGGTTAGGATTACTATTTACAGACAATCATAGGAAATAAAAAGCATACAACAATACAGAAGCTAATACAAAATTGCAGAGAAGATATATAGCAGCAAAGCAGATCACAGATAAATAGCAGTAGATATCCAAAGGTGGATGAAATGTTTAGCTTACACAGTTCACTTCCTTTCAGTTCCCTTTTTAAATAAAATTTCTCTATTAGCATTCAGACTTTCTTTCTTTGACCTTCTGTCATCCTCTACACCTAGAGAAGTTTGAGATTTGGGCCTTGGAACAACAGCCTCAGGGTGCAGCTTCATATAGTCTTCAGGATTGAAGAATTTCCTTGATACATATCTCTCTAGTTCTTTCTTTCTCTGCTCTGATAAAGTAGTTATGTTTGAAGTATCCTTGCCTTGTTCTCTGGCCTTTTTTATTTGATCAAGGGCAGCCAATTCTTTCATTCTGGCTGTCCAGGACACAGAGTGACCTTGCCCTTCCCTTGGATGAAGTCTATGCCCTCTCTGGCTTCCTCTAAATTGATCTCTTCTGGGTTGATATCCCCTTTGATGCTGTCCCCTTTGATAGGATCTTTGATAATACTGGGAAGAACTGTGTCTGGAAACTGGAGCTTGAGGGGCTGAGCCTGAGCCAGAATCTGGAGGAGGAGGAGGAGGAGGAGGCTGATATTGAGAAGATCCTTTTTCATATTTGTCTAGCTTCCTCTTCTTCTTCATAGCTTTCAGTTGATTCTTGGAGTATTGCATCCATGGCTCAGAGATGGGGCAGTCATGCAGGATGTAGTATGGAATATCATTGGAGTCTTTGGCTTTGGCAGGAGGGACTGACATCATTGCTTTACTTCTAGCTTTTCTCTTCTTGGCAATAGTGCTAGCAGAATCATCAGAATCAGTCCTGTACTGATCACTCTCAGAACTTTGAGGTTGATCATACAGATCATCAATTCTTCTGATATGCTCTTCTTGAGCTTTAAGTTTTGCAGAAACAGCAGGAGCAGGAGGAGAGAGAGCAGCAGCAGAGTAGACAGAATCAGCAGCAGACACTAGAGCAGGAGCAGCAAGAATGGGATCTACTAAGTATGAGGCAAGCTCTTCATCAGCAGTCTCAATAGCAATTTCATCAGCATCAGTTGCTGGAATCATCTCTATGTTAGCAGTAGCAGCAGCAGCAATTTCAATAGAAAGAGGCACAGTGGCCTTAGTAGCAGCATCAGAGATATCCACAGCCTTCCAGGACTTGATGTAGGAATCAATATGGCTGGGATCACAGATAGATACAGGCACAATGGCCTTAAATAAATCTTCAGCAGGAGTTGCAGGTAGACAGCTGAAATGGACTGTATCAAATATAGATAGCAGCCTCTGCAGATTCAGTGCAAAAGCACATCCAAGAGCTGGAGCTGGAGCTGGCATATGATTAGCAGCTGGCACAACCACTTCTTCATAAGGCATCTCCCCCTGCCTTGGTTCAGAGAGAGGTGAATCAAGGCACCCAAAAGAAGGGATAGCCAGGGAGGAGGAAAGAGAGGCAAGCTTGGTAGATAGCTCCTGGACTTGCTTCAGGAGTGGAGCCAGGGAAGACTCCAGTAGAGATGCCAGCTTGGGAGCTAGCAACTCAAACAGCCTGTCTGCCAAACTAGGAAGATCCACATGCTCAAGTGGGGCTTGAGTAGAGGTAGGAACAAAAGTGGATGGAGGGATGGTGGCTGAAACTGAAAATGTGGAGGAAGGTGGAGAGGGAATGGTTGGTTCAGAAGATGGAATTATGGAGATAGAGGAGGTTGAGGTGGAGATAGGGGAAGAAGCAGGCAGCTCTTCTGCTGGAGGAGTGACTGAAATAGTCCTTGTGCCTGAATGAAGTGGTACAGCAGCCCTGGAGGGGTTTATGATCTGCCTGTCCCATTTACTGAAGAGGGCACAGGAAAGCCTCTTGGATGCATTGATGAACATGCCAGAGGAGGTTAAAAGGTCAGGGCACCTGTTGTGCAGATAGACCCCTAAGATTCTCCCATAACTAACTACATTCTTATTGATCTTCTTCTTAATCAGAGTGAAGAAGATGGAGCCCCAGTCAAGGTGTTTCTTATCTAATAAATCTCCCATCATGCAGAACTGATATCTGGAAATGGTGTCATGGGCTGAGTGCTTGGCCAATAGCACCTTCCCAACTACATCAGCCAGGAATTGAAATTCTATAGCCAGATTTTTCTTCAATAGCTTATGAGGGTTGACTGCATTGTGACCCATCCTATCCAGCATGGAGTCATACTCCTCTCCAGACAGTTCAATGGAGTCTTCTCCAGTACTGAGTTGAAAAACTTCTGTTAAAAGAGCCGGGGATAGAAGTACCTGAGTCCCCTTAATGGTGCCGACAACAGAATTCTCAGTCTCGTCTGTTGCGGTATAACACCACTCTTTAATTTCTTCTGAGGCGATCTTCATCCTTGTAGTCATTATTGGAGTCAGCTGTTGTTCTCTGAATAATTTGAGGATGTCCTTGAAGCGCTGGTCGCTTCCATCGAAGGAGTTTATGTCGATGTCAAAGCCTGTGTCGAACTTCATCTTAGCAATAGCAGCACTTGATTCAGCCATATTCACCTGCAACAGAAAACCAAAAACGACCAAGCGTAGAGAATTTGGAGGGAAAAGAAAGAAAGTTGCAGAGTATGAAAGCGCAAAAGGAGAACGACGGCTGAAAGAAAGATTTTATATTAGGGTTCGACGGCGAAAAGGAAGATCGTTGAGCTCAGCTCGACGAAACGTCGAGCTTAGCTCGACGATTTGGGCTACAGAGGGAAACTGAAGAGTCTTCAAAATCGGCGATCTTCGTTCGACGCTGTTTAAAAACGTCGAGCTCAGCTCGACGGCCTCTGATCAGAAAGAGAGAAAGCCTAGTTCTAGCGAGGGCTCTGAACTCAGATCGACGACTGCAAAAGCGTCGATCTCTGGTCGACGATTTTTGGAAAATCGTCGATCTCTGTTCGACGATTTTGGGGAAAACGTCGAGCGCAGTTCAGAGTCTAAACTCATTCTACAGATACAAAAAGAAGGATTTTTGGCCTAGTCTTGGTCTGTTTTAGCTTTTCAAAATCTTGTAATTTAATTAAGGGTTCCTCCATCTAACATGCCTAACTGATTTAGGAAGAAACTGTGTTTCTTTTCATCCAAAGGTTTGGTGAAAATATCTCCCCTTTGCAAATCAGTAGGAATATATTGAAGTTCAATTTTATTTTTCTCTACATTATTTTTTAGAAAATGATGCCTAATTTCTATGTGTTTTGTCCTACTATGGAGGACTGGATTTTGTGCTATAGAGATAGCACTAGTATTATCACAGAAAATTTTAGACTTCTCTAAGTTGTATCCATAGTCTAAGAGCTGATTCTGTATCCACAATATTTGTGAACAGCAACTGCCTGCAGCCATATACTCAGCTTCAGCAGTTGAGGTTGACACAGATGTTTGCTTCTTACAAAACAAGGAGACAAGTCTGTCACCAAGGAACTGACATGTTCCACTGGTGCTTTTCCTGTCTATTTTGCATCCAGCATAATCAGCATCTGAAAATCCAGTTAAATCAAATGCTGAATCTTTTGGATACTAGAGACCTAGATTTGGACAACTTTTTACATACCTAAGAATTCTCTTAACTAAGATTAAATGTGACTCTCTAGGGCTAACTTGGAATCTAGCACAAATACATGTAGCAAACATTATATCAGGCCTACTAGCTGTAAGGTACAATAAAGAGCCAATTATTGCTCTATATGTTGTCTGATCAACAGGTTTCCCATGTTCATCAGCATCTATTACAGCATTTGAGGGCATGGGTGTTTTCATACATGATGCATCAGACATACCAAATTTCTTAACCAATTCTTTTGTATACTTGGTTTGAGAAATAAAAATGCCTTCAGCATATTGCTTGACTTGCAGTCCTAAGAAGAAGGACAGCTCACCCATGCTACTCATTTCAAATTTAGAGTGCATAAGCTTGGAAAACTTTTTGCACAATTTTGAATCAGTAGAACCAAAAATAATGTCATCTACATAAATTTGCACTAGTAGGGTATGGGACTTATGGGTTCTAATAAAAAGAGTTTGGTCTACTCTCCCCCTAACAAAATCATTTTCCAGAAGAAAGCATGCTAGGGTCTCATACCATGCTCTAGGAGCTTGCTTGAGACCATATAATGCTTTATGCAATTTGTAAACATAATCAGGGTGAGTTAGAGAGATAAAACCTGGAGGTTGTCTAACATAGACTTCCTCTTTGATGTCCCCATTGAGAAATGCACTCTTTACATCCATTTGATACACTTTGAAACCTTTGTGAGCAGCATAGGCTAGGAATATTCTGATGGCTTCCAACCTTGCAACTGGTGCAAATGTCTGATCATAGTCTATTCCTTCTTGTTGAGAGTACCCTTGAGCAACTAGACTTGCCTTGTTTCTAACTATAACTCCTTGATCATCCAGCTTGTTCCTGAATACCCACTTTGTTCCAACAATGGGATGATCCTTTGGCTTAGGCACTAGTTCCCAAACCTTGTTCCTTTCAAATTGATGCAACTCCTCTTGCATTGCAATTGATGCAACACCAGCTGAAATTTCTCCAATTACTTGGGTGATTGGATGATCTCTTGTTGTTACTAAGTCAAAAGGGAGTGTTGATTGTTCACCAGCCTGTGTTGTTGTCTCCTCTAGTGGAGCAGCAACTGGCTCTTCAGGATGATTTTCTTCAAGATGTTGAACTTCTTCTTCATCATCACTGCTCTCATTCTTTTCAGCAACTTGCAATTTGTTCAAGTCTTCAGCTAGAGAATGTACCTGCAAAGGTTCTATGGTAGAAGCATTCTTCTCCTTGAAAGACATGTTAGCTTCATCAAAAATAATATGAACAGATTCTTCAATTTTACAGGAAGATTTATTATAAACCCTATAGGCCTTGATGATCATGGAGTATCCCAGAAACACTCCTTCATCAGCTTTAGCTTGGAATTTTGCTAGATATTTCTTGTCATTATTATGAATGAAACAAGTGCAACCAAAAACTTTAAAATAGCCTATTTTAGGTTTCTTCCCTTTGAGCAATTCATAGGGAGTCTTGCCCTTCAGCTTGTGTATCAGGCTTCTGTTCAACACATAGTTGGACGTGTTCACTGCCTCAGCCCAAAAGGATAGAGGTAGGTGAGCATCTGCCAATAATGTAGTTGCAGATTCAATGAGTGTTCTATTTTTCCTTTCAGCTACCCCATTTTGTTGAGGAGTTCTAGGAGCTGAGAAAGTGTGCCTGATCCCTTCACTTTGACAGAACTCTTGCATGAGAAGAGAATCAAACTCTGTCCCATGATCACTTCTGATCAGGGCAATGTGAGTGTTGAACTCAATCTGAATGCATTTGAGAAAATCTGTCAAACACTTGAAGTTATCAGACTTCTTCTCAGAAAGAATACCCAAGTGAATCTTGAGAAGTCATCTACAACCACTAGAGTATAGAATTTCCCTCCTAGGCTTTGTACAGATATGGGTCCAAAAAGATCCATGTGCAATAGGTACAAGATCCTAGGTGAATCACTCTTATTAATTGATTTAAAACTACTTTTAGTTTGCTTGCCTAATTGACAAGCCTTGCAAGGTCCTTCCTTCTTGTAGGGACCAGAAGGTAGTCCTCTAACAAGGTTCTCTTTAGATAGCTTAACAATGGTTCTAAGGTTAATATGCCCTAGTCTCTTATGCCATAAAATATTAGATTTTGAAATGGAATTGAACAGGCAAATATCTACTATAGGTGAATGAAAATCCACTAAGTAAATGTTAACTCTTCTGTTACTTGTCAACACAGTTGTGTTGTCCTCTGACTTGACCTTGCATATGGCTTTGTTGAATGTCACTTGATATCCTTCATCACACAGTTGACTGATACTTATCAAGTTGTGCTTGAGTCCTTCAACATATGCCACCTTCTTGAATGTGTCTGAGCCAATTTGGACTGCACCATATCCTTTTGTAGTTCCAAAGCTTGAGTCTCCAAAAATTACTTTGTGTCCAAGCTTGGCTTTGAAGGAAGTGAAATTGTCCTTGTCCCCTGTCATGTGCTTTGAGCACCCACTATCCAGATACCATTGATGGTTTGATGCTGGATAGGTCTTCACCTGCACAAAAACAGCTTATTTGTTTTTGACCCAGTTAACCTTGGGCCTAGGTTGATATCCCTTGAATTCTGAAATAAAGGACATCCCAGGTTGATCCTTATAACCTTCAGGATGGTATCTCCTAGGAGGTACTATCCATTCAGTATAGGGATTAAAGCCTTGGGATGTGGGACTTCTAGGATTGAATCTAGATGTGCCATTGAAGGAATGTTCACAGTCCTGATTTCTGTTCGACGATCGTCGAACTGAGGTCGATGATCTTGGGTCAGATCGTCGATCTCTGTTCGAAGATCGATTATGCTGAAGTTCAGAGTTTGGATATCGTCGAGCTGAGGTCGACGATCTTTAGTTAGATCGTCGAGCTATGTTCGACGATCGTCGAGCTCTGCTCGACGCCATCTGTTGAACTGAATCTTTCTCTGACAGATCTGCATTCTTCCTGGGTACCTCTATTACTCCCTTTCCTTTGTCAGAGACAAACTTGATTGGAGTTGTCAAAATTATAGGTTGGCTGGATGAGGCACCCAAGCCCAGTGTGCTATTAAATCTAGAGTTCACTGTGCTTGTGATGTCCATCAGTCTGATACTTCTCCCATTTAGGGATTCTTCAAACTTTTTGGCCTTTGATAGTTCACTTTTCAGTGAGGCTATCTCCTCCCTACAGCATTCTAACTCCTCAAAGAGTTTGACGTTCTTTGAGTTTAGGACACTATGCTCAGATAATTGATTCCTGAGAGAGATTATCTCCTTCTCAGATTTTAATAGATCTAGACACAGTGTCTTAAATTCATCTTTGAAGTCCTCAGAATTAAAATCAAAAGAGTTGATTACCTGATCTTCATCTGGTTGAGTTTCTGAGTCTGATTCTGATTCTTCATCAGAGTTTTGTTGTGAGGCATTGACAGCCATCATGCAAAATTCTTTTTCATCTGCATCATCCTCATCATCACTGGAACTGGATGAGGCTTCAGATTCTTCTTCAGTCTCACTCCATGTCTCAGCAACAAAGCCCTTCCTTGTATGTTTGTTCTTGCTGGAGGAGGCTTTGTCTGAGCTATTCTTCTTGTAATCCTTTTCTTTTCTTCTTTCTCTTCTTTCCTTCTTGTCCTTATTCTTGTTTTCTGGACAGTCAGGCACAATGTGGCCTGATTTCCTGCAACCAAAGCATATAATTTCTTTATTGTTGTTTGATTTATCATACCTTGGTTTATCATGACCCTTGTATGGTCTCTTTCTGAAGTCTTTTCTGGCCATCTTGTAGAATCTTTTGGCCAGTAGACTTATGAGCTCATCATTTCCTGTAGCTTTATCTTCAGGCTCCTCTTTTACAGCCTTGAAGGCTATGGTCTTTTCTTTCCTTGTGGCTGGAGAGGTAGCCTTTTGTTCTGCTTCTCTATTTTTAATGAGCAGCTCATAGGATTTGAGCTTGCCCAGGAGAGCTTCATTAGTAATCTCATTTAAACTTCTGGCATCCTTGATTGGCCAGATTCTTGAATCCCAAGTGCTGGGGAAGCACATCAGGATTTTGTCATTCAGCTCAGTCAGTGAGATTTCTTTCTCTAGGGTTTTTAGCTCATTGACAATTAGACTTAGTCTATTGTACATGTCAGCCACTGATTCATCTTCTCCCTTTTTGAAGTTCTCATATTGGCTTATCAGATGAGATCTTCTATCTTTCCTTTCATCAGCAGATCCTGAGACAATTTTAGAGAGTTTGTCCCAGATTTCTTTGGCTGAGTGACATTCAGCTACCTTCTGAAAAATTTCATCAGACATTGTTTGGGCTAAGATGTTCATAGCCTTAGCATCTGCAGTCTTCCACTTCTTTATATCTGCATCTGTTCCAGAAGGAGGTGGAACAACACTTGTACTTGAGCTTGCTGGTGGAGTTGGACAAACTGTCAAGATAGAATTGAAAATGTCTTCATCAATAGAATTCATGTATAATCCAATCCTTGCCTTCCAGAGTGCAAACTTAGAAAGGTTGCACACTGGTGGTCTGGTGCTTGCATAATCTTTGTTCTGTGCCATGTCTTTAAATAAAAAGCTAGATGTATAGAAAATAATCCTCTTAAGAGATTGATCTTATCAAGGATCTTTTGGTTCAGGTGTTAGCCTGTATGAGCAACCAACCTGGCTCTGATACCAATTGAAAGTGAGGGTAAGATCTATCTCAACTCTAGAGGGGGGGTGAATAGAGTATTTTAAAATAATTTTTCACAGTTGAAATAAACAACACATATAAAATTCAATTTATGATATAGTTTAGAGTGCTAGTAAGAGGTTAAAGACCAGGAAGTAAAGAGCACATCACACAGCAGACAAATCACACAAACAACCCAGAAGACGCAAGGAAATATAGTGGTTCCCCAAAAACCTGGGTACATCAACTCTTCTACCACTCTTGGTAGGAATCCACTAAGGATGAGTTGATCAGGTGTCCTGACACCAATGAGCTTTTGATAAGGTGCCCAAAAACCAAAACTAGATTTTTTGATAAGGTGTCTTGCCACCACTGAGTTTTGACAAGGCTCTCAGAACCAGACAGAACTTTTGAAGGGAGTTCAAGAACCCTTTTACAGCAGGAAAAGAAAAATAAGAGTGAAGGGTGTCTTCTCTGTTCTCAATCAAATGAGAGAAGCACAAGTGGATTGATGATGTCAAAGCTCCCCCTGAGATGTAGAAAGGTTCAGGAAAAGAAGCTTTGCTCTAGGGTGATAGGTCTTCAGAACTTTGATCTCCAGCAAAGGAGGATTTCAGCAAGAAGGCTGAAAGATGAGGTGTCTGGAGTTCTGAGATGAGATTTTGAACACTTTTCAGTCAGCAAGAAGATTTTTGAAGTCACAGTTCTTCTGTTGTTCTTCTGCTATCAGTATTCTCTATTCTGTGTGTTCACTTTCTTTCTTGTCAATCTGTGTATCCTTCTTTTCTCTTATGTATTCTGTATATCTTAAAAACACAGAAGAGAGGAATTGAGATTTTCTGAAGATTTTTTTGTCCAAGATAGCCGTTGGGAGTCATAAATGTCTTCCAATAAGAGTCTTGTCTTCTAGAGGAAAGTCCAGCAAATATTCTCTGAATAATTCCTTGAAACTTGCTCCAGAATAAAGTCAAACGGCTGGGAGATCTTCTGACATAAATGCTGATAATATTCAAAAACATTCCAAAGAACAGCAGCATTTGAATTCCTGAAAGCGTCGATCTCTCCAAAAAAAAATGTCGATCTGAGCTCTACGATCGTCGAACTGAGCTCAGAGATGAAATGAGACAAGCAGACAGAAAACGTCGATCTGAGCTCGAAGATCGTCGAACCGAGCTCACCGACCTGAGAAATAACTTGAAGAGGGATCGTCGAACTGAGCTAGAAGATAGTCGAGGGGAGTTCGACGACTAAGCAGAGGCTAGCCAAAAGCAGATAGTCGATCTGAGCTCGAAGATCGTCGACCGGAGTTCGACGATTTATTGAAGTTGAGCTCAGAGAGCGTCGAACGGAGTTCGACGATTCGTCGACCTGAGCTCGATGAAAATTGCCTTAGACTTAGCTCTTCAACCTTGATCTTGGAATGGTCCTGGGGGCAGCTCCAAACCTAAGTTCTAAGCCCTAGACTCATTCTAATGTTGACCTTCTCAACTATACAACTAGGTCAACTGGGATTCCTAAGACAAGCATAGTGATCCTTACCCAAATTAGTAATAGGGTGTTCCAACAAGATGCGTGGAGGCTGTGGCGTGGAGTAGCTAGCGGGAGAGGCGGCGTGAGGTTGTGGCATGAAGAGAAGGCTAGGGCATCAGGGAGGTAGGGAGAGGAAGGGCTTGCAGCATGAGGGGTAGATGAGGTCAGATAAAGTAGGAAGCAGGCTGCGCTGAGCTTTTCCGGAGGCTGCGACGTTGTTATGCGCGGAGAAGAAGGAGATGGCAGGGGAGAAGGCTGGGGGAAGGAGAGAGACCTAACTATCGGGTTTTTGAGAACTAAAAAAAAGTATCGATGGATCATCATTTTTTAAAAGAGGATATTTTTTAAAAGTAGGTACTTTTTGCCACGTTTTTTTGCTTTTCATGCCTAATACAATGGTATTAGCCATGCTTTTTATAGTCGTTTCTAAAACCTAAATATTAGCCATGATTTTGCGATCATGGCTTATACTGGTGTATTAGCCCCGATTTTTGAACCCTGGCAAAAAAATGTGTAGCTAATACTCATTTTTCTAGTAGTGAGGGAGGTTTCGATCCTCTGACCTGTTGGTTATATTTCCCAGTATGACTTCTATAACGGTGTAATCTACACCGTTACGCTGCTTCAAGAGCTTGTCCATACCTATGATCACATCAAATATAACTATTGTCAGCACAGATGCTCATACGTCCTGATATGACATCATAACGATATCTTAACATATCACTTTCTACCCATATTCACTCTTTTCACTAAGGCCATGTAACTCCACTCTTATATGTGATACCAAGATAAGCACACAGGGAAAATATTCAACCTTAAGCAAATGACTTCTTAGTTATTCATCACAACATGTTTATGTACGCAAAACAAGTATTGTATACATTATTCCTTACTAGGAACTGTACGATACATATTACAGTTATTTATGTACATACATTCAACATTCCTTTTTTGTTTGGTGTCATCTAAGGGCCACTTCGGCAGTCTCGGGCTATATGTCCTTCTTTTCCACACGAGTAGCAAGGGTGTGGAGTTCGCCCTTTGACTGCTCGAGCCTTAACTCTCTTTGTCCTTGGCGCATCACCATGACATTCTAGGGCAAGATGTCCTACCTTACCACAAGAAAAGTAAACATATAGACCACACCTTCTCTTTGGTCACATGATTGTGGAAGAGGTTGATTACAATAGATGTAACTTCTTCTTCCACTTACAAGAGTTTGATTTTGACATACTTGCATAGTTCGGCACGTTGCCCTCTTGCTTCACCTTGAACTTTTTCAAGTCCATTTCCAAAGAACTAGCTGTCATTACCAAGGACCAAAATCCAAGAAACTTTGGACCCACCAATAGACGTCGTTGTTCATCGCACAGACCATCATAAAAGCAGTTAGTCTTAGTCTCCTCGGTTTCAAACACAAACTCTGTATGTTGTCTCAGCAAAACAAATGCATGAAAGTACTCCTCGGCCATATATGGTCCTTGAATCAAACACATATTCAATGGCGGGGTCGATGCTCTTCCCCTTGCCATCTGCTCATGTACACCAACCGACATGGGACTCACCACCAGAATAGAGGGTTGTACATGTCCTTCCTGTTGGGCCTTGATCATTGCAAAGACCACATCAGCAATCACAAGACCATCTCTACCGAAGGAGGAGGTGTTGGCACGTCAGTTGGCGCATTAATCCCTATCGAATGTTGGGGTTCTGCTACCCCTCATTACTTCTAGTCTCCTACAATCGTGAAACACACAATTAAGAAAATAAAATATTGCAAAAAGTAATACCAGGAACGCACAAGTTCCCCAAATCTGTGTATTTTCATTCCTAAGTGTACATTCTTGTGTTCATTTATGTTATAACGGTAAAAACTTACACGTGCTTGCCACCCCTCAAAAGAATTCAACCACGAATTCGTAGGAGTAATACCAAGACATGCAGATGTGCCAAGGACAAAGAAAGCTAAGGCTGGAGCAGTCGCAGGACGAACTCCACGCACTTGCTACTCGTGTGGCAAAGAAGGACATCTATCCCGAGATTGCCGAAGTGGCCCTTAGTTGACACCAAACAAAAAGGGAATGTTGAATGTATGTACATAAATAACTGTAATTATGTAACATACAGTTCCTAGTAAGGAACGATATATACAATACTTGTTTTGCTTATATAAACATGTTGTGATGAATAATCAAGAAGTCATTTTCTTAAGGCTTAATATATGACCTGTGTGCTTATCTTGGTATCACAAATAAGAGTGGAATGACATTGCCGTAGTGAAAAGAGTGAATATGGGTAGAAAGTGATATGTTAAGATGTCATTATGATGTCATATCATGATGTAGGAGCGGCTGTTCTTACAATAGTTGTGTTTGATGTGATCATTTGTATGGAATAGCTCTTGGAGCAGTGTACCAATGTTGATTACCCCTTCATGGAAGTCACATTGGGAAAGATCACTGAACGACATACTAAGTTCGCTTGTATGCGAGGATAGAGTAAGATGTTGATGTCTGCTCTCCGATTCGTCAAACTTGTTCGGCCATGCGCGAAGTAATTCTTCATACATATAGCGGCCATTAGCCTGAAGCTCGGTTGAGTGACACTTTTATTGTATCGGATTATATATATGTGTTTCCTAATGACCACCAAGGGTGATGTCCCCATAGGAGACCAATGAAACTAGTGTGGTGGTGCTAGGTGTGAACCCGTAGCCAGCTCCCCATATTGAGAATAGCTAGAGGAGATGGCAAAATGAATAGTTCAACTATAAGAATTGCTTAGATAAGGCTATTGGAGCCTCAGGGTGTCTCCTTGAGGTGCACTGGCCCCTTTAGGGAAAAGAAAAGAAGGACGGTATCCTGTATCTATACATCAATGATAGAGAACTAAATTAGCTATCGGTGAAGAACATGTATCCGATTCCACAGAGTGATAACGTGTTTAATTAGCTAGTTGGATCAACTTATTAAGGATTCAGAAATGTGATATTCCCAAGAAAGCATTTTGTTAAATACGCCATCGGTATTCATAGACTAATGCACCGAAAATTTCGAGAGTACTTGGACTTATTTGTCATCATCTTTATTGATGATATTTTAGTGTACTCTCTGTCTAAAGAATACCATGCAAACCACTTATGAATGGTGTTGCACACCCTAAAAAAGAACAAGCTCTATGCAACGGTCTCAAAGTGCGTGTTCTGGCTATCGTCGGTGGGTTTTTCTTGGCCATGGGGGTAGTATTGTAGGTACGTCAGTAGATCCTGCGAAGATAGTTACGATACAACAGTGACTTGTGTTGTCTATTGTAGCTAAGTCATACATTCCTTGGACTTGCTGACTACTGTTCGTGGATAGCCTTACCTCTCCCCCTAATGATGAGGAAAGATCAAAAGTTTGTTTAGACGTTGGAGTGCGCCCGATCTTTTGAAGAGCTAACGAGTCGTTTGACCATGACGCCTATTTTGAGGTCGCCTTGTGGTAAGAATGGCTTTGAGATTTATAATGATGCACCAGGGAGTGGCTTAGGTTGCGTGCTTCTTCAGTTTGGCAAAGTCATAGCTTGTGACTCACGCCAGTTGAAAGTGCATGGACGGAACTACCCTACCCACAACTTGGAGTTGGAGGCAGTGATATTTGCACTTAAATGTGGCGTCAGTACTTATATGGCGTGAAAGTTGACATTTTCACGGACCATAAGAGCCTTAAGTGTCTTCTGGATAAGAAAAGTCTAAATATGCGACAATGAAGGTGGATGGAGTTCCTTTGGGACTAAACCTTCCAGATTCACTATACACCCGGGAAGGGAAATATGGTGGCAGATACCTTGACTCGTAGGATTCCGGCAAGGGAAAATTGGTTGCGAGTGCATGACGAGCATCTGATCCAGGAATTGGAGAACCTAGACAATTTTTTTTTGACAAGAATTCCAATGCAAATGTATGCCTAAACTGGATAGAGGTATAATATGATAATATGGATAAAGTTGACATGCATCGGAACTCGATAACAGTCTACAATTCTATGCAGCGGATGCGTCAAATGCCCAATTCTCGTTGGATGACAGACTTTTAGGGAAAGACGGTCGTTTGTGCATCCCGAATATGGGTAAGCAAAGAGAAGAATTGATGTATGAAGCTCACTTCACGAAGTATTCAATTCACCCGAGGAGCATAAAGATGTACAAGGACATGAAGAAGATGTTTTGGTGGAAGGGCATGAAGAAAGACATAGATTTCTATATGGCAAAATGTCAAACATGCGCCTTAGTGAATGCGAAATGTCAGAATCCTGGAGGTTTCTTGAAGTCGATACCTATTCCAGACTGGAAGTTCGATGATATTTCGATGGATTTTGTGCATGGTTTGCCGAGATCGCAATGCAGGAATGATTCTGTTTGGGTGCTCGTTGATCGGTTGACTAAAGTGGCTAACCTCATTCCAAACAAGAGGGACGATTCAGTGGAAATTTTGGCTAAGATTTATTTCGAGCAAATAGTACGATTGTACGGTGTACCCCGTAGCATCATAAGTGACAGAGATGGGTGCTTCACTTCGAATGATTGGAGGCTAATCCATAATTTGTTGGAGACATTATAAAAGTTCAGTACGGCCTTTCATCTACAAACAGATGATCAGACTGAAAGGACCAACAAAACTATGGAGGATATGCTCCAGATGTTCGCCTTGGATTTTGGAAAGAGGTGGGAAGACCATCTCTATATGATTGAATTCACCTACAATAATAGATATCAAACTAGCATAAATATGACACCTTTTGAATCTTTATATGGTAGGAAGTGTCGTACACCGTTAGCTTGGGCGAAAACGGGCGAGTCAAAGTTGTTTAAGCGTAAGGAAGTCGAAGAGGCAAATTCGACGATACACACTATCTGAGAGAGGCTACTGATAACGCAAGATAGGCAGGTAAAGTACTACAATGCCAACCACCGAAACGTAGAGTTTGCGGTTGGCGAGTATGAATACTTAAAAAATCAAACCATTCAAGGGAGTGTCTAGGATTCGGCGCTTGAAAATGTTAAGTTCGAGGTATCTTGGTCCGTTCGAAGTAGTGGAGTGAGTTGGAGAAGCTACCTATAGGCTAGCCCTTTCGGTAGAACTGAGTGGCTTGCATGATGTGTTCCACATATCAGTGATTCAAAAAGCTGTGAAAAAGCCAGCTTAAGTGATCGCGAAGGATCATACCATGTGTGATGAATATCCCGAGTTGTTTTTGTAGGTTGTTATAAAATTGTTTGCATGAATAAAAAGTTGTTATAGCTTTTAAGTTGCTATTTTTCTTATAGCTGTATGCAAATTTCGGGACAAAATTTCGGTAAGGAGGGAAGGGTTGTAACACCCCAGATTTGACAGCAAATATTTTTTCACTATCACCGGGCAATATTGGGTATCGCCTGATAGTGATAGCGATGCAGTGTTCATCGAGCAGCACTCGACGCACTCAATGCATTAGACGAATCGTCAAAATGATATCGTCGAGTGGCAATAGTGGGTATCATCGGATGGCGATAGCAGTAAGCATTGAGTCTGCACTTGATGTACTCGGCGCCTGAAAGTATTGAGTGGCTTGATATCGTGGGCGATAGTAGGTGTCACCAGGCGATGGTGCCGCATGGCATGAGGCACGTGTCAGATTGGCTGTTAAGCGACTAATAAGGGGTGGTTGACCTGGGTCAAAGTAGTCAAAGCGGTGAACTTGATATCGACAAGTGGCGACAGTCGATATCGCCAGGCGATATCGCCAATGTTGGTCAGCCAATTAAAATCTTGGCCTTTGATTCATTTTAATGGATTGATCGTGTGACTTGGTTTAATCCCGAGTCCACTTATATATAAGGGTTTGGGATAAGGAGATCATTATTTCCTTCTCACTCTCTTTCTTCCTTTCCTCCAAGTTCTTGAGAAGAGAACTAAAGGCTGGAGCTAAGGGTTTGGGTTGATGTTTGTGAAGGTGCTGAAGGAGATCTTGTGGTCGAAAGCCAGATCTGAGGCTAGATCCGCAAAGGGGAAGTGAGCCTCTGACTTTCATATGCATAGAAAAGCTTCGCCATAGCTCGGAAGAGAACTTCAAGGGTAACGATTTTCTCTTGGACAGGTGAAGTCCTCAATACACATACCTGCATGGAACCCCTCACAAAAAAGGTAGAAAAAGGGTGGATTCCTTTGGGTCAATCGGTATGATCCCCATTTAATATTAAATTAGATCCGGAAATGTAAATTACGGAATAGGCATGATGTGTAAAGCCCATCCGGACGGGTTGGTGTGGATTGGTGATATTTTCTTTTGCGAATTAGAGAATAGTCTGCGTATAAATGAGTATTTTACGGAGTCTGTGGGGTATTCTTGTGAATTGGAGTAATAGGTAGTACTTGAGTTGATCTCCAGGAATACCCAGGTAAAATCACAGTTTTGGAGAAACTGTCGATGTCGCCGGGCGATAGTGGGTGTAGCCGACGGCGATAGCTCCTAGAGAGCTATTTATGGTGTGAAAGACCAGTTTTCTAGCACTATCAGTTGCTGTAGGGTTTGGGTTGAGTTTAGGCGCAGAAAGAGACCTCTTGTTGGTCTCGTCAAGCGGTTGTGATGAACGCTGGCACTAACTCACTTTTTTTATTGTAAATCCAGTACTTGGTGGACAGTGTGGCAATTGTGAGCTGCGAGCTCTTAAAGGCCGTCATGCCGAACGGATAAGGGGAAGCTGATCCGTATAGGTCTAGACATTGAATCGATGATTTAAGCAATGGCTAAAAGCTGAACTATCTCCACGTTATGGTTGTCTAAATTGAGTGCCTAGGATATTGGCGTTCGTTAGGTTCACATAATGAGAGTCTTGGGTTGTACTCCATCAAGACTAAAGTCTCCGACTGTAGGCAGTGGAGCATGAATGCTCAATATTGGAGGTGGGACCCCGATTTTTCGGTACATCGCTAATTTGCCCTGAGTGCACGGAGCGTCGGGCCATGCGGCTGACGTTTGTTATATATTGAAATGTGTGGTGGTGCACTTTATTGTGATATATCTGTTGATATTGCAATGCTTACATGGAAGGAGAATCACCGCCCCTAGTAAGGGGTGGGGTCATTATAATATTGGTCAACAAAAGCTAACTGTTGCTTTGTTTGCCACCTTCATGGTGGATAGTCTTTGTACATGTGTTGGGGAGCCAAGCAAGAAATAGCGGGCTGGTGCCCATGCTACAATGCTGGCCCTCGAAGGCCGAATGGAAAAGTTTTACTTTTTCATGTGTGGCCGGCCTGTGTGCCGATGCTTGTAATCCACACCTGTGAAGCTTAACTGTAAGGCCTTATGGCCAAAGTACTTTTGTGCATTTCTGTATACATTCCAATGATATATAAATGTGGTTGTTTATATATAGTGGACATTCATATGTGCTGAGTTCAATAATAACCCCTAAAACTTCTGCTAGAATGCTCTAAGTTAGAATGCAGGTACTGGTTTTTGATATTAATATGTAACGTCGCCAACTGTCTGTGGAATATGGCGAGGGGCCACGGCTGGACCCTCCTTTATATTTCATGTGATGGACAGAGGTGTTATACATTGTGCCTAAGCTGTAGGAGAGTCATTCTCTCTGATTGTAGGGCTATCCTCCTAGCCTGAGTGTAGGACTTGTACTCAAGTCTGAGGTCGGTGATCTTTGGATCACTGAGCTGTAGGAGCAAAGCTTGCTATGAGTTTTAAGGATTTGTGCCTGAGGTAGGTGTTAGAGGAGACTGAGAGATCTTGAGGGATCTGTGTTGTTAGCTCTTAGGATCCAAGTTTGGAGAAGTGCCTTGTCTAACACACTATTAGAAAGGTGGGAGGGATAGTGGATGTACCCATAATCTGGGGAAACACTATAAATCTTGTGTGTGTTGTTGTTGATTATCTTTAAATCTAAGTATAACTAAATCACAACGCACCCAAAATAGGAAAAAATTTAAAAGGCCTAAAACCTATTCACCCACCCCCTGTTGGTGTTAGCTATCCTTGAAAGTAAAGACATTCAAAAAATTCTAAAGAGACATGTGCCTGCTGAATGGGGTATCTCCCCTATTTTTAATGTCTCGAATTTGACGCTATTTGTTACGCCTCCACAAGTGTAGGATTCTTTGTCATCTTCTCCCTCCTCTAAAATTTATGATGGGTTGGGGAGTGGTAGTTCGGATGATCTCTCTCCTTCGGTCCCCGCAAGTATAACATCAGATGGTACGTTGTCTTCTTTTATTCCTACTACTGACATGTTCCCCAGGTTTCCCAAGACGTTTCTCCATCCAGATATGATACTACCTGCTGAGCCACTTGCTACTCCAGATGGTGCTACATACCGCTTCCTCATCCGTTGGCATGACTGCCCACCTTCGGACGACTCATGGGTACTCGCGACAGATGTTCAACGTTTGTATGTTAAGCTTCTCCGCTGCTTTCTCTCGGACCACGCATCGGAGATGCGCGATTTTGAGTGGGGGAGGATTGATGGCGCGGCTCCTCCAACACTTCCTGATGATGACCCGGTTGCCGCGGCGCAACAATTTAAAGATTTGCGATGTCATGACAATGCCACGGACGCTAACGGAAAGCTGCGATACAACCTCCGTCTGCGGTGCGCAAAGCTTGCTTGAAAAGTTTTAATTAGTTTTAATTTATTTGCTTTTAAAAATATGACTTGTAAAATTTTTTATTTTCATGTTAGTGTGCTAATAGACATGTGGTGTGCTATTATCCATCCGGATTGATGAGCTCTTCATCTCAATCTTGGATGGTAAGATTTCATTTGTAACTCCTATTTAAAGGAGGCTTTTATGAGTAATGGATGAGAGAAAGAAGCAAAACCTAAATTTTCCCCTTGTAAATTTCGGCCATGGAGAGCTCCACCTAGCCGCCACCCCCCTTTTGGTGTGAAGCCAACCTTGCCTCCTCCATCCCCATTCGATGCGACTCCGGCGTGGCTTCTATCGGTGTGAATCCGTGGAAGAAGGAAGCAGCCCAATCGTTGTGAAACTTGTGGATCCGTGGAGAGAGTGATTCTCCCACATATCTTTGTGTGTTCTTCTTCTTGGTTGGGTACTATCTCCCCTCTCTCTTGTGTTTTCTTGCTGTGAGAATTTGTGGGGTTTTGGGAACCGTTGTTTTCGTGATTCTTAAAATTTTCACTTGCAAAATCTGAAATCGGATCCGTTGTTATTAAATCTCTTGTGAACCGGATTGGGAAGATCCGTTGTGTGAGCAAACTAGGCCTAGCCTTGGCTTACTCACCAAGATTGGCATACTTTGTACTAGCAAGGGAGTTGATCTCAACTGAAATTTCGATCGCTCCTTATCATTTATCGCCGCCCCAAAATATTTTATTGCTGCGTTTGAACGGCTTATGTTGAAAGAATAGATGCTTGTGTAGGTGCGGTGAGTTGTGTGCTTGTTGGAGAGATAGGTCCTAAAGACGTTGTATCAAGTATGTCTAACGGTGAGTTGTGTGCTTGTTGGAGAGTTAGGTCCTAAGGACGTGGTATCGAGTCCCAGATTTTTGGGAGCCAACCGACCCCTTTTCATTCGCTTTTGGTCGGAGCACTCTCTTTATATTTCATGTTCTGTGATGGTTAGATTTCCGTTAGCGTAAGCACGTCCGTGTCATGATCACCCTACATGACCTTCAGTTAGGGTGTGCTAAACTAAATGTCATGTACAGTCATGCAACCGTGTTACTGAACCACATTCAAGAAGAGAATGAAACCCCAATGGTCCGATGAGATATTTTCTCCTAAGTATGAAAGAGGCTAATAACCTTTGGCTATGAATTCCACTTGTGTTCTTAAAGGAAGCTTTTTGGAAAGAGGGAAAGCTAGCCAACTTTGATCATGCTTTTCAAGCACATGTCTCATGATAAGTTTGAAAAGGAGTAGCAGTCATTGACCATTAAATAAAAAATTGTTTTTTTACCAAGGGAAGCTTAATCTGCATGTCATCTACCACCTCAACCTCCTTAGTTTTGGACGTATAAATAAATAGGCATGAACGAAGAGGTGGACGACATCATCCTTCCTCCTTCATTTGAGCCTTCTAGAGAGCTATTGGGAGTTTTTTTTAGATTATTTTAGTTTAATGTTTTCATGCTTTAATGTTCTTGCAATCTCTTTTATCGCACTTGTAATATTTTTGCAAACTTTATTTGTAATGTCTTTATGCCCTTTTGCTAACTTCTTTTCAATAAGAAATAAAATATTTTGTTATTCCATTTCTCTCTCTCTTTCTTATTATGCATATTTTTAACATGATTTTCATTTCTTACACGATTATAAGTAACTAAACTTTGTTTATTTATTGATTGGGATGATCCAAGGAATGAAATGATCTCATTTTCTTAATCCATATCTTCTCTTTCTCTTTTAACAAATGTTTAGGATTTACCCTTGATTAATCGATAGGGTGGTCATATCATCGATATATGATTTTCTCTTCTATTCCAGTACTCTAGTAGATGAAAGGATCTTGTATACAGATTGATCACTCACAAGTAAAGAGAGTTGAATGCAATCCTTGAAAGAGGACGACATAACTTTCCCGGATTGGTGTCAAATCCAATAGAGGGGTTCACCACATAAAGCAAGTTTTTGGGGTTTCGATTATAGAACGAAAGTTTGGTTGATCAACCTAAACTCAGTTGGGCGTAACCTTGAAAGAGGTGTGTTCATATTTTGGGATCCTCCACGTGAAGGATCAAGCGCATACCCAACTGCACCAAAAGCCCGGACTGTTGGAGAGGGTGCTACTTAATTTTTTATATAAGTAGCAGAGCGCCACGGGTCAAGTGAAGGAACGCCGGACCAAACAATCCCCCCCCCCCCCGGCGTCCAGCACAACCCGTCGGCTCAGAGGTGGGGTTACCACATGGCCCACACGGCTCAGAGGTGGGGTTACCACATGTCCACGGTTGCCTGACCCACCGGACCCACACAGGTAGAAGGGAAAAATCAGGATTTAATAGCGCCCCCCCGGTCTTGAACCCGTAACCTCCCTCTGATACCAATTGAAGGATCAAGCGCATACCCAACTGCACCAAAAGCCCGGACTGTTGGAGAGGGTGCTACTTAATTTTTTATATAAGTAGCAGAGCGCCACGGGTCAAGTGAAGGAACGCCGGACCCAACACCACGGTCCAAGCATCTTCGTTAAAGAGAATTAGGGATTTATCTATTTTCAGTCATTTTCATTCCAAGGTGATTCATGATCAAGTACTAACCTTTTAATTATCGCTTAATCATCCTCTTTTATCGTATAACTTTTCTCATATTTACAAATAACCTTGAAGTATCTAATTGATAAAATAACAGAAATCTCATTGAAGTAAAAGTAATCTACGCACCTTGGTTCTAATATGTTCTTGATATTATATCCGATATTTAAAGCGATAAGTACACTTGCCTTTATCGAATATAGATTTGGAGAACATCATCTTCATCTTCATCTTCTCTCTTTCATAAAACACCTCCGGGATTTTCTCCATCAGATACCGCAAGCACTAGCATGACCTCCTGGCGATAACCTTCATTGACCACTTTGTGTTATTTTCATGAAATTTGGGGCATTACAATTCTCCCATCCTTTAAGATATTTCGTCCCTTTATTTACACTTAACAGGAAACAACACAGAAGTACAAAACATATAAAATGTACCTAAACAGAAAAGTTCAGGGAACTCTTGTCACATGGTCTGCTCGCACTCCCATGACAGATCCTCATGACCACAATTATCCCAACAGACTTTTACAATTCTGATCTCTTTATTCGGTAAGAGTTTGATCTTCGTGTCCTCGATTCGAATGGGCTTGACTTTCATCGTCAATCGATTAATGACCGATACTTGATCTGCAACAAACACTAGTGCAGGCTCTTGCATAGCCTTTCGCAGCACTGATATGTAAAATACATTTTGTACACCACTGAGTTTAGCCGAAAGATTCAACCAAAAGGCATCTTCACCAATCCACTCAACAATTTAAAATAGCCCAATGTATCTCAGACTCAGCTTTTTCTAGCATCCAATCATAGACATGCCCTTGAACAATTTTATTTTGAGATAGGCGCAATCACCCACCGCAAACTCCACGTTTTGTTGTTTGGCATTATAGTACTTAGCTTGCCTATTTTGAGCAATCAGCAACTGCACTCGAATCAAAAGTATTGTTGATATCGCATCTTTGATGTCTTTATGTTTCAACAACATTTATTCACCCATTTCTACCCAAGCCAAGGGAGTACAAAACTTCGTATTGTATAAGGACTCAAAAGGCGCCATTTGAATACTTGGTATCTATTACTGTAGGCGAATTCTATCATATAGATATGGTCCTTCCACCTCTTCCCGAAATCTAGGGCGCACATGTGAAGCATATCTTCAATGAATCTGTTTACCCTCTCTGTCTAACAAACCATCTGAGGATGAAAGGCTCTACAAAACTTTAGATTAGTACCTGATAGTGGATGTATAAGCCTCTAATGATTTGACATGAAACTCCCATCTCGGTCACTAATTATGCTATAGGGCACACCGTGCAATCGTACGATCTATTGAACATAATGTTTGGCCAACTTTTCCACTAAATCGTCCCTTTGATTCTAAATGAAGTGTGACAGTTTTGTCACCAGGGCCATGATCACCCAAATGAAATCATTTCTGTGTTACGAACTTTGCAAACCAAGCATGAAATCCATAGATATGTCATCAAACATCCACTCCGGTATTGGTAAAAACTTCAAGAAACCACCAGTTTTTTGACATTCAGCCTATACTAGGGCGCAAGTATGACACTTCGCCACATAATGAGCAATGCCCTTTTTCAACCCTGGCCACCAGAATAGCTTTTTCATATCCTTAAAAAATCTTTGAGCTCCCCGTATAGATTAAGTAATTTTTAAAGTATGCCTCGTACATCAATTCCTCCCACAATTTACAAATATTTGGGACACACTACCGACTGTTCATCCATTAGAGACCATCATCAATAGAAAACTGGGCATTTGATCCATCCATAGACTCTTCCAAATAGTGCTTCATGCTATTATCAAGTTCCAATTCCTGGCGAATCCTATCTGCGAGGTCATATTGCACCTCCGTCCAGTTTAAGCATTCCTCTGTACTCGTCTTCCCGTCGACATAAGAGATGTCCAAAGCCTACAACTCAAGAATCAGATGCTCATAATGCATCTGTAACCAATTTGCTCGTGTTGGAGCCTTGCAACTCAGCGCATCCTTGACTACATTTCCCTTCTTGGGAGTGTAATGAATCTCGAAGGTGTAGGCCCCTAGGAATTTAATACACCTTCATTGTTGCATATTCAAATCCTTTTGATGTAACAAATACTTTAATCTCTTATGGTCCGTAAGATGTCGACCTTCACGCTTTATAAATAATGCTGCCACAGCTTAAGAGCGAATATCACGGTCTCCAATTCCATGTCGTAAACCAGATAATTCCTCTCATGCACTTACAGTTGACGAGAGCCATAAGAGATCACATGACTGAACTATAGAAGAAAGTCTAAGTTGCTCCCTGAGGAATCATTGTATACCTCATAGCATTCTCATCACATGGAGAACTCAAAACAGGCATTGTAGCCAGACAACTCTTCAACTACTCAAAAGATCGTGCACATTCAGGCATCCAGTTGAACTTCTGATCCTTCCTTGTCAACATCATGAGAGGTAGAGCTATCCATGAGAAGTTATCAACGAAGCATATATAGTAGCCGATAAGTCTAAGAAAACTTCTGACTTTCTCCAAAGAAGGCAACACATGCCACTCACATAATACAACTATCTTTGCCGGATCCACTGCAATACCCTCCCCACTGACCACATGACCAAGGAATGCCACTAACATTATCCAAAACTCACACTTTAAGAACTTGGCATAGAGTTGATTTCTCTTGAGGTTATGTAGAACCAACCTTAATTGATTGGCATGATCCTCCTTAGTTTTAGAGTATACAAATATGTCATCTATGAAGACTATCAGAAATTGGTCTAAATACTCTCTGAAGGTCCTGTGTGTAAAAAAGAGCTATGTAAAAGCAAATTTTATTGCCCCCAAAAGATAAATAGTACATAAGTATGCAACTTATTTATATAAAATAGGGGAGATGAGAGAATATAACAAGAGATGTGGGACTAAATACAATTCATGCAGCTTATATGGTTTGACATTGTCAAACCGCAATAATGTACAAAGTTGCTGATCACCAAGCGGCAATAGAGGTAAGCCGCCAAACAGCCATTGAAGACCGCTAGACTGCCGCTGTTAGCCGTCAGACAACAATTGCTGATTGCCACCAGACTGCAGTTGCAAACTCCCACCACTACTACTACGGTAAGCTTCCATGCCGCTACTACAGCTAACCAATAGGCCACTGCTGCGGCAAGTCTCCATACTGCTGCTGCGACTAAACTTCTGATCTCAGCTGCGGCTTGCCTCCATACCTCAGCTGTAGGAAGACCTCCAAGACTGGAAAGCCCTGTGGGAAGCCGACTATAAAACTACAACCCTGCTAAACAGTCAGACCGCCAATCCTGCCAAGATAGCCTCTATGCATAACCGCTACCACTAACCAAACAACCATACAATCAGACTGCCTGGACAAACCTCCTGACCGCCTGAACTACAAGCCACTAATACTAGACCATCAAACCGCCAATCTCTAACACACCCCCTCAAGCTGGAGGATATATATCAACCATACATAGCTTGCCACAAATATCTGGAAGAGAAACAAAAACTAGTTTCGTGAAGATGTCTACCAGTTCTTTATCAGAAGTGACAAATGGGGTGTAGATCTGGTTCTTCAACATCTCTTCTCTAATGAAATAATAATCCACTTCAATGTGCTTTATCCTCTCATAGAAGACAGGATTCTTCGATATGTAAATAACGGCTTTGTTATTACAAAACATAGGGGGAGTATGATCATAGACTTCTCCCATATCAAGCATAAGTGCTCGTAACCACTTCATTTCATAAGTTGTTGAAGCCATGCTCCTATACTCAACTTCAGTATTTGATCTTGAAACCTGTTGAGTATCGTATCCACAATAACCTAGATTTGAATGAAGTCACACTTGAACTAAGATGAATTAAGTTTGTATTTGATGCTTTTTTCAAGTTGAGTGCTTGTAGGTTATAATTGTCAAGTGTAGACCAATGTCAGTCTACAATGAGTCACCAAACACAGGACCATACAATGCAATCCCTCATTGTCTGATCCATGGTGTTGACTCATGTGTAGCCCTTCTATTGGGACACACTTCATTTTCAAGTACTAAAGTAAAGGAAGAAAGAATAGTTGTTGTATACCTTGAAGAAAACACTTTTCAGAAAGTCAGAAATTTTTCTAAGTCCATTACTCGAGAAGGACTTCTTGTACCCGAGTATTGTTAGAATGATTTCTCGAGTCTGCTAAGTATAGTTTTCGAGTAGTAGAAATTAGTTCTCGAGATGTCCTTGTCTAATACTCGAGAAAGCCATGGAGTACTCAAGTACTACATACCTCATTCTCGAGTACACTCAAAATTACTTCAGAAATTTTCTAAGTGTTATACTCGAGTAACATAAGTCAGTACTCGAGAAGGCCAAGGCTTGTCTCGAGAAAGCAGAAGACCAATACTCGAGTAAGTAGAGGTTATGTCTCGAGAAGTCAAGATAGTTCTCGAGAAGTCAAAATAGTTCTCAAGAAGTCTTTGTCATGTTATAGAGTAATAGAAACCTTTTCTCGAGAAGCCAGAAAGATTTTCCTGAATTTTTCTTAAGCACTTGTTCTAGAGAACCATACATACTCTTCTCGATACCCATCTCTTGTTCTCAGTACTCTTCTTCTCACTCAAGAAATGCAGAAGTTCTTTCCGGATTTTCCTCTAAGTCCAGACGGAAATGATTTCAAAATTAACCTCGATTCTTATTGGTTCACGTGTGCAGTAATTTATGATTATGACCATTAGGCTTGTCCTATAAAAGGTTTTTTAAATTCGACTAACCCTAAGACACCAAATCAGAATTCTGAATCGTTCAATTCTTTTTAAATCGGGAAAGTCGCCGCTCTTCATCGAAATTCTCACTACTGCTCTTCCCCGATCCAAGTGATTCAGAACAAGAATCGATCAATAGATCTAGGAGTTCATAATCTACAAATATCTTTCTTGATCGTGTTGATCGTAAAAGTTTCAAATCAAGAGATTTTTGCATACTCTTCCTCTATCCATTTTCTGACAGAGTTTCAACTTTCACGAAGGAAGAAATCTGAAGTTCTTAGATCTAAAGTGAAGTTTATTTTATTGTTATTGTAAAATCTATTTCAACACTTGTAGGAGATTTTGTCTCCAAGTTTTGTAGGATGTTCTCCTTCCGAGTGTAGATCCTGTTTTGAGGATTGAGTTGTAGGGGAATTGCTCCGAGTTGTAGGATTTGTTTTCAATTCGAGATAATAATGAAGTATCCAATATTAGCGTGCAGCTAGATAAGTGAGGTGGAGAGTGGACATACCCAAGGTTGGGGAACCACTATAAATCTTGTGTTCTATGTGGCTTATTTGTTTATTTTCTGCACTCTATTCTTTCAAGTTTTTATTCCGCAAAAAGACGCATACCTCACTTATTCACCCCCTCTAGGTGATTTAGGTAGACAACTAAAAATATCAATTGGTATCAGAGGGAGGTTGTTCATCAAAAAGGTTAACATACTGCTAAATAATATATAAATTAAGGGAAGGAAGAGAACTTCTTACTTTGGAATGAGATAGAAATCGTCGATCTCTGAACAGAATTCGTCGACTTTAGTTCAAAGATCGTCGACCTAAGAATTCCAGTTCGTCGACCTGAGCTCTGCGAACTGCATACTGAGAAAAACTTTCCAAATATGTACTCTGAGTTCATCGAGCTAAGTAACTGTCTGAAGAAAATTGATCGTTGACTTGAGCTCGAATATCATCGAGCTCAGCTCAGAGAAATAACTCTAAGTTCATCTATCTGAGATCGACGATCATCGAGCTGAGTTCGAAGAACTTCGAACTGAACAATCTGTTCTCTGAATCTTTTAAGTTTGAGTCTTCTGAGTTCCTCTGCTGGCTGGTCCAAGAAGATTGAGCCTAATGACTTAACCTAAACTTTAGGACTCAAAGAAAATGACCCTAGATATATAAGGTGGGTCAGACTTAACCTAATTTAGTGAACCTAGCCCAAATTCAACTAGGGATCCAACGATTTCCCCCTATTTGGGTGAGGTCACTAAAATAAAATAAAAGAAATAATCATAAAGCAAGAAAATATATATCTGGCAGAAATAAAACATTCAGCAAATATTTACAAGAGTGCTTTATGATTAAACAGTATAGAGTTAAAAAAAAATAAGAACAAAACAATAACAAAATCACTGTTTCTGTTTAGGAATTGCTTTCTCTAACTTATCAGCAGACTGTCTGAAGATGATTTCTCTGTTTGGATTAACAGCTTCTTTCTTATACATTGTTATGTCAGATGCACTAATAATGTTGAGAGAAGTTGCTCTGGGCACTACAACATCTAGATGCAGTTTGATATAATCATCAACATTGAAAAATTTGTATGCCTTTACATACCTTATGAGTTCTTCTTTTCTGAATGAAGACATGGTTAAAAATTGAGAAGGATCCTTTCCTTCAGCTTTGGCATTGTTAATCAGTGAGAGTCCTATCAGTTCATGAAGTCTAGCTATTTTGGAAAATATCTCCTGTTCTGGATCTACATAAGGAATTGGAGGAGACTCTGGCCTTTTTGGACTAGAGTCCTGCTTTAATTCATCAATATTGTCTGTAGGAGTTCTCTTTGTTGAAGCTGGAGGAGGAGGGCTTTGAGAAGATTGCTGACTGCCATGCCTGGAATGTCTTTGATATATCTTGGTCACTAGATTAGCTCTTTGAGTAATATTTCCAGAAGCACCTGAAGAAGGAGGAGGAGGAGGAGGGTCTTTCCTAAATTGGCTAGGAGGAGACATGTACCTTCTCCTCCTCTTCCTTTCTTTTTGTTCATTCTTGGATAGTCACATCCATTAAGGCATCCCTGGGTATGGAGTTATCTTTTGCAAGATATAGTAAGGGGTGTCATTGTTAGGATTAGGCTTAGGGGCAGCCTTTGGAATAATCTTTATCTTCTTGGTAACTTTCTTCTTGGATTTAGGATCAGCATAATCATCAGAATCATCATCTGTGTCATCTTCAGAAGAAATTTTTGGATTATCATATAAAGAATCTATTTATTTCATTATTTCCTTTGAAATCTATTTATCAGCCTGAGGAGGAGCTTGAGGTAGAACAACTGTAGAAGGAGCAACAATCTCTATAATCATCTATAAATCTTCTGTCTTTATCAGTCAATAGAAAATAATTTAGCTCTGGATCATTTTGCATCTGTGCAATCTCTTGTGCAACATCTTGTGCAATTAAATAATCTAAGCTAGGTATAGGACTATCATCAATTACATAGGTTGGGCCTGCTGGTTCCACAACCATGTTAGTAGCAAACCATGCCTTCAGTTGACTAACAACTTCAGGACTTATAGAAGGAGTATAGCATACTATTGCCAAAGATGGCCTAACAGTTGGAAGAAAAGAATATTGATGAATTGTATTGAAATAATGTAACAAATCTAAAATGACTACTAAGGGATTGATACAACAATCAACATCAGTGACAATCTCTGCAATCAACATGTCTGCATTTATTATATCAGCCTCTGGAACCATATGTACATTTGTTAACTCAGCTATTTGTAATACTGTTTTTGCTACTATCTTTGCTTCTACTGCTGCTACTAGAGCTGCTTCTTCATTGAGTATCTCCCCATGCCTAGTTGCAGTAAGTATTGGAACCAGACCCCTAATTGAAGAAGGAGGGACAGAGGAGGCAGAAAGTTGGGAAGTTAGAGAAGAAATGGAAGCAACAAGAGGTGAAATAGCCTCTGCTATGAGTTGCTTGATGACTGGAGTGATGTGCTCCAGGATGGAGACAATGAAGGTATAATATTTGACCATTAGCTATGGAGGGGTCTGAGTGGATACATATGAGTAAAGGGAGGGTGATGATGGATAAGGGGGTGAAGAATTTGACATTTGCTCATCTTGAGGTGATGGAGTATGGGAGGGGGATGACCTCAGTTCAAATGATGGTAAGGAAGATATGTTGATAATGAGGATATCAGTAAGATATGAAGGAAGAGTGGATAGAGGAGGAGTGATATGCTCTGGTGTACTGGCATGCACTAGAGATTAAATTGGTGATGGTTGATGTTCAAGGGAATGATGTAGTGTAGGAGAATTGACTGAAGTATGAACTGGTGAGGAAGAATGGACTGGGGAAGCTGGAGGAGTTGGTATATGGTCTTGAGATGTGGAAGTATGCTAGAGGGATGTTGAAGTTGTTTGATCATGATGAGGTGGAGGTGGAATGGAAACATCTTCAGCAGGGTGGGGAGTGGCTGGAGCAGCCCAAGTACTCTTTAAAGGTCTAGAGGAAGAGGAGGAAGCCTTTGATGGCTTGGAGATATTTCTCTCCCACCTGCCAAATAAGGAGCAAGTAAGCCTCTTGGAGGCATTATTTAATATGGTCGGAGAGACCAAGGATTTAGCAGCCTTGGTCTGAAGGAAGATTCCGACAATTCTTCCAAAACACACCTCCTTTTTGGTATTTTTCTTTCTAATAAACTCAAACATGATTCTAGCCAAATCCACGATCTTCTTGTTCACAACAGCACACATCACAAGAAATTACTGCCTAGTGATATAATCATGGGCTGTGTGCTTGCCTAGCAGTACCTTGCCTACAACATCTACTAGAAACTTGTACTCAGCAGGCAAGTGTTTCTTCAGCAGTTTATGGGGTGTTGCCATATATAATTCAACACTGTCAATCTCTAACTCTTCGTCTCCATTAACTAATCCAAAAATTTCAGTTAAGACGGTGGGGGTAAGAGAGACGACGTTACCTGATATGGTTCCCACCATAGTATCATCATCTCGAGAGGAAGAAGTGAAAACCCATTCCCGAACATCTGTTGCAGCTATCTTAATTCTGGTGGTCATCAGATTCTTTAACTACTGATCTTCAAATAGTTTCATAATTTCCAAGAAGATCTGGTCGAAATGTTGAAATGATTCAAAATTTATATTAAAACCCATGTCAAACTTCATTGCTGCAAGAGTGTTTGTTGGAATCACCATTGATCACCTGCAAAGGAAACCTAGAGAGATCATTTGCAAGGGGAATAGAAAGTACGAGACGGAGCTCGAAGAAAACCTAGATATAAGGTTTTTCAGAATATGAAATGACAAACTCCGTCCTGCGAAAAAGAAAAATTCTTCGATCTGAGGTCAACGAAATATTTTATTAACAAATGAGTTCGTCGATCTCAGTCTGAATAAGGGAAAACTTTTCATCGTTCTCAGGTCGACGAAAATTTTCTGAAGCCAGATCGTCGATCTCCGGTCGACGAAAGTGCTTCACTCAGAGAGTTCGTCGATATCAGGTCGACGAATTTTCTGAAGAGCTATCCTCAGATCGTCGATCTCCGTTCGACGAACTGTGAAAAATTCTTCGACCTTAGACAGAAATTTAATTAATGCTTCTCCATTCATCATGCCTAGCTGATTTAGAAAGAACAAATGGTTTCTTTCATCCAAGGGTTTGGTGAAAATGTCTGCCCTTTGCAAATCAGTGTAGATGTAGACAAGATTAATTTTCTTTTTGTCCACAAACTCTCTAATGAAATGATGTCTTATCTGTATATGCTTTGTTCTACTATGATGAACTGGATTTTGAGCAATAGAAATTGCATTAGTATTATCACAAAGTAGAGTTGAATTATTTAAGTTGAACCCATAGTCTAGGAGTTGGTTTTGAATCCACAGCATCTGTGAACAGCAACTGCCAGCTGCCATGTACTCAACTTCTGATGTTGATGTGGAAACAGATGTTTGTTTTTTTCAAAACTAAGAGACAAGTCTAGCACCAAGGAACTGACATGTTCCTGATGTGCTCTTCTTGTCCACTCTACATCCAGCAAAGCCAGCATCAGAGTATCCAATTAACTCAAATTCAGACTCAGTTGGATACCAGAGTCCTAAACCTGGGCAACTCTTTATATATCTGAAAATTCTTTTTAAGAAAATAAGGTGAGTTTCTTTAGGGTTCACTTGGAACCTAGAACAAAGATAAGTAGCAAACATAATATCTGGTCTACTTGCTGTGAGATATAGAAGGGACCCAATAATGGCCCTATATAATTTCTGATCAACAAGTTTTCCATCTTCAGCAGAATTAACCACAACATTTGTAGCCATAGGTGTTTTCTTAGCTGAAGTATCAACCATCCCAAACCTTTTATCAGCTCTTTAGCATACTTGGATTGGGATATGAAGATGCCATCAGGGGTCTGCTTCACTTGAAGACCAAGGAAGTCGGAGAGCTCACCCATGCTACTCATCTCAAACTTGGAATGAATAAGGTTGGAGAACCTTTTGCATAGTTTGGGATCTGTATAACCAAATATAATGTCATCTATATATATTTGTACTAACAAGATTTTATCTTGATGATGCTTAGTAAACAAAGTCCTATCTACTGTGCCTCTAGAAAAATTATGCTCTAAAAGAAAGCTTGCTAAGGTTTCATACCAAGCTCTTGGAGCTTGCTTTAGACCATAGAGAGTTTTATGCAATCTAAAGGCAAAAGAGGGATGAGTAGGAGAAATAAAACCTGGTGGTTATTTTACATAAAACTCTTCTTTGAGTTCACCATTAAAGAATGCACTTTTAACATCCATCTGGTATACAGTGAACATCTTATAGGCATCATAGGCTAAGAATATCTTGATTGCTTCAAGCCTTGCAATAAGTGCAAAGGTTTGGTCATAGTCTATGCCTTCCTCTTGTCTGTATCCTTGAGTAACTAGTCTTGCTTTGTTTCGTATAATGTTGCCATCAACATCCAATTTATTTCTAAACTCCCATTTGGTTCCAATGACTGGGTAGTCTTTGGGTCTAGGAACCAAATCCCAAACTCTACATCTCTCAAATTGATTGAGCTCCTCTTGCATTACAATGATCCAGTTGGTATCTTGCTCTACATCTTTAATGGATTGGGGCTCAAGTTGAGAAATGAAGTAAGCATGCATCACATCATTGTTTAGTGGAAGCCTTATTTGCACACCAACTAAAATGTCTCCAATCACTTGCGATCTCGGATGATATCTAAGTGTGACAAAATCAGTGGGAGGAGCTTGTTGGGTAGCAGGTTGTGGAAATAAATTTCTCTTGTGGAATTTCATTAGCTGTTGCATAAGGTTCAGCCACCTCTAAGCTTTCTTCTTCACTTTCTTCTTCAACTTGTGGAGAGGGATGTGTCGGAACCTCTTGGGTGAGGCTTAGATCATCCAATCTCTCACACAAGTGAGTTACATGCAATGTGCTATTGGTAGAAATTTCTTTCTCCTTATAAGACATGTTAGCTTCATCAAAAGTTACATGAACAGATTCCTCAATTTCTAAAGCGGATTTATTAAATACCCTATAAGATTTGCTGACTTGGGAATATCCTTGAAAAAATCCCTCTACACCCTTAGCTTTAAACATTCTAATATATTTCTTGTCATTATTGTGAATGTAACACATACAACCAAAAATATTAAAGTAGTCTACTTTAGGTTTCTTCCCTTTATGTTATTCATAGGGAGTGTTGCCCTTAAGCTTATGTATCAAAATCATGTTCAGGACATTGTTTGTTATGCTTACAGCCTCTTCCCAAAAGGTTAGTGGCAAGTAAGCATCTCCAAGCAATGTGCCTGCAGCTACAATTATTTTTCTATTTTTCCTTTCAGCTACCCCATTTTGTTGAGGAGTTCAAGGAGCAGAGAAACAATGTCGGATACCTTCCTCCTCACAGAATCTTTGCATGGGAAGAGACTCAAACTCAGTACCATGATCACTTCTTATCAATGCAACTGGAGTAGAGTACTCAATCCTTATGCTCTTAAGAAAATCGATAAGAACCTTGAAGTTATCTGACTTGTTCCTCAAGAAGAACACCCAAGTGAACCTTGAGAAGTCATCTACAATCATTGAAGTATAAGATTTTCCTCCTTGTCTTTGTACAACAATGGGTCCAAAAATATCCATATGAAGCAAATACAAAATCCTAGGTGAATCACTTTTATTAATTGCTTTGAAACAATTTTTAGTTTGCTTGTCTAATTGACAAGCCCTGCAGAGGCCTTCCTTCTTGTAGGGACCAGAAGACAATCCTCTAAAAAGGTTGTCTTTAGATAACCTAGTAATGTTTTTCCAGATTAACATGACCTATTCTTTTATGCCATAATTCATTCTGATAGCTAATAAGATTAAATAAATAAATATTTGATATTGCAGATTGAAAATTAACTACATATATGTTGCCTTGTCTATTTCCAATTAAAATAGATTGGTTTTCTTTTGTAGAAATAATACAAGAGCTTGAGTTAAAAGATACCTGATAACCTTCATCACATAGTTGACTTATGGAGATGAGATTATGTTTCAGTCCACTTACATATGCAACCTTTTTGAAAGTAACTGCTTCAATCTTAACTTCTCCAAAGCCTTTAGTCTAGCCACAATTTGAGTCACCAAAGATCACCTTTGGTCCCAGCTTGGACTTATAATTATTTTGGTTTTCCTTGCTTCCAGTCATATGCTTGGAGCATCCACTGTCCATATACCACTGTTGATTAAAAGTTGGACAGCCTTTACCTGCATATGCAAAATTTAGTTGTTCTTGACCCAGATTATCTTGGGCCCTGTATTTTACTGATATGAAAAACTTGATATAACAGAAAATTCAGGTTGACTTTTGTAACCTAAAGGATGATATTTTCTTGGTGGAATTATCCATATGTTCAAAGGATTAATGTTCTGTCTAGGTTGATTAAAAATCGTGTTGAAATTAAAATTTCTATTATTATAAACTGGGTTCGACGAATTCTGGTACGTTCGTCGATCTGAGGTCGATGAACCGGGATGAGTTCGTCGAACTCCACTCAGAGAATGAATGTATTCATTTTCTTGGACCCAATTTCGTCGATCTCTGGTCGACGAACCATACTGGTTTTGTCGATTGTAGTTAAGAGAATAGTCATAGTAGAAGTTTGCGTTCGGAGTTCATCGACTTGAGATCGACGAACTGTACAAATTTCGTCGATCTGAGTTCGACGAAATCTGCTGAACTTTGTTAAGGTTTAGATTTTTATTATTATTTCTTCTCTTCTTATTCTTTTTTTTAAAACTATTTGTTTAACATGGTTATCTTCTATTTTCTCTTTACCCTTTTTAGAAAACAATTTTATGGGGGTGGATAAAATGTTTTTCTGAATAAGTGGAGGTTGGATTGATGAAGCACCTAAGCCCAGCTTGCCATTAAGCCTGGCATTCACTGTGCTTGTGATGTTCATCAGCTTGATGCTTCTCCCATTCAGGGAATCTTCAAGTTGCCTAGCCTCAGATAATTCAGTCTTTAATTTAATGATTTGTTCATTAGCTAAGGTGATTTCATCCTTTAATTTGTGTTTTTCTGACAGCAGGTTTTCTTGTTAATTTACTTTCTCTCTAAGTTGCTTAATTTCTTTTTCAGAATTTATTAAATCAAAACAGAGAGACTTAAATTCAGTTTTAAATTCTTCTTAATCAAAATCAAAAGAATATAATACCTGATCCTCTTCAGATAGAGGTTCTTCAGTGTCTGATTGGTCAGCTTTAGAATGGGTGCTTGATGTATCAATAGCCCTCAAACATATTTACTTGGCCTTTGCTTCCTCTTCATCTTCCCTGGAGCTAGAAGATGAAGATTCATCTTCAGTGTCAGTCTAGGTTTCAGCAATGAAACCTTTCTCCTTTCTTTTATGCTTACTGGAGGAAGGCTTGCAGTAATGGTGCTTCCTGGTTTCCTTTTCTCTTCTCCTCTCCTTATTTTGGTTCTCTAGACACTCTGAGATGAAGTGTCCAGACTTCCTACAGCCAAAACAAACAACTTCTTTAGTTGGTGTTTTGTCATACCTGGGCTTGTCATCTTGCCTTGATGACTTTCTTCTGAAATCTTTCTTGCCCATCTTATAAAATCTCTTGGCTAAGAGACTCAGGAATTCTTCATTGATTATAGGGGTTACTGATTCTTCATTTGCCTTGAAAGCTATGATGTGCTCCTTCCTTGAGGGTGTAGAAGTCTTATGTTCAACAACCTCTCTGGATTTGATCAACTGCTCATAAGACTTGAGCTTGCCAAGGAGAGATTATAACGCCACGAAACTTAAAAGAGTGACGGATGGCATTTTGAGCCAAATCAAGGTTTTGGTAGAGGCGACACGGCCTGGGATACCGGCGTGTCCCAGGTCTTGTCGTGCTCGGGTTTAGCGTTAGTCGCGTGGTCGACGATTTTTGAGTCAACGATCGTCGGGGGGGGGGGTGAACACGGCCTGGGACACGGGCGTGTCCCAGGGCATGTTCCAGGGCGTGTCAGTCACTCAAAGCCTTGCACTTAACGATCGTTGAGTGAGGGATGTACGGCCTAATCCCTTGCATGTTCGGGTCTGACACGGGCGTGTGAAATTTGAAACGGGCGTGTCGAATACCCGTGTCCTCCTCGGGTCGTGTGGCGGTTTATGCTAAGGTAGTTATACGGCCTTGGACACGGGCGTGTTCTAGGGCGTGTCTAGCACACGACATGTGACACGGGCGTGTCACATGGCTGTTTTGTGCTCAGGTTGTTTTGGACCAGTATTGTTGAGGGAACACGCCCAGCTACACGGGCGTGTACTTGGTGACACGGGCGTATCAAACCTGACACGGGCTTGTCGAGTGCCCGTGTTCTTTTTGGGACACGACGGTTTTGATGGAGAATGGGTGACACGGCCATGAACACGTGCGTGTCAGAACCCGTGTTCGGCCCAAGTTTTGGAATTTTGGGCTGAATCACAGCCGTTCGTTTCCTTGTTTTTGGATCTGATGGTTCAGGCTCTTCCCACCTTAGGGTTAAGGCCGTTTCAGGGGTGTAAATTCCTCAAAATCTTAGATTCACTCTCTTTCTAAGATCTAGAGAGAGGAGAGAGCAAGGAAGAAGAATGATGTCTAGATCCGGTCACTAGCGGAGTTTCGGAGCTCCAAATCACGAGCCGACTTCGGATCTACAAAGGCAAGGAGATTGAGGTGCTTTTCATCCGCATAGATTTCCATGACGCCAAGGAAACACACAAGGGTAATGATTCTCATCCTAGGACATATGAAGTCATCTTTTCCTTTGCATAGGAAGCCCTTTCTCGCGAGTATGCGGTGAGTTTTTGGCGTTCCTTGGGGTAGATATGTAAAGTCCACCTTGTGTAGAGTCCGTATTCGAGAATGGACATAGGAATGATGTGTGAATCCTACCTCGATAAGTTTGTCTGGATCGGTAATGTTGCATTGCATATATGGCCGGAGAAGATTCCGTGCGAATGTTTGTTTTTAGTGTTTTCTACGTGGTAGATTGGAATAGGGAGCCTTGGGGACTAACTCCAAGGTGCACCCGGAAAACTGGGCAGATGCGTGATTCTGCCAACATGGTGGCCGGAGAGCCAACTTTAACATAAACGGGTTATGTGAACTGTGTGATGGAAACGGGACTCGAGGAGTCTTGACCCGCACATATGGATTTAATTGACGTTGTAGTTTGAGCAACGTGTCAGGCAGAACTGTACCTTTTCAATGTCGTTCGGTGGGACCGTTGGCATAGATGAGTGTCTTTGGCGGTCTATGGCATAAAATGACGTGACTCGAGCCAGGAAGATAAAATGCTCATAAGGTTGGCCATCAAAGGGGCGGTGGTGAGACGGAAATGTTTATGGCTTAAATTTACGTGACGTTGGCCGGTTCACCGTGAATGTGCCTTGAGTGCACTGGGAATTTTTTCGTGCGTGCCTACACCTGTGATGAAGTGTGTTTACACAATACTGCTTGTTTATGCTAATAAAGTGCAGGGAAAGAGCATCGCCGCCACGAGTTGGAGGCGAGTTCGTTATAATTTGGTCAGCATGGCTGACCATTTCTTTTGTTTGCCACCGTGCGGTGGATTGTTGCTTGCAGGTGCTGCGAAGCCGAGCGGTAAATAGCGGGATAAAGCCCAAGTTGCTGAGCCGGCCCTCGAAGGCCTAATTTTGAGTGTTTTTCTTATATTCTCATGTGTGACCGACCTGCGTGTCGAGGTTTAGAAGACACTTATATTTGAGCAAACTCTTGTAAGGCCATAAGGCCAATTCTTGTGTATTGTGCATTCTTATTGGTTTGAGTAGTGGACATTCATGCTTTGCTGGGTTCTTTATTCTTTGCAACTTAATAGACTACTTCCGCTAGATTCTCTGGGTAGGACGTTATGATTGGTTGATTGGTTTCAATGAGTAACCCACCGGTCTGTCCGTGGTATATGGGGTCGGGCCCCAGTCGGACCTACTGTTATATGCTATGTGACGGATAGGGTGTAACAATTTGGTATCAGACTACCGGTTTTGGTCAGGCTTAGATGAGTTCATGGGCGAATTCCATTTAAGGGGTGGTGAGAACACGTGTGTGTGTCATCGTTATTACATGAAAAGAACCCATGAATGTCCACTTAGGAATGAAAATACACATGTTTGGGGAACCTGCGTGTTCCTATAATTGCTTTTTGCAATGTTGTGTGGTCGCTTATCGGTGTTTTGCCCGATTATAGGTGACAAAGACTGGTGCTGGGCTGTCGGAACGGCCAGTTTCTGAGGGAAGCAACGCACCAAATGATGCGCTTGCAACACCCCCTTGAGCCGAGACCATTAGATTGGTAGCGGAGGCTGTGTTTGCGATGATCAACGCACAGCCTACGAGGCAGGTGCAACAGCCAGCTCCTGCTGTGGAGCAAGTGCCGCTCCAAGCGGCAGAGCTAAGGAGGGTGGAATAGGTGGTCTTGGAGCCGGTGTTACCGAGGAGAGCAACGGAGAAGCAGCTGAAGCACGTGATGGGCTTCAATCCTCCTGTGTTCTCAGGGACAGGAACCCAAACTCAAGCTGAGGATTGGCTCTCTAGAGTTAATAGAGTGCTGACAGCGACTTAGACTGAGGAGTGGAAGAAGACAACAATTGCGATGTTCTTGTTAGACGGTGACGTAAGGCTATGGTGGGAAGGCATGGAGCTACACCATATGAGGGGCAGGTAGTTGGCTGATGTCTCAATGGAGGAGTTTTCAAGGTTGTTCTTGGTTCGATACCTCCCCTCAGCCAAGAGGATTGCTTTGGAGAATGAGTTCTAGAAGTTGATTCAAGGAGACAGTACCGTGGACGAGTATCTCCACGAGTTTACTCATTTAAGCTGGTACGCAAGCGCTACCTTTGCTGATGAGGAACGCAAGACGAACCGATTCTACAAAGGTTTGAGAGATGATCTAAGATTGCTACTTTTGGGGCCTATGGAGCAGGGTTTCATGACCTTGGTCAACTCAGCCCTGTCCTTAGAAAAGGACATGAAGAATGTTCAGTGGAAGAAGGACTCCCGTGGCAGGAAATTAGAGTTTAAAGTGCTGACTACTTTGAAGTCTGGATATCGCAGATTCCACAAGAAGGCTAGTACGTCGGGTCCAGCCACTTCTACCTATACCTCGGGGGAACCAACCGAACCCCGGGCGCTTGTTTAACTTATGGAAATATGGGGCATTTTGCATGTGGTTGTTAGAGCGGACGTCTGAAGTCAGAGAGAAAGCAAGGAGCAACTTATGAAGAAAAGGGCAAGGCAGTGGATTCAACCGCGTCCCACTATGCTTCGAATCAACCAAGAATTTATAATCTAGGCTAGCAGGAGGCCATTAAACAGGCAGACGTGGTGACATGTACGGTTTAATTTATTGCAAGTTAGCTTTAAGTACTGTTACCTAGTGCTTGTTAGCTTATTACTGTTTGTATAGGCTTTGTTCTTATTTGCGATAGTCCGGCATGAGCACTATTAGATACGGGAGCTTCACACTCATTTTTGTACGAAAGTTTCATAACACGCATCGGAGTCCCTTCTTCGATGGCGAAGGAAAAATTGGATGTGCTGCTGCCGAATGGATGTTCGATGCGCGCAGACAAAGTATTTGCCGTAAAGGTTCATATTGGAAGTCAACAGTTCGACTTGCTAGCGTCGTTGCTGCCGCTAGTAGAGTTTGGCGTCATCTTTGGTATGGATTGGCTTTCAGAGCAGAAGGCTTTTATAGATTGTAATCGCAAAGAGGTCAAGCTGGGTTTTGGGCAGGAGACAACGTTTACGGGACTGAAGGGGTCGAGCAAGACGCTGATGTCTGCTCTTCAGGTGGTCAAGGCAGTTCATGCTTGTGCAGAGCTATTCTTCACGTTAGTGGAGGTTATAAAGCCTAAGCTCACTTTAGGGAGTATCCCAATGGTTTGTGAGTACCCCGAGGTGTTCCTGGACAATCTTCCCGGAGCCCCACCGCAGCGGCAGATCGACTTCACGATCGAGCTCATGCCAGGTGCCAAACCTGTGTCACGTTCTCCTTATAGGTTGGCACCTAAGGAGATGGTAGAGTTAAAGTTTCAACTAGAAGAGTTGATGGAGCAAGGGTATGTGCGTCCAAGCTCGTCACCTTGGAGCACACCGGTCCTCTTTGTTAAGAAGAAGGACGGGAGCTTGCGGCTGTGTATTGACTACAAAGAGTTGAACAAGCTAACGGAAAAGAATAAATACCTGATCCCAAGGATTGATGATCGTTTTGATCAGTTAGTTGGGTCATCGGTGTATTCAAAATTAAATCTGAAGTCTGGGTATTATCAGCTAAGGATAAGGGAGAGTGAAATCCCGAATACAGCATTCAACACGAGGTATGGACATTTCGAGTTCACGGTCATGCCATTTGGGTAAACTAATGCGCCATTGGTGTTCATGGATCTGATGAACAGGACATTCAGAGAGTACCTAGACCGATTTGTGATCGTCTTCATTGACGATATATTGGTGTACTCGTAGTACGAGGAAGATCACTTCAAGTATTTGCATATGGTGTTGGAGACGTTGAGGAGGAATGAACTTTACGCAAAATTCTTCAAATGCGAGTTCTGGTTATCCTCAGTAGCGTTCCTTGGTCATATTGTCAGCGGTGAAGGAATAGCGGTAGATCCAGCAAAGATTGTTGCGATACGGGAGTGGCCTGTGTTTTCTTCGGTAGCGGAAGTCCACAGTTTTCTGTGGCTTGCCGACTATTACAGGCGCTTTGTAAAGAACTTCTCGCGAATAGAGTTACCTCTCACGAAGTTGACAAGGAAGGATCAAAAGTTCTTATGGACGCAGGAGTGCGAGCATGCGTTTGAAGAGTTGAACAGTCGGTTGACCACAACGCCAGTGCTAAGTTCGCCGCGTGGGACCGAAGGCTTTGAGATTTATTGTGATGCCTCAAGCAGTGGTTTGGGCTGCGCGCTGCTCCAGAGTGGGAGTGTTATTGCGTATGGATCGCGTCAGCTGAAAGTGCACGAAAGGAATTATTCGGTCTACGACATGGAGTTGGCGGCCGTGATTTTTGCGGTTAAGCAGTGGATACACTATTTGTACGGCATAAAAGTCGATATTTATACCGACCATAAGAGCTTGAAGTACCTATTTGTTCAGAAGGATCTGAACATGAGGCAGTAGAGATGGATGGAGTTCCTGGGGGACTATATGTTCAAGATTCATTATATACCAGGGAAAGGCAATGCAGTTGCGGATGCGTTGAGTCGCAGGGCTCCCGCCCAAGCCAACTAGTTGTCGGTTCATGATGAGAGGTTAATTCGGGAGTTGGAGGCGTTAGAGATCTGTTGTGTTGACAAGCAGACTAGCGCCAAAGCATTATTGAACTAGATAGAAGTTCAGTATGACCTGGCTGATCGGATTCGGCAGGCTATGACGTTGGATGATGGCATGAAGGAGCTCATGGATGCAGCATTGGATGAGTCAAATTCCCAGTTTTCAGTTGAATATGGACTTCTAAGGAAGGACAAATGTTTGTGCATCCCAAATGTGGGAAATCTACGGGCATAGTTGATGTACGAGGCTCATCATACAAAGTACTCAATCCACCTAGGGAACACGAAGATGTACCGGGATCTAAAGAAGTTGTTTTGGTGGCCAGGGCTCAAGAAGGATGTGGCACTATTCGTGGCTAAATGTAAGACTTACGCCTTAGTAAAGGCAGAGTGCAAAAAGCTAGGGGGATTCTTTAAATCCTTGCCTATTCCAGAATGGAAGTTCGATGACATTTCGATGGACTTTGTGTATAGCTTGCTAAGGTTGCAGAAGGGAAACGACGCCATCTGGGTGATCATCGATCGGTTGACAAAGGTGTCGCACTTCATTCCGCATAGGACGGATGATTCGGTGGAAAAACTTGCGAATCTATATGTGGATAATATAATCAGACTGCACGGTGTGCCCTACAACATCGTGAGTGACCGAGATGGGCGTTTTACGTCCAATGATTGGGGGTTGGTGCAGCAGATGCTGGGGACTAGATTGAATTTCAGCACAGCCTTCCATCTGCAAACGAATGGGCATACCGAGAGGGTAAATAGGACTATGGAGGACGTGCTTCGCATGTGCGTTCTAGATTTCAGAAAGCATTGGGAAGACCAACTATATCTGTTGGAATTTGCGTACAACAATAGCTCCTAAGAAAGTATAAAGATTGCGCCCTTCGAGGCCCTTTAAGGGAGGAAGTGTCACACGCCAATGTCGTGGCTAGAGACGAGTGAGGCAAGGTTGTACAAGAAGTAGGAGGTAGAGAGCGCTACTTCCTTGGTGCGGATCATTCAAGAGCGTTTGCTGGTCGCTCAGGATAGACAAGCTAAGTACTACAATGCCAAGTATTGGACGTGGAGTTCGCGGTCGACGATTGGGTGTACTTGAAGATAAAGTCGTTCAAGTGTGTGTCATGGGTACGATGCTTGAAGAAGATGAGCCCGAGATAACTTGTATCATTTGAGATTCCGGAGCGGATCGGCGAAGCGTCTTATCATCTGAGGCTATCAGTGGAGTTGAGTGGTCTACACGATGTATTCCACATTTTAGTGTTGCGGAAGGTGGTGCAAGAGCCTTCGTAGGTGATCGCAGTTGATCAAGTGCAGGTGGACGAAGTGTTGATGTCTAAGGTCAATCCCATTCGTATTGAAGACTTTGAGGTTAAGCGACTCCGTAACAAGGAGATCAGGATGGTCAAGGTCTGTTGGGACAATTGCGGTCGTGAGGAGCTCTCTTGGGAACAGGAGCAGACATTGCTAGAGGAGTACCCAGAGTTATTTCACTCAAGTAACGCTTTTGGTTTTCTTTATCTTTCCTTTGGTAATTTCGTGGACGAAATTCTTTTAAGAGGGAGAGAGTTGTAACGCCTCGAAACTTAAAAGAGTGACGGGTGGCGTTTTGAGCCAAATCTGGGTTTTGGTAGATGTGACACGGCCTGGGACACGGGCGTGTCCCAGGGCCTGTCGTCCTCGGGTTTGGCGTTAGTCGTGTTGTCGACAATCTTGGAGTCAACGATCATCGGGGTGGGGTGAATACGGCCTGGGATACGGGCGTGTCCCAGGGCATGTCAGACACTCAAAGCCTTGCACTCAACGATCGTTGAGTGAGGGACGCACGGTCTGAGCCCAGGCATGTTCGGGTCCGACACGGGCGTGTCAAATACCCGTGTCCTCCTCGAGTCGTGTGGCAGTTTGTGCTAAGATAGTTACACAGCCTTGGACACGGGCGTGTCCCAGGGCGTGTCTAGCACCCTGCATGTGACACGGGGGTGTCACATGGCCGTGTTGTGCTCGGGTTATTTTGGACCTGTGTCATTGAGGGAACATGACCAGCTACACGGGCGTGTACTGGGTGATACGGGCGTGTCAAGCCTGACACGGGCATGTCGAGTTCCCGTGTTCTTTTCAGTACGCGACGGTTTTGATGGCGAATGGATGACACGGCTTTGAACACGGGCGTGTCGGAACCCGTGTTCGGCCTAGGTTTTGGAATTTCGGGATGAACCACAGCCGTTCGTTTCCTTCTATTTGTATCTGATGGTTTAGGCTCTTCCCACCTTAGGGTTAAGGACAGTTCAGGGGTGTAAATTCCTCATAATCTTTGATTCACTCTCTTTTTAAGATCTAGAAAGAAGAGAGAGCAACGAGGAAGAAGGAAGGCTAGATTCGGTCACTGGCGGAGCTTCAGAGCTCCAAATAACGAGCCGACTTCGAATCTGTTGAGGCAAGGAGATTGCAGGGCTTTTCATCTGCATAGATTTCCATGGCGCCAAGGAAAAACGTAAGTGTAACGAGAGGACATGTAAAGTCCTCTTTTCTTTTGCATAGGAAGCCCTCTCTCACGAGTATGCGGTGAGTTTGTTGCGTTCCTTGGGGTAGATATGTAAAGTCCCCCTTGTGTAGAGTTAGTATTCAAAACGGACATAGGCATGATGTGTGAAGCCTACCCGGACAAGTTTGTCTAGATCGGTGATGTTGTATTGCATATATTGCCGGAGAAGACTCTGTGCGAATGTTTTTTTTTCAGGTTTTCTACGGGGTAGATTGGAACAGGGAGCCTTGGGGACTAACTCCAAGGTGCACTCGGAAAACTGGACAGATGCGTGATTCTTCCAACATTGTGGCCGGGGAGCCAACTTGAACATAACCGAGTTATGTGAAATGTGTGATGGAAACGGGACACGGGGAGTCTTGACCCGCGCATATGGATTAAATTGACGTTGCGGTGTGAGCAACGGGTTAGGGGGAACCGTACCTGTTCTATGTCATTTGGTGGGACCGTTGGCATAGATAAGTGTCTTCGGTGGTCTATTTCTTAAAATGACATGACCCGAGCCAGCAAGACAAAATGCTCATAAGGTTGGCTGTCCAAGGGGCAGTGGTAAGACGGAAACGACTTTGGCTTAAATTGACGTGATGTTGGCCGGTTCGCCGTGAATGTGCCCTGAGTGCATGGTGTGTGTGGCCGTGCATACCTGCACGTGTGATTAAGTGTGTTTATACTATACTGCTTGTTTATGCTAACAAAGTGCAGGTAAAGAGCATCGCCGCCCCGAGTTAGAGGCGGGGTCGTTATAATTTGGTTACCATGGCTGACCGTTGCTTTTGTTTGCCACCGTGTGGTGGATTGTTGCTTGCAGGTGCTACGTAGCTGAGTGGTAAATAGCGGGCTAGAGCCCAAGTTGCTAAGCCGGCCCTCGAAGGCCTAATTTTGAGTGTTTTTCTTGTATTCTCATGTGTGACCGGCCTACGTGCCGAGGTTTGGAAGACACTTATATTTGAGCAAACTATTGTAAGGCCGTAAGGCCAGTTCTTGTGTATTGTACATTCCTGTTAGTTTGTGTAGTGGAAATTCTTGCTTTGTTGGGTTCTTTATTCTTTGCAACTTAATAAACTGCTTCCGCTAGATGCTCTGGGTAGGATGTTGTGATTGGTTGATTGGTTTCAATGAGTAACCCATCGGTCTGTCTGTGGTATATGGCGTCGGGCCCCGGCTGGACCTACTACTATATGCTATGTGACGGATAGGGATGTTACAAAGATTCAGTTGAAATCTCATTAAGACTTCTGGCTTCCTTAATAGGCCAAATTCTTGAATCCCATGAGCTGGGGAAGCACTTGAGGATTTTATCATTCACTTCTGTATGAGTGATGTCCTTGTCCAAAGTCTTCAGCTCATTAATTATTGACCTTAATCTATTGTACATGTCACCAACAGGCTCTGTCTCATCCTTCTTAAAGTTCTCATATTGAGAGATGAGGTTGGATCTTCTGTCTTTCCTCTCATTAGCAGAACCAGCTACCATCTGGTTAAGATAGTCCCAAATAGCCTTGGCTTATGTGCATTCAGCCACCTTCTGGAAGATATCATCAGACATGGTCTGAGCTAGAATGTTCATAGCCTTGGCATAAGCTATTTTGGCTTTCTTCTGAGCATCAGTGCACTCAGGTGGTGGAACTGCATGAGTGCTTGAAGTTGATTTGGATGCAGTCACTTGAATTGGAGGTAATGTCAAATTAGAATTAAAAATATCCTCAGTAATAGAATTCATATATAGCTTGATTCTTGCCTTCCAGATGGAAAACTTATTTAAGTTGCACACAGGAGGTATGTTGATTGCAGAATCCTTGTTCTGTGCCATGCTATCAGAAATATGCTAGAGAAATTAAGATCTAAGAAGGAATTGTTAGTCCTGGTGTTACCTTGTTCAACCAAGAGAAATCCCTCTGATACTAATTGAAAGGAGGCGTTAGATCTAACTTACTCTAGAGGGGGGTGGGGGGGGGGGGGGGTGAATAGAGTATTAAAATTTTTGGCTATTTTAAACTTTTATATCAGAGTGAAAGTATGTGATACCAATAATATATAAAGAAAAGAAAAGTAGGCTAAGTTATTCTATTTATCACAGCCACAGTAAGAACAAAATAGAAAATGAGCACAACCAGACAACACAAGAATTTTATAGTGGTTCCCCAACTGGGTACATCCACACTTCTACCACCCTTGTAGGAATCAACTAGCAGGTTTTGATCAGGTGACTGCCACCAAAATATCTATTTGCAGGGAGATATTGCAACCTTTTAGGCTTTTGATCAGGTGCCCAAAAACACACCAAGTCTTTTGATCAGGTGACTTGACAACCAAGTGGTTAACTTTTGAAGGGAGTTAAAACCCTTTTACAGGAGGTGAGAGGAGGTGATGATGTCTTCTCTTTCTCTAATCAACAGAGAAGACTAGTGGATCTTTGATGTTGTCAAAGCTCCCCCTGAGATTTAAATGTTTCAGGAAGACTGGAGCTTTGCTTCAGGGTGTAGGTCTTCAGCCTTATTCTGTAAATGTACAGGAATCTAGTAGATTGATGTTGAATGGATGTCTCTTAGGATTCCAGGCTCTAAAGATGAAGAAGACTCTTGATTTCTGATGAATGTTCTTCTTCAGGTTTCAGGATTGATAAGGAAAAGAAAAGAAATGATTTCAGCACACAGAAGAAAGTTTTGATTGATCAGGATCTGTTTTAGGCTCTAGATTTTCTTCTCCATAATGCTCTATGAGTATATTTTTCTTTGTTATTCTCTGTTATTTTCTGTATCTACTATCGAATGAAAAGAGAGAATCCCTTTTATATTCTGCAGTTAATTTCTCCTTTGAATTTTGAATTCTGACATTAATTGCTGACTAATCTGGAGAATACAAACAGATGGAATGTCTGTCATAAATGAGTTTCCCCAACTGTCCCTAAAAAAATAAGCAAGTAATTACCCTAATAAATACCATAATTATTGTTGCCAATAACGGCTATATTCAAAGGAATATGAGCATTAATTACTCAGGAATATTACTGCTAAATAATATATAAATTAAGGGACAGAAGGAAGAGAACTTCTTATTTTGGAGCGGGACAGAAATCGTCGACCTCTGAACAGAATTCGTCGACCTGAGTTCCAAAATAGTCAACCTAAGAATTCCAGTTCGTCAACCTAAGCTCTACGAACTGCGTACTGAGAATAAATTGCCAAATCTGTACTCTGAGTTCGTCGAGCTGAGTAATTGTCTGAAGAAAACTGATCGTCGACCTGAGCGCGAATATCGTCGAGCTCATCTCAGAGAAATAACTCTAAGTTCGTCGATCAGAGATCGACGATCGTCGAGCTGAGTTCGAAGAACTTTGAACTGAACAATCTGTTCTCTTAATCTTTTAAGTCTTAGTCTTCTGAGGTCCTATGCTGGCTGAGCCAAGAAGGTTGAGCCTAATGACTTAGCCTAAACTGTAGGACTCAAAGAAAATGTCCCTGGCTATACAAGGTGGGTCAGACTTAACCTAATTTAGTGAACCTAGCCCAAATTCAACTTGGGATGCAACAGATGCTTCTAACTATGATCATGAGGACTATTTGTCTAAGGATGAATCCGAACTCATGACTCAATACAAAGATTTAATCAAGGTTTACGACAAATGTCGAAGTGTCGCAAGAACTGAAGCCAAGGAGATTAAATCTCTTAAGGCTGAGGCGAGCACTTTGAGGGAGGAAGTCACAAAGATCGACTCACTCAGAGAGGAAGCCCAGGTAGCAATCAAAGTATATAAAAAGGGTCTCGAGCACCTAAAGATGAGAGATCAAATCATCAAGGACTTGGAAGAACAACTTGCCGCTGAAAAGAAACATGTTGAAAGTTTCTCCAAGCCAAAGACAATCCTTCCACTTGTTGCTGAGTTCTCTGCTCAGGCTAAAGGAGTTGGCTTCGGCGATGTGGCTTCCCCTAGTAAATCTTCTCGGAGAAATAAAGCCCAAAGGAGAAATAAGGCTGCCAAGAAAGCTCTAAGCAAGGAGAAGGGGAAAGCTCCTCAAGACAAAGCCTCATTTAAAAAGGTTATCTTTCCAACAAATGAGTTTGATCTGGATTCGTCTTACGGTCACTTTACTAGGCCTACTTATATAGAGCCCAAGTCTCGGTACTAAGGATGACTCGTCCCCAGAACTTTGGTGAGAGTGTCTTCAAAGCACCTTATGAGGAGATCACTCTTCAGAGCTACGACCCATATAGTCATGGTCATAGCATCAAGAAAGCTCCAAAAGTTAAACCTGTTGTGGAAAAGCCTCTTAAGGAGAAGTATTCATGTGAGTGTCATCACAACGAAGCTTATAACTCAAAGTCTGTTGTACCTGCTAGACCACATCCTCAAAGAGTTAAGTAGGAGTACTTTAGGCAAAGATACAATAGGTTTGACTGTTGGTGTTGTGGCAAAGTTAGTCACTTTGTTATAGATTGCTGGTTTAACCCCAGATATTATGTAGCTCCTCAAGTTAGTAATGTGAGAAAGACCACTCATAATGTTAACACATGTAGGGGGTGTCTGCTAACTAGAGACCAAGGACCCAAACAAGTTTGGGTTCCTAAGGCAAATTGATTCTACTTTTACAGGAATGTCTAAAGTCCACCAAAAATCAGTGGATGATCTCGGTATATGACCGGGACTAGAAGCCTACTCTAGAATTCTTATCAAGTCATTATCGGGCCAAAGGTCATCATTGGAGGTTCTGATAGAGGAATTACAAAAGTCTATGATATTATTACTAATGGTAGTGTATCCTTCTCAGATGTGGCTTATGTTGAAGGATTGGCACACAATATTATAAGAATAAGCTAGCTCTATAATAAATGATATGTAGTAGAATTTCATGCAGACAGATGTTTGATAAAATCAGTCGATAACTTAGAAATGATTCTATCAGGCACTCGTAGTCAAAACATATTTTGTTTAAACTTTATTTGCATCGACTCTTCTACACTAGTGTGCTTTTTGACAAAAGATAGTGCGTCTCTTGGTGACCAATGGGAGAAGAGATTAGCACATATAAATTACAAAACTATTAATAAATTATTTTCTCTTAATTTAGTACGTAATGCACCCAATGTTAAGTGAATTAAAGATAGACCTTGTCATGCATGTGTAAAAGGCAAGCAAACAAGAGCTACCATTAAAAGCATTATTGGCAAATATTCTAATAGGTGTTTACACCTACTTCTTATGGAATTATTCGGTCAACTACAAATTTGAAGTTTGGGAGGTAAGGATTATACATTGGTTATTGTTGATGATTAATCTCGCTTTGCGTGTGTGTTCTTTATAAAACACAAGTCAGATAATTTTGATGTCTTTACTAATTTTGTCAGGCAAGTTCAGAATGAATACACCTGCTCCGTTGTCAAAATCAGAAGTGACAATGGAACAAAGTTCAAATCTGGGGCCATGATAGAATTCTATGAAAGCTTAGGTATCTTTCATGAGCTTTCCTCTCCTTGTACTCCTTAACAGAGCGGAGTCGCTGAGAGAAGGAATTGAACACTCATAGATGTTTGTATGACCATGTTGAGTGATGCCTCACTACTAAAATATTTCTGGGCTAAAACCTTCAACACTGCATGCCAAGTGCAAAATCGAGCACTCATAAACAAGAACCATAATAAGACACCCTACGAACTACCAAAGGACAGGAAACTGACTATTTCAAATTTTAAAATCTTTGGTAGTAAATGTTTCGTACATTACAATAAGAAGCATCATAAAACTAAATTTAGTGAAAAGAGTTTTCAATATATTTTTGTAGGTTATAGTAGCCATAGTAAGGCATATAGGATTTTCAACAAAAAAAACCTAGTTGTAGAAGAATCTATTAATGTTGTATTTGAAGAGACGAGCTTGCTGCAAGTTCAAGACTAAAGGAATTAAACTTGGATGAGCCGACAGAAGAAAAAGCTCAAAAGTTCATCAAGATCACAACTCCAACCCCAATTGGAGAAAATGATCACCTTGATGAAGATTTCATCCAAGCTGATGAAGTCACTCCAGTGATATAGGAAGCTCCATATGCAAGAACTCTAGAGCTCAGACACTTGAAGGATCACCCAATTGATCAAATCATAGGAGATCCCCGGGACGATGTCAGAACACGTAGAGATATAACTAATGAAAATCTATATTTAAGTATCCTCTCGTAGGTTAAACCTAAGAAGTTTGAGGAAGCAAACTCAGACACATCGTGAATAATGGCAATGGAAGAAGAACTGAATCAATTCAAGTGTTGCCAAGTCTCGAAGCTTGTTCCAAGACCCAAAGGTAAAAACATTATCGGAATAAAGTCGGTCTACAGGAACAAGATGGACGAAGATGGAACAATCTTAAAGATTAAAGCCAGACTCGTCGCCAAGGGATACCGACAAGAAGAAGGGATTGACTTCGATCAGATGTATGCTCAAGTAGCAAGGCTGGAGGCAATCAGGTTGTTTCTAGCATATGCTGCACTTAAGTGCTTCACCGTATCTCAGATGGATGTGAAGTCGGCCTTCCTTAATGGTGATATAAAGGAAAAAGTGTATGTGGAACAACCTCTAGGTTTCGTTGATTCTAACCATCCCGATCATGATTATCTCTTATTTAAAGCTTTATATGGTTTGAAACAAGCTCCTCGAGCTTGGTATGAGACACTATTTAGCTTTCTTCTTGAGAACAAGTTCACAAGAGGAAAGATAGATAAGACATTATTTCTTAGGGAAATAAAAGGCAAGATTTTGTTAGTGCAAATCTATGTTGACGAAATCATATTTGGCTCTACTATTGACAACCTCTACAAGAAGTTCTCAAAACTTATGCAAGGGAAGTTACAAATGAGATGTATGGGAGATCTAAAGTATTTCTTAGGACAACAGGTGAAACAATCTGAAGATGGAATTTTCATCTCTGAGACGAAATTCACCAAGGAGTTAATTTAGAAATTCGGAATGGAGAACGCAACCTCGATGAGGACTCTAATGAGTTCAGCTATGTCTTTGGACAAGGATGAGAAAGGGAAACCTTTTAATGAAACAAAGTACAGAAGCATAATTGGATCCTTGCTCTATCTTACTGCTAGTAGACCGGATATAATGTTCTCAACATATGTGTGTGCTAGATTTCAAGTTAACTATAAGGAATCTCACTATGCTGCTGCAAAGCTGTAATGCCCCAAAACTCAAAAGAGGAACGGGTGACGTTTTAAGCCAAGTATGGGACTTGGAGCAGGTGTCACGGGCATGTCACGGCCGTAACACGGGTGTGTCACGGGCGTGACACGGGCGTGTCACGGGCGTGTCCCAGGGTGTGTCACGCTATGGAGTTTTCTAAGTCATGTACACGGGCCATGACATGGGCACAGATACGGGCGTGCCACATATGACACGGGTGTGTCAGGTGCCGTGTCGCAGGCCGTGTCATCCTCAGGAAACAAGTGTTGGTTGTTACACAAGGGGAGTGACACGGGTCGTGACACGGTCGTGTTGCATGCGACACGGGCGTGTCGGAGTCCGTGTCGAATGGCATGTGCTGGTTATCGCGTTGGTCAAGACGGCGAATGGGTGACACGACCATGCACACGGTCGTGTTGCAACCCGTGTTCGGCCCAGATTTTGTAATTTTAGGCCTAATCGTGGCCGTTCGTTTCATTTGCTTTGGATCCAACGGTGGGGGGTTATTCCTGAGAGATTTTAGCCGGGATTTTGGGCTAGAAACCCTCATTTCTTTTGGGTGTTCTCTCTCTAGAGTTTACAGAGATGGGAGATCAAGGAGGAAGGAGGAGACCAAGATCCGGCCGCTGGTGGAGCTTCGGAGCTCTGAATCGCGATCCGAGTCCAGATCCGCGAAGGCGACGCCGTTGCGGTGCTTTCCAACCGCGTAGATTTTTCATGGCGTCGCAGAAGAATGCAAGGGTAACTATTCTCATCCTAGGGCATGTGAAGCCCTCTTTTCCTTTGCATCGGAAGCCCTCTCTCGCGAGTGAGCGAAGAGTTGGAGCATTCCTTGGGGTAGATATGTAAAGTCCCCCTTGTATAGAGTCTGTATACAAAAATGGGCATAGGAATTGAGTGTGAAGCCTATCCGGACAAGTTGATCAGGATTGGTGATGTTGCATTGCATATGAACCGGGGAAGACTCCGAATGTTTGGGCGTTTTTCGGGTTTTCTACATAGTAGATTAAAGCAGGGAGCCTTAGAGATTAACTCCAAGGTGCACCCGGAAAACTAGGCAAAAGCGGGTTTTGCCAACATGGTGGCCAGGGAGCCAACGTGAACATAACTAGGTTATGTGAATATTGTGGTGGAAACGGGACTCGGTGAGTCTTGATCTGCACATATGACTTAAATTGTCGTTGCGGTATGAGCACGGGTCAGGCGGAACCATACCCGATCTATGTCGTTTGGTGGGACTGTTGCCATGGATGAGGGTCTTCGGCGGTCTATGGCTTAAATTGTCGTGACCAAGGCCAGGAAGACAAAATTATCATATGATTGGCCGTTCAAGGGGCGGTGGTGGAACGGGAACGTCTATGGCTTGAATTGACGTGGCGTTGGTCGGTTCGCCGTGAATGTGCCCTATGTGCACGAGGTGTGTGGTCGTGCGAGCCTACGCCTGTGATCAAGTGTATTTACACTATTTTGCTGCTATACTAATAAAGTGCAGGGAAAGAGCATCGCCTCCCCGATTTTGGGGGAGGGATCGTTATAATTTGGTCAGCATTGTTGACCGTTATTTTGTTTACCACCGGGCGGTGGATTATGGCTTGCAGGTGCTGCGGAGCCGAGCGGGAAATAGCGGGCTAAAGCCCAGGTTGCGGTGCTGGCCCTCGAAGTCCTAACCTTTTTATGTTTTCCATTTATCTCATGTATGGCCGGTCTGCGAGCCGAAGTATGAAAGACACTCTTGTTTGAGGAAATTATTGTAAGGCCATAAGGTCGGTACTTTTGTATTTAACATTCCTATTTTATTTGAGTAGTGGACATTCGTGCTTGGCAGGGTTCTTATTTTGTGCAACTTAATAAATTTCTTATGTTAGAATGACTCTGTGTAGGACGTTTGTGATTGGTTGAATGGTTTCAACGCGTAACCAACCGCTCTGTTCGTAGTATATGGCGTCGGGCCCCGGTCGGACCTACTATTATATGCTATGTGACGGATAGGGGTGTTACAAACTGGTATCAGACTACTGGTTTCGGTCAAACTTAAATGCATTCGTGGGCGAATTCACTTTAAGTGGTGGTGAGCACATGTGTGTGCGTCATCGTTACTACATGAAAAGAACCCATGAATTTCCACTTAGGAATGAAAATACATGTGTTTGAGGAACCTTCATGTTCCTATAATTGATGTTTGCAATATTATTTGGTCGCTTATCGGTGTTTTGCACGTTTATAGGTGACCAAAAGTGGTGCTGGACCGTCGGAACGGTAAGGTTCCGAGGCAAGCAGCGCACCAAGTGATGTGCCGGTAACACCTCCATCGGTACGAGTTAATTTATAGCAAGTTGACTTTAAATACGTTATCTAGTGCTTGTTAGCCTAATATGGTTTGCATAGGCTTTGTTTTGATTAGTGATAGTACGGCACGGGCACTGTTCGATACGGGAGCTTCACACTCCTTGTCCGAAAATTTTATATCGCGCATCGGAGTCCCTTCTTCGATGGCGAAGGACAAGTTGGATGTGCTGCTACCGAATGGGTGCTCGATGCGTGCGGACAGATTGTACGCCATAAAGGTTCACATAGGGAGCCGAGAGTTCGACTTGCTAGCGTCATTGCTGCCGCTAGTAGAGTTCGACGTTATCTTTGGGATGGATTGGCTTTCGGAGCAGAAGGCTTGGATTGATTGCGACCGGAAGGAGGTCAAGCTGGGTGTTGGGCGGGAAACAACATTCTAGGGACTCAAGGGGTCGAGCAAGACGCTGATGTCTGCTCTTCAGGGGGTAAAGGCAGTTCGTGCTGGTGTAGAGCTTTTCTTCGCATTAGTGGAGGATGCAGAGCCAAAGTCCATGTTGGGTAGTATCCCCGTGGTATGCGAGTACCCAGATGTGTTCCCGGATAGTCTTCTCGGAGCCCCACCGTAGTGAGAGATTGATTTCACTATCGAGCTTGTGCCAGGTGCCAAACCTGTGTCACGTGCTCCTTATAGGCTGGCGCTGAAGGAAATGACTGAGTTGAAAGTTCAGCTAGAGGAGCTGATGGAGCAAGGTTATGTGCGTCCAAGCTCGTTGCCTTTGAGTGCATCGATCCTCTTCGTTAAGAAGAAGGACGGGAGTATGCGGCTGTGTATCGACTACAGAGAGTTGAACAAGCTGACGGAGAAGAACAAGTACCCGATCCCGAGGATTGATGATCTCTTTGATTAGTTAGTCGGATCGTCGGTATATTCTAAGTTAGACTTGAAGTCGGGGTACTATCAGTTGAGGATCAGGGAGTGTGATATCCCGAAGATGGCGTTCATCACAAGGTATGGGCATTTCGAGTTCACGGTCATGCCGTTTGGACTGACGAATGCGCCATCAGTATTTATGGACTTGATGAATAGGACGTTCCGAGATTTCCTGGACCGCTTTATGATCATCTTTATTGACGATATATTGGTGTACTCGCAGTGCAAAGAAGATCACTTCAAGCACTTGCATCTTGTGTTGGAGTCTCTGAGAAGGAATTAACTCTATGCAAAACTCTCCAAATGCGAGTTCTGGCTACCCTTAGTAGCATTCCTTGGTCACATTGTAAGTGGGTAAGGTATAGCAGTGGATCCGGCGAAGATCGTTACGATACGGGAGTGGCCTGCGTTGTCTTCTGTCGCGGAAGTCCGTAGTTTTCTCGGGCTTCCCGGATATTACAGGTGCTTCATAGAGAACTTCTCGCGAATTGCTCTACCTCTCACGAAGGTTACAAGGAAAGATCATAGATTCTTGTGGACGCAGGAGTGCGTGCAAGCTTTTGAGGAGCTGAAGAGACGGTTGACTATGGCGCCAGTGCTTAGTTCGCCGAGTGGGACCGAGGGCTTCGAGGTTTATAGTGATGCCTCGGGTAGTGGTTTGGGCTGCGTGCTGTCTCAGCATGGGAGCGTGATAGCTTATGGTTCGCGTCAGCTAAAAGTGCATGAAAGGAACTATCTGGTCCATGACTTGGAGTTTGCGGCCGTGATATTTGCACTTAAGCTGTGGAGGCACTACTTATACGGCATAAGGGTCGATATTTACACTGATCACAAGAGCCTGAAGTACCTGTTGGATCAGAAGGATCTTAACATGAGGCAGAGGAGGTGGATGGAGTTCCTGGGGGACTACACCTTCAAGATTCATTATGTACCCGGGAAGGGAAATGCGGTTGCTGATGCGTTGAGTCGCAGGGCTCCCGCCCAAGCCAACTGGTTGTCGGTTCATGATGAGAGGCTAGTACGGGAGTTGGAGGCATTGGAGATCTGTTGCGTGGACAAGCAGACAAGCGCCAAGGCTTTGTTGAAGTGGACGGAGGTTCAGTATGACCTTGCTGATCGTGTTCGGCAGGCAATGGAGTTGGATGACACCATGAAAGAGCTTATGGAGGCGGCGTTGGATAAGTCAAATTCCCAATTTTCTGTTGAGAATGGGTTGTTAAGGAAGGATCATCGGTTGTGCGTCCCAAGCGGGGGTAACCTGCGGGCGGAGTTGATGTAAGAGGCTCATCATACCTAGTACTCAATCCACCCAGGGAGCACAAAGATGTACCGTGACCTCAAGAAGCTGTTTTGGTGGCCGGGGCTCAAGAAAGACGTAGCGTTGTTTGTGGCTAAGTGTCAAACGTGCGCCTTAGTGAAGGCGGAGTTCCAAAAGCCGGGAGGATTCTTGAAGTCCTTGCCTATACCGGAATGGAAGTTCGACGACATATCAATGGACTTTGTTCATGGTTTGCCAAGGTCACAGAAGGGGAACGACGCCATCTGGGTGATCTTAGACTGGTTAACTAAAGTGTCACACTTTATTCCACATAGGAAGGATGACTCGGTGGAGAAGTTGGCGAAGCTATATGTGGACAATATAGTTAGACTGCACAGTATGCCCCGTAGTATTGTGAGTGATCGTGATGGGCATTTCACGTCAAATGATTGGAGGTTAGTGCAGCAGATGCTGGAGACAAAGTTGAATTTCAGCACTGCCTTCCATCCGCAGACGGATGGATAGATCGAGAGAGTCAATAGAACGATGGAGGACATGCTACGCATGTGTGTTATAGACTTCGGGAAGCATTGGGAGGACCACCTGTATTTGGTGGAGTTCGCGTACAACAACAGCTACCAGGCGAGTATCCAAATGGCGCCCTTTGAGGCCCTATATGGTAGGAGGTGTCGTACGCCATTGTCATGGTTAGAAACGGGTGAGGCAAGGTTGTACAAGAAGCAGGAGGTGGAGAGTGATACCTCGTTGGTGCGGATCATTCGGGAGCGCTTGTTGATCGCTTAGGATAGGCAGGCGAAGTATTACAAAATGCCAAGCACCGGAACGCGGAGTTCGCGGTAGGCGATTGGGTATACTTGAATGTGAAGCCGTTCAAGGGTGTTTTGCGGGTAAGATGCTTGAAGAAGCTGAGCCCAAGATACCTTGGACCCTTTGAGGTCCTGGAGCGGGTCGGCGAAGCGGCATACCGATTGAGGCTATCAGAGGAGTTGAGTGGACTACACGATGTGTTTCACATTTCCGTGTTGCGGAAGATGGTTCAGGAGCCTTCGCTAGTGATCGCAGTTGATCAAGTGTCGGTGGACGAAGGGTTGACGACAATTGTCAAGCCCGTTCGTATCGAAGACTTTGAGGTGAAGAGACTCCGTAACAAGGAGGTCCGGATGGTTAAGGTCCGGTTGGATAATTGCGGTCGGGAGGAGCTCTCTTGGGAACGGGAGCAAACTATGCTGGAGGAGTACCCGGAGTTATTCCGCTCAGGTACCGTTAAAAGCTTTCAGTTCCTATTATTTTCCTTTAATAAATTTCGAGGTTGAAATTCTTTTAAGGGGGAGAGAGTTGTAATGCCCCGAAACTCAAAAAAGGAACGGGTGACGTTTAAAGCCATGTCTGGGACTTGGAGCAGGTGTCACGGGCGTGTCACGGGCGTGACACGGGCGTGTCATGGGCATGTCGCAAGGCGTGTCACGCTAGGGAGTTTTCTGAGTCATGTACACGGGCCATGATACGGGCACGGACACGGGCGTATCACATATGACACGGGCGTGTCGGGTGCCGTGTCGTAGGCCGTGTCCTGCTCGGGAAATTAGTGTTGGTCGTTGCACAAGGGGCGTGACACGGGTCATGACATGGCCGTGTCGCATGTGACACAGGTGTGTTGGAGGCCGTGTCGAATTTCATGTGCTGGTTATCGCGTTGGTCAAGACGGCGAATGGGTGACACGGCCATGCACACGGCCGTGTTGCAACCTGTGTTCGTCCCAGATTTTGTAATTTTAGGCCTAATTGTGGTCGTTCGTTTCCTTGGCTTTGGATCCAATGGTGGGGGGCTATTCCTGAGAGGTTTTAGCCGGGATTTAGGGCTAGAAACCCTCATTTCTTTTGGGTGTTCTCTCTCTAGAGTTTAGAGAGAAGGGAGAGCAAGTAGGTAGGAGGAGACCAAGATCCGGCCGCTGGTGGAGCTTCGGAGCTCCGAATCGTGATCCGAGTCCAGATCCGCGAAGGCGACGCCGTTGCGGTGCTTTCCAACTGCATAGATTTTTCATGGCACTGCGGAAGAACGCAAGGGTAATGATTCTCATCCTAGGGCATGTGAAGCCCTCTTTTCCTTTGCATAGGATGCCCTCTCTCGTGAGTGAGCGAAGAGTTGGAGCGTTTCTTGGGGTAGATATGTAAAGTCCCCCTTGTATAGAGTCCATATGCGAAAACGGGCATAAGCATTGTGTGTGAAGCCTTTCCGGACAAGTTGATCCGGATCGGTGATGTTGCATTGAATATGAACCGGGGAAGACTCCGGATGTTTGGGCATTTTTCGGGTTTTCTACGTGGTAGATTGCAGCAGGGAGCCTTGGAGATTAAATCCAAGGTACACCCGGAAAACTGGGCAAAAGCGGGTTTTGCCAACATTGTGGCCGGGGAGCCAACGTGAACATAACCGGGTTATGTGATTATTGTGGTGGAAACTGGACTCGGTGAGTCTTGACCTTCGCATATGGCTTAAATTGTCGTTGCGGTATGAGCACGGGTCAGGCGGAACCGTACCCGATCAATGTCGTTCGGCGGGACCATTGGCATTGATGAGGATTTCAGCGGTCTATGGCTTAAATTTTCGTGACCAAGGCAAGGAAGAAAAAATGCTCATATGATTGGCCGTCCAAGGGGCGGTGGTGGAACGGGAACGTCTATGGCTTGAATTGACGTGATGTTGGCCGATTCGCCGTGAATGTGCCCTGTGTGCACGAGGTGTGTGGCCGTGCGAGCCTATGCCTGTGATGAAGCTTCTTTACACTATTTTGCTGCTATACTAATAAAGTGTAGGGAAAGAGCATCGCCGCCCCGATTTTTGGGGTGGGATCATTATAATTTGGTCAGCATTGCTGACCGTTATTTTGTTTACCACCGGGCGGTTGATTGTGGCTTGCAGGTGCTGCGGAGCCGAGCGGGAAATAGAGGGCAAAAGCCCATGTTGCGGTGCTGGCCCTCGAAGGCCTAACCTTTTTATGTTTTCCGTTTATCTCATGTATGGCCGGCCTGCGAGCCGAAGTATGAAAGACACTCTTGTTTGAGGAAACTATTATAAGGCCATAAGGCCGGTACTTTTGTATTTAACATACCTATTTTATTTGAGTAGTGGACATTCGTGCTTGGTAGGGTTCTTATTTTGTGCAACTTAATAAATTGCTTCTGCTTGAATGACTCTGTGTAGGACGTTTGTGATTGGTTGAATGGTTTCAACGCGTAACCAACCGGTCTATCCGTAGTATATGGCGTCGGGCCCCGGTCGGACCTACTGTTATATGTTATGTGACGGATAGGGGTGTTACAAAAGAGGATCTTGAGATACCTTAAAGGTACACCAAATCTTGTCTTATGGTACACAAGAAGTAATGATAGTGATCTAATTGGTTTTTAGATACAGACTTTGCAGGAAGCAAAGATGATAGGAAAAGCACTTTCGGGACTTATTAATTCATAGGAAGAAGGCTTATCTCCTGGGGCTGCAAGAAGAAGAATTTTGTCGCAATTTCAATAGTCGAGTCAGAGTATATCTCTGCATGCAGTTGTTGTGCACAACTGCTATGGATAAAGAACCAACTTGAAGAATACAATATGTAGTTCAACAACATTCTACTGTTTTGTGACTCCTCTAGTAAAATTGCAATCGCCAACAACCCAGTCTCTCACAGCAGGACAAAACACATAGAGCTGAGGTACCACTTTATCAGGGAGCATGTGGAGCATGGAGACATTAACCTCTAGTATGTTCCAACTTACAAGCAGGTTGCAGACATTTTCACGAAGCCACAGGACGAGGACAAGTTCTCGTTCTTCAAAACAGAACTTGGCATGCTCAACAAAGAAGAATGATGAGAAAGGTCTCACATGAAAAGGTTCTAGAATCTGGCTACTTCAAAAATTCAAGAAAATTCTAAGTCTGGACTTCATTTCTCAAGAAGGATAATTACTACTTGAGTACTACAATTACTACTCGAGAAACAAGTTGACTCCCGAGGAATACTTCTCGAGAACTAAATTGATTCTCGAGAACTTCAACTCAATTTATCAAGTTCTTCTCGTGTAATATAATTGACTACTCGAGAAATGGCCTATCTTTTGAGAATTCTTTATTCTTCTCGAGAACGCAGTTGCAACATGTGTTCGAAGTTTGTCGATCGGTGTTAGATATTCATCGATCGGAGCTCGAAGTTCTTCGATCGGAGTTCGACGTTCGTCGATCGGAGTTCGACGTTCGTCGATCGGTTTTCGTCTATCCTATTTCATCGATCGAAATTTAGTCGATCGAAATCCGCCAGATTTTGTCGATTGGTTTTCGTCTTCTCGAGAAGTCTGATGCTGATTTTCTTCCTGAAGTTCAAATTTTTGATATTCGCACCCGGACTCTACTACCGCAATATTTTCATGTATGTTATTTTTATTATCATGAATTAATACTTATATAAATAGATTAAGTACGGAAAATCCAAATAACACGATCTCTAAAACCCTTTCTCGAGAATAAGAAAGACTCTTCATCTTCTCTATCACCGTCACCCTATTGCAGCCGCTTCAGAATTTATCTCAAGAAAAAGGATTCCTATTCATCTATCTCGATCATGGACCCTCCGTCGAATGTTGGAATCAGGAGTGAACTCGTTTCTACTGGAATAGCTGATTTGTCAGATGATTTCCGCAACGTTCTACTACTCTTTGAAGCCGCCAGACATTCATTCATTCTGGAGCAACCGTGCAAACTTTTGCTTCTTGATGTTGAAGAATTTTTCCAGAATGCCAAATTGAAGAGGAATAACAAGGTTCTGAAGTCCAAAGTTCGTGGAATCAAGGTTAAGATAACTACTCCTATTATCTCTAAGCTACTTCGGCTGCCAATCATTGATGAAGAAGACGACCTAACCGTTGAAGACTATTATCAAGCATGTGGATTTTGTGGTGTCTCTGCTGATGTGAACACCATTCGCCGCCCGGATCTCAATCAAGAGAGCAAATTACTTGTGGATATACTTGGAAAATTTCTTCTGTTCATAACAAGTTCTATCAGTTTCATTACAAATGACTTCTTAAATATGATGACAGCAGTGATTTGTAGAAACAAGATTCAATGGGGCATGATGATTTTTGATAAAATCAAGGAAAGCATTAAGGCACCAAATTTCGGCAGGATTGTCTCTCTTGTACTTCATAAACTCAGGCCAGAAGTATTTGATCTCTCCAAAGGTACTACTCTACATCATATGAATAAAGTCTCCATCTCCTCCATTCAAAGATTGGAGTTCAAGCTTCAGGACCCTGCTCAAGTTGCCAAAAGCCAATGATCACCATGAGGATGAGGACAGGACTCCATCTTCCCATGTACATCAGGTGGCTGGCACTTCAGCTGGAGTTGTTGAGTGGGAGCCTGCTCCTGCATTTCCAGAGGCAATTCATCCAGCTCTTCAGATAGATATTCCTTGAGATGTTTCTCCAGATGTTCCTTCAGATTCTACTGCCAAGAACAATTCTACCTTACCAAATGACTTAAGTCTTCTAGATGTTGATCTGCATGCTGACGATATTCTTTCTGATGCTCAAGTATAAGAAAAAGTTGTTTCTATAGATGATGATATCAATAGAATGATTGATGAACTCACTTCCAAAGAACCTCCTTCCTCTCTACATGCAAAGAAATCTCCCACTCCAGAACCATTTCCATCAAACCATCTTTCTGAACCAGAATCCCCCACCCTCAGTCTCCTACTATAGATGTACATGATGAAGAAACCGTTTTGATTTTTGATGAAGAAACTACTCCTGAACCAGTTGAATCTCTTCTCAAAAGCCTGAACTTCTCTCTTCCTACTATTACTGGTGAGGAAGGAGATGTCCTGATTCATACCACAAGAGATCAGAGCTCAGTTATCATTGAAGAAATACCTCCCTGGTCAGCTCCATTAGTAAGTCCTCCTTGTTGGGTACATTGGAAAATGTGTACCTGATTTGAAGAAGCCCAACCTAGCTCAATGATATACATCAAAGTGTATTTGATGTTGTTTTGAGTTGACATGTGCATGTGAAGAATTGATAAAGTATGCAAAAAAAAATTCTAAGTCCAAGTGTCGACACAGAGAAGGATGTGTCGATACATAGAAGAAAGTAGTCGACACAACACTGGGAAGCAGTGTCGACACATAGCAGTTAGTCTACAACTACACTTGGAAAAAGTGTCGACACAGAGGAAATATGTCGACACATAGCAGTTAGTCTACAACAAATACTGGGAAAGTGTGTCGACACAGAAGAAGTAAGTCGACACAACACTGGGAATTTGTGTCGACACAGAAGAAAAGCGTCGACCTCAACATTGGGAAAATGTGTCGACACAGAAGAATATAGTCGACCTCAAGTTTGTCTACACTAGCAGAATGTGTCGACACATTGTGATTGAGTCGACACATTATAGCAGTGTTAGAAGAAGACTGTGTCGACACCTGAAGGCTAAGTCGACACTTACTAAGTTATGATTCTACAACAACTGTGTCGACACACAGGACTTGTGTCGACACACTGAAGAGTCAAGACCAAGTTATTTTCAGAAGAAGCTGTGTCGACTCAAAGGCAACTTAGTCGACATCACTGAAGACTGTATCGACACCAAGATCAATTGTGTCGACACAGATAGACAGATGGTCTCGACACTTTCTGACAGACTGTCTCGACAACTTGTGGTTCAAGACTAAGGCACAGGACTTGTTTGAAGACTTGACAGCTGTGGGTTGCCACCGGTTAACTGAAGCTGTCAGACTTGTCAGAAAACGGTTAGAAACCGGATCAGCCGGTTACCATGAAGAAAGTCTATAAATAGACAGATTCAGAAGGAGAAAGTAACTTTTGAAAACATTGATAAGAATCAAAAAGTTGAGAAGGATTACAATCCAATTCATTTCAAGAAAGTGCTTGGCACTTAAGAAGATCTTCTCCGGAAGATCAAAGAAGACTATCTAAGGATAGATCAAAGAAGAGTTCTAATCAGAATTCAGAAGAATCATTCAAAGTGCTGGATAGAGAGAGATCAAGCCAGAATTTGAAGAAGAAGAAAGAAACCACCAGTGGATTCTCAAGAAGCTGTTTGGAAATCAACTCAGCTAAGTTTATATTCAAGAAGCTTTGAAGAAAGCTCAGATACAGTTGATTTCATCAGCTGATCAAGAATTGTCTTGGCCTTTTCTCTCTCAATTTAGGCAAGACAGTTAAATAATCTTTTCTATATTTCTGTAGGATCTGTTTACACAGATCTGAGTTGTAAGCCTGTGTTATAAAGGCTGAGTGTAGGAGTGTTGAACTCTGAGTGGTAGGGCTGTTTGCCTGAGTGTAGGAGAAGGGTCTTCTCTGAGTTGTAGGCCTTGGGGCAAGGCTGAGGTAGGGCTATTATGCCTGAGTTGTAGGAACCAGTTGGGTTCTGAGTTGTAGGATCTGTTGATCTGAGATTAGTAGAAGTTTGGCCGAATCTAGCATACTGCTAGATAGGTGAAGGGGGAAAGTGGATGTACCCAGACCTTGGGGAACCACTATAAATCATTGTGCAATCTGTGATGTTTTATTTTCTGTGATTGCTGTGATTATTGTGTTAGCCATTGAATTGAATTCTGCCTAAAAGTTTTTATAAAAAAGTAGAACCTATTCACCCCCCCCCTCTAGGTGTTTAGGTTGTCTTGAAAGTAAAACTATCAAGTGGTATCAGAGGCAGGTTCCTCAAAAAGGACTTAACAGTCTGAGGTAGATCTGAAAGGCAGATTCAAGATTCAAGAAGATGGGTTCTGGAGAGAATCATAAGGAGCTAGGGTCTATGAAATTACCCATATGCAAGAAAGAAATTTTTGGAATTTGGAAAGAAAGAGTCAGACTATTTATGGAAGCATCTGACCCAAGAATTTACATCACAGTACAGGAAGGCCCCTTCATTCCAATGAATGTATCAGTTCTGGATGCAAATATCCAAACTCCAAAGAGTTATTCAGAAATGACCAAGGATGAAATCATCTTGGCAACCATGGATAAAAGAGCTCAGAACATTATTGTGAGTGCCATAGATGATTCAACATTTCAGAATCTGATTCACTGCAAGACCTCCAAGGAAATGTGGGACACATTGATTGTCTACATGGAGGGATCTGAAGAAGTAAGGCTGGACAGGAAGTCTATGCTAAATCAGGAGTATGAAAGCTTTAGACAAGGAAAATCTGATAACATAACTGAGTGCTATAAGAAATTCTATAGAATTGTGAATGAGCTAATATCCTATGGAAGAGTCTTCAGTACCTATGAACTGAATGACAAATTCTTAAGATCCTTATCAAAGGATTGTGATACAAAGATCTGTGCCATAAGAGAAGTGGCTAAATTGGCAGAGATATCTCCTCCAACCCTGTTTGGAAAGTTGCTATCCTATGAAATGCAACTTATGGTGAGGAAGGAGGAGGAATGAAACTCAAGAGGAGAGCATAGAGAAAAGACTGTGGCATTCAATGCAGAAGCCACTAGAAAGAATAGGAGGAAATCACCATCTCCTCCTAAGGAAGTTACAGAAGATAGTTCTGAAAGTTCAAACAAGGGTTCTGAAAGCTGTGATTCAGATGCAGATTTTGCTGCATTCACAAGACAATTCCAGAGGTTCTTGAAGAAGAAGCAGTGGAAGTCTAGGCCTTCCCCATCACAGCAAGTTGATGACTATTATAAGAAGAAAAGGTCATCAAGGAAAGAGAAGAGCAGATCAAAACCCAGCAAAGCCACTACTTCAAAGATTGTCTGTTATTGTTGCAATAGGCCTGGACATGTAGTGGCTGATTGTCCTGACAAGAGAAAGGAATCTTCAGAAAAGAAGAAGACTTATCAGAAAGGCAAGAAGGAGAAATCCTTTGTAGCAAAGAAAGATAAAAGTCTGTCATACCAGTCAACTTCAGAATCAGGATCTGAAGCTGAAGCATATATTGGACTATATGCTGCATCTGAGGAAGAGGAGTTTATGCAGTTGCTAGACTCCATCAATGAACATCAATGCATGGGGTTGATGACAAGATCAGAAGAGGACATATGCCAGAATCAGTCTGGTCCTAATGAGGTAAAATGTCCTTCCAGTACATCTGTTTGTAGTACAAGTGAAGAATCAGCTACATCTGCATCAAGTGATGAAGATGCATCTGGATCTAAAGGAGATGTCTATCAATTGATAGACAAGTATGGGGACTTGTTGCAGGCCCTTAAGAAAAGCAAGAACCTGGTTAAAACTCAGCCTCAGGAAATTGCTGAACTAAGGGTTGCAACAACTGAGTTAGAAAAAGTCCTTGATCAAAAATTAAATGAAATTGCCAAGCTGAAGAATATAACTATTATTCAGATGGGCACAATTAATTATACTAATGATCAAGTGAAGAGTCTGGAGGCCAGACTTAGAATTGAAAGGGATTTAGTGGCTAGTTACTCTAAGCCAAAATCTGTCTTACCCTTGATAGATGAATTTGTCACTCAGAAGGGTAAGGCTGGATTAGGATTTAAAGGTAACTCCAGGGCTGGCAGATTCAAGAGGAAAGGCAAAGCCCCTATTCAGCCACTAAACCTTTCAGTCCCCATAAAGTTTAGTAAGGTGAAAGTGCCTTCTAACATATATGATCATGAAGACATTCAAGGTCATATTAAGACTAATGTTCTGAAGAACAAGGGTGTAAATGCAAGCAGGCCTACCTATGGTCATAAACCCAATGGTTTTAAGAAATCAGTAGGTGAAGTTGCAACAGCACCAGCAATGAACAGAAATTCTTCTGACAAGGATGTATCTAGATCTAGATACAATAAGTTTGAATGTTGGTGTTGTGGCAAGAGAGGCCATTTTGCATTAGACTGCTGGAATAACACAAGTGTTATAAAGAATAAGAGTCTACCTGTTAGAAGAGGCTATGATAACTTTATTAATGCTAACCTGAACCAAGGACCCAAGACTTACTTGGGTTCTAAGGGTAAGTAATTCTGTATTGCAGGTGAATCCAAGTAACCATGCCCCTATATGGTACTTGGATAGTGGTTGTTCCAGGCACATGACTGGAACAAAGGGGCTGCTGAAAGAGTATTCATCTGTCAAAGATGGACCTAAAGTGATCTTTGGTGGATCTGAGAAGGGAGTAATCAAAGGGTTTGGTAACATTTCTTCTAACCTAATTACTATCACCCAAGTGGCCTATGTAAAAGGTTTGAAACATAATCTAATAAGCATAAGCCAGCTGAGTGATCTAGGATATGACATTTCATTTGGTAAGGATGGATGTCATATCAAAAGGTCAAGTGATCAAGAGATCATATTGACTGGGTATAGGAAGAGAAATGTATATTGCCTTACTTTTGAATGTGAAAATAAGGCTTCCCCCATTTGTCTTGTAGCTGATGACAATGCTTCCCATTGTGTTAAGTGGCACAAGAGATTGGCTCATCTAAACTACAAGACAATTGGCCAACTCATTAGTAAAGAACTAGTGAGGAATGGGCCTCAAGTTAAGTGTATAAAGGAAGGGGTATGCTCAGCTTGTCAAAAGGGCAAGCAGACAAAATCCTCATTTCAAAGCCTTGAAAACAAGGATTCTGTGAGGTGCTTATACCTCTTGCATATGGATCTTTTTGGTCCTATGCCAGTTCATAGTCTAGGTAGGAAGGTCTACACTTTTGTGGTTGTAGATGACTATTCTAGATTTACATGGGTGTTCTTTCTGAGACAAAAATCTGAAACCCCAAGTGTATTACTTAATTTTGTAAAGCAAATTCAGAATGAACTGAATAGTACAGTGGTCAAAATCAGAAGTGACCATGGTACTGAGTTTCAATCTGAAAGCATAACAAACTTGTGTAAAGACTTTGGGATTTTCCAAGAGTTCTCCTCACCAAGAACACCTCAGCAAAATGGAATTGCTGAAAGAAAGAACAGAACATTAATTGAAGTTGGTAGAACTCTATTGAGTGACACCTCTCTCCCAGAATATTTTTGGGCTGAGGCAGTTAACACTGCTTGTCATGTCATCAATAGGGCTTCTATCACCAAAAGCCACAGAAAGACTCCCTATGAGATTGTGAAAGGCAGAAAACCAAATCTATCCTATTTTAGGATCTTTGGTTGCAAGTGCTATATACTTAACAATGGCAAGTCATATTTGACTAAGTTTGCTGCCAAATCCCAGGATGGGATATTTGTTGGGTACAGCACAAATAGTAAGGCCTATAGAGTCTTCAACTTAACTACTCAAGTTGTTGAGGAATCTGTGCATGTTGTATTTGATGAAACAAGATTAATCAATTGTGAGTTGTCTTGTAGATCAAATGACTCAACAGGTATAAGCAAGAGGATGGACAAGCTCTCCATTGCTGAAGCTTCAAAGGAAGATGGAGCATTGGAAAATGAAGGTTGCTGTCCAGGGTGAGTACAAGAGATAATGGAAGCTGATGAAAACCAAGAGGATTAGCAGAATGAAGAAGCTGGAGATGCTCAACCTGAAGGGAATCTTCCTCCAGCTATAAGATATCTAAGAGATCATCCTGCTGATCAGATAATTGGTGATCCAAGACAAGGAGTGCAAACTAGAAGCAAAAAATCAAAGCACAGTTTTGCATTCAAGTTTCTTGTCTCAAATGGAACCTAAGAAGTTTGAAGAAGCTATCCAAGACCAGCACTGGATTGATGCTATGCAAGAGGAGCTGAATCAATTCAGAAGGTGCAAAGTCTGGGAGCTTGTTCCTAAACCAAGAGGCCACAACATAATTGGGACTAAGTGGTTCTATAGGAACAAGCTAGATGAAAGTGGGATAATAGTGAAGAATAAAGCAAGATTGGTTGCAAAAGGATACAGGCAGGAAGAAGGGATTGACTTTGATCAAACCTTTGCTCCAGTAGCAAGGCTGGAGGCTATCAGAATATTCCTTGCCTATGTAGCCTACCAAGACTTCAAAGTATACCAGATGGATGTGAAGTCAGCATTTCTGAATGGTGATCTTAAAGAAGAAGTATATGTAGAGCAGCCATCAGGTTTTGTAGATCCTCTTAAACCTGATTCTGTGTATAAGCTTAGGAAAGCTTTGTATGGGTTAAAACAAGCTCCAAGGGCTTGGTATGAAACCCTGTCTACCTTCCTCATTGAGAATAAATTCTCAAGAGGAAAGATAGACAAAACTCTATTCCTTAGGGAATCCAAAGGTAAGATCATCTTAGTTCAGATCTATGTTGATGACATAATCTTTGGATCTACTGAAAACAACCTTTGTAAAAAGTTTGCCAAACTTATGCAAGGGAAGTTTGAGATGAGCAGTATGGGAGAACTTAAGTTCTTCTTGGGACTCCAAGTAAGACAGACTGATGATGGATTGTCCATATCCCAGTCTAAGTTCACCAAAGAATTAATTAAGAAATATGGTATGGAGTCATCCTCCACCATGAGAACTCCTATGGGAACAAGCATCCCTATATGCAAAGATGAGGCAGGTAAACCTGTTGATGAGTCATTGTATAGAGGAATAGTTGGGTCTCTACTATATCTTACTGCTAGTAGACCAGACATTATGTATGCAACATGTGTCTGTGCTAGGTACCAAGCCTGCCCTAAAGAATCTCATTATACTGCAGTCAAAAGGATTCTGAGATATCTAAAGGGCACTCCTAATCTAGGCCTTTGGTACCCTAGGAATAGAGATTTTCTACTAACAGGCTATTCAGATGCAGATTTTGCAGGATGTAGAGAGGACAGGAAAAGTACTACAGGTACTTGTCAATTCCTGGGAGGAAGACTAATATCATGGAGTAGTAAGAAGCAGACCAGTGTGGCAATTTCCACAGCTGAGTCAGAGTATGTTGCTGCTGGAAGCTGCTGTGCACAGCTATTATGGATGCAGCATCAGCTTAAGGATTATGGTATTCAGGTAAGTAGAACACCCCTTTTATGTGATTCTAAGAGTGCTATTTCTATTGCTAATAATCCAGTTTCTCATTGTAGAACTATGCATATAGAAATCAAATACCATTTTCTTAGAGAACATGTAGAAAAAGGAGACATCTTATTGGAATTTGTAAAAACAGATTATCAAATAGCAGATGTATTTACTAAGCCTTTAGATGAAACCAAATTCAATAAATTCAAAATTGAATTAGGTATGTTAACCATTGATTAATGTATTAACAAAATCATTAACAATGCAATTGAAGTGGTATGTAAGTAAGTAAAAGTAATAATAACATAATCAAGTGTTAAAAAGGACACATTGAAGTAACACTTACAAGTGGTGTTGAACCAACAGAAATTGGCTAAGTAAGAATGTGTCGACACATTTAGTAATTATGTGTCGACTCAGAGAAATAATGTCGACAAGTCAGAAATATTGTGTCGACACAGAGAATATGTGTCGACACTTAAGAGTTATATTGTTGACTTAATCAGAAATGTAATGTCGACTCAACCAGGAAAATGGTGTCGACACTTACAGAATATGTGTCGACACTTATCCTTAGAGTCGACACAGAATTTCTGTCTATCTATTATGTATCCAAGGTGTCGACATAACCACAAATTGGTGTCGACACATAGTAGGCTGAAGTAATGTCGAGACAATAGAAGTTTGTGTCGACACATTCCGTCTGTGTCGACACATTTAGTCTGTGTTTGGCGCCTTTTGAACTTCTTTCAACAGAAGGTATAAATAGGTGAAAAACGCTTTCTGTCGACACGCTTCCAAGGTTTTCGAGACTAAAACCCTGTGTCGACAGTCTATCTTTCTCTCTTCTCTCAAGCTTTCTCGACGAATCAATGGCACCAAGGATGGAAGACAACATCAATGAGGGGTATGAGTTGGTGCGCCAGGCCTTTGCAGATGCGCCGCCAGATGTTCAAGGGGTTATCACCCTCCTCTCCGAGTCAGGGTTAGAATTTCTAATCTCAGAGCCAACTAAAATCTGGAAGAAGGAGGTGCACGAGTTCTTTATCTCTACATCAGTCCACTCAACAGGCCTCAAGATTAAGTCCAATGTTCAAGGGACTAAGGTGAAGATTACTCCAAGAACTTTGAGAAAGATCTTTCAATTACAAGTAGTTGAGAATGAAGAGGAAGTTCCTAGTTCTAAGATAAGGGAAGCCCTTCAATGGTGTGGACTGGACTCGAGTATGAAGATTGGAGCTGCATTCAACAGGAAGGGTATGAATCAGCAAGGGAAATTCTTGTCTGAAGTTGTTGGGAAAGTAATCCTCTGCAAGACAGGTGGACATGATAGGATTTCTGCCTATATGTTCAGCCTTATGACCAGGATTGTTTTTACAATTCCTACTGATTGGTCAGGAGTACTCTTTGACAAGATCAAAGAAGGAATCAAGAAGCCAAACATGGCTAGAATCATGAGCTTATATCTCATTGGAGTGATCCCTGAAGTGATGCAGCAACTGCCAGGGACTAAGATCAATCATATGAGAAGGATGGATATGAGACTGTTCTATAGGTGGGATAGGGTGCTGTCCAAGGATGTGCCTGAAGAGAGCAGGCCAGACACCCCTGTGAAATCCCCTTCTCAAACTCAAGAAACTGAACAACAACAAGAAGACCCACTCAGGACACAGGTTGAAGAACAGCCTGACTCAACTATACTACAGCAAGTGTCAACACCTGTACAGATACAGGGGGAGCCAGTTCACTCTCCAGCTCAAAATGTATCTACTCCTGATCAGGTACAAGTGTAGGGGGAGCTAATGTATTTTACTATAAAAGATATTGCTCATATTCTTATTACTGCACAGGTTCAGGGGGAGCTGTTGTCAGTACAAGTGCAAGAGGAAGAACAGTTAGACTTATCTCAAGATTTAGCTGCTGCTGAAGTTACAGCTCAACTGGAATTTACTCTGGAGGAGTTATTCCCTGATGCTGATACTACTACAGATAAAGAAGGAGGAGGACAAGAAATTGAGAAGTCCATAGGTATGGAAATTGATCAGGAAGCTGAAGTTGAGCCACAGGTTGACGGGGAGCCAGTGAATGTTGAGACTGAGCAATAGGTCACTGGGACAGATACACTTCATTCTCCTCAAGAAAGAATTCACCTAGATACTTCATCTGATACTGAAACTGAAGAAGCCAGGCTGGCCAAGAAAAGAAAACTTGTTGTCTTTAAGAGAAGAAGCAAGAATTATAAGCAGGCTTTACAGACAACACCTCAACAAGCATCTCCTACCTTTGATCATAACAAGTTTATGATAGATCTACAAGTGAAATTGGATGAACAAAGAATGGCTCTGGAAAAGTATGTTGATGAAAATAGCAAGTCTATGCAGTTTGACTTAGCTCAGGATATAAAGTCCATCCAGTTTCAAATCAACATGCATAAGACAGAAATGACAGATTGCTTTCAAAAGGGAGGCCATGCTGTGGTTTATCTTGCTCAACAACAGGAGGCTATTACTAAAAAGGTAGATGATGTTGCCCTGAAGCAAAGCTATGTATTGGAAAATCAGTTAAGAATGAATGATAATTTAACTGAATCTCATCATGAGATAATAGAGGAAGTGAAAAAGATTGTTCCAGGCCTGCCTGCAGATAAAACAAAAGAAAAGGAAGAGTTTAATAAGCAATTTCAAGATGCCATTGCCTCAGTACAAACTGCTATCTCCACCTGCCAACAGGAAATATCAACCAAGCTGCAAAAATTGAAACCATTTTTCCAAGAAGGTATAAATTATCTAGATGGACAGATAAGGTTTCAGAAGGATGATCTTAGAGATCATATGACAAGAGAAGTCATAAAGGGGGAGAGGTTATTGATTCATGCAGGCCAAGAGCACTCTAAATGGGTGACAAATAGTATAAGAGCCACCTTGGGATGTCCACCCTTGTGTGATGATGATATGATGGCTGAATCAGGCATTCAAGCAGGACTACTTGAAGGCAACCAACCTGAGGTTGCCCAAGTTATTTACCCCCCTTCTGATTTTGAAATTCTGGATAAGCAAGTGCAGGATATGTATAGTCCTCCAAAGGATGTGCATAATGTTGTGATTGAGAAAGTTGAGATGCCAGAGGCCTTCCTGAAAGAACAGCAAGATGTTCTATTAGCAAAGAAGAGATTTAGAGAGCAGGCTGCACTCAAGCCAGATTATGAGCAGTGGAGTCCTACTTCAAGGAACATAATACTCACTGCATGGAAGGCTGTACAAGACAAAGTTCATGAAAGAGGGAAGTGGTACAATGAGATAGAATGGCAGAAGTATGAGGCAAGACAGGAAGCAATAGTACAATTCAGAAGGAAAGCTAAGCAAGGGAGGCTGCCATCAGATGCTAAGGAGCCAAGCAAATACTTCCCAAAGCCTTTTCACTATTTTGAAAGGCAAAGGCTCAAGGAAGAAGCTAAGAAAAAGCTGATCTAAAAGGAAAGAAGATAGCTGAAGAATCAGAAGCTCCTGTGACATCTAAAATTCAATCTGGCAAAGGGATTATCATTACAGAGCCTGATCAATCCTGATTATGTTTTAGTTCCTTCATAATGTTTTGTAATGTTGTGATGTGATCATTAAATGTAAAACAATGTAATCAAACATTACCCAGTAATAAACAAAATTTTGTTTAAATTTGTGATAGATTGTTTTATCTATGATGTTTTTTTTATTATTTTGTTTATAATTAAGTATCCCTGTGTTTTTGTCATATATCATCATTTAGTACTGTTTATAAATGGTGTATATCATTGGCTATAAGGGTTATGACTTCTCCAAATAGGGGGAGATTGTTGGGTACATTGGAAAATGTGTACCTGATTTGAAGAAGCCCAACCTAGCTCAATGATATACATCAAAGTGTATTTGATGTTGTTTTGAGTTGACATGTGCAAGTGAAGAATTGATAAAGTATGCAAAAAAAATTCTAAGTCCAAGTGTCGACACAGAGAAGGATGTGTCGACACATAGAAGAAAGTAGTCGACACAACACTGGGAAGCAGTGTCGACACATAGCAGTTAGTCTACAACTACACTGGGAAAAAGTATCGACACAGAGGAAATATGTCGACACATAGCAGTTAGTCTACAACAAATACTGGGAAAGTGTGTCGACACAGAAGAAGTAAGTCGACACAACACTGGGAATTTGTGTCGACACAGAAGAAAAGCGTCGACCTCAACATTGGGAAAATGTGTCGACACAGAAGAATATAGTCGACCTCAAGTTTGTCTACACCAGCAGAATGTGTCGACACATTGTGATTGAGTCGACACATTATAGCAGTGTTAGAAGAAGACTGTGTCGACACCTGAAGGCTAAGTCGACACTTACTATGTTATGATTCTACAACAACTGTGTCGACACACAGGACTTGTGTCGACACACTGAAGAGTCAAGACCAAGTTATTTTCAGAAGAAGCTGTGTCGACTCAAAGGCAACTTAGTCGACATCACTGAAGACTGTGTCGACACCAAGATCAATTGTGTCGACACAGATAGACAGATGGTCTCGACACTTTCTGACAGACTGTCTCGACAACTTGTGGTTCAAGACTAAGGCACAGGACTTGTTTGAAGACTTGACAGCTGTGGGTTGCCACCGGTTAACTGAAGCTGTCAGACTTGTCAGAAAACGGTTAGAAACCGGATCAGCCGGTTACCTTGAAGAAAGTCTATAAATAGACAGATTCAGAAGGAGAAAGTAACTTTTGAAAACATTGATAAGAATCAAAAAGTTGAGAAGGATTACAATCCAATTCATTTCAAGAAAGTGCTTGGCACTTAAGAAGATCTTCTCCGGAAGATCAAAGAAGACTATCTAAGGATAGATCAAAGAAGAGTTCTAATCAGAATTCAGAAGAATCATTCAAAGTGCTGGATAGAGAGAGATCAAGCCAGAATTTGAAGAAGAAGAAAGAAACCACCAGTGGATTCTCAAGAAGCTGTTTGGAAATCAACTCAGCTAAGTTTATATTCAAGAAGCTTTGAAGAAAGCTCAGATACAGTTGATTTCATCAGCTGATCAAGAATTGTCTTGGCCTTTTCTCTCTCAATTTAGGCAAGACAGTTAAATAATCTTTTCTATATTTCTGTAGGATCTGTTTACACAGATCTGAGTTGTAAGCCTGTGTTATAAAGGCTGAGTGTAGGAGTGTTGAACTCTGAGTGGTAGGGCTGTTTGCCTGAGTGTAGGAGAAAGGTCTTCTCTGAGTTGTAGGCCTTGGGGCAAGGCTGAGGTAGGGCTGTTGTGCCTGAGTTGTAGGAACTAGTTTGGTTCTGAGTTGTAGGATCTGTTGATCTGAGATTAGTGGAAGTTTGGCCGAATCTAGCATACTGCTAGATAGGTGAAGGGGGAAAGTGGATGTACCCAGACCTTGGGGAACCACTATAAATCATTATGCAATCTGTGATGTTTTATTTTCTGTGATTGCTGTGATTATTGTGTTAGCCATTGAATTGAATTCTGCCTAAAAGTTTTTATAAAAAAGTAGAACCTATTCACCCCCACCCCTCTAGTTGTTTAGGTTGTCTTGAAAGTAAAACTATCACTCCTCCTCCACCTCCTCAAGCTGAAGCACATTCTGCTGATACCATTCTTGGTAAAATTTAGTTAATGCTAGAATAGCAAAGAACTTACTTTGAAGACTCTCTGAAAGTTGTAACTGAAAAAGTGACTTCTCTTGAAAAAGAGATGAGCAGAGGATTTGCTGAAATCCAGCACAATATTGATGAACTTAAATACATATTTCAAACAGGTGGGAAAGCTATAGACCACACCATTACCAGCATTGGTCAGGTGATGGATCAATCAGTAACTCGAGGAAATAATCAGATCCAACTTGAAAAGAATGCTCTATAAAACAATTTCAAGACATGCACAAAAGTTGGTACATTCAAAGAGGATGTTATAGCCACCTTATCCATAGAAGTAAGAACGGGGGAGAATTTAGTAAAAGAATATCTAGAGAAATCTGATGGTATCATGAAAATTCTTTGGGAAGGTAAGCTGAAAGAAATACATGCTGATGTTCAGAACCAAATTGATGGTGCCAAGTTTTATACTTATGATACAGCAGTGTGGATGCATAACCAGATATTTCCTGAATTCAAAGTTGACCCAAATGTTATTCCACGCCATCTTAACCTTGCTTCTCAGCATCCTACTTCCCCAATGCCACCAATGAAAACATTTTTTCCTAGACCAGAAGATCAATAAGCTCATCCTTCTGAATACTCTCAATTATGGTCAGAAAAAGAAATGCCTCAAGCTCCTCCTTCAGAAATCCTAGTTCACAAGAAAAGAAAGTATGGTGATGGTGCCTCTGCTAGCAGGTCCACTCCTAATCCATAAGCATAAAAAAAGAGCTCAAGAGTTTGCTAAAATATGGAGCCCAACTTCCAAATCCTTAATCCTTTAGACTCTTAAGCTTGTTGTTAATTATAATGAAAACAAGAATGATCACTACAGCTCATAAGAATGGGATTTATATGATAAATCTTTAACTACGAGAAGGATATATGACATACAGTATGGGAAGAACAATCCTAAAACTCCTCCTATGCCTGCCAAATATTATCCTAAACCTTTCAGTTATCAGAAGAGGCAACAAGAGAAAAAATGAGAAGAAGCAACAACAGCAAAGCAAGCAGTAATAGAAGAAGATAAGAAGTTTCCTTATAAGATTTTGTGAAATTGGATTTTTCCTTGGACATTATCTATAAATATAAATCTTTTAATTCTAATAATCTGATTTTTCATTACTTAGCATTTCTCTTTATTACTTTGTTCACTAGTCATTTTGTGTTGTTTATCTTGATATAATTCACCTTAGTGTAGAGGGTTCTGACTTCTATAAATTGGGGGGATTATTGGGTATTGTATCCATAATTACCAAGATTTGTATGAAGTAACCCTTGAATTAAGATGAATTAAGTTTGTATTTGATGCTCTTTTAAAGTTGAGTGCTTGTAGGTTATAATTGCCAAGTGTAGAGCAATGTCAGTCTACAATGAGTCTCCAAACTCAAGACCATACAATGTAATCCCTTATTGTGTGATCCATGTTGTTGACTCATGTGTAGCCTCTTTTTTGGGACACACTTCATTTTCAAGTACTAAAGTAATGGAAGAAAGAATAGTTGTTGTATACCTTGAAGAAAATTTATTTTAGAAAGTTAGAAAATTTTCTAAGTCCATTACTCGAGAAGGACTTCTTGTACTCGAGTAATGTTAGAATGATTTCTCGGGTATGCTAAGTATAGTTTTCGAGTAGCAGAAATTAGTTCTCAAGAAGTCCTTGTCTAATACTCGAGAAAGACATGGATTACTCGAGTACTACATACCTCATTCTCAAGTTCACTCAAAATTACTTCAGAAATTTTCTAAGTGTTGTACTCGAGTAACATAGGTCAGTACTCGAGAAGGCCAAACATTTCCTCGAGAAAGCAGAAGACCAATTCTCGATTAAGTAGTGGTTAAGTCTCGAGAAGTCAAGATAGTTCTCGAGAAGTCAAGATAGTTCTCAAGAAGTCAAGATAGTTCTCGAGAAGTCTTTGTCTAGTTCTCGAGTAATAGAAACCTTTTCTTGAGAAGCTAGAAATCTTTTCCAAAATTTTTTCTTAACGAATTGTTCCCGAGAACCATAGATACTCTTCTCGAGAACCAGCTCCTGTACTCGAGTACTCTTCTTCTCACTCAAGTAATGCAGAAGTTCTTTCCGGATTTTTCTCTAAGTCCAGACGAAAATGATTTCAAAATTAACCTCGATTCTTATTGGTCTACATGTGCAGTCATTTATCATTATAACCGTTAGGCTTGTTATATAAAAGGTCTTATAAAATTTTACTAACCCAAAGACAAGAAATCAGAATTCTTAATCGTTCAATTCTTTCGAAATCGGAAAAGCCTCCGCTCTTCATCGACATTCTCGCCGCTTCTCTTCTCTGATCCAAGTGATTCAGAATAAGAATCGATCAATAGATCTAGGCGTTCATATCTACAGATGTCTTTCTTGATCGTGTTGATCTTAAAAGTTTCAGATCCAGAGATTTTGGCATACTCTTCCTCGATCAATTTTCTGACAGAGTTTCAACTTTCAAGAAGGAAGAAATCTTAAGCTCTCAGATTTGAAGTGAAGTTTATTATATTATTTTTGTAAAATCTATTTCAACTCTTGTAGGAGATTTTGTCTTCGAGTTTTGTTTGAAGTTCTTCTTCTGAGTGTAGATCCCGTTTTGAGGATCGAGTTGTAGGGGCATTGCTCCGAGGTGTAGGATTTGTTTTCAATTTGAGATAATAGTGAAGTAGCCGAGTCTAGCGTGCTGCTAGATCTGTGAGGTGGAGAGTGGACGTACCAAATGTTGGGGAACTACTATAAATCTTGTGTTCTTTGTGGCTTGTTTATTTATTTTCTGTGCACTGTTCATTCAAGTTTTATTTCACAAGAAGACACAGACCTCACCTATTCCCCCCTCTAGGTGATTTAGGTTGACAACTAAAAACATCAAAACCACTGACTGCTTCTTTCTTTTCCAGCTAATAAGATTTCCTCCTACAAAGGCGCAAAAACTTGATGTAGACTTTCTATCTTCTTTATTATCATCATAACTGGATTCAAAATATGCTTCAATCTTCAAATGATTATGCTTCTTAAACAACAAGTCCTTTCCAAGAGACCCTTTCACATACTCTAGAATTTTCATGGCAGATCGTAAATGACACTCTTTGGGAGATGGCATAAATTGACTGACCTTCCCAATTGCATAACAGATATCTGGTCTTGTAACAGTCAGATAGATGAGTTTTCCCACAAGTTGACTGTTCACAGTACAATCTGGGAGAAGACCAGAATCTTCAGTCGACCGTTATCATCCCCAACATCCATCAGGCAACGAGCAGATCTTGTGCCATGAAGACCAGTTTCCTTTAAGAGATCTAAAACATACTTTTGCTGCAAAAGAACAATAGAGTTTCGCTTTTGTGAAATCTCAATTCTTATAAAGTACTTTAGTGTTCCCTTACACTTAGTGAAAAATATTATCGAAGATATTGTTTTGCCATATCAATGCATTCTTTATCATCACCAGTAAGTAGGATATCATCAACATAGATAGCAAGAACCACAAGACCTTTAGTAGTCTTGTGTATAAACAAAGAATGATAAACAAAACTCCGATTGAACCTAATAAGAAACAACCCCACTAAACTTGTCAAACAAGCTCGTGGAATCTGATTTAAAACATAAGTCACCTTCCAAAGCTTGCATACCTAAAAATCACCCTAAGTAACATACCCAAGAGGGTTATCCATGTAAACCACCTCTTGTAAATCACCATAAGGGAAGACATTCATCACATCTAACTGAGACATTTCCTAGTCTCTATTAACTGCGACAGAGAAAAGAACACATATAGTGTTGATGCGAGCAATATGAGAAAAGGTATAAAAGGAGTCAACACCATACGTTTGAGTAAATCCCATAGAAATAAGCCTCGCCTTATAGAGATCAACAGAACAATCTAGAAGATACTTGACAACAAAAACCCATTGAAAAACCATATCTATGCCCAGAGATGTGGGAACAAGTGTCCAAGTACTTATATCAATTAAGGTTTTCATTTCTTCATCCATAAATGCCTTCAACTGTGGAATAGCAAGAGCATCTTGATATGTAGCCGGGATGACAGTAGAAGATACATAGAGAGAAAAACACATGGCAATCAGAGAATGCATAGAATATGAGATAACATCTTCAATAGGATACTTAGTACATTGGCAGACACCCTTCCACAAGGCAATGGGAAGGTCAAGATCACTCTAGTCCGTAGGAACAGATCCACAATCAGAAGAGGGAAGAGGCCCGAGAACAAGCATAGAAGGATCCAAGGGCAAAGATCTAGTCTTGAGAGAAGGAGACGGTATAATAATAATAATGGTGGGAAGAACTGGGTCTGGCATAGGTATCGAGACAATAGGAATTGAAGAGGAAGTATTCGAGGAAAAGAGAGAAGAAGCAGGAGAAAAATATGGTGTATCCTCAAAGAAGGTGACATTAGCAGAGACGTACTGTTTGAAGAGAAGAGGATCAAAACAGCGATATCCCTTCTGGGTCTGATAACAACCAAGGAATATGAATTTAACAGATCGGGGAGAAAGTTTGTCACGACCAGGAGAAGGTAAGTGAACAAACACCGCACACCCAAAACTTTAAGAGGTAAAGGAAGTGGCTCGTCCCCAGGGTATAAAATAAAGAATAGATTCTTTCCCTGAAGAATAGACGAGGGAATATAGTTTATGAGATTGCAAGAAAGAAGAACAACAAGAACCCAATAAGACCGTGAAACATTCATTTGTAAGAGAAGGTAGCGAGCAACATCCAGGAGATGACGATTCTTGTGTTCAGCAATGCCATTCTATTGAGATATATAGCGACAAGTAGTTTTATGAACCAAACTGTGGCTCGTACAAAAATCAGAAATTGATGGCTAATATATTCCTTCACATTACCAGAATGAAGAACTTTAGTAGACACATAAAACTGTATAAAGATCTCATTATAAAAAGCGGTAAACATATAGTAGATATACAGCCACATACACTTGGAGAAATCATCAATGAAGGTGACAAAGTACAAGAAACCTCTACCAACAGTGGCAGTAGGAGAAAGACCCCATATGTCATAGTGAGCTAGTTCAAAAGGATGTGAAAAACTATGTCCCATCCATGTTGGGAAAAAGAGCGATGATGTTTACCAATCTGACATGCTTCATAATTCAAAGGGAAATCCTCTTGAGGTAGATCTGGGAGAAGGTTATATATAAGGCGAGAAGAAGGATGGAAAAACGACGATGCCATTTCTGAAGGGAAGAAGAAGCAAAAAGAGCAACAACATTGTCAAGAGAGAAGAGGCTACCACTCGCAGCACCAGTAGCAATTGTAGCCTTGGTGACAGAATCCCATAAAGAACAAGTAGTGGTAGTAAAAGTAACCGTGCAGTGCAACTGTTTGCAGAGAGCATGAACAAACATCAAATTGCACGGAAAAGTGGGAACATAAAGAGTGTCCTCAAGCTGCAAAGATGGAGTAATGTTCACAGTCCCTACACCAAACACAGGAGTAGAATTCCCATCGACAATAATGATAGAAGATACACATTTATGGTTGTTCAAGCAGGAGAACAAACGAGAATTGTCGGTGATGTGACAAGTGGCACCAGAGTAAATAATACACTTGTCAGAAGATGCCAAAAGAGCACGAGATGTAGAGGAGACAAGAGAAACAGACCTCATGGAGAAAGAAATAAAAATAAAAAGAGACTAACCGCACGGTTAGACACAAGCCGACCAAAGAGCAAAAAGAGATCGCGCGAACAAGAAATGCACAAGCCAAAAGAGAACAAGCCGAGAAACAGATTGACAAACAAGTCGCAAAAAGACCTCAACAAAGAAAAGAATACTGACAGTGACTCAAACCACGCAGTTGAGTGAGAAGCCGAAAAAGATCGTAGATGGAGGACCTGCCACCAAAAAGGAGCTAATAAGGAAGAGATCGCGCCAGTAGAGAACACAACCTGCGTGAGAAGAGAATAGGAAAAAGAAGCTGCGAGAACACCAGTGAAGCCTTGCAAATAGAAAAGAAAGCAAAGGGACAAGTCACAGGAAAAGAGACAAATAAGGGAGGGCAGTGACGCAAGAAACCATGCGAATAGAAGAAGACTTGAAGTGGTTAGAAAAGCAAAATGTGAGCAAAAAGGAGAAAATGACCAATTAGCTCTGATACCATGTGAAAAAGAGCTAAATAAAGGCAAATTTTATTGCCCAAAAAAGATAAACAATACATAGGTATGCCCACTTATTTATAGAAAATAGGGGAGATGAGAAAATACAACAAGAGATGTGAGACTAAATACAATCCGCATGGCTTATGTGGTTTGACACTATCAAACCGTAACACTTTACAAAGCTACTGATCACCTAGCGATAATAGAGGTAAGTGGACAAATCGCAACTAAAGACCGCTATACCTCCTCTGTTAGCCATTAGACCGCAACTGCGGATTACCACCAGGCCGCAGTTACGGACTCCTACCACTGCTATTGCGGTAAGCCTCAAGGCCGCTGCTATAGCAAACCAATAGCCCGCTGCTGCGATAAGTCTCCAGATAACTGTTGCGGCTAACCTTCATACTGTAGCTGTAGTTAGTCTCCAGATCGCAGCTACAGGAAGACCTCCAAGACTGGAAAGTTCTGTGGGAAGCAGACTACAAAACCGCAACAATGCTAAATAGTCAGACCGCCAATCCTGCCAAGATAGCTGCCAGACATAAATGCTGCCAATAACCAAATCACCACACACTCAGACCGCCTGGACAAACATCCTGATGCCCGAACTACAAGCCGCTGAGACTAGACCATCAAACCACCGAACTCTAACACTATGCATCAAGTCAATGAATACTGATGACACGTTTGTCAGCCCAAATGGCATTATATTGAACTCATAGTGTAAGTGTGCACCAAGCACTGTCTTGGTAATGTCACTTTTCCTGATCCTCAAATGCCAATTCCCGGACTTTAAATCAAACTTTGAAGAGTTAATCGATCCATCCAGCTTATTAAACAAATCATCGATTTGCAGAATCATATACTTGTTCTTCTCTGTTAGCTTGTTAAGTTCATGACAGTCAATGCATAGATGCAAGATTCCATCTTTCTAATTCACAAAGAGGACTGGTGCTCTCTAATGAGACATACTTGGACGTATAAAGCCTTGCTCTAGCAATTCCCGTAACTGAACCTTCAACTCCACCATCTCCATTGGCATTACTCGGTACAGTGAGCGTGACACAAGTTTTGCACCTTACAATAACTCAATAGTTAAGTCAATCTCTCGCTGCACTGGAAGTTTAGGGAGATCCTTTGGAAACACAAATACAAACTTTGATAAATGTCACTCAAACTGGACTTCATCTCTACAAACTTAAAAAGCATGAAGATTAACTCTATGCTCTTCCAAACAGCCTTGACCACTTGGAGAGCAGACATCAGTATCTTGCTCAACCCTCATATACCAGCGAATCAGTCTCGTGTTTGGTGTCTTTTCCTAGTATGAATTCCTTTGAGTTGCAATAAATACATGCACGCTGATCCGAGAGCCAGTTCATGCCAAAGATCACAACAAACTCAGAAATTAGCAACAAAGATGCTTTCAATCCAAAATCATGACTTATTATCCACACCTAAACACATTAAATGCTATCTGAACGCATCGAGCAACCATTAGACAACAATACATCCAATCTATTTGTCTATATAAAAGAATATACTCTGATACGCAACACGAAGTCCTCAGATAGAAAGGAATGAGAAACACCTGTATTGAACAGTGCTCTAGTTGGATAGTCCAAGATTAGGATAATGCCTAATTCAAACAAATTAAGCAATGCACACAAGGTAGCAAGTATATAAAGTTATAAATGTTGTATACTAAAATGTACCCGTCACCACATCACTTAGTTTTATGGCATCCAATTGGCCAAGATTATAGACTCTAGGCTGAGCTTGAGTATAATGGGACACAAATGACTCCTTTGCCTTCCCTTTCTCTGCATAAGGGTAACCCGTCTTCGGAGGGCCATTCCAAAACTCTCGGGCTATGTGTCCTGGCTTGCCACAAGTATAACAAATAAATGGGCCTCGACCAGAAGTTTCTCCAGACATAACAGAAGAAGGAGCTGGCCCACAAGATTTGGACCTCTTGTTCCACCTTCGATACCTAGACTTTGTAGAGTTCGATAATTTGAACTTTAGCTTCTCCACGCTCATGTCTTTCTTACTTTAGACTCTTTTTAGATCTTGCTCTAGGTATCAGGCATTATTAACCAACGTCAGAAAACCCTGAATCGTCGAACCCAAGAGGAGCAACCTCACATCATCTCGTAGTCCTTCATAGAACTAATTGGTCTTTCACTCCAAGTTTGCAAATATAGAGCCTGCATACCATCCCAATCTTGTAAACTCATGTAAGAAGTCATCAACACTACTCTCACCCTAAGTTAACCTCGAGAACTGATTCTCCATTGCGATCCTTTGCTAAGATGGGAGATATCTTGCCAAACACAGTATCGAAAACTCCTCTTTTGATACCTCCGTCAAAGGCCGACCAACAAACTAGTGCAGCTCCAACTCATCGCACCATACCCTCGCATATCCATCTAACAAGATTGCCTTCACATCTTCTATTCAGGGATGGATCAACCTTTCTCATTCTCTCATATTCTTTTCCTTCTTCCCAGCTCCAAGTGAGAGAAAGAGGGATAAAGAGAGAAAATGAGAAAGAATTCTCATCTCTAGCTTTTATCGAAAAGCTACTTCTGTGCAGTACCATGCTACCACTATGTGGTAACTTATGCGGTGTCCGCTTGGCCCAATCAGCATTGTTCATCCACCCAAAGTCTTCCTCTAACTTATCTGACATGTGGCACACTACCGCCAGTGTTACCTCTACCGCCAGGCAGTATCGTCCAGAGACAAATGTCGAATTATTCTCTTGGCTAACGCCGCACTGTATCTAACTACCGCCGAGCGGTACCTTCCAGATATGCTAGTATTTTAAACAAGCTGGATACCGCCAGTGCAAACTCTACCGCCTGCCGGTAACCTCCATTGACCAACTTCCTATTGTTTTTAGGAAATTGCATGCGCGCAAGGTTTGTTGCGTGCGGGGGTGCCGACACCCATGCTCAGCCGCATGTATGGGGCAGGCATGCGCATAGGGCAGCTCGAGCATGACCATGCACGACCAGGGCTATTTGCGCACGAGTATGGCTGCGCGTGCGGGTCGGCCCTTGTATGCTCGCAAGCTCATGTAGGTGTATTTTCAAGAACGTGCGTGCGGTTAGGGTTGCATGCATGCATAGATAGGTGACGCCATCTGTTTCGGCATTCATGGTGGCTACTCGCACTCGGGTGAGCGTGTAACACCTCCATCCATCACATAAAATATAACAGAGGGTCTGATCGAGGCTCCACGCTATATTCCACAGACAGTCAGCGATGTTACATATGAATATAAAAACTAGTACACGCATCCTAACCCAAAGAATTCTAGCGAAAGCTTTAGGGGTTCGTACTGTACTCATCAACCATGAATGTCCACTATATATAAACAACCACATTTATATATATATATATATAATAGGAATGTATACAGAAATACGCAAAAGTGTTTGGTCTTAAGGCCTTATAGTTACACTTCACATGTGTGGATTACATACATTGGCACGCAGGCCGGCCACACATGAAAATAGTCAAACTTTTCCACTTGGCCTTCAAGGGCTAGCATAGCAACAAGGGCTTCGGCCCGCTATTTCCCACTCGATCTACCACCTGCACAGGGACTTTCCACCATGAAGGCGGTGAACAAGGCAACGTTCAGCATTCAGCAGAGCAATTATAACGACCCTACCCTTTACGCGGGGCAGCAGTTTAATCCCTTCTAGCAATGCATTCTCAACAGATATATCAGAATAAAGTACGTGACCGCACATTTCAATATATCACAAATGTCGGCCACACGACCCGATGCTCCGTGTACTTAGGGCACATTATCGGTGTACCAGATTTCTAAGGGTCCCACCACCGTTTCAATGGTACCAGACCCAACGGTAAAATTTGAGCAATCATGCTCCATAGCCCACGGCTAGAGACTTTAGTCTTGATGGCGTATATCCCAAGACTCTCATTATGTGATCCTAATGAACGCCAATAACTTAGGAACTCAATTTAAACAACCATAATGCGGATACAGTTCATCCCTTGCCCGTTGCTAAAAATGCCAGATCAATGTCTTGACTGACGCGGGTCGGCTTTCCCTCTTCTGTTCGGCTCACTGGCCTTCCAGATCTCATAGCTCACATAGCCACACTGTCCCCGAGAGACTAGATTCACAATAGGTTTTCTGGGAGCTATCGTCAACGACAACCACTATTGTCGTGCATTAGTGACATAATTCAACTTCTGTCCCCAACCGCAATCATAACTGGACCAACGATCCAGAAAACCCTACAGCAACCTATATTGCAAGAAAACTGGTCTTTCACACCACAAATAGCTCTCTGGGAGCACTGTCACCCGGCGATATCAACAATTTCTCAAAACATATGATTGCATCTAGGTATTTTACTGGAGCTCCTCTCCAGTACTTCCTATTACTCCAATTCGCTGGCATAACCCAAAGACTCCGTAAAATACACGTTTATACATGAAGTCTTTTCCGGTTTGTAGAATAAAGTATCACCAATCCAGACCAACTTGTCTGGATAGGCTTCACACAACATGCCTATTCCATAATACACATTTTCGGATATATATGCAAATTTTATTGGGGATAACGAATATTGACCCACCAAAATCTCTTAACAATCCACCTTTTGGTGGAGTGTTCCATGAACATGTGAAATTAGGACTTCAGTTGTCTAAGCAGGAGGTCATTACCCTTATAGTTCTCTTTGGAGACATGGCAAAGTTGTTCTTTACGGATGGAAATGAACACCTCACTTTCCTCTTCATGGATCTAGCCTCAGATCTTACTTCCAACCACAAGATCTCCTTTAGCAAGCTATGCAAGATTCAATTCTAGCCCTTCTTCTTTCTTAGCTTTCTTTTCTCCATGGAGTAAAATGGAATGAAGAGAGAGAGGAAGAGAAGAATAGAATGACCTCTCATTCCACACACCTCTGCATATCAAACCTTGGCTTAACCTCAGCAACATGATTAATCCATCAAAACGAAGCAAAGGCCAAGATTTGAGTTGACTGGTCAACTTTGGCGTTATTGCATGGAGACATCGGCTGTCGCCACCCGACGACATCAACTTAACCACTTCACCGATTTGACCCAGGTCAACCACTCCTTATCGACCGCTTAACAGCCAATCCGACATATATCTCACGCTGCGTAGCACTATCGCCCGACGACATCCACTGTCGCCACTTGGCAATATCTATTGATGATTCATCGTATGTGTCGAGTGTATTGAGTGTCCACTCAATGCTTTATCGCTATCGCCACCAGGCGATACCCACTGTCGCTCAGCGATAGTGACAGAAATTCTGCTGTCAATTTTGTGGTGTACAACCCTCCCCTCATTACAAAAATTTCGTCCCAAAATTTACACACGGCAATAAGAAAGACAACAACTTAAATGTCAAAACAACTTTTTATTCATAAAAACATTTTTACAACAACGTTACACAAATAACTCGGGAAATTCAATACGCATGGTTTGCTCTCGCTCTCATGTCAGCTCCTCACGTCCATTGTTGTCCCACTGTACATTGACCATCCCGATTGTCTTGTTCCGCAGCTCCTTGATCTCTATATCCTCAATCTGAATGGGCCTGACTTTCATTGTTAGCCCATTATCGACCGGTACTCGTTCATCCGCAGTCACTTAAGCTGGATTTTTCACAGCTTTACGCAACACAGATATGTGAAACCCATCATGCAAGCCACTTAGATCCGTTGACAGAGCAAATCGATACGCGTCTTCTCCAACTCCTTCTTGCACTTCAAACGGGCTAAGATACCTTGTACTCAGCTTTTTCAAGCGCCAAATCCTGGATACGCCTTTGAATTGCTTGATTTTTAAGTATACCCGATTGCCCACCGCAAATTCAACATTTCAGTGTTTATCATTATAGTATTTTGCCTGCCTATCTTGGGCTATTAATAGCCGCTCTCGAATTATACATATGTTCGAATTTGCATCTTCGACCTCTTTACGTTTATAGAGCTTTGACTCGCCAATTTCCGCCCAAGCTAATGGTGTATGTCCCTTCCTACCGTATAAAGCTTCAAAGGGCGCCATTTGAATACAAGCTTGATAGCTATTATTATAGGCAAACTCAATCATATAGAGGTGATCTTTGTTGGGTATTTTATCCATAATAACCCAGATTTTTATGAAGTCACCCTTGAACTAAGATGAATTATGTTGTATTTGATGCCCGTGTTGAGTTATGTGTTTGTAGGATATAATTGCCAAGTGTAGACCAATGTCAGTTTACAATGAGTCACCAAACACGGGATCATACAATGCAATCCCTCATTATGTGATCCATGGTGTTGACTCATGTGTAGCCTCTCTATTGGGACAGACTTCATTTTCAAGCACTAAAGCAATGGAAGGAAGAATGGTTGCTGATTTTATTTGAAGAAAAATAATTTTTAGGAAGCAAAATTTTTTCTAAGTTCATTACTCGAGTTTTATGTATTGTACTCGAGTAGTGCTAGACTGAATTCTCGAGTACACTAAGTGCAGTTCTCGAGTGAGCTAAGTCTAGTATTCGAGTAACAGAAGTAGTTCTCGAGAAGGCTTAACTTAGTTCTCAAGAAGCTATGCAGTACTCGAGTAAGGCTTACTTTGTTATCGAGTTAACTAAAAAAATCATCTCAGAATTTTTCTAAGTATTTTACTCGAGTAGTAGAAGCCATTACTCGAGAAGGCAAAGTCTTGTCTCGAGAAGTCAGAGGACCAGTACTCGAGTAAGAAGAAAATTTGTTTCAAGAAGAAGTCTGGTTCTCGAGAAGTCATACTAGTTCTCGAGAAGTTTTACTATAGTTCTAGAGTAGTAGAAGTCACTTTTCGTGAAGCCAGGATTCACGTTCGAAATTTCTCTAAGCCTTGTTCTTGAGAACCTTACATCCTTCTTCTCGAGAATTAGAAGTTAGTACTCGAGTAGTCAATAAACCACTCGAGAAATGTAGAATATTTTTCTGGAATTTCTTTTAGTCCAGACGGAATCAATTTCAAATCTAATCTCGATTCTTATTAGTCCACGTGTACAATCATTTATGATTATGACCGTTAGGCTTGTATTATAAAAGGTTTTATCAATTTCTACTAACCCTAAGAAGCGAAATCAAGTATTCTGAATTTTTCTGTTCATTCTAAATCGGGAAAGCCACCACTCCTCATCGCCGTTCTCTCCACAGTTCTTTTCAATTCAAAGAAATTAGGAACAAGAATCAGTCAACAGATCAAGTCGCTCAATCTTTCCAAATCTCTCTCTTGATCGTGTTGATCCTAAGCTTTACAGATCCAGAGACTTAGCCACCGTCTTCTTCGATTATTTCTGACAAAGCTTCAAGTTCAAGAAGGAAGATCGGCTGAAGATTCCAGATCTGAACAATTTCTGTTTGTATAATTTTCTGTATACAATCTTTTATTCTTGTAGGAGATTTTTTCTCAGAGTTGTAGGAGTTTTTATTCTCCGAGATTTCTGTAGGTTATTTTTTTCCCGAGTGTATATCACGTGTTGAGGATCGAGTTGTAGGGGCGTTGCTCCGAGTTGTAGGATTGGTTTTCAATCCGACGTAATTGTGAAGTAGCCGAGTCTAGCATGTTGCTAGTCAGTGAGGTGGAGAGTGGACGTACCCAAGGATGGGGAAGCACTATATATCTTGTGTCTTCTGTGGCTTGTTGATTTATTTTCTGCGCTTCGTTCGTACAAATTTTTATTCCGCAATAAGACGCAGACCACACTTATTCACAACCTCTAGGTGATTTCGATAGACAACTAAAAACATCAATTGGTATCAGAGGGAGGTTGTTCATCAAAAAGGTTAACACCTTGAATAGATCTGCTACTAGTTATCTTTAGAGGATACAAGCATGGATAGAGCCAAGGATTTTTCCCAGCTTCCTTTGTGCACAAAGAATAGTTTTGCTATATGGAAAGAAAGGATAAAGTTCTTTATGGAAGCTGTGGATCCCAGAATTTTTATGAGAGTGGAAGAAGGACCATATGTTCCTATGATCACCTCCACCATTGATCCTACAAAGCAAGTTCCAAAGAAGCTTATGGATCTTGATAAATATAAGATTGCACTTGTCTCTTTAGACAAGAAAGCCAACAATATCATCGCAAGTGCAGTGGATGATTCTATGCTGCAGAATCTGATTCACTGCCAATCCGCAAAGGAAATGTGTTAGTCTTTTATCGTCCTGATGGAAGGCACTAAAGAAATATGGGATGATAGAAGATTCCTACTGAAATAGAAACATGAAGCATTCCGACAAGTTCCAAAGGTCTCTATTGCAGATACTTTTAAAAATTTCTTCAAGATTGTCAACGACCTAAGAGTTTATTGTCGGGTCTTCACCAATGGAGAACTGAATGATAAATTCCTGAGACCCTGACTAATGAATGGGATAACAAAGTCTGTGCAATCAAGGATTTTGGAAAGCTAACAGTGACTGACCCTCAAAATCACTTTGGAAAGCTTATGCCATATGAGCTACAAATCAACTCCCGAAAAGCTGAAGAAGCGAAGAGCCGGTCTTCATCCAAGGAGAAGTCTGTCTCTCTAAAGGCAGACATCTCAAGGAAGTCTAAATCTACATCTCCTGCCCCCGCATAGGAAGAGAGTGATGAATAAACATCAGAGCCAAGTACCTCAGGCTCAGAATTATCTGAAGGAGTGTTCTCTCTTCTTTAAAGGCAGTTCAAGAAATTCTTGAACAAGAAGAAATAGTGGAGAGGAAAGGATGCCTCGTTTAGAAGATCACATCATGATGGTGATCGCCAAAAGAAAGGCTCAAGTAGCCAAGACAGGTATTACTCTAAACAGAACAAATAGATTTCTACTGACATTGTTTGTTATTGCTACAATACACAAGGACACGTCATAGCTAACTGCCCACACAAAAAAAAGGTGGGTGGAAGAAGAGAGGAGAATAAAACTTGTTATAATAAGATGAAGATTGAAAGAAGCCTATTAGCCAAGAAGGGCAAGACACTCAGTGACACAGACTCATCTGAGTCTAGTGATAAGGAGGAAGCCTACTTTAGGCTCATGGTAAACACAGATGAAGAAGAAGGGCCCCAGTTTACTGGGAAGGTAAAATCTCATACCCCTCTCTCTGAATCAGATGTTTCTGACCATAATCATGAGGACTGTTCGTCTGATGATGTATCTAAACTCATGATTCAGTACAAAGAGTTGATCAAGGCTTATGACAATTGTCGAAGAGTCGCAAGAGCTCAAGCCAAGGAGATTAAATCTCTTAAGGCTGAGGAGAGCACTTTGAGGGAGGAAGTCGGAAAGATGGACTCACTCAAAGAGGAAGCCCATTTAGAAATTGATGTATACAAAAAGGCTCTCGAGTACCTAAAACTAAAAGAGCAAATCATCAAGGAGTTGGAAAAACAACTTGCCGCTGAAAAGAAACATTTTGAAATTTTCTCGAAGCCCAAGATAGTTCTTCCACTTGTTGCTGAGTTCTCTACTCAGGCTAAAGGAGCAAGCTTAGGCCATGTGGCTGGTCCTAGTAAATCTTCTAGGAGAAATAAATCCTAAAGGAGAAATAAGGCTGCTAAGAAAGCTCTAGCGAAGGATAAGGGGAAAGCTCCTATATACCAAACTTCTTTTAGGAAGGTTATCTTTTATACAAATAAGTTTGATCTTGATTCATCCTATAGTCACCTTGCTAGGCCTACTTATGTAGAGCCCAAGTCTCGGTACTAATGATGGACATGTCCATGAAACTTTGGTGAGAGTGTCTTCAAGGCACCTTATGAGAAGATCACTCTTCAGAGCTACGACCCTTATAATCATGGTCACAACATCAAGAAAGGTCCAAAAGTAAAACCCATTGTGGAAAAGCCTATTATGGATAAGAAGTCATGTGAGTGCCATCACCACGAAGCTTCTACCTCCAAGACAGCTCCCCCTGCAAGACTACACTCTCAAAAGTTCAAGCAGGAGAACATCAGGCAAAGATATAACCTATTTTACTGTTAGTGTTGTGGAAAGATTGGTAACTTTTCCATAGATTGCTAGTTTAACCCAGGTATTATGAAACAACTGATGTTAATAAAGTGAGAAAGATTACTCAGAATGTTAACACACATAGGCGGAGTATGCTAACTAGGGACAAAGGACCCAAACTAGTTTGGGTTCCTTAGGCAACTTGATTCTACTTTTGCAGGAATGTACAAAGGCCGCAAAAAATACTATCTGGTATTTAGACTGTGGATGCTCTCGACATATGACTGGGACTAGAAGCCTACTCCAGAATTATTCTCCAGTCATGAACGGGCCAAAGGTCATCTTTGGAGGTTCTAACTGAGGAATTACAAAAGGTTACGGTGAAAGATAGGGGATAGACCTGATTTACTCTAAAAGGGGGGGGGGGGTGAATAGAGTAACTTAAGACTTTGGGCTGTTTTTTAAATTATATCAGAGAAATTAATGATAATAGAAATAGTATAGAAATGAAATAAAAACCAGGCTAAGATACACTATCACAACAAAGTAAAACAAAGAAAGAATGATCACACAAACAACACAATAATTTTATAGTGGTTCCCCAAATCTTGGTACATCCACTCTTCCACCACCCTAGTAGGAATCCACTATCGGATTTTTGATCAGGTGACTGCCCCCATAGGTTTTTGTGATGTACATTGAAAAATGTATACTAGATTTGAAGAAGTCTCATCTTAGTCAATGATATGCATCAATTTGTATTTGATAAATGTTTGAGTTACATTTTACAGGTTTAAGAATTTGAAGAAATTTACTAAGTACAAGTGTCGACACTTGTGAAGAAGATGTGTCGACACCCAGGCGACGGTGTCGACACTTATGAAGGACTTGTTTCGACACTCAGAAGTTGTGTCGACACTTATGAAGGACTTGTGTCGACACCGAGAAGCTGTGTCGACACTTATGAAGAAGTTGTGTCGACACTCAAAGCTAAGTCGACACCTAAAGAAGGACATGTGTCGACACCTATAGAAGGACATGTGTCGACACCCAGAATTATGTTGACACCTGAAGCAGAAGTTATGTCGACATTTAAAGCTGAAGTTATGTCGACACCAGAAGCAGTTGTGTCGACACACTGGACTTATCTCGACACATCAACACTCAAAGAGCCGTGTCGATAACAGAAGCAATTATGTCGACACACAGGACTTGTGTTGACACACACTCAACGCCTTTTGGACACACTCAACTACATTTGCCAGCAACAGCTGTGTCGACACTTGAAAAAGTTGTGTCAACACACAGGACTTGTGTCGACACACACTCAACGCTGTTTGACAAACACTCAATGTCATATGTCTACAGATATGTCAAGATAAGAAGTTGCTGTGTCGACACTTGGAGTATTATGTCGACACCATAAAGACTTGTGTCGACACTTAGCCTATATTTGTCGTCACATTTGAAGCAATCTGCTGAGTGATTTGTGTTGAGTTGGAATGACTTTGAAGAATTTACTGACATGTCTGGTGACTTGACAACTATCATATCCAACCGGTCTGACACCTCTGTCAGAACTTTCAGAAGTCTGTTATAAACTTGATCAGCCGGTAACCGTGAAGAAATCTCTATATAAGAGTCAGATCTGTAACAACTAGATAATGATCAATTAAGAAAAAGAAAAAATGAGAGAATTTCTTCAACAAGAATAGGGGAAACCCTTACCAAGGCAGATCCAGAGTTGTCTACAAGTAAGATTCAGATTTCAATTTGAATTCAAGGAAGAAGTTGACTGAAGATCATTTTCAACAACAAGAGAAGATCCACCTTATTTTGGTTCTATCAAGAAGCTTTGAAAAGCTAAGTCAGGTTGGATCAGAAGGGTCAGTTCATTAAAGAACTGATCAAGAAGGGTACACCAACAAAGAAATCTAGCTGGTGAATGTTCTTATTTCTTAATACATTCAATTTATTGTAAGATCTATTATTAGATATGAGTTGTAAGCCTGAAATTATAAAGACTGAGGTAGGGCTGATAGCCGGAGGTATTAAGCTTGTGGTAAGTCTGAGTTGTATGCCTAGTTATAAAGGCTGAGGTAGGGCTAAGGCCTGAGGTAGGATACTGGGAAGAATCTGAGGTAGCACTTGGTTAAGTCTGAGTTGTAGGAACCATTTTGGTTCTGAGATTGTAAGATCTGTGGATCTGAGCCAGTGGAAGGAAGTTAGGATGAATCCAGTTATCTACTGGATAGGCGAAGGGGGAATGTGGATGTACCCATAACATGGAGAACCACTATTGATCTAGTGTATACTGTGATGTGTTTTATATTCTGTGTATTGTAAAAAACTGTGCTGAAGATTCATCTAACTACTTGCCTAAAAATAATCTAAAAAAGGACTGAAACCTATTCACCCCCCCCCTCTAGGTGTTTAGGCTCTTGAAATAAAGTCTTTCAAGTGGTATCAGAGGGAGGTTACTCAAAGATTGACTTAACAGTAAGAGTTATTCTCCAAGGCAAATAACAGATATTAAGAATGGGTTCAAATGAGAATCAAAAGGAATTTTGATCTATGAAATTACCCATCTGCAGGAAAGAATCCTTTGGCATTTGGAAGGAAAGGGTCATGTTGTTTATGGAAGCATCTGATCCATGAATTTATATCACAGTACAGGAAGGCCCCTTCATTCCAATGAAGGTATCAGTTCTTGATACAAACATTCAAACTCCAAAGAGTTATTCTAAAATGACCAAGGATGAAATCAACCTGGAAACACTAGACAAAAGAGCACAGAACATTATTGTATGTGTCATAGATGATGCCACATTTCAGAATCTAGTCCACTGTAAAACCTCTAAAGAAATATGGGACACAGTGATTGTCTACATGGAGGGCACAAAAGAAGTTAGAGAGGACATGAAGTCTATGCTGAATAAGGAGTATGAGAGCTTTAGACAAGCTAAATCTATCAGCATAGCTGAATGCTATAAGAAGTTCTTTAGAATAGTGAATAAGCTGAAGACCTATGGAAGGGTCTTCAGCACTTATAAACTGAATGATAAGTTTCTTAGGTCCCTAACAAAGGATTGGGACACTCAGATATATGCCATCAGAAAAGTGTCTAGGCTGGCTGATACACCTCCACCCACACTGTTTAGAAAGCTGCTATAATATGAAATGCAACTCACTGCCAGGAAAGAAGAGGAGAAGGGCAGCAGATCTGAGTTTAAAGAAAAGTAAGTAGCCTTCAAGGCTGAAGGCTCTAGAAAGGGTAGGAGAAAATCTCCTTCTCCACCCAGAAAGAGTGCTGAGGCAGAAGAAGGAATTTCTGACAACAGCACATCAGATAGTCATACTACTGATGAGGAATTTACTGCCTTTACAAGGCATTTCCAAAAGTTCATGAAGAAAAATAAGTGGAGAACCAGGCTATCATCAACATCCTACTCCAAGGATGAATATTATAGGAAGAAGAAAACTCCCAAGGAGGACAGGTATGCCTCTAAACCTTGTAAACAATCTAATATTAAGATTGTGTTATATTGCTGCAACAGGCATGGACATGTCATAGCTGACTGTCCTGACAAAAGAAAGGAGTCAAAGGACAAGAAGAAACAGCAAGTCAAAGGTAAGAAGGAGAAGTCTCTAGTTGCTCAGAAGGAGAAGAGTTAGACAGACTCTTCATCTTCAGAATCTGGAGAAGAAGAAGCAGAAGCATATGTTGGGCTATTCTCAACAGAAGAGTATTTTAGGGAACTAGAATTCTTACAGATGCTGGACTTCATAAATGGAGTTGAAGAACACTGCTGTAAAGGGTTGATGGCTCAATCAGAAGATGATCAATGCCAGGATCAGCCTGGACCAAGTAAGGTATACAATTCTCCCTCAGGTTCTGATTATTTTACTGGATCAGAATCAGTAGCATCAACTTCAAGAGAAGGGGATGGTTCTGATTCTGAGGGGGATGTACATCAACTCATTAAACAATATGGTGGGTTGTTGTAGGCTCTGAAGAAGGGCAAGTTTCTTGTCAAAGAGCAGTCCAAGGAGATTGAGATTCTTAAGCTGGCTACAATAGATTCAGCAAAGCTGTTGGATAAAAAATTGAATGATATTGCCAAATTGAAAAAAATTACTGTTATTCAGATGGGCACAATCTCCTTCAAGGAGAATCATATCAAGAAACTGGAGGGAAAACTTCAGCAAGAAAGAGAGCTAGTGACTAAATTCTCCAAGCCAAAATCTGTCTTACCCTTAATAGACAATTTCATTTCACAAAAAGGGAAGACAGGTCTAGGTTTTAAGGGAAGAACTAGGGCCACCAATTCATATAGAAAAGGTAAGGCCCCAGTTCAGCCTCTAGCTGAAAAACCACTTATCTTCTTTAGGAAGGTGATGGATCCTACAAACATGTATGATCATGACACTACTCGTGGTCACTGTGAGTATGGAAATATCATGGGCAAGGGTGCAAATGCCAATAGGCCACTCTATAGGCATGCCCATCATGTATAAGAGAATTTCTTTAAGTTTGCTGCTCCAGCACTCACACTTAACAAGACTACTGGCAACAAAGTAGCAAAGTCTGTACCTAAGAGAAGGTATAATAGATTTGAGTGTTGGTGTTGTGGGAAGGAGGGCCACTTTACCATGGATTGCTGGTTTAACACAAGTGTTAAAAACAAGATTAGTTTTCCTGTTAAAACAACTGCAGGATTACAAACTAACAAAGACCTAGGACCCAATAACAAATTAGGTTCTAAGGGTAAGTGATTCTTTATTTAATGCAGGTGAATCCAAGATACCATACCCCTATATGTTACTTGGATAGTGGCTGTTCTAGACACATGACTGGAATAAGAAGAATGTTGAGGGACTATGTACCCATAGAGAATGGTCCCAAAGTCATCTTTGGTGGATCAAAAAAAGGAGTCATCAAAAGATTTGGTAACATCTCTAGTGACTCTATTACTATCACTAAAGTGTCTTATGTGAAGGGTCTAAAACACAACCTGATAAGTATAAGTAAACTTTGTGATCTAGGTTATGCCATATCCTTTCAAAAAGGGGAGTTCAAAATTAAAAGGTCAAGTGATCAAGAGATCATTTTGACTGGCACTAGGAGGGGAAATGTTTATTGTCTTAACCTAGATTGTGAGTTTAACAACTCACCTATTTGTTTGGTTGCAGGAGAGAAAGCTTCTCTATTTGTCAAATGGCACAAGAGGCTAGCATATCTGAACTATAAGTCTATAGGACTGTTGTTCAACATGGGATTAGTGAGGAATGACCCTCAAGTTAAGTGCATCAAAGAGGGTGTGTGTTCAGCTTGCCAAAAGGGCAAGCAGACTAAGTCCTCTTTCCAAGAACTTGACATCAAAGATTCAATGATATGTTTGTATCTCATGCATATGGATTTGTTTGGTCCTATGCCAGTTCAATGTCTTGGTAGGAAAGTATACACACTAGTTATTGCGGATGACTATTCTAGATATACATGGGTTTTCTTCTTGAAGCAGAAATCTGAAACTCCAACTGTTTTTCAGATTTTTGTTAGACAAATACAAAATGAATACAATAGTTCAGTGGTCAAAATCAGAAGTGATCATGGAACTGAATTTCAGTCTGAATGTATGACAAAATTCTGTGAAGAACTTCGGATTCATCAGGAATTCTCTTCACCTAGAACTCTTTAGTAAAATGGCGTTGCTGAAAGAAAGAATAGGACTCTAATTGAGGCTAGTAGAACACTATTAAATGACATTACTCTCCCTGAATACTTCTGGGCTGAGGCAGTTAATACTGCATGTCATGTGCTAAATAGAGTCTCCATCAACAAAAAACACAAGATGACTCCCTACTATATTTTGAAAGGAAAAAACCAAACATATCTTACTTCAGAATCTTTGGTAGCAAGTGTTTTGTACTAGTCAATGGTAAGCACTACTAAACAAAGTTTGCTGCCAAATCCCTAGAGGGATATTTATTGGGTACAACAACCATAGTAGAGCATACAGAATCTACAACTTGACAACCCATGTTGTAGAAGAATCTGTCCAGGTTGTATTTGATGAGTCAAAGTTTATTAACAGTGAATTGTCTAGTTCTTTAGTTAGTTCTACAGGTTTAACAGATAGGCTGGACAAGCTGACCATCAATGAAGATGTTCCTGCTAGGCTGGATGAAGATAAAGATACCAGCTATCCAGGGGGAGAACAAGTCCCACTGGATGAAGAAGACAGTGTGGAGCATCAAGTTGAAGAAACTGAAGAAGACTAAAATGCTTACAGATTTTCTCCAGCAAGTAGACACCTAAAGGATCATCCAGTTCACCAAATCATTGGTGATGCACGTCAAGGTTTTCTGACAAGGAGCAGGAGCATGAAGACAGTTCTTTGTTCTAGGTTCCTGTCTTAGATAAAACCCAGGAAGATTGAAGAAGCAATGCAAGACTCCAACTGGATTGATGCAATTTAGAAATGGCTTAGTCAGTTCAAAAGGTTTAAAGTTTGGGAACTGGTGCCTAAACCTAAGGATCATAACATAATAGGAACTAAGTGGATCTACAGTAACAAGCTTGATGAGAATGGCACTATAGTCAAGAATAAGGCAAGACTTGTAGCAAAAGGCTACAGGCAAGAGGAAGGTATTGACTTTGATCAAACCTTTACTCTAGTGGCAAAGCTGGAAGCTATAAGACTGTTCTTGGCCTATGCTGCCTATCAAGGGTTCAAGGTATACTAGATGGATGTGAAATTAGCATTTCTGAATGGGGACCTAAAAGAGGAAGTCTATGTTGAACAACCCTCAGGTTTTGTAGATTCTCATTTTCCTGATTATGTATATAGACTTAGAAAAGCTCTATAAGGCTTGAAACAAGCTCCAAGGGCTTGGTATGAGACCTTGTCTACTTTCCTTATAGAGAATAAATTCTCTCGAGGAAAAATAGACAAAACTCTATTCTATATGGAATCTAAAGGCAAGATAATACTAGTCCAGATATATGTGGATGACATTATCTTCGGTTCTACTAAAAACAACCTTTATAGAAAGTTTGCAAAACTCATGTAAGGGAAGTTAGAGATGAGCAGTATTCGTGAGCTGAAATTCTTCTTAGGACTTCTAGTTACACAGACTGATAGTGGATTTACCATATCTTAGTCTAAGTTCACCAAGGAGTTGATTAAGAAGTATGGTATGGACTCAGCTTCTACCTTGAAAACTCCAATGGGAACAATTATGCCTATAGGCAAAGATGAGGCAGGGAAACCTGTTGATGATCTTTATATAGAGGGATAATTGGCTCCCTACTCTATTTGATTGCTAGTAGACCTATCCTCATGTATTCAACATGTGTCTATGCTAGGTACCAAGCTTGCCCAAAGGAATCTCATTACACTGAAGTTAAGAGAATATTGAGATATCTTAAGGGCACGCCTAATCTAGGCCTTTGGTACCCTAAGAATAGAGATTTCCTACTAACTGGTTTCTCAGATGCAGACTTTGCTGGATGCAAAGAAGATAGGAAGAGTACCACAAGAACTTGTCAATTCCTTGGTGGGAGGCTGGTGTCATGGAGCAGCAAGAATTAGACTAGTGTAGCTATATCAACTCCTGAATCAGAGTACATAGCTGCAGGTAGCTGCTGTGCACAATTGATGTGGATAAAACATCAACTTGAAGACTATGACATCCAAGTAAGTAGAATTCCACAATTTTGGGATTCTACAAGTGCTATTTCTATTACTATGAATCCTGTGTCACACAGTTAGACCAAGCATATAGAAATTAAGTTTCATTTCATTAGAGAACATATAGAGAAGGAAGATATTAGCCTAGAATTTGTGAAAACAGATAATCAAATAGCTGATATTTTTACAAAACTTCTGGATGAAACTAAATTCAATTATTTTAAAATTGAATTAGGTATGTTGAACCTAGAATAGGTTAACACAAGCTTCCCTAAAGAGAATATGTAAACACCAAATTTCTATGGAAATTTGTCTAAGTACAAAGTTTGTGTCGACACAAGAAAGTTGTGTCGACACACTTAGAATGTTGTGTCGACTCAGTAAAAGGATATGTCAACACAGAAACAGTATATGTGTCGACAGAAGCATTGGTGTTGACACAACCTTGTCGAGACCTTATACATAGAGGATTTTTATGTCGACACATAAGAATTGGTGTCGACACAACTCTATCGAGACTTTAGTAGTTTGTGTCGACACAGACATAAGTGTGTCGACACTAACACAAGTATGTCGTCACATAAATATGTCGGCTTAAAATAAGTATGGTCGACTCAGGCACTAGAATGTCGACATATAGTTATGTCGACTTAACCTATGTTCTGTCGAGACCTAGGTCATTTCTGTCGACACGTGTGAAAAACTTGTCGACTTTGGCACGTGTTTTGACCTGCCCTTTCACTTATATTATTAATAGGTGAAGCCAAAATCTGGTTGACTAAGCTTTCAGAATTCTTGTCTCTACACCTTCTGTCGACAAAGATCTTCTCTTCTCTTCTCTTCCAACTCTTACGTCAATGACGCCTCATCAAGAAGACAAAGTCAATGAAGGATATGAGCTGGTTCGTGAAGGGTTCACAACGGCTTCGGATTAAATTTTGGGTGTTATTGCCCTAATTTCAGAAAATGGTTTGGAGTACTTGGTCTCAGAACCAACCAAGATTTGGAAAAAGGAGGTTTTGGAGTTCTACTCGTTAGCTACCATGGATTCTAAAGGAAAGACAATCAAAGCTACTGTTCAAGAACCTCTAGTGAAGCTTATATTGAAGACAATCAGGAAATCTCTTCATCTTCCCTTGGAGAAGGATACTGATGAAATAACTCCATCCCTAACTACAGAAGCATTAAGCTGGTGCGGACTGAGCCCCCATTTCAAGTTTGGATCATCCATAACCAAGAAATGGATGAATTCCCAAGGAAAACTCTTATCAGAAATAGTTGGGAAGGTCATACTATGTAAGACTGGTGGACATGACCGAATTTCAGTCCATATGTTTAACCTGATGATAAGGATTATTTTCAAAGTGAAAACTTACTGGGCAGCAGCAGTGTTTGACAAAATTCAAGAAGGAATTAAGAAACCAAACCTGGGAAGGATTCTGAGTTTATGTTTATCTTCTATAATACCAAAGGTTCTGAAACATGCAGCTGGATCTAAAATCAATCATATGAGGAGAATGGATGTAAGAATTATGTCAAGGTGGGATAGGGTTCTGACCAAGGAAGTAACTACTCCTCAGAAGAAAATTAAGAAAGATAAAAAGAAGAAGAAAGTAGTTCAACAAGATGAATCCTCTAGTGATTCAGAGGAGGAAGTGGTCTTCAGCACTGATGAAGACCAGCAACCAAAAGAAGCTCGAGAACAAGTGAAGCGCAGTGAGCCCCAAGAACAACAAATGGACTCCACTCCAGGGGGAGAAAACATTGACATAACTGAGTTACCTGTCGAACAGGGAGGCATTACTGATGCTGCCTTACAAAGTGACTTGGCTGTAGATACTGTAATGAATATAGTATCAGAAATCAAGAATGCAGCTCAAGAAACTATTGAGACAGAAGCTAAAAATGAGCCAGTAAGTATCTCCTCAACAGTCTAGTGGTATCTGGTAGTATTCTTCTCATCAATGTTCAGGAAGAATGTTTTATTTTAAAACCTAATATTGTTCATTCTGAACAGATACAACATGAATTCACCATGGAAGAACTATTCCCTGATCTTCATCCAGCAAGGACTGAGGGGGAGCAGATTGTAGAAGAAAAAGATATTCCAAGGACTGAGGGGGAGTTGTCTAAGGATGCCCCAGCTGGTAAGGATACAGTTGATATTCAAAGTACAACTGATTCTTCTGAAGAAGAAGATGCCTCAATGGCTAAGAAAAGAAAACTGGTTGTCTTGAGAAAAAGGAGTTCTGGATACAAAAAGCAATTGCAACTAGGCACAACACCATCAACTCCAAACATGGACTTCAGCTCACTACTGGTCCAAATGCAAGTGAAACTAGATGAGCAAAGGCACGCTTTAGAAAAGTATGTGGATGAAACTCATAAAGTGTTACAATTTCATTTGGTTTAGGACATCAAGTCAATTAGATTTTAAGTTAATCAAAATAAGGAGATGACAGATTGCTTCCATAAAGGAGGTAATGCTGTGGTATTCCTGGCCAACGAACAACAAGATATCAAAGTTAAAGTGGATGAAATTGAAGTAAAGCAAGGATATGTACTTGAAAACCAGATAAGAATGAATGACAATTTTAAAGAGTCACACATTGCTATATTGACAAAGATTAATGTTTTAACAACTACTGTGAAAAATGAAGTTTCAAAGCAAATCAAGGAAGATATAACTGCTATTCAGGCCACTTTTCAAGCCTCTCAAAAGAATATATCTAATTTCTTGAAAAAATTCAGAGATTACTTTAAGGAAGGAACTGACTATGTGGTTAATCAAGTAAGGTATCAAAAAGATGATTTAAGAGATCATATTGCAAGAGAAGTCATAAAGGGGGAGTGATTAATAGTCAAAGCTAGCTCTGACCATTCTAAATAGATTTCAAATAACATCAGAGCCACTCTTGGATATCCTCCTTTATGTGATGATGATAATGTTGCAGAATCTGGGATACAACCTGCCTATCTTGAAAGAGATCAGCCTGAAGTTTCTCAGGTGATCTACCCCCCAGCATACTTTGAAATGATTCAAGAGGAAGTGTAGAAAATGTATAGTCCTAAACAAGAGGCACGAAATGTGATTCTGGAAAGTGTAGAAATGTTAGAAGCTGCCTTGGAAGCTCAAAAGGAAGCTCAGCTATCTAAAAAGTGGTTCAAAGAGCAAGTTGAGTTAAAGACAGACTTTGAGCAATGGAGCCCTACATCCAAGAATATCATATTGACTGCATGTAAGGTTGTAAAGGATAAGACCCATGATAGGGGTAAGTGGTATTGAGAGCAGGAATGGAACAAGTACCAAGCGGACAAGAAGCCATTCTTCAACATAGAAGAAGTGCTAAGGATGGGAAGCTACCTGCTAATGCTCAGGAGCCAAGCAAGTACATTCCAATGCCATTCCACTATTTTGAAAGGCAGAAAATTAAGGATGAAGAACAAAAGAAGAAAACTCTGAAAGGGAAGAAGCCTGCTGAGGATACAGAACCTTCTGTGCAGGCAAAGATCAAGTCAGGAAAAGGAATTGAAATTAAGGAACCTAGCAGTGATAGGATATCTAGGATTATAAAAAAGAACATTGTAATATTTTGTTTGTTTGTTCTATAAGAAAATCTTATAAACTTATCATTTTCTTTTCTGAATTAAATCAGTTCAGTATTAATTTTTTGTTGTTTATAATGATTATGTGTTAACCTGCTCTGAAATATTTGCACATCTATTTCATCTTTTTTTTATGAGAGATGTATATCTTTGACTAAGGGTTATGACTTCTCCAAATAAGGGGAGATTGTTGGGTACATTGAAAAATGTGTACCAGATTTGAAGAAGTCTCATCTTAGTCAATGATATGCATCAATTTGTATTTGATAGATGTTTGAGTTACATTGTGTGGGGTTTAAGAATTTGAAGATATTTTCGAAGTACAAGTGTCAACACTTGTGAAGAAGATGTGTCGACACCCAGGCGATGGTGTCGATACTTATGAAGGACTTGTGTCGACACCCAGAAGCTGTGTCGACACTTATGAAGGACTTGTGTAGACACCCAGAAGCTGTGTCGACACTTATAAAGAAGTTGTGTTGACACTCAAAGATAAGTCGACACCTAAAGAAGGACATGTGTCGACACCCAGAATTGTGTCGACACCTGAAGCAGAAGTTGTGTCGACACTTAAAGCTGAAGCTATGCTGACACCAGAAGAATTTGTGTCAATACACTGGACTTGTGTCGACACATCAACACTCAAAGAGCTGTGTCGACACCAGAAGCAATTGTGTCGATACACAGGACTTGTGTCGACACACACTCAACGCCTTTTGGACACACTCAACGCCATCTTCCAGCAACAGTTGTGTCGACACTTGAAGCAGTTGTGTCGACACACAGGACTTGTGTCGACACACACTCAATGTCGTTTGATAAACATTCAACGCCATCTGTCTGCAACAGATATGTCAAGACAAGAAGTTACTGTGTCGACACTTGGAGTATTGTGTCGACACCATGAAGACTTGTGTCGACACTTAGCCTATATATGTCGACACATTTGAAGCAATCTGCTGAGTGATTTGTGCTGAGTTGGAATGACTTTGAAGAATCTACTGACATGTTTGGTGACTTGACAGCTGTCATATCCAATCAGTCTGACACTTCTATCAGAACTGTCAGAAGTTTGTTATAAACCGGATCAGCTGGTAACCGTGGAGAAATCTCTATATAAGAGTCAGATCTGTAACAACCAGATAATGATCAATAAAGAAAAATGAAAAATGAGGGAATTTCTTCAACAAGAACAGGGGAAACCCTTACGAAGGCCGATCCAAAGTTGTCTGCAAGTAAGATTCAGATATCAATCTGAATTCAAAGAATAGCTTATTGAAGATCATCTTCAACAATAAGAGAAGATCCACCTTATTTTGGTTATATCAATAAGCTTTGTAAATCTAAGTCAGGTTGGATCAGAAGGGTTAGTTCATTCAAGAACTGATCAAGAAGGGTACACCAACAGAGAAATCTAGCTGGTGAATGTTTCTATTTCTTAATACATTCAATTTCTTGTAAGATCTATTATTAGATCTGAGTTGTAAGCCTGAAATTATAAATGCTGAGGTAGGGTTTATAGCCTTAGGTGTAGGACTTGTGGTAAGTCTGAGTTGTAAGCCTAGTTATAAAGGCTGAGGTAGGGCTAATGTCTGAGGTTAGATTCTGGGAAGAATCTGAGGTAGGACTTGGCTAAGTCTGAGCTATAGGAACCATTTTGGTTCATAGATTATAAGATCTGTGGATCTGAGCTAGTGGAAGGAAGTTAGGCTGAATCCAGTGATCTACTGGATAGGCGAAGGGGGAATGTGGATGTACCCATATCTTGGGGAACCACTATAGATCTGGTGTATGCTGTGATGTGTTTTATATTCTGTGTATTGAATAATCTATGCTGAAGATTCATTTAACTGTTTGCCTAAAAAGAATCTAAAAAAGAACTAGACCCTCTAGGTGTTTAGGCTCTTGAAATAAAGTCTTTCAATTTTTGCTCAGGTTCCTTGTCACCACAAGATCAATTTGCAGGGTGATCTCACAACCCTTTAGGCTTTTGATCAGGTGCCCAAAAACCAACACAAGAACTTTTTAAGAGATTTAATAAACCCTTTTTAATGTGAGGAAGGAAGGTGATGTTGTCTTCTCTTTTCTCTATACAACAGAGAAGACTAGTGGATTGCTGTTTTCAAAGCTCCCCTTGAAATGTTGAATGATTCAGGAAGACATGAGCTTTGCTCAGGGTATAGGTCTTCAGCCCTGTCTTGATGAGATCCAGGAACTAGCAGACTTATCTAAGAGTTGTTGTCCTGGAAGATTCCTAGTGTAGAAGTTGAAGAAGATTCTTGATTTATAATTGATATTCTTCTTTAGTCTTCTGTAAGATCAAGGAAAAACTGATTGTTTTTTATACAGAGAAGAAGTAGATATTCTTCTGTATGTTGTTCTGTGTAACTGTATATCTCTTCTCTGTATTGTTTCCTGTATGTACTATTGTTGTCGAGCCATCTAAAAAATTCTCTTTTATACCCTGCTGTCTAATTCTCTTTTGAATTTTTAATTGCAAGCATTAATTGCAGATTGGATTCTAGAGAATGAAACGGCTGGAATATAATCTTTAATGAGTTTCCCCAACTATCCCAATAAAATAAGCAAGTAATTAACTCTGATGAAATCCATAATTAATTCTGCCAAGAACGGCTATATTCTTGAGAATATGAGCATTAATTACTCAGAGAATTACTGCCAAATAATAGAATGAATTAGGGACAGAAGAGGGAAAACTAGTCATTCTTACTCGAGATAGAGTTCGTCGACTTCTGGCCAGATTTCGTCGACCGGAGTTCCAAGTTCGTCGAGCTGAAAAATCCTGTTCGTCGACATGTGCTCAGCAAACATCAATATGGAAATATCTTGATAAATCTATGCTCCAAGATCGTCGACCAGAGAATCTATTTAGAGGAATAAATCGTCGACCTGAGCTTGAATATTGTCGAGCTCAACTCAGAGAAAGAACTCTGAGTTCGTCGATCTGAGATCGACGATCGTCGAACTGAGTTTGAAGAACTTCGAACTAATAATCTTAACTCTGAATTCTTCTAAGTCTTGAGTCTCTTGATGTCCACTGCAGGCTGGTCCATGAAGATTGATTCTAATGACTAGCCTAAACTCTAGGACTAACAGAGTTGACCTTGGCTCTACAAGGTGGGTCAAACATCCTAATAGTGAACCTAGCCCAAATACAAACTAGGGATCCAACAATCTCCCCATATTTAGGTGAGGTCACTAAACAAAAAGATAAAATACAATCACAAAGCATAATTACATATATCTGACAGAGAATAAAAATCTAGCAGATATATACAACAAGTGCTTCATGATGAATTAACATAAATAGTTAAGAAAATAAACTTATCAAAAAGTTATTTGTTTTTCCTGGACTTTTCTTTCTCAGCATTCTCAGAAGGCTGTCTAAATATGACTTCTCTATTAGGATTTGCAGCTTCTCTCTTAGACATGGTCATGTCAGATGCTCCAATGATATTGCAAGAAGTAGCTCTTGGTAAAATAGCTTCAGGATGGAGACTCATGTAACCATCTACATTAAAAAAATTTGTTTGCTTTATCATACCTTTTTAGCTCTTCTTTCCTGTAGGAGTATAAAGTGGAGTATCGAGATGGATCCTTGCCTTCTGCTGTAGATTTGTTAATCAATGATAGTCTAATTAACTCTTGAAGTCTGGCAATTTTGGCAATGGTCACTTATTCTAGATCCACAAAGGGAATTGGAGGAGATTATGGCCTTTTAGGACTGGTGCCCTTCTTTGAATCATCAAGAGATATTGAAATACTTTTCTTCTCTGTAGATGGAGGAGGATTGCTCTTTGAAGATTGTTGTTGTTGATCACTACTTCCTTGAGAACTTGGCTTGGAATGTCTTTGATAAGTTTTGGTGATTGAAGTTGATCTGTGAAAGACACTTCTAGAGGCCCCAGCTGATGGAGGAGGAGGAGGAGGAGGAGGGCCTTTCCTGAATTTCTTTGTAGGATACCTGTACTTTCTTCTCTTCTTCCTTTCCTTCTGTAATTCTTAGATAGCCAATCCATTGAGGCATGCCAGGGTAAGAAGTAATCTTTTGCAGTATGTAGTATGGTGCGTCATGAGTTGGATTAGGCTTGGAAATAGCCTTAGGAATAGCTTTTCTTTTCTTAGATATCTTCTTCTTATCTTTGGGTTCATCAGATTCTTTAGAATCCTCATCATCATTGTCATCAGAGGAACTAGGGGGATTATCATATAAAGCATCAATTTGTTCAATTAGATTAGATTGATCTTTCTTGGGAGCTACTGGCTGCATAATCTCAATCTCTATACCAGCAAGATCAAGATCATTCTGATCATTTTAAAGATCTTGTGCAATATCTTGAGTAATTAAATCATCCAAATTAGGAATTGGACTTTCATCCATAATATAAGTTGGACCAGGGAAGTTTGGCTCAACCTTGTCTATTATAACATCAGAAGGTTCCACAACCTTTGGGACAACAAAACTTTCCTTTTGTTTCTTAACAACTTCAGTGCTTATTGGGGAGGTATATCAAACAATAGCTTTAGATTGTTCTTGGAAAACATTTGGAAGATAATTTATATAGGCAGAATCAAAAGACTTCAATAAACTGAATAAATCCACTGTGGGATTGACAAAGCAATCACCAACAGTTAAGATCTCTGGTATATTTTCTTATTCATCTGTATAAATCATGTCAATCTCAACTTCTATTTCCAAATGTACATCTACATCTGCTGGTGCTACTGCTGTTACTACTGGAGGAGAGAGCACTGAAACTTCTTCATTGGACATCTCTCCCTGCCTGGTTTCAGAGAGTCCTGAAGCCAGTCCCCCAGAAGAAGAAGGGACAGTGGGGGCAGTAGAAAAGAGAGCATAAAGAGAGGAAAGGGAGTTAGCAAGAGGTTGAATTGCCTCTGCTATGAAATTTTTGAGGATAGGAGTGATGAGTTCCAAGAGATGGGAGATGGAATGAGAATCTAGCTATATTAACTCAGGTGATGTTTGAGTTGAGATAGTTGAATGGACGATGGTAAATGGAGATGGAATGAAAGGAGGGATGGGAATGATATCAGTCATATCTTAATCTCGAATAGGTGAAGATAGAGGAGTATGTGAAGGGGTTGAAGTATGAATGAGTTTTGGAGATGAATGTATAGATAGTAGATTAAATTTTATGGAGGACATGAGGTTTTGTGATGTTATGTTGGAAAGGTTAGGTGGAAGAGGAAAAGAAGGTGGTGTGATGTGTTCTCGAGATGCAAGGGATGATGGTTGATTCACTGGTGAGGCAGGTGGTGTCTGAGATTAAAGTTGTGATGTTGAAGTAGTGGATGGTTTTTGGAGGGCAGTTGATGAAGGAAGAGAAACCTTACGAGGAGTAGGTTGTTGTTGAGAGGAAGGAAATGGAATCTGAATTGAGTGAATATCATCTGGAGGCGGGGGATTAGCTGTAGCAGCTCTTGTATCCTTAAAAGTTCTGGAAGATCAAGAAGCCTTAGATGGCTTAGAGATGGTCCTCTCCCATCTTCCAAACAAGGCACAAGTCAGCCTTTTGGAAGCATTAATGAATATGGTCTGTGAGACCATGGATTTAGATTCTTTTTCCTGAAGGAAAATCCCAAGAACACTCCCAAAAAAACATCCTTCTTTGTATTTTTCTTTCTGATTAATTCAAATCATATCCTTGCCTAATTCACTGCTTTTTGATTCACCACAGCACACATTACCAAAAATTGGTGCCTGATGATGTAGTCATGAGCAGTATGCTTGCCTAGCAATACTTTTCCCGCCAAATCAGCTAAAAACTTATATTCAGTAGATAAGTTTTTCTTTAATAGTTTGTTAGGGTTCTCGCTTGAGTGACCAATTTTTATTAACATCTCATCATAATTAGAATTTTCTATCTTTATATCGTCATCACCATTAACTAAGCTAAGAATTTCAGTTAGAATTGTGGGGGTTACAGTAACCTGATGTCCAGAGATAGTAACAGTCATGGAGTCGGCATCTAGAGTAGTAGAATTATACACCCATTCTCTAATTTCAGTCGTTGCTATCTTTATCCTGGTAGTCATGAATTTCTTCAACAGCTTATCCTCAAACAACTTCAGTATATACATGAATATTTGGCCAGAATGTTGGAAAGATTCAAGTCGATATCAAATCTGGTGTCGAATTTCATTCCTTAAAGAGAACTTGTGTAACACCCCAAAAATCTCAAATATGGATTTGAGGTGCAGGTTGGTTTACACGGCCTGGGACACGGGCGTGTCCCAGGGCGTGTCGGGGGTACACGGCCTGGGACACGGGCGTTACCCAGGGCGTGTCACTCAAATAATAGGCGATCTGAGTTAGAAGATTACACGGCCTGGAACCAAGCCTTGAACATGGCCGTGTCAGATTGGACACGGGCGTGTCCGATGCCGTGTGCCTACCCGTGTACTGTTTGTAGCTCGGTGAGGCAGGGGTGACACGGGCGTGTCTTATGACTGACACGGGCGTGTCAAGTTTGATACGGGCGTGTCGATGCCCGTGTTCTGGTAAAGTTCAGTCGGTACGAATACCGCGTGTGCCACTTAAGGGTACACGGCCTGTGACACGGGCATGTCACAGGCCGTGTCAGCCAAAAGAGTGTGATTTTGGGAAAATTGTGGCCGTTCATTTTCTCTCTTTGGATCCAAGGGCTCAGGTGATTCCTGGCTGGTTTAAGTCAGCAGAAGCTTGAGTCATTCTTCATTTGGTTAAGTGAAGAGAGAAAGAGAGAGGAGGAAAAAGAAGGAGGAGGAGATCAAGCCACCGGCGGAGCTCCCGTGGTCCGATTCGTGATCCGAGGCCAGCGTTGTGAAGGCAAAGCTGTTGCGGTTCTTTCTCACCTGCTAGTTTTCGATGGCTCCCAAGAGATCGTCAAGGGTAACGATCTCCCTTCTTGGACATGTGAAGTCCTTATTTTCTGCATTGCATAGGGAAAACCCTTCCCCGCGAGTGGGCGGTGGGTTGTGGTGTCCCTTGGGGTATATATGTGAAGTCCCCCTTGTTAGAGTCCGGAATTGGAGTACGGAACGAGGCATGCTGTGTGAAGCCCATCTGGACATGCTGGTCTGGATTGTTGATGTTTGTTTGCATATCAGAGAAGACTCCGTGATTATGGCTTGTGTTGCCTTGTGCCTACCTGTTGCTTGGTGCAGCAGGAAGTACTGGATGAAGTCCAGGAAATGAAGAGGGTTGGATGTAACTCTTGTGGCAGTGCGTTGCCACTTTATGTGCGGTTGAGCCGTTGGGATGCAACTCGATGAAAAGGCAGATTGCCGAACAGGAATGGTGAAACCGACCCGCGCCTATAAATTGCCATGGATACTTCCGTATTCGAGGTGGCACGGCGACTTGAGCAACGGGGGGTGGCTGATCCGTACCTGCGTTAGGTCCGTCCGACTTGGAAGCCTGGTTATGGGTTTTGTTGGAGCGCCTAATGAGAGTCTTAGGCCCGCGCGCCGAAAAGACTAGAATGCTCAAATACCGTGTAGACGGTGGTGTTGACCCTGGTATTCTGGTACACCAAGAATGTGTAAGATCCGCCTTTTCCCTTTTCGAAGGCATCCCGGATCTTATGCCCAGAACCGCCGCCTTACGGTGACACTAACTCCAGAGTTAGTCGACACCGTAAGACGCCGATTCTGCCGGCTATTACGATCATTTTCACTAGAGATGCGGAAGTAAAAGTGTATAAACAAGCTAATACACATGTCCACAGAAATCACAGAGCATATCATATATATGGAAATGAAAGTGCTACTATAGTCCATAATGAGTACAAAAGAGAAAGTAGGGCTTATGCCCATATACATCAATAGAAATCAGACTCTCTCTCACAAAACAGAAAGCTGTAAACTAAGCTATCCACTACATCTCCTCCCACCTGAGGACGTGCGGTAGTAGTGTCTGGTGGTGGTGGTAGCTGCTCCTCATGCCCTGCCTCCTCGTCCCGCTGGACGTGCTGGACCATCTCCTCGAACTCCTAAAAAGGGGGAGTCAACGTATGTTAGTCAAAAAGACTAAGTCGTATCCTCAACACCTCCTCCTGTCGCTCTTAGGCACCGGATGGAAGGAGGATGCGGAAGACAACAAGGGGTAGCAAAGTGGAAGCAGGTGACATTTCTATCTAGCAGGAGTAAGTATAATCTAGCAGTTCTATATATAATCTAGCAGTTCTATATAAAGTGCAAGTAAGTAAAGACAGTGCATAAAGAAAAGGACTGCAGTAAGAAGATAGAACTGGAAGTAAATGCAGTACAGAAAGGGAAGTACGCTACTGCTACTCCTACTCCTATCAATATCACAGAAGTACCCCAACTTATATGAACGCCCATACGAACTTATAAGTTAGGGTTTCCAAAAGTAACTTATCATATAAACCGCCCATACAATTTATATGATAAGGATCTATGAAGCATATGTCCTAATGAATGAATGTATGTTATGATGAGTATGTTAAACATGCAAGTGCAACACACACACACGACTCTGTGATCACAGACCTTTAGTTCCCTCTTTTTGAGAGCTTGCATCACTCTCAGGTACTACCATTGTGGCTACGGCAACAGTGGAGCGGGCTCTCCACTTCTAGGTGGGTATAAGCACTACCAGACCTAGACCCCTCTCATACGCCTCTGTACACGTCCTAGGTGCACTCTAGAGTTTTGCGTACGTATTTTGCTGACTACCCGTCAGTCTTGTAGGTCGAGTGTACGTCTTTGGAGATTCTGCAGTATTATATATTTAGCATACTGGCCCCTCCACCCGTACTCCTCGCCCGAGTCATCGTACTGCCATCGGTGCATCGACTGCCCAGTCCCACGTGACTCGCCACTAATTTTATGCACATGCAAGGTATAAATCTGAGCTTCCTGCTCGTACTGATATTGCTAACACATTCCCTCCAATCCAATTTGGGTGAGCAAGTGCTTGTATCCCTCCAACCTTATGAAACAGGTGAGCAAGCCACTCGTATGAAGTTTCCAACCTTATTAAACCGGTGAACCTATCGCGTAGATCTCCAAGCCTATTAGACTACTCTCGTCTAAGGTTTATTGCACATAGTGGTTTAGGGTGAATCCCAGGACTGCCCAAGGTATGCCCAATGAAGGGGTCTCGAGGGCACTAGGAACCAAGACGGGCATGAAACCCGAAGTTCCCTTTCGCAAGGATAATTAGTTTTAGTTGATGTTTACCCGTTACCCACGATTCTCCTTTAGTATTACTCCTCAGTGACTTAATGACTTATAGTGTTAATCGGGAGTCGAGGGTTTCCCGTCGGATCCCATTTTACCTATTGTAAAGTGATTTACACTCTATCACTTGTTACTATACTTATGACGTAATCAACACCACCCGGGTTTATTCCCAATTTCCACGACTATCCCATTTTATTCTATCTCCCGGTGGTCCTAGTAGAGTAAACCTACTTATTCTAAATGTAGCCCCAGACCTAATACCACCCTGCCATTCCCAAATTACACTACCATCCCCATCGCTCTATTCATTAATCTAGGGTGGTATTATCTAGATAGGTATTTACGTACGACACTTCTATCGAGACTGAGCGACTAGGGTAAGATGACCTAACTAATGATCAATTGAATGAACTTCCAAATGCATTGTATTGTGTTTAATCACATGAGATTATTATAGATATGATACATCGATTTATTCATTATTTTATCTCAACCAGAATCATTCAATTATTGTTAAGGGTGAAATTATCATTTTCCCGTATACTTATAAATTAAATCTTCAATTTATCAAGTCGAATCTCAAGGGCTCGAATATGTCTCCCATGAGTTTAAATAATATCATTAGGGTTTTGTAAATCTTCTAAACCCTAGTTTGATTCATTTTAGAAAATTCTTAAGTGTTCACCAAATTCTCAAAAATTGTCAAATTTACTAAGTGTGGGATTTTTGCTCCCCAAAAATCCCAACTAATTTAGGGTTTGAAATTATACCCTACTGGTCTACTAAATCAGGGGGTGTGCATTCTAAATGCACCCCTTTAGGCAAATATCATAAACAGGTTTTACATTTGCTATTTGCACCCCGAGCCTAAGTAGTTCAATTCTTGCATGTGGGTCTTTCCCAACATGACTTGTTCCAATTTCAGAGAAATTTCTACCACTGGTCCATATGGTCCCTAAGGGCCAGCCACCAAAATTTGGGGCCATTTGGAGTTAGCTAACTCCAAGAATCACCTAGTTAAGCCCTAGGGGTATTTTGGTAATTTTCCCACATTTTGTTTCCCAATCAAGCCCATTTTTGGGCAGGGCCTAAATATGCCCTAATTATACCTCTGACCAAAATCTCAGGTCAAGGGGTTGGTTTGGCTTGGGCAGCCATTTGAAATTCTGCAAAATTGCTATTTGCAGCCCAAGCCAAATATTATTTCTCAAACATGCAAGTGAGATTCCTCAACATGCAGTGCATCAATTTAGCCCAAATTTTAACCATGGGTCTAGTATACCAATGAGAGGGTGCCACCAAAATTTGGGGCCATTTGGAGTTAGGAAACTCCAAAAATCACATTTATTTACTTTTGGGTATTTTTGTAAAAACTATAGCAAAATGTTCCCCAAAAATTCTGATTTTTGGGGAGGGCCTAGATAAGCCTAATTTAATAACCTAGCCCAAATTTCAGCCTATTTGGACCAAGGGTTTGGGCTGAGGAATTAATTTAATTTCTGTCCTACCCTAGGAGTAGTCCTAGTAAAATGGACCTACAAGGCAGAATACTTAACCAAATTTGATGAGTAACATGTCAAATCAAAGATAACACAGAAATCTACAATATTCATGTTGGGCAAAAATTCTACAGGTGGCTATAAGGGCCTTAAAATCAACATGTAAAGTGACTGCCAAAATGTCACAATTTAATACACTATTCATTAAATGAAATAGTAACAGATTTATTAAAAATAACTTAAATGCATGATCAGCCTGCCCGAATTTTAAAGAAGATCGGACGGTGCCTGTATTTCTTCTCCATGCAACATGCATGGCCAAAACCTGTGCTGGGTGGTTTTGCGGGGCGATTCCCGGCCATCGCCGGCGGCGGGACCTCCGGCCAAGGCCTTCCCCGGCCTCACGGTGGTCGGGGCTTGAGCTGGCCGGCGACTGGGCGGCGGAGAGAGGCGGACGGCGGCGGCGCAACCGAGCCGAAATAACTCCAGGCCGCCATTTTTTCCAGAATTTCAAGCTTTTGATTTCCTAACGTCGAGCTCGTTTGAGCTCGACCTCTAGCCTAGTTGATCTAGGAAACTAGTACGCTTGGAGGGGAAGGGATACGGACCATTGGCGGCGGTTGTGGTTGAGGGTGGCAGCAGTTTCCCATAGCATGCAAACTCCGGCGAACTCCTCTTTGGTTGGCCATGGCTGCAGGTGATCTCTCCTTCTCTCTCTCTCTGGGGTAGGGTTGAAGTGGAAATGAGGGAGTGTAATCGGTTTGGGCTGAGTTAAGAGGGGGGGGGGGCGATTTCACCAATGATGGGGCGATTTCACCAAGGAGGCGATTTCACCAAGGTGGGGGGCTCGGGTTGGGTGTGTGTGCTGGCTGGTGGTTTGGGAGTGGGCCCTACTGCACTTGCTGGGTCAGTTAACCCCTAATGGGTCGGGTTCTAAGGTGGAGTTGGATTTGGTGAGTGGAGAGGTGGGGGAATTGGCTCACACACATGGGATAGGCTAGATAGGCTCGGGTTTGGGCTTGGGCTTGACCCAAGGCTGCATGGTGGGGTCCCCACACCTCCTAATACCCATACCTGGTCAGCTAACCCATTGTGGGTTGGTGGGATGAGCCCAAGTGGCCCAAAATAACTCCTTAACATTTTCTCTCTCCTATTCCTCCTCTTTTCTCTCTCCTAGGTAATTTCCCAAAATAACTATTGCATGCCCCTATTTTTCTCTTCTCTAGGGGGTATAGGGTCACTTTAGACCCACCTAATGAGTTTGGGTTGATTTGGGTGGACCCAACCCAGTGAATTGGGCTAGGGCACCATTTTCACTATTTAGGTCAAGGGTGTTGACTTGACTCATCATGGGTCAACTGGTTGACCCCATGGCCTACCTTAGGGTCCACATAGATTGTATTTAGGGTTAGGGCAATGTGGTGGGGTCATGGTGTGGCTAGGGTTTGTATTTAGCCTAGCTTGACCTAGGTTGACTTGGGCCTCATAGTGGGCCCCACATGGTCTAAATCCTCCTCCTAGGGTCAAACCTAGCTAAACCCTAGCATCCATCACATGCCTAACCCAAATCTAAGTTATTTGAAGTTTGGGATGTTACAAACCCTATAAACAAAAAAAAATAATTTCGTCCCCGAAATTTAAGTTCGGGCTACGGGGTTTCTACGACAAGCTTATAAAAGATTCGAAACGTAACTAGAAGGAAAATATAAAACTAAGTTGTACCTGAGGAGAATAGCTCCGGGTGTCGCTCCATCATGAGATCCCTCGGCTCCCAGGTGTGCTCCTCCCGTCCGTGGTTGGACCACAACACCTTCACGAGAGGGACCTTCTTTTTCCGCAACACTCGGACGGCGGTATCGTCGATCCGGACCGGCTCTAAACGAACTGATCGATCTGATGCTACTGGCTCGTCGGTAGTAGAAATATGCTGCTCAGGGTGAAGGAGTGCTCGTCGTAGGGAGGAGACGTGAAAGACGTCGTGCAGAGTTCCCAACTCTATCGGTAGCTGCAGTCGGTAAGCCAAGGGGCCGATCCGCTCCAGGATCAAGTAAGGCCCCATATATCTTGGACTGAGCTTCTTGTGCCTCCGCACCCGGGAAACACCGTGCACTGGACGTATCTTCAAGAAAACCCTGTCTCCCACCTGGAACTCCACCTTACGATGCCGCGCATCGTAATACTTCGCCTGTCTGCTCTGGGCCTCCAACATCCGATCTCTGACCAGACGTATCTGAGCCTCCGTATCCTCGACATACTTTGAACCGTGAGCTCGTGTATCCTCATCTTGTACCCATGATAGAGGTGTCCGACACCTCCTCCCATATAGTGCCTCGTAAGGAACCATTCTAATGCTCGCCTGGTGACTGTTGTTATAAGAAAACTCAATCAAGGGCAACAGTCGCTCCCAGGGCTTCCCGTATCCAAATTACAAAGACGCAGCAGATCCTCCATAGTCTTGTTGGTCCGCTCTGTCTGACCGTCGGTCTGTGGATGGAAGGCAGTGCTAAAAGAGAGCTGCGAACCTAAGTAAGCATGCACTACCCTCCACTCTCTAGAAGTGAATCGACCGTCACGATCCGAGACAATCGTCCTGGGGACGCCGTGATATCTAACGAACTGCTCCACAAACAATCTTACCAATACGGCAACTGGGGCGTCCTTCCGGATCGGTATGAATCTGGCTACCTTGGTCAATCTATCGACGATGACCCAAATGGAATCGTGCCCAGAGTGGGAGCGAGGCAACCCATGCACAAAATCCATAGCAATATCCTCAAACTTCCACTCTGGCACCGGTAATGGCTGTAATAACCCTCCTGGGCTCTTGCATTCAGCTTTCACTAGCTGACATGCCTCGCAGTGTGTAACATAATGTATGATCTCCCTCTTCATCCTGGGCCAGTACATGCTCTTCCGTAAATCAGCCGACATCTTGGTGATACCGGGGTGCACTGAGTACTGTGATTGGTGCGAGTCCCTGAGTATGTCCTCCCAGATACCACCTCCTGCGGGTATATATATACGGCCACGGAAATGAACGAGGTCGTCGTGTAGCGTGTAATCCTCTGCCTTGCCCTCAGCTAGGGCTCCGAATATCGGCTCTAAATCTGCATCCTGCCTCTGATGCGCCCAGATGCGCTCCCGAATGTCACAATCGCTAATCAGGGAGTTCAGATACTCCCGGTACAGCTCTGGCTCAGTCTCTAACACCACAGTAATGTGCATGCCCTCCATTATTTGAGCCAACGACATAGCTCCCACCCGAGGTTCCGGACCAGTAGTGCCGGCTCTCCTGCTCAAGGCATCCGCCACAGTGTTTGCCTTTCCCGGGTGGTAATGGATCTTGTACTGATAGTCACATAGGAATTCTAGCCATCTCCTCTGGCGTAGATTCAGATCCTTCTGAGTGTCGATGTATTTGAGATTCTTGTGATCGGAGAAAATATCACAATGGATCCCATACAGATAGTGTCTCCATATCTTCAATGCGAATACCACTGCCCCGAGTTCTAGGTCATGAACTGGGTAGTTGTGCTCGTGCTTCTTCAACTGTCTCGAAGCGTATGCTATCACATGACCGTGCTGCATTAGGACAGCACCCATCCCCTGGTATGATGCGTCGGTGTAAATCTGGAATCCTTCCTTCCCAGCTGGAAGTGCAAGGATAGGGGATGAGGTGAGCCTGCTCTTCAATTCCTGGAACGCTGCCTCGCACTTCTCAGACCAATGAAATCCTGCCTCTTTCTTCGTCAAGGATGTGAGGGGGAGAGCTATCCTGGAAAACCCCTCCACAAACTTGCGGTAGTAGCCTGCTAGCCCCAAGAAGCTGCGTATCTCCGTGGCCGATTTCGGTTGCGGCCAATCTCTAACTGCCTCGATCTTAGCTGGATCCACGGCTCGTCCAGCCCCACTGATGGTGTGTCCCAAGAATGTTACCTCCTCAAGCCAGAACTAGCACTTAGAGAACTTAGCATACATGCTATGCTCCCTCAGCTTTCCCAAAACCAACGATAGATGCTGCGCATGTTCCTCCTTGGTCTTGGAATAGACCAAAATGTCGTCGATGAAGACTATGACGAACCAATCCAAGTAAGGCTCGAATACACGGTTCATCAGACTCATGAATGCTGAGGGTGCATTCGTGAGCCCGAAGGGCATCACCGTGAACTCAAACAATCCATACCGAGAACTAAACGCCGTCTTCGGTATGTCCTCCTCTTGGATCCGCAGCTGATAGTATCCAGATCTCAAGTCCAGCTTCGAAAACCAGAATGCTCCCTGAAGCTGATCGAACAGCTCAACAATCCGTGGCAGTGGGTAAGTGTTCCGGACCGTAAGCTGGTTCAACTCCCGGTAATCAATGCACAACCGGAGCGAACCGTCTTTCTTCTTCACGAATAAAACTGGTGCTCCCCAGGGTGATGAACTAGGCCGGACAAATCCGGACTCCACTAGCTCCTGTAACTGCATCCTGAACTCTGCCAGCTCCCTTGGAGCCATCCGGTACGGTGCTCGGGATACGGGCTTGGCATCCGGTATCAACTGGATACGGAAGTCGGTGTCTCTGGCTGGCGGTAGTCCAGGCAATTTCTCCGGGAATACGTCAGAGAAATCCCGAACCACGGGTATATCGGAAATGGCCGTCTCCGCCATTATCATCTCGAAGCATACAAGATACACCTCCTCGCCCTGCTCGTAGGATTTGACAGCCTGTACGGAAGATAATGAAAGAGATGGGATAGGTCGGATACCTTCGATGGTGACGTAGGAGTCGCCATGCCTGAGGGTGATCCTCTTGGACAGACAGTCTATTTGGGCGTAGTTCCAATGTAACCACACCATGCCCAGAATAATGTCGAAGTCCTGCAGCATCAGGATCGTCCCCGGTATCTGGAATATCTTGCCAGCGATCTCGCCCTCCAGGTTGCAATGCTCCGTAGTCACTATCTCCGAGCCGTCGGGCAGACGCACCCTTCTCTCCGCGCCCGTGAACCTTTCCACGCCATCTAGCCCTTTGATGAACGCTTCTGATATGAACGAGTGTGTAGCACCCGTATCGTATAAGGTATGGGCGGGTTTGCCATTGACGATGACTATGCCTGAGGTTTCGATTATTTTAATGAGTGTTATTCTACGAGGCTTAATGAGCTTATAAGATCAAGTAATTTGAAGGAAATAAAACTTTTAAGGTTTTAAATTACCTGTAATGACCTCCTCTGGGTTTCTTGGAACGGCAAGATCCAAGGCATACATCTGATCGCGACCCCTACCTCGGCCGTGATGTCCTCGTCCTCGGCCTCGGCCTCGTCCTCGACCTCGGCCCTGGTATGCTGGAGGGGCCACTGGAGGGGGTGGAGGAGGAGGAGGAAGCTGACGGAACTGCTGCGGACAATCAGCTCTATAGTGCCCCGGCTGGTGGCACCCAAAACAGACCACTTGTCTCTGACCTTGCTCTTCCTGCCCGATCGGTCCATGAATCTGAAGAGGTGGAGGAGCATATACTGGAGGAGGCCTCTGCTCCTGCATGTAGTTCTCCTGTCTGTAATTCTCTTGCCTGTAGTTCTCCTGCCGGTAGTTGGGACGACGACGTCCCCCACCCCGTTTGAACCCAATGACCTTGCCCCTCTGGGGGCCTCTACTACTCTCTCCGTGCCATGGCCCATCAAGTGGCCTCTTCCCTCTACTCTGTGTCATAAGCTGGTCCGCCTCGTTCTTCTTTGCCATCTCGATGATCTCTGTCGATGATCCATGAGAAATAAATAGCAGTGCCTGCCGCACTGAATCCTTAAGTCCTCGGTAGAACTTCTTTGCATACCTCCGGTCCTCTAGATCATGAATGCCTGCAAATCTGGCCAGATGGGAGAATTCCCTCTGGTACTCAATCACTGAACGAGTCCCCTGCTTGAGGTTCAAAAACCTCTCCTCCAACTCGTCTCTGTCTGTATCTGTCACAAAATGTCCAAGGACGGACTCACTGAACTCCTCCCATGAGATCTCTGATGGGTCCCTATCGGCATATGTGGAATCCATCATGGATTTCCACCATCTCCGGGCATGTGAATCTAGAGCAGAAGTCGCCAAGGGTACTGCCTGTTACACCGGGCAACTGATGCCTGCAAGCATCTCCTGTATGGCCTCCAGCCATTCCTCTGTCTTCACAGCATTCTCCGTCCCGTGGTACATGGGCGGGGACAAGCTCCTGAACGCACTCAACCAGTTTGACCCCGGATTTGGCAGCTGTGCCGGGGCCTGCTGGGCTCTAAATGCGTCTAGGATCGCAGTAAGGGTCTGTCCCATCTCAGTCTGCATGAACGGAGTGGCAGCCGGAGGGGGAGGGACCACGTTCTGTGGCACGGCGACCTGTAGAGGTTGCAAAAAGGTGATTCTTAAGTCCAAATTCTTCAAAATTTGGCCTAACTCATTGTTTAATGGACTATTTAGTGTGACTTTTTACACATGGGCACACCATTGCTTCCGCTGAATAGTTTGTCCGCAAACTACTCTCGAGCGGGGTGTTCCAGTGTTGTGGACTTCTTTCTCTAATGATCGTATTTTTCAAGTGATACCAGTTTGTAAGATCCGCCTTTTCCCTTTTCGAAGGCATCCTGGATCTTATGCCCAGAACTGCCGCCTTACGGTGACACTAACTCCAGAGTTAGTCGACGCCGTAAGACGCCGATTCTGCCGGCTATTACGATCATTTTCACTAGAGATGCGGAAGTAAAAGTGTATAAACAAGCTAATACACATGTCCACAGAAATCACAGAGCATATCATATATATGGACATAAAAGTGCTACTATAGTCCATAATGAGTACAAAAGAGAAAGTAGGGCTTATGCCCATATACATCAATAGAAATCAGACTCTCTCTCACAAAACAGAAAGCTGTAAACTAAGCTATCCACTACATCTCCTCCCACCTGAGGACGTGCGGTAGTAGTGTCTGGTGGTGGTGGTGGCTGCTCCTCATGCCCTGCCTCCTCGTCCCGCTAGACGTGCTGGACCATCTCCTCGAACTCCTAAAAAGGGGGAGTCAACGTATGTTAGTCAAAAAGACTAAGTCGTATCCTCAACACCTCCTCCTGTCGCTCTTAGGCACCGGATGGAAGGAGGATGCGGAAGACACAAGGGGTAGCAAAGTGGAAGCAGGTGACATTTCTATCTAGCAGGAGTAAGTATAATCTAGCAGTTCTATATATAATCTAGCAGTTCTATATAAAGTGCAAGTAAGTAAAGACAGTGCAGAAAGAAAAGGACTGCAGTAAGAAGATAGAACTGGAAGTAAATGCAGTACAGAAAGGGAAGTACACTACTGCTACTCCTACTCCTATCAATATCACAGAAGTACCCCAACTTATATGAACGCCCAGAATGTGCCCTGAGTGCACGGACTGTCGGGCCGTGTGGCCGACGGTTGTGATGGCTTGAATGTGCCTGCGCACACATAGTTGCTATTGTTGATACCATGATGTGCAGGGAAAGATTGCGACTGCCCCGAGAAAGGGGTAGGATTGTTATAATTGGGTCAGCTGAATGCTGACCATTGCCATGTTTGCCACCGTTTGGGTGGTTTGTCCCTATGCAGGTGCTGGAGAGCCAAGTAATAAATGAAGGGCTGAAGCCCTACTACTGTTGCTGCTGTTGCTGCTGCTGCTGCGGCTAGCCCTTGAAGGCTGAGCAAATGGTTTTGTTTGTTTTGTTTTTCCTCATGTATGGCCGGCCTGCGCGCCGAGGTTTGTAATCCATGTTGTATGGAAAGAGGAACTGTAAGGCCTTATGGCCAAACCTTTGTTGTACATTCCATATAACTGTGGTTAATATATATTGGACATTCCTGGTTAGAGTTCAAATTTACAACTTATTGCTTCCGCTAGAATGCTCTGAGTTAGGATTCGTGTATGGTTTGGTATTATCCTGTGACCTCACCGTCTGTTTGTGGCATATAGTGTGGGGCCCCGGCCGGACCTTCTACTATACGTCATGTAACGGATGGGGTCGTTACATTTTGGTATCAGCTTCGTTCGGTCTTCCTCTCTCAAATTCGTGGGCGTATTCTTTTATGGGGTGGCGAGCGCATGTTTATGCGCCCTGCTGTAACGCTAATGAACTCTGGAATGTCCACTAAGGAATGTACAAAATCTTGTTGAAGGAATCTGCGCGTTCCTTTTTGTGTTGTTTTTGCTTACATAGGATCGCTAATGTGTGTCTTGTCCACCTATAGGTGACGCGTAGTGGTGCTGGGCAGTCTGAGCCCCAGCGCTCTGATGAGAGTGCGGCACCAGCTGAGGTGCCAACACCTCCTCCATCTGCGGAAACTGTTCGCTTAGTTGTTGAGGCTCTATTTGCCATGATTCAGCCGACCGGGCAAGCGCAGCTGGCAGTAGAACCAGTTCGTGTTGTTGTACGACCCGAGCCGGTTGAGGCTATCGATCCACGAGCAGCTGACCGACAGTTGAAGCAATTCATGAGCTTCAGTCCGCCTACGTTTACGGGAATGGGATCCCCAACGCAGGCAGAGGATTGGTTATCGTGTGTCAAGTGGATAATGACAGCGATCAGAGCGGAGGAAACTCTAAAGGTCACCTTGGCCACCTTCATGCTTGAAGGAGAGGCGCGGTTGTGGTGGGACGAGGTTGAGGTACACCATTTGGCGGGCAGGCAATTAACGCAAGTATCGATTGAGGAGTTCTCTCGAATATTTCTACCGAAGCATGTCCCAGCGGCGCAACACATTACTATGGAAAATGAGTTCCAATGGTTAAAGCAAGGAGAAGATAGTGTGGATATCTACTTGCATGAGTTTACCAGGTTGGGGCGGTACGCGGGAACAATCTTCGCGGATGGCCAAAGGAAAACGAATCGGTTCTATGAAGGATTGCGGGATGAGTTGAGGTTCCTGCTTTCGAGTTCAGTGAACCAAGGGTTTCAGGCGTTGGTTGATACTGCATGTGCGTTGGAGAAGGACATGCGGCGGGTGCAAGGGAACAAGGGCTTGGTTGTGTCGAAGCCAGAGTTTCAAGCACCTTGCCCTAGCAAATCATTCTACCAGAAGAAAGGGGATAAGAGGTCCAAGCTATCTGGGAAAGTGGCTACGACTGTTCTGTCGGGGGCAACATCAAGGACGGATTCTCGTACATGCTATAACTGTGGTCGGGTGGGGCATATAGCCCGTGACTATCGGGTTGTTCAGCCCAAAGGGGAAAAGAAGACTGGTGCGTCTTATGCTGAGAAGGACAAAGCGGTGGTTGATTCCTCTGCGTCCCAGGCACAACCCCGAATCTATCAGCTTGGTCAGCAGGAGGCGATTAAGTAATGTGATGTCGTCACAGGTACGAGTGAATATAGATTATTTGCTTAAGTGCTATTGCTTTTGTTATATATAGCTTTTGCATGGTGTGTATGCTGCAGGCTTTGTCCTGATTCGGAATAATCTCGCGAGAGCCCTGTTTGATACGGGTGCTTCGCATTCTTTTCTGTCTGAGAATTTCGTATCTCGAATTGGGGTACCGAGTCATGTGACGGTGGATAGTACATGGGTGCTATTGCCGAATGGCTGTGTGATGCTTGCGGATAGGGCTTGCGATGTGGATGTTCAAATAGGAAGTCGGGATTTCTGTTTGAGTGCAGCTGTGCTACCGTTATCGGAGTTTGATGTGATCTTTGGCATGGACTGGCTCTCGGAGCAGCGTGCCTTTATTGATTGCAACTCCAAGGAGATTACACTGGGCCAGAATACCGGGCTTGTGACGAAGTTCGCTGGTATGCGAGGAGTTGGCGGGACTCTGTTGTCTGCGCTCCAAGTCGTTAATGCTGTTCGGAAGGGCGCGGAGTTATTCTTCACGCAAATTCAGGCTGTTGAGCCAAAGGCCAGTGTCGGTGAAGTTCTGGTTGTGTCAGAGTTTGCCGATGTGTTTCCTAAAGATCTTCCTGGGTTACCACCCCAGCGGGAGATTGACTTCTCTATTGAGTTGGTGCCAGGTGCGAAACCTGTGTCCCGCTCACCATATAGCGTCGCGCCAAAAGAGATGGCTGAGTTGAAAGTCCAATTGCAAGAGTTGTTGGAGCAGGGATACATACGCCCAAGTATGTCACCTTGGAGCGTGCCTGTTCTATTTGTGCAAAAGAAAGACGGTAGTTTATGGTTATGTATTGACTACCGCGAATTGAATAAGCTGACAGAGAAAAACAAATATCCGATCCCACGGATTGATGACCTATTTGATTAGCTGGCAGGATCAACGGTCTATTCCAAGTTGGATTTGAAATCGGGATATTATCAGCTGAGAATTCGGGAAGGTGACATTCCCAAGACGGCGTTTGGAACACGCTACGGTCATTATGAGTTCACGGTAATGCTGTTTGGCCTATGTAATGCGCCTTCGGTATTTATGGACCTAATGCATCGAACATTCCGAGAGTACTTGAATTTGTTCGTGATTGTGTTTATCGATGACATCTTAGTATACTCTCAGTCGGAAGAGGATCATGCAAATCATTTGCGGTTGGTCTTGCATAACCTGCGGAGGAATAAGCTTTATGCCAAGTTCTCAAAGTGTGAGTTCTGGCTCTCTTCAGTAGCCTTTTTAGGCCATGTGGTAAGTGGAGAAGGTATCACGGTGGATCCGTTGAAGATAAGTGCCATTCGAGAATGGCCAGTGATGTCTTCAGTGGCCGAGGTCAGGAGCTTCCTTGGAATTGCGGGCTACTATAGACGGTTTGTGGAAAACTTCTCACGGATTGCTTACCTCTGACCACACTGACAAGAAAAGATCAAAAGTTCCTTTGGACGCCGGAGTGCGCGCGAGCTTTTGAAGACTTGAAGAGTCGTTTGACAATGGCGCCTGTGTTGACATCGCCATGTGGTACAGATGGGTATGAGATCTATAGTGATGCCTCCGGGAGCGGCTTAGGCTGCGTTCTTCTGCAGTTTGGTAAAGTGATTGCTTACGGCTCGCGCCAGTTGAAAGTGCATGAGCGGAATTACCCCGTCCATGATTTGGAGTTGGCAGCGGTAATCATTGCGCTCAAATTGTGGCGGCACTATCTTTATGGCGTTAAAGTGGACATCTATACAGATCACAAAAGCCTAAAGTACTTGTTAGATCAGAAGGATTTGAATATGCGACAACGAAGATGGATGGAGTTCCTTGGGGACTACACCTTCGAGATTCACTATACTCCCGGGAAGGAAAATGTGGTCGCTGATGCTTTGAGTCGGAAGGCTCCGGTACGGGCATGCTGGTTGCAGAGGCATGATCAGCGTTTAATCTAGGAATTTGAAACATTGGAGATATCTTGTGTTGACAAGGGTTCGTCGACCGATGCATGCTTGAACTCGACGGAGGTTCAATATGACCTTACGGACAGAGTTCGGCGAGCAACGGAGCTTGATGAATGTCTCCAGCGCTATGCTAAAGATGGGTCGGATGACCAATTCTCTTGGGATAACGGTTTGTTACGAAGAAATGGTCAAGTGTGCGTCCCGAGTGTGGGTAAATTGAGGGAAGAGTTGATGTACGAAGCTCACATTGCAAAGTACTCAGTTCACCCAGGGAGCACAAAGATGTACAGAGATCTGAAAAAGCTGTTCTGGTGGCCCGGACTAAAGAAAGATGTAGCACGTTATGTGGCGGAATGCCATACTTATGCGTTGGTGAAAGCGGAATGCCAGAAGCCTGGCGGTTTCCTGAAGTCATTACCCATTCCGGAATGGATGTTCGATGACATTTCGATGGATTTCGTGCACGGGTTGCCGAGATCTCAACGCGGTCATGATTCAATCTGGTTGATTGTGGACCGGTTGACAAAAGTGGCGCACTTTCTTCCAAACAGAAGAGACGATTCAGTGGAAACCTTGGCCAAGCTTTATGTGGAGCAGGTTGTTCGACTGCACGGTGTTCCTCGGAGCATCGTCAGTGACCGTGATGGGCGATTCACATCGAATGATTGGCGGCTAGTTCATCAAATGTTGGGTACAAAATTAGCGTTTAGTACGGCCTTTCATCCCCAAACGGATGGCCAGACTGAATGAACCAATAGGACGATGGAGGATATGCTCCGCATGTGCGCCCTAGACTTTGGTAAGAGATGGGAAGATTATATATTCCTTGTCGAATTTGCCTATAATAATAGCTACCAAGCGAGCATCGGTATGGCACCATTTGAGGCTTTGTATGGTCGTAAATGCCGCACACCGTTAGCTTGGGCAGAAGCAGGCGATCTAAGCTGAGTGGGAAAAAGGAAGTCAAAGAAGCTACCTCGCTCATACGCTCTATTCGGGAGAGGCTATTGATAGCCCAAGATCGTCAAGCAAAGTACTACAATGCCAAACATCGGAACGTGGAGTTCGCGGTGGGTGATTGGGTATATTTGAAGATCAAACCCTTCAAAGGCGTGTCCAGGATTCGGCGTTTGAAAAAGCTAAGTCCGAGGTATCTTGGTCCATTTGAGGTGGTGGAGCGAGTTGGGGAACCTGCTTATCGACTAGCACTTTCAGCAGACTTGAGTGGATTACATGATGTATTTCATATCTCAGTACTTCGTAAGGCTGTTAAGGATCCAGCTCAAGTAGTGGAGAATGATCGGGTACCGGTCGAGTATGGGCTAACGACAAGGGTTTGACCCATTCGGATCGAGGATCGAGCCGAGAAACAGTTGCAGAACAAAGTGATCAGGATGGTCAAGTTCCGATGGGACAATTGTGGTCGTGAAGAGCTAACATGGGAGCGAGAGCAGACCATGCGAGCTGAATTTCCCGAACTGTTTGTATAAACTGTAGACCGTGTATCTTGTGTTATAACAGAGTTATCAGGTTATAGCGTTGTTTTTCCTTGTTTCCTTACCATAGCAAATTTCGGGAGGAAATTTTGTAGGGGGGGAGGATTGTAACACACCAAAAATATCAAATATGGATTTGAGGTGCAGGTTGGTTTACACGGCCTGGGACACGGGCGTGTCCCAGGGCGTGTCGGGGGTACACGGCCTGGGACACGGGCGTGTCCCAGGGCGTGTCACTCAAATAATAGGTGATCTGAGTCAGAAGATTACACGGCCTGGAACCAAGCCTTGAACACGGCCGTGTCAGATTGGACATGGGTGTGTCCGATGTCGTGTGCCTACCCGTGTACTGCTTGTAGCTCGGTGAGACAGGGGTGACACGGGCGTGTCTTATGACTGACACGGGCGTGTCAGGTTTGACACGGGCATGTCGATGCCTGTGTTCTGGTAAAGTTCAGTCGGTACGAATACCGCATGTGCCGCTTAAGGGTACACGGCCTGTGACACGGGCGTGTCACAGGCCGTGTCAGCCAAAAAAGTGTGATTTTGGGAAAATCGTGGCCGTTCATTTTCTCTCTTTGGATCCAAGGGCTCAGGTGATTCCTGGCTGGTTTAAGTCAGCAGAAGCTTGAGTCATTCTTCATTTGGTAATGTGAAGAGAGAAAGAGAGAGGAGGAAGAAGAAGGAGGAGGAGATCAAGCCACCGGCGGAGCTCCCGTGGTCTGATTCGTGATCCGAGGCCAGCGTTGTGAAGGCAAAGCTGCTGCGGTTCTTTCTCACCGGCTAGTTTTCGATGGCTCCCAAGAGATCGTCAAGGGTAAAGATCTCCCTTCTTGGACATGTGAAGTCCTTCTTTTCTGCATTGCATAGGGAAAACCCTTCCCCGCGAGTGGGTGGTGGGTTGTGGTGTCCCTTGGGGTAGATATGTGAAGTCCTCCTTGTTAGAGTCCGGAATTGGAGTACGGATCTAGGCATGCTGTGTGAAGCCCATCTGGACATGCTGGTCTGGATTGGTGATGCTTGTTTGCATATCGGAGAAGACTCCGTGATTATGGCTTGTGTTGCCTTGTGCCTACCTGTTGCTTGGTGTAGTAGGAAGTACTGGATGAAGTCCAGGAAATGAAGAGGGTTGGATGCAACTCTTGTTGCAGTGCGTTGCCACTTTATGTGCGGTTGAGCCGTTGGGCTGCAACTCGATGAAAAGGCAGATTGCCGAACAGGAAAGGTGAAACCGACCCGTGCCTATAAATTGCCATGGATACTTCCGTATTCGAGGTGGCACGGCGACTTGAGCAACGGGGGTTGGCTGATCCGTACCTGCGTTAGGTCCGTCCGACTTGGAAGCCTGGTTATGGGTTTTGTTGGAGCGCCTAATTAGAGTCTTAGGCCCGCGCGCCGAAAAGACTAGAATGCTCAAATACCGTGTAGACGGTGGTGTTGACCCTGGTATTCCGGTACACCAAGAATGTGCCCTGAGTGCACGGACTGTCGGGCTGTGTGGCCGACGGTTGTGATGGCTTAATGTGCCTGCGCGCACATAGTTGCTATTGTTGATACCATGATGTGCAGGGAAAGATTGCGACTGCCCTGAGAAAGGGGTAGGATTGTTATAATTGGGTCAGCTGAATGCTGACCGTTGCCATGTTTCCCACCGTTTGGGTGGTTTGTCCCTATGCAGGTGCTGGAGAGCCAAGTGGTAAATGAAGGGCTGAAGCCCTACTGCTGTTGCTGCTGTTGCTGATGCTGCTGCAGCTAGCCCTTGAAGGCTGAGCAAATGGTTTTGTTTGTTTTGTTTTTCCTCATGTATGGCCGGCCTGCGCGCCGAGGTTTGTAATCCATGTTGTATGGAAAGAGGAACTGTAAGGCCTTATGGCCAAACCTTTGTTGTACATTCCATATAACTATGGTTTATATATATTGGACATTCCTGGTTAAAGTTCAAATTTACAACTTATTGCTTCCGCTAGAATGCTCTGAGTTAGGATTCGTGTATGGTTTGGTATTATCCTGTGACCTCACCGTCTATTTGTGGCATATAGTGTGGGGCCCCGGCCGGACCTTCTATTATACGTCATGTAACGGATAGGGTCGTTACATTTTGGTATCAGCTTCGTTCGGTCTTCCTCTCTCGAATTCGTGGGCGTATTCTTTTATGGGGTGGCGAGCGCGTGTTTATGCGCCCTGCTGTAACGCTAATGAACTCTGGAATGTCCACTAAGGAATGTACAAAATCTTGTTGAAGGAATCTGCGCGTTCCTTTTTGTGTTGTTTTTGCTTGCATACGATCGCTAATGTGTGTCTTGTCCACCTATAGGTGACGCGTAGTGGTGCTGGGTAGTCTGAGCCCCAGCGCTCTGATGAGAGTGTGGCACCAGCTGAGGTGCCAACACCTCCTCCATCTGCAAAAACTGTTCGCTTAGTTGCTGAGGCTCTATTTGCCATGATTCAGCCGACCGGGCAAGCGCAGCCGGCAGTAGAACCAGTTCGTGTTGTTGTACGACCCGAGCCGGTTGAGGCTATCGATCCACGAGCAGCTGACCGACAGTTGAAGCAATTCATGAGCTTCAGTCTGCCTACGTTTACGGGAATGGGATCCCCAACGCAGGCAGAGGATTGGTTATCGCGTGTCAAGCGGATAATGACAGCGATCAGAGCGGAGGAAACTCTAAAGGTCACCTTGGCCACCTTCATGCTTGAAGGAGAGGCGCGGTTGTGGTGGGACGAGGTTGAGGTACACCATTTGGTGGGCAGGCAATTAACGCAAGTATCGATTGAGGAGTTCTCTCGAATATTTCTGTCGAAGCATGTCCCAGCGGCGCAACGCATTGCTATGGAAAATGAGTTCCAACGGTTAAAGCAAGGAGAAGATAGTGTGGATATCTACTTGCATGAGTTTACCAGGTTGGGGCGGTACGCGGGAACAATCTTCGCGGATGACCAAAGGAAAACGAATCGGTTCTATGAAGGATTGCGGGATGAGTTGAGGTTCCTGCTTTCGAGTTCAGTGAACCAAGGGTTTCAGGCGTTGGTTGATACTGCATGTGCGTTGGAGAAGGACATGCGGCGGGTGCAAGGGAACAAGGGCTTGGTTGTGTCGAAGCCAGAGTTTCAAGCACCTCGCCCTAACAAATCGTTCTACCGGAAGAAAGGGGGTAAGAGGTCCAAGCCGTCTGGGAAAGTGGCTACGACTGTTCTGTCGGGGGTAACATCAAGGCCGGATTCTCGTACATACTATAACTGTGGCCGGGTGGGGCATATAGCCCGTGACTGTCAGGTTGTTGGTGTCTACTAATCGTGAAGAAAATAAAAGCAACCGAACTAGCAATCCATCTAGGCAAGTATATCTATCGAATTGTAGCTAGGGGACACAAGTGTCGTATTGAAATCCGGGAACTGCTGAATACACTTACTCACACGAAGACTATTATTTTATCGAAGGAAAATCTTGAGGGCTAAAAAGGAAATTGCAATTAAGAAAGGAAATATAGTTAATCGCTAGAAAGAGAACCACTGCATTAAGTTAAAGAACTATTAGACGCGATTACGATAAAGTGTTAAAGAACTACGACAAAGGGATGGAAATGTACTCGATCAAGAATCACCTCGGCCAGAGTAATAAAGAAATGCGATAAAAGCCTAAACTTAATAGGGAAGAGTTTCTTGACCGTGGAGGTTCCTAAAGCTTAAACACGCTTCTCTCGAAGTCGTGTCCGACTGAGTTTAGGAAGGTCCGACCGACTTTCGTCTGAATCAGAGGCCTAAAGCTCGCTTTACTCGGTCAACCCCACTATTAGATTTTACTCTAATCCGGGGGATTTGGATGTCTGCCTCTCTTGAGGGGTGCATACCAATCCCTTTCCTCTTGAGTGCTCACTTCAAACTATCGGCCTTTCGGCTAGCCAAGCATGAAAGCTAAGGCGGAGAGTATACATCGATGATATATCTCCAACCCAAAAGAATTCAAGAGCAATTCAAGGTTAAACCCCTAAAAAGGAAAGGTAAAATTAAAGCATCATAACTTAATCACTCAAACCTCAGATCCTCAAGATCGAGTACAAGGAGGATTTAGTTATTCATGGTATAGAAAATGAAGATCATATTAATAGTATGGAAAATTTCACCGAGTAGAAGGGAAAGAGAATAGCGAACTATTTTATTTCGTAATGTGGAGGAATCACAAGTAGGGCACACAGATACTATAAGAACACATTCTACGATGATTACAAATGTTGTAAAAAGGAAGTACAGAAATGCGAAAAAGGCTTGCATGAAAAGAAACTCAATTACTTGAAGTAAAAAGGAAGAGACAAGCTTAAGACATAAAAACTAAAATAGCAGCACTTCTTCTTGTTTAATCTCTCTCAATCCCCCCCTTCAAACACTAGAAGATGATCCCTATTTATAGAGTTTTTTCGGGCTGGGTCACGCCCTATGACACGCCCATGGATGGCGTGACCATAGGGCGTGTCTGATTCGGTGCAACATCTGGAGCGTTGGCATTTAATTTTGGCGCGGTTGTTGAGTTACACGCCCATCGAACACGCCCCTGGAGGGCGTGACATATGGGCGTGTCGGATCCAGCGCTTTGAAAATGAGCTCGGGACTGACTTCTCGGGACTTGGCGGGTCACGCCTGTCAGACACGCCCACCTAGGGCGTGTCAGCGGGCGTGTCAGTGGGCGTGACACCTAGTTTCTGGTGGAGATTGACTTCGGACCGGCGGCTTCATTCCACTAGGTTACACGCCCTTGGTACACGCCCTAGGAGGGCATGACCATGGGGCGTGTAACAGCAAAACTTGTAAAATCCTGCAAAAAGAAGGGAAGATGTTAGTGACAATAATATATACAAAAAAGGGTCAAAATATAAGCATACAAGACATGCTTTGTAAATTGAAAGCTAGAAAATACCATAATAGTTTAGGCTATAAAACGGACTATCAGCATATAACAACATAAAATTATAATAATACTTAGAAATTTAAGCTACTAAATTACCCAAAAAAGGATGACTAAAAAGTAGTCATCAAACACCCTCATGCTTAGACATTTGCTTGCCCTCAAGCAAATAAAAATGAAAACTAGGGAAGGAAATAGAAAATAAACAAAGCTAATTTAGGTTTCATAATTAAGAAAAACAAAACATGGAAAATTAAACTATCCTAATATTCATATTATCAACTAGTGGGGTGAGAAGTGCACAATAGAAGATTTGAAAGGGAAACCCTAAAAATCTCATTAAAACATAAGAGAAGTCTACTAATTTCTAAATCTTAAAAACAAGGCATCCAAAATAAATGAAAATAAGGAAAACAAAAGTAGAAGTTCTAAATAAACGGCGCATTAACAAACTACTAGGTTGCTAGATAAACATTAACCCTAAAACACTCCAAGATAACCTCCAAAGAAATCCATCAATGATGGTGGCCATAGGCTTGTACGTTCACACTTTCTCCACTACGCGAATTAAGTTCTAAGATCATTAGGACTTCTACTAGGCATTAAAACTTGGCTTAGGTAAATGATTAGGAAGTGGAATCAAAGGTAAACATGAAGGTTTTAGGCACTAAACCAAGGTGAGCTCAAAAATAACCAAAGCATAAAAAAATGAGAAATAACAACTATGTCATTTATCCAATGTGAAACTACAAAAACAAGGCCATGAATTTTTTTCTTTTATAAACTTGGCCAAACATAAACGTTTTGCATTCATTTGGTTTTTTTTTTTTTTTTGTAATGATATTTTTTTCTCAATTTTTTTTCTTTTGAATAACATTTGATAAGAAAGCTCCAAAAATAAGCTTGAGAATTTCCTATTTATTTCAAAAATAATACCCTTCCCACAAAAATAATTTTTAAGCTCAAATTTATAGTGCAAAAATAGGAAAGATATTTGGCTTTGGTGAACATAATGAAATGAAAGGTGGAGCTAAAAACAAAGAAAATAAGGAAAAAGGCCCAAAATTGTTTTGCAAGGGTTTTGTTTTTGGTGGGCAAGAAAAGCTCAAACTATTCAAATTGTGGCCTAAATCATTTCTAAAGAACGTAAAAACGGTGCAAATGCTTCGAGAGTAGCTTGGTACAAGTTCTAGACACCAAGAAAGACTACCCCGCAAATGAAAAAGGACTAATGATACCTAGCAACCATTCGTAAGTAACTACCCGAATAAAAAGACACAACTACGCATTGCTAGCTTATAACTTAAAAACCGGATGCCTATATTTAAGAAAGAGCAACCAGTAGAACTAGACTATGTTAAAATGATAGGTTTAGAAAAACATTTCCAAAGTAATCTATATAGAACTAAGAAACCGCATGGGCCTACACATCACTAGAAGCAACATAAAAATGAAGATAGAAATAATTTTTGATTTTGTTTTTCAAATCGATTTAAGCACAAATTTTTTTTTTGTTTTTTGATTTTTTTTTGTTTTGTTTTTTTCTAATTTTTTTTTGGGTTTTGATGACATAACATAAGATATTATACTAATAGAAAACATAATATATTTTTTTGAAAAAAGAATAACAGAAAGAAAAGACCAAAAGAAACTAGACCCCCCCATGCTTAAGCTCTTCATTGCCCTCAATGAAGGAAACAAAAAGAAAAAGAGAAGGGGACTGAGAAGAAGAGAAAAAGAAAATACAGGAAAAATAAATAAATAAAAAGAACAGGACTTCCCCGGGTTCGTGAGATGAAGGCGGATGTCGCTCCCCCATGCTTGTTTTTTAGAGTACTTGATCGTCAGCAGGTATGACTTGATCCATCTGATATCAGCAGCGATGGAGCGGCGACCACGATCATGGGCTTGATTGGCCTCCGGTAGAATGTGCAAAATAACAGCAAAAAGATAGAGTCCATGGGCAGATGCCCGATAATGTTTTTTTATTACAACAGTGCAAATAAAAGAGTTTCATAAAAAATATAGTAGTCCAAAAATAAATAAAAAAATAATGTCCATCAGACAATAAGAAACTAAGCATCAAAAAGAAGATTCTCCTTTGCAGGAGTCACAGAATCATTAGAGAAATAGAGTTTAAGTCTATGGCCATTAACTTTAAAGTCCCCTTTATCGGGGTGTGAAAGTAGCACAGTGCCGTATGGAAAAACATCCTTGACCGTGAACGGTCCGGACCATCTAGATTTAAGCTTTCCCGGGAAGAGACGTAAACGCGAATTAAAAAGAAGAACCTGATCGCCTGGTTTAAAAGTTTTAGGGTGGCGCAGGTTCTTATCATGATACAATTTCATGCGTTCTTTATAAATTTTATTATTTTCATAGGCGTACGCTCGCCACTCGTCAAGCTCATTTAGTTGGTTTTTTCTATGCTCGCCGACCGAGTGCGGATCGAAATTAAAAAACTTCAACGCCCAATACGCACGGTGTTCTACTTCTACCGAAAGATGACACGATTTTCCATAGACTAATCGGAAAGGAGTACAACCGATGGCGGTTTTGTACGCTGTCCGATAGGCCCACAAAGCATCGTCCAATTTTAAAGACCAATCCTTACGAGAAGTAGAAACGTTTTTTTCCAAAATTCGTTTAAGCTCGCGATTGACTACCTCGACCTGACCGTTCGTTTGGGGGTGATAAGCAGTGGACAATTTATGCGTAACGCCATATTTGGCTAAAGCCTTAGTGAGCTGAGCGTTGCAAAAATGACTTCCCCTATCACTAACGATCGTTCGAGGAAACCCAAAGTGAGAAAATAATTTTTTTAGAAAATTGATAACTACGTGAGCATCATTATTTGGTAGAGCTTGGGCTTCTGCCCACCTAGAAACATAATCGACTGCGACTAGAATATATTTGTTTCCTAAGCTGGAGGGAAATGCGCCGACAAAGTCGATACCCCATAGATCAAAAACTTCGCACTCGAGAAAGTAATTTTGCTCCATTTCATTTTTGTTAGAAATATTTCCAGTCCGCTGTAACGCCCCGTTTTTTCAGCGATTATTTTTATTCTCGTTTGGCGTTACGATGACGCGTTTCTATGGCTTGTGCCATGTGTGGAGTACGGTTTAGCTCCTTAGAACTGAGTGCCCTGTTTGGTAGCCTGTTGGCAAGATCTCCCTAGCAAACCGAGTCGTTTTGGTGACCCGGTGTGGCCTCTCGGGGGGATGTTTATCTTTGGCTTTGTTTGGGTGTAACTCGAGTTCTGTTCGTCGAAAGTTAATTTCGACTTCGCCGTTGCGTTCGTAGCGTGGGTATTTAGCTACGGTGCGAATTTCGTCGAATTCCGAGGTAGTTTGGTTTTCGCGTCGATTTGGTGCTTTATGTAATTTTGTAATTAATAATATAATTATATAATTATATATATATATATATAGAATTAGAATGAAAGCCATCGTTCATCTTCTCCAAATAAGAAACCGCCGGCCCCTTGTACGAGAGAAACGGAGAAACCGCCTACCTTGCCTTCGGACGCCGATTCCCGGAGCGTTTGTGGACGGAATTTGATTCCGAGAGTGGATTCGGATTGCTCTCGTCGAGACCTTCATTCCTACGATAAGAAATTCGATTTTCGTGGAGTTTTGGAAGGATTGGAATTTTCGTTTTTGGAAGTTTTCCGCCATTAATGGCCGAGTCTTTGTTCTAGGTGTTGCGGCCATTTTGATCCGTGCGAAGAGGAGGAAAGCAGTCCAAAGCTTCGTTGTGAATTGAGGCAAGTGGTATTCTTGCCCTTGCCAAGTGTTTTCTTTGATTTTATTTGCTGAAATTGAAATCTCGGTTAGCCCAGGTTAGAGGCCTTGTTGTTCTCATTTTCTTGCTAGCTATAGGGCTTAGTTCTTCCTACTGAAACCCCCCCTATGTTGTGATGATTGGAATCCAAATTGTTGGCATGGAGCCGTTGTTTTCCTTTATTTTTGATTGTTGCGCTGGTTCGGGTGTAGCCGAGAGGGAGAGTTAGGAGGGGGGGTGTGGTTGCCAATTTCCTTCGTTAAGGTATTATTCGAATGGTTAGGCATAGTTTGAATGGTAGTAGCGTGCGACGTTGATAGTTGTCCACTGCTACTGCAGTGGCGTGAGTCGTGTGCGCGTTCCGGTATCATTCGGAAAATTCCAAATGGTACAGGTTAGTCGCGCACGGTCATCAACCGTTAGGGCGCACGACCACTGGTCGTGTGCCTCTGCTCGTGCGCGGCTGTCTTTCAGTTTCCAAAGTTCTGTCTCGGGCAATCGCACGAGCGCTGGCAACAGTGCGCACGACCACTGATCGTGCGACACTGATCATGCGCAGTTGCTAGGTTTTCTGTTAGGTTTTCCAAGTTCGCTTCGCACGATCATCAGCCGATGAGTGCGCACGACCACTGATCGTGCGTCACTGATCGTGCGCTTTGTATATTTTCTGTTGCTAGGCGAATTTAGATGGTTTCGAGTGCGGGAGTTTAGATACTCAAGTGGCAGGCAACTACTCGAGTTCTGGATCTTCTGCCTTGGTCGTTCGACTGTCGTCGAGCTCCGCATTCTTTAGTGGGTTTGTGGGTAGTAACTTTATTTTGGCGGCGAGTGAGGCTAGCTCACTCAATGCCAAAGTTTAGGTAGGCACTGAGTGGGTTTCACTCAACGCCTAGTCGTGTTGGTTTATTTCAACACTCTTCCGTTACGTTGTGTTTCATTTCCGAGTGGATTTCCAGTTGTATTTCTGGGTTTTCCTTGTCGGCCGTTTTCTTTATTTTCCTAAAGGCCGAATCGTGGGTCATGGATAGTAGTGGTGGTTGTAGCTCTTTATGGGGGTGGAGTTGTGTGATATAGCCAAGGCCACCCATGGATTTCTTGCTCCAGGTACGGGCTGGGCATGTCGGGTGGAAGGTCCCTTGTGTTTTCACGTGTTGACACTCGAGCTTTTGACTTGGACATGGTGGATTGGGGGACTGCGTTTGCCTTCGATCCGGTTCCTCGTTGTTGTTTTTGCTACTATCACTTCCCGCAGTTTAGGGTGTTAGAAGTTTCTTCTTTGGTAGTTTGCAGCATTCTGGCTCTTGGTAGCCTAGTAGGCCCTGCAGGATGTTGTTCCTGGGCTGGGTCGTTGCTATTTCTTTGCACGTTGTGCTTTTCTTGTTGTCCTGTTTTGGACAGTTGTGACTCTTTCTACTGCATGTTTTCTGTTATTTTGTCCTTTTGGTTGACTCTTTCATGCAGTTTTACTTTGATTTTTGCTTGCTGAGGTATTCTGTTTTCTTTTGGAATGCCTCAGGTTCTGAGCTGTAGCCAGTCTGGTGGCTAGTTGGAAGTGTTGTTGTTGGTGGACTCCCGGACTATGGAGTTTTGTTTACCTTGTTTGTGAGGTTGTTTTCAGTACTTTCTTACAGACATATATGTGTGCTGGTGGGTTCGTGTCAGGTTGTTGGCGCCCACTAGTAGTTTTTACCTTGTACTAGATATATACTATTGCTGCTACCATTTTTTTTCTGGAGATAGTCTACTTGCTTTGAGAAGGTTTTATGCTAGGTTGCTAGTTATTTTTAAACTATAATTATTATTATAAATGAAGCTCATGATCAGCATGTTTTGTAAACTTAATCACTATTTTCCAAATCACGTACGAAAACCGTTTTCTTATATATATTATATAAACTAAGTGTAGTGTCTTGCATAGCATGAGTGGTTCTCTTGGGACCCTTATGCGCTCTTTAGGGTGTAAAACCTAATTAAAGTATTTTTTCGAAGCGTTTAAATATAGTTTTCTTTTGTGGACTAGATGATCCACTGAGCCGAGGGATACGGACTCTAAACATAACTGATTTTCTATCCATTAAGCACATGATTTTCTTGCATAAAGATTGTAGTTGGATTTGCCTGAGCGTCAGTAGTTATCCCCTGCTTGACGTGGCATCATGACGCGTGTTTTCTCTTACTCTGATAATTCTTAATTCGGAGAAAATGCGGGTTGTGACATCCGCTGGCATCGATCGCACCCGCCCACAAAGATTTGTGCATCTTTAAATATGCTTGGCCAATAAAAGCCAGCACTAAGCACTTTGTGGGCGGTGCGGTTTGCTTGATAATGCCCGCCAGTCGGACCTTCATGAACATGTTTTAAAATTTGGTGACCCTCTTCCTGCGAAACGCATCTCCTTACCACTTGGTCTGCACAAATGCGAAATAGAAATGGGTCTTCCCAAAAATAATACTTCAACTCCGAAAAGAATTTCTTCTTTTGGTGAGTGGAGTATTCTTTTGGAAGGACCCGGGCCACAAGATAATTGGCCAGATCGGCAAACCAGGGGGTAGAAGATGAAGAAATATTAAAAAGACGCTCATCCAGAAAAGAGTCATTAATAAAAGTTTCATTTAAAAAATTAAGTTTGGGATTTTCAAGGCGAGATAGATGATCCGCCGCTAGGTTTTCCGCTCCTTTCTTATCCCGAATTTCCAAGTCGAATTCTTGAAGTAAGAGGATCCAATGGATAAGACGCGGCTTGGCATACGGTTTAGAAAGGAGGTACTTCAAAGCGGAATGATCCGTGAAAACAATAACCTTAGATAGAGTAACATACGGTCAGAATTTATCAAAAGCAAAAATAACTGCTAAGAGCTCTTTCTCCGTCGTGGTGTAATTTTCTTGCGCAGAAGTGAGAGTTTTACTAGCGTAGAAAATCGGATGAAAGTTCTTAGCGATTCGTTAACCTAAAACCGCACCTACCGCATGATTACTCGCATCACACATAATTTCGAAAGGTAAATCCCAAACTGGGGCGATCATAATAGGAGCATTTATAAGTTTCGATTTTATTAATTCAAAGGCCTCGAGACAAGATTTATCAAAAACAAAAGGAATGTCTTTTTCGAGCAAGTGGGTGAGAGGTTTAGTGATTTTTGAAAAGTCCTTAATAAATCTACGATAAAAACCCGCATGACCTAAAAAACTTCTAATCGCTTTAACGGTTAGAGGGGGCGGTAACTTTTCAATTACTTCAATTTTTGCCTTGTCCACTTCAATTCCCCTAGCAGAAATGTTGTGCCCAAGGACTAAACCCTCACGTACCATAAAGTGGCACTTCTCCCAATTTAAAACTAAATTTGTCTCCTCGCAGCGTTTTAAAACTTTTCCTAAATTTTCTAAACATAAATCGAATGAGTCGCCAAAAACGGAAAAGTCGTCCATAAAAACTTCCATAATATTTTCTACATATTTATCAAAAATAGCAAGCATACACCGCTGAAAGGTGGCGGGTGCGTTGCATAATCCGAAAGGCATTCTACGGTAGGCAAAAGTTCCGAAGGGGCAAGTGAATGTCGTCTTCTCTTGGTGTCACAACCCGCATTTTTCTCCGAATTAAGAATTATCAGAGTAAGAGAAAACACACGTCATGATGCCACGTCAAGCAGGGGATAACTGCTGACGTTCAGGAAAAACCAACTACAATCTTTATGCAAGAAAATCATGTGCTTAATGAATAGAAAATCAGTTATGATTAGAGTCCGTATCCCTCGGCTCAGTGGATCATCTAATCCACAAATGAAAAACTATATTAATACGCTGCGGAAAAATACTTTATTTAGATTTACATCCTAAGGAGCACATAAGGGTCCCAAGAGAACCACTCATGCTATGCAAGACCCTACATTTAATTTATATAATATATAAGAAAACGGTCATTATACGTGATTTGGAAAATAGTGATTACGCTTTATAAAACATGCTGACCATGAGCTTTATTTATAATAACAATTATAGTTTAAAAATAACTAGCAACCTAGCATAAAACCTTCTCAGAGCAAGTAGACTATCTCCAGAAAATGGTAGCAGCAATAGTATATATCTAGTACAAGGTAAAAACTACCAGTGGGCGCCAACAACCTGACATGAACCCACTAGCACAAATATATGTTTGTAAGAAAGTACTGAAAACAACCTCACTAACAAGGTAAACAGAACTCCAAGGTCCGGAAGTCCACCAACAACACCACCTCCAACTAGCCACCAGACTGGCTACAGCTCAGAACCTGGGGTATTCCAAAAGAAAACAGAATACCTCAGCAAGCTAAACAAAGAAAAACTGCATGAAAGAGTCAACCAAAGGACAAAGTAACAGAAAAACATGCAGTAGCAAGAGTCACAACTGTCCACAACAGAACCACAAGAAATGCACAACGTGCAAAGCAACAGCAACGACCCAGCCCAGGAACCACATCCTGCAGGGCCTACTAGGCTACCAAGAGCCAGAATGTTGCAAACTACCAAAGAAGAAACTTCTAACACCCTAAACTGTGGGAAGTGATAGTAGCAAAAACAACAACGAGGAATCGGATCGAAGGCAAACGCAGTCCCCCAATCCACCATATCCAAGTCAAAAGCTCGAGGGTCAACACGTGAAAACACAAGGGACCTTCCACCCGACATGCCCAGCCCGTACCTGGAGCAAGAAAACATGGGTGGCCTTGGCTATATCACTCAACTCCACCCCCATAAAGAGCTGCAACCACCACTATTAACCACGACCCACGATTCGGCCTTTAGGAAAATAAAGAAAACGGCCAACAAAGAAAACCCAGAAATACAACTGGAAATCCACTCGGAAATGAAATACAAGGTAATGGAAGAGTGTTGAAATAAACTAACACGACTAGGCGTTGAGTGAAACCCACTCAGTGCCTACCTAAACTTTGGCGTTGAGCGAGCTAGCCTCACTCGCCGCCAAAATAATACCACTACCCACAAGCCCACTAAAGAATGCGGAGCTCGACGACAGTCGAACGACCAAGGCAGAAGATCCAGAACTCGAGTAGTTGCCTGCCACTTGAGTATCTAAACTCCCGCACTCGAAACCATCTAAATTCGCCTAGCAACAGAAAATATACAAAGCGCACGATCAGTGACGCACGATCAGTGGTCGTGCGCACTCATCGGCTGATGATCGTGCGAAGCGAACCTGGAAAACCTGATAGAAAACCTAGCAACTACGCACGATCAGTGTCGTACGACCACTGGTCGTGCGCACTGATGCCAGCGCTCATGCGATTTTCCGAGATAGAACTTTGGAAACTGAAAGACAGCCGCGCACGAGCAGAGGCACACGACCAGTGGTCGTGCGCCCTAACGGTTGATGACCGTGCGCGGTCAACCTGCACCGTTTGGAATTTCCCGAACGACACCGGAACGCGCACACGACTCACGCCACTGCAGTAGCAGCAGACAACTATCAACGCCGCGCACTACTACCATACGAACTATGCCTAATCATTCGAGTAATACCATAACGAAAATCGGCAACCACACCCCCCCCTCCTAACTCTCCCTCTCGGCTACACCCGAACTAGAGCAACAATCAAAATAAAGGAAAACAACGACTCCATGCCGACAATTTGGATTCCAATCATCCCAAAATTGGGGGGGGGGGTTCAGTAGGAAGAACTAAGCCCTATAGTTAGCAAGAAAATGAGAACAACAAGGCCTCTAACCTGGGCTAACCGGGATTTCAATTTCATCAAGGAAATTCAAAAAAAGGAAAACTTGGCAAGGGCAAGAATACCACTTGCCTCCATCACAGCGAAGCTTTGGACTGCTTTCCTCCTCTTCGCACGGATCAAAACGGCCGCAACACCTAAAACAAAAACTCGGCCATTAATGGCGGAAAACTTCCAAAACTGAAAATTCCAATCCTCCCAGAACTCCACGAAAATCGAATTTCTTACCGCAGGAATGAAGGTCTTGACGAGAGCAATCTAAATCCACTCTCGGAATCGAATTCCGTCCACAAACGCTCCGGGAATCGGCGTCCGAAGGCAAGGGTAGGCGGTTTCTCCGTTTCCTCGTACAGGGCCGGCGGTTATTAATCGGGGAAGAAGATGATTGGCTCTCTCATTCTATATATATATATATATATAATTATATAATTATAAAATTAATTACAAAATTACATAAAGCACCACATCGACGCGAAAACCGAACTACCTCAGAATTCGACGAAATTCGCACCGTAGCTAAATACCCACGCTACGAACACAACGGCGAAGTCGAAATTACTTTTCGACAAACAGAACTCGAGTTATACCCAAATAAAGCCAAACACCAACATCCCCCCGAGAGGCCACACTGGGTCACCCAAAACGACTCGGCTTGCTAGGGAGATCTTGCCAACAGGCTACAGAATAGGGCACTCAGTTCTAAGGAGCTAAACCACACTCCACAAATGGAACAATCCACGGAAACGCGTCATCGTAACGCCAAACGAGAATAAAAATAATCGCTGAAAAAACGGGGCGTTACAGTCACCCCCCCCCCCCCCCTAAAAGAAAGTTTTGTCCCGAAACTTTACGCACAACCCTCCTACAAAAGAAGGAAAAGTAACAAACAGAAGTTACAAAGGGAAACATACCGATCAAATCAGCGAAACAGGTGAGGGTATGCCCTCTTCATGGCCGACTCTAGCTCCCAAGTCGCGCTCTCCAAATCCTGATTTTTCCATAGAACTTTCACCATCGGTATGGACTTCTTTCGTAGCACACGCTCCTGAGTATCCAAAATACGAACTGGCACCTCAACAAAAGAGAGGTTGGGCTCCAACTGGGGCACAACATCCAAGAGTTGCCCACTGCTGCGCACACACTTCCACAATTGGCTAACATGAAAAACATTATGAACACCAGGGAAGTTTGCTGGCAAATCCAATCTATAAGCAGACACACCAATCCGCTCCAAGACCTCAAACGGGCCCACAAACCTTGGGTCCAATTTCCGATTTTTACCAAATCTCTTCACACCAACCATTGGAGAAACCTTGAGGTATACATGATCCCCTACTAAAAACTCCAAAGCAGACCTACGCCGATTGGCGTTCTTTTCATACCTCTCCTGAGCTAACCGAAGCTTCTCCCGAATAAGCTTCACGGCGACTTCCATCTCTTCCAGAGCATCTGGACCCAACAAAGGCTTCTCACCAGCCTCAGCCCAAAACAACGGAGTCCTACAGCGCCTCCCATACAAAGCTTCGAACGGAGCCATCTGCAAGCTTTCCTGATAACTGTTATTATAAGCAAATTCCATGAGTCGCAGACGCTCACCCCACGCTCCACCGTGGTCTAAAATATAGCACCTGATCATATCCTCAACAATCTGATTGACCCGCTCCGTCTGCCCATTGGTCTGAGGGTGGTACGCAGTAGAATACCTCAGATCCGTACCCAAACCCTCCTGTAGACTCTGCCAGAAACGAGAAGTAAACCGGGAGTCTCGATCAGAAATGATGCTAACCGGCACACCGTGGAGTCGGATGACTTCATTCAAGTACAACTCCGCTATCCTCCTCATCGGGTAATCAATCTTATAAGGCACGAAGTGAGCACACTTCGTCAATCTATCCACTATAACCCAAACAGAATCAAATCCTCTCGGGGATTTTGGCAAACCCGTAATGAAGTCCATAGATATACTCTCCCACTTCCAAGTCGGGATCTCTAGCGGAGTCAACTTACCACCAGGCCTTCCATGATCGGCCTTCACACGCTTGCAAGTGTGACACTCAGCAACATATTGGGCTATATCTCCTTTCATACCATACCACCAGGCAACTTGCCTTAAGTCACGGTACATCTTCGTAGATCCTGGATGGTAGGCAACGCTGGAACCATGAGCCTCACTGCAAATCATACCTCTAATGTCCCCAATAGCGGGAATGCAAAACCTGCCGCGGTACTTCAAAGTACCCGCATCATCAATAGTAAAATCTGGCAACTCTCCCTTCTCTGTCCTGGTAAAAAGGTGCAACAGATCCGGATCGTCCTTCTGATGCAGTCTAGTCATAGAAATCCAGGACGGCTCTGCCACTGACAAACTACATTACAAACCACAGCATCCCACTGAAATATCCATAAGGAGGCACTCCTCAACTAACCGATCGGCGGAGAGGTTAAAGATCTTTCCCGTCTTTCGGCTCAGGGCGTCGGCCACCACATTGGCCTTGCCCGGATGATACTGGATTTCTACGTCATAATCCGGCACATACTCAAGCCACCGCCGCTGACGCAGATTCAACTCCTTCTGCGTGAACACGTACTTCAGGCTCTTATGGTCAGTAAAAATCTTGCACTGAGCCCCATAAAGTAAGTGCCTCCACAACTTCAACGCATAGATAACCGCTGCAAACTCAAGGTCATGCGTTGGATAATTCTTCTCATGAGTCTTCAGCTGCCTTGACCCATAAGCAATTACTTTTCCATCCTGCATTAATACGTATCCCAGTCCTATATGCGAAGCATCCACATACACATCATAATCCACGCCCTCAGTAGGAAGGGTCAGAACGGGAGCAGTACACAATCTCCTCTTTAACTCCTGAAAAGCTTCTTCGCACTTCTCGCTCCAAACAAAAGCCACATTCTTCTGAGTCAGCTTGGTCAAAGGTGCGGCTAGAGAAGAGAAACCCTCCACGAATCTCCTGTAATAGCCAGCCAACCCTAAGAAACTTCTGATCTCCTTAGAAGTGTTCGGCCTACTCCAATCCATCACTACTGCAATCTTTTCTGGGTCAATCGAGATCCCATCCTTGTTCACCACGTGGCCTAGAAATGAAACCTGAGGCAACCAAAATTCGCACTTGCTCAACTTGGCGAATAACTTGTGCTTCCTCAACTCTGACAGGACCAAACGCAAATGCTGCTCATGCTCCTCAGCACTGCGAGAATAAACCAACACGTCATCAATGAAGACCACCACGAACTTGTCTAGGAAATCCTTGAATACCCGATTCATCATGTCCATGAAAGCTGATGGTGCGTTGGTCAAACCAAACGACATCACCAAAAACTCGAAGTGTCCATGCCTCGACCTAAACGCAGTCCGTGGAATATCTGCCTCACGGATCTTGAGCTGATGATAGCCCGAAAGAAGATCGATCTTGGAGAACACCGTGCTACCACGCAACTGGTCAAATAAATCATCGATCCTCGGCAGAGGGTACCTGTTCTTGATAGTGACCTTGTTCAACTCTCTATAGTCGATGCAAAGCCGCATCGACCCATCTTTCTTCTTTACAAACAAAACAGGAGCACCCCAAGGCGACGAACTCTGCCTGATAAAACCTTTAGCCAACAACTCATCTAACTGAATTCGCAATTCCTCTAACTCACGAGGGGCCATCCGGTACGGCGCCTTAGCAATAGGACGCGTACCCGGCTCCAAATCAATAACATACTCCACATCCCGCTCAGGAGGGATACCAGGAAGATCATCAGGAAAAACATCGGCGAAACCACGAACAATAGGAATCTCCTCCAAGCGTGGCACGCTAACAACAGTTCCAACCGCCGAGACTAAACAAACACAACAATCAGAAAGAAACAATCTCTGAACACATACCGCAGAGAGAACAGGAGAATCCTGACACGGATCAGCATACACGCTGCCGGGCTGACCGTCGTCCCTGATGAAGTCCAAGCGCTTTCCTTTGCACTGAATGACCGCATCATACCGAGAGAGCCAGTCCATGCCCAAAATGACATCAAAGTCCTCTAGATCAATCATCTTCAGGTCCGCCTTCGCAAGAAAATCCCCCAACAAAACCGGGCAATCCAAAATACCCAAATCTGACAACACAGATTCACCAGAGGGAAACTTGACACGGAAGGAATCCCGAACACGATCTAGAGACAACCGATGACGCTCCACAAAGGCTCTAGCCACGAACGAGTGGGTAGCGCCGGAGTCAAACAGAACACGCGCCAAGCGGTTCTTCACCTTAAATTTCCCCATAGGAGCGCACAAAGCTAAGGAACTAGCACAACAGTACCGCAAATAATCTAGCAACTAAACTACCAGGCTAGAAAGAAAACAACAAACAACTAACCTGAGATCACCTGGGTCGAAGTCTGAGCCTCCTCGGAAGAAATCACGTTCAGCTTCCCTTTTCCCTTGTCCACACGCTGAGGTGGAGGTAAAGTCTGTAACGGAACTACAGGAAGAGCTGGCTGAAACTGAGGACACCTCGACTTAATGTGACCCTTCTGCCCACACTGAAAGCAGATTTTATCCTTGGACCAACACTGGGCCGCATCATGGCCGGATCGCTTGTAAACTGAACAGGAGACATCTCTCCTAGGAGCCCCCTGAATCGCATGAACCTGCTCCTTCTTCTGAGCTGCCGCCTTCTTGAAACACCTCTCGACAGGATGGCCTGACCGGCCACAAAAACTGCACACCACCCTGCTCCTCTTTCCCGGAACAGCATCGGGTACCAGGGGTTTCTTCTCCTCTACCAACTTCCTCTTATCCTTCTTCAACTGCTGGCCTCTGCTCTTCGCCGTCTCAATAGCCTCCACCTTCAGAGTAGCCTCTACTACACCTGCATAAGACACTGACCCATAAGCACTGGTCAACTGCTGCACCTCACTCCTCAAACCACCGAGGAATCGCTTAACTCGATCAGCCTCAACGCTGACCAATCTAGGGGCAAAACAGCTCAACTTGCTGAACTCTATCTCATACTCACCAACCGTGAGTTGCCTTTGCTTCAGATGGAGGAATTCGTTCATGAGGCGGTCACGCTCGACCGAGGGTAAGAACTTCCTCAACAGCATCTCCTTGAACACTTCCCAAGAGCATCCGGCTACCAGGCTCTCCTTCTCTCTCAGCCACCAACTCTTAGCCAAACCTTTAAGCTTATATGCGGCTATCATCACCCTCTGATCATCTGCAATCCCTGAGTACGAGAACATCTCCTCCATGGAGATCAGCCAGTCGTCTATCACCATGAAATCTGCCTTCCCATCATATGTGGGAGGGCTCAGCCTCTGAAACTGCGAGATGAAGGCCATCTCTGCTGGCACCACCACTAGAGGCCTCAAGGGTGCAGGAGGAGGAGGAACAGCTAACCCCCCTGCAGGAACTTGCGCACCCTGAGCCTGCCCTGCCACAACCGCCACCAAAGACTGAATCTGGGCTTGCACCTCCTCCAACTGCCTGCCCATAGCTTCGCTACTCTGACGCAGACCCTCGATCACCGCATCGTTCTGAGCTCCAGAAGATTCACCCTCAGACAGGGGAGTCGATCGAGTCGCAGGACGCCTAGCCATCCTAAAAATCATTACAACGCAAATCAGATCCAAATCCCACGACTAGAACCGACTACCAGTACAGACAATACATATGTAGATATAGACTTAAAGCTGCTAAACTTGCTCTAAGAGTTTATCTTCTTCACAATAATTAGATGATATGCCCTATCCTAGGATGGTTAACCACCACCTCACTAACTCTTGTGCCTAGATCGGATGCATGAACTTATGTTAATTTGAAAACTCATGTGTGTACATATGTCATCCTGCAAATCTTTAGCTCGGCGCGTTGTGCTTATGCAATGATATGATATGCATGATTGTGCTATGCATTCTAAAAAAAAGGCCCTAATGCATGCTATGAGCGGCGTACGCATGAAAATGTTATGCATCCCATACTACATAACATTTCCATGCAACGAAAAAAAAAGAAACGTGCTAGTCGCAGTCATGTGGTGAGGTTATGCATCCCATACTACATAACCCTCACATATAGCCCCTATGGTGGATCCATATACGAACACATATTATGCATCCCATACTACATAATATGCCCCGTATACTTCATGTTATGCTATGAGTGTAGTGTTCGTGCTTTTGCCAAGATGTGCTGATGACATATCGGTGTGTGAATGACATGATGCAGAACTACTAAAAGCGAACAAAGGAAGGTTGCTCAACTAACTTGTCAAGCAACCTCCCTCTGATACCAACTGTCACAACCCGCATTTTTCTCCGAATTAAGAATTATCAGAGTAAGAGAAAACACGCGTCATGATGCCACGTCAAGCAGGGGATAACTGCTGACGTTCAGGCAAAACCAACTACAATCTTTATGCAAGAAAATCATGCGCTTAATGAATAGAAAATCAGTTATGATTAGAGTCTGTATCCCTCGGCTCAGTGGATCATCTAGTCCACAAATGAAAAACTATATTAATACGCTGCGGAAAAATACTTTATTTAGATTTGACATCCTAAGGAGCACATAAGGGTCCCATGAGAACCACTCATGCTATGCAAGACCCTACATTTAATTTATATAATATATAAGAAAACGGTCTTTATACGTGATTTGGAAAATAGTGATTACGCTTTATAAAACATGCTGACCATGAGCTTTATTTATAATAACAATTATAGTTTAAAAATAACTAGCAACCTAGCATAAAACCTTCTCAGAGCAAGTAGACTATCTCCAGAAAATGGTAGCAGCAATAGTATATATCTAGTACAAGGTAAAAACTACCAGTGGGCGCCAACAACCTGACACGAACCCACTAGCACAAATATATGTCTGTAGGAAAGTATTGAAAACAACCTCACTAACAAGGTAAACAGAACTCCAAGGTCCGGAAGTCCACCAACAACACCACCTCCAACTAGCCACCAGACTGGCTACAGCTCAGAACCTGGGGTATTCCAAAAGAAAACAGAATACCTCAGCAAGCTAAACAAAGAAAAACTGCATGAAAGAGTCAACCAAAGGACAAAGTAACAGAAAAACATGCAGTAGCAAGAGTCACAATTGTCCACAACAGGACCACAAGAAATGCACAACGTGCAAAGCAACAGCAACGACCCAGCCCAGGAACCACATCCTGCAGGGCCTACTAGGCTACCAAGAGCCAGAATGTTGCAAACTACCAAAGAAGAAACTTCTAACACCCTAAACTGTGGGAAGTGATAGTAGCAAAAACAACAACGAGGAACCGGATCGAAGGCAAACGCAGTCCCCCAATCCACCATGTCCAAGTCAAAAGCTCGAGGGTCAACACGTGAAAACACAAGGGACCTTCCACCCGACATGCCCAGCCCGTACCTGGAGCAAGAAAACATGGGTGGCCTTGGCTATATCACTCAACTCCACCCCCATAAAGAGCTGCAACCACCACTACTAACCACGACCCACGATTCGGCCTTTAGGAAAATAAAGAAAACGGCCGACAAGGAAAACCCAGAAATACAACTGGAAATCCACTCGGAAATGAAATACAAGGTAAAGGAAGAGTGTTGAAATAAACCAACACGACTAGGCGTTGAGTGAAACCCACTCAGTGCCTACCTAAACTTTGGCGTTGAGCGAGCTAGCCTCACTCGCCGCAAAAATAATACCACTACCCACAAGCCCACTAAAGAATGCGGAGCTCGACGACAGTCGAACGACCAAGGCAGAAGATCCAGAACTCGAGTAGTTGCCTGCCACTTGAGTATCTAAACTCCCGCACTCGAAACCATCTAAATTCGCCTAGCAACAGAAAATATACAAAGCGCACGATCAGTGACGCACGATCAGTGGTCGTGCGCACTCATCGGCTGATGATCGTGCGAAGCAAACCTGGAAAACCTGACAGAAAACCTAGCAACTGCGCACGATCAGTGTCGCACGACCACTGGTCGTGCGCACTGATGCCAGCGCTCGTGCGATTTTCCGAGACAGAACTTTGGAAACTGAAAGACAGCCGCGCACGAGCAGAGGCACACGACCAGTGATCGTGCGCCCTAACGGTTGATGACCATGCGCGGTCAACCTGCACCGTTTGGAATTTCCCGAACGACACCGGAACGCGCACACGACTCACGCCACTGCAGTAGTAGCAGACAACTATCAACGCCGCGCACTACTACCATACGAACTATGCCTAATCATTCGAGTAATACCATAACGAAAATCGGCAACCACACCCCCCCTCCTAACTCTCCCTCTCGGCTACACCCGAACCAGAGCAACGATCAAAATAAAGGAAAACAACGGCTCCACGCCGACAATTTGGATTCCAATCATCCCAAAATTGGGGGGGGGGGGGGTTTCAGTAGGAAGAACTAAGCCCTATAGTTAGCAAGAAAATGAGAACAACAAGGCCTCTAACCTGGGCTAACTGGGATTTCAATTTCATCAAGGAAATTTAAAAAAAGGAAAACTTGGCAAGGGCAAGAATACCACTTGCCTCAATCACAGCGAAGCTTTGGACTGCTTTCCTCCTCTTCGCACGGATCAAAACGGCCGCAACACCTAAAACAAAAACTCGGCCATTAATGGCGGAAAACTTCCAAAACCGAAAATTCCAATCCTCCCAGAACTCCACGAAAATCGAATTTCTTACCGCAGGAATGAAGGTCTTGACGAGAGCAATCCAAATCCACTCTCGGAATCGAATTCCGTCCACAAACGCTCCGGGAATCGGCGTCCGAAGGCAAGGGTAGGCAGTTTCTCCGTTTCCTCGTACAGGGCCGGCGGTTATTAATCAGGGAAGAAGATGATCGGCTCTCTCATTATATATATATATATATATATATATATATATATATATATATATAAAATTAATTACAAAATTACATAAAGCACCACATCGACGCGAAAACCGAACTACCTCGGAATTCGACGAAATTCGCACCGTAGCTAAATACCCACGCTAAGAACACAACGGTGAAGTTGAAATTACTTTTCGACAAACAGAACTCGAGTTATACCCAAATAAAGCCAAACACCAACATCCCCGCGAGAGGCCACACCTGGTCACCCAAAACGACTCGGCTTGCTAGGGAGATCTTGCCAACAGGCTACAGAATAGGGCACTCAGTTCTAAGGAGCTAAACCACACTCCACAAATGGCACAAGCCACGGAAACGCGTCATTGTAATGCCAAACGAGAATAAAAATAATCGCTGAAAAAACGGGGCGTTACACTTGGTCCTTGGGTGAGATAGGGATTTGAAAATATCCCGAGAGACCGTCGAGGAAGCAATAAAAATTGTGCCCGGACAAACGTTCTAAAATTTGATCGATAAAGGGGAGGGGGAAGTGATCTTTTCGAGTGGCATCGTTTAGTTTACGGTAATCGATGCACATCCTCCATCCCGTTATCGTCCTAGTTGGAACTAAATTGTTGTTTTCGTTTGGTACTACCGTGATCCCACCCTTCTTAGGAACAACCTGAACTGGACTTACCCACTGACTATTGGAAATAGGATAAATTATCCCTGCATCTAATAACTTAAGCACCTCTCCCTTCACAACCTCTTTCATATTTGGATTAAGACGACGTTGTGGTTGAACTACACCCTTAGGATTATTTTCAAAAAATATGTTGTGTGTGCAGAAAGAGGGACTTATGCCAGGAATATCACAAATTTGCCACGCTATAGCTCGGCGATGCTTTTGTAGTAGTTTGATCAATTGATCGTTTTCGGATTGGGAAAGAAAAGTTGAGATTATAACGGGCAATTTTGAATCTTTTGCAAGAAAGGCATATTTGAGGTGGTCAGGCAGTGGTTTTAAATCAAGCTGGGGTGGTTCGTCATAAGAATTTTTTAAATTTTTCTCTTTTTCAAAAACAAGATTTTCATACTTTTTCCTACTACATGCAAAATTATTTTCAACATTTTCTTGGATCGACATCACCGGGTTGTCAAAATTATGTGAAGAAATTTCAGAAAACGAAGATGAAAATTCATTGGGAGAAATGTTGGAAAGGGAAAGGGAAGTGTCTTCATTTAGAACGTCAATAAAAAAACAAGAGTCATCATTTTTTAAGGAGTTTTTCATGGATTGATTTATAGAAAATGTGACCTCATCATCTCCACACGCAAAAACAACTTTCCGTTACTAACGTCTATAACTGCTCGAGAGGTGGCTAGAAATGGTTGTCCAAGGATAAGAGGAACCTCGACGTCTTCTTCAATATCAAGAATGACAAAATCCACCGGGAAGATGAATTTGTCGACCTTTACTAGCACGTCCTCAACGATACCTAGTGGATACTTGATAGACCTATCAGCTAATTGGATACTCATCCTTGTAGGGCTCAGAGTGCCCAATCCTAACTTCTTAAATAGTGAAAAAGGAATCAAGTTGATGCTCGCTCCTAGATCTGCCAATGCATGTTTAACAAATAAATCACCAAAGACACAAGGAATGGAAAAACTACCCAGATCGTTTATCTTTTTAGGCAGATTAGAATTTTTAACGACTGCCGAGCATTCTTCATTCAATGTTACATGTGATAAGTTCTCCAATTTCATCTTGTTTGTTAATAAGTCCTTAAGATATTTTGCGTACTTCGGCATTTGACTAATCGCTTCATTAAATGGCAAATTAATGTGAATTTGTTTGAACATTTCAAGAAAGCGTTGGTACTGATCATCTACTTTGTCTTTCCTAAGTCTAGCCAGATAAGGAGGTGGCGGGAATTCTTTTAGGACAACAGGAGCATCATTTTGAACATCATCTTTTTCTTTTTGAGAATCAGAAATAATAGAGCCATCATTTTCTTTTTCAAATGTAGATTTTTCTTTTTCAGAATCTAATTTGTCATTTTCCGTGGGGGTAAAAACTGGAGGAACAATCACCCTTGGCTCTTCCCTTGTGGTGGGCTCGTTAACAACTTTACCGCTCCAAAGGGAAATCGCATTTGCATGCTCCCTAGGGTTAGGCTCAGTGTTCGAGGGAAGAGTTCCAGGTGGTCTCTCGGAAAAGGCCTTGGCGAGTTGGCCAACTTGATTTTCTAAGTTTTTCATGGATCCTGTTAAATTTCTAATAGTGGCATCGTTCGAGCTTATATATTTAGCGAGGATCTCTTCTAAAGGGGAAGGTTTTTGAAAATTTTATTGCGGTGGTGGTGGTGGTGTAAAATCGTGCGGTGGGCGTATTACGTTAGCATTATTACTCCATGAAAAATTAGGATGGTTACGCCATCCGGGATGATAAGTGTTCGAAGAAGCAGAAAAACCAGGAGGAGAAGAAAAATTCGAAAAAGCAGAAAAATTATTCGCAGAAATATTTTGAGCAGGCCTGGGTATGTTCCCCAGATAATCCACCTGCTCGGCAGTAGCAGCATTTTCATATACCTTAGCGGCGGAGGGAGCAATCATCTCCGAGATCTTCTTGTTGAGCATTTCCACTTGCATATCCAGTTGCGTCACCGAATCCACTTCATAGATACCTGCAGGTTTAGATGGGAGAGACCTGGACGAATTCCACTGATAAGTGTTCATCGCCATGTCATCGATAAGCTCAAGAGAGGCTTCCGGAGTTTTGCGGTCTAAAGAACCAGCGGAAGCGACATCTATCATTTGCTTAGTCTCTTGGTTTAGCCCATTATAGAATGTCTGAACCTGCAACCATATAGGCAGAGCATGATGTGGGCATCTTCTCAAAAGTTCTTTGAACCTCTCCCAAGTGTCATAGAGGGTCTCAGAATCAATTTGAGAATATGAAGTTATATCATTTCGAAACTTAGCAGTTTTGGCGGGGGGAAAATAACGAGAAAGAAATTTTTCAGTTAAAATGTTCCAAGTAGTGATTGATCCTCTTGGAAGAGAACTCAACCACTGTTTGGCTTTAGTCCTTAAGGAGAATGGGAAGAGTCTTAGCCTTATCGCATCGTCCGAGACACCATTAATCTTGAAGGTGTCACCGATTTCAAGAAAATTAGCAATATGCAAGTTCGGATCTTCATCTTGCAATCCGTCGAACTGTACATATTGCTGCACCATTTGAATGATTCTAGGCTTAAGCTCGAAGTTATTGTTCGCAATAGCGGGGCGAACTATGCTAGATTCTGTACCCTCCAGGTTTGGTCTTGCATAATGGGACATAGTCCTTTGCACGACTTCCTCTTGGTTGGGTCTTTGCAAGACTTCCTCTTGGTTGGGATTGTCCATTCTTAAGGTAGAATATGAATCGGAATGTTCGACCGGTATTTGAAGAGTCGGGCCTTGAAATCGCAATCTTCTCCGAAGAGTACGCTCGATTTCGTGGTCCAAGTCCAAAATAACCGACGGACTTCCCCGGGTCATGCACTGGAAGAAAGAGAGAAGTATTGTTTATTATTATTATTAATATTTTGTTTTTTTTAAATATATATTTTTTAGATGTTTTAGCTCCCAAACTTCCCAAGGACTACCCGATGAAGGGTTCGCAAGGTACTAGACAAGATAGCGGTACTTAAAACCGCATTGCCCTTTTTGAGAGGATTTTGTTGGTGTAGGAAACTTGTGATGTGGGTATCTATTGAAAATGATTATATTTATTATTATTATTATTATTATTTTTTAAAGCGATTTTTTTTTTCTTTTTGGTTTGCAATAAGGAAGATAAAAGTAATAAATTCGTGTTTTCAATATATCAACAAGAGTTGATCCCCGGCAACGGCGCCAAAAACTTGGTGTCTACTAATCGTGAAGAAAATAAAAGCAACCGAACTAGCAATCCATCTAGGCAAGTATACCTATCGAATTGTAGCTAGGGGACACAAGTGTCGTATTGAAATCCGGGAACTGCTGAATACACTTACTCACACGAAGACTATTATTTTATCGAAGGAAAATCTTGAGGGCTAAAAAGGAAATTGCAATTAAGAAAGAAAATATAGTAAATCGCTAGAAAGAGAACCACTGCATTAAGTTAAAGAACTATTAGACGCGATTACGATAAAGTGTTAAAGAACTACGACAAAGGGATGGAAATGTACTCGATCAAGAATCACCTCGGCCAGAGTAATAAAGAAATGCGATAAAAGCCTAAACTTAATAGGGAAGAGTTTCTTGACCGTGGAGGTTCCTAAAGCTTAAACACGCTTCTCTCGAAGTCGTGTCCGTCTGAGTTTAGGAAGGTCCGACCGACTTTCGTCTGAATCAGAGGCCTAAAGCTCGCTTTACGCGGTGAACCCCACTATTAGATTTTACTCCAATCCGGGGGATTTGGATGTCTGCCTCTCTCGAGGGGTGCATACCAATCCCTTTCCTCTTGAGTGCTCACTTCAAACTATCAGCCTTTCGGTTAGCCAAGCATGAAAGCTAAGGCGGAGAGTATACATCGATGATATATCTCCAACCCAAAAGAATTCAAGAGCAATTCAAGGTTAAACCCCTAAAAAGGAAAGGTAAAATTAAAGTATCATAACTTAATCACTCAAACCTCAGATCCTCAAGATTGATTACAAGGAGGATTTAGTTATTCATGGTATAGAAAATAAAGATCATATTAATAGTATGGAAAATAACACCGAGTAGAAGGGAAAGAGAATAGCGAACTATTTTATTTCGTAATGTGGAGGAATCACAAGTAGGGCACACAGATACTATAAGAACACATTCTACGATGATTACAAATGTTGTAAAAAGGAAGTACAGAAATGCGAAAAAGGCTTGCATGAAAAGAAACTCAATTACTTGAAGTAAAAAGGAAGAGACAAGCTTAAGACATAAAAACTAAAATAGCAGCACTTCTTCTTGTTTAATCTCTCTCAATCCCCCCCTTCAAACACTAGAAGATGATCCCTATTTATAGAGTTTTTTCGGGCTGGGTCACGCCCTATGACACGCCCATGGAGGGCGTGACCATAGGGCGTGTCTGATTCGGTGCAACATCTGGAGCGTTGGCATTTAATTTTGGCGCGGTTGTTGAGTTACACGCCCATCGAACACGCCCCTGGAGGGCGTGACATATGGGCGTGTCGGATCCGGCGCTTTGAAAATGAGCTCGGGACTGACTTCTCGGGACTTGGCGGGTCACGCCTGTCAGACACGCCCACGTAGGGCGGGTCAGCGGGCGTGTCAGTGGGCGTGACAGCTAGTTTCTGGTGGAGATTGACTTCGGACCGGCGGCTTCATTCCACTAGGTTACACGCCCTTGGTACACGCCCTAGGAGGGCGTGACCATGGGGCGTGTAATAGCAAAACTTGTAAAATCCTGCAAAAAGAAGGGAAGATGTTAGTGACAATAATATATACAAAAAAGGGTCAAAATATAAGCATACAAGACATGCTTTGTAAATTGAAAGCTAGAAAATACCATAATAGTTTAGGCTATAAAACGGACTATCAGCATATAACAACATAAAATTATAATAATACTTAGAAATTTAAGCTACTAAATTACCCAAAAAAGGATGACTAAAAAGTAGTCATCAGTTGTTCAGCCCAAAGGGGAAAAGAAGACTGGTGCGTCTTATGCTGAGAAGGACAAAGCGGTGGTTGATTCCTCTACGTCCCAGGCACAACCCCGAATCTATCAGCTTGGTCAGCAGGAGGCGATTAAGTAAAGTGATGTCGTCACAGGTACGAGTGAATATAGATTATTTGCTTAAGTGCTATTGCTTTTGTTATATATAGCTTGTGCATGGTGTGTATGCTGCAGGCTTTGTCCTGATTCGGAATAATCTCGCGAGAGCCCTGTTTGATACGGGTGCTTCGCATTCTTTTCTGTCTGAGGATTTCGTATCTTGAATTGGGGTACCGAGTCATGTGATGGTGGATAGTACAAGGGTGCTATTGCCGAATGGCTGTGTGATGCTTGCGGATAGGGCTTGCGATGTGGATGTTCAAATAGGAAGTCGGGATTTCGGTTTGAGTGCAGCTGTGCTACCGTTATCAGAGTTTGATGTGATCTTTGGCATGGACTGGCTCTCGGAGCAGCGTGCCTTTATTGATTGCAACTCCAAGGAGATTATACTGGGCCAGAATACCGGGCTTGTGACGAAGTTCGCTGGTATGCGAGGAGTTGGCGGGACTCTGTTGTCTACGCTCCAAGTCGTCAATGCTGTTCAGAAGGGCGCGGAGTTATTCTTTATGCTAATTCAGGCTGTTGAGCCAAAGGCTAGTGTCGGTGAAGTTCTGGTTGTGTCAGAGTTTGTCGATGTGTTTCCTAAGATCTTCCTGGGTAACCACCCCAGCGGGAGATTGACTTCTCTATTGAGTTGGTGCCAGGTGCGAAACCTGTGGCCCGCTCACCATATCGCGTCGCGCCAAAAGAGATGGCTGAGTTGAAAGTCCAATTGCAAGAGTTGTTGGAGCAGGGATACATACGCCCAAGTATGTCACCTTTGAGTGCGCCTGTTCTATTTGTGCAAAAGAAAGACGGTAGTTTACGGTTATGTATTGACTACCGCGAATTGAATAAGCTGACAGAGAAAAACAAATATCCGATCCCACGGATTGATGACCTATTTGATCAGCTGGCAGGATCAACGATCTATTCCAAGTTGGATTTGAAATCGGGATATTATCAGCTGAGAATTCAGGAAGGTGACATTCCCAAGACGGCGTTTGGAATACGCTACGGTCATTATGAGTTCACGGCAATGCCGTTTGGCCTATGTAATGCGCCTTCGGTATTTATGGACCTAATGCATCGAACATTCCGAGAGTACTTGGATTTGTTCGTGATTGTGTTTATCGATGACATCTTAGTATACTCTCAGTCAGAAGAGGATCATGCAAACCATTTGCGGTTGGTCTTGCATAACCTGCGGAGGAATAAGCTTTATGCCAAGTTCTCAAAGTGTGAGTTCTGGCTCTCTTCAGTAGCCTTTTTAGGCCATGTGGTAAGTGGAGAAGGTATCACGGTGGATCCGTTGAAGATAAGTGTCATTCGAGATTGGCCAGTGATGTGTTCAGTGGCCGAGGTCAGGAGCTTTCTTGGACTTGCGGGCTACTATAGACGGTTTGTGGAAAACTTCTCACGGATTGCTTACCTCTGACCACGCTGACGAGAAAAGATCAAAAGTTCCTTTGGACGCCGGAGTGCGCGCGAGCTTTTGAAGACTTGAAGAGTCGTTTGACCACGGCGCCTGTGTTGACATCGCCATGTGGTACAGATGGGTATGAGATCTATAGTGATGCCTCTGGGAGCGGCTTAGGCTGCGTTCTTCTGCAGTTTGGTAAAGTGATTGCTTACGGCTCGCGCCAGTTGAAAGTGCATGAGCGGAATTACCCCGTCCATGATTTAGAGTTGGCGGCGGTAATCTTTGCGCTCAAGTTGTGGCGGCACTATCTTTATGGCGTTAATATGGACATCTATACAGATCACAAAAGCCTAAAGTACTTGTTAGATCAGAAGGATCTGAATATGCGACAACGAAGATGGATGGAGTTCCTTGGGGACTACACCTTCGAGATTCACAATACTCCCGGGAAGGGAAATGTGGTTGCTGATGCTTTGAGTCGGAAGGCTCTGGTACGGGCATGCTGGTTGTAGAGGTATGATCAGCATTTAATCCAGGAATTTGAAACATTGGAGATATCTTGTGTTGACAAGGGTTCGTCGAACGATGCATGCTTGAACTCGACGGAGGTTCAATATGACCTTACGGACAGAGATCGGCGAGCAAAGGAGCTTGATGAATGTCTCCGGCGCTATGCTAAAGATGGGTCGTATGACCAATTCTCTTGGGATAACGGTTTGTTACGAAGAAATGGTCGAGTGTGTGTCCCGAGTGTGGGTAAATTGAGGGAAGAGTTGATGTACGAAGCTCACTTTGCAAAGTACTCAATTCACCCAGGGAGCACAAAGATGTACAGAGATCTGAAAAAGCTGTTCTGGTGGCCCGGACTAAAGAAAGATGTAGCACGTTATGTGGCGGAATGCCATACTTGTGCGTTGGTGAAAGCGGAATGCCAGAAGCCTGGCGGTTTCCTGAAGTCATTACCCATTCCGGAATGGAAGTTTGATGACATTTCGATGGATTTCGTGCACGGGTTGCCGAGATCTCAACGCGGTCATGATTCAATCTGGGTGATTGTGGACCGGTTGACAAAAGTGGCGCACTTCCTTCCAAACAGAAGAGGCGATTCAGTGGAAACCTTGGCCAAGCTTTATGTGGAGCAGGTTGTTCGATTGCACGGTGTTCCTCGGAGCATCGTCAGTGACCGTGATGGGCGATTCACATCGAATGATTGGCGGCTAGTTCATCAAATGTTGGGTACAAAATTAGCGTTTAGTACGGCCTTTCATCCCCAAACGGATGGCCAGACAGAACGAACCAACAGGACGATGGAGGACATGCTCCGCATGTGCGCCCTAGACTTTGGTAAGAGATGGGAAGATTATATATTCCTTATCGAATTTGCCTATAATAATAGCTACCAAGCGAGCATCGATATGGCACCATTTGAGGCTTTGTATGGTCGTAAATGTCGCACACCATTAGCTTGGGCAGAAGCAAGCGAATCTAAGCTGAGTGGGAAAAAGGAAGTCGAAGAAGCTACCTCGCTCATACGCTCTATTCGGGAGAGGCTATTGATAGCCCAAGATCGTCAAGCAAAGTACTAAAATGACAAACATCGGAACGTGGAGTTCGCGGTGGGTGATTGGGTATATTTGAAGATCAAACCCTTCAAAGGCGTGTCCAGGATTCGGCGTTTGAAAAAGCTAAGTCCGAGTATCTTGGTCCATTTGAGGTGGTGGAGCAAGTTGGGGAAGCTGCTTATCGACTAGCACTTTCAGCAGACTTGAGTGGATTACATGATGTTTTTCATATCTCAGTACTTCGTAAGGCTGTTAAGGATCCAGCTCAAGTAGTGGAGAATGATCGGGTATCGGTCGAGTATGGGCTAACGACGAGGGTTTGACCCATTCGGATCGAGGATCGAGCCGAGAAACAGTTGCAGAACAAAGTGATCGGGATGGTCAAGGTCCGATGGGATAATTGTGGCCGTGAAGAGCTAACATGGGAGCGAGAGCAGACCATGCGAGCTGAATTTCCCGAACTGTTTGTATAAACTGTAGACCGTGTACCTTGTGTTATAACAGAGTTATCAGGTTATAGCATTGTTTTTCCTTGTTTCCTTACCATAGCAAATTTCGGGATGAAATTTTGTTGGGGGGGGGGAGGATTGTAACACACCAAAAATCTCAAATATGGATTTGAGGTGCAGGTTGGTTTACACAGCCTGGGACACGGGCGTGTCCCAGGGCGTGTCGGGGGTACACGGCCTGGGACACGGGCGTGTACCAGGGCGTGTCACTCAAATAATAGGTGATCTGAGTCAGAAGATTACACAGCCTGGAACCAAGCCTTGAACACGGCCGTGTCAGATTAGACACGGGCGTGTCCGATGCTGTGTGCCTACCCGTGTACTGCTTGTAGCTCGGTGAAACAGGGGTGACACGGGCGTGTCTTATGACTGACACGGGAGTGTCAGGTTTGACACGGGCGTGTCAATGCCTGTGTTCTGGTAAAGTTCAGTCGGTACGAATACCGCATGTGCCGCTTAAGGGTGCACGGCCTGTGACACGGGCGTGTCACAGGCCGTGTCAGCCAAAAAAGTGTGATTTGGGGAAAATCGTGGCCGTTCATTTTCTCTCTTTGGATCCAAGGGCTCAGGTGATTCCTGGCTGGTTTAAGTCAGCAGAAGCTTGAGTCATTCTTCATTTGGTTAAGTGAAGAGAGAAAGAGAGAGGAGGAAGAAGAAGGAGGAGGAGATCAAGCCACCGGCGGAGCTCCCGTGGTCCGATTCGTGATCCGAGGCCAGCGTTGTGAAGGCATAGCTGCTGCGGTTCTTTCTCTCCGTCTAGTTTTCGATGGCTCCCAAGAGATCGTCAAGGGTAAATATCTCCCTTCTTGGACATGTGAAGTCCTTCTTTTCTGCATTGCATAGGGAAAACCCTTCCCCGCGAGTGGGTGGTGGGTTGTGGTGTCCCTTGGGGTAGATATGTGAAGTCCCCCTTGTTAGAGTCCGGAATTGGAGTACGGATCTAGGCATGCTGTGTGAAGCCCATCTGGACATGCTGCTCTGGATTGGTGATGCTTGTTTGCATATCGGAGAAGACTCCGTGATTATGGGTTGTGTTGCCTTGTGCCTACCTGTTGCTTGGTGCAGCAGGAAGTACTGGATGAAGTCCAGGAAATGAAGAGGGTTGGATGCAACTCTTGTGGCAGTGCGTTGCCACATTATGTGCGGTTGAGCCATTGGACTGCAACTCGATGAAAAGGCAGATTGCCGAACAGGAAAGGTGAAACCGACCCGCGCCTATAAATTGCCATGGATACTTCCGTATTCGAGGTGGCACGGCGACTTAAGCAATGGGGGGTGGCTGATCCGTACCTGCGTTAGGTCCGTCCGACTTGGAAGCCTGGTTATGGGTTTTGTTGGAGCGCCTAATGAGAGTCTTAGGCCCGCGCGCCGAAAAGACTAGAATGCTCAAATACCGTGTAGACGGTGGTGTTGACCCTGGTATTCCGATACACCAAGAATGTGCCCTGAGTGCACGGACTGTCGGTCCGTGTGGCCGACGGTTGTGATGGCTTGAATGTGCCTGCGCGCACATAGTTGCTATTGTTGATACCATGTTGTGCAGGGAAAGATTGCGACTGCCCCGAGAAAGGGGTAGGATTGTTATAATTGGGTCAGCTGAATGCTGACCGTTGCAATGTTTGCCACCGTTTGGGTGGTTTGTCCCTATGCAGGTGCTGGAGATCCAAGTGGTAAATGAAGGGCTAAAGCCCTACTGATGTTGCTGCTGTTGCTACTGCTGCTGCGGCTAGCCCTTGAAGGCTGAGCAAATGGTTTTGTTTGTTTTGTTTTTCCTCATGTATGGCCGACCTGCGCGCCGAGGTTTGTAATCCATGTTGTATGGAAAGAGGAACTGTAAGGCCTTATGGCCAAACCTTTGTTGTACATTCCATATAACTGTGGTTTATATATATTGGACATTCCTGGTTAGAGTTCAAATTTATAACTTAAAGCTTCTGCTAGAATGCTCTGAGTTAGGATTCGTGTATGGTTTGGTATTATCCTGTGACCTCACCGTCTGTTTGTGGCATATAGTGTGGGGCCCCGGCCGGACCTTCTACTATACGTCATGTAACGGATGGGGTCGTTACAACTTGCTGGAATCGCCATTGTTTTCCTGCAAAAGGAAACAAAAAGATCAAGTACAAAGGAAACCGAAAGTGCGAGATGGAGCTCGAAGAAAACCTAGTTATAAGGTTTTCAGAATATGAAGCGACAGACTCCGTCCTGCGAAAAGAAAACAAATCTTCGATCTCAGGTCGATGAAAAATTTCATGAAAAAATAATATCGTCGATCTTAGTCTGAAGAGGGGAAACTTTTCGTCATTCTCAGGTCGACGAATAGTTTTTAGAAGCAAGATCGTCATTCTCAGGTCGACGAAAAAGACTTCACACAGAGAGTTCATCGATCTCAGGCCGATGAACTTTCTCAAGAACTATCCTCAGATTGTCGATCTCCGTTCGATGAACTGTGAAAAATTCATTGACCGTAGACAGAAATTAAATTAATGCTTCTCCATTGAAAATACCTAGCTAATTCAGAAGGAACAGATGGTTCCTCTCATGCAAGGGTTTGGGAAGATGTCTGCTGTTTGCAAATCTGTCAAGATTTAGACATGCTTAATTTTATTTTTATCCACACAATCTCTAATGAAATAATGCCTTATTTCTATATGCTTAGTTCTACTATGATGCACTGGATTCTATGCAAGGGAAATTACACTTGTATTATCTTATAGTAAGGTTGAATTATTTAAGTTGAAACCATAATCTAGGAGTTGGTTCTGAATCCATGGTATATGGGAACAACAATTGTCGGCTGCTATATATTCAGCTTCTGCAGTTGAAGTAGACACAAATATCTACTTTTTGCAAAACCAGGACACAAGTCTAGCACCAAGGAACTGGTATGTCCCTGAGGTGCTTTTTTTTCCACTCTACATCCAGCAAAGTCAGCATCTGAGTATCCAGTCAACTCAAACTTTGACTCGGTTGGATACCAGAGACTTAGACTAGGACAACTCTTTATATAACTTAAAATCCTTTTTAGAAAAGTAAGGTGAGATTCTTTAGGGTTCACCTGGAACCTAGCACAATGACATGTAGCAAACATTATGTCTGGCCTACTTGCTGTGAGATACAACAGGGACCCAACAATGCCCCTATATAATTTCTGATCAACAGGCTTGCCATGTTCATCAGAGTTAATCACAACATTTGTAGACATGGGTGTTTTCTTTACTGAGGCATCATCAATCCATAACCTTTTTATTAGCTCCTTAGCATATTTGGATTGGGATATGAAGATTCCATCAGGCAATTGCTTCATTTGGAGGCCAAGGAAGCAGGAAAGTTCACCCATACTACTCATTTCAAACTTGGAATGCATAAGGTCAGAAAACCTTTTACATAGTTTGGAATCAGTAGAGCCAAAGATAATATTATCTACATATATTTGTACTAATAAAATATTATCCTTATGATGCTTAATAAATTAATTCCTATCTATAATGCCTCTAGTAAAATTTTGCTCATGGAGAAAGCTAGCTAAGGTCTCATACCAAGCTCTTGGAGCATGCTTTAGACCATAGAGAGCCTTATGCAATTTAAAAACATAAGAGGGATGAGTAGGAGAGATAAAATATGGTGGTTGTTCCACATAAACCTCTTCTTTAAGTTCATCATTGAGGAATGCACTCCTTACATCCATTTGGTATACAGTGAACTTTTTGTAAGCTGTATAAGCAAGGAAGATTCTGATTGCCTCAAGCCTTGCAATAGGAGCAAATGTTTGATCATAGTCAACGCCTTCCTCTTGTCTATAGCCTTAAGCAACTAGCCTTGCCTTGTTTCTGATTATAATACCTTGAGCATATAGTTTGTTTTTGAATTCACATTTAGTTCCAATGACTCTGTAATCTTTGGGTCATGGAACTAAAACCCAAACTCTACATCTCTCAAACTGGTTGAGCTCTTCTTGCATTGTAATAATCCAGTGTTGATCTTGCTCAACATCTTTTAAGGATTTGGGCTCAGTTTGAGATATGAAATAGGAATTCATCAAGTCTTGGTGAAGTTGATGCCTTGTCTGCACACCCACTAACATGTCTCCATTCACTTGAGATGCAGGGTGATCTCTAAGTGTGATAAACTCAATAGGTGGAGTTAGTTCAGCAACAGCATGGGGAATTAATTCCTCTTGTGGAATTAAGGGAGCTTTTGTTGTCTCTTCACTGAACTCAGTGAGATCATCTTCAGTGTCTTCAACAATACGTGGAGAAGAATATGCAACAACCTCATTGGTGAGGGTCAACTCATCAAACTTCTCACATATGTGTGGTACCTGCAAAGTTTCACTAGTAGAAGGATTCTTCTCCTTATAAAACATGTTAGTTTCATCAAATGAAATATGTATAGTTTCTTCCATTTTCATAATAGATTTATTATATACCCTATATGCCTTACTGACTTGGGAATATCCTAGAAAAATTCCCATTGCAGCCTTAGCTTCAAGCTTTCTAAGATATTTCTTATCATTGTTATGAATGTAGTATAAACAACCAAAAATTCTAAAGTAATCTACTTTAGGTTGCTCTCCTTTATGTAGTTTATCGGGAGTCTTGCCCTTAAGCTTATGTATCAGGCTCCTATTCAGTACATAATTTACTGTGCTTACAGCCTCTGCCAAAAGGATATGGGAATGTAAGCATCTGCAAGTAATTTGCCTGCAGCTTCAATTAGGGTCCTATTTTTTCCTTTCAGCTACCCCATTTTGTTGAGGAGTTCTAGGAGCAGAGAATCAATGCCTGATACCTTCCTTCTCACAGAATTCTTGCATTGGATGAGACTCAAACTCAGAACCATGATTAGTTCTTATCAATGCAACTGGAGTAGAATACTCAATACTTATGCTATTAAGAAAGTCTGTAAGAACCTTGAATTTATCAGATTTGTTTCTCAAGAAGAACACCCAAGTGAACTTAGAGAAGTCATCAACAATCACTAAGGTATAAGAATTCCTTCTTAGGCTCTGTACAGCAATGGGTCTAAAGAGATCCATATGGAGAAAATATAGAATCATAGGTGAATCACTCTTATTTAGTGACTTAAAACTGTTTTTAGTTTGCTTGCCTAATTGACAAGCTCTGTAAAGGCTTTCCTTCTGGTAGGGGCAAGATGGCAATCCTCTAATAAGGTTGTCCGTAGAGAGTTTAGTAATGTTTTTTTAAGTTAACTTGTCCTAATCTTTTATGCCAAAGTTCATTATTTTTGCTTGTTGGATTAAATAAACATATTTTAGATTTAGCAGACTTAAAGTTAACTACATAAATGTTTCCTACTCTAGTTCTAGTTAAAACAACTTTGTTATCTACTGAAGTAATAATACAGGAGGATTTATCAAATGATACCTGAAACCTTTCATCACATAACTGACTTATGTATATAAGGTTGTGCTTCAGTAAACTTACATATGCTACATTCCTGAAGTTTACAACTCCAATTTTGACCTTCCTTAGCCTTCAGTCTGGCAATAGTTGAAGTCACCAAATTTTACTTTTGGACCTAACTTAGACTTGTAGTTGATTAGATTTTCCTTGCTACCAGTCATGTGCTTTGAACAGCCACTATCCATGTACCACTATTCCACTTTGGCGGGATAGTCTTTTACCTGCATTTTAACAGATTATATATTCTTGACCTAGGTTACCTTGGGTCCTTGTTTCTTTTCATAGTTAAAGCTAGAAATATAAGAGTATTCAGGTTGATTTTTATATCCTAGGGGGTGATATCTTCTTGGTGGAATTATCCAATGGGTGAATGGATTAATATATTCTCTTGGTTGATTAAATGATCTATAAGAATAAAATTTCTATTATTCTGAACTTGGGTCGACAAATTCTGGTAAGTTCGTCGATCTGAGGTCGACGAATGGGGACGAGTTCACCGAAATCCGCTTAGAGAATAAAAGTATACATTCTCTGTGCCCCCATATCGTCGATCTCGACTCGAAGAACCATACTGATTTCATCGATCGCAGTTCAAAGAATAATCAAAATAAAAGTTTGAGTCCGGAGTTCGTCGACTTGAGTTCGATGAACTGTACATATTTCGTCGATCTGAGTTCGACGAAATCTGCTGAACATTGCTATTATTTAAATTCTTCTTGTTCTTTTTCTTAGATTTCTAGGTTATTTCAGTTGGTTTGTTCTCATGTAATTTCTCTTTGCCTTTTTCAGAAATAAATTTGATAGGTGTAGAAAGTTTGTTTTTCTGAATTAATGGGGGTTATTTTGATGAAGCACCTAAGTCCAGCTTGCCATTAAGTCTGACATTTACTGTGCTTGTGTTGTTCATCACTTGGAGCTTCTCTCATTTAGGGATTCTTCAAGTTTCCTTACCACGACTAATTCTGATTTTAGTGACATGATCTTTTTAGTCGCAATTGTTAGTTCATCCTTTAACTTGTTGTTTTCAGATTTAAGGTTGTCTTGTTCTGTTATCTTATCTCTAAGTAGTTTAATTTCTTTCTAAGAATTAATCAAGTCATTTCATAATAATTTAAATTCAGTTTTAAAACTATATGAATTAAAATCAAATGAAGACAGTACCTGATCTTCTTCATATTGAAGTTCTTCACTGTTTGACTGCTCATAATCTAAGAGGCTGCCTGATGCATTGATAGACATCAAGCAAGCTTCTCTTGCTTTTGCTTCCTTTTCATTTTCACTAGAGCTGGAAGATGAAGATTCATCTTAAGTTTCACTCTAGGCTTCAGCAACAAATCCTTTCTCCTTCCTCTTATGCTTACTGGAGGAGGTCTTGCTATAGTGCTGCTTCCTGGGCTCCTTTTCTCCTCTTATCTCCTTCTTTTAATTCTATGGACACTATGATATGAAGTGTCCAAGCTGCCTCAACCAAAGCAGACAATTTCTTTAGTTGGGGTTTTATCATACCTTGGCTTGTCATCTTGTCAAGATGACTTCCTTCTAAAATCCTTCTTGCCCATTTTATAGAATCTCCTCGCTAAGAGACTCAGAAATTCTTCACTAGCTGATGGAGCTTTTGTTTCTTCAGATTCTTTGAATGCTATATTTTGCTCCTTTCTAGCTGATAAGGGAGTTTTCTACTCAGCAGCTTCAATAGTTTTCGTTAACTGTTCATATGATTTGAGCTTTCCTAGTAGAGATTCATTGGAAATCTCATTCAGACTTCTGGCCTCTTTGATTGTCCAGATTCTGGAATCCCATGAGCTGGGGAAGCACATGAGAATCTTGTCATTGATCTCAGTCAGGGTTTTGTCCTTTTCCAGAGTTTTCAGCTCAATGACAATTGAGATAAGTCTATTGTACACATCACCCACTGAATCAGATTCTTCCTTCTTGAAGTTCTCATACTGGGAGATGAGATTAGACCTTCTATCTTTTCTTTCATCAGCAGATCCAGTAACAATCTAATTGAGAGAGTCCTAGATGGCTTTAGTAGAGGTGCATTCATCCACCTTTTGGAATATGTCATCTGACATAGTCTGAGCCAGAATGTTCATGGTCTTGGCATCATCTATCCTGGCTTTCTTTTGTGCGTCTGTCCACTCAGGTGGTGGAATAGCATGTGTTCTGGAAGTTATAGTAGTGGTAGCCACTGGAGCTGGTGGTCCTGTCAAAATAGAATTGTATATGTCTTCATCAATATAGTTCATATAAAGCCTAATTTTTGCCTTCTAGATTACAAACTTATTCAGGTTACAAACTAGAGGCCTGGTGCTTGCATAATCCTTGTTCTATGCCATGATATATAATAAAAAAAATAACTAGGGAAAAAGAAATTAGATCTATCTAGGATCTTTTGGTTCAAGTGTTAGCTTGTGAAACCAAAGGAACACCCATCTGATACCAATTGAAGGATAGGGGATAGACCTAATTTACCCTAGAGGGGGGGGGGGTGAATAGAGTAACTTAAGACTTTTGGCTATTTTTTAAATTTTATCAGAGAAATTAGTGATAATAGTAGTAGTATAGAAATGAAATAAAAACTAGGCTAAGCTACACTATCATAACACAACAAAATAAAGAAAGAATGATTACATAGACAACACAAGAATTTTATAGTGGTTCCCCAAATATGCGTACATCCACTCTTTTACCACCCTGGTAGGAATCCACTATCAGGTTTTTGATCAGGTGACTGCCACCACATGTTTTTACTCAGGTGCCCTGTCACTGCAAGATCAATTTACAAGGAGATCTCACAACCCTTTAGGCTTTTGATCAGGTGCCCAAAAACCAACACAAGAACTTTTGAAGGTAGTTAATAAACCCTTTTTATTGTGAGGAAGGAAGGTGATGTTGTCTTATCTTTTCTCTATATAACAACGAAGAATAGTTGATTGTTGTTGTCAAAGCTCCCTCTGAAATATTCAATGGTTCAGGAAGACAGGAGCTTTTCTCAGGGTGTAGGTCTTCAGCCTTGTCTTGAAGAGATCTAGTAACTAGCAGAATGATCTAAGAGTTGTTGTCCTTGAAGATTCCTAGTATAGAAGTAGAAGAAGATTCTTGATATATGATTGATGTTCTTCGTTAGTCTTTTGTAAGATCAAGGGAAAACTGATTGTTTTCTACACAGAGAAGAAGCAGATATTCTTCTGTATATTGTTCTTTATAACTGTATATCTCTTCTCTATATTGTTTCCGGTGTGTACTGTTGTTGTCGAGCCGTCTGAAAAATTCTCTTTTATATCCTGCTGTCTATTTCTCTTTTGAATTTTGAATTGTAAGCATTAATTGCAGATTGGATTCTGGAGAATGACACGACTGGAATTTAATCTGTCATGAGTTTCCCAAACTGTCCCAATAAAATAAGCAAGTAATTAACTCTGATGAAATCCATAATTAATGCTGCCAAGAACGGCTATATTCTTGAGAATATGAGCATTTATTACTCAGAGAATTACAGCCAAATAATAGAATGAATTAGAGACAGAAGAGGGAAAACTTATCATTCTGACTCGGGATAGAGTTCGTCGACTTCTGGGTAGATTTCGTCGACCGGAGTTCCAAGTTCGTCAAGCTTAGAAATCCTGTTCGTCGACCTGTGCTCAGTGAACCTCAATCTGGAAATATCTTGATAAATATGCGCTCCAAGATCGTCGACCAGAGAATCTATCTAGAGGAAGAAATCATCGACCTTTGCTTTAATATCGTCGATCTCAACTCAGAGAAAGAACTCTGAGTTCGTCGATCTGAGATCGACGATCATCTAGCTGAGTTCGAAGAACTTAGATCTAATAATCTTAACTCTGAATTCTTCTAAGTCTTGAGTCTCTTGAAGTCCACTGCAGGATGGTCCATGAAGATTGATTCTAATGACTAGCCTAAACTCTAGGACTAACAGTCTTGACCATTGATATACAAGGTGGGTAAAACATCCTAATAGTGAACCTTGCCCAAATCCAAACTAGGGATCCAATATACGGTATGATTACTAATGGTAGTGTATCCTTATCAGATGTGGCTTATGTTGAAGGATTGGAACACAATCTTATAAGCATAAGCCAGCTCTGTGATAAATGATACGTAGTAGAATTTCATGCAGATAAGTGTTTGATAAAATCTGTTGATAACTTAGAAACGATTTTATTAGGCACTCGTAGTAGGAATATATTTTGTTTAAATTTTTTGCATAGACCTTCTACACCAGTGTGCTTTTTGACAAAAGATAGTGCGTCTCTTTTTGACCAATGTCACAAGAGATTAGCACATATTAATTACAAAACTATTAATAAATTAATTTCTCTTAATTTAGTACGTGATGCACCCAATGTTAAATGTGTTAAGGATAAACCTTGTCACGCATGTGTAAATTGCAAGCAAACAAGGGCTACCTTTAAAAGCATTATTAACAAAGATTCTAATAGGTGTTTACACCTACTTCATATGGACTTGTTAGGTCCACTACAAATTAGAAATTTTGGAGGTAAGGACTATACATTGGTGATTGTTGATGATTACTCTCCCTTTGCGTGGGTGTTCTTTCTAAAACACAAGTCAGATACTTATGATATCCTTACTAATTTTTTCAGGCAAGTCCAGAATTAATACTATTGCTCCGTTGCCAAACTCAGAAGTGACAATGGAACAGAGTTAAAATTTGGGGCCATAACAGAATTCTGTAAAAGCTTAGGTATCTTTCATGAGTTTTCCTCTCCTCAAACTCCTCAATATAATGGAGTTGCTGAGAGAAGTAATAGAACACTCATAGAGGCTTATAGGACCATGTTGAGTGATGCCTCACTACCAGAATACTTTTGGGCTGAAGCCGGCAACACTGCATGCCACGTGCAAAATCGAGCAATCATAAACAAGAACCATAATAAGACACGTTACGAATTACTAAAGGGCAGGAAATCGACTATTTAATATTATAAAATCTATAGAAGTAAATGCTTCGTACTTAACAATGGGAAGTATCACACTACTAAATTTGTGAAAAGAGTTTTGAAGGTATTATTCGTAGTATATAGTAGCCATAGTAAGGCATAAAGGATTTTTAATAAGAAAACCATTGTTGTGGAAGAATCTTTTAATGTTGTATTTGATGAGACGAGCATGCTGCAAGGTAGTTCTTTTAGTGTGTTTATTGAAGATGCAGGTTCACGACTAAAGGAATTGAGCTTGGATGAGCCCGTTAAAGAAAAGATCAATAGTTCATCACGATAACCACTCAAACCCCTATTGGAGAGGATGATCACCATGATGAAGATGTCATCTAAGTTGATGAAGTCACTCGAGTGATAGAGGAAGCTCCAGATGCAAGAACTCTAGAGCTCAGACACATGAAGGATCACCCAATTGATTAAATCATAGGAGATCCTCAGGACGGTTTCAGAACTCGTAGAGGTACAACTAATGGAAATTTATATTTAAGTTTCCTCTCGCAGGTTGAACCAAAGAAGTTTGAAGAAGCAAACTCAGACGCATCCTGGATAATGGCAATGGAGGAGGAAATAAATCAGTTCTAGCATTGCCAAGTCTGGAAGCTTGATCCTTGACCCAAAGGTAAAAACGTTATCAGAACAAAGTGGGTCTACAGGAACAAGATGGACGAAGATGGAACAATTATAAAGAACAAGGCCAGACTCGTCTCCAAGGGATACCGACAGGAAGAAGGGATCGACTTCGATCAGACGTACGCTCCAGTGGCAAGGATGAAGGCAATTAGGTTGTTCTTGCATATGCTGCACTAAAGGGCTTCACTGTCTATCAGATGGACGTGAAGTCGGCCTTCCTTAATGTAACGTCCCAATTCGCGCTAGGCCCCTTGATTGCGTATTTGAGTCAAGGGGGTTGTGGTGAGCCCAATGGGGGTGTGGGTGAACAGGTGCGAACGTATGGGAAATGAGGAAAACAAGGCAAAACGGTGGTTTTGGCCGACACGGGTATGGACACGGCCGTGTCCATACCCGTGTGCCTCATGCCAATATTAAGTTTCAAGTCAGAGAGGTATACGGGTATTGGGACACGGGCGTGTCCCTACCCGTGTGCCAAGGACACGGGTCGAGACACAGCCGTGTCGAGACACAGCCGTGTCTCTACCCGTGTGCCGCATCCCTGACCCGGCGGAAAGATGTTCTGGGATGAACACGGCCCTAAACACGGCAGGCGACACGGCCGTGTCACCTGAACACGGGTAGGAACACGGCCGTGTGCCTACCCGTGTCTGCGGTGTATAAAAAGGAAAAAAGTTGTGAAACCCTAGCATTTCATCCCCTTTCTTCAGCCCCGAAATTTCTGAGGGAGTTCTCTTGGCTGGAGGAGGAAGAGCTTGCCGGAGCCATCCTTGGAGGAATCGAAACGCCGCCGCCGTCAAGGGAAAAACAATGCCGCCGCGAAGGAGTGCGAGGCTCATGGCCGGCCATGGTGGTACCGCTGGACTTGAGGTGAACTTTCTCCCCTCTCCCTTGGTGCTAGATCTATAGTTATTTTATGAGAGACATCGACTCCATAGAGTCTTGATGGTGAGGAGGAGAGTTCTTAGGATAAGCCATGCCTAGGTTTTTCTAGGCTTAGTCTCCCTCAACCTTCTCATCATTCAAAGTGGAGATGAGAGGGGTTTTCGTTGAGGGTTTGGCTTGAAAGTAGAAATAAGGTTGGGTGTGATTTCTGGAGAAGTTTATGCGAGGTCGTTGCAAGGAAGAAGATGAACGGATGCCGTTCATCTCGCCTTAAGATGCGTGCAGAAATCTGATTTCTGCACGCGGCGACCTTCGTGGCCAATTTCAGAGGTATTCTGGCCAAATCTGGGTGATCGACTCAACACGAAAGTCGTAGCCCTTGAAATTACCTTTCCGACGAGTGGTTGCACGTTTCCATGCGATACCCGTAGCCACGGGAAAGCTAGTTCGAGTCCGCTGCGTTCGGGAGAATTCCTGTACAGGAAACTGTTTCCTATACGTATTCGAGTTGAATTTCTGGTATGTTGCGACCAGATCTGGGCGATCGACTCAACACGAAAGTCGTAGCCCTCGCGAATACCTTTCCAACGAGGGGTTGTGCATTGTGATCGGATTCCTGTAGCTCCGGGAATCCCAGTTTTAGTATCGGGCTATCCTATGTTAATGCACTTGTTAATTTATAATGCTAGCACTCTTGCAATGGTTGTGAATTGCTCATTTGTTTTGTTATCTTGCTCCCATATATTTATAATGTTGTTGTTACTATAATTTAGCATGGTTACTCATTTGGTTGTGTAACAAGGAATAGCCATGTATTGGTGGAGAAATGGAGCGGATGAGAATGCTAGAAATTAAGGGTTGAGAGTGGAATAGAATATATTTATATAGTTGGGTGTTGAACATATCTATTATGCGGAGTGTTGAGGTGAATTCGTTGAATAGGTGGGCGTGAATATGATGGACACTATGTGAAGAGTATTTTGTAACCGTAATCCGAGCCCAAGGGGTTTATTAACAACCGATGCTTAGAGTTGTAGTCTCCCTACGGGTAGCATCGAGTGAGTTGTTTTGGGGCATGTGATGTGCGACGATTCATCGTGTCGCGATATTGAGATAATGACTGTGGCAGGTCTACGGGTTCGCCAGTCGTCACACCGATGGGAGCCAATGGGTAGACCTTGGGCGGTAGGGTTAGATACTTGGTGTCCATAACCCTAGATCTCCTCCGCGCCATGAGAACGGTTGGGCTTGCACCTCGTGCGTTTCCGAGGTTCCATCCGGTTCGAAATCAAAGGCTAGGTTGGGCTGTGTTCTTGGTGCACATTTACCCAAGACCGCTTCTGAGCCGTAGTACGCATGTGAGCTCCGCTGTTGTGTTCTTAGCGTTGAGGCGTACAGGGGCCTAGGATAGGTAGTGTGATACCACCTAGTAGTGGAGACGCCCGCTCCACTATCGCCGTCTGGCCACGACGGACGACGCCTGAGAGGTTAGCTACCTGCTCGAAAAGTGGGAACTTCAAGTCTGTGTCGACATAGCAACTTGCATGTGCGTGCGCATGATTCGGCCATAGCATAACATTCATATCATGTCATTCATTGCATACACAAGATCCTCGTCGTATAAGTTTGTATGGGCACTCTTATACGATGAGTTACTTTACTGTTAAGCCGATCCTTAACTTATAAGTTTGTATGGGCACTCTTATAAGTTAAGTTACTATTCTGATTAATTATACCTGCTGTCATATATTATTGATATTTATAGAACTGCTAGTTGTGTAGCGTAGTTTGTACCCCCACCATATTTACAGTCACCTGCTTGTTTACTTGCTTATATATATATTATACCTTTGTTCCTTTCTCCGCCCGGTGCCGAGGAGTCGCCGGGGGAGCGGATGTGAAGCCACTTAGTCTTCTGACTAACGGTTGCTACGTCTTCCTTTTTAGGAGGAAACCCCGCAGGTAGAGCAGCAACGGACTATGCATCAGGACAGCCAGGCCCGGACGATAGGACCTGAGGTGGTGGTGCCATCGGCACCGTCAGTGACAGTCGTGAGTGTTTTCATGTAGTCGTTTGGCAAAACATTTCTAGACTCTTGTTCTTTTGTACAAGCCTGTTGTGCTTGTTATCTTCCGCTCTTTTGGACTTAAGCTTAGCTGTGAATTGAACTGCTTTACTTTCCTGTTATGGTTGGGTTGGCATAATTGTTATGATATGGATTGTAGCCGGCAGAATAGGCGTCTTATGGTAAAGGCTAACCCGTGTGTTAGTGCTACCACAAGGCGGCTATTTCGGGCATAAGACTCCCCTCGTGCCGTGTGTTGTGTTCCGGGAGGGGGGTCTTACAAATGGTATCAGACTTAGCCGATCTTCAACTAGAGCAGTCAGATAACAACGGGCCACTCCCGTTCGATTAGTCGGTTTGGGGACAAACCGACTTAGCGGAAGCAGTGGTGTGCCCATATGTAATTCACACTAAGTTGTCCAACTTTGACATTAGTTTTAGCCAACCTGACCCTAGTTTGTACCTTGCGTATAGGTCCCAGCGCAGGTGGAGCCGGTTGGGGGCACTCCTACCCCTTCCGTCCCTTCACAATTCCAGCAGTCGGAACTGGGACAAACGCTGTCAGCCATATTGGATGCATTTAAAGCCCAGCAAGCTCCGGTGCAACAACAAGCGCCAGGCTCCAACTGGTTGAGCACCTTCCGTGCCCTGTCCCCTCCTGCCTATCTTGGGATAGAATCGCCGGTGCGCACCGAGGAATGGCTTGATACCGTGCAGGAATTGATGGCTGGCATAAGATGTCTGAACAGCATGGCGGTGACATTGGTAGTGACGCTGCTAGAGCTGCACGCCAAAAGGTGGTGGAAGTCCCTCATGGGCTCCACCTTCCAAGGGCGGTTGTACACGGACATCAGTTGGAACGAGTTCACCGAGGCTTTTCTGGATCACTTCATCCCTTCTTCTGCTCGGGATGGACTTGAAGAAAAATTTCTGCAGCTGAAGCAGGGATCGAAATCGGTAACGGAGTACCAGAGGGAGTTCCAACACCTCGCTAGGTTTGCCGATTCCTATGATTTGGACGATAGAGGCTACGCGAAGCGCTTCTACAAAGGATTAAGGGACCCCCTGAGGCAGGCCCTTTTGTTTATAGCCGATGGAAGCCTGGCAGAAATCATCGACATGGCAAAGAGACTGGAGGCGGACCACATGGGATGTGGCAAGAGACCTGCGGAAGGAGTAATTGAAGTCGGCCCTAGTAATAGAAGGCGGAATGATCATGGCAGAGGAAGGGGAAACCACAGAGGCGGTCGGTGGGTCAACCGGAACTATCGGGTGGAGTACCCAATTCCGCAACCACTACCTTTACCACCACCACCGCAGTAGCAATATTATCAACAACCCGGGGGCCGACGTGAGGTGATATGTTTTGAGTGCAACCAACCGGGGCATGTCCGACGAGTTTGCCCGCGACTGATCGGGGGTGCTCCTATTGCTCCCCCTCCAGTAGCTCCACGGGGGCGAGGGCACATGCGTGGCCGAGGAAGAGGACCACCAGGGAGAAATCAAGGACATGCACGGGAGCATGTATTCGCATTGGATATGACTCAGGAGAGAAATCCGCAGGAAGTCATCACCGGTACGTGCAAAATTTATTAATATTATATGACTTGTTAGATTTACGATACAAATGATACGCGCAATTTTGAATGGTGATTACCTTTTTGGAACATAGGCACTGTCATGGTTAGCGGGAGACCCGCCTATACGTTATTTGACACGGGTGCGTCTCACTCGTTCATTTCGGCGGACTTCGTGAAGGACTTGGAGGGAGTGCAACACTTCACGGGCACTACTCAAAGGGTGCGCCTTCCGGACGGCTCTGAGATGACGTCGTCAGCAAGTTGCGACTTCGACACCCTTATTAGAGGAAAGCTCTTTGAAACTCCGGCTACAGTGTTAAGAATCCCGGAGTTCGATCTCATCCTGGGCATGAAGTGGTTGGACTGGCACCACGCCAGGATCAATTGTGCGGAGAAGCAAGTTATGTTGAGGCATGGAGACTCGGAAGTCATCTTCCAAGGTATTAAATTCGCACCCCGTAAATTATTATCTTCAATCCAAGTTATGAAATCTCATATGGAAGGGGACGAGGTCTATGTAATTTGCTTCGAGTTGAAGAAATTGACATTAGAGGTCAAGGATGTGCGGGTGGTGCGAGAATTTCCCGAGGTATTTCCCGAGAAAATGCCGGGACTACCCCCGCATAGGGAAGTGGACTTCCAAATCAAGCTAATTCCGGGTGCCAAGCCCGTCTCGCGAGCTCCATACCGAATGGCTCCGAAGGAACTTGCAGAGTTTAGAGTCCAGCTTCAGGAATTGGTGGAAGCAGGGTTCGTTCGCCCAAGCTCGTCGCCTTGGGGAGCGCCCGTTTTGTTCGTCAAAAAGAAGGATGGCACCCTGCGGTTATGTATTGATTATCGAGAGTTGAACCGGTTAACGATGCGGAACACCTATCCCCTACCGCGCATTGATGAATTATTTGATCAATTGGTGGGATCGTATTGGTTCTCCAAGTTAGATCTGCGTTCGGGATATTATCAGCTGAGGATACAAGAAGATGACATTCAGAAGACGGCGTTCAGTTCGAGATATGGTTTGTATGAATTCACCGTGATGCCGTTTGGGCTCACAAACGCCCCTTCCGCCTTTATGAGCTTGATGAACAAGGTGTTCGGCCCTTATTTGGACATCTTTGTCATCGTGTTCATCGATGATATCCTAATCTACTCCAAGACTGAAGCAGAACACGCCGAACATCTAACTTTAGTGCTGAGGAAGCTAAAGGAGCACACTTTGTTTGCCAAGTTCAGCAAATGCGAGTTTTGGCTTCGAGAGGTCGCGTTCTTGGGACATGTGATTAGTGGGGCGGGGCTAGCTGTAGATCCGGCCATGGTGCGGGCCGTGAAGGAGTGGTCGCCATTGAGGTCAGCGGCCGACATACGGAGTTTTCTTGGACTTGCCGGGTACTATCGCAAGTTCGTGAAAGGCTTCTCGAAGATCGCCCTTCCCCTTACTACGCTGAACAAGAAGGGTGTGCCGTTTGAATGGACACCCCAGTGTGAAGCTGCATTCCAAGAGTTGAAGGACAGATTGACGACTGCACCCATCCTAGCTCTTCCATCTAGGAAGGAGGGCTTTCAAGTTTACACGGATGCGTCGTATCAAGGGATGGGAGCTGTGTTGATGCAGAATGGGCATGTGATCGCTTATGCTTCAAGACAGTTGAAGAAGCATGAAGCCAGCTACCCGGTGCATGATCTAGAGTTAGGAGCGGTGGTATTCGCCTTGAAGATTTGGAGGCATTATTTATATGGCGTCCACTGCGAGATCTACTCGGATCACAAAAATCTGAAGTACGTTCACACCCAAAAGGAGTTAAACTTGAGACAGCGGCGGTGGTTGGAGTTCTTGTGCGACAATGAATTCACCTTGAACTACCACCCCTGGAAGGTTAATTCCGTAGCTGATGCCTTGAGCCGAAAGGCACCGGGAACGAGCACGGAATCCCGCTTGATGAGGATGGAGTTAATCCGGACACTGCAAGAGATGGAAATCACTTTGGTCTTTAAGAATCGATCGGAAGAGTATACAGAATATTTGGCCGCGATGAGTATAGTTTGCAACATACGAGACCGGATCCGGACGGAACAAAAGAAGGATGCGGCTTTAACCCCGGCTTTCAAGTCAATGGAGGATGGGACTACGGAAGAATACTCCCTAAAAGACGGCCTCGTCCATTTTCGTGGCCGGCTTTACATCCCCGAAGGTGACAACATTCGGGAGGATATTCTAAAGGAGGCCCATTGCTCCAAGTACTCGGTGCACCCGGGGATCGCGAAGATGTACACCGATTTGAGAAAGACATTGTGTTGGCCGGGCATGAAGAGGGATGTCAAGTACCTTGTTAGTCATTGTGTGGCCTGTCAAATGGTGAAGGCGGAATGTAGAAGCCCCGGTGGAATGCTACAGTCGTTGCCCATCCCCGAATGGAAATTTGAGGACATCTCCATGGACTTCGTCCATGGGTTACCTCGCTCGCGCTCGGGGAATGATTCTGTGTGGGTGATAGTTGACCGGTTGACCAAGGTAGCCCGATTTATCCCAATGAAGAAGGAGGCGCAGGTGGGCGTCCTAGTGCGTCTCTTTGTGGAGCAATTTGTGCGGTACCATGGTGTGCCGAAGACGATCGTCTCCGATCGGGATGGTCGGTTTACTTCAAGAGAATGGAGGGCTGTACAGGCTTATTTGGGCTCGCGCCTCGCCTTTAGCACAACCTTTCACCCTCAAACGGACGGGCAGTCTGAACGAACCATCCGAACATTGGAGGACCTTCTGAGGTTGTGTGTCCTAGATAAAGGAGAACCATGGGAGAGACTCTTACCTCTCGTGGAGTTCTCTTATAATAACAGTCATCAAGCCAGTATTGGAATGGCACCTCATGATGCTTTGTATGGAAGGAGGTGTAGAACACCCTTGTCCTGGGTGCAAGACGAAGATCCGAAGACATTGGGAAATGAGTATATTGATGACACGGACGCGGTGGTTAGGTTGATCCGGGATCGAATGCTAGAGGCTCAAAGCCGACAGGCGAAATATTACAACGCAAGGCACCGTATGGTGGAGTTTCAAGTGGGGGATAAGGTGTTCCTGAAGATTCGACCGATGCACGGAGTGTCGCGGGTACGTGGAGTCAAGAAGCTCAGCCCAAGGTATGTCGGGCCCTATGTCGTAGTGGAAAGGATTGGCCCTCTGGCCTATCGATTGGAGTTACCACCGGAGCTGGAGAACCTTCACGACGTGTTCCATGTATCGTCGCTTCGGAAGGCTTTGTTGCGTCCTGAACAGTATATCCCCACGGCGGATGGTGCCGTGGCGTCTGATAGGTCTATGCGACTGGAGCCGGTGCGGATCGTTGATAACGAGACAAGAACCTTGCGCCGCAAAAGTGTTCCCTTGGAGAAAGTGCTATGGTCTAATCATGGGAAGGAGGAGTTCACATGGGAGCCAAAGGATTTGATGCAAGGGCGCTACCCGGAATTATTTACCCCAGGTAAAAATTTTATTTGAAAGCATAGTTCCCTTTTTTGTGTTTCACTCCCATAGCCTTACCCTGATTTCGGGGACGAAATCTTTTATTTTGTTTATAGGATTTGTAACGTCCCAATTCGCGCTAGGCCCCTTGATTGCGTATTTGAGTCAAGGGGGCTGTGGTGAGCCCAATGGGGGTGTGGGTGAACAGGTGCGAACGTATGGGAAATGAGGAAAACAAGGCAAAACGGTGGTTTTGGCCGACACAGGTATGGACACGGCCGTGTCCATACCCGTGTGCCTCATGCCAATATTAAGTTTCCAGTCAGAGAGGTACACGTGTATTGGGATACGGGCGTGTCCCTACCCGTGTGCCAAGGACACGGGTCGAGACACGGGTATCGACCGTGTCTCTACCCGTGTGCCGCATCCCTGACCCGGCGGAAAGATGTTCTGGGATGAACACGGCCCTAAACACGGCAGGCGACACGGCCGTGTCACCTGAACACGGGTAGGAACACGGCCGTGTGCCTACCCGTGTCTGCGGTGTATAAAAAGGAAAAAAGTTGTGAAACCCTAGCATTTCATCCCCTTTCTTCAGCCCCGAAATTTCTGAGGGAGTTCTCTTGGCTGGAGGAGGAAGAGCTTGCCGGAGCCATCCTTGGAGGAATCGAAACGCCGCCGCCGTCAAGGGAAAAACAATGCCGCCGCGAAGGAGTGCGAGGCTCATGGCCGGCCATGGTGCTACCGCTGGACTTGAGGTGAGCTTTCTCCCCTCTCCCTTGGTGCTAGATCTATAGTTATTTTAGGAGAGACATCGACTCCATAGAGTCTTGATGGTGAGGAGGAGAGTTCTTAGGATAAGCCATGCCTAGGTTTTTCTAGGCTTAGTCTCCCTCAACCTTCTCATCATTCAAAGTGGAGATGAGAGGGGTTTTCGTTGAGGGTTTGGCTTGAAAGGAGACATAAGGTTGGGTGTGATTTCTGGAGAAGTTTATGCGAGGTCGTTGCAAGGAAGAAGATGAACGGATGCCGTTCATCTCGCCTTAAGATGCGTGCAGAAATCTGATTTCTGCACGCGGCGACCTTCGTGGCCAATTTCAGAGGTATTCTGGCCAAATCTGGGAGATTGACTCAACACGAAAGTCGTAGCCCTTGAAATTACCTTTCCGGCGAGTGGTTGCACGTTTCCATGCGATACCCGTAGCCATGGGAAAGCTGGTTCGAGTCCGCTGCATCCGGGAGAATTCCTGTACAGGAAACTGTTTCCTATACGTATTCGAGTTGAATTTCTGGTATGTTTCGACCAGATCTGGGCGATCGACTCAACACAAAAGTCGTAGCCCTCGCGAATACCTTTCCAACGAGGGGTTGTACATTGTGATCGGATTCCTGTAGCTCCGGGAATCCCAGTTTTAGTATCGGGCTATCCTATGTTAATGCACTTGTTAATTTATAATGCTAGCACTCTTGCAATGGTTGTGAATTGCTCATTTGTTATCTTGCTCCCATATATTTATAATGTTGTTGTTACTATAATTTAGCATGGTTACTCATTTGGTTGTGTAACAAGGAATAGCCATGTATTGGTGGAGAAATGGAGCGGATGAGAATGCTAGAAATTAAGGGTTGAGAGTGGAATAGAATATATTTATATAGTTGGGTGTTGAACATATCTATTATGCGGAGTGTTGAGGTGAATTCGTTGAATAGGTGGGCGTGAATATGATGGACACTATGTGAAGAGTATTTTGTAACCGTAATTCGAGCCCAAGGGGTTTATTAACAACCGATGCTTAGAGTTGTAGTCTCCCTACGGGTAGCATCGAGTGAGTTGTTTTGGGGCATGTGATGTGCGACGATTCATCGTGTCGCGATATTGAGATAATGACTGTGGCAGGTCTACGGGTTCGCCAGTCGTCACACCGATGGGAGCCAATGGGTAGACCTTGGGCGGTAGGGTTAGATACTTGGTGTCCATAACCCGAGATCTCCTCCGCGCCATGAGAACGGTTGGGCTTGCACCTCGTGCGTTTCCGAGGTTCCATCCGGTTCGAAATCAAAGGCCAGGTTGGGCTGTGTTCTTGGTGCACATTTACCCAAGACCCCTTCTGAGCCGTAGTACGCATGTGAGCTCCGCTGTTGTGTTCTTAGCGTTGAGGCGTACGGGGGCCTAGGATAGGTAGTGTGATACCACCTAGTAGTGGAGACGCCCGCTCCACTGTCGCCGTCTGGCCACGACGGACGAAGCCTGAGAGGTTAGCTACCTGCTCGAAAAGTGGGAACTTCAAGTCTGTGTCGACATAGCAACTTGCATGTGCGTGCGCATGATTCGGCCATAGCATAACATTCATATAATGTCATTCATTGCATACACAAGATCCTCGTCGTATAAGTTTGTATGGGCACTCTTATACGATGAGTTACTTTACTGTTAAGCCGATCCTTAACTTATAAGTTTGTATGGGCACTCTTATAAGTTAAGTTACTATTCTGATTAATTATACCTGCTGTCATATATTATTGATATTTGTAGAACTGCTAGTTGTGTAGCGTAGTTTGTACCCCACCATATTTACAGTCACCTGCTTGTTTACTTGCTTATATATATATATATATATATTGTACATTTGTTCCTTTCTCCGCCCGGTGCCGAGGAGTCGCCGGGGGAGCGGATGTGAAGCCACTTAGTCTTATGACTAACGGTTGCTACATCTTCCTTTTTAGGAGGAAACCCCGCAGGTAGAGCAGCAACGGACTATGCAGCAGGACAGCCAGGCCCGGACGATAGGACCTGAGGTGGTGGTGCCATTGGCACCGTCAGTGACAGTCGTGAGTGTTTTCATGTAGCCGTTTGGCAAAACATTTCTAGACTCTTGTTCTTTTGTACAAGCCTGTTGTGCTTGTTATCTTCCGCTCTTTTGGACTTAAGCTTAGCTGTGAATTGAACTGCTTTACTTTCCTGTTATGGTTGGGTTGGCATAATTGTTATGATATGGATTGTAGCCGGCGGAATAGGCGTCTTATGGTAAAGGCTAACCCGTGTGTTAGTGCTACCACAAGGCGGCTATTTCGGGCATAAGACTCCCCTCGTGGCGTGTATTGTGTTCTGGGAGGGGGGTCTTACACTTAATGCTTACATATTGGAAGAAGTGTATGTGGAACAACCTCCAGGTTACGTTGATTCTAACCATCCTGATCATGTTTATTTCTTATTTAAAGCTATATATGGTTTGAAACAAGTTTCTCAAGCTGGTATGAGATGCTATCTAGATTGTTTCTTAAGAACAAGTTCACAAGAAGAAAGATAGATAATACATTATTTATTAGGGAAACAAAAGGCAAGATTTTGCTAGTGTAAATCTATGTCGACGACATCATATTTAGCTCTACTTATGATAACCTCTGAAAGAAGTTCTCAAAACTTATGCAAGGGAATTTTGAAATGAGCAGTATGGGAGAGCTGAAGTATTTCTTAGAACTTCAAGTGAAATAATCTGAAGATGGAATTTTCATCTCTGAGATGAAATTCACCAAGGAGTTCATTAAGAAATTCGAAATGGAGAATGCAACCTCTATGAGGACTCTAATGGGTTCAGCTATGTCTCTTGATAAGGATGAGAAAGGGAAACGTTTTTATGAAACTAAGTACAGAAATATAATTGGATCCTTGCTCTATCTTACTACTAGTAGATCGGATATAATGTTCTCAACATATGTGTGTGCTAGATTTCAAGTTAACTCTTAGGAATCTCACTATGCTGCTGCAAAGAAGATCTTGAGATACCTTAAAGGTACACCTAATCTTGGCTTATGGTACCCAAGAAGTAATGATAGCGAATTATTTTGTTTTTTAGATACAGACTTTGCAGTAAGCAAAGATGACGGGAAAAGAACTTCTGGGACTTATCAATTCCTAGGAAGAATACTTATCTCCTAGAGCAGGAAGAAGTGGAATTGTGTCGCAATTTCAACAGCCGAGTCAGAGTATTTCTCTGTTGGGTATTGAATCCACAATAACCTAGACTTGTAAGAAGTCACCCTTGAACTAAGATGAATTGGGTTGTATTTTATTTTTCTTTCTAGTTATGTGTTTGCAGGATTTATTGCCAAGTGTAGAACAATGTCAGTCTATAGTGGGTCATCAAATACAGGACCATAAAATGTAATTCCTCATTGTGTGATCCATGGTGTTGACTCATGTGTAGCCTCTCTATTGGGATACACTTCATCTTCAAGCACAAAGATTAATGGATGAAGACTTGATGCTATTTGGGTTGAAGAACCAAAGTTTCATAAAAGCTGAGAAAATTCAAAGTGTTGTACTCGAGTAGCTCTTTTAGTACTCGAGTAGAAGCCTTAAAAGCACTCGAGTAAATCTGGTTTGTTATTCGAGTATGGAAGTGGTTGTCGAGTAGCATATATCTAGCACTCGAGAAGCCAAGTCTAGTACTCGAGTTGACCTGCTCTAATTCTCGAGTGATCATGTTTATCTCTCAGAAATTTTTCTAAGTCATATACTTGATTAGTCTAGCTGAGTACTCGAGTTATTGAGGAGATTAAGTCGAGTGACAGAAGATAGTTCTCGAGAAAATTCTAAAGACCACTCGAGTGGCATTTCCTTATACTTGAGTAGTTCGTCTAGTACTCGATTAATCCATTTTCAGTACTTGAGTGATTGATTTCTCCTCCTGAATTTTCTCAAAGTCCAAGCTCTCGAGAAGCTCAAGTCTACCTCTCGAGATGTATGTATGGCACTCGAGTGATCCATAAACCACAAGAGTGATTTACTTCTAAATCAAGAATTTCCTGTAATGCCACCTCTTGAGTAATCAAAGCTTTTCACTCGAGAGCCTGCTAATTCACTCAAGTAATATATATCTCACTCAAGACATGTCGAACTGTTTTTTTTTCAGAAAAATTCATAAGTTTCAGTCAGATAAATATTTTGAATGCCGTGACATGATTGGTCCACATGGCCATCATTAATGATGATTATTACCATTAGGGATATCTTATAAAAGGTTTTGTCATAATGACAAACCCTAAGTGTATTATTCTAAGATCTGGATCGGCCGATAGTTTCCAATCTTATATAGAAAGTCGTCGCACGCCTTCATGAATGCCAAGGGAAACTTTCGATCCAGGGAAATTCGCAGATCAAGGGATTCATCTTTCTCCATCTACTCCTTGATCGTGTGAGTCAAAGCTTCTAAGAACAAGATCAATACGAGAATCTTCTTCTATATTTTTTGATAAAGTCGCAAAGTCCAAGAAAGATGATCTAGTGAGAGATTTTCAGATCTGAGAAGATTACTGTTTGTACTGTACAAATTTCTTTTAAATCTTGTAGGAGATTATTCTCTGAATATAGGAGATTTGTTCTCCGAGTTGTAGGAAGTTTTTATCTACCGAGAGTAGATCCATTTTTGGATCTAGTTGTAGGAACTTTATTCTGAGTGGAAGGATTGTTTTGATCCGAGATTAGTGGAGTAGCCGAGTCTAGCGTACTGCTAGATCAGTGAGTGGAAAGTGGATGTACCCAAGGTAGGGGAACACATATAATTCTTGGTGTCCTCTATGAATGCTTATTTATTTCTTATTCCTAGAATGCTAATGTTTTTATTCCACAAAAAGACGCACAACTCACCTATTCACGCCCCTCTAGGTGATTTAGGTAGACAACATAAACATCCATTGGTATTAGAGGGTCATTGTTCATAAAAAGGTTAATGCCTTGAACACATCTCATCCTAGTTGTCTTTGAATTTTCCAGCATTGACAGAGCAAAGGATTTCGCTAAGCTTACTTTGTGCACAAAGAACAATTTTGATATATGGAAAGAAAGGATAAAGTTCTTTATGGAAGCTATGGATCCAAGGATCTTCATGAATGTTAAAGAGGTTCCATATGTTCCCATGACCACCTCCACTATAGATGCTATAAAGAAAGTTCCTAAGAAGCTGATGGATCTAAACAAAGATGAGATTGCACCTGTCTCTTTAGACAAGAAAGACAAAAATATTATATCAAGTGTAGTCGATGATTCAATGCTGCAGAATTTGATTCACTGCCAGTATGCTAAGGAGATGTGACAGGCTCTAATCATCTTGATGGAAGGTACTAAAGAAGTTAGGCATGATAGAAGGTCCCTTCTGGATCAAAAGTATGAAGCCATCCGGCAAGGACCCAAAGACACTGTAAGACCCAATTTTTTTTCTCTTTTTCGAACATCGGGGTCTTAGGCCCAGAACCGCCGCTTTGCGGTGACACCATCACGCCCGGGAAGGTTGTCACTACAAAGCGCCGATCTTACCGGCAAAATCGATCGCAGAACAGTAGCATAAGAAAACATAAAACTAGTCCATCATAATCACATGTACATAAATAAATCTCCACGAAGGGAGAGTCCACAATAATAATAGTCAGAGTACAAAAGGAGGGCTTATGCCCAGTACATGTAATCCTCACTACAAGTCACTCGCGGAAGCAAAACTAAAACTAAGCGTCACCTTAACCATCACTGAACCGAGAGCACCCAAGCTAGACTGGCCCATCTCCACCGACTCCGTACTCTGCTGGTGCTACATCTCTGGGTGCTTCTTCCTTTTCGGCCTGCAGTCGCCGCCTCGCAATCCACGTCTGCATCTACGTCTTCGGCCTCCTAGCTGCTAAGCTGGTGGGATCCCACCCATCAAGTGGCATTTGACCAGTGTATGTCCCGGCTGGTGACAATGGTAACACAGTCGCGGGGTCAACTCTGTCAGAAACTGCAAAACCCGTGACCCTTCCATATGGTACACCTAAAATATTGTGGTTCGAAAACCGTTAGTCTAAAAGACTAAGCCATATCATCCCCTACCCCTTCCCCCATGGCTCCTAGGTACCGAGTGGAGAGGAAGAAATGGATGGACATGAAGGTGGAGAATAAGTCAAAAGCAGGTGACATCGGACCTATGCTAGCAATTCCATAGTAAATATGACAGAAGCAAAAAGTAGGAAAGGTAACCTTAACTTATGTGCGGAAGCGCATAAGCCAAGGGATCTTTTGCGGGGCTCCCATCGTATAAAGTGTCTCATACCACTTATACGTTGGGGTGTCGGTTATCAAACAGCAAGGAGTAGTAAGTAAGTAAAAGCACAAGAAATATAACTATTGATTTATAGGGATTACCCCTATAGACCAAGGGGTCATTTTGCAGGGCCTATCGTATAAAACGTCCCATACCATCTTATACGATAGGTGGCAATGTTTATGCTATGACACGCAAATATGCTATGGATTGCACAAGCAAGTGCAACACACCCACACGACTCCATGCGCACAGACCTTTAGTTCCCCCTGTTCGGGCAGCTTGCTTCACTCCCAGGAACCTCCGTAGTGGCAAACGGAGACAGTGGGTTGGGCCCCCCACTCCTAGGAGGGTAACCACACTACCAGGCCTAACCCTTCCGTACGCCCCTAGAAGAACACAACCTAGAGTATCTGCATACTAGTGCTGGCTATATCCACCAGGCTTTCTTTGGATAAGTGTCCCACACTGCCGAGTAAACGTACCGATGTCGGTGTGATCGATCATCCAGTATCGATGACCCACCACTTTTATGCACATGCAATCATGACAGTTATATTTGTACAAGTTCTCATGTTACCGAGCTTCCAGCTCTCTAGGATACCAAGAATATACCAAGTCCCCGAGCATCCCGCTCCCTGGACTTCCAAATTACAAACCAAACCATTGACATTACTAGTAGGCCCGTAGACCACAGACATACTCTACAAATTCCATGCCAATTCTTCTTCCTAAGTGTACAAGTGTAGGTGTGAGGTGCAACTATTATTAGGGTTACTCTTGATCATTTTATTCCTAAAATTTAAGGTTAACCATGGACTTCCCGAGGTTTACCCGGTGAAGGGCTCGCAGCGGTACTAGGAGCTATGATGGGGTGAATCCCAAAGCTCCCTTTCCAAGGCACTTATTGTAATTGATTGGTTCCATTAACTCATTCCCTTCTCATATTATAGTGGGCTAATCCTTGGGTGACTTTGACTCTTCCTCTTCTCGGGGAGGACGATCTTCCGTCGAACCCGAACACCACTTAACACTAGTCAATCTCACACCCTTACCCGTCCTGACTTCCAATAATGAACTTGATTTAACTCACCCTATCCAAACCAGCAAACTACCAAAATTCCATTTCCCAAGTTCATTACCCACTCTAGTTCAGCTTCTGCAGTTTTACTAAACGCAGACCATCCTAAGCTTTATGAGGTATGCAAGGGGTGGTACTCCAAATTGTCTTTCGAATCTACTATAATATTTACTGGAGGTCTACCATGACATAATTAGTCTAAATCCAGAAAATAATAATTTTCCTATTTCATCTGGCATTTAATTAATTTATTCTAAGCCTCCCAATGCCCTAGTATGAACATGAAGTGCACTAATGAGCCAACAATAAATCACCATAAAATTAGTAAAAATCCAATGAGGCATTTAAGCAGTAATTCCAAATTTTGAGAAATTTCAGAGGTGTTTAGTCCTACATTTCTTAATTTACCATTTTAGGCCACTTTTACTATATTGTGAAGCAAATACTGTTAATATATATCCAAAAATCAAAAGAAAATTATAGAAGCTTTATCGTGACCTAAAACCATCATAAACCAATTCCTATAATTTTTATCTAATATTTGAGATCTGAATTTTTTTTAATATAAAACACTAATTTTCCTAGCTTAGTGAAGGAGGTACTATTTTTAATTATCTAAGAATCCATAGAAAATTACATGGTGACTATCATGTTTTGAAACACTCACTGACCAAATTACATAATTTTCCAATTAATAATTGGAACTATTTGTATTTTTGACTACATATCTCAAATGGTAAGTTAAAGAAGCAAGTACCAAAAATAATAAGATAAAACTCCCAAGAAAAATACCAAAGGTATAACATGCTATAAAATGCCCTAATCCAAGATTTCATAACTTTCCAGTCAACAGAATTTCAAGAATCATCAAAATAAATATCTAGGGCACAAATAGAGTTGTAAATGAAGTACTGCATAAATTAACCCAAAATTCCCAACAAAATTATATCATGGTCATTTAGACCAGAAAATCATCCTAGCCAAATTGTATTTGATTTGAATTTCAGTTGATAGCATAATAGTTCAAATTTAGGTTGGTGACCTAAACTAGGGTTAAGATTTTAGGTGGGCTAAAGGTCTCCAAATACCCTCAAAATATTGACCAGAGGACTTTAGTACCCTTAAGGTCCTCTTCACCAAATTTCAAGTCAATCCAAGGTCATTTGACCCCATGACCTTCACAACCCTAAAAAAATTCCAATTAAGGGACCTACCCTAGGGTTCTTGGGATACCCTATCCCAAAAAACCCCAAATTACATTGGAGGGTGTGTCATGCCCCAAACATCCAGTGGACAAAATATAAGTCTCTGTTGAGGTTGTTTGACCACTGAAATCCCAAACGGAATGAATTGACCTAATTAACCCTATTAGGGCCAAACTAGGGTCGAGTTAAAACCTAATCAAAACACTTCCAAATGAGGTGAAATTTTTACCAGAGTTCTAACATTCCTCCTAAGACCTCCCACCCAAATTTGGGGGGAATTTTGAGGTGTTTAAAACACCTAATTAAATTATACATGAATTATTAAATTTTTACAAAAACTATTGAAAAATATTCTCCAAAAATTCTGATTTTTGAATAAGTCTTAGGTATGGCTAATAATAGCCCATGCACAAAATTTCAAGTCATTTGGATGTCTGGATTGATGTGGGCATCCAAATACATCTTAGGATAACCCGAATGGATAGACCTCACCAAAATGTGTGTTGTGGTCTAACCAGGACTCCAAAACGAGTGAAATTAATTTTGAATTAACCTAGACTTCAAGGGCTACATTTTATATGTTGACCACTTTTTATGTTTAAGCTCCTACGGGCTATAAATTTCAGTTTAAACCTAGTGCACAGTAAAGGGGATTAATTTCTAATTATACAATATATAATATAATAAAATGCTACTGTTCATCTTCTTCTTTACCCGAACCCGAACAACACCAGAAAAACAAACAATTCCTGTAGCTTTTCTAAAACTATTACCCGGCCACCCAGCCATCTCCCTGGCCGGCCACCACCACCACCACTTCTGTTGAGGTGAGGGCTACCGTAGGGCGACAGCACGGCCGCCGGAGAGGCGGTTTCCGGCGAACCCGCCCCTATGAAATTTCAGAAAAACCATGCAAACGCTCACTCGATCCAGCTCTTTTGAGCCCGATATCTCTCCTAATGATTTCTAAGATCTATCCATAGCAGAAGAGGTAGAGGAGGACCTTATTCGCGGTTTGGAGTCGAGCCGATCGTCGAGATGCTATTTGCGCGGTGGTGGCGTTGCCGGAATTCTTCTACGGCGCAGCACAAGCTTCAATCCGTCGGGTCAGGGTGGGAAACTTTATCTCTGAGCCTAAGGGACCTTTTTAAAGGGAAGAAATGGGGCGTGGGCGGTTATAGGCTGTCCAACCATTATTGCCTCTTCAAGAGCAAGCTCGGCCATGGTGGAGGGGAGCTGAAACGGCTTGTAACAGCTGGACTAGGGCTGGAAACTCCTACTCTCCCTGAGATGAGTTGAATCCAGCCGTTTCAAGGGGAAGAGGGAAGGCCATGGCATCAAATGCCATTAACGGCCATGAAGGCTAAGGATCGGCCATGGCTGGAGGAGGAGGAAACGGCTGCCACGTGGCACAGCCGGTCAAACTTCATAAAATAAGACTTAACGAAGTCTTAATAAGAGAAAACGTCCCAAAAATGCATTCTAGTTCACTTCCTAGACCGGACCGGTTCAGCTGAACCAGCACACAACCACAAAAAAAGATGCCAGAAAAATTCTAAGTAAAATGGTGTTGAGTGAGCTCTGCTCACTCAACGGCATCCATGCTACGGCGTTGAGTGAGCTCTGCTCAGCGCCATCCGAATGGCCTCCCAAACTATGGCATTGAGTGAGCTCAGCTCACTCAACGCCATCCGGATTATGGCATTGAGTTAGCTCTGCTCACTCAACGCCATCAGAATAAGCCCCTTTTAAACAATAGCGTTGAGTGAGCTTAGCTCACTCAACGCTGTCAAGATTATGCCGTAGAGTGAGCTTAGCTAACTCAAAGTCGTACAGATTATGGCTTTGAGTGAGCTTAGCTCACTCAACGCCGTCCAGGTTATGGCGTTGAGTGAGCTTAGCTCACTCAACACTGTCCAAATTAAGGCATTGAGTGAGCTCTGCTCACTCAATGCCATCCAGACAGCACCAAATGGCGTTGAGTGTGGTCAGTGCACTTAACGCCATTCAACTTATGGCGTTGAGTGCACTCAATACACTCAACGCCATCCCGCCTGACAGATTACGGTGTTGAGTGAGCTAAGCTCACTCAACGCCATCCAGTCTACGGCATTGAGTGAGCTAAGCTCACTCAACGCCAACCTGCCGACACTAGATGGCATTGAGTGCAGTCAGTGCACTCAACGCCATTCAACTTATGGCGTTGAGTGCACTCAACGTCATCCCGCTTATGGCTTTGAGTGAGCTAAGCTCACTCAACGCCATCCAGACCACGGCGTTGAGTGAGCTTAGCTCACTCAACGCCATTCCAAGGTCACGGGTATGACGGATCGGTCACGGGCGTGTCTGACCTATGTATAAATTACTGAGCTTGACGATCGTCTTCCTGAGGTCGACGATCGTCGAAGGGGGTGACGCCCAAGGTCACGGACATGACGGGTCGGTCACGGGAGTGACCACCCCTTGACTCAAAATCTTGGTCGACAAACTTAAATTCTTGGGCTTCCTCAGGTTCTGTTAAGACAAAACCACTCCCAGGGGTCTATTTTGAATTGGGATGTTACAAATCAAAATAAACAAAACAAATATTTCGTCCCCGAAATCAAGGTTAAGCCTATGGGACACCTATTAGGAGAAAGGCTTGTAACATCCCATGAGAGTTGAAAGATTTACATCTCTACGTTAGGTTTGTTGTGTGCAGTTTTGATTCTAAGACCAATTCGTCCAATTGACAAGGTCTAGACCCCAATAAACAAAAGATTAGCCCCTATTCCTGAAATTTCAGTCCTACTAGTTTTAAATAGGAAAGTAAATTGAACGTCTTGAGAGGTTATGAGGTATACTTGGCTGAACAGCTCTGGATACCTTTGTCGCATCAGGTCCTGCGGTTCCCAGGTATGCTCCTCCTGACCGTGGTTCCTCCACGGAACTTTTGACTAACGGAATTTTCTTGCGACGCAAGGTCCGTACTCCTCTGCCATCGATCCGAATCGGCTCCATGTTAACTGACCGGTCGGAAGCTACCGGTCCATCTATGGTCAAAATATACTGCTCCGGGAGCAGTAGAGCCCTCCTAAGTGAAGAAACGTAGAATATGTCTTATAGAGCTGCCAGCTCTGGTGGCAACTCCAGCCTGTAATATAGGGCCCCGATCCGCTCCAGGATCCTGTAAGGGCCCATATACCTAGGGCTGAGCTTCTTCCTCCGACCACGCACCCATGAAAGTCCATGCATGGGCCGGATCTTCAAAAACACTCGGTCCCCCACCTGAAACTCCACTTGACGATGTCGGGCGTCATAATACTTAGCATGTCTGCTCTTCGCTTCTAACATCCTGTCTCTGATTAGTCTCACCTGAGCCTCACTGTCTTTGACAAAATCCGATCCCAACGCCTTCGAGTCCTCGTCCTGCATCCATGAAAGCAGGGTCCTGCATCTCCTTCCATACAAGGCTTTGTAAGGCGCCATCCTGATGCTGGACTGGTAGCTGTTGTTATAGGAGAACTGGACCAGGGGTAGGAGCTTCTCCCATGGTTCCCCGTTTTCCAAAATGAATAGCCTCAGAAGATCTTCCAGCATCCGATTGGTGCGTTCCGTCTGCCCATCCGTCTGGGGATGGAATGCGGTAATGAAGGTCAATCGCGTGCCTAAGTAATCCTGCACGGATCTCGACTCCCTGGAAGTGAACCAGCCATCCCGATCCGACACGATCGTCTTGGGAACCCCCGGTATTGAACAAACTTCTCCACAAATCTCCACACTAGTACCCCCACAGAGTCATCCTTCTTGATCAGAATGAATCTGGCCACCTTCGTCAACCAATCGACGATGACCCATATCGAGTCGTTTTCCGTCCGTGATCGTGGAAGTCCATGAATAAAATCCATCGCGATGTCCTCAAATTTCCACTCCGGGGGTACATGTTCTGAGATACATCATCCTTCTGATGATACAACATAGCGATAAAATCTTTACCTTCTCAGATATCCCGAATCTTATTACCCATCATCTAATTTCACGTAATAATAGTTAATTCCCGTAATTACTCTGTCTTATTACCATGTCATTGTCTTGGTAATGCTACGGGTCATCATTCCAGACATGTTTTTTTACAAAATCTTATGTTCGCCCGAATAACGTCGAATTATATCGACTTCAATCTCACTATGTTTGTTACGCCGCTTTCCCTAATCTAGGTCCAAGGGAACCCAAGCCAATACTAATTTGCCCAATAAACAAAAGTTTAGCCCCCAATAAACAAAAGATAAGCCCCTACCTATCTTGGGCTAAGTATCTTTGATATTACCTTGTTACATCTGTCCTAGCTGGGTGCACAATCCCTAGGGCGTCAATATTCGACTTGGGGTTCCACCCTGAAACTCGTTAATATACTCCATACTTTAAACTCTCTAAGTCACATTTACGAAAACCTTATCCGGGTCAAAATGTTCCCAATCCCAAATGGGTATCTTTCGAACTTGAATTCCTATCCGACCCTCAGTGTTTGTCTCGGAGGTTGCCTCCAGGTAATTTTATTACCGGTATTGAGGGTTAAGACTACTTGTCTTTTACCATTCTGCTAATGTATTATTGGTCTCAATTCTCCTTAATGTAGTCTACCGCTTTGAATAATCCTTGATTGGGAAATTAGGGACACTTGAGTTTACGTCTTAGGTAGTCATTCTCGTGCTAAACTCCTCCTTTTTTCTCTTTGGGTATCTCCTTACCTTAACCAAATTCATACCCAAGGTCTATTTTGAACTAGGGCATACTATAAATTGTCATGGTTAGTCACGAGTCCTAGTTGGTTGAGTCTAACTCGTTGGTTAGAGGATTATATGACGAGATCTTCGCAGCCGGAGGTGTTCCCTGCTGGGGTCAGGGTAGGCCACAAGATAAAAAGAAGGATTCAAATTAATGATGGAGTGGACTTTCACATGTGATTTCCCTTATGGGCACACCACTGCTTCCGCTGCTTAGTTTGTCCCCAAACTAAAATCGAGCGAGGGTGACCAAGGGTTAGTGGACTGCTACTTTTCCGATCGAGGTTCCCTCTGATACCACTTGTAAGACCCCATTTTTTTCTCTTTTTCGAACACTGGGGTCTTAGGCCCAGAACCGCCGCTTTGCGGTGACACCATCACGCCCGGGAAGGTCTTCACTACAAAGCGCCGATCCTGCCGGCCAAATCGATCGCAGAACAGTAGCATAAGTACACATAAAACTAGTCCACCATAATCACATGTATATAAAAAAATCTCCACGAAGGTAGAGTCCACAATAATAATAGAGTACAAAAGGAGGGCTTATGCCCAGTACATGTAATCCTCACTACAAGTCACTCGCGGAAGCAAAACTAAAACTAAGCGTCACCGTAACCGTCACTAAACTGAGAGCACCCAAGCTAGACTGGCCCATCTCCACCGACTCCGTACTTTGCTGGTGCTGCATCTCTGGGTGCTTCTTCCTTTTCGGCCTACAGTCGCCGCCTCGCAATCTACGTCTGCGTCTACGTCTTCGGCCTCCTAGATACTGAGCTGGTGGGATCCCACCCATCAAGGGGCATTAGACCCGTGTATGTCCCGGCTGGTGACAATGGTAACACGGTCGCGGGGTCAACTCTGTCAGAAACTGCAAAACCCGTAACCCTTCCATATGGTACACGTAAAATGTTGTGGTTCGAAAACCGTTAGTCTAAAAGACTAAGCCCTATCATCCCCTACCCCTTCCCCCATGGATCCTAGGTACCGAGCGGAGAGGAAGAAAGTGAAGGACATGAAGGTGGAGAATAAGTCAAAAAAAGGTGACAGCGGACCTATGCTAGCAATTCCATAGTAAATATAACAGAAGCAAAAAGTAAGAAAGGTAACCTTAACTTATGTGCGGAAGCACATAAGCCAAGGGATCTTTTGCAGGGCTCCCATCGTATAAAGTGTCCCATACCACTTATACGTTGGGGTGTCGGTTATCAAACAGCAAGGAGTAGCAAGTAAGTAAAAGCACAAGAAATATAACCATTGATTTAAAGGGATTACCCCTATAGACCAAGGGGTCGTTTTGTAGGGCCTATCGTATAAAACGTCCCATACCATCTTATATGATAAGTGGCAATGTTTATGCTATGACACGCAAATATGCTATGGAATGCACAAGCAAGTGCAACACACCCAGACGACTCCATGTGCACAGACCTTTAGTTCCCCCTATTCGGGCAGCTAGCTTACTTCCCAGGAACCTCCGTAGTGGCGAACGGAGACAGTGGGTCGGGCCCCCCACTCCTAGGCAGGTAACCACACTACCAGGCCTAGCCCTTCCGTATTCCCCTAGAAGAACACAACCTAGAGTATCCTTGTACTAGTGCTGGCTATATCCACTTGGCTTTCTTTGGCTAAGTGTCCCATATCGCCGAGTTAACGTACCGATGTCGGTGTGATCGATCGTCTAGTACCGATGATCCACCACTTTTATGCACATGCAATCATGACAGTTATATTTGTACAAGTTCTCATGTTACCGAGCTTCCATCTCTCTAGGCTACCAAGCATATACCAAGTCCCCGAGCATCCCGCTCCCTGGACTTCCAAATTACAAACCAAACCATTGACATTACTAGTAGGCCCTTAGACCACGGACCTACTCTACCCATTCCATGCCAATTCTTCTTCCTAAGTGTACAAGTGTAGGTGTGAGGTGCAACTATTATTAGGGTTACTCTTGATCATTTTATTCCTAAGATTTAAGGTTAACCTTGGACTTCCCGAGGTTTACCCGGTGAAGGGCTCGCAGCGGTACTCGGAGCTATGATGGGGTGAATGCCAAAGCTCCCTTTCCAAGGCACTTATTGTAATTGATTGGTTCCCTTAACACATTCCCTTCTTATATTACAGTGGTTTAATCCTAGGGTGACTTTGACTCTTCCTCTTCTCGGGGAGGATGATCTTCCATCGAACCTGAACACCACTTAACACTAGTCAATCTCACACCCTTACCCGTCCTGACTTCCAATAATGAACTTGATTTAACTCACCCTATCATAACCAACAAACTACCAAAATTCCATTTCCCAAGTTCATTACCCACTCTAGTTCAGCTTCTGCAGTTTTACTAAACGCAGACCATCCTAAGCTTTATGAGGTATGCAAGGGGTGGTACTCCAAATTGTCTTCCGAATCTCCTATAATATTTACTGGAGGTCTACCACGACATAATTAGTCTAAATACAGAAAATAATAATTTTCCTATTTCATCTGGCATTTAATTAATTTATTCTAAGCCTCCCAATGCCCTAGTATGAACATGAAGTGCACTAATGAGCCAACAATAAATCACCATAAAATTAGTAAAAATCCAATGAGGCATTTAAGCAGTAATTCCAAATTTTGAGAAATTTCAGAGGTGTTTAGTCCTACATTTCTTAATTTACCATTTTAGGCCACTTTTACTATATTGTGAAGCAAGTAATGTAAATATATATCCAAAAATCACAAGAAAATTATAGAAGCTTTATGGTGACCTAAGACCATCATAAACCAAGTCCCATAATTTTTCTCTAATATTTGGGCTCTGAATTTATTTTAATGTAAAACACTAATTTTCCTAGCTTAGTGAAGGAGGTACTATTTTTAATTATCTAAGAATCCATAGAAAATTACAGGGTGACTATCATTGTTTGAAACACCCACTGACCAAATTAAATAATTTTCCAATTAATAATTGGGCACTATTTGTATTTTTGAATACATATCTCAAATTGTAAGTTAAAGAAGCAAGTACCTAAAATAATCGGATAAAACTCCCAAGAAATATACAGAAGCTATAATATGCTATAAGATGCCCTAATCCAAGATTTCATAACTTGACAGTGAACAGAAATTCCAGAATTATCAAAATAAATATCTAGGGCACAACTAGAGTTGTAAATGAAGTACTGTATAAATTAACCGAAAATTCCCAACAAAATTATATCATGGCCATTTAGACCAGAAAATCATTCTGCCCAAATTGTATTTGATTTGAAGTTCAGTTGATAGCATAATAGTTCAAATTAAGGTTGGTGACCTAAACTAGGGTTAGGGTCTTAGGTGGGCTAAAGGTCTCCAAATACACCAAAATTTTGACCATAGGACTTTAGTACACTTATCGTCCTCTTCACCAAATTTCTAGTCAATCCATGGTCATTTGACCCCATGACCTTCACAACCCTAAAAAAAATCCCCATTATGGGACCTACCCTAGGGTTCTAGGGCTACCCTATCCCAAACAACCAAAAATTACATTGGAGAGTGTGTCATGCCCCAAACAGCCAGTGGACAAAATATCAGCCTCTGTTGAGGTTGTTTGACCACTCAAATCCCAAAAGGAATGAATTGACCTAATTAACCCTATAAGGGCCAAACTAGGGTCGAGTTAAAAACCTAATCAAAACACTTCCAAATGAGGTGGAATTTTTACCAGAGTTCTAACATTCCTCCTAAGACCTCCCACCCAATTTTGGGGGGAATTTTGAGGTGTTTAGGACACCTAATTAAATTATACATGATGTATTAAATTTTTACAAAAACTATAGAAAAATATTCTCCAAAAATTATGATTTTTGGATAAGTCCTAGGTATGTCTAATAATAGCCTATACCCCAAATTTTAAGTCATTTGGATGTCTGGATTGATGTGGGTATCCAAATCAATCTCAAGACAACCCTATGGATAGACCTCACCAAAATGTGTGTTGTGGTCTAACCAGGACTCCAAATCGAGTGAAATCAATTTTGAATTAAACTAGACTTTAAGGGCTACATTTTCTATGTTGAACACTTTTTATGTTTCAGCCCCTACGGGCTATCATTTTCAGTTTGAACCTAGTGCACAGTAAAGAAGATTAATTCCTAATTATACAATATATAATATAATAAAATGCTACTGTTCATCTTCTTCTTTACCCGAACCCGAACAGCACCAGAAAAAAACACTTCATGTAGCTTTTCTAAAACTATTTCCCGGCCACCCAGCCATCTCCCTGGCCGGCCACCACCACCACCACCACTTCTGTTGAGGTGAGGGCTACCGTCGGGCGGCGGCACGGCCGCCGGAGAGGCGATTTCCGGCGAACCCGCCACCATGAAATTTCAGAAAAACCATGGAAACGCTCACCCGATCCAGCTCTTTTGAGCCCGATATCTCTCCTAATGATTTCTAAGATATACCCATAGCAGAAGAGGTAAAGGAGGACCTTATTCACTGTTTGGAGTCGAGCCGATCGTCGGGATGTTATTTGCGCGGTGGTGGCGTCGCCGAAATTCTTCTACGGCACATCACAAGCTTCAATCCGTCGGGTCAGGGTGGGAAACTTCATCTCTGAGCCTAAGGGACCATTTTAAAGGGAAGAAATAGGGAGTGGGCGGTTATAGGCTGTCCATCCATTATTGCCTCTTCAAGAGCAAGATCGACCATGGTGGAGGGGAGCTGAAACGGCTTGTACTAGCTGGAGGAGTGCTAGAAACTCCTCCTCCCCCTGAGAGGAGTTGAATCCAGCCGTTTCAAGGGGAAGAGGGAAGGCCATGACATCAAATGCCATTGACGGTCATGAAGGCTGGGGCTCGGCCATGGCTGGAGGAGGTGGAAACGGCTGCCACGTGGCACGGCCGGTCAAATTTCATAAAATAAGACTTAACTAAGTCTTAATAAGAGAAAACGGCCCAAAATGCATTCTGGCCCACTTCCTAGACCGGCCCAGTTCAGCTGAACCAGCACACAGCCAAAAAAAATGATGCCAGAAAAATTCTAAGTAAAATAGCATTGAGTGAGCTCTGCTCACTCAACGCCATCCATGCTACGACGTTGAGTGAGCTCAGCTCACTTAACGCCATCCCAGTTACGGCGTTGAGTGAGCTCTGCTCACTCAGCGCCATCAGAATGGCCTCCCAGACTATGGCATTGAGTGAGCACAGCTCACTCAATGCCATCTGGATTATGGCGTTGTGTGAGCTCTACTCACTCAACACCATCGAGAATAAGCCCCTTTTAAACGATGGCGTTGAGTGAGCTTAGCTTACTCAACGCCGTCAAGATTATGGCGTTGAGTGAGCCTAGCTCACTCAACGCCGTCCAAATTATGGCTTTGAGTGAGCTTAGCTCACTCAACGCCGTCCAGGTTATGGCGTTGAGTGAGCTTAGCTTACATAATGCCGTCCAGATTATGGCTTTGAGTGAGCTCTGCTTACTCAATGCCATCCAGACAGCACCAAATGGCATTAAGTGCGGTCAGTGCACTCAACGCCGTTCAACATATGGCGTTGAGTGCACTCAATGCATTCAACGCCGTCCCGCCTGACAGATTACGACGTTAAGTGAGATAAGCTCACACAACGCCATCCAGTCTACGGTATTGAGTGATCTCAGCTCACTCAACGCCAACCTGCCGACACCAGATGGTATTGAGTGCAGTCAGTGCACTCAACGCCATTCAACTTATGGCATTGAGTGCACTCAATGAACTCAACGCCATCCCACTTATGGCTTTGAGTGATCTAAGCTCACTCAACGGCATCTAGACCATGGCGTTGAGTGAGCTTAGCTCACTCAATGCCATTCCAAGGTCATGGGCGTGACGGATCGGTCACGGGCGTGTTTGACCTATGTTGAAATTTCTGAGCTCGACGATCGTCTTGCTGAGGTCGACGATCGTGGAAGGGGGTCACGCCCTAGACCACGGGCGTGACGTGTCGGTCACGGGCGTGACCACCCCTTGACTCAAAATCTTTGTCAATAAACTTCAATTCTTGGGCTTCCTAAGGTTCTGTTAAGACAAAACCACTCCCAGGGGTCTAGTTGGAAATGGGAAGTTACAGACACCATTGCTGACACTTTTGAGAACTTCAAGATAGTTAACGACCTAAACATATTTGGCCGAGTCTTCACCAACGGAGAACTAAATGATAAGTTCTTGAGATCCTTGATAAAGGAATGAGATAACAAGGTTTGTGTTATTCGGGAATTTGGAAAGCTTGCTGAGACTGACCCGCAAAATCTCTTCAGAAATCTTATGTCATATGAGCTTCAAATAAATTCAAGAAAAGCTGAAGAAGAGAAGAACAGGTCTTCATCCAAGGAGAAGTCTGTAGATCTCAAGGCAGACACTTTAAGAACGTCTAAGGCTGACTCCCCTGCCCCAGCACAAGGGGAAAGTGAAGAAGAATCATTTGAGCCAAGCACTTCAGGCTCAAAGCTATCTGAAGGAGAGTTCTCTCTACTCTCAAGACAGTTCAAAAATTCTTGAACAAGAAGAAGCAATGGTGAGGCAAGGATGTCTCATACAGAAGATCACGACATGATGGTGATCGCTACGGGAAAGGATCAAGTAGCCAGGAAAGGTATAATGCTAAACCGAACAAACATATTTCTAATGACATTATTTGTTACTGTTGTAATAAGTCAGGTCATGTTATTACTGATTGCCCCCATAAGAAGAAGGAGGGTCGAAGAAGAGACGAAAAAAAATCTTTTTACCATAAGAAGAAGACAGAAAGAAGCCTTATAGCCAAAAAGGGCAAAACCCTCAACGACACTGACTCATCTGAGTCAAGTGATGACGAGGAAGCCTACATTAGGATAATGACACAAACTGACGAAGAAGAATAACACCAATTCTCTAGGAAGGTAAACTCTCATACTCCTCTTTCAGAATATGATGTCACTCACCATGAGAATGAGGAATGTTCTTCTGATGAGGAATCTGAACTCATGTCTCAATATAAAGAGTTGATCAAATCCTTTGAAAAATGTCGTTGAGTGGCAAGAGCTCGGGCTAAGGAGATCAAATCTCTAAAGGATGAAGAGAGCAATCTGAGAGAGGAAATTGTAATGATGGACTCCCTCAAGAAAGACTTCCATGATGCTATGAAAGATTATAACAAGGCTCTCAAGCTCCTCGATCTGAAAGAAGAAATCATCAAGGGATTGGAAGAGCAACTTGAAGCCGAAAATAAACTTGTTGAAGGTTTCTATAAGCCCAAGATAGTTCTTCCTCTTGTTGCTGAGTTCTCTTCTCTGGCCAAAGGTGCTGGCTTAGGCCATGTGGGTGCTCCTAGTAAACCTTCTAGGAGATATAAAGCCCAAAGTAGAAATAAGGCGGCAAAGAAGGCTCTGGCTAAAAAAAGGGAAAGCTCCGCTAGAACAAACTTCATTTAGGAAAGTTATCTTTCCGACGAATGTGTTTCATCTGGACTCATTGTATGGTCACTTTACTAGTCCTACTTATGTAGAGCCCAAGTCTCGTTACCAAGAATGGACCTGTCCAAGAGACTTTAGCGAGAGTGTCTTCAAGGCACCTTATGAGGAGATCACTCTTCACAACTATGGACCTTATAATCATGGTCACAACATCGAGAAAGCTCCAAGGGTTAAACTCATTGTAGAAAAGCCTACTAAGGAGAAGAAGTCATGTGATTGTCATCATCATGTGGCTTCTACCTATAACTCTACTGCCCCCGCTAGACCACAATCTCAAAAGGTCAAGAAGGAAATTGTTAGGCAAAGATACAATAGATTTTACTGTTGGTGCTATGGCAGAATTGGTCACTTTGCCATCGATTGCTGGTTTAATCCCAGAAAATATATAACTCCTTAGATTAACAATATGATAAAGACTGCTCATAATGCTAATACTTGTAGGGGTACCAAACTAACTAGAGACCAAGGACCCAAGCAAGTTTGGGTTCCTAAGGCAAACTGACATGTGATTCCAGGTATGTCCAAAGACCACCAAAACTCCAATCTGGTACTTGGACAGTAGATGTTCTCGACACATGACCGGGACAAGAAGCCTACTCCAGAATTAATCACCAATCGTAAATGGACCAAAGGTCATCTTTGGAGGTTCTGACCGAGGAATTACGCAGGGCTATGGTATGATTACTAACGATAGTGTATCTTTTTCGGATGTGGCTTATGTTGAAGGATTGGAACACAATCTCATAAGCATAAGCCAACTCTGCGATAAAGGATACATAGTTGAATTTCATGCTGATAAGTGTTTGAAAAAGTCTGTTGACAATTTGGAAACAATTTTATCAGGCACTCGTAGTATGAATATCTTTTGTTTAAATTTTATTTGTATAGACTCTTTAACCCCAGTGTGTCTATTGGCAAAAGGTAGTGTGTCTCTTAGTGACCAATGATACAAGAGATTAGCACATATTAATTTCAAAACTATAAATAAATTTTTTTATCTGAACTTAGTACGTGATGCCCCGAATGTTAGGTGCGCTAAGGATAGACCTTGTCATGCATGTGTGAAAGGCAAGCAAACAAGGGCTACTTTTAAAAGCATTATAGGCAAAGACTCTAATAGATGTTTACACCTACTACATATGGACTTGTTCGGTCCACTACAAGTTAGAAGTTTAGGAGGGAAGTATTATACATTGGTCATTGTTGATGATTACTTGCGTTTTGTGTGCGTGTTCTTCCTGAAACACAAGTCAGATACCTTCGATGTCTTTATAAATTTTGTTAGGCAGATCCAGAATGAATATAACTATTCTGTAGTCAAAATCAAAAGTGATAATGGAACTGAATTCAAGTCTGGGGCCATGATAGAATTTTCTGAAAGCCTAGGTATCTTTCATGAGTTTTCCTCTCCCCGTACTACGCAGCAAAATGGAGTAGCTGAAAGATGGAATAGAACACTCATAGAGACTTGCAGGACCATGTTGAGTGATGCCTCACTACCGGAATAATTCTAGGCTGAAGCTGTCAACACTACATGCCACGTGCAAAATCGAGCACTCATAAACAAGAACCATAATAAGACACCTTACGAACTTCAAAAAGGCAGGAAGCCGACCATTTCATATTTAAGAATCTTTTGTTGTAAATGCTTCGTTCTTAACAATGGTAAATATTATACTACTAAATTTAGTGAAAAGAGTTTTGAAGGTATCATCATAGGATATATTAGCCATAGTATGGCATGTAGGGTATTTAATAAGAAAACCTGGTTGTAGAAGAATCTATTCATGTTTTATTTGATGAGACGAGCTTGCTGCAAATCAACTTTTCTAGTGTGTTCATTGAAGATGCAGGTTTAAAGATGAAAGAACTAAACTTGGATGAGCCAACTGAAGAGAAAGATGAAAAGTTCATCAAGATCACCACTCCAACCCCGACTAGAGAGGCTGATGAACAAGATGAAGAAATCATTCAAGTTGATGAAGTCACTATTGTGGTTGAAGAAGCTCCAGATTCAAGGAACCTAGAGCTCAGACATCTAAAGGATCACCCAATTGATCAAATCATCGGAGATCCCTGGGATGGTGTTAGAACTTGTAGAGTTACTACTAATGAGAATTTTTATTTGAGTTTTCTCTCGCAGGTTAAACCAAAGAAGTTTGAGGAAGCAAACTAAGACGCATCATGGATTATGGCTATGGAAGAAGAGCTAAATCCGTTCAAGTGCTGTCAAGTCTGGAAACCTATTCCAAGACCCAAAGGTAAGAACATCATCAAAACCAAGTGGGTCTATAGGAACAAGATGGACGAGAATGGAACTATCATAAAGAACAAGGCCAGACTCGCCACCAAGGGATATCGACAAGAATAATGAATCGACTTCGACTAGACATATGCTCCAGTGGCAAGGCTAGAGGCAATCAGGTTATTCCTAGCGTATGCTACACTTAAGGGCTTCACCGTCTATCAGATGGACGTGAAATCTGCCTTCCTTAATGGTGACATAAAGGAAGAGGTGTATGCGGAACAACCTCCAGGTTTTGTTGATTCTAACTTTCCGAATCATGTCTTTCTTTTATCTAAAGCTTTGTATGGTTTGAAACAAGCTCCTCGTGCTTGGTATGAGACGATATCTAGTTTCTTTCTTGAGAACAAGTTCACAAGAGGAAAAATAAATAAGTCATTATTTCTTAGGGAAATAAAAGGCAAGATTTTGCTAGTGCAAATCTATGTCGACTATATTATTTTTGGCTCTACTGACGACAACCTCTGCAATAAGTTTTCAAAACTTATGCAAGGGAAGTTCGAAATGAGCAGTTTGAGTGAGCTGAAGTATTTCTTAGGACTTCAGGTGAAACAATCTGAAGATGGAATTTTCATCTCGTAGATGAAGTTCACCAAGGAGTATATTAAGAAATTCGGAATGGAGAACGCAACCTCTATGAGGAATCTAATGGCTTCAGCAGTGTCTCTTGACAAGGATGAGAAAGGGAAACCTTTTGATGAAACCAAGTACAGAAGCATAGTTGGATCCTTGCTCTACCTTACTTCCAGTAGACCAGACATAATGTTCTTAACAAGTGTATACACTAGATTTCAAGTTAACTGTAAGAAATCTCATTATGCTACTACAAAGCGGATTTTGAGATACCTTAAAGGTACACCGAATCTTGGCTTATGGTATCAAAGAAGTAATGATAGCAAGCAAATTGGTTTTTCAGATGCAGACTCATTTCTTGGAGCAGCAAAAAGCAAAATTGTGTCGCAATTTCAACGACCGAGTCATAATATATTTTTGCCATCTTTTGTTGTGCAAAATTGTTTTGGCTAAAGAACTAACTGGAAGACTACAATTTGGAAGTCAAAGGCATTCCTTTGTTTTGCTACTCCTCTAGTGCAATAACAATAGCCAACAACACAGTCTCTCACAACTGGACAAAGCACATAGAGCTGAGATACCATTTCATCCGGTAGCATGTGGAGTATGGGGACATAGATCTACTTTATGTCCCAACTGATAGGAAAATTGCTGACATTTTCATGAAGCCGCTGGACGAGACCAAGTTTAGTTTCTTCAAAACAAAGCTTGGAATGCTCAACAAAGAAGGATAGACAAGGTGGACTCATTTCACAGCTCAGAAATCAAGGCTTAATAAAAAGGTTAGAAATTTCTCCAAGTGGACTTCACTTCTCGAGACAAAGATTGACTACTCGAGAACTTGTATATGACTACTCGAGTACTTCTCTGAATTCTCGAGAACTAAGTAAATTACTCGAGTGCCATCACACAAGTACCAAACTTCTTCTCGAGAAGTAGAATTAGACCACTCGAGTACTGTCATACCGCTTCTCGAGTACAGCTATTCCACTCGAGAAATGACTCGTCAGATTTTGAATTCTTTCAAATCTTTCAATTTCAAAACTCGCGTCCTTTCTGCCACTATCTAAGGTATGTATAAGCTTAATTAGACTCCTAATCATCATTACTAGGGTTATATAAATAAAACTTTCAGATTTCAAGAATCTACTCGAGTTCAATCTCTTTCTCCCTCAAAAACTTATAGCCATCCGCCGCTTCTACAGAGCACGCCACAGTCTCCTTCATCTTCCAATCAATCACCCACAGTTCATTGAAGGACATGGCACCGCCGTCGAAGATCGGAGTTGGCAGTGAGTTGTTTGTTGCCGACATAGCAGAGATTTCTGAGCATTTGAAGAACTTATTGATTCTTCTCGAGACTGTAGGTTTGACTTTTGTTCTAAAGCAACCATGCAAGATATTGTTTCTATAGGTGGAAGAATTCTTCAAGAACATCAAAGTCAAGAGGAATGGGAAAGTACTGAAGTCCAAGGTCAAGGGAATCAAGGTAAAACTAAACGAAACCTCTTTTCCACAACTTCTTAAAATTCCTATACTGGATGAAGAAGATGACATAACAAATGAATATTATGATAGAGCTTATAGCTTCTGTGGCATATATGAGGTTATCAAGAATATCCGTCGCCCAGACCTGAATGCTGAAGTTAAAATCTTAGTTGATATTTTGGGAAAGGTTTTACTGTACAAAACCTCGTCTATAAGTTTAATTTCTACAGACCTTTTCTATATGTTAACTGCTATTGTTTCAAGGAAGAAATTTCAATTTGGTATGATGATATTGGACAAGACAAGGGAGAGCATTAAGGCTCCAACTTATGCATGGATTATCTCTTTAATGTTGCATGAGATTAATCTTAAGGTATTTGATTTCTCCAAAGGCACAACCATCCATCACATGAAGAAAGTTTTTGTTTCCTCCATTCAGAGATGGGGGTTAAAATTGCAGAACCCAGCCCAGGAAGCTAAAGCACATGAGCAACCTGCTGTAAGGGCAAGGACCCCATCTCCCTCTCTCCATAATGTAGCTAGCACATCTAGTGCAACAGCTGAGGGGGAACCTGCCTCCTCTGTGTAGTAAGTTAGGGTGCCCTCTCCTCCTGCTCCTTCTAATCAGCAAGTAAGAATACCTTCTTCACCTCCAGTCACCTCTATCCCTCCATCCACTCTAGAGGACATTCTATCAGATTCCCAAGTGTAATAAACCATCTTCTCCACTCCTGAAGATATCAATAAAATTATTGAGGAACCGAGCTCATATGAGCCTCTTCCTCCCCTCCACAAATAACATGATGAACTATCAAAAGAACCCACTCCTGTACCATCTCCATCTCCTGCACCATCTCCATCTCCTGCACCATCTCTAAATTCACCTATTGATCACTCCCCAGCTGTAGAGAAAGAACAATAAGAGCCAATTTCGCTTTCAGATGAGAATGTACAGTCCCCAGACTAAGTTGAAGCTCCCTTGAGGAGATTGTATTTCACTCATCCCACCTTTCTTGGCGAGGAAGAATATGTTTTGGTTCCCACTACCAGAGCTCAGTAGTTGTTGAAGAAATTGCACCCTGGACTGCCCCTCCTCCTCCAGCTTCTGTTACTCCTCCTGTTACTGCTATACTTGTTATATATGATATACTTGGTAAGATTGAACAAATGCTGCTAGATCAAAGAAAATATTTTGATGATTCTCTAAAAGTAGTCCAAGACAAAGTCACAGCATTGGAAAAAGAAATGAGCAGAGGGTTTGCTGAGATTCAACAAAATACTTACCAACTAAGGCACCTCTTCCAAATAGGTGGCAAAGCTCTAGATCATACTATCATAAGTGTTGGTCAAGTCATGGAACAAGGAGTTACTCTAGCAAATAATCAGATTCAACTTGAAAAGAAAGCTGAAGAGCATCTTCAAAAGATATATGAAGAAGTGGGCGCTTTCAAAGATGATGCTATAGAGAAGCTATGTGTAGAAATCAGAAAGGGGGATGGAATAGTGAAAGAACAAGTTGAAAAGTATGATACTAATGTCAAGACCCTCTGGACTGAGAAAATGGCTGAAGTTAATAAAGATGTGCTAGCCCATATTCAATCTGTGAAGTTTTATACTTATTATACTACTGTGTGGATGCATAATCAGATATTCCCAGAATTCCAAGCTGATCCTAACATCATTCCTCACCATGTGAATCTTCTTGCAGAAGGCCAGCCTACCCAGATGCCTGCTTGAATGCCTGCTCAAATGCCTACCTTTTCTCCTAGGCCTTAAGGGGAAGCTCCTCCTCGTCAAGATTCTTATGCTCAGGTATGGGAATCTGACTTTACTCAAGATCTACCAGAAATTCAGATTCCTAAAAGAAGAAAGTATGGAGATGGAGCTTCTACTAGTAGATATTTTCTAAACCAAGAGGTAGAGAAAAGGAAAGCTCAGGAGTTTGCTGAAATTTGGTGTCCAACATCCAAGTCATTGATTCTTGATACTCTCAATCTAGTACTGGACTATAATGAAAGCAGAAATATTCATTACAGCTCAACTGAATGGGAATTATATGAGAAGTCTATGACTAAGAGAAGGATTTATGATAGAGAATATTGGAGGAACAATCCTAATGCCCCACCTAGACCACCAAAGTACTATCCCAAGCCCTTTAGTTATCAGAGAAGGCAACAGGAAAAGCAAGACAGGCAGCATCAGCAACAACATCAGCAATATAAAAGCAAGAATGGTTATATATTATGAGATTGAGGATTGAATCTATGTAGAGATGAAATCTTGAAACATTTCTAATTATATAATTCTTAGTTTTGATGATTATTTTTTTTTTCTAAATTTCATGCATTTTATTTTGTGCTTACTTATCAAATATCTAGTTCTTTTTTTGGTATAATTCACCTTAGTATAGAGGGTTCTGACATCTACAAAAAGGGGAAGATTGTTGGGTATTGTATCCACAATAACCTAGATTTGTAGGAAGTCACCCTTGAACTAAGATGAATTAGGTTGTATTTGATTTTCCTTTCTAGTTATGTGTTTGTAGGATTTATTACCAAGTGTAGACCAATGTTAGTCTACAGTGGGTCATCAAACACAGGACCATACAATGTAATTTCTCATTGTGTGATCCATGGTTTTGACTCATGTGTAAGCTCTATATTGGGATACACTTCATCTTCAAGCATATAGATTAATGGATGAAGACTTGATGCTGTTTGGGTTGAAGAACCAAAGTTTCATAAAAGCTGAGGAAATTCTAAGTGTTGTACTCGAGTAGCTCTTTTAGTACTCGAGTAGAAGACTTAAAAGCACTCGAATAAATCTGGTCTATTATTCGAGTATGGAAGTGGTTCTCGAATAGAATATATCTAGCACTCGAGAAGCCAAGTATAGTACTCGAGTAGACCTTCTATAATTCTCGAGTGATCATGTTTATCACTCAGAAATTTTTTTAAGTCATATACTCGAGTAGTCTAGCTGAGTACTTGAGTAGTTGAGAAGATTAAGTTGAGTGACAGAAGATAGTTCTTGCGAAAATTCTAAAGACCACTCGAGTGGCATTTCCTTATACTAGAGTAATCCATTTTTTATACTCGAGTAATCGATTTCTCCTCCAGAGTTTTCTCCAATTCCAAGATCTCGAGAAGCTCAAGTCTACCTCTCGAGATTTATGTCTAGCACTCGAGTGATCCATCAACCACTCGAGTTATTCACTTCTACATCCAGAATTTCCAGTAACGCCTCCTCTCAAGTAATCAAAACTTTTCACTCGAGAGCCTGCTAATGCACTCGAGTAATATATATCTCACTCGAGACATGCCGAACCGTTTTTTTTTCATAAAAATTCTTAAGTTTCAGTCAGATCAATATTTTTTAATGTCGTGGCATGATTGGTCCATGTGGCCATCATTAATGATGATTATTACCATTAGGGAGATCTTATAAAAGGTCCTGTCATAATGACAAACCCTAAGTGTGTTATTCTAAGATCTAGATCAACAAACAGTTTCCAATCTTATACAGAAAGTCGCTGCACGCCTTCAAGAACGCCAAGGGCAACTTTCGATCTAGAGAAATTCGCAGATCATGGGATTCTTCTTTCTCCATCTAGTCCTTAATCGTGTGAGTCAAAGATTCTCAGAACAAGATCGATCTGAGAGTCTTCTTCTACATTTTCTGGTAAAGCCGCAAAGTCCAAGAAAGAAGATCTAGGGAGATATTTTCAGATATGAGAAGATTACTATTTGTATTGTACAAATTTATTTTAATCTTGTAGGAGATTATTCTCCGAGTGTAGAAGAGTTGTTCTTCGAGTTGTAGGAAGTTTTCATCTTCCGATAGTAGATCCCTTTTTGAATTGAGTTGTAGGAACTTTCTTCCGTGTGGTACGATCGTTTTGATCCGAGATTAGTGGAGTAGCCGAGTCTAGCGTATTGCTAGATTGGTGGGTGGAAAGTGGACGTACCCAAGGTTGGGGAACCACTATAATTCTTGGTGTCCTTTATGAATGCTTGTTTATTTCTTGTGCCTAGATCGCTAAAGTTTTTATTCCGTAAAAAGACGCACAACTCACCTATTCACCCCCTCTAGGTGATCTAGGTGGACAACTAATAACATAATCTCTGTAGACAGTTGTTGTGCACAACTGCTATGGATAAGGAACCAACTTGAAGATTATAACATGAAGTTCAGCAACATTCCAATGTTTTGCAACTCCTCTAGTGCAATTGCAATCGCCAACAACCCAGTTTCTCACAGCAGGACAAAGCACATAGAGCTGAGGTATCACTTTACCAGGGATCATATGGAGTATGGGGACATCAACCTCCAGTATGTTCCCACTAACAAGCAGGTTGCAGACATTTTCATGAAGCCGCTGGATGCGGACAAGTTCTCGTTCTTCAAAACAAAACTTCAAATGCTCAACAAAAAAGAATAAAGAAGGAGGTCTCACAACAAGGTTCAAGGATCAGGCTACTTCAAAAATTCAAGAAAATTTCAAGTTTGGACTTCATCTCTCGAGTACTACTTTTACTACTCGAGTACTACTCTTACTACTCTAGTACTGGATAGGACTACTCGAGAAACAAGTTGACTCCCGAGAAATACTTCTCAAGAACTAAGTTACTTCTCGAGAACTTCAAGTCCACTTCTCGAGAACTTCAGAAGTGCTTCTCGAGTAATAGAGGAAACTACTCGAGAACCTCTTATCTTCTCTCAAGAAATGGACTATCTTTCAAGAAGTCTTTATTCTTCATGAGAACACAGCTTCTGCATGATTTCAAAGTTCGTCGATCGGAGTTCGACGATCGTTGATCGGTTTTTGTCTATCATAATTCGTCGAGCGAAATTTTGTTGATCGAAATCCGCCAGATTTCGTCGATCGGAGCTCGACGTTCTTCAACCCGAGTTCGACATTCATCGATCGAATTTTGTCTTCTAGAGAAGTCTGATGCCATTTTTCTCCTGAAGTTCAAATTTCTGTTATTCGCAGCCAAGCTCTTATACCGCCATATTCTCAGGTATGTCACTTTTATTATTTCTTTAATCATAATAAATAAAGACTTATATAAATAAAATAAGTCCGAAAATTCCAAATCACCCGACTCTAAAACCCTTCTCTTGAGAAAGACTCTTCATCTTCTTTTTCTCTGACGCTCTCTACAGCCGCATTAGAATTTTTCTCTCAGAAAGAAGATTTCTGTTCATCTCCTTCAATCGATGGCCCCTCCGTGAAAGATTGGTATAGGCAGTGAACTAGTTCCTACAGGAATTGTCGATTTGTTAGACGATTTTAAAAATCTTCTTCGACTTTTGGAAGCCGCCAGCTTTTCGTTCGTCTTGGAGAAGCCGTGCAAAATATTACTTTCAGATGTTGAAGAGTTCTTCGAAAATAACAAACTGAAAAGAAATAGCAAGGTTCTGAAAACCAAAGTTCGTGGGATTTAAGTTAAGTCAACCACTCTCATTGTCTCTAAACTTCTTCAACTGCCAGTCATTGAGGAAGAAGACTACCTAACTATTGAGATTCCTATCGGGCTTGTGGATTCCATTGTGTGTCTGCTTATGTGAACACCATTCGACACCCTGATTTAAATCCAGAGAGCAAGCATCTTGTAGCATACTTGGAAAGTCATTCTGTGCAATACATGCTCTATCAACTTCATCACTCATGACCTCTTTTACATGATGACAGCAATAATTTGCAGGAAAAAGTTCCAATGGGGTATGCTAATTTTTGACAAGATCAAGGAAAGTATAAAAGCACCAAATTTTTGCAGGATTATATCTCTTTTACTTCATGAATTCAGGCCAGACATTTTTGATCTATCCATAGGTAAAACTCTACACAATATGAAGAAAGTTTGCATATCTTCAATTCAAAGGTTGGAGCTCAAGCTCAAAAACTCTGCTCAAGCTGTACGAGCCCATGATCACCTTGAGGATGAGGACAGGACCCCATCTTCCCCTCTACATCAAGCAGCTTGCACATTTAGTGTAGTTGCTAAGGGGGAGCTTGCTCTAGCAGTCCAAGTGGCAAGTTACCCAGATCTTCAGATAGTTGTTCCTCCAGATACTAATGCTCAGAACATTTCTACCATCCCAGATGACTCTAGTATTTCAGATGTTGATCTGCCTGGTGAAGAAAATCTCTTAGATGCACAAGTCCAAGTGCAGGTCCTATCTATAGAGGAAGATATAAATAGAATGATTGATGAGCTTACTTCTAAAGAGCCTCCTTCTTCTCTATCTCCATAAAAATATCCCACTCCTGAACCATCTCCATCATACCATCAGTCTAAACAAGAATCCCTCCCCCTCAATATCCTACAGCAGCTGAACATGATGAAGAAGCTATTTTAATTTCTAATGAAGAGAATTCTCCAGAACAGGTTGAAGAACCTCTCAAGAACCTTGACTTCTCCCTCCCTATTATTCCTGGTGAAGAAGGAGATATCCTGATCCATACCTCCAGAGCCAAGAGCTCAGTTATCATAGAAAAAATTCTTCCATGGACTGCTCCTCCTCCTCAAATTGAAACACCTTCTGTAGATACCATTCTTGGAAAAATTGAGCTAATGCTAGCACAACAAAGGACTTATTTTGATGAATCTCTAAAAGCTGTCACTAACAAAGTAACTGCTTTGGAAAAAGAGATGAGGAGAGGATTTGCTGAGATCCAAAGCAATACTGATGAACTCAAACACCTATTCAAAATCGGTGGGAAAGCACTAGACCATAACATAACCAGCATTGGTCAAGTGTTGGATAAATCTATCACTCTTGCAAACAATCAAATCCGACTGGAAAAGAAAGCTCAAGAACACACTTTCAAAATTTGTGAAGAAGTAGGGACATTCAAAGAGGATGAAATAGCCACCCTATCAATAAAAAGTCAGAAAGGGGGAGGATTTAGTGAAAGAATTCTTAGAAAAAATCTAAATAATGAAAGAAGATTGAATGGGAAGAAAAGTTGAATGAGCTACATGCTGATGTCCAGACTCAAATTATTGGTGTCATATTTCATACTTATGACAAAACAGTGTGGATGCACAATCAGATATTCCTTGAATTTCAAGCTGATCCTAATATTATCCATCATCATCTTAACCCTCTTGCTCAGCATCCTCCTGCCCAGCAGCCTCCTGCCCAGCAACCAACTTTCTCTCCAAGACCTGAAGATCAAGAACCACCTCTAGATAGTTATGCTCAAGCATGGTCAGAATCTGAAATGCCCCAAGCTCCTCTTCTAGAAATCCCAGTTCAAAAGAAAAGAAAGTATGGTGATGGTGCCTATGCTAGCAAGACCACTCCCAATCCAGAATTTGAAAGAAGGAGAACCCAAGAATTTGCTGAAATTTGGAGCCCAACTTTTAAATCTTTAATTATTGATACTTTAAAACTAGTGATTGATTATAATGAGAATAGACATGATCATTATAGCTCCCATGAATGTGACTTGTATGAAAAATCTATTACCAAGAGAAGGATATATGATAAAGAGTATGGAAAGAATAACCCAAAGGCTCCTCCTAAAACTCCAAAGTATTATCCTAAGCCTTTCAACTACCAAAAGAGACAGCAAGAGAAGAAAGAAAAACAGCAACATTAGCAGAGCTACCAGAAGCTGAAGTTGATCAGAAAGTATACTTATGAGATTTTGTTGAATTGGATTTTATGGACATTTTCTAAATATATAAATCTTCTATTTTGATGAGCTAAATTTTCATTGCTGAACTTTTCTCAGTATTACTGTGTTTACTAGTTAATATGTTATGATTATCTTGATGTAATTCACCTTAGTATAGAGGTTATGACTTCTATAAATAAGTGGAGATTGTTAGGTATTGTATCCACAATAACCCAGATTTGTATAAAGTCACCCTTGAACTAAGATGAATTAAATTGTATTTGATGCCCTTGTTGAGTTATGTGTTTGGAGGATATAATTGCCAAGTGTAGACCAATGTCAGTCTACAATGAGTCACCAAACACAGGACCATACAATGTAATCCCTTATTGTGTGATCCATGGAGTTGACTTATGTGTAGCCTCTCTATTGGGACAAACTTCATTTTCAAGCACTAAAGCAATGGAAGGAAGAATGGTTGCTGATTTCATTTGAAGAAAAATAATATTTAGGAAACAAAATTTTTTCTAAGTCCATTACTCGAGTAGTATGTATTGTACTCGAGTAGTGCTGGAATGAATTCTCGAGTACACTAAGTACAGTTCTCGAGTGAGCTAAGTATAGTACTCGAGTAATAGAAGTAGTTCTTGAGAAGGCTTAACTTAGTTCTCGAGAAGCTATGCAATACTCCAGTAAGACTTACTTTTTCTCGAATTAACTCAAAAAATCATCTCAGAATTTTTCTAATTGTTGTACTCGAGTAGCAGAAGCCAGAACTCTAGAAGGCCAAGCCATGTCTTGAGAAGTTAGAGGACCAGTACTCGAGTAAGAAGAAAATTTGTTTCGAGAAGAAGTGTGGTTCTCGAGAAGTCATACTAGTTCTCGATAAGTTTTACTATAGTTTTCGAGTGGTAGAATTCACTTCTCGAGAAGCTAGGATTCACGTCCGAAATTTCTCTAAGTCTTGTTCTCGAGAACCTTACATCCTTCTTCTCGAGAATCATAAGTTAGTACTTGAGTAGTCTATAAATCACTCGAGAAATGCAGAACATTTTTCTGAAATTTCGTTAAGTCCAGACGGAATCAATTTCAAATCTAATCTCGATTCTTATTGGTCCACGTGTACAATCATTTATGATTATGACCGTTAGGCTTGTCCTATAAAAGGTCTTATCAATTTAAACTAACCCTAAGATGTGAAATCAAGTATTCTAAATTTTTCTGTTCATTCTAAATCGGTAAAGCCGCTGCTCCTCATCGCCGTTCTCGCCACAATTTTTCTTCGACTCAAAGAAATTCAGAACAAGAATCGGTCAACAGATCAAGTCGCTCAATCGTTCAAAATCTCTCTCTTGATCGTGTTGTTCCTAAGATTTTCAGATCCAGAGACTTAACCGTCGTCTTCTTCAATTATTTCTGACAAAGCTTCAAGTTCAAGAAGGAAGATCGGCTGAAGATTCCAGATCTGAATAATTTCTGTTTGTATAATTTTTCGGTATACAATCTTTTATTCTTGTAGGAGATTTTGCCTCCGAGTTATAGGAGTTTTTATTCTCCGAGATTTGTGTAGGATGTTTTTCTTCCGAGTGTAGATCCCGTGTTGAGGATCGAGTTGTACGGGCGTTACTCCGAGTTGTAGGATTGGTTTTCAATCTGAGGTAATAGTGAAGTAGCCGAGTCTAGCGTGTTTCTAGATCGGTGAGGTTGAGAGTGGACGTACCCAAGGTTGGGGAACCACTAGATATCTTATGTCTTCTGTGGCTTGTTGATTTATTTTTTCCTCTTCGTTCATACAAATTTTTATTCTACAAAAAGATGCAGACCTCACCTATTCACCCCCCTCTAGGTGATTTTGGTAGACAACTAAAAACATCAATCTTCCCATCTCTTCTCGAAATCCAGGGCGCACATACGGATCATATCCTCCATTATTCTGTTGGTCCTCTTAGTCTTGACATCCGTTTGCGGATGAAAGGCTGTTCTAAACTTTAGTTTTGTCCCCAACAAATGATTGATTAGTCTCCAATCATTCTAAGTAAATGGCCCATCTAAATCACTTACGATGCTAAGGGGCACGTCATGCAATCATACGATATTATCCACATACAGTTTAGCCAGTTTTTCAACTGAATCATCCTTCCTATTCGGTATGAAGTGTGACACTTTTGTTAGCCGGTCAACAATCACATATACGACATCGTTTTCGCTCTGCAATCTCGGCAGCCCATGCACGAAATCCATAAAAATGTCATCGAACTTCCATTCCGGAATAGACAGCGACATCAGGAAACCAACAGGTTTCTGGAATTCCGCTTTCACCAAAGCACAAGTTTGACATTTTGCCACGTAATGGGCTATGTCTTTCTTCAAACTTGGCCACCAGAACATCTTCTTCATGTCCTTGTACATTTTCTTGATCCCTGGGTGAATTGAGTACCTTGTAAAATATGCTTCGTACATTAATTCCACACGAAGTTTCCCCACAAATGGGTGCACAAACGACCATCTTTTCACAAAAGGCCGTCATCCAAGGAGAACTGGGAATTTGACCCTTCCACTGCATAACGCTTTAGACTCTCATCGAGTTTTACTGCTCGCCGGACCCTGTCCGCAAGGTCATACTATACCTTTGTCCAGTTCAGTCACGCATTTGTAGTGGAATTCTTGTCAGCACACGAAATATCTAAAGCTTCCAGCTCCTGGATCAGACGCTCATCATGCATCTGCAACCAATTTTCCCTTGTCGGATTCCTACGACTCAATGCATCAGCGATGACGTTTCCCTTCCCGGGAGTATAATGAATTTCAAAGGTGTTGTCCCCGAGGAACTCCAACCACCTCCGTTGTCGCATATTGAGATCCTTTTGATCCAATAGATACTTTAGGCTCTTATGGTCCATGAATATATCAACTTTCATGCCATATAAGTAATGATGCCACAGTTGAAGTGCAAAAATCACCGCCGCCAACTCCAAGTCATGGACTGGATAGTTTCACTCATGCACTTTCAACTTACGTGAGCCATAAGCTATTACTTTTCCAAACTGAAGAAGTACGCAGCCTAAGCCGCTCCCTGATGCATCACTATACACTTAAAAGCCGTCAGCAATACATGGCGAACACCGAATGGGCATCGTGGTAAAACGAGTCTTCAGCTCTTCAAAAGCTCGTGCACACTCCGACGTCTAGACGAACTTCTTATCCTTCCTTGTTAGTGTGGTGAGAGGCAAGGCTATTCACAAAAAGTTCTCTACACAGCGCCTGTACTAGCCCACCAGTCCAAGGAAACTCCTGACTTCGGGTACAGAACACAACTTCAGCCACTCTCATATCGCAACTATCTTTGAAGGATCCATTGGAATGCCCTCTCCACTAACCACATCGCCAAGAAAGTCCACTGACGATAGACAGAATTCACACTTCGAAAACTTGGCATAGAGCTTGTTTCTCCTAAGGGTATGTAACACCAGCCATAACATGTTTGCATGGTCTGCTTCAGACAGAGAGTACTTTAATATGTCATCATTAAAGACGATCATAAATAAATCCAAGTACTCCTGGAATGTTTGGTGTATTAGATCCAAGAATACCGATGGTGGATTAGATAGCCCAAATGGCATCACAGTGAACTCATAATGACCGTAGCGTGTTCCAAATGCCATCTTGGGAATGTCACATTCTCGAATCCTCAACTGGTAATAACCAGATTTCATATATAGCTTAGAGTATACCGTTGACCCAACTAGTTGATTGAACAAGTCATTAATCCGAGGTATTGGATACTTATTCTTCTCCGTCGGCTTATTCAGCTATTTATAATCGATGCATAGACCTAGGATACCATCCTTATTTTTCACAAAGAGGACCGGCGTAATCCAAGGTGACATACTTAGGCGTATATATCCTTTCTCTAGCAGCTCTTGAAATTGAACCTTAAGTTCTACCATCTCCTTTGGCGCAACACGATACGGCGAGCGGGCCACAGGTTTCGCACCTAACACTAACTCAATAGAAAAGTCAATCTCCCACTGGGGCAGTAACCCAGGAAGATCATTCGGAAACACATCTACGTACTCTGAAATAATTGGAACGTCACTCAAACTGGTCTTCGACACAATAGCCTCTAAAAGCATGAAGAATAACTCCACGGCCTTCCGAACATCCTTGACTACTTGGAGAGAAGATATCAATATCTTGCTCGATCCTCACATACCCACAAATTTAGTCTCTAGCTCAGTATTTTGACCCAGTGTGACTTCCTTTGAGTTTTAATGAATACATGCACACTACTCCGAAAGCCAATCCATACCAATGATCACATCAAACTCAAATATCGGCGATAAAAATGTTTAAAACCTGAAATCCCGACTTCCTATCCGTTCCTCCATAGCACAAGACCTACCCGCACACATCAACAATTTGTTAGGTAGCAACACCTTCATACTATCTGTCGTTGAACGAGTTGGCACTTAATTCAGCAAGACAAAGGCCTCAGATAGGAACGAATGCGAAGCACCTGTATTGAACAGTGCTCTCGCCGGACAGTCCCGAATAAGGACAAAGCCTGTAACACTCAAGTTACATACAAGGAAATCACAAGATATATAGTATATAATGCATCAATCTATACTATTCATACTTGTGACCACATCGACCTGTTTGATGGCCTCTTATTGTCCAAGGTAGTACACCCTTGGTTGGGCTGGAGCATACTGGGATGCAGTAGACTCCACAACTATTTTCACCTTTTCAGCAAAGGACGCTTCTGCCCTCTTGTCAACCTTTGGCGGACCAATCCGACATTCACGGGCAAAATGCCCAGGCTTGCAAAACATATAGCATGTAAAAGAACCTTGCCCAAAAGTTGTTCCTAACTCAACATTAGAAGGAGCCTACCCAGAAGTCTTGTGCATCTTACCCCATCTCTTTTGGTTACTAGACTTTTTCAGGACGTGGTGCTTTGAACTCGAACTTTGTCATAGCAAAGTACGACTTGCCTTGTACCCTCTTCATATTTTTCTTCAACGCACGAGCCGTATCCAACATTGCTTGAAACCCTTAGTTCACCGAACTCAAGAGCAGAAATCTTAGCTCATCCCGCAGCCCTTCAGGTAACCTATTGGCTTTATTCCCTTCTTCAGCAAAGGTAGACCCAGAATAGAGTCCCAACCTTGTAAACTCATTTATGTAGGTATCGACACTACTTTCATCCTGAGTTAAATGCTAAAACTCATTTTCCATGGCTATGCACTGCGATGACGGCAGATGCTTCGCTAAGAACAGTCTCGAAAACTCCCCTATCGAGACCTCCGCTAGTTGTCTGCCTGCTAAGTGGTGCAGCTCCATTTCGCCGTACCTACCAAAGCCAATCCTCTCCTTCAAACAGGAAAATGGCGAAGGTTAATTTTTGTTCTTCCTATGTACTTATCGCCGTCAATATACTCTTGACTCGCACAAGCCATTCTTATGCCTGCATTGGGGATCCTGCACCCGTGAGCATAGGAGGACTGAAAATGAACTGCTTCAGTTGTCATTCCACTGCTCGTAAATCTACCACAGCCTCCATAGGTTTTGGCCTCACACCAACCTATTATGGCACCAGTGCAAGCTGCGCCTGCCCAGTAGGTTGTGCATGTATCATTGCAAACAATGCCTCAGCAACTAAATGAACTGTCTCCACAGAAGGATGAGGTGTGGGCACCTCAGCTGATGCCGAATTTTCAATAGAACGTTGGGGTTAGACTGCCCAACACCACTTCAAGTAAACTATATGTGTAAAAGACACACTTTAGCGACTTTGCAAAAGCAACAACGATTAATAGGAACTCATAGGTTCCGCAAATAGGTCTATTTTACTTCCTAAGTGGGCATTCCTGAGTTCATTTATGTTATAGCGGTTTACACTTACACGTGCTCGCCACCCCTCAAAATAATTCGACCATGAATTCGCAGGAGGAAGACCAAGACAAGCTGATACCAAATTATAACACCTCCATCCATCACATGAAGTATAATAGAGGGTCCGGTCGGGGCCCCACGCCATATTCCATAGACATTGAGCGACGTTATGTATGAATATCAAAACTAGTACATGCATCCTAACTCATAGAATTCTAGCGAAAGCTTTAGGGGTTCTTACTAAACTCATCAACCATGAATGTCCACTATATATAAACAACCACATTTATATATAATAAGAATATATACAGAAATACACAAAATTTTTTGGCCTTATGGCCTTACAGTTACACTTCATAGGTGTGGATTTCATACATCGACAAGCAGGCCAGCCACACATGAAAACAGTAAAACTTTTTCACTTGGACTTCAAGGGCTAGCATAGCAACAATGGATTCAGCCCGCTATTACCCGCTCGGTCTAGCACCTACATAGGAACATTCCACCACAAGGTCGATAAACAAGGCAAAAGTTAGTATTCAGCTAACAAATTATAAAGACCCTACCCCTTACTCCGGGCAGCGGTTTAATCCCTGCAAGCAATGCAATCTCAACAGATACATCACAAGAAAGTGCACGACCACACATTTTAAAATATCACAAATATTGGCCGCACGACCCGACGCTCCGTGCACTCAGGGCACATTATCGGTGTACCGGATTTCCCAGGGTCCCACTAGCGTTTCAAAGGTCCCAGACCTAATGGTCACCTTTGAGCATTCATGCTCCACGACACACCACTTGAGACTTTTGCCCAGATGGCGTATAACCGAATACTCTCATTATGTAATCCTAAAGAACGCTAATTACTTAGGCCCTCAAGTTAGACAACCATAAGGCGGATACAGTTCAGCCCTTGCCCATTGCTGAAATCGTCACTTAATTGTTTAGACTGATGCGGGTAAGCTTCCCCTTTTCCATTCGGCTCACTGTCCATCTAGAGCTCATAGCTCACAAAGCCACATTATCCCCAAGAGACTGGCTTCACAATAGGTTTTCATGGGAGCTATCGCCAGCGATAACAACTATCGTCGAGCGTCAGCGACAGAATTCAACTTCTGTCCCCAACCTCAATCATAACTAGACCAACAATCAAGAAAACCCTACAGCAACCTACATTGCAAGAAAACTGGTCTTTCACACCACAAATAGCTCTCTGGTAGCTATCTCTATCATCGACACCAACTATCGCCCGGCGCCATCAATAGTTTCTCCAAACCTGTAATTGCACCTGGGTATTTTCCTGGAGCTTCTCCCCAATAGTTCATGCTACTCCAATTCGCAGGCATAACCCACAAACTCCGTAAAATACTCATTTTTGCGCGGAGTCTTCTCCTATTTGAAAAATAAAGCATCACCAATCAAGACCAACCTATCCGGATGGGCTTTACACAACATGTCTATTCCGTACTACACATTTTTGGATCTATATACAAATTTAATTGGGTATAACGAATATCAACCCAAACAGAATCTCTTAACAATTCCACCTATTGGTGGAGGGTTCCATGTACATGCGAAATTAGGACCTCATTTGTACAAGCAGGAGGTTGTTACCCTTGTAGTTCTCTTTGGATCCATGACGAAGTTGTTCTTTACGGATGGAAATGAACACCTAAATTTCCTCTTCGCGGATCTAGCCTCAGATCCTGCTTCTAACCACAAGATCTCCTTTAACAAGCTAAGCAAGCTTCAGCTCCAGCCCTTCTTCTTTCTTAGCTTACTTTTATCTTAGAAGTAAAATGGAATGAAGAGAGAGAGGAAGAGAATAATAGAATGACTTCTCATTCCACACACCTCTGCATATCAAACCTTAGCTTAACTTCAGCCACATGATTAATCCATCAAAACGAAGCAAAGGCCAAGATTTGAGTTGATTGGTCAACTTTGGCATTATCGTCTGGCGACATCGGCTGTCGCCACCCATAGACATCGACTTAACTGCTTTACTGATTTGACCCAGGTCAACCACCGCTTATAGGCCGCTTAATAGCCAATCTCACACATGTATTACGCTACGTGGCACTATTGCCCGGTGACATCCACTGTCGCCACTCGGCGATATCATTCGACGATTTGTCGAGTGTGTCGAGTGTCGACTCAACGCTTTATCACTATCGCCACCAGGAGATATCTGTTGTTGCCTGACGATAGTGACAGAAGTTTTGCTGTCAATTTTTGGGTGTTACAGAGGGTGCACGCAAGTGTAGAGGACTACCAGCACACTTGCATGTGTGCTTATAGGTTTACCTGCGCTCGTGCCCGGTGCCGCTTCGTGGTCACGCTGTCCTCCATAAATGCTGATCTTTTTTCCTTGGCATGCTTTTATGCTAATTCCCATTTCTTTTGCAGGTGTCAAGAGGTGGTGTACCATAGCAATCCATTAACCTTCTGTCATCCTTGACCTCTGCCTGTGTGGGTAGTTGGACGAAGAGCTTTGGGATTTTGGAGGATGTTGAGATTGTAAATCCATATACATCGGAGTGCGTTCATCATCCTCATGTGGGACACTTTGCGATTACAGATGGGTTCTTGAAAGCGAGCTTTTGGATCCCTCCTACATAGAAGGCAATCATTGTAATTCTTTCATATAGCATTCCCGGGACGTAGTTTTCTCTAGTGGGGATGACAAGGATTATTGGGATACTTTCCTTCTTTCAAGAGCATGGATCTGGGATGTCAATTCGCCACTTTAGCGAGTGGTGTTAGATCTGTCTTTACTCAGGCAATTGGGTTGAAGTTCAGAGCAACAAGAGATGGATTTCATTTGAGTACAAGACCAATAATCTCCATGAGCGATGTTGTATGGGTTTGTCAACAACCTGTGGGAGCTACCCAAGACTTCGTGGGATCCTCTTGATCTCTATTGCTATCTTACAGGGAAGGAAAATGACATTACTTCATTGTTGGGCTTTGAGGATCCGCACGGGCTAGGGGCTATTCTTTATAATATTAGTGCATTCATTGTCGATAAGGGGCTAGCTCTTGTAGGGATTTCAATGGATGTGGAGCAGAGATCCACTGTGGCGCTAGAGCACAAAAAGAGGAAGCTGGACTTTTCGTAGTGACATAGAGGAGGCAAGCCATCCTTTGCTGCCTCTGAGGTCATTATTGACGTTATTAATGACTATAAGGATGACCTGGTTGCTGAACTGCAGCCTGCGGAGACTTAGAATGTAATAGAGCTGATGCAGGATTGTACGCAGACGCGAAAATACAGACAGATATGAATTCATCTCAATGCCCAAATTCTACGTTCGCAAAAACTTTTAGCGCGGTACACACGTTATTTAATTTTATCAATTAAACGCTAACGTATGTGTAGACAAACCGTTTAAGATCGAACAAATCCTATAGGCCGATATTCTTTCAGGCAAAAAGGACCCACCCAGTCCGATCAAGCGGTTGTTATACCAAAAGAGATCCATCAAAAATTATGATTCGGAAAGGTAGATCATGTAAGACCCCCTTTTTTTTCTTTTTCAACCACCGGGGTCTTGGGCCCAGAATCGCCGCTTTGCGGTGACACCTTCACGTCCTGAAGGGTTATCACCACAAGGCGCCGATTCTGCCGGCCAATTCGATCACTGAAAGGTAGCTCAATAAATGAAGTAAGAGCAATGCAGTACACAGCAATAGATCACATATATAGAATAAAAATCTCCACGAAGGGAGTGTCCAAAGAAAACATCAAAGTACTACAAATGCGGGCTTATGCCCGGTACATCATGTCCTCACTACAATATCACTCATGCGGAAGCTAAAACAGATACTACTCAGGGTCGAGACTCACAGTCCCGGCTGTATGAACTCCGGAGCTAGACTGCCCCATCTCTAGGCGCACCAATCTCTGGGGCTGCTCCTCCATGCTGGTCTCCACGATCCCCTAAATGATGCGGTTTGAAAACCGTTAGTCATAAAGACTAAGCCCTATCATCCCCCACCCCTTCCCCCATGGCTCCTAGGTACCGAGCGGGGAGGAAGAAAGGGAAGGACATGACGGTAGATATTAATCAAGAAACAGGTGGCAGCGGAACTAATCTAACAAGTTGTATTCGGTGAGCAGTTGATATAATTGTTATAATAGGTCTAGCAGTAAGAAAAGCAAATATATGAATTTAACCTTCACTTATGCGAGAACACATAAGCAAAAGGGATCTTTTGCAAGGATCCCATCGTATAGGTGTCCCATACCACTTATATCTTGGGGTGTCGGTTATCAAACAGCAATGGTTGTTATATATTGAAATTAACCTTTGATTTATAAACTTGCCCACACAAGCTTATAGACCAAGGGGTCGTTTTGCAGGTCCTAATGTATAAGCGTCCCATACCACTTATACTTTAGGTGTCAGGGTTAAATGAATTGAATATGCTATGACATGCTAGTGGGTATGATGACACATGCAAGTGCAACTCACACACCCGACTCTGTGCACACAGACCTTTCGTTCCCCCTTTCGGAGCCGTTACCTACCAGGATACCTCCGTAGTGGCGGACGGAAGCGGTTGGTTGGGCCTCGGCCACCTCAAAACCAGTAAAAGCACCACTGGTCTGACCTATCATACGCCTCAATGCTTGGTGCACTAAGCGGACGCCTGCATACTCTTGCCGGCTGGCGCACCGGACATCTGTTGGCGAAGTGCTAATCACCTCGCCGAGTCAACGATATCGGTGTCGGTGCAATCGAACTCCCCGATATCGAAAAACCCACCACCTTAACTTTTTCCTATTTTATGCACATGCAAGTTTATCGTAAACACACAAAACCGAGCCGAAGCTCCCCGGACCAAAACGTCCGTCTCCAAACCAACTGAGCCGAAGCTCCCTGGACCCAAAACATCCGTCTCCAAACCAACCGAGCCGAAGCTCCCCGGACCATCCCTTCCGTCTCCAAACCAACCGAACCGAAGCTCTCATCAAAATCCCTGTGCCAACAGTGTTTGTGAAAAGTGCAGCTCTAGTTACTAAGTTACTCTTGTCGTTTTGTTATACAGTTTACGTTAGCCCAGGACTGCCCCCGGTATTCCCCGTGAAGGGCTCTCAAGGGGCACTAGGAACCAAGACGGCGGCATTACGGCCCGAAGTTCCCTTTCGCAAGTCACTTATTGTTATTGGTTGATCTCTCATGACCCGATTCCCTTCTCATATTACGAAAGACTATCCTAGGGTGATTTTTAACCTTCCTCTCTTCGGGAAAAGCGATCTTTCGCCGAACCCGAGCACCTCTTAACTCTAGCTATCACCACTTCTCGCTACTCTTTATATCTTCCTATTGTGATTTCCCCCACTATTACCCACCCCAGACAAAAAATGATTAACTCCAATGACTTCCTCAAATCATGTCCTATTGCATTTCACAATTGCTATATGCAGACCGACCTAGACTTCATGTCGAACCGGTTATGCAATGATCCAATACTCATCCAAATGCCCTAAATTATTTACTGGAGACACACCATAATATAAATGACCTAAATCCAGAAAATGGAAATTTTCCTAATCTATTTGGCATTTAATTAAATTCCTCAAAATCCCAAGGGCTACTGTTTGAACATGAACTACCCTAAGTAATCATGCAAGATGTCCAGCAAATTTATGATAAATAGTAGGTTATCTCAATAGGTTAAATCCTAAGTATCATAATTTTCTATCATTAAAAGGGCATGAAAACTATTTTAGAAATAATCTCTAACTTCTGTTGTTTATGAACCAAGTACAGAAAATATTCTTCCAAAAATTATAAATAATATATTCCATGCAGATAAAGGCCTAAAATAGCACTGGCCAAGTTTCATAATTTTCCAGCAAGTATTTATATCCATAATTAATTTTTAAACAATAAAACCCCTTTCTAATATCTGTGAACAAAGTACCAGATTTATTCAACATAAAATTCTATAAAAATTCAAGGATCAATGTTCTACTGGTCAAGATCTTAATCCAGAATTTTAACTGATTATAATTAATTTAAAACCTCCAAATATTTGAAACAACAAATCGGGCTAATAATCCTTTAACACATGAAGTATAATATTTATTAATCATAAAATTCGAGGAAAATTACCATAAGATTAAAACATCCTAAAACTCCCTCCTCCCGAGTTTCATAATTTTTAGATTAGATTTAGTGCTTAAAATAACTAAATACATGTTTATCCTAATCCAAAATCCCAACTTCCGAGGTACCTATTTACCTCCAATTCCTTCACTATTTCAACTAGAGGGTTTTCAGCATATCATCCCACTCTCCTCCAAATTTCAAGGGCATACAAGAGATTTTGCTCCTATGTCCTTCACAAACCTCAAACTCCCACCCACTGGATTTGAGCCGATCTCTTAGGGTAAAATCCACCCTAATCCACAACATGTTTCTCCAAACTGGTTATATCACCCTTCTAAGTCAGGGGTCAGCATATCAGCCTCTTTTGAGGTGATTTGACCTTTCCAAACTCTTAGTGCACTTTTTACTAAAAGATGTCTCACTAACGCCTAGTTAAGGGTAGAAGGTTTCCCACCCAAAACTCCACCAAATCAGTTGGAATTTTGTACAGACCTAGGTTTAATAGCCAGGGACCACTCACCAAAATTTGGGAGGGTTTGGAGGTCATTTGACCACTTGAATAAATTCCTCTAAGTTTATTAAATTAAAGCAAAAACTTTAGGCAAAGTATCTCCAAAAATTCCCATTTTTGGTGTGCCGTTATGTATAGCTAAGGTTAACCCCTGCCCAAATTTCAGGTCATTTGGACAAGGGACGAAGAGTGGGCATCCATTTTAATTTCTGCCCAACTCTAGGTACAGCACCCACTAAAACGGGTGCTGCGGCCGAACCGCTTACACAAACGAGTTGAAACCAATTTTAGATTTGTTTAGACTCGAAGGGCTACGACTTTCGTGTCTGGTCACGTTTCCTAAAACGGCCTCTAAGTGCCTCATTTTGCAGCCCCAAAATATATTCAAATAATACATCTTTCCTCTATGTATTATGTACTTAAATTATAAATTATAAAACTAATTTACTGTTCATCTTCTGCATGAACCCGAAAACCAGAACTCAGGAAGTCATTTTTCCTGTAACATTTCCGTGATCCGTCGCCGGCCGTCCGGTCACTTCCCTGGCCAGCCACCACCACCACCACCTCCGTTGAGGCGATGGCTAGCGGTCGGCGGTGGTTTGGCCGCCGGAGGTGGCGGTTTCCGGCGAACTCAAAAATACCTTTTTCGTGGTTTTCCCATGAAAACGAGAGATGGGTCCGGCTCCATTGAGCGCGAACTTCCTTTCTAAGAATCCTTAGATCTACCCACGAAAGAGAAGAAGCAGAGGAGGACCTTATTTGCGGTTTGGAGGCGAGAAGAGCGACGGGGTGCCATGGCGCAATGGTGGCGTAGCCGAACTTCTTCTACAGCAAGAACAAAGATCTGATCCGTTTACTTGAGCGTGTAAACTTCTCCTCTTGCCCCAAGTGGGCTTTTATAAGTCAGAAAGTGGGGAGGTGGAAGGGTAAAGCCGTAATGGCCATGAAGGCTCCTCTTAATAGCCTTTCGGTTACAGTGACGGGATAAGAAATGGTGGAAGATGAACAGGTGTGTCCAGTTGGCGGTTTCCTATTGGACCAACACTTCCTCCTTTATTATATAATTATAGAAGGAAAAACGGCCCGTAATTACTCCTGGTGTAACTTCCCACACCAGCATTTATTTCCACGCGCATTAAAATAATTTCGGGCCTGAACCGTCGTTTCGGCCAATGTCATGGGCGTGACACCTAGGTCACGGGCGTGACAGGCCCGGTTGACAATTTTTGGGGTCGACGATTGTCGAACGGATATCGACGGTCGTCGAAGGGTGGTCACGCCCTAGGTCACGGGCGTGACACTTAGGTCACGGGCGTGATAGGCCCGAACGGCAATTTCGAGGTCGACGATCGTCGAACTGAGATCGACGGTCGTCGAAGGCTGGTCACGCCCTAGGTCACGGGCGTGACACTTAGGTCACGGGCATGACGGGCCCGAGTTCAATTTCGACGATCGTTTTACGGGGATCGACGATCGTCGAAGGAGTCACGCCCCTGGTCACGGGCGTGACACTCTGGTCACGGGCGTGACATGCCCGGCTGCAAGTTCGACGATCGTCTCACGGAGATCGACGATCGTCGAAGGAGTCACGCCCTAGGTCACGGGCGTGACACCTTGGTCACGGGCGTGACATGCCCGGGCAGCAAGTTCGACGATCGTCTTGCGGAGATCGACGATCGTCGAAGTAGTCACGCCCAAGTCACGGGCATGACAGGTCGGTCACGGGCATGACGGGTCGGTCACGGGCATGACGGGTCTGTCACGGGCATGACCAACCCGTGACCCGAAACCTCGATCGATTTTTTTTCAATTTTTGGGCTTCACAGGGTTCTGTCACGACCAACCGACTCCTAGGGGTCTAGCCGAAAATGGGATGTTACAAATCCCAATAAACAAAACAAAAATTTCGTCCCCGAAATTAAGGTTGAGCCTTCGGGGATTTCTATCGGAATAAATTAAACTTGTAACATCCCATACGATCTTTCTATCTGGTTTAAGCGACTGTTCGTTTAATAAACGAAGACAATCTCCCCAATAAACAAAAGATTAGCCCCTAGTTTTCTGATTGAGTGCGCATGCCTAGGTCCTGAATTTTTCCTATCTAGTCTTAACTGTCCAAAACAAGAAGGCAATCTATAGTATACCAAGAGGCGGTGAGATGTACCTGACTGAACAACTCCGGGTATTTTTGCCTCATCAGGTCCTGCGGTTCCCAGGTGTGCTCCTCCTGACCGTGATTTCTCCACAGAACCTTGACTAAGGGGATCTTCTTGCGGCGCAAGATCCGTACTCCTTTGTCGTCGATCCGAACCGGCTCCAAGTGAACAGATCGGTCTGAAGCTACCGGCCCTTCGGTGGTCAAAATCCGCTGCTCCGGGCATAGTAGAGCCCTTCTCAGCGAAGAAATATGGAAGACGTCGTGTAGAGCTGCCAGCTCTGGCGGCAACTCTAGCCTGTAGGCTAGGGGTCCGATCCGCTCCAGGATCCGGCAAGGGCCCATATACCTAGGGCTGAGCTTCTTCCTTTGACCGCGCACCCGTGAGACTCCGTGCATGGGCCGGATCTTCAAGAACACTCGATCCCCTTCCCGAAACTCCACCTGACGATGCCGGGCGTCATAGTATTTAGCTTGTCTGCTCAGCGCCTCCAACATCCTATCTCTGATCAGTCTCACCTGAGCCTCGGTGTCTTCAACAAAATCCGATCCCAACAGCTTCGGATCCTCGTCTTGAACCCAAGAAAGCGGGGTCCTACACTTTCTTCCATACAAGGCTTCATAAGGCGCCATCCTGATGCTGGACTGGTAGCTATTATTATAGGAGAACTCGACCAACGGTAACATCTTCTCCCACAGCTCCCCTCGGTCCAGTATACACAGTCATAGTAAATCCTCCAAGGTCCGGTTGGTGCGCTCTATCTGCCCATCCGTCTGAGGGTGGAAGGCCGTGCTAAAAGTCAACCGGGTGCCCAAATATGCCTGCACTGACCGCCACTCCCTGGATGTAAACCATCCATCGCGGTCCGACACTATCGTCCGGGGCACGCCATGATATCGGACATACTGCTCCACAAACTTCCGTACCAGCACTCCCACCGAGTCATCCTTCCTGATCGATATAAAGCGGGCCACCTTTGTCAACCGATCAACAATCACCCAGATCGAGTCGTTCCCCGTCCGAGACCGGGGAAGACCATGTATAAAATCCATAGCTATATCCTCAAACTTCCACTCCGGCACCGGGAGTGGCTGCAACAATCCTGCGGGGTTCCTGCACTCCGCCTTCACCAACTGACACGCCTCGCAATGGGTCATGAAGTACGTAATGTCCTTCTTCATGCCCGGCCAAAACATCATCTTCTTCAGATCAGCGGTCATCTTTGTGATCCCCCGGTGCACAGAGTACCGGCTGCAATGCGCCTCCATCATAATATCCTCTCGGATCTGGCCACCTGCGGGTATATAGACTCTGCCTCTGAAATGTAGCAATCCATCTCTCAGGGAATAATCTCCTGTCGAACCTTCCTCCAAAGCTCGGAACATCGGCTCTGCCCACGCATCTGTCCTCTATCCGTCCCGAATGCGATCCCGAATATCGTCTATGGCCACCATCGATGCCAGATACTCCCTATACAGAACTGGGTCATCCTCGGACACTAGTGATATCTGCATATCTCTAAATGACCGGACTAGCTCCATGGACATAACCTGGGGCCCAGCTTCGGAAGTGGCAGCTCGCCGACTCAACGCGTCGGCCACCACGTTTGCCTTCCCTGGATGGTAGTGCATCTCATACTGATAATCTGCTAAGAACTCCACCCAGCGCCTCTGCCTGATATTCAGCTCCTTCTGCGTGTCCACATATTTCAGGTTCTTATTGTCAGAGTAGATGTCGCAGTGGACTCCGTAAAGATAATGGCGCCAGACCTTCAGAGCAAAAACGACCGCTCCCATCTCAAAGTCGTGCATTGGGTAGTTCTTCTCATGGGTCTTCAGCTGGCGGGAGGCATATGCTATGACGTGTCCATTCTGCATCAGCACTGCTCCCATTCCTTAGTATGATGCGTCGGTATACACCTGGAATCCTTCCTTTCCAGATGGAAGGGCCAGAATAGGGGCTGAGATGAGTCGGTCCTTCAGCTCCTGGAAAGCCTCCTGGCACTGCGGGGTCCAAACAAAAGGTGCCTCCTTCTTCGTCAAAGATGTGAGGGGGAGGGCAATCCGAGAGAACCCCTCCATGAACTTCCGGTAATAGCCGGCAAGTCCCAAGAAACTTCGTACATCGGTGGCTGTCTTCAACTGCGGCCAATCTCGAACTGCCTGAATCTTTGCCGGGTCCACTGCCAACCCGGCTCCGCTGATAATGTGGCCTAGAAAAGCCACCTCCTTCAACCAAAACTGACACTTGTTGAATTTTGCATAAAGGTGATGCTCCCGCAACCTCTCCAAAGTCAGTGCCAGATGTCGAGTGTGCTCCTCCTCCGTCCTAGAGTAGATCAGGATGTCGTCTATGAACACTATGACAAACACATCCAAGTAGGCCTCGAAAACCCGGTTCATGAGACTCATGAACGCCGACGGAGCATTCGTGAGCCCGAAGGGCATCACAGTGAACTCATACAGGCCATATCTGCTACTAAAGGCCGTCTTCGGGATATCCTCCTCCTGGATCCGCAGCTGGTAGTATCCTGATCTCAAGTCCAGCTTCGAGAAATAATAGGCCCCCTCCAGCTGGTCGAACAATTCGTCTATTCGTGGGAGCGGATAGGTATTCCGGACGGTCAGCCTGTTTAGTGCTCGATAATCGATGCACAGGCGGAGTGTCCCATCCTTCTTCTTCACAAATAGGACCGGTGCTCCCCATGGCGAGGAACTCGGTCTAACAAATCCTGCCTCAACTAATTCCTGCAACTGAGTCCGAAACTCTGCCAACTCCTTTGGGGCCATCCGATAAGGGGCCCTAGACGCCGGCTTGGCCCCCGGCACAAGCTGTATCTGAAAGTCTTGCTCTCGGTGTGGAGGTAGTCCTGGCAGTTTCTCTGGAAAGATGTCAGCAAAATCTCGCACCACCGGGATGTCTGTCACCGACTCCTTAACTTCCGCCATCTCAAATAGAATCTGATAGACCTCCCCCCTGCAGATGGGCCTTAACGGCCTGTACTGAAGATAAGAGTATACGAGAGACAGGTTTTATACCTTCGATGGTAATGAAAGAGTCCCCGTGACTCACGGTGATCCTCTTTGCCTGGCAGTCAATCTGGGCATGGTTCCAGTGCAGCCATACCATGCCCAGGATCAGGTCGTAGTCCGTCAGCTTCAAAATCGTCGCTGGAGCCTCGAACGCTTTTCCACCAATTTCTGCCTCCATATTGCAATGATCCGTGGTAAGGAGCTCAGATCCATCCGGTAGTCGCACCCTCGTCCTTGAGCCTGTGAACCGCTCCACGCCTTCTAGTCCTTCTACGAACATCTCCGACACAAAGGAGTGAGTAGCTCCAGTATCAAAAAGCGTGCGGGCAGGCTTGTCGCTGATGAAGACTATACCTGGGGTGATTAAATATCTTAGGGTTCTATAAAGAATTTTCTTTCCTTGTTAATCCATCTAGTGCGATTCAAAGTTTTAACAACTTAAAGGGAAATTCTATGAAAATAAAGAAGCATTGCAGCGTACCTGCGATGACCTGCTCCGGATTCCGAGGCTGCGCAAGGTCCAAAGCATATACCTGCTCTCTTCCTTGTCTACGATCTCCCTCATGATATCCACGACCGCGGCCGCGTCCTTGGCCTCCGTAATGCTGAGCTGGTGGGCCGCCCTGTGGTGCTGGAGGTGGTGCCCCCCTCATCGGGCAGTTCCTCCGAATGTGCCCAATATGATGACAAAGGAAGCACTCCGGTGGGGGATACGCCATTCCCCCGGGTCTCGGCATCTCCTGCATCCGAAGAGGTGGAGGGGCAAATATCACCTGTTCCCTCGGCTCCTGCCTCACGTCCCGACGAGGCTGGTCCTCTGTTCTCCTCCCCTCTGGTAGAGCACCTCGCCGCTGGTCATTTCTACCTCTCCGTCCCTGATCCTCTACTGGCCGTTTCCGGCCCCGGGTAGCGTACCAATCTGCCTCAATCCTTTTTTCCATCTCCAAAATCAGGGAGATGGGCCTGTCAGATACAAACAATAGAGCCTCCCTCAAGTCCTCCCGCAGGCCCTTATAGAACCTCCTGATATACCCTGCTTCGTCCAGCTGGTAGGAATCTGCTTATCGGGCCAGATGGTCGAACTCTCGATGGTATTCCACCACGGTCCGTGTGCCCTGCTTCAACTGTAAGAACCGCTCCTCCAAATCATCCCTGGCCGACTGCGGAACGAAATGCTCCAGCAGAGCGGCCCTGAACTCCTCCCAGGTAACCTCTGCAACCTCCCTGTCGGCAAATGTCGTGTCCAACAGCATCTTCCACCACCTCTTTGCATGGGACTCCAGGCAAGAGACGACCAGAGCCACCCTCTCCTCCCAGGGACACCGTATCCCGGTCAGCATCTCATACATGATATCTAGCCACTCTTCCGTCCGAACCGCCGACTCAGTCCCCAAAAAGGATGGGGGAGACAATCTTCGGAAGATGCTTAGCCAGTTGGCCCCCGGATTTGGCTGCGGGGCCGGAACCTGCTGGGCCCTGAAGGCCTCCAAGATGGCAGTCAGGGTCAGTCCCATGTCTGACTGAAGGAAAGGAGTGGGGACTGGTGGGGGTGGTGCAACATCCTGAGCCTGTTGAACTCCACCTTTTGGCATAGTCCGTGTTGGAGGCTGCGTAACAAAAACACACGCTGAGAAAACGTTCAAACTTAAATAAAAGTGGACAAGTTATATGTGATCCCCCTTTGGGCACACCACTGCTTCTACTGCTTATTTTGTCCCCAAACTAAACTCGAGCGGGGGTGACCCAGGGTTTGTGGACTGCTACTTCCTTCTGATCGATGTTTGCTCTGATACCACTTGTAAGACCCCCTTTTTTTTTCTTTTTCAACCACTGGGGTGTTAGGCCCAGAATCGCCGCTTTGCGGTGACACCTTCACATCCTGAAGGGTTATCACCACAAGGCGCCGATTCTGCCGGCCAATTCGATCACTGAAAGGTAGCTCAATAAATGAAGTAAGAGCAATGCAGTCCACAGCAATAGATCACATATATAGAATAAAAATCTCCACGAAGGGAGTGTCCACAGAAAACATCAAAGTACTACCAATGCGGTCTTATGCCCGGTACATCATGTCCTCACTACAATATCACTCATGCGGAAGCTAAAATAGATACTACTCAGGGTCGAGACTCACGGTCCCGGCTGTATGAACTCCGGAGCTAGACTGCCCCATCTCTAGGCGCACCAATCTCTGGGGTTGCTCCTCCATGCTGGGATCCACGATCCCCTAAATGATGCGGTTTGAAAACCGTTAGTCATAAAGACTAAGCCCTATCATCCCCCACCCCTTCCCCCATGGCTCCTAGGTACCGAGCGGGGAGGAAGAAAGGGAAGGACATGACGGTAGAGATTAATCAAGAAACAGGTGGCAGTGGAACTAATCTAACAAGTTGTATTCGGTGAGCAGTTGATATAATTGTTATAATAGGTCTAGCAGTAAGAAAAGCAAATATATGAATTTAACCTTCACTTATGCGAGAACACATAAACAAAAGGGATCTTTTGCAAGGCTCCCATCGTATAAGTGTCCCATACCACTTATACCTTGGGGTGTCGGTTATCAAACAACAATGGTTGTTATATATTGAAATTAACCTTTGATTTATAAACTTGCCCACACAAGCTTATAGACCAAGGGGTCGTTTTGCAGGTCCTAATGTATAAGCGTCCCATACCACTTATACTTTAGGTGTCAGGGTTAAATGAATCGAATATGCTATGACATGCTAGTGGGTATGATGACACATGCAAGTGCAACTCACACACCCGACTCTGTGCACACAGACCTTTAGTTCCCCCTTTCGGAGTCGTTACCTCCTCCCAGGATACCTCCGTAGTGGCAAACGGAAGCGGTGGGTTGGGCCTCGCCCACCTCAAAACCAGTAAAAGCACCACAGGTCTGACCTATCGTACGCCTCAACGCTTGGTGCACTAAGCGGACGCCTGCGTACTCTTGCCGGCTGGCGCACCGGACTTCTGTTGGCGAAGTGCAAATCACCTCGCCGAGTCAACGATATCGGTGTCGGTGCAATCGAACTCCCCGATATCGAAAAACCCACCACCTTAACTTTTTCCTATTTTATGCACATGCAAGTTTATCGTAAACACACAAAACCGAGCCGAAGCTCCCCGGACCAAAACATCCGTCTCCAAACCAACCGAGCCGAAGCTCCCCGGACCCAAAACGTCCGTCTCCAAACCAACCGAGCCAAAGCTCCCCGGACCATCCCGTCCGTCTCCAAACCAACCGAGTCGAAGCTCTCATCAAAATCCCTGTGCCAATAGTGTTTGTGAAAAGTGCAGCTCTAGTTACTAAGTTACTCTTGTCGGTTTGTTATTACAGTTTACGTTAGCCCAGGACTGCCCCCGGTATTCCCCGTGAAGGGCTCTCAAGGGGCACTAGAAACCAAGACGGCTGCATTACGGCCCGAAGTTCCCTTTCGCAAGGCACTTATTGTTATTGGTTGATCTCCCATGACCCGATTCCCTTCTCATATTACGATAGACTATCCTAGGGTGATTTTTAACCTTCCTCTCTTCGGGAAAAACGATCTTTCGCCGAACCCGAGCACCTCTTAACTCTAGCTATCACCACTTCTCGCTACTCTTTATATCTTCCTATTGTGATTTCCCCCACTATTACCCACCCAGACAAAAAATGATTAACTCCAATGACTTCCTCAAATCATGTCCTATTGCATTTCACAATTGCTATATGCAGACCGACCTAGACTTCATGTCGAACCGGTTATGCAATGATCCAATACTCATCCAAATGCCCTAAATTATTTACTGGAGACTCACCATGATATAAATGACCTAAATCCAGAAAATGGAAATTTTCCTAATCTATTTGGCATTTAATTAAATTCCTCGAAAATCCCAAGGGCTACCGGTTTGAACATGAACTACCCTAAGTAATCATGCAAGATGTCCATCAAATTTATTATAAATAGTAGGTTATCTCAATAGGTTAAATCCTAAGTATCATAATTTTCTATCATTAAAAGGGCATGAAAACTATTTTAGAAATAATCTCTAACTTCTGTTGTTTATGAATCAAGTACAGAAAATATTCTTCCAAAAATTATAAATAATATATTCCATGCAGATAAAGGCCTAAAATAGCACTGGCCAAGTTTCATAATTTTCCAGCAAGTATTTTATCCATAATTAATTTTTAAACAATAAAACCCCTTTCTAATATCTGTGAACAAAGTACCAGATTTATTCAACATAAAATTCTATAAAAATTCAGGGATCAATGTTCTACTGGTCAAGATCTAAATCCAGAATTTTAACTGATTATAATTAATTTAAAACCTCCAAATATTTGAAATAACAAATCGGGCTAATAATCCTTTAACACATGAAGTTTAATATTTATTAATCATAAAATTCCAGGAAAATTACCATAAGATTAAAACATCCTAAAACTCTCTCCTCCCGAGTTTCATAATTTTTAGATTAGATTTAGTGCTTAAAATAACTAAATACATGTTTATCCTAATCCAAAATCCCAACTTCCGAGGTACCTATTTACCTCCAATTCCTTCACTATTTCAACCAGAGGGTTTTCAGCATATCATCCCACTCTCCTCCAAATTTCAAGGGCATACAAGAGCTTTTGCTCCTATGTCCTTCACAAACCTCAAACTCCCACCCACTGGATTTGAGCCGATCTCTTAGGGTAAAATCCACCCTAATCCACTCCATGTTTCTCCAAGCTGGTTATATCACCCTTCTAAGTCAGGGGTCAGCATATCAGCCTCTGTTGAGGTGATTTGACCTTTCCAAACTCTTAGTGCACTTTTTACTAAAAGATGTCTCACTAACGCCTAGTTAAGGGTAGAAGGTTTCCAACCTAAAACTCCACCAAATCAGTTGGAATTTTGTACAGACCTAGGTTTAATAGCCAGGGACCACACACCAAAATTTGGGAGGGTTTAGAGGTCATTTGACCACTTGAATAAATTCCTCTATGTTTATTAAATTAAAGCAAAAACTTTAGGCAAAGTATCTCCAAAAATTCCCATTTTTGGTCTGCCGTTAGGTATAGCTAAGGTTAACCCCCTGCACAAATTTCAGGTCATTTGGACAAGGGACGAAGAGTGGACATCCATTTTAATTTCTGCCCAACTCTAGGTACAGCCCCCACTAAAACGGGTGCTGCGGCCGAACCGCTTACCCAAACGAGTTGAAACCAATTTTAGATTTGTCTAGACTCGAAGGGCTACAACTTTGGTGTCTGGTGACTTTTCCTAAAACGGCCTCTAAGTGCCTCATTTTGCAGCCCCAAAATATATTCAAATAATACATCCTTCCTCTATGTATTATGTACTTAAATTATAAATTATAAAACTAATTTACTGTTCATCTTCTGCATGAACCCGAAAACCAGAACTCAGGAAGTCATTTTTCCTGTAACATTTCCGTGATCTGTCGCCGGCCGTCCGGTCACTTCCCTGGCCAGCCACCACCGCCACCACCTCCGTTGAGGCGATGGCTAGCGGTCGACGGTGGATTGGCCGCCGGAGGTGGCAGTTTCCGGCGAACTCAAAAATACCTTTTTCGTGGTTTTCCCATGAAAACGAGAGATGGGTCCGGCTCCGTTGAGCGCGAACTTCCTTTCTAAGAATCCTAAGATCTACCCACGAAAGAGAAGAAGCAGAGGAGGACCATGTTCGCGGTTTGGAGGCGAGAAGAGCGACGGGGTGTCATGGCGCAGTGGTGGCGTAGCCGAACTTCTCCTACAGCAAGAACAAAGATCTGATCCGTTTACTTGAGCGTGTAAACTTCTCCTCTTGCCCCAAGTGGGCTTTTATAAGTCAGAAAGTGGGGAGGTGGAAGGGTAAAGCCGTAATGGCCATGAAGGCTCCTCTTAATAGCCTTTCGGTTACAGTGACGGGATAAGAAACGGTGGAAGATGAACAGGTGTGTCCAGTTGGCGGTTTCCTATTGGACCAACACTTCCTCCTTTATTATATAATTATAGAAGGAAAAAAGGCCCGTAATTACTCCTGGTGTAACTTCCCACACCAGCATTTATTTCCACGCGCGTTAGAATAATTTCTGGCCTGAACCGTCGTTTCGGCCAATGTCACGGGCCTGACACCTAGGTCACGGGCATGACAGGCCTAATTGACAATTTTTGGGGTCGACGATCGTCGAACGGAGATCGACGGTCGTCGAAGGGTGGTCACGCCCTAGGTCACGGGCGTGACACTTAGGTCACGGGCGTGACAGCCCGAACGGCAATTTCGAGGTCGACGATCGTCGAACTGAGATCGACGGTCGTCGAAGGCTGGTCACGCCCTAGGTCACGGGCGTGACACTTAGGTCATGGGCGTGACGGGCCCGAGTTCAATTTCGACGATCGTTTTACGGGGATCGACGATCGTCGAAGGAGTCACGCCCCTGGTCACGGGCATGACACTCTGGTCACGGGAGTGACATGCCCGGCTGCAAGTTCGACGATCGTCTCACGGAGATCGACGATCGTCGAAGGAGTCACGCCCTAGGTCACGGGAGTGACACCTTGGTCACGGGCGTGACATGCCCGGGCAGCAATTTCGACGATCGTCTTTGTAACGCCCCAGGTTTTCGTAAATTATTTTATCATGTCGGTGACGTCATTTTGACGCAAGGGCGTTACGTTTCCGCGTGTTGACGGCGCGTCGCCGCTAGCGCGTTTTGGGTCCGTTAGGTTTGACCGGCCAAATTTAGGGATTAGCGCCGGAAGTGGGAAATTTTACATTAGGAAATCAGACTGGATAATTTAGACTTGCTCGTCAAATTTCGTCGCGTTCCGAGCATTTTTGGTGCCTCGGCGCGCGATTGAAGTTTTTTTATGTTTTCGCGTACGCCGTTAGCTTTAGAAATTTTTATCTCGAAAACGGTGCGTCGGAATTCGGTTTCGATTTCTCCGTTGGATTCGTAGCGTCGTCATTCGCCTACGGTGCGAATTTCGTTCGATTCGGCGCGTGTTTGGCCCTCCGTAACGATATAATACGATATCATTACTATTATTATATATATATATTATTATATATATATATAAAGAGTTTTAAAAATAAATAATAATAAAAAAATGTTGCTGTTGATACACGCCGATCGGCGTGTATTTCCCCCCCCCCCCCCCCCCCCCCTCATCCCACCGATTCTGCCCCCCTTGCCTTTCCCGCCGATCAAGCAGCCCCCCCTTTAGTTATATGTATATAATAAGTATTATTAAGTATATATAATTAATATTATATTAATATAATTATTAAGTATATATAATTAATATTATATTAATATAATTATTAAGTATATATATATATATAAAGCCTCTTTCTCATCCCCCGAACCAGCAGCCCCTCCCCTCCTGTGCGAGAAAAAAAAAACGAGGCGAAACCCTTCCGCTCGCTAATCTTCCGGCGGCCGCCACCGCCGTTCCGGTGGACGAAATCGCGATCCGAGCACGGCGTTGGAGAGCTCTCGCCGTGAGCTTCGAGATCGTGGTAAGTTTCTTCCGTTTTGTCGACCTTTTCGCCATGGATTTTTTCGACCCTAACTCCGTTTGTGCGTTTTTCGTGTAGATCTCGCTTTCCCGTGCTTCCATTTGGACCGATCCGCCGCGTGGATCATTTCAGAAGAAGTTCTTGGTCGTTTGAGGCAAGTGGTGTACCCTTGCAACTTTCTTTCCCGTCGTTCGTCTCGTCTACGATCGTAGGATTTAGCGTAGTTTTAATTTTGGAGTCACGATTTACGTTAGCAAACGTCGCTTCAGAATTACTTAGTGTCGCCTCGTAAATAGGCTAATTGTCGCGGGTGAACTCGTCGGAAACATAGTGGTCTACGAGCGTGTCGTAGTGGTCATGACGTTTAGATCGTCTCGCCGTTTTGACAGGGTTAATTTCTACGAAAATGTTTAGTCGCGGCCTTTAATTTTTGTGCCGTTCCGGTCGACGTGTCACTTGTCCGTCCGATTTAATTAGTTGTCCGAACTTTAAATATAAGAACATTGAATACTAAATTATGTAATGGTCTGTGCGCGTGGGGTTTCTCCCATGGCACAAATTTATGAAATGAAGAAAGCTTGAAATGGTCTGTGCGCGTTGGGGTTTCTCCCACGGCACAGTGCCTTAGGGCGAAGTCTGTGCGCGTGGTGGATTTTCATCCCCGGCATGTTACCTTAGCTGTAGGACTGTGTGCGTTGGGGTTTCTCCCTCGGCATAGTGCCTTTAGGCTGGGTTTATGCACGTAGTGGACCTACTCCCCGGCACAACACTCTGTCCCGATGAGCCGATTTGTCTCAATTCAAAATACTGAATGACTAGAATACCGAAGGAAAAGAATGAAGTAGAACCCTGATAGTAGATGTGATAGTTTGAGCAGGCTATTCTAGCCTAGTTTTTCCTGTTTTGATTTCCTATACCATGTTTCTGACTCCTTTTGCAGCTGTTTGTTTTACCTCACTCGTTTCGAGGTTTGTTAGCTTTCTTTTTACTCATGCACCGCTTGTAACTTGCTTTCTGAGGTGTTCTTCTTTTGAATACCCTAGGTCCAGGACAGGAGCAGAGTTAGCTGACAGGGTTGTGTTGCTGGTGTTGCGGGCTGCCGCCACCGTTTTTAGTTCCACCTCAGGGTTTTGAGGTAGACTTTTGTTAGACTTGATAGATTTTCTATGGGTTCGTGTCAGCTGTTGACGCCCATAGTTTTAGACTTCTGAGATAGACTACTTACTACTCGTGTTGTTTTACTTGCTTTTAGCTTAATACTTGCTCTCTGGGAATGCTTTATGTTAGGATACATGTTAGGTATTTTAATATAAAATAAAACTGCATTTTTCTACATGACTCTTTAGCTTGCTTTTCAAAAGATCAAATCACTATTTTAAGGGCTATAAAACTGTTTTCTTACTTATAGTAAATCTAGAAGTCTCATGTTCATTGTATTTTATGCTGAATTTTTTATTCTCATATAGGACGATAAATGAATCAAACTTGGGTTTTTCCGCTGTATAAACCTATACTTTCTAACCCGTGGACTAGTTGATCCACTAGACTGAGGGACACGGTCAGCATGCATAATAATAAAACAATGTTTTAAATCATAACTCATGGTCTTTTTATAAAAATTAGTGATAGGTCAGGGTTGCCTGAACGTCTGCAGTTGTCCCCTGCACGGCGTGGCATCACGATCGCGTATTTTCTCTCACTCTGATAGTATTTTTATACTGAGAAAATGCGGGTTGTGACAGTTGGTATCAGAGGGAGGTTTTGCAAGAGGGGTGGTTGGTTTGACAAGACAGTCGAACAACTTTCCCTTAAGCAAAACCTCCAGCGTTGAGTTTCTTTTCATTGCATACACACACCGATATGTCATCTGTAGATCTTGATGGAAGCATGAACACTACACTCATAGCATAATAAGAAGTATACGGGGCATATTATGTAGTATGGGATGCATAATATGTGTTTGTATATGGATCCACCATAGGTGGCAACATGTAACGGTTATGTAGTATGGGATGCATAACCACCACTACATGGATGCCCATTAGCACGTTTTACTTTTTCGTTGCATACAATATTATGTAGTATGGGATGCATAATATTGTATGCGTATGCCACTCATAACATGCACTAGGGCTTCTTTTTAGAATGCATAACACTTCATACATAACATATCATTGCATAAGCACACGTGCCAAGTTAAAGATCTACATGATGACATATGTACACACATGATTTTTTTTTAAAAAAAAGGGAAAAATTGATCATTTATGCATTCATATCATTATCACAAGTGTCAGTGAGAGCATAACATCATTTATTGATTCCCAGAGCAAGGTAGCAGCTAGAGTAAGTATCTGTCTATTTCGGTCTGATCTGAGTTAGGATATTTGTGTTTCTAGCTTAGGTGTCTTAAGCTAGATATTAATTGTAGTATGTTTGTTCTGTAGAAATGCCGCCAAAGCGTATTGCAACAAGATCGACTCCCCAGTCTGAGGGAGAGTCTTCCGGTGCTCAGAGTGAAGCAGTGATCGAAGGATTGCGTCAAAGTAATGAGGCCTTGACGAGGCAGATGTTGGACATGCAGTCACAGATTCAGTCGTTATTAGCTGTCGCTGCTAGGCAGCAGCCTATAGCGCAGGACCCTGCAGTAGAACAAGCTGTTCCTACTCCTACTGCATTAGTACCCCCAGTTGTACTGCCTCCAGCGATGAATTTTATTTCTCACTTCCAGCGTTTGGGACCCCCTACCTATGATGGTAGGGCAGACTTCGTGGCGTTAGATGATTGGGTTATAGCCATCGAGGAGATGTTCTCTTATTCTGGCATCTCCGCCGATCAGAAGGTAATGATCGGGGCTTATCAACTCAAAGGTCTTGCGAAGAGTTGGTGGATTAAAGAGAAGGAGAACCTTACAGAAGGATGTACATGGGATTCGTTTAAGAGTATGTTGCGAAAGAAGTTTCTTCCATCGGTCGAGCAAGACCGTCTGATGAATAATTTCCTGTATCTTAAGCAGAGACAACTTACTGTCAGCGAGTACGAGATCGAATTCAGTAAGCTCAGTCGTTTTGCCCCCGAGCTAGTAGCGTCTGAAGAAAGCAGGGTAAAGCGCTTCTTGGGTGGTCTGAGGTTTGACATCCAGCAATTGACAAGTGCGTACAAATCAGAGACCTTCGCAGAAGTGCTGGAAGCTGCCTTGAAGGTTGAGTCGATAGAAAATGCAAAGAATCGAGGAATGATGGCAAGGAAAGATAAGAGGAAGTCTGATGACTGTGGTGGTGCAAGGACGTCTGGCCCTGTGGTGAAGAAAGATCGAAAAGAAGTATGCAGCTTTTGTGGCAAGCCTGGACACCCGATGGAAAGGTGCTTTAAGAGGCGGGATGCGCAGAAGCAGTCTCAGGTTCACGCGATTCAGGATGCACCAAAAGGAACCCTTGTCTGTACCTACTGCCAGAGGAGCGGGCACGATGTGGCTCATTGTCATAAGAAGGCTGGAGCTTGTTTTCTCTGTGGCCAGAAAGGGCACCTTAAGGCTAATTGCCCGCAGTTCCAACCAGCATTGCATGCAGTTCCGTTGCAGACTCTACCGCCTCCCCCTATACTCTTGGACAAGGGAAAAGGAAAGTTAAATGTGCTGACAAAGGAAGAAGCTCAATCATCGGCTCAAGTGATCTCTGGTTAGTCTCTATCTCAGCTAGTAATCTGTTTTGGTATTCTTTTAGTTCTTGTGTTTTAGTTGTGCGCGCATTGTGTTTAGGTGAATTTAAGGTGAAGGATAGGTGGGCGCGTTTTCTGTTCGATTCGGGTGCTACTCACTCCTTTGTAGCGAGGAGTTTTGTAGACCGACATCGATGGGATCTCGACCAGCTTGACACTTCTCTGAATGTCAAATTCCCTTCAGGAGAGTTGGTGATGTCAAGTCAGGGTATCCAAAAATGCCCTATCCTCCTAGGTGGTTTTCTAGCTTTTGCGGATTTGAAGTTGTTAGACTTGGAAGACTTCGACGTGATTTTAGGCATGGATTGGCTGTCCAGCTATGATGCCGTCATTCAGTGCAAGCAAAAGCGCTTGGATTTCAAAGATGACAAAGGCCAGCCCATGAGTGTGTATGGTATATCACGTCAAGAATCTTCAATCATTTCTGCGGTGCATGCTCGTAAGTTTCTAGAGTCGGGCTGTGATTCTTTTCTTGTCTCTGTTTCTGTTTTGGAAATTGCACCTGTTGTGCCTCAGGTTGAGGACGTTTCTGTGGTGTGCGAGTTTCCGGATGTCTTTCCAGTTAGTCTTCCAGGACTTCCACCTGAGCGAGAGGTGGAGTTTGTTATAGATCTCGAGCCAGGCACTCGCCCTATTGCGAAAGCACCGTACCGCATGGCTCCGCGTGAGTTAGAGGAGCTGCGTTCTCAGTTAGATGAACTGCTTCAGTGTGGTTTTATTAGACCCAGTTCTTCCCCCTGGGGTGCACCAGTCCTCTTCGTGAAGAAAAAGGATGGATCAATGAGGCTGTGTATAGATTATAGAGAGCTAAACAAGGTGACCATCAAAAACAGATATCCATTGCCAAGGATAGACGACTTGTTCGATCAGCTTCGGGGTAGTTCCGTATTCTCGAAGATTGACCTTCGTTCGGGCTACCATCAGTTGAGAATCCGTGAGTCAGACGTGCCGCGAACCGCTTTTCGTTCCCGATATGGTCACTTTGAATTTCTGGTGATGTCGTTTGGATTAACAAATGCACCGTCAGCTTTTATGGACATGATGAACAGAGTATTCAAAGATTTTCTGGATAAGTTCGTGGTGGTATTCATTGATGATGTCCTCGTATATTCTAGAAATGCCGAAGAGCACGCCTTGCACTTGCGGCTGGTTTTGGCTACTCTGAGAGAGCACAAACTGTATGCAAAGCTTAGCAAGTGTGAGTTCTGGTTGTCTCAAGTGTCATTCCTAGGACACATTATAAGCAAGGACGGTATCTCAGTGGATCCCTCAAAGATAGCTGCAGTCTTGGAATGGAAGAGGACTACGACGCCTAAGGAGATAAGGAGCTTCTTAGGGTTGGCAGGTTATTACAGAAGATTTGTGGAAGGATTCTCTGTGCTTTCTTCGTCGTTGACCAGACTCACGCAGAAGAACACGGCGTTTGTTTGGAGTGAAGCCTGTGAAGAAGCTTTTCAGGAACTCAAGAGAAGACTGTGTTCTGCTCAAGTTTTGACTTTGCCTAGAGAAGGAGTGGAGTATGCTGTTTATGTTGACGCCTCGCGAGTTGGACTTGGTTGTGTGTTGATGCAGGAAGGCAAAGTGATTGCGTATGGATCGAGACAATTGAAGATTCATGAAAGAAATTATCCTACGCACGACTTGGAATTTGCGGCCGTCGTTTATGCTTTAAAGTTGTGGAGACATCTCTTGTATGGAGTCTCGTGTAAAATCTACACAGACCACAAAAGTTTGAAGTATGTATTCACTCAGAAGGAGTTGAATCTGCGCCAGTGTAGGTGGTTAGAATATGTTGCGGACTACGAAGTCGATATCCTTTATCATCCCGGCAAGGCTAACGTAGTAGCGGACGCCTTGAGCCGAAAGCCTGCACATATCTTTAATCTCGGTGCAATCGCTTGCAGAAGAGTTTTTGCTCATGGATATAACTGTAGGGAATAGCGCTTCGCCGTGTAGCTTAGAAGTGGAAGAGCCTTCGTGGATCACTCTCACTAGGCTGCATCAGAAAGATGACCCTGATTTGCAGCACCTCCGCAGTAGAACTGAGAAAGGGGAATTACCTGACTTTTCAATTGATGACGTGGGCACCCTAAAGTACCGCGGCAGATATTGTATTCCCGCTGTTGAGAGCATTCGAGTAATGATATGCTGTGAAGCGCATGGATCAAGTGTTGCTTATCATCCTGGTTCCACGAAAATGTACAGAGATTTGAAGCAGATTGTTTGGTGGTCAGGTATGAAGAATGACATCGCAAGATTTGTATCTGAATGTTATACCTGCCAGCGTGTAAAAGCTGATCATAGAAGGCCGGGTGGTAAGTAAACGCCTTTAGATATACCGAGTTGGAAATGGGAAAGTATATCCATGGATTTTATAACCGGTTTGCCTAGATCGCCTCGAGGGCATGATGCAGTATGGGTCATTGTGGACAGACTGACCAAGTGTGCCCACTTTGTGCCTTTCAAGATTGATTATTCTATGGAAAAGATAGCAGAGCTTTACTTGGACGAAGTTATCAGGCTGCATGGTGTGCCTATGAATATCGTGTCAGATAGAGATTCCCGATTCATGTCTCGTTTCTAGCAGAGCTTGCAAGGGGCTCTAGGTACTGACCTTAGGTATTCTACGGCCTATCATCCTCAGACAAATGGTCAGAAAGAAAGAGTGAATCAAATTTTGGAAGACATGATAAGATGCTATATTCTGGACCATGGTGGACCTTGGGATAAATGCCTCGGACTGATGGAATTCGCGTACAATAACAGCTATCAGGAGAGTTTGCAGATGGCACCCTTTGAAGCCTTATATGGTAGGCGTTGTAGAACTCCCCTCTTCAGGGCAGAGGTTGGTGAGAAGCCTTTGCTGGGTCCGGAAGCTTTAGAGGAAATGAGCATTTCAGTGACACATATACGTGAAAAGCTGAAGTTGGCTCAAGAGCGATATGAAAAGTATGCAAATCAGCGTAGAGTTGATCTGGAGTTTGCAGTTGGGGACATGGTGTTTCTGAAGGTCTCGCCGATGCCAGGTGTTAAGAGATCTGGAAGGAACCACAAGCTGGATCCCAGATATGTGGGACCTTTTCTGATTCTGGAGCGCATCGGAGTTTCTGCCTATAGACTGGAGCTGCCTGTTTCTTTCCCTGGTGTTCACAACGTGTTTCACGTGAGCCAGTTGCGAAAGTGTATTCATAGCGATCGTCAAATTCTTGACTCCGTGCCTCAGTTGCAGCCCAATCTTTCTTATATCGAAGAACCTGTTCGGATTCTGGAATCGCAAGATCGGGTGCTGAGAAGGAAGACAATCCCAATGGTCAAGGTTCTCTTGCGCAATCAGGATGCTAGAAGTGCGACTTGGGAATTGGAATCCTCGATGAGAGAATCTCATCCTCAGCTTTTCGCCTAGAATTTCCAGGTTAGTAGTCTGTTTGAGAATTCCTTTTCTAGCTTGTCTCTCCCTCTGTTCTTTTGTTTTCGTTCCACGTCTCAAGTTTCGGGACGAAACTTCCTTTTTGGTGGGGTGACTGTAACGCCCCAGGTTTTCGTAAATTATTTTATCATGTCGGTGACATCATTTTGACGTAAGGGCGTTACGTTTCCGCGTGTTGACGGCGCGTCGCCGCTAGCGCGTTTTGGGTCCGTTAGGTTTGACCGGCCAAATTTTGGGATTAGCGCCGGAAGTGGGAAATTTTACGTTAGGAAATCAGACTGGATAATTTAGACTTGCTCGTCAAATTTCGTCGCGTTCCGGGCATTTTTGGTGCCTCGGCGCGCGATTGAAGTTTTTTTATGTTTTCGCGTACGCCGTTAGCTTTAGAAATTTTTATCTCGAAAACGGTGCGTCGGAATTCGGTTTCGATTTCGCCGTTGGATTCGTAGCGTCGTCATTCGCCTACGGTGCGAATTTCGTTCGATTCGGCGCGCGTTTGGCCCTCCGTAACGATATAATACGATATCATTACTATTATTATTATATATATATAAAGAGTTTTAAAAATAAATAATAAAAAAAAAATTTTGCTGTTGATACACGCCGATCGGCGTGTATTTCCCCCCCCCTCATCCCACCGATTCTGCCCCCCTTGCCTTTCCCGCCGATCAAGCAGCCCCCCCCTTTAGTTATATGTATATAATAAGTATTATTAAGTATATATAATTATTATTATATTAATATAATTATTAAGTATATATATATATAAAAAAGCCTCTTTCTCATCCCCCGAACCAGCAGCCCCCCCCCTCCTGTGCGAGAAAAAAAAACGAGGCAAAACCCTTCCGCTCGCTAATCTTCCGGCGGCCGCCACCGCCGTTCCGGTGGACGAAATCGCGATCCGAGCGCGGCGTTGGAGAGCTCTCGGCGTGAGCTTCGAGATCGTGGTAAGTTTCTTCCGTTTTGTCGACCTTTTCGCCATGGATTTTTTCGACCCTAACTCCGTTTGTGCGTTTTTCGTGTAGATCTCGCTTTCCCGTGCTTCCATTTGGACCGATCCGCCGCGTGGATCATTTCAGAAGAAGTTCTTAGTCGTTTGAGGCAAGTGGTGTACCCTTGCAACTTTCTTTCCCGTCGTTCGTCTCGTCTACGATCGTAGGATTTAGCGTAGTTTTAATTTTTGGAGTCACGATTTACGTTAGCATACGTCGCTTCAGAATTACTTAGTGTCGCCTCGTAAATAGGCTAATTGTCGCGGGTGAACTCGTCGGAAACATAGTGGTCTACGGGCGTGTCGTAGTGGTCATGACGTTTAGATCGTCTCGCCGTTTTGACAGGGTTAATTTCTACGAAAATGTTTAGTCGCGACCTTTAATTTTCGTGCCGTTCCGGTCGACGTGTCACTTGTCCGTCCGATTTAATTAGTTGTCCGAACTTTAAATATAAGAACATTGAATACTAAATTATGTAATGGTCTGTGCGCGTGGGGTTTCTCCCACGGCACAAATTTATGAAATGAAGAAAGCTTGAAATGGTCTGTGCGCGTTGGGGTTTCTCCCACGGCACAGTGCCTTAGGGCGAAGTCTGTGCGCGTGGTGGATTTTCATCCCCGGCATGTTACCTTAGCTGTAGGACTGTGTGCGTTGGGGTTTCTCCCTCGGCATAGTACCTTTAGGCTGGGTTTATGCACGTAGTGGACCTACTCCCCCGGCACAACACTCTGTCCCGATGAGCCGATTTGTCTCAATTCAAAATACAGAATGACTAGAATACAGAAGGAAAAGAATGAAGTAGAACCCTGATAGTAGATGTGATAGTTTGAGCAGGCTGTTCTAGCCTAGTTTTTCCTGTTTTGATTTCCTATACCATGTTTCTGACTCCTTTTGCAGCTGTTTGTTTTTACCTCACTCGTTTCGAGGTTTGTTAGCTTTCTTTTTACTCTTGCACCGCTTGTAACTTGCTTTCTGAGGTGTTCTTCTTTTGAATACCCCAGGTCCAGGACAGGAGCAGAGTTAGCTGACAGGGTTGTGTTGCTGGTGTTGCGGGCTGCCGCCACCGTTTTTAGTTCCACCTCAGGGTTTTGAGGTAGACTTTTGTTAGACTTGATAGATTTTCTATGGGTTCGTGTCAGCTGTTGACGCCCATAGTTTTAGACTTCTGAGATAGACTACTTACTACTCGTGTTGTTTTACTTGCTTTTAGCTTAGTACTTGCTCTCTGGGAATGCTTTATGTTAGGATACATGTTAGGTATTTTAATATAAAATAAAACTGCATTTTTCTACATGACTCTTTAGCTTGCTTTTCAAAAGATCAAATCACTATTTTAAGTGCTATAAAACTGTTTTCTTACTTATAGTAAATCTAGAAGTCTCATGTTCATTGTATTTTATGCTGAATTTTTTATTCTCATATAGGACGATAAATGAATCAAACTTGGGTTTTTCCGCTGTGTAAACCTATACTTTCTAACCCGTGGACTACTTGATCCACTAGACTGAGGGACACGGTCAGCATGCATAATAATAAAACAATGTTTTAAATCATAACTCATGGTTTTTTTATAAAAATTAGTGATAGGTCAGGGTTGCCTGAACGTCTGCAGTTGTCCCCTGCACGGCGTGGCATCACGATCGCGTATTTTCTCTCACTCTGATAGTATTTTTATACTGAGAAAATGCGGGTTGTGACAGTCTTGCGGAGATCGACGATCGTCGAAGTAGTCACGCCCAAGTCACAGGCGTGACGGGTCGGTCACGGGCGTGACGGGTCAGTCACGGGCGTGACCAACCCGTGACCCGAAACCTCGATCGATTTATTTCAATTTTTGGGCTTCACAGGGTTCTGTCACGACCAACCGACTCCTAGGGGTCTAGCCGGAAATGGGATGTTACAGATCACTCCCAACAAAAATAAAATGATGTTCGCCAATCCTCTCGAAATTAAACAAATCAAGATAGACAACAAAATCGATCGAAGAAAACCACGACTAATTCAATGCTATCAAGAATAAATGCTAAAGTATTCCACCATAGAAATTATCTAGAGGGAAAGTAGAATCACTCAGAGAAAGTAGAAATTTTCGTTATCCCACTCGGAGATTTATATAATCCAAAACTTGGATCGCTCGTCACCGGATCCACCAGAGTCGCGCTGAATGGAGAGAAACTCGTCTGCATTTCTTGCATCACTTCGAAGTTTATTCCACAAAACCACATTGAGATATACCTTGGCCGAAACACTTAATAGAGGAATAGGGCTGCTCGGGTTTATGGAGGTGGGTGGCCGAGAGGTTGAAGGGGAGAGTAGAGTGGTCGGGTTTTGTGTATAAGTAGTGCTGCTCGGTTTTGTGTTGGAATGGAGGAAGGGCTATTTGTGGAGAACTTGAGGAGGGCGGAGGAGGTGGAGAGGAGGCCAGAATTTTTAGAGAGGGAGAAGGCGTGGCCAATAGTTTGGAGGGGGGAGAGAGAGCTGAAATATTCAAGTGGGAGAGAGGAGGGAAAATTATTGGTTTTCAACTTTTTTCTTTTTCATTAACTTAAAAAAATTAACAATAGCAAGGACTTATATAGGCTTAGAACAAGGTTTAGTTACATGCATCGCAAATAAAAATAAAACACGCATAAGTTTAAACATGACATGAAAAATAAAAGTGCTCATAAAATAATAAAATAAATTCAAATAAATATTAATAGGTTGTCTTGCGTTGAGGGAAGAGATTGTAGCGTTGCTCCACAATGTCACCACGACGCCGCAAGTCTTTGGTTGGAGACGGAGAAAGATCTTACATAATCATGTCATCACCTTCTTCATCATGTTGGGGGTCGCGATCTCCATCAATCTTCCCCCGCTCAAAAGTACTCATCACTAATGAGTTGATCTGAATCTACCGGCGTAGAAGAGCATCATCCAAAAGATCCACCTCCGATTCAAGAAGCCAAGAGTCATCGGAGGCTGGATGATCATGTCATCAAATCAAGTAGCGGCAAATATCACCACATGGAGAGGAGAGCACTTCATCTTTGAGGATCCTGTCAGGAAAAAAGGTGGGCCTTCGGAACCTTGGAAAAGCATTAGTCAAAGAACGAGAACATTTTCTACATCAACATTCAACGTACCTCCAGTGGAGACCGATGGAGAGAGCGATCCAGGCACAAGCTCATCACCCAACCCATTAGGAAACTTAGTGGACCAAAATGGACAAGCAGATAATTCAAGTGGTGGAGAAACATATGGCGTTAAATCAGAAACATTGAAAATATGGGAAATTCCCCAATCAGTGGGTAACTCCAAAAGATATGTGTTTTCTCCTAATTTCTTTAAAATTCAAAAAGGTCCAGCATGCCTATTCGGCAACTTTTTATAGTGCCTGAAGGCATCCATTCAGGGACAAGACACACCAAGACTAAATTGCCAACCTTAAAGTGAGATGCTCTCTTATATAAGTTAGCATGAGATTGATAAGATGCATATTTTGTGGTTAGCACCTCATTAATGCGCTTATGTAAATTATGAACATGAGAAGAACAATTTTGTGAAAATTGACTTGACTTATAAGATGGAGGTAACAGAATCAAGTCAAGTGGCACGGGTGCTTTATATCCGTGCATGATTTCATTTGGTGATAAACTAATGGACCTATTTTTTGAATTATTGTATGCTAACTGAGCAAAGGGAAGGATTAGCTCCCACATACCCTTGTTGTCACCCACAAGAAAACGAAGTAAACTACCCAAACTTCTGTTTACCACTTTTGTTTGCCCATCCGTCTGTGGATGGTAGACCGAAAAAAACAATAGTTTGGTTCCCATAATCCTCCACATTTTCTTACAAAAATAAATAGTAAATTTCACGTCTCCATCGGTCACTATAGTTTTTAGAATGCCTCGATGCCCAACAACTTTCTTAAAGAATAAATTCGCCACATGTGACGCATCGTTGGTCTTACTACACACAATAAAATAGGCCATTTTAGAAAACTGATCTACTACCACCAGAATGGAATCATGACGTCTAAACATGACAGGTAGTCCTAGAATAAAATCCATACTAACATCTTCCCACGGAATGGACGGCATCGGGAGAGGGGTATAAATTCCCTCATTCATTTTACTACCCTTAGCTAATTGACATTCGTGACAACTTCCCACAATTTTATTAACCATTGACTTAAGGTCAGGCCAGTGGAACTTATCTTCTACAAACATAATGGTATTGTCACTCTCGAAATGACCACCTAAACCACCGCTATGTAATTCCTACACAATTAAATGTCGTAGGAATGAACGAGGAATACAAAGCTTTGAATGCTTAAATAAATAACCGTCCCAAATATAATATGCTGAAATGGTAGTGGGAGAGTTGTTTTACGTGGAATAATAGATTTCCTTGAAATCCGGGCAATGAATGTACTCATCCTTAATCCTATCGAACCCAATCACTTTCATCTCTAGTATAGATAATAATAACGAGACACGTCTAAGAGCGTCCTCCATACGTTTAAGAGTTTCCTTAAGATGTTTTATTATAAAGGTGTACTCCTGAAGATAGGAGACCCATTTAGCATGCCTTAGGCTAACCTTACTTTGGGAATTGATAAAACTCAAAGCCTCGTGATCGGATAGGATAACAATCTCTTTGGAGAGTAAATAATGTCGTCAATGCTGTAGGCACCGAATAACCGCATAAAACTCCTTATTATAATTAGAATAATTTAATTTCATCCCCGCGAGCTTCTCACTAAAGTACACAATAGGATGACCCTCTTGACTCAATAAATCGCCAATACACACTCCAGACGGATCATAGGACAATTCAAAAACCTTATTAAAATCTGGTAATCGTAAAAAGAAGCTTCCTACTTTCGTGATTTAATTGTTTCAAATGCTTTAGCGGCCGATTTGGTCCACGTGAAATCTCCCTTCTTCATGCACTTCGTGATCGGTGCCATAATACTACTAAAATCCCAAATAAATAGGCGGTAAAAAGTAGCTACGCCATGAAAACTCTAAACATCCCGTATATTGGTTGGTTCCGGCCAATCCTTAATGGAATGGACCTTCTTAGGACCAACATGTATGCCCTCTAAACTCACAATATATCCAAGGATCTCCAGAGATGGAACATTGAATGTACATTTTTTAAGATTGAAAAATAACTTTTCCTTTCACAACGTGGTAAGTACTATCCTCGAGTGAGACTCATGATCGTTTGGAGAGGCGGTAAAAAGTAGGATATCATCAAAATATATAACTACAAATTTTCCTAGGTAAGGCTTGAACACTTAAGTCATTAACCTCGAAAATGTACTCAGGCCATTAGTGATCCCTTCCCCGAGAACCAACCACACATAAAGTCCGTCCTTTGATTTAAATGTCGTCTTCCACTCACCTCCCTCCCTAATACTGATTTGATGGTAACCACTTTTAAGATCTAATTTAGAAAAAATCATGGCCCCGGCTAACATGTCCAATATGTCGTCCAAACGAGGGATGAGAAACCTGTATTTGACAGTTATTTTATTAACGGCCCTATAGTCCAAACACATCCTCCAAGAACAATCATTCTTAGGGACCAATAATGAGGGTACGACACAAGGACTCTTACTTTGGCAGATGAACCCCTTACTTAGCAAATCCGAAATTAATTTTTGCAATTCAAGGTGTGTGGAGGGGTAAAGTAGATAATGGGGAATGTTGGGAACCGAGGAAAACGGAACAAAATCAATCTCGTGTTGAATTTCTCGCACGGGTGTAACTCGGGTAGTAAATCATCTCAGTAGACATCCTTAAATTCTTCTAAAAGGGACTTCAATGCTAGAGGTGAGTTCTCAAAAGAGGAGCTTTTTTCCTTGACTTGCAAACATACTAACGCATACATAACACAGTCTATAAAGGTCTCGCGCTCAAACTCTTTCTTACCTATCAAGCTTAACATTTTATTCTCTACAAGAACAATCGTGTCTTTAGAAGAGATCGAAGGATCCTTAGGCGGAGTGGGTTTAAAGGTAATGGTCTTTCCATTAAATTTGAACTCATATGTGTTGGCTCGCCCTAAATGAGTAACATCATGGTCATAAAGCCATGGGCGTCCTAGTAAGACATGACAGGCATCTATGGGGATGATATCACACCAAATGTTTTCATAGTAAGCCTTGATTGTAAGGGGAACCAAATAACCCTTCGAAACCGGGAGGGATGTCTTATTTACCCAAGCCATCTTATAGGGGTGAGGGTGCGGCTCAGTAGCTAATAACATTCGGGACACCTCATTTTCAGAAATCACATTCATACAGCTTCCACTATCAATGATCAATTTGAGGTATTAGAGGGAGGTTGAAGGGAAGAGGATGGTGGTCGAGTTTTGTGTAGAAGGAGGGCTGCTCGATTTTGTGTTGGAAAGGAGGAAGGGCTATTGGTGGAGAACTTGAGTAGGGAGGAGGAGGTAGAGAGAAGGCTGGAATTTTGAGAGAGGGAGAAAGGGCGACTGGCGGTTTGGAGGGAGCAGAGAGAGAGCCGAAATATTCAAGTGGGTGAGAGGAGGGAGAATTCTAGGTTTTCAATTTTTTCTTTTTCATTAAATTAATAAAATTAACAATAGCAAGACCTTATATAGGCTTACAACAAGGTGTGGCTACATGCAACCCAAATAAAAAAAACACACATAAGTTTAAACATAACATGAAAACTAAAAGTTCTCACAAAATAACAAAGTAAATTCAAATAAATATTTATAGGTTGTCTTGTGCTTAGGGCGGAGATTATAGCGTTGGTCCACAAGGTCAACATGGCACCATAAGTCTTTGGTTGGAGATGGAGAAAGATCTTCCATAAGCAAGTCGTCACCTTCTTCATCATGTTGGGGGTCGCCATATCCATTAAGATCCTTATGCAATTGTGTTAGTCTCTCAAGCATTTTTCCAGCCACCGTTGGTGACGAGGAGGGGGAGGAAGCAGGAGTTCTGTTCTTGTAAGGCACTTCTCTGGAAGGTATGCTGGTTTCCCCTAGTATTTTCTATACTTTTCCTTGCGTTGTGTGTCAGAATATTTTGTTTTCCTTGCTTATAGCTTGATGAGGCTCACAATATTGCACTCTCGTGAAACGATACCTACGTAACCATGAAGGATGATTTTCTTTCTCTGCGAGAAAAGCAAGCCAAATCTTAGGACATACTGGCGGAGGCCTTAAGGAAGAAGAAGGAGGTCATTTCTTGGCTGCTTAATGAGGAATCCCATTTTCCCTCTTCTCAGCCTGAGGTGGATACCCACAAGCCTAGCTAAGTGTCACCGACTCCGAGATAATAGCTCTTCGTCAGATACTGTCTTCTGCTGAGGTGACTCTTATGGAGGAGGTCCACAGTAATAAGGTGGCTGATGTTGCGATGTACTAGCAGGACGGGGAGGTTGAGTAGTTGTGAAAAGAGAATGCTTGGCAATTTCTGAATGGGATGAGTTTGAGGCCGTGTGTGATGTTGCCATGGCCAAGTACAAAGCCTCTCACGACTATGAGTTGGAGCGGTCTCTCATCACAGATGGGGCACATTATTAGATCATGACAATGAATGTCAATCTACTCATAGATGACGAGCGTGAAGCCACACACTTCTTGAGTTTAGACAAGGGATTTCGAGTGTCTCAGGGATTTTTGGAGCACAATGCCCTGAGCATGGAGGATTCCTTGGACTATGAGGTTGATAATGTCAGGGAGGGATGATCCTGGGGACCTCCACTTCCCTAGTATTTTTTTTATTTCGAGTGTCTCAGGTGGCTGTTATAGGTTTGGAGGCGATGTTCCCCTACTTGCTCGTTCCTTGTGCGGGGCTAGTGGAGAACTTTTTTCATGCCTTTAAAAGAACTGGGGTTCGTCCACGCGGAGGGGTAGAGGACTCTTTATTTGTTCTCTCTTAAGGAGGACTAGGGTCAGTATGGGTGGAGGTGGTGAAGTACCTTTGTTCGTTTGCTCCTAAGGAGAACTGGGGTTTGTCTAACTAGAGGTAGCAAAGAACATTTGTTCGTTCGCGCCTTAGGAGGACCAGGGTCGTCTTGGTAGAGGTGGAAAAGAACCTTTGTTCGTTCGCGCCACGGGTGGACTAGGGTCTATTCTAGTGGAGGTGGTGAAGAACAATTATTCATTCATGCCTCTGGAGAGTCTGGGTTTGTCCAAGTGAAGGTGGCAAAGAACCTTTGTTTATTTGTTCCTTAGGAGGACTGGGGTCCATCGTTGTTATAGTAGTGAATGATATTTGTTCGTTCATGCCTTAGGAGGACCAGGGTCTGTCTGAGTAAGGGTGGCGAAGAAGCTTTATTCATTCGGACCTTAGGAGGACTGAAGTATGTCCGGGTGGAGGTGGTGAAGAAGCTTTGTTCATTCACTCCTAAGGTGGATCGGGTTCCATTCGGGTTGAGGTGGCAAAGAATGTTTGTTCGTTCACACCTCAGGAGGATTAGGGTCTTTCTAGGTATAGGTGGCGAAGAACCTTTGTTCGTCCATACCTCGGGAGGACTAGGGTCCGTCCTGGTGGGGGTGGCAAAGAACCTTTGTTCATTCATGCCTTTGGAGGACCGATATCTGTCTTGATGGAGGTGGCGAAGAACCAATGTTCATTCAAGCCTCAGGAGGACTAGCGTCCATCCGGGTGGAGGTGGTGAAGAACCTTTATTCATTCGTGTCTCAAGAGAATGGGGGTTCATCCGAATGAAGGTGCATATGGACCTTTATTCACCTTACCTAGGAGCTACAGAAAGACCTTTGTATGTCTTGCCTAAAGTGCAGAAGCGATTTAACCGATCTCACCTTAGATGCCGAAAGGCTTTCATCAGTCTCTCTTGGGAGGTGTAGAAAGGCTTTTGCTTGCCTAGCATGGGAGGTGCAAAAAGTCTTTTGCCTGTCTTGCATGGGAGGTGTAGAAAGGCTTTCACCTATCTTGCCTGAGATGTGCAAAAAGGCATTCATCAACCTCGCCATGCGATGATTCATTTGGGGTAGATTGGAAATAGACACTGCATTGTTGAAAATAAAGGTACAGGTGCTTCCGAATCCACCTTCGTGGCTTATTCTTCAAGAGAGAAATTGGGAAAGTAGTAAACGGTACGGGGCGTGCCGGCTTAGGACTCGCTCAGATTTTCTTTTCCTAGACCTTGACCGGGGTGCACTTACTGAAGGTAGTTGAGTCATGCTACCTCCTAATCACCTTATATGACACCTATTCTGCCCGCGGTGACGAAAATCAGTGTTAGGTGCGCAATGGAGGGGACACCTCGAAGAGTGCTTGGAGCAGGCGCCCAAAAATTGCATTGTATACAGAACTTGAATCAACTACTTTGAATTGGACATCTCAGGTTGCTTGCCTTGGGAAATCTCCTAGAGTAATAGGGAGATTGATCATTCCTTGTATGGTCACGGGTGCGTTGTTGAAACCATAAAACAGTCCGGTTGTTGGATCGAGATGCTCTCAAGGGACCTTCATGTTGAGAAGTGTATACTCGAACATGAAGTCCACCGAGCTCCTACTATCAACCAGTATCTGCCTGAACCTGAAGTAGGGATTGTCGATTCCTGCACGGATGATAAGGGGATCTTTGTGGGGTATATGCATGCCTCACGATTCTTCATCTCCGAAGCTGATGGTGGTATCCACTTGTGGCCTCGAGTCTTTTGAGCACTTCTCGTACAGAGCAACTGAGATTATTTGGAAGGGCATGTCGGTGATGCTTCTCACCTCCCCGACCATTTGCCTTCCCCCTGCACATGCTAGCATGGTAAGGTTTGATCTTATCTCGGTTGGCGCGATGGGGGCTGATTGGGCACTTGATTTTGCAAGTATCTCCCCAAATGCCCTTACTGGATGAGGCACCTTATCTCCTCCTTCAGTCGGGTGCAGTCCTCCGTGATGTGTCTGTTCCCATAGTCAAATTTGTAGTATTGTGTCTGGTGTCCTTGTTTTGGGGGCAACAACTTCGGGTGTCGGAGCATGCCAGAGTCTTAGATGGCCATGAGTACCAGTACCCAAGAGGTATTTAGCATGATGAATTCCCAGTGTCGGCGGGGGCCTTGGTACTGATGAGAATTGTCACGACGGTCGTCGTTCCGATGGTATGATGGGTGTGTGGGTTCCGAATCCCTCTTCCACTAGGAAGACCCTACAAATTACTAGCAGTGGGGTTTAATGGCCTCAACTGCCATGATTTGTGCTTCGAACTAGTGAATGAGGTCGACATTGCTGGGGACTCTTTCCCCCATCAGGGCAGAGTGGAATCCACTCAGGCATAGTCCTCCGAGGAAGATGGTGCAAAGAAGCTCCAGGTAAACACCCGGGATCTATCGCGCCTCAGAGGTGCAGTGGTGGAAGAAATCCTTGAGAAACTCTCCCTCATTTTGGCATATGTTAGAGAGGTGTGAGGGATCTCTAACGATCCATTAGTTAGCTATGAACTGGTCGATGAAGAGGTGGGTGAGCACTCAAAAGTTGTCAATTTACCCCTCCCATAGGGAGTGGAACCACGTGGGTGCTTCCCCCTTCAGAGTCTTGGGGAACACTTGGCACAGTACTTGATCAGATGCACTGAACGGGTGATAGAACAACATTTATAGTTATTTTAATAAGTTTTTATTTAATAAATAATCACATCTTATTTATTTTTATATAAACATGTCTAAATGACTTTCTTTTCATATTTCAGGATAATCTGGGCTATTAATAGTATTTTGAAGCGGTCAGGATTGATTAGGAGAAGAATCTGAGTAAAACTAGAAAAATCACAAGTACACTCCTCTCAGTCACATGCATGACATGGGGGTGCAACTTATGTCACGGGACGTATCACTTCCAGATGTTCCAGAACCATTCCACGTCATTTAAATTTACACGCCCCCCAGTCACGGGTGTGACATTTGGGCATGACTTCAGTCAAGAGCATGACTCCCTTCTAGAACTCCATATTTCACTAACACGTCAGATTAAAAGTACACACCACCAATCACAGCGTGACCTATAGGCATGACAACCAGCTTTAGGCGCATGACTTATCCATGAAGAAGACTATTTCCGCCGCAAGTCGTTCCAACTTACATGCCATAGGTCACGGAAGTGAACTAGGGGCGTGACCTCTTTTGAAACTGCTAAATGAACTCCCGTAGTTTCATGTTCCCACCATTTTCTGAAACAGTCTTGGCGCACCCTGGGTCAAGGGCGCGACTCGCAAATTTACAGATTTTTGCCATTTTTCTCCAACTTTCCCGGGCTTTCAAGACTTTGGTTTCGTGCCTTACACGCCCGAGGTCACGGGCATGACCTAGGGTTGTGACTCACCAGTAAATTTTACTATAAATTCTAGGCAAGGCCAGGAGCTGGGGAGGATGATTTTGGAGTTTAGTTTTAATATTTTTGCACTTTTTTTTTCTTATTTTCCATTTCGTAGTGTAGTTTTTTCTTTATTTATTTATAATTCTAGTACTCTTTACTTTTGCAATCATTCCTTTCTCTACAATTTTTGTCTAATTCCCTCTCAATGTTTAGTAGCAAAACTTGATTTAGCACTTGATCATGATTAACTTTGGAATGAAATAATCTTTATTTATTTTTCTCAAAATTATCAAGCTTTATACTATTATTCACATCGATTTATCTTTGAATTTAGTTGTTTTGAATTCATATGTCATGAATATGTTCTTCGATTCTAGTTCTGTATCCTAGATTTTATCGAGAGGTTGTGGATACGGGGAGCTCACTCAAATATAAAAGGAGTTGCATGCACTCCTAGAGTGAGGACGACATAAATCTTCCAGATTGAAGTCAAATCCAATAATGGGGTTCACCGCTTAAAGCAAGCTTAGGATTCGACTGGCCGATGGGTCTTAATCGATCAACCTAAGGTTAGTCGAGAGCGTATTCTCGAGTTGAAAGTCTTTGATTGCAAGGGTAGCTAAACACCTAGAGAGGGGGGGGGGGGGGTGAATAGGTTTTTAGATCTTTTAAAGATTTCTTTGACTTTGTGTGCTTTAGGGTGTAATGTTATTAGATTAATTTTGCTTTCAAGAAGATCACACACAACACACATAATATTTTTAGTGGTTCCCTAGATTATGTGTATGCCCACTGTCCCTCACCTTTCTAATAGTTTGTTCGATAAGACCCCTTATCTAAAACTCAGCTCCTAAGAGTTTACAATACGATCCCGCAGGACCACTCAGTCTCTTCCAAGACCTACAGCTCGGGTATAAATCCCTACAACTCAGTGATCAAAATATCACCTACCTTAGGCCAAAAGTTCCTACAACTCAGGCTAGGAGGATAGCCTTTGCTCAGATCTAAAGGATCGTACCACTCAGGCACAAGTGCCCTACAACTCAGGCAAAAGCCCTACACTCACATTCTTAACAGAATTGTATCACTCAGATCTATACAAGATCCTACACTCAGCCTTTATAAATAGGCATACAACTCAGATCTAGAAAGATCTTACAGAAAAGTAGATTTGCTGATGTTGAATGGACAACAGAGAAATAATCTCTATGTCATCCTCCTTCTGCCTTGAGAAAACTCAGTCCAATTTCCTTCTTCACAGCTCAAGAAAATTGTCTTCAGGATAAGATCTGCTTGGATTGTGAAGTAACATAAGTAGGGGTAGGCCTTGACTTATTTTCTATCAGATAAATGTCTCTAATCTTGTTGTTGCCCGTGTTGATCATAGAAGCTAACTTGATGACCTTTTTGGTTATGTTGATTTTTAACCTCTGCCTTAAGCTCGGCATCAATGGCGAGAAAGAAGAAGTTTTTGCCGCTTTTCGAAAAGACAAACCCTTGTAAAGATATCTTCTCCTCCACATATCTTATTCCTTTTATTTTTTGCCGTCCAACAATTCTTTTAACCTGTGGGCCAAGCTTTAATAGCGGATATATATCCTTCCATTTATAGAAAAGCTTTACAGCTGGCCGCCAGCGCCATTAGTGGTAAATTCTAGCTTTCCCGTAATGAATTTGAATTCAGTTCACTTAGGTTGACTTTTGCTGATGTCAGCATCTGTGGACTTAGCCAAATATTCAGATTCGATCCAGACATTGAGTGCATTAAGTGAACTGGCTTCACACAGCGCATCTGGACTTAGCCAAATTCTCTTCACCATCAGACATTGAGTGCGTTGAGTGACTAGCTTCACTCAATGCCTCTAGTATTGTAAAATTCTTCTTCCTTGCTTAGATGTTGAGTGCGTTGAGTGAATGACCTTCACTCGACGCTTTTTGACTTAGCCAAACATTCTGTACTGCTAGGCGTTGAGTGCGTTGAGTGAGCCTTCATCACTCAATGCTCCTGGAATTAGCCACTTCACTTATTTCTTATCTTCATGCTGAGGCGTTGAGTGAACTGGATTCACTCAACGCTTGTATACTTAGCCGCAACCCCTTGTATCTACTAGGAATTGAGAGCGTTGAGTGAGCCTTCCTCACTAAATGCTTTTGTCCATAGCCGCATCTCTGAAATCTGCCAGCTTATTGAGGCATTAAGTGCGTTGAGTGAGCTGTCCTCACTCAACGCATCTGGACCTAGATTTTTTTGTTTATCTTCTTTGGCTTTGATAGAATTAGCAAGGGGTTGAGTAAACTGGGTTCACTCAATGCTTCTGGACTTAGTTAATTTTTCATTAATAGATCCTCTTTGGCTTTGACTAAAATAACTTGATTCAACGCTTCTAGCTATAAGGCGTTGATTGAGTTGACATCACACAATGCCTGTGGACTTAACCATTTTTAAGTCTTCCTTCTTCTTATGATTTGACTGCATAGTCTTTCCTCAGCGCTTGTAGTTGTATGGCGTTGAGTGAACTGGCTTCACTCAACGCCTGTGGAATTATTCACTTTTCTTCACTATCAAGGCAAAGGCTTTGACTGACTTGTCTTTACTCGACGATTCTGCTCATCTGGCATTGAGTGAGCGGTCCTCACTCAATGCCTGTGGGCTTAGTCGATTTTCTACTTGCCACACCTGAGGCTTTGACAGAAACAGATTTACTTAGAACATGTTGTTGTGTGGCGTTGAGTGAACAACCTTCACTCAATTCCTTTGGATTTTACCGCATTTCTCGCTTGCAAACTGCTGGGCTTTGACTGTCCACACCTTACTCAGTGAAATTCTTGAATTCCAAGGTAGCTAATCACCTAGAGGGGTTGGGGTGAATAGGTTTTTGGTCTTTTATAACTTTCCCTCTACTTAGTGTGTAGTGGGTGAGTTAAATATTGCTTCATAGACAATCACATAAAGTACACACAAGGTTTATAGTGGTTCCCCAGAATATGGGTACGTTCAATTTCCCTCCCCCTTTCTAAGAATGTATTAGATAAGGCACTTCTCCAAAAATTGGCTCCTAAGAACTTACAACACAAATCCCTCAGGATCTCTCAGTTTCCTCTAAGACCTATAGGTCGGGCATAAAGACGTACCTCAGAGCAAACTTTCTCCTACAACTCAGTGTTCAAAAGATCACCTGCATCAGACTTGAACACAAGTCCTACATCCTAGGCTATGGAGGTTAGCACTACTACTCAGAGAGTAAAACTCTCCAACTACTCAGATCTATTAAGATCCTACCTCAGGACAAAAACCCTACCTCAGGCACACATGCCCTATACACAGATCCACACAAGGATCCAACACACTCAGGCTCAATACCCCTACACTCAGATCCACATAGGGATCCTATAAACTCAGGCTCAACATCCTTACACTATGATCCACACAGTGATCCAACTTTGCCTTTATAAATCGGGTTTACAACTCAGATCTAAAAGGATAATACAGGAAGAGTAGTTGGTTTGTGTGATTTATTTGACACTAGAGAAATTTCTCTATTCCTGCCTCCTGAGCTGAGTTAACGACCATATTTCTTAACAGCAATAGAAAATATATCTTTAGTAATAAGATGCCTGTGCTGAAGAACCTCATAAACATGCTTTTGAACTTGGTGAAGAAGACTGAATATTTAACAGTTCTTGTGTTCTTCAAACAGCTAACCTGGATCTGCAGAAACCAGAAAGCTATACTCGTTCCTCTTTATCAGATCCTTATAACTTGCTGTAGCAGAAGAAATTAGCTACAATAACTTGAAAGAACTCTTTGATCAGCTGATTTAACTTCAATCTTCAAGCTCAGTAATAATGGCGAGGAAGAAGAAGTTCAGCAGCAATTTTTTGAAATGAGAAAAACCTAAAAGTTAATGTTCCATCAGTCCATCTTTTCCCTTTTATCTTCCATCGATTAATGACTCCAACAAGCAGTGGGGACCACCTATGGTTGACAGTTGCACCATGCTTTAATGGATGAAGACGTACAGTAGGCCTCAAACACGATTTGTCATGTTCTGTAGCTTTCTCATAACTAATTTGAATTTTGTTTACTTTGGCTGACGTCAGCATTTGTGGACTTAGCCAAATTCTTAGATTTAACTCTATGTATTGAGTGTGTTGAGTGAATGGCCTTCACTCAACGATTCTAGGCTTAGTCAAATTCTCTGCACCATTAGGTGTTGAGTGCGTTGAGTGATCTGGCTTCACTTAACGCCTATGGACTTGGCCAAATTCTTATGCACTGTCAGGCATTGAGTGCGTTGATTGAATCTTCTTCACTCCTCGCCCCTGGACCTTGCTACAACTTTCTTTATCTACTAGGCATTGAGAGCATTGAGCGAGCCTTCATCACTCAACGCTTTTGTACTTAGTCGCTTCTCTGAAGTTTGCTAACTTGGTGAGGCATTGAGTGCATTGATTGAGCTGACATCACTCAATGCATCTGGACGTAGACAGATTTTTCTATCTATCTTGTCTTCATGCTTTGAGTTAACACTGTCCTATCAACGCTTTCTTATTTGGGCATTGAGTGAGCTGCCCTCACTCAACGCTTCTGGAATTATCCAGATTTGTTGACAAAATCTTCATCTTCTTGAGATTGTCTCAACGCTACTTGGTATATGGTGTTGAGTGAACTGGCTTCACTAAATGCCTGTGAAATTTGTTGATTTTCTAGCTTGCTAATACTGAGGCTTTAACAAACTCAGCTATACTTGATGTATTTTGATATATGTCGTTGAGTGAATGTAACGCCCCGATTTTTTCTGCGATTATTTTTATTCTCGTTGGCGTTACGGTGACGCGTTTCCGTGGCTTGTGCCATGTGTGGAGTATGGTTTAGCTCCTTAGAACTGAGTGCCCTGTTTGGTAGCCTGTTGGCAAGATCTCCCTAGCAAGCCGAGTCGTTTTGGGTGACCCGGTGTGGCCTCTCGGGGGGATGTTTGTGTTTGGCTTTATTTGGGTATAACTCGAGTTCTGTTCATCAAAAGTTAATTTCGACTTCTCCGTTGTGTTCGTAGCGTGAGTATTTAGCTACAATGCGAATTTCGTCGAATTCCGAGGAGATTTGGTTTTCGCGTCGTTTTGGTGTGTTAATAGTATGTAATTAATTATTTGATTTGGAGAGATGATCCGGCGGTTGAATTTATTCAGCAGTTATTTCCTTGCTTCGGTGGCAGCCTTGTATTGGCTTGCTTTCTTTAGAATTCTCTTATTTTAAGAGAATAGGCGGAAAGTTTTCGGTTTTCCCGAAGAGGTGCGTCCAGCTTTTATTTAAAAGCTTTGTTTTTGAACTGGCGGCCCCACTTCCTTACCTTCTTCCCCTTCCCGAAAAGATATAAACCGTCGCCTGCTTGTTCGGAAAATCAGAGGAGAAAAGCCGCCGTTCCTGCTCCCCTTCGGACGGTGATTCCGGGCTTGTTCGTGGACGGATTTCGTTTCCGAAAGCGGCGTTGTCTTGCTCTCTCTTAGATCTTCATTTTGACGGTAAGATATTAGTTTTTCATAGAGTTTTGTTGAGATTTGGGATTTCGGTTTTGGGGGTTTTTCCGCCATTAATGTTAAGAAGAATGTTTTAGGTGCTGCTGCTATTAGTGCCGTGTGAAGAGGAGGGAAAGCCGTCCAAAGCTTCGTCGGAAATCGAGGCAAGTGGTACTCTTGCCCTTGCCAAGTTTCTTTTTTTGAATTTTCTTGCTGAATTTGAAATCCCTGTTAGCCCTAGGGTAGAGGCCTTATTGTTCCTTCATTTGTTGCAAGTTGTAGGGTTTAGTTCTTCCTATTAAGCCCCCCTACTTTGTGCTGTTGATGCCCAAATCTGTAGGCGTAATGCCATTTTGTTTTTCCTTACTTCAGATTTCTATCTGCTATTTTCTGGTATAGCCGAGAGATAGTGTTGGAGGGGGTGCTTACCGATTTATTAGAAGTGTTACTTGAGAGGTAGTAAGCAAATTACTCGAGTATTGGAATTGAAATACTCGAGTAGTAGCCATTTTACTCGAGTGTGGTAATGGGATACTCGAGTAGTAGGCAAACTACTCGAGTTCTGGAATTCTCTGTTTAGCCTGGCGTCGTTCGACTATCGTCGAACTCTCAATGGAGATAGTCGATCTCCGTTTAGTATGGCTGTCGTTAGACCATCGTCGATCTCTGAATATAGATAGTCGATCTCCGTTTAGTCTGGCTGTCGTTCGACCATCGTCGATCTCCAGATTAAGATCGTCGATATGCGGTTTGTCTTATCTTCGTTCTCCGCTCGACGCTATTTCGGGAAGAATAACGTCGAGCTCAGCTTTTGCTTAGCTTCGAGCTCCGCTCGACGCTTTTCCAGGAAGAAAAACATCGAGCTCTGTTCGTTCTTAGCTTCGTCCTTCGCTCGACGCTTTTCCTGGAGAGAAAACGTCGAGCTCCGCTCGACGCTTTTCCGGGAGGAAAAGATGTCAAGCTCAGCTTCTGTTTGGCTCTGATCGGCGCTCAACGTTTTTCCCGGAGGGAAAACGTCGAGCTCCGCTCGACGGTTTTCCGGGAGGAGAAACGTCGAGCTCAGTTAGCGTCTAGCTCCGTTCGACACTCGACGTTTTCTGGAATGAAAAAAAAACGTCGAGCTTCGTTCTGTCTTAGCGTCGTTTGATGCTCGACGATTTCCGGGAGGAGAACGTCGAGCTCAGCTTTGTCTTGAGCCGTTCGACGCTCGATGCTTTTCCGAGAGGGTAAACGTCGAGCTCAGCTTTTACCTTATCTCCGATCGACGATCAACGATTTCCTGGATTATGATCATCGAGCTTAGCTCGCCTTTAGCCTTCGATGATCGTCGACCTAAGTGATGATGATCGTCGGGCTTCTTTTGGCCTTATACCGATGGACGATCGTCGACCTCCAGTTTACGATCGTTGATCTCCGTGTTGAATCATTTCAACACTCTTCCTTTACCTTGTTTTTGTTCCCGAGTGGATTTCTTGTTGTATTTTTTTTTGGGTTTTCCTTGTCGGCCATTTTCTTTACTTTCCTAAAGGCCGAATCATGGGTCGTGGTTAGTAGTGGTGGTTTATAGCTCTTTATGGGGGTGGAGTTGTGTGATTTAGCCAAGGCCACTCTTATTTTTCTTGCTCCAGGTACGGGCTGGGCTTGTGTGTGTGGAAAGTCCCTTGTGCTTTCACGTGTAGACCCTCGAGCTTGTTGACTTGGACATGGTGGATGGGGGACTGAGTTTACCTCCAATCCGGTTCCTCGTTGTTTGTTTTTGCTACTACCACTTTCAACAGTCTAGGGTATTAGAAGTTTCTTCCTTGGTATTTTGCAGCACTTTGGGCTCTTGGTATCCTAGTAGGCCCGGCAGGATGTTGTTCCTGAGTTGGGTTATTGCTTTTTTCTTTGCTCGTTGTGCTTTTCTTGTTGTCCTGTTTGGACAGTTGTGACTCTTTCTACTGCATGTTTCTCTGTTACTTTGTTCCTTCGGTTGACTCTTTCATGCAGTTTTTTACCTTGTTTTGCTTGCTGATGTATTCTGTTTTCTTTTGGAAGGCCTCAGGTTCTGAGCTGTAGCCAGTTGGGTGGCTAGTTTGCAGTGGTGATGTTGGTGGTCTCTTGGACTTTGGAGATCCGTTTGCTTTGTTGGAGAGGTAGTTTTTCAGTACTTTCTTACAGACATACATATGTGCCAGTGGGTTCGTGTCAGGTTGTTGGCGCCCACTGGTAGTTTTTACCTTTGTACTGGATATATTTACTTATGCTGCTACCGTTTTCTGGAGATATTCTACTTGCTCTGAGAAGGTTTTATGCTAGGTTGCTAGTTATTTTTAAACTATAAATATTATTATAAATAAAGCTCATGATCAGCATGTTTTATAAAACTTAATCACTATTTTCCAAACAACGTATAAAGACCGTTTTCTTATATATTATATAAATTAAATGTAGGGTCTTGCATAGCATGAGTGGTTCTCTTGGGACCCTTTTGCGCTCTTTAGGACGTCAAACCTAAAAAAAGTATTTTTCCGCAGCGTATAAATATAGTTTTCTTTTGTGGACTAGGTGATCCACTGAGCCGAGGGATACGGTCTCTAAAAATATAACTGATTTTCTAATCATTAAACTAAAGATTTTCTTGCATAAAGTTTGTAGTTGGTTTTGCCTGAGCGTCAGCAGTTATCCCCTGCTTGACGTGGCATCATGACGCGTATTTTCTCATACTCTGATAATTCTTAATTCAGAGAAAATGCGGGTTTTGACAGTTGGTATCAGAGGGAGGTTTGCTTGACAGGTTTGCTTGAGCAATCCCTCATTTGTTTGCTTTAGTAGTTCAGCATCATGTCATTCACACACCGATATGTCATCAGCACGTCTTGGCAAAAACACGAACACTACACTCATGGCATAAAATGAAGTATACGGGGCATATTATGTAGTATGGGATACATAATATGTGTTCGTATATGGATCCACCATAGGGGCTACATGTGAGGGTTATGTAGTATGGGATGCATAACCTCACCACATGACTGCGACTAGCACGTTTCTTTTTCGTTGCATGGGAATGTTATGTAGTATGGGATGCATAAAATTTTCATGTGTACGCCGCTCATAACATGCATTAGGGCCTTTTTAGAATGCATAGCACAAGCATGCATAACATATCATTGCATAAGCACAACGTGCCAAGCTAAAGATTTGCAGGATGACATATGTACACACATAAGTTTTCAAAATTATATAAAGTCATGCATTCCCGATCTAGGAACAAGAGTTAGTAAGGTGGTGGTTAACCATCCTAGGTTAGGGCATGTTATCAAATTTTTGTTAAAAAGATAAACTCTCAGAGCAAGTTTAGCAGCTTAAGTCTATATCTATATATGTATTGTCTGTACTTGTGTTTGGGTTCTAGTCGTTGAATTAGGATCTGATTTGGGTGGTAATGATTTTAGGATGGCTAGGCGTCCTGCGACTCGATCGACTCCCCTATCTGAAGGTGAGTTGTCTGGGGCTCAGCATGATGCGGTGATCGAGAGTCTGCATCAGAGTAGCGATTCTATGGGCATGCAGTTGGAGGAGGTGCGAGCCCAGATTCAGTCCTTGGTGGCAGGGCAGGCTCAGGGTGTGCAATTTCCTGCTGGGGGGTTAGCTATTCCTCCTCCTCCACCCTTGAGACCTCCAGTGGTGGTGCCAGCGGAGATGGCCTTCATCTCGCAGTTTTAGAGACTGAGCCCTCCCACTTATGACGGGAAGGCAGATTTCATGGTAATTGATGATTGGCTGATCTCCAGGGAGGAGATGTTCTCGTACTCAGGGATTACAGATGACCATAGCGTGATGATAGCCGCCTATCAGCTTAAAGGCTTGGCTAAGAGTTGGTGGCTGAGAGAAAAGGAGAGCTTGGTAGCTGGATGCTCCTGGGAAGTGTTCAAGGGGATGCTGTTGAGGAAGTTCTTGCCTTCGGTCGAGCGTGACCGCCTCATGAATGACTTCCTCAATCTAAAGCAAAGGAAACTCACGGTGGGTGAGTATGAGATAGAGTTCAGTAAGTTGAGCCGTTTTGCCCCTGGATTGGTCAGCGTTGAGGCTAATCGAGTTAAGAGATTTCTCGGTGGTTTGAGGAGCGAGGTGCAGCAGTTGACCAGTGCTTATGGGTCAGTGACTTATGCTGGAGTTGTAGAGGCTGCTCTAAAGGTGGAGGCTATTGAGACCACGAAGAGCAGAGGCCAGCAGATGAGGAAGGACAAGAGGAAGTCTGTGGAGGAGAAGAAGCCCTTAGTACCTAGTGCTGCTCCGGGAAAGAGGAGCAAAGTGGTGTGCAGTTTCTGTGGCCGGTCAGGCCACCCTATCGAGAAATGTTTTAAGAAGGCGGCAGCTCAGAGGAAGGAGCAAGTCCATGCGATTCAGGGTGCTCCTAGGAGAGATGTCTCCTATTCTGTTTGCAAGCGATCCGGGCATGATACGGCCCAGTGTTGGTCCAAGAATAGAGTCTGCTTTCAGTGTGGGCAGAAGGGTCACCTCAAGTCTAGGTGTCCTCAGGTTCAGCCAGCTCTTCCTGCAGTTCCATTATAGGCATAACCTGCACCTCAGTGTGTGGATAAGGGAAAGGGGAAGCTGAACGTGATCTCTTCCGAGGAGGCTCAAGCCTCGACTCAGGTCATTTCAGGTTAGTTGTTTGTTATTTTTCTAGCCTGGTAGTTTTATTTGCTAGAATTTTTCTGGTATTGTTGTGCTAGTTCCTTAGTTTTGGGTGCTCTTATAGGGAAATTTAAGGTGAAGAACCGCTGGGCGCGTGTTCTGTTTTATTCCGGTGCTACCCACTCGTTCGTGGCTAGAGCCTTTGTGGAGCGACATCGGTTGACTCTAGATCGTGTTCGGGATTCCTTCCGTGTCAAGTTTCCCTTTGGTGAATCTGTGTTGTCAGATTTGGGCATTTTGGATTGCCCGGTTTTGTTGGGGGACTTTCTTACGAAGGCGGACCTGAAGATGATTGATCTGGAGGACTTCGACATCATTTTGGGCATAGACTGGCTGTCTAGGTATGATGCGGTCATTTAGTGCAAAGGAAAGCGCTTGGACTTCATCAGCTACGACGGTCAGCCCGGCAGCATGTATGCTGATCCGTGTCAGGATTCTCCTGTCATCTCTGCAGTTTGTGCTCAGAGGTTTTTTCTTTCTGGTTGTTGTGTTGGTTTAGTCTCGGCGGTTGGAACCGCTGTTAGCGTGCCACGCTTGGAAGAGATTCCTATTGTTCATGGTTTCGCCGATGTTTTTCCTGATGATCTTCCTGGTCTTCCTCCTGATCGGGATGTTGAGTTTGTTATTGATTTAGAGCCGGGTACACGTCCAATTGCGAAGGCGCCGTACCGGATGGCCCCTCGTGAGTTAGAGGAGTTACGAGTTCAGTTGGATGAGCTGTTGGCTAAAGGTTTTATTAGGCAGAGTTTGTCGCCTTGGGGTGCACCTGTTTTGTTTGTAAAGAAGAATGATGGGTCGATGCGGCTTTGCATTGACTATAGAGAGTTGAACAAGGTCACTATCAAGAACAGGTACCCTCTGCCGAGGATCGATGATTTGTTTGACCAGTTGCGTGGTAGCACGGTGTTCTCCAAGATCGATCTTCGTTCTGGTTATCATCAGCTCAGGATCCATGAGGCAGATATTCCACGGACTGCGTTTAGATCGAGGCATGGACACTTTGAGTTTTTGGTGATGTCGTTTGGTCTGACAAACGCACCATCAGCCTTCATGGATATGATGAACCGGGTGTTCAAGGATTTCCTTGACAAGTTCGTTGTGGTCTTCATTAATGACGTGTTGGTTTATTCTCGCAGCACGGAGGAGCATGAGCAACATTTGCGGTTGGTTCTGACAGAGTTGAGGAATCACAAGTTATTCGCCAAGTTGAGCAAGTGCGAATTTTGGTTGCCTCAGGTTTCTTTTCTAGGCCACGTGGTGAACAAGGATGGGATCTCGGTTGACCCAGAAAAGATTGCAGCAGTGATGGATTGGAGTAGGCCGAATACTCCTAAGGAGATCAGGAGTTTCTTAGGGTTGGCTAGTTACTATAGGAGGTTCGTGGAGGGTTTCTCTTCCCTAGCTGCACCTTTGACCAAGCTGACTAAGAAGAATGTGGCTTTTCTTTGGAGCGAGAAGTGTGAAGAAGCTTTTCTGGAGCTAAAGAAGAGATTGTGCATTGCTCCCGTTCTGACCCTGCCTACTGAGGGTGTGGATTATGATGTATATGTCGATGCTTCGCTTGTAGGTATGGGATGCGTATTGATGCAGGTTGGGAAGGTGATTGCCTATGGGTCAAGGCAACTAAAGACTCATGAGAAAAATTATCCTACGCATGACCTTGAGTTTGCAGCGGTTATCTATGCGTTGAAGCTGTGGAGACACCTACTTTATGGGGCTCAGTGCAAGATCTTCACCGACCATAAGAGCCTAAAGTACGTGTTCATGTAGAAGGAGTTGAATCTGCGTCAGCGGCGATGGCTAGAGTATGTGGCTGATTATGATGTAGAGATCCAGTACCATCCGGGCAAGGCCAATATGGTGGCCGACGCCCTGAGCCGAAAGTCGGGAAAGATCTTTAACCTCTCCGCCGATCGGTTAGTGGAGGAGTTCCTCCTGATGGATATTTTAGTGGGATGCTGTGGTTTGCAGAGTAGTTTGTTAGTGGTGGAGCCGTCCTGGATTTCTTTGACTAGACTGCACCAGAAGGATGATCCGGATCTTCTGCACCTTTTCACCAGGACAGAGAAGAGAGAGTTGCCAGATTTTGCCATCGATGATGCAGGTACTTTGAAGTACCGCGACAGGTTTTGCATCCCCGCCGTTGGGGATATTAGGGGTATGATTTGCAGAGAGGCTCATGGATCCAACGTTGTCTATTATCCAGGATCTACGAAGATGTACCGTGACTTGAGTCAAATTGCATGGTGGTATGGCATGAAAGGAGATATAGCCCGATTTGTTGCTGAGTGTCACACTTGCAAGCGTGTGAAGGCCGATCATGGAAGGCCTGGTGGTAAGTTGACTCCGCTAGAGATCCCAACTTGGAAGTGGGAAAGTATATCTATGGACTTCATTATGGGTTTACCAAAATCCCCGAGAGGATTTGATTCTGTTTGGGTTATAGTGGATAGATTAACGAAGTGCACTCACTTTGTGCCTTATAAGATTGATTACCCGATGAGGAAGATAGCGGAGTTGTATTTGAATGAAGTCATCCGACTCCACGGTGTGCCGGTTAGCATCATTTCTGATCGAGACTCCCGGTTTACTTCTCGTTTTTGGCAGAGTCTGCAGGAGGGTTTGGGTACGGATCTGAGGTATTCTACTGCGTACCACCCACAGAACAATAGGCAGACGGAGCGGGTGAATCAGATTGTTGAGGATATGATCCGATGCTATATTTTAGACCACGGTGGAGCGTGGGATGAGCGGTTGCGACTCATGGAATTTGCTTACAACAACAGCTATCAGGAAAGTTTGCAGATGGCTTCGTTCGAAGCCTTGTATGGGAGGCGCTGTAGGACTCCGTTGTTTTGGGCTGAGGCTGGTGAGAGGCCTTTGTTGGATCCTGATGCGCTGGAGGAAATGGAAGTCGCAGTGAAGCTTATTCGGGAGAAGCTTCGTATAGCCCAGGAGAGATATGAAAAGAACGCCAATCGGCGTAGGTCTGCTTTGGAGTTTTCTGTAGGGGACCTTGTATTTCTTAAGGTTTCCCCGATGGTGGGCGTAAAGAGGTTTGGTAAGAATCGGAAGTTGGACCCAAGGTATGTCGGCCCATTTGAGATTTTGGAACGGATTAGTGTGTCAGCGTATAGATTGGATTTGCTAGCGAACTTCCCAGGCGTGCATAATGTGTTTCATGTTAGCCAATTGCGGAAGTGTGTGCGCAGCAGTGGGCAGCTCTTGGATGTTGTGCCCCAGTTGGAGCCCAAGCTCTCTTTTGTTGAGGTGCCGGTTCGTATTTTGGATTCTCAGGAGCATGTGCTGCGAAAGAATCCCATAGCGATGGTTAAAGTTCTATGGAAAAATCAGGATTTGGAAAGCGCGACTTTGGAGCTAGAGTCGGCAATGAGGAGGGCTTACCCTCACCTATTTCACTGATTTGATCAGTATGTTTTCCTTCTTGTAACTCCTATTAGTTGCTTTTCCTTCTTTAGTAGGAGTGTTGTGCGTAAAGTTTCGGGACGAAACTTTCTTTTAGGGGGAGTGACTGTAACGCCCCGATTTTTTCTGTGATTATTTTTATTCTCGTTGGCATTACTGTGACGCATTTCCGTGTCTTGTGCCATGTGTGGAGTATGGTTTAGCTCCTTAGAACTGAGTGCCCTGTTTGGTAGCCTGTTGGCAAGATCTCCCTAGCAAGCCGAGTCGTTTTGGGTGACCCGGTGTGGCCTCTCGGGGGGATGTTTGTGTTTCTTTATTTGGGTATAACTCGAGTTCTGTTCGTCGAAAGTTAATTTCGACTTCGCCGTTGTGTTCGTAGCGTGGGTATTTAGCTACGGTGTGAATTTCGTCGAATTCCGAGGAGATTTGGTTTCGCGTCGTTTTGGTGTGTTAATAGTATGTAATTAATTATTTGATTTGGAGAGATGATCCTGCGGCTGAATTTATTCAGCAGTTATTTCCTTGCTTAGGTGGCAGCCTTGTATTGGCTGGCTTTCTTTAGAATTCTCTTATTTTAAGAGAATAGGCGGAAAGTTTTCGGTTTTCCCTAAGAGGTGCGTCCAGCTTTTATTTAAAATCTTTGTTTTTTAAGTGGCGGCCCCACTTCCTTACCTTCTTCCCCTTCCCGAAAAGATAGAAACCGTCCCCTGCTTGTTCGGAAAATTAGAGGAGAAAAGCCGCCGTTCCTGCTCCCCTTCGGACGGTGATTCTGGGCTTGTTCGTGGACTGATTTCGTTTCCGAAAGCGGCGTTGTCTTGCTCTCTCTTAGATCTTCATTTCGACGGTAAGATATTCATTTTTCGTAGAGTTTTGTTGAGATTTGGGATTTCGGTTTTGGGGGTTTTACCGCCATTAATGTTAGGAATAATGTTTTAGGTGCTGTTGTTGTTAGTGTCGTGTGAAGAGGAGGGAAAGCCGTCCAAAGCTTCGTCGGAAATCGAAGCAAGTGGTATTCTTGCCCTTGCCAAGTTTATTTTTTTGAATTTTCTTGCTGAATTTGAAATCCCTGTTAGCCCTAGGGTAGAGGCCTTGCTGTTCCTTCATTTGTTGCAAGTTGTAGGGTTTAGTTCTTCCTATTAAGCCCCCCTACTTTGTGTTGTTGATGCCCAAATCTGTAGGCGTAATGCCATTTTGTTTTTCCTTACTTCAGATTTCTATCTGCTGTTTTCGGGTATAGCCGAGAGAGAGTGTTGGAGGGGGTGCTTGCCGATTTGTTAGAAGTGTTACTTGAGAGGTAGTAAGCAAATTACTCGAGTATTGGAATTGAAATACTCGAGTAGTAGGCATTTTACTCAAGTGTGGTAATTGGATACTCGAGTAGTAGGCAAACTACTCGAGTTCTGGAATTCTCAATTTAGCTTGGCGTCGTTCGACTATCGTCGAACTCTCAATGGAGATAGTCGATCTCCGTTTAGTCTGGCTGTCGTTCGACCATCGTTGATCTCCGAATAGAGATAGTCGATCTCCATTTAGTCTGGCTGTCGTTCGACCATCGTTGATCTCCAGATTAAGATCGTCGATCTGCGGTTTGTCTTATCTTCGTTCTCCGCTCGACGCTATTCCGGGAAGAAAACGTCGAACTCAGCTTTTGCTTAGCTTCGAGCTCCGCTCGACGCTTTTCCAGGAAGAAAAACGTCGAGCTCTGTTCGTTCTTAGCTTCATCCTTCGCTTGACGCTTTTCCTGGAGAGAAAATGTCGAGCTCCGCTCGACGCTTTTCCGGGAGGAAAAGACGTCGAGCTCAGTTTCTGTTTGGCTCTGATCGACGCTCAACGTTTTTCCCGAAGGGAAAACGTCGAGCTCCGCTCGACGCTTTTCCGGGAGGAGAAACGTCGAGCTCAGTTAGCGTCTAGCTCCGTTTGACGCTCGACGTTTTCTGGAATGAAAAAAAAATGTCGAGCTTCGTTCTGTCTTAGCGCCGTTCGACGCTCGATGATTTCCGGGAGGAGAACGTCGAGCTCAGCTTTGCCTTGAGCCATTCGATGCTCGACGCTTTTCCGAGAGGGTAAACGTCGAGCTCAGCTTTTTCCTTATCTCTGATCGACGCTCAACGATTTCCTGGAGGATGATCGTCGAGCTTAGCTCGCCTTTAGCCTTCGATGATCGTCGACCTCAGTGATGATGATCGTCGGGCTTCTTTTGGCCTTATGCCGATCGACGATCGTCGACCTCCAGTTTACGATCGTCGAGCTCCGTGTTGAATCATTTCAACACTCTTCCTTTACCTTGTTTTCGTTCCCGAGTGGATTTCTTGTTGTATTTTTTTTTGGGTTTTCCTTGTCGGTCGTTTTCTTTACTTTCCTAAAGGCCGAATCGTGGGTCGTGGTTAGTAGTGGTGGCTTATAGCTCTTTATGGGGGTGGAGTTGTGTGATTTAGCCAAGGCCACTCTTGTTTTTCTTGCTCTAGGTACGGGCTGGGCTTGTGTGGGTGGAAGGTCCCTTGTGCTTTCACGTGTAGACCCTTGAGCTTGTTTTCTTGGACATGGTGGATGGGGGACTAAGTTTACCTCCGATCTTGTTCCTCGTTGTTTGTTTTTGCTACTACCACTTTCCACAGTCTAGGGTGTTAGAAGTTTCTTCCTTGGTAGTTTGCAGCACTTTGGGCTCTTGGTAGACTAGTAGGCCCGGCAGGATGTTGTTCCTGAGTTGGGTTTTTGCTGTTTTCTTTGCTCGTTGTGCTTTTCTTGTTGTCCTGTTTGGACAATTGTGACTCTTTCTACTGCTTGTTTCTCTGTTACTTTGTTCCTTTGGTTGACTCTTTCATGCAGTTTTTTACCTTGTTTTGCTTGCTGAGGTATTTTGTTTTCTTTTGGAATGCCTCAGGTTCTGAGCTGTAGCCAGTTAGGTGGCTAGTTTACAGTGGTGGTGTTGGTGGTCTCTTGGACTTTGGAGATCCGTTTGCTTTGTTGGAGAGGTAGTTTTTCAGTACTTTCTTACAGACATACATATATGCCAGTGGGTTCGTGTCAGGTTGTTGGTGCCCACTGGTAGTTTTTACCTTTTTACTGGATATATTTACTTATGCTGCTACCGTTTTCTGGAGATAGTCTACTTGCTCTGAGAAGGTTTTATGCTAGGTTGCTAGTTAATTTTAAACTATAAATATTATTATAAATAAAGCTCATGATCAGCATGTTTTATAAAACTTAATCACTATTTTCCAAACAACTTATAAAGACTGTTTTCTTATATATTATATAAATCAAATGTAGGGTCTTACATAGCATGAGTGGTTCTCTTGGGACCCTTATGCGCTCTTTAGGACGTCAAACCTAAATAAAGTATTTTTCCGCAGCGTATAAATATAGTTTTCTTTTATGGACTAGGTGATCCATTGAGCCGAGGGATACGGTCTCTAAAAATATAACTGATTTTCTAATCATTAAACTAAAGATTTTCTTGCATAAAGTTTGTAGTTGGTTTTGCTTGAGCGTCAGCAGTTATCCCCTGCTTGACGTGGCATCATGACGCGTATTTTCTCATACTCTGATAATTCTTAATTCGGAGAAAATGCGGGTTGTGACAGTGAACTGCCTTCACTCAATGCCTATGGACTTAGCCACGGAATAGCTTTGCAAATTTCTGGGCTTTGAATGTCGACACCTTACTCAACGCTTTTTATCATCTAGCGTTGAGTGAAATGGCTTTACTCAACGCCTGTGGACTTAGGTGATTTTCATCCTTTCAAATATCCTTCTTTGACATGTGGCGTTGAGTGAACTGGCTTCACTCAATGCCTGTGGACTTAGACAGATTTCTATCTCTCCACATCTATACCATGTGACCACCTGCCATAACCACCTAGAAAACTTGTCTAAACTTGTTCCATGGAACATGCTGCACATGATGAGGTTGAACAACATCAAATACAACTATGCTCTTATTATTGAATTTGATGTATCTTCAAATCTAAGGAACATTGAGGGCTATATTCCCAACAATCTCCCCCTATTTGAAGGGGGGAGAACACACAACAATACTAAAAAGCACTAACATAAAAAGCCTATTACTTTAATGCAGCTGTAAGCTATATCTGCTACATCTGGTAGCTTATACTAATTGAATTACCAACATATCAATTCAATGTACTCCATTTAACTGCATTTACTCAACATGTCAAGTAAATGCATTTTCATACCACTTGAATATTTGTTCAAGTAATATGCACTCTCCTTATACCATTTAATACTTAAATGGAGCACCACTAGAAGCACTTTACTCATAATATGCACTGACTCAAAATGGCTCAACATGTAGTCATTGAATTCGTCATACCACTTGAATATTTCCAAGTAATATGAACTGACTCAACATGACCTAGTCAGGTCAAGTATTGCTTCTACATCTCCTCTTTATATCTCACCCTTTCCAAGTATTGCCACACATCCCCCCTTTTTGGCTTCTTTTATAGGTATATATCTATTGAGGGTGGTGATAGGATCATGGGAGAATTTATCTCTTGATCTTATCCTACTTCTATTACACTAGTAATCAAACTAATTGACTGGAGAACATACCTCTTGTGCTGATACCACTGATACAACACATCACTGCAACCACTTGACACTTGGGTAGTCCATTGATCCATTTGATCTAGCTGCTATCATTCATCCACATGAACTAATGCCACTCCTCCCCCTTTTTATGACTTCTGCAGAAGGATCTATAGTTAGGGATGTGCTGGTTGTTCCTCTTCTCCTTCATTAGTATTATCTTTTCAGCAGTAGTAGTAAATTCACAGCAGCAGCAGTGATGATCTTTGATACACTATGGAAGCTATTGTACTTGCTCCCCCTCAATAGGAGCATCTTGACTTGCTCCCCCTCAATAGGAGCACCAAGACTTGCTCCCCCTCAATAGGAGCATCTTTTATCATCTTTCCACTTGAAAAATCATCATACCACTGAAGTTATTTTCCACCTATAAGAAGTATTTCAATCTACAACAATAACAGTACAAGGAAAAACTGAAGCTATACCAAGTTTAACATACCCAGCTCAAACTTGAAAGTGCTGAACTTTGCTTCATCTAGTGGCTAAGTGAAGATGTCAACCACTTGCTTGTCTGTTAGGACAAACTCAAGATAGATATCTTCACATTCCACATGCTCCCTAATGAAATGATCTCTAATCTCAATGTGTTTAGTCCTACTATGAGAGAAAGGATTCCTAACAATTGAAATTGCACTAGTAGAATCACAATACAAAGGAGTTCTACTTATATGGAGGTTATAGTCCTGGAGCTGATGCTGGATCCAAGGCAACTGTGAATAATAGATACCTGTTGAGATGTATTCTGACTCAACTATTAAGATTGCAACACTAGTCAGCTTCTTGCTTCTCCAAGACACTAGTCTTCCTCCCAAGAACTGACAGGTGCCTGAAGTGCTCTTCCTGTCCTTTTTCCAGCCCTTAAAATCTACATCTGAATAGCCTGTTAGTTCAAAATCCCTATTTCTAGGTTATTATAGGCCAAGATCTGGTGTGCCCTTAAGATACCTCAAAATTCTCTTAGCAACAGAGTGGTGAGATTCTTTAGGGCTAGCCTGATACCTAGGCCTAAATATGGCAGGATGTCTTAGCCAAGGGCAATGTGCCCCTAATGATCCCAACCAACCCTCCCAAGGTATACCTAGACCTAAAGTGGGGTCAGTGGGTCCCTAAATATCCACTAGGCTCAACCTTAGAGACTTAGTTGACCCAAGTCAACCCTAGCCCCAACATGGTCAAAGTGCCCTTACAAAGGGTCAAGTGACCTCCAAGGTTCCAAGTCAACCCTACACAACCCTACCTAGAACCTAGGGGAGGCCAATGGGTCACCAAGGACCCATTGATGGTAACACAAAAGGTCAAATTGACCAAGGTCAACCCAAGTCTAGTTTAGGTCAAATTAGCCCAAATGGGCTAACCCAAGCTCAAGCCCTATTCACTTGGGCTAACCACCTCTTAATTAATTAATGTCATGAATTAGTGGGCTACAATTAGGCTAGTGTGATAAACAAATTCGGCCATGAGGGGCAGGAGAGAGAAAGCTTCAATTCCTCTTTAATGGTGGAGAGAGAAAATAAGTAAAGGCCATTCATGGCATAGTGAAGCCAATGACCACCATTCATTGCTTGATCATCTTCCATAACAGCCATGAGAAGATCAATAGCCTTTCCAGGCTTTTCCATTGACTGGATGCAGAGAACCACCATGGCCGAGCCAAGCTATTCATGACCATTAATGGCATTGATGTCATGACCACCCCTCCCACATTTTAATGTTTTAAAAGCTTCACTGGACTCCAAGGATTCGTGTCCACCCTTTCCCTGACGATTTCGAGTTACTTCACTGTGTTGTTGCAGAAAGCCGAGCGGCGCCACCACCACCATGACGACCCGACGATTGGTGCGACTCCAGAGCACCACAAAGGTCCTCCCCTTCTTCTTCTTCCATTGGTAGATTGAAGGACTAATTAGGGTCAAGGTTCGGGCTCAATTAAGCCCGATCATAGGATCGATTTTCCTTTTTTTTAGAAAATTGAGATTGGTGGGATTGCCGGAATTGGCCCCTCCGGCGGCCGTGACGCCACCCAGCGATGGCCACCACCTTGACGGAGGTGGTGGTGGCGGTGGCCGGCCAGGGAGGTGGCCGGGTGGCCGGCGATGGTGCCTGGAAGAAGCTCCAGGTCGGGTAATTCCTACCCGTCGGCTGGAGGAAGAAGAAATGCCGGAGCCGTTGGATCTTGCATCAAGATCCGAGAAAGATCATTATATTTATATTTCATTTAAATGAATTCTGTCACATATAATCAGTCACTTTGGAAATTAATTTAAAAATACATAGACGCTTCTACAGAGAAAGTTGTCAACATAGAATTTGTAGATCTGAGCGTTTACTTTATTTTAAAATTAATCTAAACCAATTTGGGTAAGTTGTTTGACCACAACACTCGTTTTGGTTAAGGTTATACATAGGACTAGACAGAGATTAAAATGTATGCCCCTACTTCACCACAAGTCAAAATGACCTAAAATTTGGAAAGTGAGTCATTCTAACCTATTGATAGGTCCTGTTTAAAGATGGGAATTTTTGGGGATAATTTTTCTATAGTTTTAGAAATTATTTTATAATCCTAGGATAAATTAATTAAGAGATCTAATGACCTCCAAACCCTCCCAATTTTTGGTGAGTGGTCCTTGGGGTCATCATAAGGTTCTGTAGAAATTTTCACCTCATTTTGAGTTGATTTGGTTGGGAAATGAGTAAACCCTAGTTTTGCCCTATAAGGGCTATTTAGGTCAAAAGTGCACCATGTGGGTTTGGGTGGCCAAATCATTTCAACATAGGCTAAGAATTGGGCCACTAGTTTTACATGACATTTTACACCCTCATAGATATTATTGGGTAGTTTGGGGTAGAATTGCCCTAAGACCCAAGTTCAAATCGTAAGTTTGGACTTTAGGGGTTTGAGAAGGGCATATGGTCAAATGCCCTTGTATGGACTTGAAATTTGGTGGAAAGGACCATATGGTGGCTAAAGTCTTCTGGTGGAAATTTTAGTTGCTTTAGAGATAGTTTAACACCTCATAACCCAAACCTTAGTTTTGGTCACAAATTTTATAATGGTATGATATGCTATGAAAACTTTAGGAGAAGTTATGAAACTTGGGTAGTATGGTCATAGGCTTAATAAGAGCCTCTGGTGATTTTATTAGTAATTTTGGAACAATACATTTAGTACCTCCTTTATAGTGCATGGAATTGCCCTTGATAATCTTTTGTTTATTATGATCATACTGTTTAATAGGAATTTATGAAAATTGGGCAGAGGGTATTTTTGGTCAATATACTCATACTACAATTTTATTATAATTTTTGGATGTATATTTTCAGTACTTTCTTCACAAGATTATAAAAATGAAATTATATTCAAAAATGGATTCAGAGCTCAATGATTGATTTAAAATTGTTAAACTCATGCAAAAGTGTACTTAGGTCAATATGCACATAAGGAAATTTTATCATAGTTTTTAGATGAATATTTTCTGTAGATGTTTCATTAATTTAAGAAAGAGGATTATTGTCCTAAATTAAAATTAGAGCTCATTATTCACTGAGAAGTTTGGAAACATTGTTAAGAGTGTTGTTAGGGCATATTAGTCATGCTTGAATTTTCTTATAATTTTTGGAAGCTTATTTACAATACTTAATTCTTTAGTTGTTAACTATGTGATTATATTAAAAATTATGGATCAAGGGTTTAAACCAGGAAAAAATTTGGGAGACCTAAATTTACTGTTAATTAGCTGCCTAGTATTTATCATATTGTTTGGAACATTTTGCATTACTGTAAGGGCCACTTCATATTCAAACTAGGGCATTTGGTTTTTAGGAGAAATAAATAAAATGTCAAATAAATTAGGAAAATTCTAAGTTTCTGGATTTAGTCTTTAAAAGTCATGATAGGCCTCCATTAATTATCTTAGGGTGTTTGGATGAGGACTTTGAGTACCTCCTATCATGCACGTCATATAGCATAAGATGGTCTACATATAATAAAGCTCTGGAAATGGTGTTAATATGGAGAATGGTCGGTGGAGAGGGGATTGTGGTTTAATGATTTTAGTAGAGTGAAGTTGAGTATATCAATGGAAGCTTACATGGTTAGAATGTTGAGTTGACTAGGATCAGATAGTGCTCGGGATCGACGAAAGATCATCTTTCCTATGAAGGGTGAAAGAAGGTCAAAACACACTTGGATTAGATCCAAAGTAATGTTTAAAAAGGATCGGGATTCGGGTATTAACCAATAACACTAAGTGCCTTATGAAAGGGAATGATGAGCTTAAGCTATCATCATAGTTCCTAGTGCCCTTTGAGAGCCCTTCACGGGGTATGCCGGGGGCAGTCCTGGGCTAACCTAAACTATAGGCAAAATAAACTGCACGAGTTACTAGTATAACTAGAGATCACATTCATAAACCACGGTGTCTCGGAAAGTTGGGTTGACTAGGATGTTCGGGCGGTAGGCTCGTTGGTTGTGGAAACGGGAATGTTGGCTCGGCGAGCTTTGGGTAGGTTGTTGGTTGTGACGGACGGGATAGTCCGAGGAGCTTTGGCTCGGTTGCTGATATATAAGGTTGCATGCGCATAAAGTATAAGGTTGTGGGTGTTCAGTGTTGGAGGGTCGATGCACCGACGCTAATACGTTGACTCGGCACGTGTGGTTTTGCACTTCGCCAAATTAAGTCTGGTGTGCAAGCCATCAAGTGTACGCAGGAGCTCCGCTTAGTGCACCAGCGTTGAGGCATACGATAGCTCTGACTGGTAGTGATATTACTAGTTTAGAGGTGGGCAAGGCCCAACCCACCGCTTCTGTTTGCTACCACGGAGGTATCCTAGGAGGTTACGCTATCAAAAGGGGGAACTAAAGGTCTGTGTGCACAGAGTTGAGTGGGCGTGTTTCATTTGCATGATCCTCATAATAGTATACTTGCAATTCATAGCATAATCATTGCATTTAACCCTTGACACCTATTGTATAAATTGGTATGGGACTTTTTATTAATTTGGACCAGCAAAACGACTCCTTGGTTTATAAGCTCGAGTGAGCATGCTTATAAGTTAAGGCTTTTACTCTGTAGATATATACAAGCCTGCTAGAAAACTGACACCCTATTGTATAAATTGGTATGGGACTTTTTATACGATAGGAGCCTTGTTGAAGATCCCTTAGCTTATGTGTTTTCATATAAGTTAAGGTTACTTATTATATGTTCAGTCTTTCATACTTTCATCACTGCCACATATACACTTAGAACTGCTAGATAGTTTCGCCGTCACCTGTTAATTAGTTATTCTCCACCTTCGTTACCTCTCCTTTCCTCCTCCCCGCTCGGTACCTAGGAGCAATGGGGGAAGGGGAGGGGGATGATAGGACTTATTCTTTTAGACTAACAATTTTTGAACCACATCATTTTAGGAGACCGTGGAGCCCAGCATGGAGGAGCAGCCCCGGAGGTCGGCACACTTGGAATTGGGATAGTCTATCACCGGAGTTCAGATAGCTGGGACTGTGAGTCCCGATCATTAGTAGATGTTTAGTTTTTTCTTCCGCGCTGAGTGATATGTTGTGTGGATATTGACGTACCGGACATGAGCCCAATTATTAGTACCTTTATTATTATTTCTGTGGACTCTCCCTTCGTGGAGATTATTTACTATATATGTGATTTCTATGGACATGTCTTTTTCTATTATGCTACTTTTTTGTGATCGATTTGGCCTGCAGGATCGGCATTTTATAGTGACGACTTTCCCGGGCGTGACGGTGTCACCGCAAAGCGGCGGTTCTGGGCCTAAGACCCTGGTGGTTTAAAAAGAAAAAAAGGTGTCTTACAAGTGGTATCAGAGGAGACCTCGATCGAAAAAGTAGCTGTCCACAAACACTGGGTCACCCCCACACGAGTTTACTTTGGGGACAAACTAAGCAGCGGAAGCAGTGGTGTGCCCATATGGGGATCACATGTAAATTGTCCACTTTTAATTAGGTTTGGGTCTATTACATAGAAATGATCTTGTTATGCAGCCTCTGGCACAGCCTACACCACAGGGCTGAGTCTAGCAGACTCTGAATGTTACACCACATCCCCCGGTTCCAACTCCATTTCTACAGTCAGAGATGGGGCAAACCTTGACAACTATTCTAGAGGCTTTCAGGTCCTAGCAAATCCCATCTCCACAGCCAAACCCGGGGGCCAATTGGTTGAGCATCTTCAAAGGACTTTCTCCCCCATCTTACCTGTGGACAGAGTCGGCTGTACGAACAAATGAGTGGCTGGATTCATGTATGAGATGATGATCGGGATACGGTGCCCATAGGAGGAGAGGGTGCCTTTGGTGGTCTCTTGCTTGGAGTCCCATGCCAAGAGATGGTGGAAGACACTGCTCGATAAGACTTTTGCTGATAGAGAGGTTGCAGAGATTGCTTGGGAGGAGTTCAGGGCCGCACAGTTGGAGCATTTTATTCCGCAGTCAGTTAGAGATGAGCTGGAAAACAGATTTCTACAGTTGAGACAGGGCAACAAGAAAGTTGTGGAGTAACATCGTGAGTTAAATCTTCTATCCCGGTTTGTGGATTCTTATCAGTTGGATGAAGCAGGATACACCAAGAGGTTTTATAAGGGCCTGCGAGAGGATTTGAGAGTGTCTCTTTTGTTCGTATCTGATGGGCCTATTCCTCGAATATTGGAGATGGCGAAGAGGATTGAGGAAAATTAGCACACTACTCGAGGTAAAAAGAGGCAAACGAAGGATAAGGGCGGGGGAGCCAGAAATGATCAGTGAAGGGGCCACATTGCTAATGGGAGAGATGGGAGAAGAGCAGAGGACCATCCTCGTCAAGAGGTGAGACAGGAGCCGAGGCAGCCGATTGTTATGGATCCTCAACCTCTCTAAATGCGGGAGATGAAAAGACTCGGGGGTATGGCATATCCTCCTTCCAGAGTGCCTGTCATCAGGTAGGGCATATCCGGAGAAACTGCCCCTTGAGGGGGGCACCCCTACCAACACCACAGGTTGCCCCACCTGCTCAGTATTTTGGAGGCCGAGGAAGTGGCCGAGGATGTGGATATTAGGGCAGAGACCGCAGACAGGAGAGGGAGCAAGTGTATGCACTGGATCTGGGTTAACCATGGAATTTAGAGCAAGTGATGACAGGTACACCATTAATTTTAAGTTCTTTTATTTCCTAAATAGCTAGACTCATGGATTTAGAATTGATAGACTAAGTAGGAAAACCATAACTAGACTTCTAAGATATTTTACTACCCCAGGCATAGTCTTCATCAGCGGCAAACCCGCTTATACGTTATTCGATACGGGTGCTTAGCACTAATTCGTGTCGGAGGCCTTCGTGGAAGTGTTGGAAGGCGTGGAGCCACTCACAGGCTTGATGATGTGGATACGACTACCCGACGGATCGGAGCTATTCACCTCTGTCCACTAAAACATGGAGGCGGAGATCAACGGAAAGGCATTCGAAGCAACAACAACGATCCTAAGGATGTCAGCCTATGATCTGATCCTGGGCATGACATGGTTGCATTGAAACCATGCCCAGATCGATTGCCTATCAAAGAGGATCACCGTGAGGCATGGGGATTCCTATGTCATCATCGAAGGTATTACATTTACCACCCCTCTCTTGTTGTCATCCGTACAGGTTGTCAAGGCCCACCTAAAGGGAGAGGAGGCATAATAGGTGATGTTTGAGATGGCCAAGGCCAAAGACTCCATCTCAAGTATCCCAAGGGTGCGGGATTTTGCTGACATATTCCCAAAGAAGCTGACAGGGCTACCCCCATACTGGGTGTAGGATTTTCAGATACAGCTCGTGTCGGGGGCTAAGCCGGCAACTAGAGCTCCTTAACGGATGGCCCCGAAGGAATTGGCGGAGTTTCAAAGTCAGTTCTAGGAGCTAGTGTAAGCCGGATTTTTCCGGCCGAGCTCTTCACCATGGGGAGCCCCGGTGCGGTTCGTCAAGAAGAAGGACGGGACACTCAGAATATGCATCGACTACCGAGCACTGAACAGACTGATAGTACGGAATACCTATCAACTGCCAAGGATAGATGAGATGTTCAACCAGCTAGAGGGGGCGCATTTCTTCTCAAAAATGGATTTGAGGTCGGGCTACTACAAGCTGCGAATTCGGGAGGAGGACATTCCTAAGACAGCCTTTAGTAGAAAATATGGTTTGTTCGAGTTTACCGTGATGCCCTTCGGGCTCACAAATGCACCGGTTGCATTCATGTGCCTCATGAACCGAGTGTTCGAGGCTTATCTGGATATGTTCATCATCGTGTTTATTGACGACATCCTTATCTACTCGAGGACAGAGGAGGAGCACACACTACATGTGACAATGACTCTAGAGAGACTGTGGGAACACCACCTTTATACGAAGTTTAGTAAATGCCAGTTCTGGTTGAAGGAGGTGGCCTTCCTTGGTCATATTATCAGTGGAGCCGGGTTGGCAGTGGACCCATCCAAGATTCAGGCAGTTCGGTATTGGCCGCATCTGAAGGCGGCCACAGTCGTACATAGTTTTCTAAGACTTGCCGGTTATTATTGGAAGTTCGTGGAGGGATTCTCTCAAATTGCCCTCCCACTCACATCTCTGACAAGGTGGGATATGCCCTTTGTTTGGACCCCGCAGTACGAGACGGCTTTCCGGGAGCTGAAGGATTGACTCACCTCAGCTCCTATTCTTGCCCTTCCTTCTGGGAGAGAAGGATTCAAGGTATACACCGATGCTTCCTATATGGGCATGGTTGTAGTGTCGATGCAGAAAGGCCACATGATTGATTATGCTTCCCGCCAGCTGAAGAAGAATGAGCAAAACTACCCTGTTCATGACTTAGAGATGGGAACGGTCGTGTTTGCTCTGAAAGTCTGGCGACAGTACCTATACAGCGTCCACTGCGATATATATTCTGATCACAAAAATTTGAAGTATGTGGACACGCAGAAAGAGCTGAATATCAGGTAGAGGCGATGTGTTGAAATTCTAGCAGATTACCAGTATAGGATGCATTACCACCCAGGGGCGAACGTGGTAGCCGATGCGCTGAGTCGGAGAGCCGCCACCTCCGGAGCAGAGCTGTAAATTATGTCCATGCATTTGGTGCAGAGATTAGAGGATATACACATCATGCTGGTGTCGTCTGATGACCCCAAGATTTATGAGGAGTATTTAGCCGCGATGAGCGCCACAAATGACATTCGAGACTGAGTCAGAGATTGGCAGAAGCAGGACGCCAAGCGGGAGCCGATATTCTGGGCCTTGGAGGCAGGTACTGCTAGAGATTACACACAGAGGGATGGCCTAGTGTGCTTCAGAGGACGGGTTTATATACCAGAGGGAGGCCAGGTCCGGGAGGATATCATGACGGAGGCCCACTATAGCCAGTATTCAGTACACCCGGTAGTTACGAAGATAACTGTGAATCTGAAGAAGACCATGTACTGGCCATGCATGAAGAAGGATATCACCTACTTCGTGACCCACTGCGAGACATGCCAGCTAGTGAAGGCAGAGTGTAGAAACCCTGTAGGTTTATTACAACAACTCCTAGTGCCAGAGTGGAAATTCGAGGATATCATGATGGACTTCTTACATGGGCTTCCCCGATCGCGGATGGGAAACGATTCGTTCTGGATAATCATTGACCGGCTAACGAAAGTAGCCAGATTTATACCAATTAGGAAGGATGACTCAGTTGTTGTACTGGTTTGGAAATTTGTGGAGCACTTCGTTTGTTATCATGGCGTACCCAAGACGATCGTATCAGATCGTGATGGACGGTTTACGTCCAGGGAGTAGAGATCAGTGCAGACTTACTTGGGCACTCGGCAGAAATTCAGTAGGACTTTTCATCCCCAGACTGACGGGCAGAAGGAATGTACCAATCAGACCTTGGAAGATCTATTGCGACTATGCATTCTGGATTGCGAAGAAACTTGGGAGAAGCTATTGCCACTGGTCGAGTTCTCATATAATAACAGCTACTAGTCCAACATAGGGATGAATCCATATGAGGCCCTATATAGACGAAGGTGTAGGACTCTGCTGTCATGGATACATGATGAGGATCCGGAGGCTTTGGGCTCAAAGTTTGTTGAGCACACTGAGGCTCATGTGAGGCTGATACGGGACAGGATGTTAGAGGCTCAGAGAAGACAAGCTAAGAATTACGATGCTCAGGATCGTCATGTGGAGTTTCAGGTGGGGGACCGGGTATTCTTGAAAATCCGGCCGATGCATGGATTTTCACGGGTGCAGGGTCGGAAGAAAAAGCTCAGCCTGAGATATATGGGGCCTTACAAGATCCTAGAGCAGATCGGTCCCTTAGCATACATGCTGGACCTGCCATAAGAGCTGGCGGGTCTGCATGACGTGTTCCACATATCCTTTCTTAGGAGGGCTCTACTACACCCGGAGTAGCAGATTACGATCATGGATAGGCCGGTAGCATCTGATCAGTCAGTTCACCTGGAGCCGGTCCAGATTGATACAAGAGGATATGAGTCTTGCGCAGCAAGAAGGTCCCGTTTGTCAAGGTCTTGTGGAGAAATCATGGGCAGGAGGAGAAAACATGTGAGCCATAGGACTTGATGCAACAAAGGTACCCTGAGCTCTTCAGTGAAGTATTCCTTACAACCTCTCAGGATGTTACAATTTATTTTTCATACCTGAAAATCCGTAGGCCTAACTCGAATTTCCGGGATGAAATTTTTTGTTTATGTATTAGGATTTGTAACATCCCTCAGACAACTAGACTCCTGGGAGTGGTTTTGTCATGACTAGGTCATGACAAAACCCTAGGAAGCCCAAGAAGACCAAGTGGACCTAGGAATGTAGGTGAGATCACTATGGTCTGCAAATAGTAGATTCCTAAACCATAGGATGGGATGATCATGGGGTTTCACCATGACTCCAAGAGCACACCATGACCTCACCAATCTACTGAAAGGCCCAAAGGGTCCATTGGAGTCAACCCAGGGTGGCCAAATTGACCTCGGACCATCCTAGGCCTAAATAGGGCAAGATGCCCTAGCCAAGGGCAATGTGCCCCTATTGAGCCCAACCAATCCTACCAAGGTCTCCCTAGACCTAAAGTGGGGTCAATGGTTCACCAAAGATCCATTGGGGTCAACCTTAGAGCCTGAGTTGACCCAAGTCAACCCTAGCCCCAAAATGGTCAAAGTTCCCTTACTAAGGGTCAAGTGATCTCCAAGGTGCCAAGAAAACCCTACAAAACCCTACTTAGACCCTAGAAAGGGCCAATGGGTCACCAAGGACCAATTCATGGTAACACAAATTGTCAAATTGACCAAGGTCAACCCAAGTCTAGTTTAGGTCAACTTAGCCCAAATGGGCTAACCCAATCTCAAGCCCTATTCACTTGGGCTGACCACCTCATAATTAATTAATGTCATGAATTAGTGGGCTGCAATTAGGCTAGTGTGATGAACAAATTTAGCCATGAGGGGGCCGGAGAGAGAAAGCTTCAATTCCCCTTTAATGGAGGAGAGAAAATGAGTAAAGGCCATTCATGGAATAGGGAAGCAGAGTGAAAGTGAGGGTAAGATCTATCTTAACTATAGAGTGGGGGGTTGAATAGAGTATTTTAAAGTAAATTTACAGTTAAAAAAAATTTACACAACAGTAAAGGCTTAATTTATGTATAGGTGTAAGGTGCTTTGATGTAGAACTAAAACTAAAGCAGTAAAAATAAAAACCACAGCACACAGCAAAGAATATGCACAAGAAACCAGAAGACACAAGGAGCTATAGTGGTTACCCAAAAACCTGGGTACATCCACTCTTCTACCACCCTTGGTAGGAATCCACTGCAGGATGAGTTAATCAGGTGTCCTGGGCACCAATGAGCTTTTGATAAGGTGCTCAAAAACCAAACTGGATTGTTTGATCAGGTGTCTTGCCACCACTGAGTTTTGATAAGGCTCTTAGAACAAGACTCAAAACTTTTGAAGGGAGTCTTGATAACCCTTTTACAGCAGGAAAAGAAAAAGGAAGAGGTGAAGTTGTCTTCTCTGTCTCAATCACTGAGAGAAGACTTAGTGGATTGATTGTGTTGTCAAAAGCTCCACCTGAGATGTAGATGGTTTAGAGATGAGAGCTTTGCTAGGGTGATAGGTCTTCAGAAGCTTCAGATCTCCAGAAGAAGATGGTTTCAGCAGAGGCTGAAATATGAATTGTCTGGAGTCCTTGATGTTGAAGCTATGATCACTTTTCAGTATGCCAATATTCAATCAAACTCTTCAGGATTAATCACTTGATTTTCCTCTGAGTTTTTCTAACTATCTGTGTATGTCTGTATTGAGTGATAGGTTGATTGTCTTGATAGCCGTTAGCAGTCAATTAATATCTTACATAAATGTTTTGTCTTCTGGAAGAAAGTCCAATAAACATTCTCTGATAAATCCCTTGAAAATTGCTCCAAAATAAATGAAAACGACTAGCAGATCTCTTGAAATAAATGTTGAGAGAGTTTGAAAAACATTCCAAAAGCTGACTGAATTTGAATCCTCAAAGTCGTCGATCTCTCAGGAAAAACGTCGATCTGAGCTCTAAGATCGTCGACCTGAGCTCAGAGATTGGATTGAACATCAGACAGTAAACGTCGACCTGAGCTCGAAGATCATCGACCGGAGCTCAGCAACCTGAAGAATAAGCTGAAGGCAGATCGTCGATCTGAGCTCGAAGATCATCGACCGGAGTTCGACGATTTAGCAGAGTTGAGCTCAGAGAGTGTCGAACGGAGTTCGACGTTTCGTCGACCTAAGCTCGACGATAATTGTCTTTGTCTCAGCTCTAAGTCTGAATCCTTGAATGGTCCTGAGGGCAGCTTCAAACCTAAATTCTAAGCCCTAGACTCATTCTAACTTGACCTTTTCAACTATACATCAAGGTCAAACTGATTTCCTAAAAACATAGTGATCCTTGCCCAAATTAGTAATAGAGTGTTCCAACAATCTCCCCCTATTTGGGTTAGGATTACTATTTACAGAACTCAGTAATAAATACAAAATCAACATACAGAAAAACAAAAAAAATCTAAAATAATAGAGCAGATCATGCAACATAGCAGCAATCAGATGGAATATCAGCAAATGTTCAAAAAATGAGTATACTGTCTGCTTACAAATGTCATTTCTTTTCACTTCCCTTCTTAAATAAGATTTCCCTATTGGGATTTAGAGCTTCTTTCATTGACCTTCTATCATCCTCTGCACCTAAGGAGGTTTGAGATCTAGCCCTGGGAACCACAGCCTCAGGACTAAGCTTCATGTAGTCCACTGGGTCAAAGAATTTCCTTGATGCATACCTTTCCAGTTCTACCTTTCTTTGATCTGACATGGTTGTAATGTTGGAAGTGTCTTTCCCTTATTCTCTGGCCTTCTTCAGTTGATCTAAGGCAGCCAGTTCATTCATCCTAGCAGTCCAAGATAAAGGATTGTTCTCTGGATATTCAAAAGGAACTGCAGGCTCATATCTGTTGACAGTTTCTGAAGCAGTAGGAGTTCTTGTATCAACAGTTTCTCTGAGTTTATAAGGGAAAGGACCTTGAGTTGAGTCCATGTGTCTTTGTCCTTCCCTTGCTTGAAATCTGTGTTCTCTTTTATTTCCTCTATATTGTCCCCTTCTGGACTGATAACCTCTTTGATATTGCCCCCTGGGATGATATCTTTGAGAGGATTGAGAGGAACTTTGCTTTGGAGCTGATGTTTGAGAAGCTGAGCCTCCACCTGATCCTGAATCTGGAGGAGGAGGAGGAGGAGGCTGAAACTGGGATGAACCTTTCTCATACTTATCAAACTTTCTTTTCTTCTTCATGGCCTTTAGTTGGTTTTTAGAATATTGCATCCATGGTTCAGTTATTTGGCAATCATGCAGAATATAGTAGGATATATCATTAGCATCCTTGGCCTTAGAAGGAGGGACCTTCATCATGGCCTTGCTTCTGGCCTTCCTTTTCTTTGCAATGGTACCAGAAGAGTCATCAGAGTCAGTGTGAAAATGATCACTTTCTGAGCTCTGTGGTCTTTCATACAGATCATCAATGCTTTGATGTACTTCTCTTGTTGTTTCAGTTGTTTAGGAGTCAGAGCAGGAGAAGCAGCAAAAACACAACTTATTGAAGTAGCAATTGGAGCAGAAGTAATTGGAGTAGCAGGTTCAGGTTCTTCCAGATAAGTAGCAAGTTTGTCAACAGTAGCAGCATCAGCAACAATAGACAGCATTTCAATGTCAGAAGATCCAAAAGATTTAACAGCAGCAGCAGCAGCATCCTCAGCCTTTAAAGAGTTGACATATGATGCAATCATGCTGGGATCACATTCTAAAATAGGTACAATGGCCTTAGTAAGGTCTTCAACTTGTTGAACTGGAAGAGAATTGAAGTACACAGTATCAAAAACTGACAGTAGGATCTGAAGATCCACTGCAAATACTAGAGCAGGTTCTGAAACTTCAGCAGCCTCAGGCAAATCCAGAGCTTCATTAGGCATCTCCCCTTGCCTGGATTCAGTGAAAACTGGATCAAGGCACCCAGAGGAAGGGATTGCCTGAGAGGAGAGGAAGGGAGATAGCCTGGTAGACTGCTCCTGAACATTTTTCAGAAGTGGAGCCAAGGTGGTCTCCAGCAATGAGGTTAGCCTGGGGGCTAGCAGCTCATACAACCTGTCTGCCAAAGCTGAAAGATCTACATGCTCAAGAGGGGCTTGAGTAGAGGTAGGAGTTGATGCAGCGTGAATGATGTTTGCTGGAACTGATGGAATGGATGGTGTAGAGGTAGGAGGTATAGGGATGGATGGCTCAGTAGTAGGAATTGTTGAGATTGATGTTACTAAAGTGGAGATGGATGACATGGGAGAGGAAAAGGATGGGGTGAAGGATGATTGAGAGAGTATGTCCTGTAGAAGTTGTTGGTAGGAAGATGTAGACGGAATCTCAGGAGGAGTAGGAGGAGAATCATCCATGAAGGAGTCATCCAGAAGGTGAAATGATGGAGTGGTGATAGGTGGATAGAAGTATAGAGGGTGGAATTATTCTGAGGTAGTTGCTGTAGGAGGTGAAATAGGTGATGAGATTGTAATGGGGGAAGATATGGCTATGGTTGAGATGAGTGGTGTGGTTTATATAACTGGTGTGGTTGAGATGGAGACTGAGGCAGAGACAGCTGGAGGAAGAGGAGAAGCAGGCAAATCTTATGCTGGGGCAGAGACCTGAGGAGGAGTGACTGAGGAAGTCATTGTGCCTGAAGCAGATGTTGCTGCAGCAGCCCAGTTGGGGTTGATAATCTGCCTGTCCCACCTGCTGAAAAGGGCACAGGTGAGCCTTTTGGATGCATTGATGTGCATCCAACTTGAAACCGGCAGATCAGGGCACCTGTAATGTAGGTAAACCCCTATAATCCTTCCCAAACTTACACAGCTTTTGCTAATTTTCTTCTTGATCAAATTAAAGAAGATTGATCCCCAATCCAGATGTTTCTTATCAACTAAAGCTCCCATTAAGCATAACTGATACCTTGAGATTGTATCATGAGCTGAGTGCTTTTCCAGAAGCACTTTCCCAACAACATCAGCCAAAAATTGAAATTCAACAGATAAATTCTTTTTCAGCAGTTTGTTAGGGTTCACAGCAGAGTGACCCATTCGATCTAACAACGAATCATATTCCTCTCCAGACAAATCGATGGAGTCATTCCCAGTACTTAAGGCGAATACTTCTGTCAAAAGTGCGGGGGACATTGGTACCTGAGTTCCATTGATGGTGCCGACTATAGAGTTTTCATTCTCATTGGCGGCAGTAAAAACCCATTCTTTTAACTCATCTGCTGCAATCTTTATTCTGGTGGTCATCAACCGAACTAACTGCTGTTCGCGGAAGAGATTCAGAATATCTTTGAACCACTGATCGCTGCCATCGAAGGAGTTCATATCTATGTCAAAGCCTGTATCAAATTTCATTTTGTAGAGAGCGACGACTGACATTGCCATCTGTACCTGCAAAGATTCAACAAACACGACCAAGTGTAGAGAGTTTGGAGGGAAAGAGAAAAATTTACAGAGAGTATGATAGCGTAAACGACGATCGGCGGCCGAAAAATGATTTTATATTAGGGTTCAATGCGAAAAAGGAAGGATCGTCGATCTATGTTCGCAGATCAGGACTCCTAAGGGAAGAGGAAAGGTCGACAACATCGTAGATCTCAGTTCGACGATCTAGAGAACGTCGAGCTCAGTTCGACGATCGAAGGCCTGAAAGAGATAGTATACAACTATCTGACAAGCTCTGAACTTCGGTCGTCATTTTGGGAAAACGTCGATCTCCATTCGACGTTTTTCGGGAAAGCGTCGATCGACGGTCGACGATTTCTGGGGAAAACGTCGAGCGCAGTTCAGAGACAGAGACTATCCTACAGACACAAAAAGAAATGAGTTTTTAGCCTAATCTTAGTCTGTTTTTAGCTTTTCAAAATCTAGTAATTTATTTTAGGCTTCCTCCATCTAACATGCCTAACTGATTGAGGAAGAAGTTGTGTTTCTTTTAATCCAAAGGCTTGGTGAAAATATCTCCCCTTTGCAAATCAGTTGGGATATAATGAAGTTCAATCTTATTTTTCTCAACATTATCTCTTAGAAAATGATGCCTAATTTCTATGTGTTTTGTCCTACTATGGAGGACTGGATTTTGTGCAATGGAAATAGCACTGGTGTTGTCACAAAATCTTTTAGACTTCTCTAAGTTGTAACCATAGTCTAGGAGTTGATTTTGAATCCACAATATTTGTGAACAACAACTGCCTGCAACCATATATTCAGCTTCAACAGTTGAAGTTGACACATATGTTTTTTTCTTACAAAACCATGAGACAAGTCTATCACCAAGAAACTGACAAGTTCCACTGGTGCTTTTCCTATCTATTCTGCATCCAGCATAATCAGCATCTGAAAATCCAGTTAAGTCAAATGCTGAATCTTTTGGATACCAGAGTCCTAGATTTGGACAGCTTTTAACATACCTAAGAATCCTCTTTACTAAAGTTAAGTGTGACTCTCTAGGGCTAACTTGGAATCTAGCACATATACATGTAGCAAACATTATATCAGGCCTACTAGTTGTAAGGTACAATAAAGAGCAAATCATTGCTCTATATGTTGTCTGATCAACTGGTTTCCCATGTTCATCAGCATCCAATACAGCATTATTAGGCATGGGTGTTTTCATACATGATGCATCAGACATACCAAATTTCTTAACCAGTTCTTTTGCATACTTGGTTTGAGAAATAAATATGCCTTCAGCATGTTGTTTGACTTGCAATCCTAAGAAGAAGGATAGCTCACCCATGCTACTCATTTCAAATTTAGAGTGCATAAGCTTGGAAAACTTTTTGCACAAGTTTGAATCAGTAGAACCAAATATAATATCATCTACATAAATTTGAACTAGTAGGGTATGGTCCTTATGGGTTCTAATAAAAAGAGTTTGTTCTACTCTCCCTCTAATAAAATCATTTTCTAGAAGAAAGCATGCTAGGGTCTCATACCATGCTCTAGGAGCTTGCTTTAGACCATATAATGCTTTATGCAGTTTGAAAACATAATCAGGATGAGTTGGAAAGACAAAACCTGGGGGTTGTCTGACATAGACTTCTTCTTTGATCTCCCCATTGAGAAAAGAACTCTTCACATCCATTTGGTAGACTTTAAATCCCTTGTGAGTAGCATAAGCCAGGAAGATTCTTATGGCCTCTAACCTTGCAACTGGTGCAAAGGTTTGGGCATAGTCTATCCCCTCTTCTTGAGATTATCCTTGAGCAACTAGCCTTGCCTTATTCCTTACAATAATTCCTTGATCATCCAATTTGTTTCTGAACACCCATTTTGTTCCAATAATGGAATGATCATTTGGCTTAGGCACTAGTTCCCAGACTTTGTTTCTTTCAAATTGATGCAACTCCTCTTGCATTGCAATGATCTAGTGTGGATCTTGCTCTGCATCTTGAATGGATTGAGGTTCAATTTGAGAGAGAAAGCAAGTGTGCATCAGGTTTTGGTTGACCTGATTTCTGGTTTGCACACCAGCTGAGATGTCTCCAATCACTTGGGAAATTGGATGATCTCTTGATGTTACTAAATCAACAGGGGGCGTTGATTGTTCACCAACTTGTGTTGTTGTTTCCTCTTGTGGAGCAGTAACTTGTTCTTCAAGAAGATTTTCTTCCAGATGTTGAGCAACTTCTTCATCTTCACTACTTTCATCCTTTTGAGTAACTTGCAATCTGTCCAAGTCTTCAGCTAGAGAATGTACCTGCAATTGTTCTATGGTAGAAGCATTCTTCTCCTTGAAAGACATATTAATTTCATCAAAAGAAATATGAACAGATTATTCTATTTTTAGAGTAGTTTTATTATAAACCCTATAAGCTTTACTGATCATGAAGTATCCCAGAAACACTCCTTCATCAGCTTTTGCTTGAAATTTTGCTAAATATCTCTTGTCATTATTGTGAATATAGCAAGTGCAACCAAAAACTTTAAAATAGTCTACTTTAGGTTTCTTCCCTTTGAGCAATTCATAGGGAGTCTTGCCCTTCAGTTTATGTATTAGACTTCTATTCAACACATAATTGGAGGTGTTCACTGCCTCAGCCCAAAAGGATAGAGGAAGGTGAGCATCTGTGTAACACCCCAAAAATCTCAAAACTGGATTTAAGGTGCAGGCTGTTTGACACGGCCTGGGACACGGGCGTGTCCCAGGGCGTGTCGGGGGTACACGGCCTGGGATACGGGCGTGTCCCAGGGCGTGTCACTCAAGAAATGGCCGGACTGAGTCAGAGAATAACATGGCCTGGAACCATGCCTTGAACACGGCCGTGTCAGTTTGACACGGGCGTGTCCGAGGGCGTGTGCCTACCCGTGTACTGCTCTATTGGTTTTAGAGCTCGTTGAGTACCATGTAACAGGGGTGACACGGGCATGTCACATGACTAACACGGGCGTGTCGATGCCCGTGTTCTGGTAGATTTCACTCGGTACGTGTGCCGCGTGTGCCGCTTAAGGGTACACGGCCTGTGATACGGGCATGTCACAGGCCGTGTCGGCCAAAAAACAGTCTTTTTCAGGCAGATCTTGACCGTTCATTTTCCTTAAAGAGGATCCTGTGGCTGGGGCTCATTCCTGGTCTGTTAAGGCCGGGAAAGGAGGAGGAAAGGCTTATTTTTGAGTTCATACTCTCTTTCTAACTTTAAGAGAGAGGTGAGAGCAAGGTGAGGAAGAAGAAGTGGAATCCGGCTGTCGGTGGTGCTACGGTGGTCCAAATCGCGAGCCGAGTTCGGATTTGCGAAGGCAACGCTGCTGCGAAGGCTTTCATCCGTCTTCAATTTCTCTCCATGGCTCCGAAGCGAGTTCCTAGGGTAACGATTTCCTTCTTGGACATGTGAAGTCCTTATTTCCTGCATTGCATAGAGAAATCCCTTCCCCGCGAGTGTGCGGTGGGTTGTGGCGTCCCTTGGGGTAGATATGTGAAGTCCCCCTTATTAGAGTCCGGAATTGGAGTACGGATCTAGGCATGCTGTGTGAAGCCCATCTGGATATATTGGTCTAGATTGGTGATGCTTGTTTGCATATCGGAGAAGGCTCTGTGATTATTGCTTGTATGCATGATGGATAAAGTACTGGAGGAAGTCCAGTAAATTGTGAGAGTTGGGTGCAACTCTTGTGGCCGTGAGTTGCCACTTTGTGTGCGGTTGAGCGTTGGGCTGCAACTGTATGAAAAGGCTTCGTGCCGAACAGGCTAGGTGAAACCGACCCACGTCTTTAAATATGGCCTCAGGTATGATGTACTTGGTTGGGCAAGGCGATTTGAGCAACGGGGGGGTGGCTGATCTGTACCTTCTTTATGTAGGCTGGACATGAGAGCGTCAAGGCATTGGGCTTTCGTCAGCGGCATAATGAGAGTCTTGGGCCTGCGTGCCAGACTAAATGCTCAATGGTGAGATCCGGTGTTTCCGGTGCACCCGAGAGTGCCATGAGTGCACGGGACGTCGGGTCGTCGTGCCGGCGTTTGTGATATGTGACTGTGCGGTTGTGCACGTCTTGCTTGAATTGCTATATATCATTTTGGACGATTGCTATGCAGGGATGGAATTCCGCTGCCCCGTGCCAGGGGCAGGGTCGTTATAATTGGTTAGCTGAATGCTGACCGTTGCCCTGTTTGCCACCGCTTGGTGGATTGGTTCTTACAGGTACTGGAGGTGCTGGTCCGAGCGGGTCTTAGCGGGCTGAAGCCCAAGCTGCGCTGCTGCCCTTGAAGGCATTGTTTTGTTTCTTTTGTTCATGTGTGGCCGGCCTGCGTGCCGATGTCTGTAATCCACACTCTTGTTCAGAGAAATTGTTGTAAGGCCTTAAGGCCAGACTCTTTTGATGTTTGTATACATTATTATATTATTGTGGACAGTGTTCTTTATCTTGAGTTCAAAGATTCAACCGTGAAACTTCCGCTAGAATGCTCTGTGTTAGGATGCGTTGGTTATGATATTAGTTCGTAGCGTCTCCGCCTGTTTGTGGAATATGGTGTGGGGCCCTGGCCGGACCCTCTATTATATTCTTCTTGACGGGTAGAGGTGTTACAATTTGGTATCAGCTTGTTGGTCGATCTCTTCCGATTTCGCGGACGAATTCTTTTGAGAGGTGGCGAGCACGTGTCAGTGCTGTCGTTATAACACTTAACTTGAACTCAAGATTGTCCACTTAGGAATGCAAATACACTTGTTTGTTAAACTTGTGTATTCTCTTTGTATGATTGCCGTTTTCATTGGTCATGAACCTGTGTATTTTACACATATAGGTGACCAGAAGTGTTGCGGGTCAATCCGAACCACAACGTTCTGTTGAGAGTGCGGCACCAGCCGAGGTGCCCACAACTCCTCCATCCGCTGAAACAGTCCGTCTCATCACGAAAACAGTACTTGCTGTGATGAATGCTCAGCAGGCTGGGCAGGCACGTCCCGTAGTGGTGCCAACGCAAGCTGGGGTACGGCAAGAACCGGTAGAAGCCGAAGTTGATCCGCGGGTAGCAGAGCAACAATGGAAGCAATTCTTGAGCTTTAACCCTCCGCAGTTTCATGGGGCGGGTACACCGGCCCAAGCAGAGGATTGGCTTGCAAGGATCAAGAGGATTATGAGAGCTATCACGGTTGAGGAGGAACAGAAAGTCATGTTAGCCACTTTCCTACTGGAAGGAGAGGCGCGATTGTGCTGGGATGAGATTGAAATGCATAACTTGGCCGGCAGGCAATTGGCAGAGATTACAATGGAAGAATTTTTTCGTTTGTTCTTAGCACAACATCTGCCGATGCAGCAAAGGATATCGATGGAAATGGAATTTCAACGGTTAGCACAGGGAGATCGAAGTGTGGATGACTACCTGCATGAGTTCACCCATTTGGGAAGATATGCGGGCACGATCTTTGCGAAGAAGAGCGTAAGACTAGTCGGTTTTATGCGGGACTGCGAGATGAGCTGCGGTATTTGCTCTCGAGTTCTGTGAGTCAGGGATTCCAAGCCTTAGTCTGTACGGCTTGTTCTTTGGAGACGGACATGAAACGGGGGCAAGCAAAGGGCAACTTGGCTGTTGCGAAGCCAGAGTTTAAGCCGCCGCGTCCGGAAAAGTTTGGCTACCGAAAGAGATGGAATAAGAAGTCTAAGTCTTCTGGACAAGCTCCTTCTGCGACTGTGACAGATACATCTCGGTATGGATCTCGTGCTTGTTATACGGGCGGGAAGGTTGGACACTTCGCACGTGAATGTCGATCTGGTCCTCCAAAGGGTGATAAGAAGACGGGAGCGTCTTATACAGAGAAGTGGAAGGCTGTGGTGGAGTCTTCTGCCTCGCACGCGCAGCCCAGGGTCTTCAACCTTGGACAACAGGAGGCCATTAAGCAGGCGGATGTCGTCACAGGTGCACGTAGGTTTTAATGTTCTTGTTTTTGATGTGCTGTGCTTGTTTTAATTGTAATGTTATAGGATTTGTCCTTATACGAGAGTATCCGGCGCAAGCACTGTTCGACACAGGTGCTTCACATTCGTTTCTGTCTGAGGACTTTGTCTTTCGTGTCGGGGTGCCTATCCGGACTACGACAGACAGTATAAAGGTGTTGTTGCCTAACGGATGTTTGACGTGCGCGGATCGATCTTGCGGTCTTGAGGTCAAGATAGGGAGTCGGGAGTTCAAGGTGGAAACATTAGTATTGCCGATCAAAGAGTTTGATATAATCTTTGGTATGGATTGGCTTTCAGAGAAGCGTGCCTGTATAGATTGCACTTCAAAAGAGGTCACACTTGGGCAAAATACCGAACAAGAGACCAAGTTCATTGGTATGCAAGGGATGAGTGGGATGTTGTTATCCGCTCTCCAAGTTGTTAAGGCAGTTCGGAAGGGTGCGGAGTTGTTCTTCACACTCATAGAGGCGGTGGCGCCGAAGGCCAGTGTGAGTGAAGTGTCGATTGTGTCGGAATATGCTGATGTGTTTCCAAAGGACCTTACGGGGTTACCTCCCCAAAGGGAAATCAACTTCGCTATCGAGCTGGTGCCGGGTGCGAAACCTGTGGCCCGTTCGCCGTATCGGGTAGCGCCAAAAGAAATGGCCGAACTGAAAGTTCAGTTACAAGAATTGTTGGAGCAGGGATACATACGCCCAAGTATGTCACCTTGGAGCGCGCCTGTTCTTTTTGTAAAAAAGAGAGACGGTGGTTTGCGACTATGTATTGATTATCGCGAACTGAACAAGCTGACGGAGAAAAACAAGTATCCAATTCAACGGATCGATGACTTGTTCGATCAGCTAGCAGGCTCAACCGTCTATTCGAAGTTGGATTTGAAGTCTGGGTATTACCAGTTGCGGATTAGGGAAGGTGACATTCCCAAGACAGCGTTTGGCACACGCTATGGTCATCATGAGTTCACAGTGATGTCGTTCGGCTTATGTAATGCGCCTTCAGTATTGATGGATCTCATGCATAGAACGTTCCGCGAATACCTGGATCTGTTTGTGATTGTGTTTATTCACAATCAGAGGAAGATCATGCAAACTACTTGCGATTGGTATTGCATACCTTGCGAAGGAATAAGCTGTATGCCAAGTTTTCTAAGTGTGAGTTCTGGCTCTCGTTGGTGGCTTTTCTAGGCCATGTGGTAAGTGGAGAGGGCATAGCGGTGGATCCGGCTAAGATAAGTGTCATTCGTGATTGGCCAGTGTTGTCTTCGGTTGCCGAGGTCAGGAGTTTCCTTGGACTGGCGGGCTACTATAGACGGTTCGTGGAAAACTTCTCCCGGATTGCTTTGCCTCTGACTACGTTGACGAGAAAGGATCAGAAGTTTGTTTGGACACCGGAGTGCACACGAGCTTTTGAGGAGCTGAAGAGTCCTTTGACCACGGCGCCTGTTCTGACATCGCCATGTGGTACAGATGGTTTTGAGATATACAGCGATGCGTCAGGAAGCGGCTTAGGCTGCGTTCTCCTGCAGTTTGGCAAGGTGATCGCCTATGGCTCACGTCAATTGAATGTGCATGAGCGTAATTACCCCATCCATGACTTGGAGTTGGCGGCGGTGATCTTTTCGCTAAAGTTGTGGCAGCATTATCTTTATGGCGTGAAGGTGGATATTTATACAGATCATAACAGCTTAAAGTATCTGCTCGATCAAAAGGAATTGAATATGCGACAAAGGAGGTGGATGGAATTCCTTGGGGATTATACCTTCGACATTCACTATGTTCTCGGAAAGGGAAATGTGGTCGCTGATGCCTTGAGTCGTCGGACTCCGGTGCGGGCAAATTGGTTGCGGATACATGATGAGCGGTTAATCCAGGAGTTGGAAGCTTTGGAGATATCTTGTGTGGAAAGAGATTCTTCGACTGATGCATGCGTTAACTGGTTGGAGGTTCAATATGACCTTGCTGACAGGGTTCGGCGGGCAACGGAGTTGGATGAAAGTCTCCAACGCTATGCAAAGGAGGGGTCTGGTAATCAATTCTCCTAGGATGACGGTTTATTGCGGAAAGATGGCCGATTATGCGTCCCTAGTGCGGGTAAATTGCGAGAAGGATTGCTATATGAAGCACACTTTACAAAGTACTCAATTCACCCTGGGAGCACAAAATGTACAAGGACATGAAGAAATTGTTCTGGTGGCCTGGTTTAAAGAAGGACATAGCCGCGTATGTGGCTAAATATCGTACTTGTGCTTTGGTAAAGGCAGAATGTCAACGGCCGAGTGGTTTCCTGAAGTCGTTGCCGGTTCCGCAATGGAAGTTTGAGGATATTTCTATGGATTTCGTGCACGGATTGCCGAGATCTCAGCGTGGCCATGACACAATCTGGGTGATTGTAGACCGTTTGACAAAGGTGGCTCACTTTCTACCGAACAAGCTGGACGATTCAGTGGAAACGTTGGCAAAGCTCTATGTGGAGCAGATTGTTCGATTGCACGGTGTTCCCCGGAGCATCGTAAGTGACCGAGATGGGTGCTTTACATCGAAGGATTGGAGATTAGTTCATCAGATGTTGGGCACGAAGTTAGCATTCAGTACGGCCTTTCACCCGCAAACGGATGGCCAAACTGAATGAACCAACAGAACGATGGAGGATATGCTCCGTATGTGCGCCCTGGACTTCGGTAAGAATTGGGAAGAGCATCTTGTTATGGTGGAGTTTGCCTATAATAACAGCCATCAAGCGAGTATAGGCATGGCCCCGTTTGAAGCGCTGTATGGTCGTAAGTGTCGTACACCGCTAGCTTGGGCAGAAACTGGTGTTGGAACACCCTATTACTAATTTGGGTAAGGATCACTATGGTTGTCTTAGGAAACCAGGTTGACCTAGTTGTATAGTTGTGAAGGTCAACACTAGAGTGAGTCTAGGGCTTAGAACTTAGGTTTGAAGCTGCCCCCAGGACCATTCCAAGATCAAGGTTGAAGAGCTATGTCTAAGGCAATTTTCGTCGAGCTCAGGTCGACGAATCGTCGAACTCCATTCGACGCTCTCTGAGCTCAACTTCAATAAATCCTCGAACTCAGGTCGACGATCTTCGAGCTCAGATCGACTATTTGCCTTCAGCTCCTTCTGCTTAATCGTCGAACTCCTTTCGACGATCTTCGAGCTCAGATCAACGATCTCTCTTCAGTTATTCTTCAGGTTGCTGAGCTCGGTTCGACGATCTTCGAGCTCAGTTCGACGTTTTCTGTCTTCTTTATCTCATTTCATCTCTGAGCTCAGTTCGACAATCGTAGAGCTCAGATCGACGATTCTTCTGAGAGATCGACGCATTTAAGGATTCAAATGCTGTTATTCTTTGGAATGTTTTTGAATATTATCAGCATTTATGATAAGAAGATCTGCCAGCCGTTTGTCTTTATTCTGGAGCAAGTTTCAAGGTATTATTCAGAGAATGTTTGCTGGACTTTCCTCTAGAAGACAAGACTCTTTATGGAAGACATTTATGACTGCCAACGGCTACTTTGGACAAAGAATTTTTCAGAGAATAAGATCTTCCTTTTTCAATAAAAGAAAATATAATATACAGAACACTGATAGCAAAAAGAACAACAGAAGAACTGTGACATAAAAAATCTTCTTGCTTACTGAAAAGTGTTCACAACTTCATTTCAAGGACTTCAGACACCTCATCTCTCAGTCTTCTTGCTGAAACAATCTTTTGTTGGAGATCAAAATTCTGAAGACCTATCACCCTAGAGCAAAGCTTCTATTCCTTAACCAGTCTAGATCTCAGGGGGAGCTTTGACAACAAAGATCCACTAAGTCTTCTCTCATTTGATTTGAGAACAGAGAAGACAACTTCATTTCCTTTTCCTTTTTATTTTCCTGCTGTAAAAGGGTTCTTGAACTCCCTTCAAAAGTTCTGTCTGGTTCTGAGAACCTTGTCAAAACTCAGTGGTGGCAAGACACCTTATCAAAAAAATCCAGTTTTGGTTTTTGAGCACCTTAACAAAAGCTCAATGGTGTCAGGACACCTGATCAACTCATCCTGAGTGGATTCCTACCAAGGGTGGTAGAAGAGTGGATGTACCCAGGTTTTTTGGGGAACCACTATATTTCCTTGTGTCTTCTGGATTGTTTGTTTGATTGTTGCTGTGTGCTGTGCTCTTAGTTTCTTGCTTCTTTAATTATTTTCTAGCACTCTACACTATAGTATAAATTAAATTTTATATATGCTGATATTTTAAAAACCTGTGAAACTTATTTGAACAAACTTTATTCACCCCCCCCCCCTCTAGAGTTAGATAGATTTACCCTCACTTTCAATTGGTATCAGAGGGAGGTTGGTTGCTCATACAGGCTAACACCTGAACCAAGTGATCCTTGGTAAAATCTATCTTTTAAGAGGGTTATTTCTTTTTATATATATATTACTCTAAGACATGGCACATAACAAGGATTATGCAAGCACTAGACCTCCAGTGTGCAATCTATCTAAGTTTGCACTTTGGAAGGCAAGGATTAAATTATACATGAACTCTATTGATGAAGATATTTTCAATTCTGTCTTGACAGTTTGTCCAAGTCCACCAGCAAGCTCAAGCACAAATGCTGTTCCACCTCCCTCAGGAACAGATGCAGACATAAAGAAATGGAAAACTGCAGATGCAAAGGCCATGAACATCTTAGCTCAGACAATGTCTGATGAGATATTTCAGAAAGTAGCTGACTGCAACTCAGCCAAAGGAATTTGGGACAAGCTCTCTGAAATTGTCTCAGGGTCTGCTGATGAAAGGAAAGACAGGAGATCTCACCTCATAACCCAATATGAGAATTTCAAGAAAGGAGAGACTGAGTCAGTAGCAGATATGTACAACAGATTGAGTCTGATTGTCAATGATCTAAGAACCTTGGATAAAGAAATCTCATTGACTGAGCTTAATGACAAGATCCTAATGTGCTTCCCCAATACTTGGGATTCAAGAATCTGGCCAATCAAAGATGCCAGAAGTCTAAATGAAATCACTACTGAAACTCTCCTAGGCAAGCTCAAATCTTATGAGCTGCTTATCAAGAACAGAGAGGAAGAACAGAAAGCTGCTTCACCTTCCTCAAGGAAAGAGAAGTCAATAGCTTTCAAAGCCATTGAAGATCAGCCTGAAGAAAAACTCACAGGCAATGAGGAATTGGTCAGCCTACTGGCCAAAAGAATTTACAAGCTAGCCAGAAAAGACTTCAGAAAAAGGCCACACAAAGGACATGACAAACCAAGGTATGATAAGTCAAATAATAATAACAAAGAAATCATATGCTTTGGTTGCAGGAAACCAGGCCACATTGTGCCTGACTGTCCAGAGAACAAGAACAAGGACAGAAAGGATAGAAGAGAAAGAAGAAAAGAAAAAGATTTCAAAAAGAACAGCTCAGACAAAGCCTCCTCTAGCAGGAACAAAAATATAAGGAAGGGTTTTGTTGCTGAGACATGGAGTGAGACAGAAGAAGATTCTGAAACTTCATCTAGCTCCAGTGATGATGAAGATGATGCTGATGAGAAAGAATTCTGCATGATGGCTATCAATGCCTCACAGCAAAACTCTGATGAAGAATCAGATTCAGATTCAGAAAATCAACCAGAGGAAGATCAGGTAATTAGCTCTTTTGATTTTAATTCTGAGGACTTCAAAAATGAATTTAAGACATTGTGCTTGGATTTACTAAGATCTGAAAAAGAGATAATCTCTCTCAGAAATAAATTATCTGAATACAATGTCCTGAACTCAAATAACCTCAAACTCTCTGAGGAGTTAGAATGCTGTAGGGAGGAGATAGCTTCACTGAAAAGTGAACTGTCAAGAGCTAAAAAGTTTGAAGAATCCCTAAATGGGAGAAGTATCAGACTGATGGACATTGCAAGCACAGTGAACTCTAGATTCAACAGTACACTGGGCTTGGGTGCCTAATCCAGCCAACCTATAATATTAACAACTCCAATCAAATTTGTCTCTGACAAAGGAAAGGGAGTAATAGAGGTAGCTAGGAAGAATACAGATCTATCAGAGAAAAATTCAGTTCAACAGATTGCGTCGAGCAGAGCTCGACGATCGTCAAACAGAGCTCGATGATCTAACCACAGATCGTCGACCTCAGCTCGACGATATCCAAACTCTGAACTTCAGTATAATCGATCTTCGAATAGAGATCGACGATCTGACCCAAGATCGTCGACCTCAGCTCGACGATCGTCGAACAGAGATCAGGTCTGTGAATATTCCTTCAATGGCACATCTAGATTCAATCCTAGAAATCCCACATCCCAAGGCTTTAACCCCTATACTGAATGGATAGTACCTCCTAGGAGATACCATCCTGAAGGCTATAAGAGTCAACCTGGGATGTCTTTTATTTCTGAATTCAAGGGATATCAACCTAGGCCCAAGGTTAACTGGGTCAAATACAAATAAGCTGCTCATGTGCAGGTGAAGACCTATCCAGTATCTAACCAACAATGGTATCTGGATAGTGGGTGCTCAAAGCACATGACAGGGAATAGGGAGAACCTATCATCCTTCATAACCAAACTTGGACCCAAAGTGATTTTTGGTGATTCAAATTTTGGCCAAACCAAGGATATGGTGCTGCTCAGATAGGCTCAGTAACTTTTAAGAAGGTGGCATATGTAGAAGGACTGAAGCACAATCTGATAAGTATCAGTCAACTATGTGATGAAGGATACAAGGTGACTTTCAAAAAATCCCTATGCAAGATCAAGTCAGAGAATAACACAACTGTGTTAACAGGTAAAAGGACAGGTAACATTTACTTAGTAGATTTTCTTTCTTCTAAAGTAGACATCTGTTTATTCAATTTCATATCTAAGCCTAATATTTTGTGGCATAAGAGACTAGGACATCTTAACCTTAGAACCATTGCTAGGCTCTCCAAGGAAAACCTTATTAGAGGACTACCTTCTGGCTCCTACAAGAAGGAAGGACTCTGCAAGGCTTGTCAATTAGGCAAGCAAACTAAAAATAGCTTCAAGTCACTTAATAAGAGTGATTCACCTAGGATTTTGTATCTGTTGCACATGGATCTTTTTGGACCCATCACAGTACAAAGCTTAGGAGGGAAGTCCTATACTCTAGTGGTTGTAGATTACTTCTCAAGATTCACTTGGGTATTCTTTCTGAGGAAGAAGTCTGATAACTTCAAGTGTTTGACAGATTTTCTCAAATGCATTCAGATTGAGTTCAACACTCACATTGCCCTGATCAGAAGTGATCATGGGAAAGAGTTTGATTCTCTTCTCATGCAAGAGTTCTGTCAAAGTGAAGGGATCAGGCATACTTTCTCAGCTCCTAGAACTCCTCAACAAAATGGGGTAGCTGAAAGGAAAAATAGAACCCTAATTGAATCTGCTACTACATTGTTGACAGATGCTCACTTACCTCTATCCTTTTGGGCTGAGGCAGAGAACACCTCCAACTATGTATTAAATAGAAGCCTGATACATAAACTAAAGGGCAAGACTCCCTATGAATTGCTCAAAGGGAAGAAACCTAAAGTAAATTATTTTAAAATTTTTGGCTGTATTTGTTATATTCACAACAATGACAAGAAACATCTAGCAAAATTCCAAGCTAAAGCTGATGAAGGAGTGTTACTGGGATACTCCATGATCAGCAAGGCCTATAGGGTATATAATAAATCATCTTGTAAAATTGAAGAATCTGTTCACATTACTTTTGATGAGACTAACATGTGTTATAAGGAGAAGTCTACTTCTACCAAAGAACCCTTGCAGGTACAATCTATATCAGAAAGTATGGACAGATTACAGGTTAAAAAAGAGGGCACAACCTCTCAACCAATTCAGCAAAAGAATGAAAGCAGTGATGATGAAGAAGTGCAACATCTTGAAGAAAATCATCCTGAAGAGCCAGTTGTTGTTCCACTAGAGGAGACAACAACACAGGCTGGTGAACAATCAACACCCCCTGTTGATTTAGTAACAACAAGAGATCATCCAATCACCCAAGTAATTGGAGAGATCTCAGCTGGTGTGCAAACCAGAAATCAGGTCAACTAGAACCTGATGCACACTTGCTTCCTATCTCAAGTTGAGCCTCAATCCATTCAAGATGCAGAGCAAGATCCACACTGGATCATTGTAATGCAAGAGGAGTTGCATCAATTTGAAAGGAATAAGGTTTGGGAACTAGTGCCTAAGCCAAAGGATCATTCCATTATTGGAACAAAGTGGGTTTTCAGAAACAAGCTGGATGACCAAGGAATTATTGTCAGAAACAAGGCAAGGCTAGTTGCTCAAGGCTACTCTCAACAAGAAGGAATAGACTATGACCAGAACTTTGCACCAATTGCAAGGTTAGAGGCCATCAGAATATTTCTAGCTTATGCTGCTCACAAAGGCTTCAAGGTCTATCAGATGGATGTGAAGAGTGCATTTCTCAATGGGGACATCAAAGAGGAAGTCTATGTTAGACAACCTCCAGGGTTTATCTCTCTAACTCACCCTGATTATGTTTTCAAATTGCATAAAGCATTATATGGTCTCAAGCAAGCTCCTAGAGCATGGTATGAGACCCTAGCATACTTTCTTCTGGAAAATGATTTTGTTAGGGGGAGAGTAGACCAAACTCTTTTTATTAGAACCCATAAGTCTCACACCCTACTAGTACAAATTTATGTAGATGATATCATTTTTGGATCTACTGATTCAAACTTGTGCAGAAAGTTTTCCAACCTAATGCATTCAAAATTTGAAATGAGTAGCATGGGTGAGCTCTCCTTCTTCTTAGGATTGCAAGTAAAACAGCATGCTGAGGGCATATTTATTTCCCAAACCAAGTATGTTAAAGAATTGGTTAAGAGATTTGGTATGTCTGAGGCATCTTGTATGAAAACACCCATGCCTACCAATGCTGTATTGGATGCTGATGAACATGGGAAACCAGTTGATCAGACAACATATAGAGCAATGATTGGCTCTCTATTGTACCTTACAGCCAGTAGGCCAGATATAATGTTTGCTACATGCATATGTGCTAGATTCCAAGTTAGCCCTAGAGAGTCACACCTAACTCTAGTTAAAAGGATTCTTAGGTATGTAAAAAGTTGTCCAAATCTAGGACTCTGGTATCCAAAAGACTCAGGATTTGAATTAACTGGATTCTCAGATGCTGATTATGCTGGGTGCAGAATAGACAGGAAAAGCACCAGTGGAACATGTCAGTTTCTTGGTAACAGACTTGTCTCCTGGTTTTGTAAGAAGCAAACATCTGTGTCAACCTCAACTGCTGAAGCTGAGTATATGGCTGTAGGCAGTTGTTGCTCACAAATATTGTGGATACAAAATCAGCTTCTAGACTATGGTTACAACTTAGAGAAGTCAAAAATTTTCTGTGATAATACTAGTGTTATCTCTATAGCACAAAATCCAGTCCTCCATAGTAGGACAAAACACATAGAAATTAGGCATCACTTTCTAAGAGATAATGTAGAGAAAAATAAAATTGAACTTCAATATATTCCTACTGATTTGCAAAGGGGAGATATTTTCACCAAACCTTTGGATGAAAAGAAACAGTTTCTTCCTAAATCAGTTAGGCATGTTAGATGGAGGAAGCCTAAATTAAATTACAAGATTTTGAAAAGCTAAAACAGACCAAGACTAGGCTAAAAATCAGTTCCTTTTGTGTTTGTAGAATAGGTTTTGTCTCTGAACAGTGCTCGACGTTTTCCCAGAAATCGTCGAACGAAGATCGATGATTTTCCAAAAATCGTCAACCACAGATCGACGTTCCCGAAGTCGTCGATCTGAGTTCAGAGCCTTCGCTAGATCTAGGCTTTCTCTCCTTCTGTTCAGAGGCCGTCGAGCGGAGCTCGACGCTTTTCAACATCGTCGAACGGAGATCGACGATATTGACGTCTCTTCAGATTCAACGCTTCGTCGAACTGAGCTCAACGATTTTCCATTTCGCCGTCGAACCCTAATATAAAATCATTTCTTCAGCCATCGCCCTCCTTTTGCGCTTTCATACTCTTCAACTTTCTTCGTTTTCCCTTTAAATCCTCTACACTTGGTCGCGTTTGGTTTTCTGTTGCAGGTGCAAATGGCTGAATCCAGTGCTGCTATCTCTAAGATGAAATTTGACACAAGATTTGACATTGATATAAACTCGTTTGATGGAAGCGATCAGCGCTTCAAGGATATCCTCAATCTGTTCAGAGAACAACAGCTGATCCAAATAATGACTACCCGGATGAAGATTGCATCAGAAGAGATCAAAGAGTGGTGGTTTACAGCGACAGACGAGACTGAGAACTCTGTCGTCGGCATCATTAAAGGGACTCAGGTACATCTATCACCGGCTCTCTTAACAGATGTCTTTCAACTTAGTACTGGAGAAGATTCTATTGAATTATCTGGAGAAGATTATGATTCAATGCTTAATCGAATGGGTCACAAAGCTGTCAACCCTAACAAACTTTTAAAGAAAAATCTGTCTCTCGAATATCAATTCCTGGCTGATGTAGTTGGGAAAGTGCTGTTGGCCAAGCACTCAGCTCATGACACCATCTCTAGATATCAACTTTTCTTGATGGGAGCTTTAGTCGATAAGAAACACCTTGATTGGGGATCCATCTTCTTCAACTTAATTAAGAAGAAGATCAATAAGACTGCCGTGAGTTTTGGGAGAATCTTAGGGGTCTATCTGCACTACAGATGCCCTGAACTGTTAACCTCCTCTGGGATGTTCATCAATGCATCCAAGAGGCTCTCCTGTGCCCTATTTAGCAAATGGGACAGGCAAATCATCAACCCTACAAGAGCTACTGCACCACTTCCTTCAGGCATAAGGACTGCTTCAGTCACTCCACCAGCAGAAGTGTTGCCTGCCTCTCTTCCTCCTCCAGCTGTATCTACCCCAGCCATTTCCTCCTCACCACCAGTCACAACCATAAACATATCATCCCAAATTACCATTTCCTCACCAGTTTCATCCCCTCCAGTATCCACCTCAGAGGAATTCCATCCTCTCTTCTCTTATTCAACCTTCACCCTACCATCCTTTTCCCTTGTAGATGATTCCTTCATGGATGATTCTCCCTCCACTCCTCCTGAGCCACCATCTACCTCCTCTTTTCAACAAATGCTTAATGACATTCTTTCCCAATCATCCTTCACCACCTCTCTTGCTTCACCTATCTCCACCTCCACCTTCTCTATCTCCACAATTCCATCCTCAGAGCCATCCATTCCTACTCCACATACCTCCACACCTTTAGCTCTAGCCAACATCCCTCCATCTACCTTTACTCCTATCTCTGCTCAAGCCCCACTTGAGCATGTAGATCTTCCAAGGTTGGCAGACAGACTTTACGAGTTGTTAGCTCCCAGGCTGACATCTCTGTTGGAGACTTCCCTGGCTCCACTCCTGAAACAAGTTCAGGAGCTGTCTACCAAGCTTTCCTCGTTTTCCTCCTCCCAGGCAATCCCTTCTACTGGGTGCCTTGATTCAGCTCTCCTTGAACCAAGGCAGGGGGAGATGCTTTATGAAGAAGTGGATGTGCCAGTGGATGCTCTTGTTTTTGCTCTAGCTCCAGCTCCTGCTCACTCAGAAAGCAGTGGATGTGATTTTGCACTAAATCTTCAGAGCCTGCTATCTCAATTTGATATAGTTCATTTCAGCTTTCTGCCAGTACCTCTCACTGAAGATCTGTCTAAGGCCATTGTGCTTGTATCTGTTTGTGATCCCAGCCACATTGAATCCTATATCAATTCTTGGAAGGCTGTGGATATTCCTGATGCTGCTACTAAGGCCATTGTGCCTCCTGTTGTTGAAACTGCTGCTGCTGCTGCTGAAGATATAGAGATGATCCCAGTAACTGTTGCTGATGAAACTACTGATGAAGAACTTGCTTCCTACCTAGAAGATCCCACACCTGCTGCTATGCCTGCTCCTGCTCAAGTGTCTGCTGCTTTGTTGCTCCTGCTCTAACTTCTAATCAGTTAAAGCTATAAGAAAAGTACTTGAAAAGCATTGATGATCTGTATGACAGACCACAAAGCTCAGATAGTGACCATTTCCAGACTGACCCAGATGACTCTGCCAATACCATTGCCAAGAAGAGGAAAGCTAGAAGCAAAGCCATGATGTCAGTTCCTCCAGCTAAAGCAAAAGACTCCAATGATATTCCCTACTACATTCTGCATGATTGCCCCATTTCTGAGCCATGGATGCAATACTCCAAGAATTAACTGAAAGCTATGAAGAAGAGAAGGAAGCTTGATAAATATGAAAAAGGATCTTCACAATATCAGCCTCCTCCTCCTCCTCCTCCTCCAGATTCTTGATCAGGCTCAGCCCCTCAAGCTCCAGCTTCAAGGCAAAGCTCCTCCCAATCATAATCCAAGATACTATCAAAGGGGACAACATCAAAGAGGATATCAATCCAGAAGGGGTCATTACAGAGGAAATTAGAGAGGACAAAGATCTTATCAAAGGGAAGGACAAGGCCACACTGACTCCTCTTCAGGTCCTTTCCCTTACCGGCTGAAAGACACAGTTATTTCCAGGACTCCTCCTGCTTCTGAATCTCTCAACAGGTATGAACCTCCTGTTCCTTTTGAGGATCCTGAGAACAATCCTCTATCCTGGACAGCAAGAATGAAAGAGCTAGCTGCTCTTGATCAACTAAAGAAAGCCAGAGAGCAAGACATGGACATCTCCAATATAACAACTTTGTCAGATCAAAGGAAGAAAGAATTAGAAAGATATGGTTCAAGAAAGTTTTTCAACCCAGAAGACTACATGAAGCTGCACCCAGAGGCTGTAGTTCCAAGGCCAAGATCTCAAACTTCTCTAGGTGCAGAGGATGACAGAAGATCAAAGAAAGAAACCCTGAATCCTAACAGAGAAATTTTGTTTAGAAAGGGAACTGAGAAGAAGTAAAATTGTGTAAGCTAACCTTTCATCCTCATCTGGATAATTGCTGCTATATTATCTGTGATCTGCTTGCTGCTATATCTTTGCTTGGTTAGCTCTTGTTTTTGTATGAACGCTTATTCATTTCCTAATGTTATTTGTAAATAGTAATCCTAACCCAAATAGGGGGAGATTGTTGGAACACCCTATTACTAGTTTGGGTAAGGATCACTATGGTTGTCTTAGGAAACTAGGTTGACCTAGTTGTATAGTTGTGTAGGTCAACACTAGAGTGAGTCTAGGGCTTAGAACTTAGGTTTGAAGCTGCCCCCAGGACCATTCCAAGATCAATGTTGAAGAGCTAAGTCTAAGGCAATTTTCGTCGAGCTCAGGTCGACGAATCGTCGAACTCCATTCGACGCTCTCTGAGCTCAACTTCGAAAAATCGTCGAACTCAGGTCGACGATCTTCGAGCTCAGATCGACTATTTGCCTTCAGCCTGTTCTGCTTAATCGTCGAACTCCTTTCGAGTATCTTCGAGCTCAGATCGACGATCTCTCTTCAGTTATTCTTCAGGTCGCTGAGCTCGGTTCGACGATCTTCGAGCTCAGTTCGGCGTTTTCTGTCTGCTTTATCTCATTTCATCTCTGAGCTCAGTTCGACGATCGTAGAGCTCAGATCGACGATTCTTCTGAGAGATCGACGCATTTAAGGATTCAAATGCTGTTATTCTTTGGAATGTTTTTGAATATTATCAGCATTTATGATAAGAAGATCTGCCAGCCATTTGTCTTTATTCTGGAGAAAGTTTCAAGGTATTATTCAGAGAATGTTTGCTGGACTTTCCTCTAGAAGACAAGACTCTTTATGGAAGACATTTATGACTGCTAACGGCTACTTTGGACAAAGAATTTTTCAGAGAATAAGATCTTCCTTTTTCAATAAAAGAAAATATAATATACAGAACACTGATAGCAAAAAGAACAACAGAAGAACTGTGACATAAAAAATCTTCTTGCTTACTGAAAAGTTTTCACAACTTCATTTCAAGAACTTCAGACACCTCATCTCTCAGTCTTCTTACTGAAACAATCTTTTGCTGGAGATCAAAATTCTGAAGACCTATCACCCTAGAGCAAAGCTTCTTTTCCTGAACCAGTCTAGATCTCAGGGGAGCTTTGACAACAAAGATCCACTAAGTCTTCTCTCATTTGATTTGAGAACAGAGAAGACAACTTCATTTACTTTTCCTTTTATTTTCCTGCTGTAAAAGGGTTCTTGAACTCCCTTCAAAAGTTCTGTCTGGTTCTGAGAACCTTGTCAAAACTCAGTGGTGGCAAGACACCTTATCAAAAAATCCAGTTTTGGTTTTTGAGCACCTTAACAAAAGCTCATTGGTGTCAGGACACCTGATCAACTCATCCTGAGTGGATTCCTACCAAGGGTGGTAGAAGAGTGGATGTACCCAGGTTTTTGGGGAACCACTATATTTCCTTGTGTCTTCTGGATTGTTTATTTGATTGTTGTTGTGTGCTGTGCTCTTAGTTTCTTGCTTCTTTAATTATTTTCTAGCACTCTACACTATAGTATAAATTAAATTTTATATATGCTGATATTTTAAAAACCTGTGAAACTTATTTGAACAAACTCTATTCACCCCCCTCTAGAGTTAGATAGATTTACCCTCACTTTTAACTGGCGAGACCAAACTTTTAGGGAAAAAGGAAGTCGAGGATGCTACCTCAACAATACGCTCTATTCGAGAGAGGCTCCTAATAGCCCAGGATCGGCAAGCCAAGTATTACAATGCTAAGCACCGGAACGTGGAGTTCGCGGTGGGTGACTGGGTCTATTTAAAGATTAAGCCCTTCAAAGGCGTATCTCGGATTCGGCGGTTGAAAAAGCTAAGTCCGCGATACCTTGGTCATTTGAAGTGGTGGTGCCAGTTGGGGAAGCTGCCAATCGGCTAGCTCTTTCATCGGAATTGAGTGGATTGCATGATGTGTTTCACATCTCGGTGCTACGCAAAGCAGTCAAGGATCCAGCTCAAGTAATTGACAATGATCGAGTGCTGATTGAGTATGGGCTAATGACAAAGGTGAAGCCTATACGGATCGAGGATCGAGCCGATAAACAGTTGCGGAATAAAGTGATGGGGATGGTCAAATTCCGATGGGACAATTGTGGCCGAGAAGAGCTAACATGGGAGCGCGAGCAGACCACGCGAGCCAAGTTTCCCGAGTTATTTTCGTAACTTGTTCGCTCATTGTATATGTAATAGAAACATATAAATGTTTTGTTATTTTCTCCCTACTGTCTTCAAATTTCGGGACGAAATTTTATTAAGGAGGGGAGGGTTGTAACACCCCAAAAATCTTAAAACTGGATTTGAGGTGCAGGCTGTTTGACACGGCCTGGGACACGGGCGTGTCCCAGGGCGTGTCGGGGGTACACGGCCTGGGACACGGGCGTGTCCCAGGGCGTGTCACTCAAGAAATGGCCGGACTGAGTCAGAAAATTACACAGCCCGGAACCAAGCCTTGAACACGGCCGTGTCAGTTTGACACGGGCGTGTTCGAGGGCGTGTGCCTACCCGTGTACTGCTCTGTTGGTTTTAGAGCTCGTTGAGTACCGTGTAACAGGGGTGACACGGGCATGTCACATGACTGACACATGCGTGTCAGGTTCGACACGGGCGTGTCGATGCCCGTGTTCTGGTAGATTTCACTCGGTACGTGTGCCGCGTGTGCCGCTTAAGGGTACACGGCCTGTGACACGGGCGTGTCACAGGCCGTGTCAGCCAAAAAATAGTCTTTTTCAGGCAGATCTTGGCCGTTCATTTTCCTTAAAGAGGAATCTGTGGCTGGGGCTCATTCCTGGTCTGTTAAGGCCGGGAAAGGAGGAGGAAAGGCTTATTTTTGAGTTCATACTCTCTTTCTAACTTTAAGAGAGAGATGAGAGCAAGGTGAGGAAGAAGAAGTGGAATCCGGCTGCCGGTTGTGCTACGGTGGTCCAAATCGCGAGCCGAGTTCGGATTTGCGAAGGCAACGCTGCTGCGAAGGCTTTCATCCGTCTCAAATTTCTCTCCATGGCTCCGAAGCGAGTTCTTAGGGTAACGATTTCCTTCTTGGATATGTGAAGTCCTTATTTCCTGCATTGCATAGGGAAAACCCTTCCCCGCGAGTGTGCGGTGGGTTGTGGCGTCCCTTGGGGTAGATATGTGAAGTCCCCCTTGTTAGAGTCCGGAATTGGAGTACGGATCTAGGCATGCTGTGTGAAGCCCATCTGTATATATTGGTCTGGATTGGTGATGCTTGTTTGCATATCGGAGAAGACTCCGTGATTATTGCTTGTATGCATGATGGATAAAGTACTGGAGGAAGTCCAGGAAATTGTGAGAGTTGGGTGCAACTCTTGTGTCCGTGAGTTGCCACTTTGTATGCGGTTGAGCGTTGGGCTGCAACTGTATGAAAAGGCTTCGTGCTGAACAGGCAAGGTGAAACCGACCCGCGCCTTTAAATGTGGCCTCAGGTACGATGTACTTGGTTGGGCAAGGCGATTTGAGCAACGGGGGGTGGCTGATCTGTACCTGCGTTATGTAGGCTGGACATGAGAGCGTCAAGGCATTGGGCTTTCATCAGCGGTATAATGAGAGTCTTGGGCCTGCATGCCGGACTAAATGCTCAATGGTGAGATCCGGTGTTTCCGGTGCACCCGAGAGTGCCATGAGTGCACGAGACGTCGGGCCGTCGTGCCGGCGTTTGTGATATGTGACTGTGCGGTTGTGCACGTCTTGCTTGAATTGCTATATATCATTTTGGACGATTGCTATGCAGGGATGGAATTCCGTTGCCCCATGCCAGGGGCAGGGTCATTATAATTGGTCAGCTGAATGCTGACCGTTGCCCTGTTTGCCAATGCTTGGTGGATTGGTTCTTACAAGTACTGGAGGTGCTAGTCCGAGCGGGACTTAGCGGGCTGAAGCCCAAGCTGCGCTGCTGCCCTTGAAGGCATTGTTTTGTTTCTTTTGTTCATGTGTGGCCGACCTGTGTGCCGATGTCTGTAATCCATACTCTTGTTCAGAGAAATTGTTGTAAGGCCTTAAGGACAGACTCTTTTGATGTTTGTATACATTATTATGTTATAGTGGACAGTGTTCTTTATCTTGAGTTCAAAGATTCAACCGTGAAACTTCCGCTAGAATGCTCTGTGTTAGGATGTGTTGGTTATGATATTAGTTCGTAGCGTCTCCGCCTGTTTGTGGAATATGGTGTGGGGCCCCGGCCGGACCCTCTATTATATTCTTCTTGACGTGTAGAGGTGTTACAATCTGTCAATAATGTAGTTGCAGATTCAATTAGGGTTCTATTTTTCCTTTCAGCTACCCCATTCTGTTGAGGAGTTCTAGGAGCTGAGAATGTATGCCTGATCCCTTCACTCTAACAGAACTCTTGCATAAGAAGAGAATCAAACTCTGTCCCATGATCACTTCTGATCAGGGCAATGTGAGTGTTGAACTCAATCTGTATGCATTTGAGAAACTCTGTCAAACACTTGAAGTTATCAGACTTCTTCCACAGAAAGAACACCCATGTGAATCTTGAGAAGTCATCTACAACCACTAAAGTGTAGGATTTCCCTCCTAAGCTTTGTACTGTAATGGGTCCAAAAAGATACATGTGTAACAGATACAAAATCCTAGGTGAATCACTCTTGTTAATTGATTTAAAACTCTTTTTAGTTTGCTTGTCTAATTGACAAGCCTTGCAAAGTCCTTCCTTCTTGTAGGGGCCAGAAGGTAGTCCTCTAACAAGGTTGTCCTTGGATAGCCTAGCAATGGTTCTAAGGTTAATATGTCCTAGTCTCTTATGCCATAGAATGTTAGGTCTAGATTTGGAATTGAACAGGCAAATATCTACTTTAGATGAATGAAAATCTACTAAGTAAATGTTACCTTTCCTGTTACCTGTCAACACAGTTGTGTTGTCCTCTGTCTTGATCTTGCATATTGCTTTGTTAAAAGTCACTTGATATCCTTTATCACAAAGTTGACTGATACTTATCAAGTTATGCTTGAGTCCTTCAACATAAGCTACTTTCTTGAAGGTGACTGTTCCAATTTAGACTGCACCATATTCTTTTGTTGTTCAAAAGTTTGAATCACCAAAAATTACTTTGGGTCCAAGCTTGGCTTTAAAGGATGTGAAGTTGTCCTTGTTCCCTGTCATGTGCTTTGAGCACCCACTATCCTGATACCATGGCTGGTTTGATGTTGGATAGGTCTTCACCTGCACATAAACAGCTTATATGTTTTTGACCTAGTTTACCTTGGGCCTAGGTTGATATCCCTTAAATTCAGAAATTAAAGACATCCCAGGTTGACTCTTATAACCTTCAGGATGGTATCTCCTAGGAGGTATTATCCATTCAGTATAGGGGTTGAAACCTTGGGATGTAGGACTTCTAGGATTGAATCTATATGTACCTTTGAATGATTGTTCAAAGTCCTGATTTCTGTTCGACGATCGTCGAGCTGAGGTCGACGATCTTGGGTCAGATCGTCGATCTCTGTTCGAAGATCGACTATCCTGGAGTTCAGAGTTCAGGTGTCGTCGAGCTGAGTTCGACGATCGTTTCTTGGATCGTCGAGCGACGTTCGACGATCGTAGAGCTCTGTTCGACGCATTCTGTTGAACTATATCTTACTTTGGCAAATCTGCATTCTTCCTAGCTACCTCTACAACTTCCTTCCCTTTATCAGAGATAAATTTGATTGGAGTTGTCAGAACTATAGGCTGGCTGGATGAAGCTCCCAAGCCCAGTGTACTATTAAGTCTAGAGTTCACAGTGCTTGTGATATCCATCAGTTTGATACTTCTCCCATTAAGGGATTCTTCAAACTGCTTGGCCTTGGATAGTTCACTCTTTAGTGAAGCTATCTCCTCCCTATAGCATTCTAACTCTTCAGAGAGTTTGAGGTTCTCTGATTTTAAAGTGCTATACTCAGACAGTTGTTTTCTGAGGGAAGTGATTTCCTTCTCAGACTCCAACAGATCTAGGCATAATACTTTAAACTCATGTCTAAAGTCTTCAGAACTAAAATCAAATGAATTTATTACCTGATCTTCTTCTAGTTGAACTTCTGAATCTGATTCTGGCTCTTCTGCTTCTGAATCTGTTTGAGAGGCATTGATAGCCATCATGCAAAATTCCTTTTTATCAGTATCATCCTCATCATCACTGGAGCTGGATGAGGCTTCAGAATGCTCTTCTGTTTCACTCCATATCTCAGCAACAAATCCCTTCCGTGTATGTGTGTTCTTGCTGTAGGAGGGTTTGTCTGAGGTATTCTTCTTGAAGTCTTTCTCCTTTCTTCTTTCTCTTCTATTTTTCTTGTCCTTGTTTTTGTTTTCTGGACAGTCAGGCACAATATGGCCTGGTTTCCTGCAACCAAAACATATAATTTCTTTGTTGTTATTTGATTTATCATACCTTGGCTTATCATGTACCTTGTATGATCTCTTTCTGAAGTCTTTTCTAGCCATTTTGTAGAATCTTTTGGCCAATAGACTTAGGAGCTCATCATTTCCTGTAGCTTTATCTTCAGGCTCCTCTTCTGTAGCTTTGAAGGCTATGGTCTTCTCTTTCCTTGTGGCTGGTGAGGCAGCCTTTTGTTCTTCTTCTCTATTTTTAATGAGCAACTCATAAGATTTGAGCTTGCCCAGGAGAGCTTCAGTTGTAATCTCATTTAGACTTCTGGCATCTTTGATTGGCCAGATTCTTGAATCCCAAGTGCTGGGGAAGCACATTAAGATTTTGTCATTCAGCTCAGTCAATGAGATTTCTTTATCCAGAGTCTTTAACTCATTGACAATCAGACTTAGTCTGTTGTACATGTCAGCCACTGATTTAGCTTCTCCCTTTTTGAAATTCTCATATTGGCTTATGAGATGGGATCTTCTATCTTTTCTCTCATCAGCAGATCCTAAGACAATCTCAGAAAGTTTTTCCCAAATTCCTTTGGCTGAGTTGTATTCAGCTACCTTCTGAAATATCTCATCAGACATTGTCTGAGCTAAGATATTCATGGCCTTGGCATCTACAGTCTTCCACTTCTTTATTTCAGCATCTGTTCCTGAAGGAGGTGGAACAGAATTTGTACTTGAGCTTGCTGGTGGACTTGGGCACACTGTCAAAACAGAATTAAATATGTCTTCATCAATAGAGTTCATATAAAGTCTAATCCTAGCTTTCCAAAGTGCAAACTTGGATAGATTGCACACTGGAGGCCTGGTGCTTGCATAATCTTTGTTCATGTGCCATGTCTTTATAAAAAATTAAATATAATGAAAATAACCCTCTTAAAAGATTGATCTTATCAAGGATCTTTTTGTTCAGGTGTTAGCCTGTATGAACAACCAACCTCCCTCTGATACCAATTGAAAGTGAGGGTAAGATCTATCTTAACTCTAGAGGGGGGGGGGGTGAATAGAGTATTTTAAAGTAAATTTACAATTTAAAAAAAATTGCACTGCAGTAAAGGCTTAAGTTATGTATAGGTGTAAGGTGCTTTGATGTAGAACTAAAACTAAAGCAGTAAAAATAAAAAAACCACAGCACACAGCAAAGAATATGCGCAAGAAACCAGAAGACACAAGGAGCTATAGTGGTTCCCCAAAAACCTGGGTACATCCACTCTTCTACTACCCATGGTAGGAATCCACTGCAGGACGAGTTGATCAGGTGTCCTGGGCACCAATGAGCTTTTGATAAGGTGCTCAAAAACCAAACTGGATTTTTTGATCAGGTGTCTTGCCACCACTGAGTTTTGACAAGGCTCTCAGAACCAGACTCAAAACTTTTGAAGGGAGTCTTGATAACCCTTTTACAGCAGGAAAAGAAAAAGGAAGAGGTGAAGTTGTCTTCTCTGTCTCAATCACTGAGAGAAGACTTAGTGGATTGATTGTGTTGTCAAAATCTCCCCCTGAGATGTAGATGGTTCAGAGATGAGAGCTTTGCTAGGGTGATAGGTCTTCAGAAGCTTCAGATCTCCAGCAGAAGATGATTTCAGCAGAGGCTGAAATATGAATTGTCTGGAGTCCTTGATGTTGAATGTATGATCACTTTTCAGTATGCCAATATTTAATCAAACTCTTCAGGATTGATCACTTGATTTTCCTCTGAGTTTTTCTAACTATCTGTGTATGTCTATATTGAGTGATTGGTTGATTGTCTTGATCTGTTGTTAGATGTTTTATTCTCTGATGATCCTTTATCCAAGATAGCTGTTAGCAGTCAATAAATGTCTTCCATAAATTTTTTGTCTTCTGGAGGAAAGTCCAATAAACATTCTCTGATAAATCCCTTGAAACTTGCTCCAGAATAAATGAAAACGGCTAGCAGATCTCTTGAAATAAATGTCGAGAGAGTTTGAAAAACATTCCAAAAGCTGACTGAATTTGAATCCTAAAAGTCGTCGATCTCTCAGGAAAAACGTCAATCTAAGCTCTAAGATCATCGACCTGAGATCAGAGATTGGATTGAACATCAGACAAAAAACGTCGAACTGAGCTCGAAGATCGTCGACCGGAGCTCAGCGACCTGAAGAATAAGCTGAAGGCAGATCGTCGATCTGAGCTCGAAGATCGTCGACCGGAGTTCGATGATTTAGCAGAGTTGAGCTCAGACAGCGTCGAACGGAGTTCGACGTTTCGTCGACCTAAGATCGACGATAATTGTCTTTGTCTCAGCTCAAAGTCTGAATCCTTGAATGGTCCTGAGGGCAGCTTCAAACCTAAATTCTAATCCCTAGACTCATTCTAACTTGACCTTTTCAACTATACATCTAGGTCAAACTGATTTCCAAAAAACATAGTGATCCTTTCCCAAATTAGTAATAGGGTGTTCCAACACAAAGGACCACACTTCAGTGCTTGATTCATCTCCCCTAACAGCCCTGAGAAGATCAAGAGCCTTTCCAGGCTTTTCCACTTGCTGGATGCAGAGAACCACCATGGCCGACCCAAGCTATTCATGGACATTAATGGCATTGATGCCATGACCACCCCTCCCCCATTTTATTGTTTTAAAAGCTTCACTAGACTCCAAGGAGCCATTTCCACCCTTTCCCTGATGATTTCGAGTTACTTCATTGTGTTGTTGCAGAAACCCGAGCGGCGCCAACACCACCATGACGACCCGACGATCGGCGCGACTCCAGACTACCACAATGGTCCTCCCCTTCTTCTTCTTCTATGGGTAGAACGTAGGACTAATTAGGGTCAAGGTTCAGGCTCAATTGAGCCCGATCAGAGGTTCTATTTTCCTGGTTTTTTGAGAAAATTTAGATTGGCGGGATCGCCGAAATTGGCCCCTCCGGCGGCTGTGTCGCCGCCCAGCGATGGCCACCATCTTGATGGAGGTGGTGGTGGCGGTGTACGGCCAGGGAGGTGGCCGGGTGGCCGGCGGTGGCAGCTCGAAGAAGCTTTAGGCCAGGTCAATCCTACCCATCGGCTGGAGGAAGAAGAAACAGCGGAGCCGTTGGATCTTGCATCAAGATCTGTGCAGGATCATTATATTTATATTTCATTTAAATGAATTCTGTCACATATAATTAGTCACTTTGGAAATTAATTTAAAAATACTTAGAGGCTTCTACAGAGAAAGTTGTCAACATGAAATTTGTAGATCTGAGAGTCTACTTTATTTTAAAATAAATTTCAACCAATTTGGGTTAGTGGTTTGACCACAACACTCATTTTTGTGAGGGCTATACCTAGGACTAGACAGAGATTAAAATGTGTGCCCCCTCTTCGCCACAAGTCCAAATGACCTGAAATTTGGACAGTGAGTCATTCTAACCTATACTTATGCCTGTGCAAAGATGAGAATTTTTGGGGATAATTTTTCTATAGTTTTAGAAATTATTTAATAATCTTGGGGTAAATTAATTAAGAGACCAAATGACCTCCAAACCCTCCTAATTTTTGGTGAGTGGTCCTTGGGGTCATTATGAGGTTTTGTAGAAATATTAACCTCATTTTGAGTTGATTTGGTTGGGAAATGAGTAAACCCTAGTTTTGCCCTATAAGGGGTGTTTAGGTCAAAAGTGCACGATGTGGGTTTGAGTGGCCAAATCACCTCAACAGAGGCTGAGATTTGGGACATTGGTTTGACATGACATTTAACACCCTCATAGATATTATGGGGTGGTTTGGGGTAGAATTGCCCTAGGACCCAAGTTCAAACCCTAAGTTTGGACTTTGAGGGTTTGAGAAGGGTATGGGGTCAAATGCCCTTGTATGGACTTGAAATTTAGTGGAAAGGACCATATGATGGCTAAAGTCTTCTGGTGGAAATTTTAGTGGATTTAAAGATAGTTTAACACCTCAAAACCCTAACCATAGTTTAGGTAACAAATTTTATAATGGTATGATAAGCTATCAAAACATTAGGAGAAGTAATGAAACTTGTGTAGTATGGTGATAGGCTTAATAAGAGACTCTGGTGATTTTATTAGTAATTTTGGAACAATACATTTAGTACCTCCTTTATAGTGCATGGAATTTACCTTGATAATCTTTTATTTATTATGATCACACGGTTTAATAGGAAGTTATGAAAACTGGGTAGAGGGTATTTTAGGTCAATATACTCATACTAGAATTTTATTATAAATTTTGGATATATATTTTCAGTACTTTCTTCACAAGATTGTAAAAATGCAATTATATAAAAAATAGATTCAGAGCTCAATGATTGATTTAAAATTATGAAACTCAGGCAAAAGAGTACTTAGATCAATATGCACATGAGTAAACTTTATCATAGTTTATAGATGAATATTTTTAGTAGATGTTTCATTAATTTAAGAAAGAGAATTATTGTCCTAAATTAAAAATAGAGCTCATTATTCACTAGGACGTTTGGAAACTTTGTCAGGAGTGTTGTTAGGGCATATTAGTCATGCTTGAATTTTCTTATAATTTTTTGAAGCTTATTTCAAATACTTACTTCTTTAGTTATTAACTATGTGATTATATTTAAAATTATGGATCAAGGGTTTAAAGATGGCAAAAAATTTGGGAGACCTGACTTTACTGTTAATTAGGTGACTAGTATTTATCATAATTTTATGGAACATTTTGCATGACTGTAAGGGCAACTTCGTATTCAAACAAGGGCATTTGGATTTTTAGGTGAAATAAACAAAATGTCAAATAAATTAGGAAAATTCCAAGTTTCTAGATTTAGTCTTTAAATGTCATGATATGCCTCCATTAATTATGTTAGGGTATTTGGATGAGGACTTAGAGTACCTCCTATCGTGCACGTCATATAACATAAGATGGTCTACATATAGTAAAGCTGCGGAAATCGTGTTAACATGGAGAATGGTCGGGGGATAGGGGATTGTGGTTTAATGATTTTAGTAGAGTGAAGTTTAGTATATCAATGGAAGGGTGTATGGTTAGATTGTTAAGTTGACTAGGATCAGATAGTGCTCGGGATCGAGGAAAGATTGGCTTTCCTGTGGAGGGTGATGGAAGGTCAAAACACACTAGGATTAGATCCATAGTAATATTTAAAAGGGATCAGAATTTGGGTATTGACCAATAACACTAACTGCCTTACAAAACAGAACGATGGGCTTCAGCTACCATCATAGTTCCTACTGCCCTTTGAGAGCCCTTCACGGGGTATGTTGGGGGCAGTCCTGGGCAAACCTAAACTATATGCAAAATAAACTGAAAGAGTAACTAATATAACAAGAGATCATATTTACACACACCGGTGTTTCGGGAAGTTGGGTTGACTAGGATGTTCGGGCATTAGGCTCAGTGGTTGTGGAAACGGGAAGGTTGGCCCGGCGAGCTTTGGCTTGGTTGTTAGTTGAGACGGACGGGATAGTCCGGAGATCATTGGCTAGGTTGCTGATATATAAGGTTGCATGTGCATATAGTATAAGGTGGTGGGTATTCAATGTTGGAGGTTCGATGCACCGACACCAATACGTTGACTCGGCAAGTGTGGTTTTTCACTTCGCCAAATTAAGTCCAGTGCGCTAGCAGGCAAGAGTTCGTAGGAGCTCCGCTTAGTGCACCAGCATCAATGCATACAATAGGTCTGACTAGTAGTGCAATTATCGGTTTAGAGGTGTGCAAGACCCATCCCACCGCTTCAGTTTGCCACCACGGAGGTATCCTAGGAGGTTAGGCTCCACAAAGGAGGTTAGGCTCCACAAAGGTGGAACTAAAGGTCTATGTGCATAGAGTCGAGTTGGTGTGTTGCATTTGCATGATCCTCATCATAGCATACTTGCAAGTCATAGCATAATCATTGCATTTAATCATTGACACCTATTGTATAAATTGTTATGTGACTTTTTATTCAATAGGCCCTGCAAAATGATCCCTTGGTTAATAAGCTCGTGTGAGCGTACTTATAAGTTAAGGTTTTTTACTCTGTAGATATATACATGCCTGTTAGAAAACCGACACCCTATCGTATAAATTGGTATGGGACTTTTTTATACGATAGGAGCCTTGCAGAAGATCCCTTAGCTTATGTGTTTTCATATAGGTTAAGGCTACTTATTATATGTTTAGTCTTTCATACTTTCATTACTACCACATATACTCTTAGAACAGCTAGATTAGTTCCTCCATCACGTGTTAATTTGTTTTTCTCCACCTCCATTTCCTCCTTTCCTCCTCCCCTCTCGGTGCATAGGAGTCATGGGGGAAGGGGTGGGGGATGATATGACTTAGTCTTTTAGACTAACGGTTTTCGAACAACATAATTTTAGGGGACCGTGGGGCCCAGCATAGAGGAGCAGCCCTGGAGGTCGGCATGCTTGGAGATGGGACAGTCTAACACCGGAGTTCAGACAGCTCGGACAGTGAGTCCCGATCATTAGTAGATGTTTAGTTTTTGCTTCCACGATGAGTGATATGTAGTAAGGATATTGATGTACCGGGCATGAGCCATATTATCAGTACCTTTATTATTATTTCTATTGACTCTCCCTTCATGGAGATTATTTATAATATATGTGATTTCTGTGGACATGTCTTTTACTATTTTGCTACAGTTCTGTGATCAATTTTGCCGACAGGATCGGCGTTTTGTAGTGACGACCTTCCCGGGAGTGAAGATGTAACCGCAAAGCGGCGGTTCTGGGACTAAGACCCCGGTGGTTTAAAAAGAAAAAAAGGGGGTCTTACATGCAGTATTCACTGCCTCAGCCCAGGAATATTTTGGGGGAGTTGTGTCACTCAATAAGGTCCTTCTAGCCTCTATAAGAGTTCTCTTTTTCCTCTCAGTAATCCCATTTTGCTGAGGTGTTCTTGGAGAAGAAAATTCTTAATGAATCCCTAGCTCTTTAAAGAACTTTGTCATGCAATCAGACTTAAATTCAGTCTCATGGTAACTTCTAATTTTGACAACAGTACTATCAAACTCATTCTGAAGTTGCTTGGCAAAATTCATGATGATATCAAGGGTTTCATTCTTTTTCTTAAGAAAGAACACCCAAGTAAACCTAGAATAGTTATCAACCACCACAAGGGTGTATACTTTTCTACCTAGACTATGAACTAGCATAGGACCAAAGAACTCCATATGCAAGAGGTATAATCACCTCATAAAGTCTTTGGGCCCAATGCCCTTGAAGGAAGCTTTGGTCTGCTTGCCCTTTTGGCATGTTGAGCAAATGCTTTCCTTTATGCATTTCACCTTAGGACCATTCCTAACTAGCTATTCACTAAAGAGCTTGCCAATAGTCTTATAATTCAAATGAGCTAGTCTCTTGTTCCATTGAACACAATAAGAATTTTTCTCATTTGCCACTAGACAAATAGGAGAGTCTATATCTAGACAAAAAAAGTTTTAGCAATAAAAATTTTCACTCCTAGTGTCTGTCAAGATGACCTCTTTGTCACTTGACCTCGTAATCTCGCACTCAATCTTGTGGAAGACAATGACACAACCAAGATCAGAGAGTTGGCTTATGCTTATGAGGTTGTGTTGCAACCATTTAACATAAGCTACTTTTGGGATGGTGACTATGCCATTGGTAATCTTACAATAGCCTCTTGTCACTCCTTTATCTGAACCACCAAAGATAACCTTGGGTCCATCTTTCACTTGAGTGTACTCCTTTAAGTTTCTCCTTATCGCATTCATATGCCTTGAACAACCATTGTCCAAGTACCATAGAGGGGTATGGGCACTTGGACTAACCTGCATCACATAATTTACCTTATCTTAGGGCCCTAATAATTATTGGGTCTTAGGTTCTGATTAGCCTAAAAAAGAACATGTCTCCATACAGATTTTCTAACAGGAGGACTAACACTGGCTTTTGGCACAGTAGGATTATGCCAGCATTCTAAGGCAAAATGCCCCACCTTAACACAACACCAGCACACATGAATATTATACCTTCTCTTCTGAGCTGGTCCTGTAGTTGGGTTAACTGCTGACTGTACAGAATGAAGAGGTACAACAACCTTCTTCAAGTTCCTTTTAGCAAGGATCTGACTGAAGGTGAGTCTTTCAACAGGCTTTCTTGGCTTTCTCTCAATGATATTTATAGTAGTCTTCTTTGCAGATGACATGCTGTTTATAGCATTAAAGATAAATAGATATGGCTTGCTGATAAACTTTCCCTTGGTCTGGGTCTTTGTTGGATGTCCTTGAGAGTTAACCACTACCTCTTTCTTTAGTGAAGGGGCAAGTGCACCAAACTTAAATGGACCATGATGGGCCATTTGGATTTCCTCATGGGGAGCCTTAAAGGCACTCACTCCCCTACTATACCTTCCACCATAGTTGTGAACCTCTTTGTTCACACTAGTGGATCTACCATTCAACCAGTGACCATATATGCTCTCTTGGTCATACCTGTTTGAAGTTAACTAAACATTCCTAAAAGGAATGGGAGGCTTGGAAGCCAGAGGCTGAACTAGAGCTCTGACCTTCCTTTTGGAAGGGAAACTATAGTGTTTCCCTTAAACCCCAACCCCTTCTTACCCTTCTTAGAGGAGAGGGAGTATATTAAGGGCAACATTGTATTAGGCTTAGAGAAAATAACCATAATTCTCTTCTCCCTTTAGAGCTTCTCTTCAAGGTACCTTATGAGACTATTCTTGAACTTTATGGTGCCAATATAGATGAGAGTCATGAACTTAAGTTGGCTAACTTCCTTGTCCTTCTGATCCAGCAAAGATGCTGTCTCAGCATGCTTGGCAGCAGCTAGTTGAAGAGAGGTAATCTCCATAGCTTGATTTTTAGTCAACTTCTTGCACTTCTTAAAGACGTCCAGAAGTTCACCATATCTATCAATCAATTGATTGACCTATTTCTCAGAAACTGAGCCTTCTTCACCACTAGATGAAGAAGCATCAGAGTCTGGAGTAGTCTCATAATCTAAGTCAGAAGATGAGCAGGATAAGGAATGTACCTTGACTCGACCAGGCTGTCCCTGACAGGATTCATCATCAGACCTTGCCATCAACACATAGTAACTAATGCCATCTTCTTCATCTTCATCATCCACCTATGAATATTTGTCTCAATATGATAGAGGGGCCCTTATCCCTATCATGGCATCAAGATAGTCTTCAGATTCTACTTCAGCAGCAATAACAACTAGCCCAATATAGGCTTCTTCTTCTTCTAACTCTAATGAAAATGAGTCATTCCATCTCTTCTCCTTCTTTGTAATGAAGGACATATCCTTTTTTTACCTTGTGTTGGTGATCCATTTTCACACTAGCCTACTTTCTCTTCACTGGGCAGTCAGCAATAACATGCCCATGTTTGCTGCAATAATAGCAAACAATAATAGAGGAAACATGTTACTAGGCTTATAGTCATACATGCCTCCCTTGGAGTGCTTCTTCTCTGCCTTGTAGTAGTCCTCCTTATGAGGAGAGGAGGAGGAAGGTCTGGTACTACACTACTTCCTCCTCATAAATTTCTGAAGCTACCTGGAGAAGGAAGTAATGTCTTCACCTAACAAGCTACTGTCAGATAAACTTAGCCCAGTTCTGTCTGAGTCAGCAGGCCCCCTTGGAGGAGAGGCAATCCTCTCCTTGCCCTTCTTATTGCTCTTTACTCTGAAGGCCAAGGTCTTTTCGTTGGCATGGGATTTCTTGTTGGTCTCCTCCTCTTTCCTGGTAGCTAACTGCATCTCATAAAAGAGCAGCTTTCCAAATAGAGTTTGGGGAGGAGTATTAGCTAGCTTGTCAACCTCTCTGATGGAATATATCTTGGTGTCCCAATCTCTAGTGAGAGACCTTGGGAACTTATCATTAAGCTCATATTGATTGAAGACCATCCCATAGGTCCTCAGCTCATTAACTGTCCTGAAGAATCTTTCATAGCAAGTAGCTATGTTCTCTTTCTGGGACTTCCTGAAAGACTCATACTCTTGGTTGTGCATGGACTTCCTGTCATCTCTAACCTCTTCAGTTCCCTCCATATAGACCACCAAAGTGTCCCACATCTCCTTGGAGGTCTGGCAGTGAATCGGATTCTGAAAGGTTGAATCATCTATGACACTAACAATAATAATCTATGCCCTCTTGTGCAATGTAGCCAGTATGACCTCATCCTTGGTCATTTCAGAATATGTCTCTGGTTTCTAAACTGTTGTATCCAAAACTGAGACCTTTATAGGGATTACAGGTCCCTCTTTGACTGTCATAAAGATCCTAATGTCAGAGGCTTCCATAAACAGCCTGACGGCTCTCCTTCCACATTCCAAAACTCTCCTTCATGCAAATGGGGAGTTTTATGGAACCTAGTTCCTTATGGTTCTCTCCTGAACCCATAAGTATACTTTTTTCAGCTACCTTTGAGATCTGCTATGACTGTTATGTCCTTCTTAAGAAACCTCCCTCTGATACCACAAAAAATTATTTAATTCTAAGGTAGCTAATCACCTAGAGGGGGGAGGGGGTGAATAGGTTTTTGGTCTTTTAAAACTTTCCCTCTACTTAGTGTGTTGTGGGTGAGTTATATATTGCTTCCAAGACAATCACACAAAGTACACATAAGGTTTTTAGTGGTTCCCCAGATTATGGGTACGTCCACTTTCCCTCCTACCTTTCTAACATTGTGTTAGAAAAGAAACTTCTCCAAAACTCGGCTCCTAAGAGCTTATAACATAGATCCCTTAGGATCTCTTAGTCTCCTCCAAGACCAACAGCTCAGGCACAAAGCCCTACCTCATAGCAAACTCGCTCGTACAACTCAGTGATCAAAAGATCACCTACCTCAGACTTGAACACAAGTCCAATAACTCTAGCTATGGAGGTTAGCTTTACAACTCAGAGAGTAAAACTCTCCTACTACTCAGATCTATTAAGATCCTATCTTAGATCAATGGTCCTACCTCAGGCACACAAAACCTACACTCAGATCCACATAAGGATCCTACAAACTCAGGCTCAATAGCCCTATACTCAGATCCACACAAGGATCCAACAAACTCAGGCTCAATAGCCCTACACTCAGATCTACACAGGGATCCTACCTCAGCCTTTATAACTCAGGCTTACAACTCTGATCCAAAAGGATCCTACAGGAATAGTAATTTATTGGTGTGATTGATTTAACACCAGAGAAATTTCTATATGCCTTCCTCCTGAGCTGAGTTAACAGTCGTAACTTTATTCACAGTAACAAAAAATATATCTTTAGTAAGAATCTTCATGTGCTAAAGAAGACTGAATATTTGACAGTTCTTGTGTTCTTCAAATTGCTAACCTGGATCTGCAGAAACCTAAAAGCTATGCTCCTTCCTCTTTATCAGAGCCTTATTTGAACTTGTTATAGCAGAAGAACTTAGCTACAGCAAGTTGAAAGAACTTTTAGATCAGCTGATTTTACTTTAAGCTTCAAGCTCGGCAATAATGGCGAGGAAGATGAAGTTCAGCCGAAACTTTTCAAAATAAGAGAACCCTAAAAGTTAAAGTTTCTTCAGTCCATCTTTTCCCTTTTATCTTCCGTCGATTAACGGTTTGAAGAAGAGTGGGGACCACCTATGGTTGATAGTTGTACCTTACTTTAACGAAAGAAGACGTATAGCAGGCCTCCAAAGTTATTTGTTGTGATGTATAGCTTTCCCATAATTAATTTTAACTTTGTTGAATTTGGCTGACAGCAGCATTTGTGGACTTAGCCAAATTCTCAGATTTAACTCCATGTGTTGATGGCATTGAGTGAATGGCCTTTACTCAATGATTCGGGACTTAGTCACATTCTCTACACCATTAGGAGTTAGGTGCGTTAAGTGATACTACTTCACTAAATGCCTCTGGACTTGGCCAAATTATTCTACACTGCTAGGCATTGAGTGCGTTGAGTGAATCTTCATCATTGAACGCCCCTGGACTTAGCTGCAACTTTATTTCTCTACTAGGCATTATGATCATTGAGTGAGCCTTCATCACTCAATGCTTTTATCCAAAGCCACATCTCTGAAGTTTTGTAGCTTGCTGAGGCATTGAGTGCATTGAGTGAGTTGACATCACATAACGCATCTGGACTTAGATAGATTTTTCTGTCTATCTTCTATTCATGCTTTGAGTTAACACTATCCTGTCAATGCTTTATTCTTTGGGCATTGAAGGAGCTGTCGTCACTCAATGCTTCTAGACATAGCTAGATTTCTTATCAAAAGCTTCATCTGCTTGAGCTTGTCTCATCGCTGCTTGGTATATAGAGTTGAGTGAATTAATTTCACTTAACGCTAGTGGACTTAGTCGATTTTCAGCCTGCCAATGCTGAGGCTTTGACAGACTCAGCTATACTCGACGTCTTTTGGTATAGGGCGTTGAGTGAACTACCTTCACTCAATGTCTGTGGACTTAGACACAAAATTGCTTTATAGACTGCTGGGCTATGACTGTCCATACCTTACTCAGTGCTTTTTGTCATTTAGGGTTGAGTGAACTGGCTTCACTCAACGCCTGTGGACTTAGGCGATTTTCAGCTTTTCCAGCATCCTTCTTTGACATTTGGTATTGAGTGAACTGGCTTCACTCAATGCTTGTAGACTTATATAGATTTTTATCTCTCCACATCTCTACCTTTTGACCACCTGTCATAACCACTAAGAAAACTTATCTAAACTTATTCTATGGAATATCTTGCTCATGATGAGCATGAACAATATCAAATACAACTATGCTCTTAGTACTGATTGTGATGCCTCTTTAAATCTAGGTAACATTGAGGGAAATATTCCCAACACTCGGCGCATTTAGGCTGGCGTTGAGTGAACTGGCTTCACTCAATGCCTGTTTACTTAGGAAATTTTTCAGCCTTCCTAGCATCCTTCTTTGCCTACTGGCATTGAGTGAACTGGCTTCACTCAATGCTAGTGGACTTAGATAGATTTTTGTCCCTCCACTCCTCAACCTTGTGACCACCTATCACAACCACTTGGAATTCCTGTCTAACCTTCATGCATGAACTTCAACATACATAAAATACAACTATGTGTTTGACTTCTACAAATCTGGGACATTGTGAGCATTAGACCCATCACGAGAGAAGAGCTTTCGTATTTTGGGAACCTCCATTGGTCGAAGTAAGTAATTTAGAAGCTTACATTTTATTATTTCATGAAAGTTTATTTTAATCCAAAGAGATTCTAGATCAAGTGCCAATCTTTATTTCATCAAATTTCTTTCAATAGTTTAATCACATCACTTATTTTTATTAGATAAAATAATCATAATTTGTGTGTAGAAGTAAGCAATAAGGCTGGAAGAATATGACACTTGATATTTTATTTTAAAATATACTATACTATGAATGATAGGTGCTCTTGCCTATAGTTCATAGAATTGAGAAATATATTTATCTTAAATTCTACCCATCAAATTTTTGGTGTCGTTGTCAGGGTGTTATTTTTGTTGATATTTTGAAACTGTGAATTTTATTAATTTTATCAAATTTTTTTTCTCTACCCTCATTTTTCTTTTTGTTTTTCTTTTTCAGATTCGATTCTATTTAGTGAAGGTTGTTTTAATTTTCTTTCTTTAAAAAAATGCTTCTCATTGGGCCGCTAAGGTTGCTGAGCTTCAAAATAAAGTAAATATTTTGGAATACGCAGAAAAGCACAAAATTTCTTGTAATTATTGTGGTGCTCCTTAACGAAGTGGGGATTGTTATCTTTATTACTAATATCAAAATTTTACTTATGAGAATAATTTTAATAATAATTATGAAAATAATTGTACCTAGATTAATGATAATTCTTTTTCAAATTATCATTGAAATAATTTTTCCGATTTTACTAATTTTTCCAATTTTCATAAAAAAAAATTTCGAGCTTTATTGAACATAATTTTCTGATTTTAATGAATTGTCTTCGTCCATCAAAGTTGATTGTTTTTGGTCGCAAGACAACACAAGATAATTCCCATTCCGAAGAAGAAATTTCATTTGATTCAAATTATTATTCTTCCACATCCGCACCGCAAGCTTCTTTTCAAATTTAGGGGAATCTTCACAATTTCAATTAAATTCATCTCCCCAAAATTTAAATGGGAATTTTATTAATTCTAGTAATTTTTCCCCATCTTCGAATATTTCTCTTATGGAGGTACATGAATCTTCATGTACCCCTTTAGTTTCTTATACCGAAGATGAAGGAAAATATTTATTTAAATGTTTTTTTGATTGTATGGACGCACCGGGTGAATTAGAAGAACATGTTTCTTCTCCTACTTCTCCCGATTTTCTCCTCTTTTTCATGAATTTTCAAGCACAACACATAAATATTTAGGAATTCAAGTTCTTCAAAAATTTTGTGTCCAATGATTTTATATTAAATAATTTTTTGGATAGTAATTTTATTTATAAAATAAATAATCTGAACTTGATCATATAGTTTCGCAAGAGGCTCCTGCTTGCTAAAATTTCTCTGACATGTTTATATTTTATTTTTCTTATACTAACAATTTTCATATAGACGATGAGCCGTTTCAATCAAACTTCATCAAAGATGCATTTTCCGCTCATCTACAAAAATTCAAATCACCTCAAGTATGTATAGGTGATTTGGATTTTCATTTTCAAGCTGACCGCCACAAGAAGAAAAATCAAGGATCAAGCGGAGGAGTAGCTGGGCGACCGACTACGACACATACACCTATGCAATAATTAAGGGAGTTGTTCGTACATTTTAATTTTTATTTTCCATTTTCCTAACAATAATCGTCTAGCTTAAAGACTACAAAAAGGAAAGCATTCTTGTGAGACAACTCTTATTTATCTTTTAATTTCTTGCATTTCTTTTTCTGTGTAATTTTTTTAATTTCCTTTTTCTTTTCCCCTCCTACATGGCTTATAAACATTGTGGACAATGTTTATTTTTAAGATGGGGGTGGGATCTGCTATTGTTGTTTTATTTCAAAATTCAAAAAATGATGAAAAATCTTTCAAAAATACAAAAAAGTTATAAAATCTAAGAAATTAATTTCCTTGAAAGGGGCATGTTGGGCTTTCATCGCACAAAACAGTTTAGTACCTGTGAACCTGTCATTGGGTAGTTCTTAGGTTGTCCATGAAATAACAAAAAAATTAGGATTATAATTTAAAAAAAATTCTAGAGAAAAATAAAAAAATTATAATAAACCCTTGTTTCTTTGTAATTTTCAGTAATTTATTTTGAGTTTATTTATAAGAATTTTTATAATTTTTTATTTGTTACTCTTTTATTTCATCATTAATTGTAAGTTAAATTTAATTGTTAGGTAGTTTAATTTTAAGAAATATCTTATGAATTTAAGTTGTTTAGAGTGATTTCTTTAGCAATTTTTCTCTTTTTATTATAATTAGTTTCAATCTTATTGTACTTTGCTTAATAATTTTTTATTTTAATTATATTCATTTTATACTTTAAGATTCTTAGGAAAATTTAATTTACTATAGTTGTTGTCTAAGATTTTAATTTAATCTAAATATTATCTAGCCTTTCCCTTGTTCTTTTAATTTTTCTTATTAGATCATATGTCATGGGGATAAGAAGATAAAATTCATTATCTCTTGGTAAACATATGCATTTCTCTTTTTATTGTTAGATCATATGTCATGAGAATCAAGCAATCTTTGGTACACATATGCAACCCTCAAGAATAAAAGATGGAGAAGAGGATAAAATTCATTACTCCCAAACATTTTTGATTTTATGTGAAGGGAGAGAAAAAAATATATTTGTACATATGTCATGGAAAATGAAAGGATAAAATTCATCATTTTCCTGCTAAACATATGCAAATATCAAAAAAGAAGAAGAAGAAAATGTGTGAGGTGAGACAATAAAATTCATTACCTCCAATCAAAAACCTCTTCATATTCCTTGTTCTCCAAACCCTATTCGTCAATAAAATTGTTATAGACAGATTTAAATACTAAGAGAGCATAAGTAGTAGTTTGAGTTTTTCCTTTAAGTCTATTTTTGGTTAAGGGTATTAATAATTCAAATTTAATTTTGTTTGCTTACTGCTCAATTTTGAATGCTAATTTATTTATATGAGAAATCTTTGCTAAATATTTTGCTCTTCTCATTTTAATTTCGTAATTTAGGACTTAATTTTTGAATCCAGAAATTTTATTTTTATCTTTCTTTTTATTTTATAAAATTTTAGTTTAATTTAAATTATATTAATAACTTTTATATATTTCTCATAGTTTTGGTCTAGAATATCAAAGCTTAAGTGTGGGGGTGTTTTTTAGAACAATATTTATAGTTATTTTAATATAGTTTTTATTTATTAAATAATCACATTTTATTTAGTTTTTTATAAATATATGTCTAAATCACCATCTTTTTATATTTCAGATTAATCTGGGCTATTAATAGCATTTTGAAGCTATCAGGATTGATCAAGAGAAGAATCTGAGTAAAACTAGAAAATCACAAGTATAACACCCCAGTCATGGGCGTGACATTGGGGCGTAACCTATGTCATGGGCAGTGTCTGCTTCCAGATGTTCTAGAACTATTCCACATCATTTAAATTTACATGCCCCTAAGTAATGGGCGTGACTTTAGTCACGAGCATGACTCCCTACCAGATCTCCAGATTTCACTAACACGTCAGATTAAAAGTACACGCCACAAGTCACGGGCGTGACCTTTAGGTCACGGGCATGACCTATAGGCGTGACAACCAGCTCAGGGGGTGTGACTCAGCCATAAGGAAGACAGTTTCCTCTGCATGACGTTCCAGCTTACACGCCAGTTTAACTCCCGCCATTTCATGTTGCCACCATTTTCTGAAATAGTCATGATACGCTCTAGGTCATGGGTGTGACCTAGGTGCGTGACTCGCAAATTTAAAGATTTTGTGGGTTTTTCCCCAATGTTCTCGGGCTTTCAAGACGTTGGTTTCATGCCTTTCACACCCTAGGTCACAAGAGTGACCTAGGGGAGTGACTCACCAGAAACTTTCACTATAAATTCCAAGCAAGGACAGGATCTAGGGAGAAAGATTTTGGAGTTTAGTTTTTAATATTTTTTTCATTTCTTTTCTATATTTTCCATTTCATAGTGTAATTTTTAGCTTTATTTATTTTTAATTCAAGTACTCTTTACTTTTATAATCATGTATTCCTCTATCCTTTTTATGTAATTCCCTCATCATGTTTAGTAGATAAACTTCATTTAGCACGATCATTATGAACATTAGAATGAAATAAACTTTATTTATTTTTCTCAAAATTGTCAAGCTCTCTACTATTATTCACTTCGATTTTTCTTTGAATTTAGTTGCATCGAATTCATATGTCATGAATATGTTCTTAGATCCCAGATCCGTATCCTAGATTTTACCGAGAGGTTATAAATATAAGGAGATCACTCAATGATAAAAGGAGTTGCATGCACTCTAAAAGTTTTTGTTTCAAGAGTAGCTAAACACCTAGAGGGGGGGGGGGTGAATAGGTTTTTTTTGTCTTTAATGATTATCCTTTTGCTTTGGTTTGTTGTGATTTAGTTTTATGTTAGCTTTCAAGAACACACAATAACACACAAGTATTTATAGTAGTTCACCAAGGTATATGTATATCCACTGTCCCTCCCACATTTCTAACAGTGTGTTAGACAAGGCCAACTTCTCCAATCTTAGCTCAGCGAGCTTACAACAAAGATCCCTCAAAATCTCTCAAACTCCTCCAAGTCCTACCTTAGGCACAAAGCCCTACTCTTAGAGATATAATCTCCTATAGCTCAATAATCTGCACCAGATCACCTACCTCTGACTTTATCCAAAGTCATACACTCAGGTTAGGAGGTTAGACTGATCCTCTACAGGATCCTACCTCATATACTATATCTCCTATAGCTCTGACACACATGCCCTACCTCATATCCACAGAAGGATCTTACAACTTGACATTTATATATCAGGCTTACAACTCAGATATATTAATATCCTACAGATGAAGTGTTGGTTGTTGTTAATGATTGACTCTAGAGAAGTGATCTCTTAGTCTCCCTCTTCCTGAATTGAGAAGACTCAGTCCTATCTTCTTCACAACACCAAAATAAGATCTTCAAGATTGTTCTGCTTGTGTTGTGAAGTACCCTGCAGAATACTGTTTCTTCATGCCTTTTGAGTAGATGAGTTTAATACAGTGGACTTGAATATGATGAGAAGCTTAGTCTTGCTCTGCTCATTATTATAACTCAGAGAGTGAATCTTCAAAACTTGTTGTTGAAGATGTGACTTTCAACAGCTAACTGTATGAACATTTCAGACCAATAGTGTGAGGAAGTTTTTCAAGCTCTGCAACTTTGTCGAGAGGAAGAAGATGATGCTCAAAGATCTTGTTTCCAAAAGTTAAAAGTTCTTTTTTTTTCTTCCTCGAAACTCTACATTTGTATCCCACCGAACAATGGCTCTCTGTGTAGTAGGACCACCTGTAGTTGGTAACTGTAACACTCCTACTGCATTAAATGTAATACTAAAGGCAAGTGGAGCCTTTTATCTTCTAACAAGAAATCTCGTGATATTTGAATTTCTGTTGATGTCAACATGACTCAATGTTTTTGGACTTAGTAAATTTTAGAAAGACAACTCGGATGTTCAGTGAAGCATTGTCACTCAACGTAAAAGTACTTAGCTGAATTCTCCATCTCCATGCATTGAGTGCATTGAGTGAGCCTTCCACACTCAACGCATATATAATTTTATAGTTTAATAGCTTAGACGTCGAGTAAGCCTTAATCACTCGACGCATCTGGACTTATTTGAATTTCTCTATATGAAGGCGTTGAGTTCAGCTTCTTCACTCAACACTTCTAGACTTAGAAAGATTTTCTGTCTGCACCTTCTAAGGCTTTGATTTCCTGAGCTTCTATCAAAGCTTCTTCTCTTCTAGCATTGAGTGAATTGAGTTCACTCAACACTTCTGTACTTGGTGGATTTTCAGCATGTCCAATAACCCATCTTCTTAATTGAGACATTGAGTGAACTACCTTAACTCAATGCTTATGTCCTTGGCTAGATATCTTGTTGAGTTGGCATTGAGTGAACTGCCTTCACTCAACGCTTCTTTACTTGGCAAGATTCTTGTTAGCAATATTACGGATTTTACTGTTTGTAGTTCTCTCAACGCTTTTTCTCTTCGAGCGTCGAGTGAAAAGCCTTCACTCGATGCTTCTTGACTTAACCAGATTTCTTCTTTGCCAGCAACTTGTCTTGTGTCCAACTAGTATTGTGACCCTGACATCCTGTGTAATCATGGTATAATAGACAACATGCATACACTGAACTTAGGGCATGCACCAAATATATTCATACACTTAGCATTGATGGTGATGCCTCTTCAAATTCACGGAACATTGAAGGGCAATATTCCCAACAATCTCTCCCTATTTGAACAAGGTAGAACACACAACAATACTAAGGTGCACTAATACATAAATTATATCAATTAAGCTAATGTAATCTTGTTCAAAGTTCCCCAGTTTAATGTAGTGAATTCACATATCAAGTAATTGCTCTCCTCATATAACTTGTTAAATGTTCCCCTCCCCTTTTCTGGCTCAGCACATCAAGTTAATGCAGTGACTTGGCATGTCAAGTCATTGCTCTCATTGTTCTTCTCCCCCTTTCTTGCTTCTTCAATAGGAATTTATCTATTGAGTGTAGAGAAATGATCTTAGGTGAACTTTTCTCTTTGTCCTTTTGACCATCATGCTTAGGAAGGGTTTATTCCTCATCCAACTGGGTGGATGGAATGAAGTCATCTTGAGTGGGAACATATGGATGCTTCCCCTCAATTACATCATTACTTTTGGAGGAACATCATTCTTGTCCAGCATTGTATCTTACTCAACTGATTGAGTTGATCTCACTGAAGTTTAACCTAGCAAGTTAAAGTGATTAACTACTACCTATCCATCTAACCTTGCTAAATATATACTTTAATAATAAGGTAGATGGACTACATTTTTATTTGAAAATAAGAATATAGATTTGTAGATTTATTACTGAAACACTTAATATATATGGATCATTCAACATTAAACATTCCTAACTCAATTTTGAAAGAATTGAACTTAGCCTCATCCAATGACTCTTAGTGAAGGTATCAGTAACTTGATTTTCGGTGGGGACAAATTCAAGGCAGATATCTTCACTTTCTACATGTTCTTTAATAAAATGATATCTAATTTCTATAAGCTTAGTCCTTATATGTGAGACAAGATTCTTAATAATAGAAAACTCATTGGATAAGTCACACTATAAGGGTTAATGACTTACCTTGAGATTGTAGTCCTCTAGCTGATGTTGTATCTACAGAAGTTTTGTACAGTATCTCTAATTGTCTCCTGGTTCACAAACATCTTCATTTTTGTCCCTTGCATATGCTCTTTCTTCTGAGTCAGCCCTCATATACTTTGATGAATGTGCATCAGCATATACATCAGTAACAACATTGCCTTTGTAAGAGTTGGATAAGTCAATGTTATACATTGTATCTTGAGAAGGGAGTTAAGAGTAAATCCCCCCTCAACCTCAGCATTATCGTTAGAGACAATATGTTCTTTTACAGAAATGTTCTGAACCTTTTCTGTCACTATTGCAGGAGCTTGTTCATCCTCAACAAGAGTATTGACAACTTGACATAGAGGCACATCAGGAATCTGATATAATCTTTGCTGGAGAGTCTCTAGATAAGAGTCAAGCTTATCCTTAATATCAGACTGAACTTGCACCCCCTCAACAGGAGCATCTCTCTTCTCAGTCTATAACTTCTTTGTTAACCTGCATGGATTAGTAATGCCTGCAACAAAAATGCATAAAGAGCTACTAGAGCTATAAAAAGTTCATCATACCCATTCCAAATTTGAAGTTGTTGAACTTGGCTTCATCTTGTGGCTAAGTGAAAATAATAGCCACTTACTTGTCTGTAGAGACAATCTCAAGACTGATGTCCTCATATTCCATATGTTCTCTAATGAAATGATACGTAATCTCTATGTGCTTAGTTCTGCTATGAGAAACAGGATTCCTAGCAATAGAGATTGTACTAGTAGAATCACAAAACATTGGAGTTTTACTTAGCTTGAGATTGTAATCCTATAGCTGATGCTGGATCCATAGTAGCTGTGCACAGTAACATCCAGCTGAGATGTACTCTAATTCATCTATTGAGATAACAACACTTGTTTGCTTTTTTGCTTCTATAGGAGATCAATCTCCTTCCTAGAAATTAACAGGTGCCTGAGGTGCTTTTCCTATCTTCTCTGCAGCCTGCAAAGTCTGCATCTGAATACCTTGTTAGTTCAAAGTGATTATTTCTAGAGAACCATAGACCAAGATTAGGCATGCCCTTGAGATATCTCAAAATTCTTTTAGCTGCAGAATGTTGAGATTCCTTAGGGACTTTCCTAGAATCTAGCACAAACATATATAACATACATAAGGTCTGGCCTACTAGGAGTAGGGTAGAGGAGGGAGCCAATTATGCCTCTATACACGGTTTCATTAATAGATTTACCAGTTTCATCCTTGTCTATTGACACACTTGACCCCATAAGAGTTTTCATTATGGAGGTACTCTCCATTCCCAAAATTTTAATCAACTCCTTGATGAACATAGATTGAGAGATGAATAGTCCATACTCTGATTGTCTAACTTGGAGGCCCAAGAAATACTTGAGTTCACCCATACTGCTCATCTCAAACTGCCCTTGTATAAGTTTGGCAAACGTTTTGTAGAGGCTATCATCAGTAGACCCAAATATTATGTCATCTACATTAATTTGGACTAGAATGATCTTACCCTTGAATTCTCTTAGGAATAATGTCTTGTCTATCTTTCTCTTGAGAATTGGTTATCAATGAAAAATCTAGATAGGGTTTCATACCATGCCCTAGGTGCTTGCTTCAACCCATATAAAGCTTTTCTAAGCCTAAAAACATAATTAAGAAAGTTAGGCTTAACAAAACTGTAGGGTTGCTCAGCATAGACCCCTTCTTTTAGGTCACCATTTCGGAAGGCTAACTTTACATCCATTTAGTGGACCTTGAATCCTTTATGTGCTGCATATGCAAGGAATAGTCTAATAACATCCAATATGACTACTATTACAAAGGTTTGATCAAAATCAATACCTTCCTCTTGTTTGTATCCCTTGACAACCAGTATAGCTTTATTCTTTATTATAACACCATTTTCATCAAGTGTTTTCCTGTAGATCCACTTGGATATTATGATGTTATTTATTTTTTGTCTTGGAACCAGCTTCTACACCTTGCATCTCTTGAACTGGTTCAGTTCTTCTTGCATATCCACAATTCAAAATGGATCAATGTTAGCATCTTCAAACCTATTAGGTTCAACTTGAGACAGAAAGCTAGATTGCAAAGCAATGTTGAGACTTCTGCTCCTTCTTTTAACTCCTTAGATAGCATCTCCAATGGTCTGATTTATGGGATGATACCTCAAATGCCTGATAGCAGGAGGCATTCTTTGTTCAGCATCACGAACTTTAATGACTGGATCTTGCTGGTCTTTACACATATCCTGTGTACTTTATTCTTCATTAGGAATGCACAAACCATTATCTTATTCTAGGGTAGTAGGAGAAGTGTCCTTGATGGTTAGTTTATCCATCTCCAACCCTACACCTAAAGTTTTAGAGGAGCTAGAAAGCTTATTGTTAATCATTAATGATTCATCAAAGACTATATTCACAGACTCTTCTACAACTAGATTTTTAAAGTTATAGACCATATATGCTTTGTTATGATTGTTGTACCCAACAAATATCCCTTCATTGGATTTGGCAGCAACCTTAATCAGTAGAACTTCAAATTTTTAAGCACAAAGCACTTACTACCAAAGATCCTGAGATAGGCTAGATTTGGTTTTTTGTCTTTCTTAATCTCATAGGGAGCCTTCTGGTGATACTTGTTGATAGAGGCTCTATTCAAGACATGACATGTAGTGTTCACTGCCTCAGCACAGAAGTATTCTGGGAGAGAAGTGAAAGTCCACCTAGTGCCAACTAGCTTCACCTATGGGGGGGATAGGTGTCTTGTGGGGTTTTTGCGGAATTAAAAACTGTACCTGCACAAGTAAATCAAACAACACAGCACAGAAAAGACTCAAACAATTTATAGTGGTTCCCCGATTTGGGTACGTCCACTTTCCCCCTTCGACCTATCTCCCAACCAGGGACGACTCGGTCACTTCACCAACAGGATTGAAATCCAATCCTTGCACTAACGGAAGGAACCCTTCCACATGTAGGAGTCACCACTCCCACAACACGGGTTGCACCCAACCCTTACAACTAGAGACCAATCGGTCCTTTACAAAGAAATTGAAAATAGATTGTATAAGAAATACAAACAACTTATGGAGAGTAAGGTGTCCCTCTTCATTCGACGATGTGTTCGTGAAGTCAACGAAGAGTCCACGACCGTAGATCTCTCTTGGAGTGAATCTTCCCGTAACCGGCGGCGGCTTGGAGCGGCGGCAAGGTTCTCGGAATAAGCAGTGGCTACGGAGAGCTGCTGCAGTGCTAGGGGATTCAAACTGTGTAGCAAAGGAAGCAAGGTCTTCCAACGGTCACACTAGGATCGGTCGTCTCGATCGATTCGGAAGGGGAAGGTTTTTCCCGATCAACGAATCAAGAGACTAGGGATCTCTGGTTTGATGCGTGAGACGTTATGCTAGCCTAAGCTTCTGTCGCCTGAGATCTGGAAGAACTTGAGATCAACAGCGGCGGCTAACTGCTCGTCGGCGGCGACGGTCGGCGGAGCAAGATCGCGAACTAGGTCACGTCGGCGGCTGTTCTTTTTGAATTCGCGTATATGGTTATGCTTCCGCTCATACATACGGAGGTATATATACCTTAGGTCAAGCACATGACCGTTGTGGGCCCCACCAGCAACAAGACCTAAGACCGGTTCGAAATACCGCAGGTAACATGGACCGGTTCGGATAGAATCTGGAAATTGCCCAAGTCAAATTCGGCGAGAATCGTAGGTGATTCTCGATGAATCGGCGAGAATTACCTACGATTCTCGCCGAATACTACTTAGCAGAATTCTGGCTGCACTGATATAGAAGCGGGGGAGAATCGGCGGGAATCACACTTGATTCTCGACGATTCTGCCTTAGAGAATTTCTGGCGCGTCGAGACAACCGGCTCCAACCGGCGAGAATCAACCAGTGATTCTCGCCGAATTGGCGAGAATCACTTCTTGATTCTCGTCGATTCTTACTTAGACAATTTTTCCTCTTTCTTTCCGAGAGCTGGTCTTTGGCCCATCCTTGCTCCTTGTCTGCTCTTGCTCTATCATAGCCCTGTACTTGAAATTAAGTACACTCCAATAGAGAGAGTACACGTAGGCCAACACACTGATCTGCTCAACGAGGGATTATGTCGCGCAGACCCGTGTATATTGACCCACTGCACCCTGACATTGGTGTGTACTTAGCGTGGAGTAACTGCAAGCACAACTAGAAGATTTCATCAAATACAATGTCTATTTACCTTAGCTTGTTCAGGGGCTTCTTCAAATCAGGTACATTGTGGATACAATACCCAACAATCTCCCCCTATTTGAAGAAGCCTAAACCCTACAAGCTAAGGTGAATAGAGCGTATGGGAATGAAAATCATAAATCTTAAAATTGAGTTGAGAGAGATATTCATTTCCAATTTCTTGAGAACAAACTTGGAGCCACCTTAGCCTTAGCTGAGAGGGTAATCTCCCCCTTTTCGGCTTCTACAAATCTGGGTCTGGTGCATTTGACACCATGCTCCCCCTCAGTTCTTGCACCTGTGCTTACACTTGAGTTCCTGGCAGATGCTCCCCCTAGATGCACGAGCCAGGAGCTTCTGTAGTCTTCATTCCTCACAGTTTAGCATCCCTAATTCAGTTTTGAACAGACTGAACTTGTCCTCATCTAAGGGCTTTGTGAAAATATCTGCAATCTGCTTGTCTGTGGGGACATAACAGAGAGATGTCCTTGTTCTCTACGTGCTCCCGAATGAAGTGGTAGCGCACTTCAATATGCTTCGTTCTGTTGTGCGATACCGGATTGTTGGCAATAGCAATTGCACTGGAGGAGTCGCAGTATATTGGTACTTCCTTAAACTGGAGGTCATAGTCTGCTAACTGAGTTCTGATCCATAGGAGTTGTGTGCAACAGCTGCCACCCGAGATGTACTCAGACTCTGCTATGGAGGTTGCTACACAGTTCTGGTTCTTGCTATTCCATGAGATGAGCCTTCTTCCGAGGAATTGACACGTCCCGGAAGTGCTTTTCCTGTCATCCCTACTCCCTGCAAAATCAGCATCTGAAAAACCTATTAGCTCGACATCATTGTTTCTCGGGTACCACAAGCCAAGATTAGGGGTACCTTTAACGTATCTAAGAATTCGCTTTGCAGTGATATAATGAGATTCCTTAGTGTTCACCTGATATCTGGCACAAACACATGTGGAGAACATGATATCCGGTCTACTTGCAGTAAGATAGAGCAGGGATCCAATGATGCTTCTGTATTTGGTTTCATCAAAAGGTTTCCCTTTCTTATCCTTATCCAGAGACATGGTGGATCCCATTGGAGTCCTCATAGAGGTTGCATTCTCCATTCCGAATTTCTTGAGGAGTTCATTGGTGAACTTTGCCTGAGAAATGAAATATCCTTCCTCAGACTGTTTCACTTGAAGTCCCAAGAAATACTTTAGCTCTCCCAAACTGCTCATTTCAAACTTTCCTTGCATAAGTTTAGAAAACTTTTTGCAAAGATTGTTGTCCGTTGACCCGAATATAATGTCATCGACATAGACTTGCACCAGCAAGATCTTGCCTTTGACTTCCCTGAGAAACAATGTCTTGTCAATTTTTCCTCTAGAGAACTTGTTCTCAAGAAGAAAACTAGACAAGGTCTCATACCAAGCTCGAGGAGCTTGTTTTAACCCATATAGAGCTTTATTGAGAAAGTAGACATGATTAGGATAAGTAGGATTGACAAAACCTAGAGGTTGAGCGACGTATACTTCCACTTTCAAGTCTCCATTCAAGAATGCCGATTTCACGTCCATCTGATAGACAGTGAATCCTTTATGAGAGGCATAGGCTAGGAACAGACGGATTGCCTCGAGCCGTGCAACTGGCGCAAATGTCTGGTCGAAGTCAATCCCCTCCTCCTGTCGGTATCCTTGAGCCACCAGCCTGGTCTTATTCATTATGATGACACCATGTTCATCCAGTTTGTTTCTAAAGATCCACTTGGTGTCGATCACGTTCTGCCCCTTTGTTCTGGGAACCAGCGTCCAGACGTTGCATCTTTCAAATTGATGTAGTTCATCTTGCATGACAAATATCCATGCTGCATCTTTTTTCGCCTCGTCGAACTTCTTTGGCTCAACCTATGATAGGAAACTAAGATGCAAAATCTCATTAATAGTACCTCTTCGAGCTCTGATACCGTCGCGAGGATCTCTGGTGATCTGATCTCTAGGATGATCCCTCACGTGTCAGAGCTCTAGAAGTCTTGCATCAGGAGCTCTAGCGATTTCTGGGGCTCCTTCCTCTTCAGGGAGGACTGCTCCATCCTGATTGTCATCCTCTCCGATTGGCGTTGAGGTGGAGACCTTGACGTATTTTGGAGTTGCATCTTTCTCGGGCTCATCCAGGTGTAGCTTTTCGAGTCTGGCACCTACATCTTCAAGAAGACCACTAGAAGACTTGCAATTAAGCAAACTTCCTTCATCAAATACAACATTTATTGATTCCTCTACCACTAGGGTTTTCTTGTTGAAAACTCTATAAGCCCGGCTATGGCTACTATAGCCCATGAATATGCCTTCGAAGCATTTTTCACCAAACTTAGTACGCGGGTACTTCCCATTATTCAGTATATAACATCTACAACCAAAGATCCTCAAATAGGACATGGTTGGTTTCCTGCCTTTCAGTAGCTCGTAGGGCGTCTTACGATGACTTTTGTTGATCAATGCCCGGTTTTGAACATGACAAGCCGTATTGACAGCCTCGGCCCAGAAGTATTCTAGGAGTGAATCGTCATTCAACATTGTCGTGCAGGCTTCAATGAGTGTTCTATTTCTCCTCTCCACTACTCCGTTTTGTTGAGGAGTGCGCGGGGAGGAAAACTCATGAAAGATATCAAGTTCTTCACAAAACTCTGTCATAGCACCAGACTCGAACTCTGTTCCATGGTCACTTCTGATTTTGACCACTGAGCAGTTAAGTTCGTTCTGAATCTGCTTGACAAAGCTGGTGAAGATGTCAAACGTATCAGACTTGCATTTTAAAAAGAACACCCAAGTAAATCGAGAGTGATCATCTACAATCATTAGCGTATAAGACATCCCTCCTAAGATATGAACTTGCATTGGACCAAATAAGTTCATGTGCAGAAGATAAAGACATCTGGAGGAGTCTTTGTCTGGGATGCCCTTAAAGGTAGCCCGAGTCTGCTTGCCCATCTGGCATGCAGGACAGGGACTATCTTTAATGCACTTAATAATGGGAGCATCCCTTACTAAGTCTTTGGAAAACAGCATATTAATTGTCTTATAATTAATATGTGCCAATCTCTTGTGCCATTGTTCACAAAGAGATGCACTGCCTTTTGCAATGAGGCATACTGGGGTAGAAGAATTTAGACTGAGAAAGTCTAAGCAGAAAATATTTCTGCTCTTAATGCCAGTTAATACTGTCTCCGAAGAGGCACAAGATATTATCAGGCATTTATCCTTGCAGAACTTAACGTCATACCCTTTATCACATAACTGGCTTACACTGATCAGGTTATTATTTAACCCCTCAACATAAGCTACGTTAGAGATAGAGAGTATACCGTTGGAAATCGTACCGTAACCTCTGGTGACTCCCCGATCAGATCCCCCAAATATAACTTTGGGTCCATTCTCGACTGGAGAGTACTCCCGCAGCAGGCTTCTTGTCCCAGTCATATGAAGGGAGCATCCACTGTCCAAATACCAAATGGGAGTTTTGTTGGCCTTTGGACATTCCTGTGATAACAGGATGTATCATTTAGATCATCAGCACAAGGCACATCAGGAGGTCAACTGACATGTGCCTGTGTTGATGGCACTGCTCCTATTCCGTATACTTTTACACGTCTTTCTTGGAGCATCTCCTGTCAGGTTCCCATCAGGTTTACGGGAACCTAAACTACCCTGCAAGAAAGAGTTATCTTTCCTTAGGAACCCAATAAGTATTGGGTCTTAGGTTCTTGTCAGCAGAACAATTTGAATGCCTTCACACAGGAATCCTGGTAGGAGGGCTAACTTTGCCTCGAGGATGTGGATATGCCCTTGCCCTTGACATAGAGGGGTTGTGCCAACAATCTATGGCAAAGTGACCCACCTTGCCACAGCACCAACACTCGTGAATGTTGTATCGCCGTTTCTGACCTGATCTGTTGACTGAGGTAGTCATGATCTTAGGTCTAAATGGGATAAAGCCGGTTCTGCTCACAAAATTGCCTTTTCCACTGTGACACATGGGAGGGTGGAAAGAATGCATGTGGTGAGTGTCAAGTGGCCTTGGAGGTGGTGCCTTCCTTTCAGTCAGCACGCTTCTAGAGGCCCCATGGGTACTTATCACATGTTTCCTGACCCCCCTTTCCTGTGTCCTAGGGTGGAAAGAATTGCAGTGAGAGCTGGTTCCGGTAGATTCATGAAGAGTTGGGGCTGAGACCGAGAATACAAAGGGCTCAGGATGAGCCTTGAGTATTCTCTCCGGGGTAGCCATGACAGCTCTGGCACTGTGGGTATTTCCACATGAGGGCTGATCATTCTTGCAGTGATCATGGTTGTTCCTATGGTCATACCTGAATGCATGATGTGTGCCCTTCCTGCTCGGGGCGGGGGGTCTGTACACAGTTTCCCCATTTCTCCATGAATTAACGATTTGGGAGATCCACCCATTTTCTGCTTTTCTTTTGATAGCATCTATCTTGGAAAAGTTAGAAACAATCCTCTTCTCGGTCTCTAGACGACTCTCTAGATCCGAGATCTTTGAGTCCTTTACCTTGATGGATTCCAATTAGAGATTCATCAAGGTCTTCAACTGAGCAATCTCCTTAGCTTGCTCCTCCATAAGTAAGTTGCTCTTCTGAAGGGCACTCTCAAGGGAATCAGGATTTTCAATCTTTTGATTGAAGCTATCCATATCCCTTGCATCTCTTGAAGGACTACCCTCTGACTTGTTCCTGTCTTCTTGATCTTCAAGATGAGGGGGGCATGAGGAAGAAGTTACCTGCTCCTGGCTTTGATGTTCAGGGTTACCGTTAATATCGGCAGAGACTGTTGAGTCAGCTTCATCAGAACTGCTTTCCTCAACTTCTTCTTCAGTCTCTGACAAGGTCACAGGAGCCCTGATACTGAGAAATTGGTCATCACTTTCTTCTTCAGAAATGCTGACCCCCATATATGCCTCATCCTCTTGCTGGCGACTTATCCCTGTTCTGTCTGATCCCTCTATGAGGTCTGATACAGTTTGCCACAAGGACTTGGCCGTCCTACACTTTTCAAGTCTTGACCGGGAAGGTCCAGTCCAGACATCCAGGATGATTTTACGAATCATTTTATCCAAGTTGAATAGAGAGAATTCAATCTCAGACATTTCGGTAGTCTCCTTGGGGATCTGCATATCCTTTCCAGAGCAGGAGGCCTTCATGGGAATGAATGGACCCTCTTCCAAGATGATTTATGAGCGAGGGTCGATGGCCTCCAAATAAAAAGATACCCTCATATTCCAGATGGGATAATAGTCCTTTGTGCACGCGGGGAGTCTAAGAGGAGAGATATCATATTCCAGCTCCATTCTGGTTAGCACCGGTGGTTGGATTCTCCTTAAGGTGTGAACCTTTTTGACGAGGAACCTCCCTCTGATACCACTTGAAAGTCCACATAGTGCCAACTAGCTTCACCTATGGGGGGGATATGTGTCTTGTGGGGTTTTTGCGGAATTAAAAACTGTACCTGCACAAGTAAATCAAACAACACAGCACAGAAAAGACTAAAACAATTGATAGTGGTTCCCCGATTTGGGTACGTCCACTTTCCCCCTTCGACCTATCTCCCAACCAGGGACAACTCAGTCACTTCACCAACAGGATTGAAATCCAATCCTTGCACTAATGGAAGGAACCCTTCCACACGTAGGAGTCACCACTCCCACAACACGGGTTGCACCCAACCCTTATAACTAGACACGAATCGGTCCTTTACAAAGAAATTGAAAATAGATTGTATAAGAAATACAAACAACTTATGGAGACTAAGGTGTCCCTCTTCATTCGACGACGTGTTCTTGAAGTCAACGAAGAGTCCATGACCGTAGATCTCTCTTGGAGTGAATCTTCTCATAACCGACGGCGGCTTGGAGCGGCGGAAAGGTTCTCGGAATAAGCGGCAGCTACGGAGAGCTGCTGCAGTGCTAGGGGATTCAAACTTCGTAGCAAAGGAAGCAAGGTCTTCCAACGGTCACACTAGGATCGGTCGTCTCGATCGATTCGGAAGGGGAAGGTTTTTCCCGAACAACGAATCAAGAGACAAGGGATCTCTGGTTAGACGCGTGAGACGCTATGCTAGCCTAAGCTACTGTTGCCGGAGATCTGGAAGAACTTGATATCAACAGCGGCGGCTAACTGCTCGTCGGCGGCGACGATCGGCGGAGAAAGATCGCGAACTAGGTTACGTCGGCGGCTGTTCTTTTTGAATTCGTGTATATGGTTATGCTTCTGCTCATACATACGGAGGTATATATACCTTAGGTCAAACACATAACTGTTGTGGGCCCCACCAGCAACAAGACCTAAGACCGGTTCGAAATACCGCAGGTAACATGGACCGGTTCAGATAGAATCGGAAAATTGCCCAAGTCAAATTCGGCAAGAATCGTAGGTGATTCTCGACGAATCGGCGAGAATTACCTATGATTCTCACCGAATACTACTTAGCAGAATTCTGATTGCACTGATATAGAAGCGGGGGAGAATCGGCGGGAATCACACTTGATTCTCGACGATTCTGCCTTAGAGAATTTCTGGCACGTCGAGATAGCCGGCTCCAACCGGCGAGAATCAACTATTGATTCTCGACGACTCGGCGAGAATCACTAGTGATTCTCGTTGATTCTTACTTAAACAATTTTTCCTCTTTCTTTCTGAGAGCTGGTCTTTGGCCCATCCTTGCTCCTTGTCTGCTCTTGCTCTATCATAGCCCTATACTTCAAATTAAGTACACTCCAATAGAGAGAGTACACGTAGGCCAACACACTGATCTGCTCAACGAGGGATTACGTCGCGTAGACCCGTGTATATTGACCCACTGCACCCTAACATTGGTGTGTACTTAGCGTGGAGTAACTGCAAGCACAACTAGACGATTTCATCAAATACAATGTCTATTTACCTTAGCTTGTTCAGGGGCTTCTTCAAATCAGGTACATTGTGGATACAATACCCAACAAGAAGTGTCACTAAGTAGCGTCCTGCCAGCCTCTATGAGAGTCCTATTTTTCCTCTCAGCTATCCCATTTTGCTAAGGTGTTCTTGGAGAATAAAACTCCTAACAAATCCCTGGTTCTTCACAGAACTTTGTCATGCCTTCAGATTGAAATTCAATACCATGGTCACTTCTGATTTTGACCATAGAATTTTCTTTTTCATTCTGAACTTACCTAATAAAGGTCATAAAGATGTCTAGGGTTTCATACTTTTTCTTTAGAAAGAAAACCCAAGCATATCTTAAATAGTCATCAACTATCACAAGTGTATAGACTTTCCTACCTAGACAATGAACTGTCATAGGACAAAATAAGTCCATAAGAAGGAGGTACAAATACCTCACTGAATCCTTGGCCCCAATGATCTTAAAGGATGATTTGGTGTGCATGCCTTTTTGATAAGGAGAGAAAATGTCCTCCTTGGTGCATTTTAAATTGGGTCCATTTCTGATTAGCCCTTTACTGAAGAGCTTGATAATTGACTTATACTTCAAGTGAGCAAGGCTCTTGTGCCATTGCACATAGTAAGAGACTTTCTCATTTGTTATCAAACATACTATAGTGTTAGAACTTAAACATAAAAGTTTAAACAGTAAATATCTCCACTCCTAGTGCCAGTCAACATGACCTCTTGGTCACTTGACCTTTTGATCAGACACTCATCCTTGTGGAAGATAATAATATAGCCAAGATCTCATAGTTAGCTTATGCTTATCAGGTTGTGTTGTAACCCTTCCACATAAGCCCCATTTATGATTGAGAATGTGCCATTGGTGATCATACCATAGCCCTTGGTAACTCCTTTGTATGAATCTCCAAAGATCACCTTAGATCCATTCTTCACTAGAGTGTATTACTTTAGATGACTCCTTATTCCATTCATATGCCTGGAACATACACTGTCCAAATACCATATTGGTGCATGGGTACTTGGACTATCTTGCAAATACAGTTTAGTTTACCTTAGGACCTCATAAGAGATTGGGTCCTTGGTTTTTGTTAGATTGAAACTGAACATTTCTACGTGCATCTCTCCTGACAGGAAGACTTACCCTTGCCCTTGGCATATTAGGGTTTTGCCAAAAATCTATGGAAAAGTGTCCCAGTTTACCATAGCACCAACATTCATTAATGTTGTATCTCCTTTTCTGAATAGCCCTTGTGGAGTGCAAGTAGTCAACAACTATTTTTCAGAAGAGAGAGCAGCAGCCTTTTTCTTGTTTATTTCAACAAGAATCTTACTGAAAGTGATTCTGCTAGTATATGTACTTGGCTTACTCTGAGTTCCTCCTACAACAGTCTTCTTTGCCATAGACATGCTATTAATGTCCTCAGAGATGGCCAAGTAAGGCTTACTGACTGACTTACCTTTGGTTTGAGTTATTGCTGGAGGAACCTGATAATAGACCACTGCCTTTCCTTGAGTGTTAGGGCTTGAGCACCAAACACAAATGGTCCAGGATGGGCCATCTGAATTTCCTCATGGGAATCCTTCAGTGCACTCACACCCATGTCCTTTCTCCCTCCATTGTAAGATACCCTTGTATTCTTACAAGCAATGTTCCTATTTTTCGAGTGACCATAAATGCTCTCTTAATCATACCTATTTGATGGGAGTAATACCTTGTGAATGGTTGTCTAAGGCACTACATTAGCTTTGCCTTTCCATTTGGGATGGGCATCTCTAGAATTCCACTTGATCCCAAACCTCACTTATTCTTTTAAGAGGTGAAGGAGTGTATCAGTGACAACATTGTTTTGGGCTTACTGAATACAGCCATAATCTTTTTCTCCTTAAGGAGCTTCTCTTCAAGATCCAAGATAATCTTGTTCTTTTGGATGATGGTCCAAATTTGGATGATTTAGATTATCTTGAGTTGGCTAACTTCCCTCCTTATCTGATGAATTAATGGTGCTGATTCAGACTACAAGGAAGCAGTTTGCTGTATGGAGACAAACTCCTTATCTTGCCTCTTGACAAGTCTTTTGCTCCTCTTCAGAGCATCCAGAATTAAACAATATTTGTCAATTAATTGATTGACATCATCTTCAGAATCCGGTCTCTCTTCTCCACTGAAAGAAGTGGATTCATCTGAGTCTGAGACAGACTCATAGATAAAAGGAGTGTTAGGGATGGAATGTACCTCAACAAGAATAGAAAGGTCCTGATTGTCTTCTGATGCTGCCATGAGACAGTACTCCTCATCCTCTTAGCAGTCACTATCAACTGAGGATAGTGGGGCCCTGATGCCAGATGGGGCAGCATGAAGTTCAACATCTTCTTTAATGGACATGAGGCCAATATAGGCCTCCTCTTCTTTTGATTCTGAAGATTAAGAATCACTGTCTGATAGGCTGACAGTCTTGTTGGCCAAGAAACTCTTTTCAGCCTTCTTGACCTTATGGTAATGGTTCTTCTTCTAACCTATATATTTTCTTTTGTATAGGCATTCAGGAATGACATGTCCAGGCTTGCTAAAATAATAACAAACTATTTTAGAAGAAATAAGTTTACTGAGTTTGGAATCATACTTGTCTCCTTTGGAGAACTTCTTCTCAGATTTATTGTAGTCCCTCTTGTATTGTGAAGTGGAGGAAGGTTTCTTCCTCCACTACTTCCACTTTATCATCTTCTAGTCTTGCCTAGAGAAGGCAGCAAACTCCCCATCTGACATCTTGTTGTCATATTAGCTAGACTCAGAGCTTTCTAAATCAGTTGGCCATCTTGGGGGAGAGCAAATCCTCTCCTTGCTATTCTTAGAGCTCTCAGCCTTGAGGGCCAATGTCTTGTCCTTGGCATGCGACCTGAAGGTGGTCTCCTCCTCCTTCTTGGTAGATATCTACATTTTATAAGAGAGCAGCTTTCCTAATAAAGTATGAGGAGGAGTCTCAGCAAGCTTCGCCACTTCTCAGATACACAAATTTTTGTGTCCCAGTCTTTGGTTAGAGATCTTGGGAACTTATCATTCAACTCATAATTGTTAAAGACCCTCCCATAGGTCCTCAGCTCTTTGGCAACTCTGAAAAACTTTTCATAACAATCAACTATAATGTTCTTGCTGCTTTTCCTGAAGGCCTCATATTCCAGATTAAGTAGGGATTTTGTATCATCCCTAACTTCTCCAGTGCCCTCCATGTATATAATCAGGGTGTCCCATATTTTCTTGGTTGTCTGTAGTGGACAAGATTTTAGAATGTGGAGTCATCTATAGCACTAATAATTATGTTTTGTGCCCTCTTGTCTATGGTTGATAAGTGACCTGATCCTTGATCATCTCTGTATAAAACTTTGGTGCTTGGACATTAACATCCAAGACTAAGACTTTTATAGGGATGAAAGGTCCTTCTTCGATAGTTATAAAGATCCTAGGGTCGGTTTCTTCCATGAACAACTTGACTCTTTCTTTCCTAATACTAAAATTCTCCTTTCTGTAGAATGGTAGCTTCATGGAGCTCAAAACCTTATAGTTCTCTCCTTAACCCATAAGGATAATCCTTATCTACCCCTGGAGATCTGTTCAGACTGTTTAGTCCTTTTTGAAAAACCTCCCTATGATACCACTTGAAAGTCTTTATTTCAAGAGTAGCTAAAAACCTAGAGTGGGGGAGGGTGAATAGGTTTTTGTGTTTTTAATAACTATCTTTTTAGTTTGGTGTGTTGTGATTTAGTTTTATGTTAGCTTTCAAGAACACACAACAACACACATGTATTTATAGTGGTTCCCAAAGGTATGGGTACATCCACTATCTCTCCCGTATTTCTAACAGTGTGTTAGACAAGGCTAACTTCTCCCACCTCAGCTCAATGAGCTTACAACACAGATCCCTCGAAATCTCTCAGACTCCTCCAAGTACTACCTCAGGCCCAAGGCCCAACACTCAGAGATATAATCACCTAAAACTCAGTAATATGCACCAGATAACCTACCTCAGACTTTGTCCAAAGTCCTACATTAATACTAGGAGGTTAGCCATTCACTCAGATCCACCACAAGATCCTACCTTTGAGAATAAATATCCTACACTCAGACAAATTTACTCCAGGCCTGTTCTAACTATCGTTTGCCGTCTGTCGTCTCAAGTCACCATAGTGACACCACAACAAACCCAAGGGGTCTTGATCGAAATGGAATGTTACAAATCCTATAAACAAACAAAATATTTCACCCCCGAAATCGAGCTAATTCTACAGGAAAACAAGTATGAGGAATACAAGGTATGTGTTTTAATTTACCTTGGGGACACAACTCTAGGTAGCGTTGCCGTATAAAGTGCAAAGGCTCCTAAGCGTACTCTTTTATCTATGGTTGAACAATAGAACCTTCATACGTGGAACACTTTTCCTCCTCAACCTTCGTATTTCAGAATCTACGAGCCTCATCGACTCTAGTAGTACAGACCTATCATGTGCCACAGGGCCAGATGTAGTGGTGACAAACTGCTCAGGCCGAAGAAGTGCCTTTCTAAGGGAAGACACATGAAAGACATCATGTAGATTCTCTGATTCCAATGGTAGCTCCAGCCTATAAGCTAAGGGATCATTTTTTTTCCAAAATAGAATAAGACCCTACATATCGTAGGCTGAGCTTCTTCCTTCCACGAATACATGATACTCCATGCATCAACCTAATCATTATAAATACCTTGACACCCACTTATAATTCCACCATCCTTTGCTTCACATCATAGTACTTTGCCTACAGACTTTGAGCCTCTAGCATGCGATCTCGGATCAACCTAATCATAATATAAATGTCTTAGATGTACTCCACTCCTAATGCCTTAGGATTCTTATCTTGAACCCCTGATAGAGGGGTTCTTCACCTCCTACCATAGAGTGCTTCATAAGGTGCCATTTTGATTCTTTTTGGTGGCTATTATTCTATGAAAACTCTACTAATGGTAGAAGTCACTCCCCAACTCTCCCCTATCCAAAACACATAGCCTCAACAAATCCTCCATTGTTCTGATTGTTCTCTCTTACTGGCCGTTAGTTTGAGGGTGAAATGTTGTGATAAATGTTAGGCGAGAACCCAAATATACATGAACTGCCTTCCTTACAGGTGAATCGACCATCGGGGACGAAACTATTATCTTAGGCACCCCATAGTACCAGACGAACTACTCCACAAAGATACCCACCAACACATCAACATATGCCTAATTCCTCATCGGGATAAACTTGGTAACCTTTGTCTAGAAATTTACAATCACCAAAACTGAGTCATTTCCTGAGTGAGATCGGGGAAGACCGTGAACAAAATCCAAGGAAATATCCTCAATCTTCTACTCTGGAATGGGCGATGACTATAATAATCCACCAGGACTCTTGCACTCCAACTTTACCTTCTGATAAACCTTGTAGTGTTTAACATAATGCGTGATATCTCTCTTCATTCCCAGCTAAAACATGGTCGTTCGCAAGTAGGTGTACATTTTGGCAATTCCATGATACACTGAATACTTTGTGTAATGAGCCTCTCTCAGCATGTCATACTAAATCCCACCACTTGCGGGAATATAAAGTCTGTCGTGGAAATGATAGAGATCTTCATATAGCATATATCCTTATACTGATCCTCCCGCCATTGCTTTAAATAGAGTTGCCAAAGCAACATCCTTTCCTTGCTCTTTTGAATCCGATCTCAAATATAACAAACTATACTCATGGTGTCCAGATACTCCGTATTGACCTCGGGACAATCCTTAGACACCAACATAATCTCCATCCCTTCAAGCACTCTTGCCAACTTCATAGCCATTAATTGTGATTCAGGGCTCATCACAGGTGTCTTCCTTCTTAGATAATCCACCACCGAGTTCGCCTTCACTTGATGATAGTTCAATGTAAATTCATAATCATATATTATTCTAGCCACTGCCGCTTCCTCTAGTTTAGATCTTTCTAGGTGTCGATATACTCTAAGTTCTTATGATCTGAAAAGATCTTGCAGTGGATTCCATATAGATAGTGCCTCAAAATCATCAAGGCGAAGACCACTACACACCAGAGGAGTCTAGCTCAAAATGGGACGTTACAGATGTGCACCAAAAGCCTAGCCCAACTGGCCTAACAACATCAAAGGGGTCTTCGAGAATTAAACACGAAAGAGCCCAACAAAACCGACTCAACAGGCACGGAAGGGGTCTTTGGGAAGGTAGCACCAAAGAGCCCAGCCCAACCGTCCTAGGTCTAACTGCCATCTTCCGTCGGTGTGACGACTTGCAAGCCCGTTGAATTGCCACATTATTTCTCAACACAGGATCAAACTCAGTGTGGCAAAACACACATATGACCATACAAACCTCACACTTTCTCATGCTCCCAAGCATCCAAGGGCTCCAACCCAGTCCCATCATAATACATCTTATTCGTTCCCTTCAAGCATGCTAGGGCTCCACCCTGAGTCCCGTTTTACCTTGTGATGGGCAAAAACCCGAACAGGCAAGTGTACCCGTCGAATCGTTATATCAAGGTCGTATTTAAAACTCGGAGATGCCAAGTACTGCTACTCACGCTTTAACTATTATCCTACCGAAAGATAGATGATTTTTAAGAATTTTTAAAGATAATTTTTAAACAAAAAAAACTTATAATAAAAAGCTAGCACCCGATCAGTGAATCACCATGATATGAGATGAGAGAGATAAAAAGGCATAGTTTTAATTTTGCAAATCATACTCGACTGTGACGGATCCGATATTAGGAAATAATCTCGCTAGAGAATTAAATCCCCTGACTTATAGACGTTCTGACTAAAATCTCTTTCAAGTCAAAAAGGCCTAAAGTCGTATTATCGAGGTGACCCACACTATTGGATTTGACTCCAATCCAGAAGATTTACGTCATACTATCTCTAGGGTTGCGTTCAACTCCGTCCTTCTTTGAGTGATCTTTCACATTCACGAGCCTCTCGGCTACTTAAATATGAGATCCAAAGCCTACTACCATATACCGGAAATACGGAGTCGACACAAAATAAATCAAAGAAGGATCGAGCAGGAAATAACAATAATAAAACTAAGAAAGAAAATAAACTCTCATCTCACTTCATGGATCCTCACGATCGAATGCTAAGTAAAATTAGTTAATCATAATTGAAAGAGAAGACAAGATAAGATAAGAGAAAAACATTTTCATTTCTTGATAAAAAAAGAGTATAGTACACAATAAGGAATACAAGACAATATTATGCTACTAACAAAAGACTATTACAATAACAAGGAAAAAGCATGAAATATGAAAACTTGCACTAATGAAAAGCTATAACAATAATGAAACGAAAATTACAACTCACAAGCACTCTCCACTCTCCAACTCGACACTCAAATTTTACTTAAAACTTCACTCCAAAATTTTCCATCCATTGGCTTGAGGGATGGGGTTGCTTTTATAGGGGATGGAGAAGCTTCTAGATTATAGGAAATATGAGGGGACAAAGGGGGTGGCCGGCCATAGCTTTGGAGAAGGTTCATGCATTCAATAAATGAAGGTGGAGAGAGGAGGTTTGGATGCATTGTATAACATTTAATGGAAGTGAATTATAAAATATAAAACAAACAAGGGGGATGAAAGGAAGTGTGTAGAAGGGGCAAAAAAGGGGGGCCGGCCACATGTGGGGAGATATTCATGCATGTAATAAATGATGGGGTGAAAGAGAGAAAGAGGGGGTCGGCCAATGCATGGATTAAATGGGCTTTGGTAGGGTGGTGGGCTGCATTAAAAGGCATGAGGGTTGCTTGACTTGAGGGCTCGGGTAGGGGCTGCATGTAGGCTCGGGCTGCACATGTTGGAGGGGGCCGGGTGGCTTCAAGTTGTAGAGGCTGCTCCATGTTGGGCTCGGGCTGCACTTGTAGGCTCGGGTTGGGCTTGATGGCTGCTCCAAGGGCTCGGGTAGGTCTAGGTGGCTGCTCCAAGTGGGCTCTTGAACCTACAAAACATAAATAAAGCATTAGCTCATAATCATGTTATAAAATTTAAATAAAACTAACATAAAAGATAATAACTCATACTATTAATTAGTTATATAAAAAAATAAAACTAAACAAAATAAACATAACATTAAACATTATAACATAACATTAGTTGTGTGAAACTAAACTAAAGATAATAATATATATAAATAAAGCTAAACATAACAATAACATAAAACATAAAATAACAATAATACATATAATAAAACTATAGATTCTTATATTATAATAATAACACAACAACATCATAACAAGCATACAAAAACACAAAAATATAATAAAACTTAGGAATTTTGACAACTTAATTACCCCAAAAAAAGGATGACTAAATCTAGTCATCAAATTCCCTCATGCTTAGACATTTGCTTGCCCTCAAGCAAATAGAAATAGAAAACTAGGAAAAACAAAAAGAAAGCGAAAGATATATTTTATTTTTTTTGTTTATTTTAGGTTACATAGTTAAGAAAAACAAAACCTGAAAAAGTAAACTATCCTAATTTCCATGTTATCAACTACTGGGGTGAGAAGTGCACAATAGGAAACTTGAAAGTGGAGACCTAAAAATCTCATTAAAACATAAGAAAAGTTTACACATTTCTAAATCTTAAAACAAGGCATCCAAAATAAATGAAAATAAGGAAAACAAAATTAGAGGCTCTAAATAAACAGTGCATTAACAAACTACTAGGTTGCTAGATAAAAATTAACCCTAAAACACCTCAAGGTAACCTCCAAAGAAATCCATCAATGATGGTGGCCATAGGCTTGTACGTTCACACTTTCTCCACTACGCGAATTTACGTTCTAAAGATCAATAGGACTTCTAATAGGCGTTAAGACTTGGCTTAGGTAAATAATTAGGAAAGGAAAATAAGGATAAACATGATCGCTTAAACACTAAACCAAGGTGAGCTCAAAAATAAACATAAAAACAAGATAAAAAAAATTTAGAAATGAAAAGCAAGTCATTTCTCAAATTAAAACAAAGACAAGGCCATATATTTTTCTCTTTTATAAATTTTGGCCACAAATAAACTTCATTTCTTCTTCTCTTTTTTTTGATTATTTTCCTTTTTTTGATTTGATAGCATTTTGATAATAATATTTTTTCATAAAGGAGAGCTCTAAAAATAGGCTTGAAAATTTCCTATTCATTTCAAAGGTAAAACCCCTTCATAAAGATAATTTTTAAGCTCAAAGTTTTAGTGTGAAAAATAGAAAAGGCATTTTGGCTTTGGTGAAAATAGTGCAATGAAAGGTTGAGCTAAAAACAAAGAAAACATGGAAAAGGCCCAAAAATTTTTTGCAATGATAATTTTTTTTGGTGGGCAAGAAAAGCTCAAACTAGTCAAATGGTGGCCTAAATCATTTTTAAAGTACGTAAAACCGACGCAGAAGTTTCGAGAGTAGCTTGGAACAAGTTCTAGACACCAAGAAAGACTACCCCACAAATGAAAAAGAGCTAATATTACCTAGCAACCATTCGTAAGCAACTTGACCGAATTAAAAGACATAACTACAAATTGCTACCTTATAACGTAAAAAAAGGATGTCTATATTTAAGAACAAGAAACTAGTAAAACTAAGCTATGTTAAAATGATAAGTTTAGAAAACCCGTTTCGAAGAGATCTAAATAGAACTAAGGAACCGCACGGGCCTACACATCACTAGAAGAAACATAAAAATAAAGATAGAAAATAATCTTAGATTTTGTTTTTGAAATAGATTTTAGCACATTTTTTGATTTTTGTTTTTCTAATTTTTTTTGGGTTTTGTATTTTATAATTTTTTGGATTTTTTGATAAAAATAATACTCCTAAAAGACTTAATATAACTATACTAATGTTTATTTTTTGTTTTAAAAAAACATATATTTTTTTGAAAGAACAAAGAAAGAAAAACAACTAAACCCTCCCCCATGCTTAGATTCTTCATTGCCCTCAATGAAGGAAAAAAAAGAAGGAGACTGAGAAGGAGAGAAAAAGAAAATGCAGAAAGTAAAGTAAATAAAAAAAACAGGACTTCCCCGGGTTTGTGAGATGAAGGCGGATGTCGCTCCCCCATGCTTGATTTTTAGCGCACTTGATCATGAGTAGGTTTGACTGGATCCATCTTTATATCATTAGCGTTGGAGCGGTGATCACGAACTTGTACTTGAGCCACCAGGAGTAAGAGCAAAAAAAATAGAAAATACTTGGGAAGGCTGCCAAGAATGTTTTTTTTACAATAATTTAAAGTCCGAATAAAAGTTTCATAATAATAATAATAATAAGTCCAAAATTAAAATAAAAATGTTCCATAAAAATTTAAGAGTCCAGAACAAGATTCTCCTTTGCAGGAGACACAGAATCATTAGAAAAATATAATTTAAGTCTATGCCCATTTACTTTAAAGTCACCCTTATCCGGGTGCGAGAGTAGCATTGTTCCATAAGAAAAAACGTCCTTGACCGTAAACGGTCCAGACCATCTTGATTTAAGTTTTCCAAAGAAAATACGTAGACGTGAATTTAAAAGAAGAACTTGATCGCCTGGCTTAAAATTTTTATTGTGGCGAAAGTTCTTATCGCGATAAATTTTTGTTTTAGGGTCGGGTGGTTTTTCAAAACAATTTGTCAAATTTTTATCATTTTCAAAAATAAGATTCTTTTGTCTAAAATCATAGTCATTTTTGAATTTTGCTTGTACGGACATAATAGTGTTTTCAAAAACATTTGATGAAAGTTCAAAAAAAAGAAGACGAAAAATCCTTTGGAGGAATATAGGATTCTTCGTTTAATTCATCAATGAAAAAGCAAGAATCATCATTTTGTAAAGAGTTTTTCATAGATTTATTAATATCAAATGTTACTTCCTCATCTCCCATATGCAGAAAAAGTTTTCCATCACTAACATTTATGATTGCGCGAGCGGTGGCTAGGAAGGGACGACCAAGGAAAAGTGGGACCTCGATGTCCTCTTCAATATCGAGAATGACAAAATCCACCGGGAAGATGAATTTGTCAACCTTCATAGCACATCCTCAACAACACCTAACGGGTACTTAATTGATCGATCGGCTAATTGTATACTCATTCTTGTAGGGCTGAGAGTGCCCAAACCTAGCTTTTTGAATAAAGAAAAGGGCATCAAATTGATGCTCGCTCCTAGATCCGCTAACGCATGTTTAACAAACAAATCACAAAAATTGCAAGGAATGGAAAAACTACCCGGATCGTTTATCTTTTTAGGAAAATTAGAGTTCTTAACGACCACCGAGCATTCTTCATTTAACATTACATGCGATAAATTTTCTAATTTCTTCTTTTTTGTTAATAAATCCTTAAGATATTTTGCATACTTAGGCATTTGACTAATCGCTTCATGAAATGGCAAATTAATGTGAATTTGTTTGAACATTTCACGGAAGCATTGATACTGATCGTCTAGTTTTTCTTTCCTAAGTCGAGCCGGATAAGGAGGTGGCGGAAATTCTTTTATAACAACCGGAGCATCATTTTGAACGTCATCTTTTTCTTTTCCAAAATCAGATAATACAGAAATATCTTTTTCTTTATCAAAAGTGGATTTTTCATTTTCCGTAGGGATAATTGTTTCCGCAATAGGAGAGACAGTCACCTTTGGCTCTTCCCTTGTGGTGGGCTCGTTAACAACCTTACCCCTCCGAAGGGAAATCGCATTTGCGTGCTCCCTTGGGTTAGGTTCTGTGTTCGAGAGAAGAGTTCCAGGTGGTCTATCAGAAAAAGCCTTTGCAAGTTGCCCGACCTAATTTTCTAAATTTTTCATCGAAACAATTAAGTTTCTAATAGTAGCATCGTTCGAGCTTATATATCTAGATAAAATTTCTTCCAAAGAGAGCGTTTTTTGATGATTTTGGTTTTGTTGTGGTGGTGGTGGTGGAGTGAAATCGTGTGGTGGACGTACAACATTAGTATTATTACTCCAATAAAAATTAGGATGGTTATGCCATCCAGGGTGATAAGAATTCATAGCAGCATTAAAACCAGGAGAAGAAAAATTCAAAAAAGCAAAAATTGTTTGCAGAATTATTTTGAGCAGGACTGGGTATGTTCCCTAGATAATCCACCTGCTCAGCAGCAGTAGCAGCATTCACATTTTCAAATACCTTAGCAGCGGAGGCAGCAGTCATCTCCGAAATCTTCTTGTTCAGCATTTCCACTTGCATCGCCAGTTCCGTCACTGAATCCACTTCATAGATACCTGCAGGTTTAGATGGGCGAGTCCTAGACAAATTCCACTGATAAGTTTTCATCGCCATGTCCTTGATAAGCCCAAGAGTGGCTTTCGGAGTTTTGCGGTCCAAAGAACCAGTGGAAACGACATCTATCATTTGCTTAGTTTCTTGATTTAGCCCATTGTAAAATGCCTGGACCTGTAACCATATAGGTAGAGCATGATGTGTGCATCTTCTCAAAAGTTCTTTGAACCTCTCCCAAGTGTCATAGAGGGTCTCAAAAGCAATTTGAGAGTATGAAGTTATATCAATTCTTAGCTTAGCAGTTTTGGCGGTGGGGAAATATCTTGCAAGAAATTTTTCAACTAATATGTTCTAAGTAGTGATTGATCTTTTTGGAAGAGAACTCAACCACTATTTGTCTATGGTTCTTAAGGAGAAAGGGAAGAGTCTTAGCCTTATAGCATCGTCTGAGACACCATTTATTTTAAAGGTATCACAGATTTCAAGAAAACTAGCAATATGTAAGTTTGAATCTTCATCTTATAATCCGTCGAACTGTACATATTGCTGCACCATTTGTATGATGCTTGGCTTAAGCTCGAAGTTATTATTCGCAATCGCAGGTCGAACAATACTTGTTTTTGTTCCCTCAAGGTTGGGTCGAGCATAATCGGACATGGTCCTTTACTGAGCCATTCCTGGGTTGGGATATCCCATTTCAGAATTAAAATTACAATCACCGTAGGAATCCTCAACCGTTGTTTGAGAAGTGGAAGCCCCGAATCGTAGTTGTCTCCGAAAGGAGCGTTCGATTTCTGGGTCCAAATCAACAAGTAGCGATGGATTCGCTCGGGTCATACACTAGAAAAGAAAATGAAGGAGAATGGAAACGAAAACTTGAAAAAAGAAAAAGAGAAGAAAGGAATTTTTTTTGTTTTTTTTTTTATTGATTGGCTCTTGAACTTCCCAAGGGCTACCCGGTGAAGGGTTCGCAAGTTACTAGGTAAAATGGTGGCGCTTAAACCCCCTTACCCTTTTCGAGAGAATTTAGGTTGGGTAGAAATAAGATGATGTGAGTTGATTATAATAATAAAAGAAAATATATATTTATATATTTTTTAATTTTTTGCAGAAGTAATAGCGAAAGCGTTATCAAAATATTGACGAAGAAAGTCCCCGGCAACAGTGCCAAAAACTTGATGGGCTAAAACCAGAACAGGCAAGTGTACCTGTCGAATCGTAGTATCAAGGTCGTATTTAAAACTCGGGGATGTCAAGTACTGCTACTCACGCTTTAACTATTATCCTTCCGAACGATAGATGATTTTTGAGAATTTCTAATGTAAAACTAAAGATATTTTTTAAACGAAAAATACTTATAATAAAAAGCTAGCACCCGATCAGTGAATCACCATGATTTGAGATGAGAGAGATAAAAAGGAATAGTTTTAATTTTGCAAATCATACTCGACCGTGATAGATCCGATATTAGGAAATAATCTCGCTAGAGAATTAAATCCTCTGACTTATAAATGTTCTGACCGAAATCTCTTTCAAGTCAAAAAGGCCTAAAGTCGTATTATCGAGGTGACCCGTACTATTGGATTTGACTCCAATCCGGAAGATTTACGTCATCCTATCTCTAGGGTTGCGTTCAACTCCTTCCTTCTTTGAGTGATCTTTCACATTCATGAGCCTCTCGGATACTTAAATATGAGATCCAAAGCCTACTACCGTATACCGGAAATACGGAGTCGGCACAAAATAAATCAAAGAAGGATCGAGCAGGAAATAACAAAAATAAAACTAAGAAAGAAAATAAACTCTCATCTCACTTCATGGATCCTCACGATCGAATGCTAAGTAAAATTAGTTACTCATAATTGAAAGAGAAGACAAGATAAGATAAGAGAAAAACATTTACATTTCTTGATAAAAAAAGAGTATAGTACACAATAAGGAATACAAGACAATATTATGCTACTAACAAAAGACTATTACAATAACAAGGAAAAAGCATGAAATATGAAAACTTGCACTAATGAAAAGCTATAACAATAATGAAACGAAAATTACAACTCACAAGCACTCTCCACTCTCTAACTCAACACTCAAATTTTACTTAAAAACTTCACTCCAAAATTTTCCATCCATTGGCTTGAGGGATGGGGTGGCTTTTATAGGGGATGGAGAAGCTTCTAGATTATAGGAAATATGCGGGGACAAAGGGGGGTGGCCGGCCATAGCTTTGGAGAAGGTTAATGCATTCAATAAATGAAGGTTGAGAGAGGAGGTATGGATGCTTTATATAACATTTAATGGAAGTGAATTATAAAATATAAAACAAACAAGGGGGATGAAAGGAAGTGTGTAGAAGGGGCAAAAGAGGGGGGCTGACCACATGTGGGAAGATATTCATGCATGTAATAAAAGATGGGGAGAAAGAGAGAAAGAGGGGGGCGGCCAATGCATGGATTAAATGGGCTTTGGTAGGGTGGTGGGCTGCATTAAAAGGCATGAGGGCTGCTTGACTTGAGGGCTCGGGTAGGGGCTGCATGTAGGCTCGGGTTGCACATGTTTGAGGGGGCCGGGCTGCTTCAAGTTGTAGAGGCTGCTCCATGTTGGGCTCGGGATGCACTTGTAGGCTCGGGTTGGGCTTGATGGCTGCTCCAAGGGCTCGGGTAGGGCTAGCTGGTTGCTCCAAGTGGGCTCTTGAACCTACAAAACATAAATAAAGCATTAGCTCATAATCATGTTATAAAATTTAAATAAAACTAACATAAAACATAATAACTCATACTATTAATTAGTTATATAAAAAAATAAAACTAAACAAAATAAACATAAAATTAAACATTATAACATAACATTAGTTGTGTGAAACTAAACTAAAGATAATAATATTTATAAATAAAGCTAAACATAACAATAACATAAAACATAAAATAACAACAATACATATAATAAAACTATATATTCTTATATTATAATAATAACACAACAACATCATAATAAGCATACAAAAAAATAAAAATATAATAAAACTTAGATATTTTGACTACTTAATTACCCCAAAAAAAGGATGACTAAAACTAGTCATCACCTTATCATAGGATGCCCCAACATTTTTATCTTCATTATCAGCATTAGATTCGACTTCACTAAATGACATTGATCATTAGTTAGTCCAAAATATTTGTCCCACAATCTTAATCTCAATCGTCACATATTCCATCCTCTAAGAGCAATAATCAAGAAACTATTAAATGAGACATATCGGGACCGAATCCACTGATATTTCTGCCATAGCTCAGGTCTAGCATTTTGATCATGTCCACAAGCTTTTAGACCCAATAAGGTTCCAATATATTTAATCATGCACAATAATTTATTAAAAGTGATTAGCAATATCTCAACACATTTTTCTCCAAATCTTATGGAATTCAATGGGAGTTAACAAAATATCATCAAGTGTATGTCGCCAAAATTTCACAAGCATTTGGCAAATATTATTCTGTGTGAACTAAACAAATTATAAAATTTGTATGTTCACGATATAAGTTCACTAAAACATAAATTTTGGGAACTACATTACTCTAAAAATAATGTGTAACCATCTGTTGGAAAGGTCTTCCCATGATCTACAATGTTCTTGTTGAGCCCAATGTCCATATATAAATCAATCACACCTGAAATTGCATTTCAGTCTGGCTGGGTACACTTGGACCGAACTCATCCTGTACAAACATCATTTCAACGCAGCAACTCCGGTATCACTTTTATGGTGCTATAAAACTTCTCATAAAACGTATAACCATCCGTTGGAAAGGTATTCCTGAGTGTTACAACTTTTACGTTGAGATCAAGACCTGAATTAGACTGGATTATACCTAAAATAGGACCTGAATCAAACTCATTAAACCACTTATCTTCACGAAATCAAGTCTGCCATCTTTGTAATAAAGTGAGGAGATGTTTGAAGACATTATTGCGATGATTGGCGCCCTGGAACAAAAGTTCTAGCATGTAACACCTCCCCTGTAATGACCATATAATATGGGTCCGGCCGGGGCCCCACAACATACAGACGCCACAGCTTCAGTATTAAAAGATGATATAAACTACCTGGTCTCAAAACTCAAGACACCACATAGCGGAAACATACCAAACGATTAGAAGTTATCCACTAAGAAACATGAGTATAAAAAATAATGGCCTTAAGGCCTTACACAACCAAGTCCAAAACATGAACGTGCAAAAGCACTCCTAGGCTACCTCGGCGTGCAAGCCGGACATGTCCAAACAAAAGTAGCAATACAAGAAGAAGAAGCAATCTAAGCACAGCAACACTTCATGAGGCTTAGGGCTTTTCGCACGGCGGACTAGCTCCCGCTTGCAATCCTTGCCCTGTAAGGATTTGAAGTAACGTGGGTCAGCAAAGGCTGACCTCTACTGTGTAATAAACACATCTCCTCCCGGCCGCCCCTAACGAACCCCGGGGTACCCCTCCAACCTGCATTTCAGCACTTCGTACACCAATAGTACAAATATATAAAGCTTTAAAAACAGGTTTGGATGTCTCATACAACATACACATTTTCTATGTTTTGAACAGAGTGAAGGGGGCCTACAATACAACATGAATGCAAACCTGGGCTTCGCCCAAGCCCCCTATTTCGTATGCATTTAACATACCATCATACAATTGGGTACTTTTGTTTCCCCATTGGCTTAAAGCCTCAAAACAAAAGGGAACCACCATGTCCCAAACGGCCAAAACGCCGTCATACAGAAACCTTGCAATGGCCCCACCCGCACATGGGTCTTTAACCCCGGGCTTGCCCGCACATTCTGACTTCACACGTCAGGGTTCCGTCTCACACAGACCGATTCTAAGAACCCTTGATGGACCCCACCCGCTCATGGCCTCATTGCCCGGGCTTGCCCTATGCTTGGCATTCTCGTCATTCACACAGAAGGGGCTAGTCTCGCCGGGACACTTTCCCCAAATGACTTGCACGCCACGGGATAGCCAGCCGACCACGGAGACATAGTCACACCTTGGCACAGCATAACCAAACAATTCCCCACCCTAATCTACTGTCCATACCGTAAATTACCAGTGCACCAAGGAAAACATCTACCGCCAATGCGGAGCTAACCTCGTCAGGTTCCATCTACGAGTACTCACTTACGAAAAGGGGGAGAATGCGCACAACACAACGCCATCTTGCCGCAATGGATTTCTACCGAATCCTCAACGCTCGCTATGCAACATCACCGAGTCGGACTAACGATCGCGACTACGGCTTCACCCACAATGCCTAATCCACTAGAGAAGAAGATTTCTAATGCAACTCATGCTGGGGACGGACACAATAAACCCGGTGGTTCCTCTTGAACCAAGGCTACGCGAATCCCTCTCATTTTAGAGATCCGGTGCTCAAAACATGAAAGGAAGGGGATGCTATTCATGCATCCTAAATCGTTAAAACCAAGAGGAGAAGTGTCGTTACCTTTCGACCCCTCTTCCTTGCCATGGAGAAAACTTGGCCAGTTTAACACCACCACAACGATCCCGCCTTTGCGGATCTGGACTCCGCTCGCGAAACGGGGCTCCGAAGCTTCGCCGCCGGCCGGATCTTGGCCTTCTTCCTCCTCCTTGCTCTCCCTTCTCTCTAGAACTTAGAGAGATAAAACCAAGAGAAAAGTGAGGGCTTCTAACCCTATTCTCGGGTTTAAACCCTCAGACCCAGCCCCCAGCCGTTGGATCCCATACAATAGAAACGAACAGCCACGATCGGGGCCTGGAAAATAGAAAAATTGGGCCGAACACGGGTTGCAACACGGCCGTGTGCATGGCCGTGCCACCCATTCTCCGTTGATCCGAAAACCTGACCAGTACACGGCCTTGGACACGGCTTCTGACACGCCCGTGTTAGACCCGACACGGCCGTGTCATGACCAGTGTCATGCCCGTGTACCAAACTCCCAAAAATTTCCCGAACAGGACACGGCCCATGACACGGCTTCGAACACGGCCGTGTCTCAGCTGACACGCCCGAGTTAAGGCCCGTGTCACGGCCGTGCACAGAACCTGCAAGCCACCCGAGAAGGACACGGCCAGGGACACGCCCGTGTCCCAGGCCGTGTTCTATCTCGACGATCGTCGACCTAAAATCGTCGACCTCTCGACAAAGTGTCGACACCCAGAATGACACGCCCTTTGACACGCACGTATCACAGGCCGTGTCAGCCTACCCAAAACCCAACTTGGCCAAAACGACGCCGTCGATTCCTCTTCCAAGTTTTGGGGTGTTACAATTCTCCCCCCCCCCCTTAAAAGAATTTCTTCCCGAAATTTAAAATCTGGAAAGTACACAAAACATAAACGGTACCTGAGGAGAAAAGCTCGGGGTACTCCTCAAGCATGGCCTTCTCTCGCTCCCATGAAAGCTCTTCGCGGCCACAGTTGTCCCAACGAACCTTTACGAGTTTAACCTCTTTGTTCCTCAATTGCCGAACCTCTGAATCTTTTATCCCGATTGGACGAACTCGCGTCCTCAAGTCCTCCTCTATCGGCACCACTTCCGGTTCGATCACCACGCTGTCCTCTATCAAGGCTTTCGTCAAGACGGAGATATGGAAGACATCGTATAATCCACTCAGCTCCGTGGACAATGCCAACCGGTACGCTGCTTCTCCCACCCGTTCTATGACCTCGAACGGTCCCAAAAATCTCGGACTCAACTTCTTGAGTCGGCGAATACGCGAGACGCCCTTGAATGGTTTTATCTTAAGATAAACCCAGTCGCCCACCGCGAACTCCACATGCCTGTGGCGAGCATTAAAATACTTTGCTTGTCGATCTTGAGCTACGTTCATGCGCTCTTGAATGGTTCGCACTAGCTCACTAGCATCGACTACCACATCTTTCCCCAAAAGCTTGGTGTCTCCCTCCTCTGTCCAAGACATCGGTGTTCGACACCGCCTCCCATACAGAGCTTCGTATGGCGCCATCTTGATACTTGCTTGGTAACTATTGTTATATGCAAACTCCACCATGAATAGATGATCCTCCCATTTCTTGCTGAAGTAAAGAGTACACATCCTTAGCATATCTTCCATAGTACGGTTCGTTCTCTCGGTTTGCCCATCGGTTTGAGGATGGAAAGCCGTACTGAACTTGAGCTTTGTGCCCAGACTCTTCTGCACCAACCGCCAATCCTTAGACGTGAAACATCCATCACGGTCGCTGACTATACTCTTCGAAATCCCACGTAGTCGCACGATGTTGCGAACGTACAATTCCACCAACTTTTCCACGCTGTCCTCCTTCCAGTTAGGGATGAAGTGTGCCACTTTGGTCAAGCGGTCCACGATCACCCAAATGGCGTCATTGCACTGCTGCGATCTAGGCAACCCATGCACAAAATCCATGGAGATGTCATCGAATTTACACTCTGGGATAGGAAGAGGCTTCAAGAACCCGCCCGGCTTCTGACACTCGGTCTTCACCAAGGCACAAGTTTGGCACGACTTACAAACAAAGCTACATCCCGCTTCAACCCAGGCCACCAATAGGACTTCTTCATATCCAAGTACATCTTTGTACTACCAGGGTGAATGGAGTACTTTGTGAAGTGGGCCTCAAACATCAACTCCTAGCGGAGCTTGCCGAACTGCGGTACACAAATCCTCCCGCCCCTCCTCAGAATCCCATCAATCATCTCCCAGGCACTGCCCTCGCCCTTTTGAGCTTTCTCCACGAATGGTTGGAACTCTGCATCCAAACGGGTCGCTTGCCGAATACGATCGCACAAATCGCTCTAAATTTCAATCCAATTTAACTGAGCCACGCTAGACTCGCCTTTTGCCACACATTCAAAACCAAGGGACTCCCAGTCCTGCCTCAATCGCTCATCATGAGCTTCGATCCAATTTCCTTTCCCTGAGTATTTCCTACTCAAAGCATTCGCTACCACATTGGCTTTGCCTGGCTTGTACTGAATCGCCACTTCATAGTCCCCAAGGAACTCGACCCACCTGCGCTGCCACATATTTAAGTCCTTCTGATCTAGGAGATACTTCAGAATCATGTGGTCCGTGTAGATCTCCACCTTCGAACCATAAACGTAGTGCCTCCACAACTTCAAAGCAAAAATTACCGCTGCCAAATCAAAATCATGGACGGGGCAATTTCTCTCATGAGGCTTCAACTGCCTCGACCCGAAAGCTATCGCATTGCCATGTTGCACCTACACGCACCATAAACCGCACCCGGATGCGTCGCTGAAAATCTGAAATCCTTCGGTCCCCTTCGATTTACATAGGATTGGCGCCATCATCAGCCTTTCCTTCAGGGTTTCAAATGCCTGATTGCACTCTTCAGTCCACACGAATTTCTGATCCTTACGAGTCAGTGAGGTAAGGGGTATAGCTATCCGCGAAAAGTTTTCCACAAACCTTCGATAGTACCCGGCTAGTCCAAGGAAACTTCGGACTTCCGCCACGGTCCTCAATACCGGCCAATCTCTGATGGCTTCTACTTTCATTGGATCTACTGCCACCCCAGCCCCACTGATTACACGGCCCAAAAACGCCACCTTCTCCATCCAGAATTCCCATTTCGAGAACTTCGCATAAAGCTGGTTCTCTCTTAACACTAGCAACACTATCCTCAAGTGGGACTCGTGCTCCGCTTCCGATTTGGAATACACCAAGATGTCATCAATGAAGACGACTACACACAAGTCCAAGTATTTGCGAAACACTCGGTTCATCAAGTCCATGAACATAGACGGCGCGTTCATCAACCCGAACGGCATCACCGAAAACTCAAAATGACCATACCTCGTACCAAACGCTGTCTTGGGTATGTCTTCATCTTGAATCCGCAACTGATAATATCCTGACTTAAAGTCTAACTTGGAATACACCACCGACCCCACCAACTTGTCGAAAAGATCGTCTATCCGAGGAATCAGGTACTTATTCTTGATAGTCAGTTTGTTCAACTCTCGGTAGTCTATGCACAACCGCATACTATCGTCCTTCTTCTTTACGAACAACATCGGCGCACTCCACTGTGAAGAGCTGGGTCTGATATACCCCTGCTCCAAAAGCTCCTTCAACTGAACCTTAAGCTCGGCCAACTCCTTTGGTGCCATCCTAAAGGGAGGACGTGACACCGGTCTAGCCTCTGGCACTAGCTCGATAGAGAAATCAATCTCCCGCCGAGGAGGTGCTCCCGGTAGCTCCTCAGGAAACACATCTTCAAACTCCGCCACTACCGGTTCTTCTCCAAGGGTCAGCCTGGAAAGGCTAACCTCCAATAGTGCTACTACGGCTACACCTCCCTGGTTAACAGCCTGCACTAATTGTATGGCCAAAACTAGGGAGCAGGCCACTCCATGAAGACCCTCAAACTTGACTTCTGCTTGCCCCACGCCCCTCACGGTTACCACCTTGGACAGGCTATCGATACTGGCACGCTGCTCCGCTAGCCAGTCCATCCCCAAAATTACATCAAACTCGAATAACAGTAAGATTGCCGCTATCAACATAAAGTCGACTCCAGCAAATACGCCCTCTAGCCCTGGTAGTCATAGATGACCCATTGGGAATGCGCACTTTCAACTCTCAGTCCGTTGAGAAAGACTCCACTCCGATCCTCCGGATAAAGCCTTCCGCAAGGAAGCAGTGCGACGCTCCCGTATCAAAGGGTACCCTAGCGGGGTACACGGAAACTACTACAAAGCCTAAATACATGCAACAAACATAAATGGCCCGAAAGATAGAAATCGAGAAGCACTCGACTCCGCCATCTTCCCTTTCTCTAAGGCACTGGGGCCGGAGCGCACAGTCTGCTCCTGCCTTGACTCTTGTTCTGTTCCTTTTTTGAGTACAAAATCTTGCTATATGCCCCGCCTTCCCACAAGTATAGCACGTCAGAGGTCCCTTAGAGTGAGACCCTCCAGACGTCCAATTGCTTTTCTCACCAGGCTTATATGGGTGAGGCTTCTTCTTCCATCTGCTCCCCTCGGACTTCCTGAGGGACTGAGAAGGCTTCCTTTCTCCCTGCTTGGGTGTGAAACCCTTGCGGCGCTGGGTTCTCTCCATGTCACTTTCCAAAATCCTAGCCGCCTCAACCAACTCATTGAAACCTTCGCGCTTCATGGATATGAGTGGCTGCCTCAGGTTCTCCCTTAATCCGTGAGAGAAGAGATTGTCTCTCTCCTCATCATCTGCCATGGTCGTTCCCGCATAACGACCCAAACGGGTGAATTCTTTAACATACTCATCCACGGTCTTATCTCGCTGCACCAAGTGCAGAAACTGTCTCTGGAGGGCTAACCTTGTTGATGCGGGAATGTACTTCTTCAGGAACGCATTCCCAAACTCATCAATGGACGGTGTACGTCCAGGAAACTGTCGGCCACTGTAGCTCGACCACCACATCTTGGCGTCTCCTTCAAACATGAAGGCCGCAAACTCTGCCTTCTTCTCGTCTGGCATCTATGCCGCCCTCAACAACTCCTGAATCCTAGCCCACCAGTCCTCTGCATCTGTGGGCGTGCAGAATCCCTTGAAGGTGGGAGGGTGGAAGATTAGGAAGTACTTCATTTGTCGGTCCCCATGTCCGACAATCACCCTTTCGGCCAGCGGCTCTGCCCGCCTGGCTTCCTCGACCGGCACGGTCATTGCCGTGTCCGGGGTAGCAGGAGTTGCTGCTTGAGCAACGGGGGCTACTACCTGTGATGCCGCTGCAGCTTGGGCCGCCACCATTGCTTCTACAAGCATGCGACAAAAGTCGGCCGGTGTGACCCCCATACCAAACGGACCATGCGCAGTAGCGCTACTTGCCGAGAGCTCTTCTCCTAGCCTCGACATCCCTGCCTCGTTGCTTGCGCTCAAAACACAAGAAATAAAACACAAAGCAGTCTCTATTCGCAAGACTCGAACACAAGGAAACTCATGGTCCCGCGATACTCCTATGTGGATAACTTCTTATACACGACTTGACTTTACTTTCGACCACGAAATCTCTCATTGGAACGCTAACCTCCCTCTTATACCAAATTGTAACACCTCCCCTATAATGACCATATAATATGGGTCCGGCCGGGGCCCCATAACATACAGACGCCACAGCTTCAGTATTAAAAGATGATATAAACTACCTAGTCTCAAAACTCAAGACACCGCACAGCGGAAACATACCAAACGACTAGAAGTTATCCACTAGGAAATAGGAGTATCAAAAATAATGGCCTTAAGGCCTTACACAACCTAGTACAAAACATGAACGTGCAAAAGCACTCTTTGGCTACCTCGGCGTGCAAGCCGGACATGTCCAAACAAAAGTAGCAATACAAGAAGAAGAAGCAATCTTAGCACAACAACACTTAGTGAGGCTTAGGGCTTTTCGCCCGGCGCACTAGCTCCCGCTTGCGATCCTTGCCCTGTAAGGATTTGAAGTAACGTGGGTCAGTAAAGGCTGACCTCTACTTTGTAACAAACACATCTCCTCCCGGCCGCCCCTAACGGACCCCGGGGTACCCCTCCAACCTGTACGTCAGCACTTCGTACACCAAAAGTACAAATATATAAAGCTTTAAAAATAGGTTTGGATGTCTCAAACAGCATACACGTTTTCTATATTTTGAACAAAGTCAAGGTGGCCTACAATGCAACATGAATGCAAACCCGGGATTTGCCCAAGGTACCCAATTTTGTATGCATCTAACATATAATCAAACAACTGGGTACTTTAGTTTCCTCATTGTCTTAAAGCCTCAAAACAAAAGGGAACCACCATGTCCCAAACAGCCCAAACGCCATCATACGGAAACCTTGCAAAGGCCCCACCCGCACATGGGTCTTAAACCCCAGGCTTGCCCGCACATTCTGACTTCACACATCAGGGTTCCGTATCATACAGACCGACTCTAAGAACCCTTATTGGACCCCACCCTCTCATGGCCTCATTGCCCGGGCTTGCCCTATGCTCGGTATTCTCGTCAGTCACACAGAAGGGGATAGTCTCGCCGGGACACTTTCCCCACATGACTTGCACGTCATGGGATAGCCAGCCGACCACGGAGAAATAGCCGCATCTTGGCACAGCACAACAAAACAATTCCCCACCCTAATCTACCGTTCATACCATAAATTCCCAGTGCACCAAGGAAAACTTCTACTGCCAATGCGGAGCTAACCTCGTTCGGTTCCATCTACAAGTACTCACTCACGAAAAGGGGAGAATGCGCACAACACAGCGGCATCTTGCCACAATGGATTTCTACCGAATCCTCAACGCTCGCTATGCAACATCACCGAGTCGTACTATAGGTCGCGACTACGGCTTCACCCACAATGCCTAATCCACTAGCAAAGCGGATTTCTAATGCAACTCATGCCGGGGACGGACAAAATCAACCCGGAGGTTCCTCTTGAACCAAGGCTACGCGAATCCCTCACATTTGAGAGATCCGATGCTCAAAACATGAAAGGAAGGGGATGCTATTCATACATCCTAAATCCTAGAAACCAAGAGGATAAGTGTCGTTACCTTTCGACCCCTCTTACTCGCCATGGAGAAAACTTGGCCGCTTGAACACAACCACAATGATCCCGCCTTTGCGGATCTGGACTCCGCTCGCGAAACGGGGCTCCGAATCTTCGCCGGCGGCCGGATCTTGGCCTTCTTCCTCCTCCTTGCTCTCCCTTCTCTCTAGAACTTAGAGAGATAAAACCAAGAGAAAAGTGAGAGCTTCTAACCCTATTCCCGAGTTTAAACCCTCAAACCCAGCCCCCAGCCGTTGGATCCCATATCAAAGAAACGAACGGCCACGATCGGGGCCTAGAAAATAGAAAAACTGGGCCGAACACGGGTTTCAACACGGCCATGTGCATGGCCGTGTCACCCATTAGCTGTCGATCCGAAAACCCGACCAGTACACGGCCTTGGACACGGCCTCTGACACGCTCGTGTCAGACCCGACACGGCCGTGTCATGACCCGTGTCATGCCCGTGTACCAAACTCCCAAAAATTTCCCGAACGGGACACGACCCATGACACGGCTTCGAACATGGCCGTGTCTCAGCTGACACGCCCGAGTCAAGGCTCGTGTCACGGCCATGCGCAAACCCTGCAAGCCACCCGAGAAGGACACCGCCAGGGACACGCCCGTGTCCTAGGCCGTGTTCTATCTCGACGATCGTCGACCTAAAATCATCAACCTCTCGACGAAGTGTCGACACCCAGAACGACGCGCCCTGTGACACACCCATGTCACAGGCCGTGTCAGCCTACCCAAAACCCAACTTGTCCAAAACGATGCCGTCATTCCTCTTCCATGTTTTGGGGTGTTACATAGCATGGTCCATATTGAAGCCAAAACATGGCTTCAACGAGAGTTCGTATCTAAGGGGGTAGCTTGCACCTACTTATCCCATTCTTAGGCCCCTGATCATTCACTAGGAACCAAAAACTAACCCAATGCTATAGTATGAAGGTCCCACCACACACCCGAAAGATCTCTAGAGCACTTCCCATCCAAAGCCAAAACCTGAGATGGGCACCTTGGAGGGCTTATACATCCAGACAAAAAAAAACCAAAGGAGAAAGAAGCCAAGAATAAACTGCCTCCCCTCCAAAGGTGCCCATAGTGTATATTTATAAAATTCTGGGACTTGGTCTGCCAACAGCGTAATTTCGCTGTTCCATTCTACTATTTGTAACCCAGGTGTGTCTGCCAACATCGTAACTCCACTGTTCTGAGAGGCTACTTGCAGAACTTCTAGGGAAACTGGGTAATTAAACCTCTAGACCACACTAAGTGAGTGGCCAATGAAGGTATCTCTAACTTAAGGAAGCGAATGCTGGGGTAAGCCAAGCATTCAGCAAAACCTAATAATCCTTCCACTTTCCTAGGCAAAAACCCTTCTGCCCGACCTGGCAAAAGGCCTTCACTTTCCCTAGGAGAGTGTCGGTCTGCATACCGCACCCGCCTACCTTGATAAGCTTGAGCCTGAGGATCCTTGGCTTCGTCGGGGGGGGGGGGGACACTCAACTAATACAGGGTTGTATAGTCCCTTCCTACAAAAACTCCATTGAATCTCAAACCAAGCTCTCTTAAGCCGATGTCTCTCATAAATTTTGGATCTACAGATCTAGCACCAAGGGAGAGGGTAGGAAGCTCACCTAGTTTCCGGCCATGGTCCGAGTCCATCTTCTGTAAAAAATTATGAAATGCAGAAAATGGGAAAATGGGTCATAGGAGTACTCAACCTAACCAGGACAAATAAAACAGATGCAAATAGAAGAGCAAGAAAATCTTATACTATCAAAAATCTTTATACTGCGAGGCATACATGGTGAGACATGATTTGCTAATGTACCTGATAGAAGAAAAAACATATAAGGCAAAAGCTAGCCACGCGAATTAGTAACTGCCAACTCTGCCAAACTGAACTAAGGAGTCCGCTGAAGCCGTCAAGTCATCAGATCATAAATTAACTACACTAACACTTCATTATTCCAAGTTGAAGAACTCTGTCCATTATCAGCAAGTCGCTTAACTGTGGGGTCGCCTAGCCGCAAGATAATCCATGAATAGCTGCAGCTGAACTGAACAAACCGCTAGAAGCAGACAACCTTAGTGAACTAGGAAAAGTGTGCCAATAAAAAGAATGCCTAGTCGCAAGCCGCAACCTACTGCCACTACTAAAAAATAGACTTTTAGCCATAGCAGATTTCCGTGGCTAAAAGTCAAAAACCGTGGCTAATAACTATTAACCATTGCCTACCCACGACAAATGGGTGTGGGCAATGCGAGCATTGCTAATAGTATTAGTCACGCTGAATTCGTGGCTAATTGTATTAGCCACGATGAATCCGTGGCTAATAAGTTATTAGACACGGTTCAATTGTCGTGGCTAAAAGTTCCTTATTTGCCACGGTTCAATTGTCGTGGTTAAATGGCCTGTAATAAACCTAACATAAAAAATATTCGGCCGCCCTCAGCCGCCGGGCCGCTGCCCGGCCTTCGCCGCAGCCCGGCCGCCGTTGTCGCGCCGATTTTATTTCAAACCAAAATTTTGAATGGGCTCTATAAACCCCAAATCGTGCTTTTTATTGGTAGTGTGGGACTAAAAAAACCCCGACTCTTTGCCACGGATCAGGCTTCCGTGGCTAATACTAGATTATTAGCCACGAAACAGGCAAACCGTGGCAAAAAGTTGGGTTATTTGCCACGGATTAGTCATCCGTGGCTAATACTAGCTTATTAGCTACGGAATAGGAACCATGGCTAATACTTCAGTATTAGCCACGGTTTTCCCCCGTGGCTAAAAGACATTTTCTAATAGTGTGCTAACCGCTGATTGTATCCGCAACTACCCATAATGATCCTTGATGTGAGTTAGAATTAAGTCCCTGGATTCTCAGCTCTAGCCGCATAATTGTTCATTCGATTGTACTGTTGATGTGACAGGTGGACCTATTTATAAACACAGAGAGGAGTGTGGTCACCGCCCAAACCAAAAAGATCACCACCCATCTCACAGCTAGCACAAAACCTATCTACATAGTGCTGACACAAAGCCTATGAGCCAAGGTCCCACATGACGACCGAACAAGCTAGTCCATCATGGTCGCACCAATAGGACGGACAGAGCCTATCCACCTTTTACCTAGTCAAGGGAAGAAGCAGGACCAGCCTATCATTCCCTAGGACAATGCGAACACACCTACCGATCCACAATAAATTGCGTACACTAATCCAGTCCTCAAATCTATAGCGCAAGACTACTGCATAATCTTGCTTAGTCGAGTTGCCAGATAGACAGCCAGTCTGCACACACTAATCTCGTAGCTAAAGCACAAACTAGGCTAAACCAAGTTGCTAAACTCGGCTTGTAAAAAAGCAGTTTTCACTAACTGACGAACTCTGTGCATTGACCATAACTAGACTTGGTACAAATCTAAACCAAGTCCACACCACCAATTCCACAATACAAACTCTAAAGTGGCAGACTCAACCATTAGTCCACTCTAACCGTCAAACTCCAACACCAGACCGTATTATCTGGCAAACTTAGCGGTCATCACCAAACCACACTACCAGAATAAGACCAAGGCACAAACCATGCCGATCATGTGAGCTTTAGAAGAGTCTACAGCAAGCCGGACTCAGCGAACTCTAGAAGAGTCTGCAGCTCTTGTGGATAAACATCCAATCCGCCTGGTTACAACCTGAGAACAAGATGATACGGAACCTTGCCAGCCCTACTAGTCTCTACTCTTGTCTGCTCAATCCCTGCGAGCATTTTGCTCAGGCCGTCACTCTCAGTTCGAGAAATTTCAACACTCCCCCTTGAAGGGAGAATTTGAAACCATAACTAGCAGTCCCTGTAATAATTCAAATGGCCCCTTTGACAGAGGCTTTGTGAAGATATCCACAATATAGTTCTCACTCTGCACATGGTCAAACATAAGAGACCACTCTAGCACCTTCTCCTGAATGAAGTGATGCTCGATCTCAATATGCTTGGTCAGCACATGACAAAATGGATTGTTAACCTGTTTAAGGTCACTTTATTGTCACAGCATAGCAGAGTGGGACCCCACATTTCTTTATGGGCATCCTCTACAAGCCTTGAGCTAAATGGCTTCCCGAGCTGCCAACGCCAATGTCTTTTACTCCGCTTCTGGAGTAAAGACGGACATCAAATCTTTCTTTTTGCTACACCACGAGATACCTGCTGATCCCCAAGTGAAAATATAGCCAGATGTTAATATCCGGTCCTCTAAGTCTCCCCCATAATCAACATCTGTATAATTTCACAGGTTGAAGCTCATATCACTCCCATAAAGGAACCTCAAATAAGAAATTATCTTCACATACTTCAAGATATTCTTGGACGCTATAAGATGAGGCTTCTAAGGCTCCGCCATTTAACGACTTACTTGTCCTACACCATAAGCAATATCTGGCCTCGAAATTATCAAGTAAATAAGTCTCCAAATTAGAGACCGGAACACCAAGGGATCTGGGAGAACCCTCCCCTCATAACATTGATGCTTGAGACCAACATCCAGTGGAGTAGAATAACTCTTTCCCACCAGCATGTCGAACCGCTAAATGATTCATTTTCCATAGCCTCTTTGGGAAATGAGTATGTCGCTCTTTATCCCTTCCACCTCAAGTCCAAGGAAGTGATGGAGCTCACCCAAATCCTTCATCTCTAAATGAATAGCCAGCTCTACCCTAAGATTAGCTACCTCCTCCTCAGAGTTCCCTTTGACAATCATGTCGTCAATGTACAATAGTGTTGGGTCCATTGATTATAATGACCTAGATTTGAAGAAGGCCTACAGGTCAATGGTATACACATGATTGTATCTGATGCATGCTTTAAGTTCATTATATGCAAGTTATTTATTGCTCTTTGATTATACAGGTTGTCAGGGTCACATTGGTGGTTGGACACAAGACACGAGCACTGACATAGCAGAAAACTGGCTAATTCTAGAAGCATTGTGTGAAGGCAGTTCACTCAATGCCAAGAGGCTAAAAGCATTGATAGAACTTCAAGCAATCAAAGCCACAATGCTGCAGAAGATAAATCCAGCTAAGTATAGAAGCGTTGAGTGAAGGGAGTTCACTAAATGACTACTCAGGAGGATATCTGCCCAAGTATAGAAGCGTTGAGTGCAGAAATATAACTCAACACCTCATTTGTCAATCAGCAAAGTTCTAAAGTGTTGAGTGAAGAAGAGTCACTCAACGCCTTCAACTAACAGATTTCTGCCAAGTTAAAATACGTTGAGTGATGAAGGCTCACTCAACACCTCATTAGTTAGACTACAAAACTAAAATGCGTTGAGTGTTGAAGGTTCACTCAACGCCTCAAGATGCAGAATTTCTACAAAGTATTTCTACGTTGAGTGATAAAGCCTCACTTAATACCTACGTAAATTGTCTAGAAATTGCTAAGTCCACAAGCACTAAATCATAATGACGTCATCAATAATTCAATTGTTGCGGGAATTGTATGTTAGTTGACAAAAGGCATTGTATGCCTTTAGTGCTGCTATTAATACAAAAGATATGTTAAAGTTACCTATTCCAGCTGGTCCATACTAAATATAGAGCCATTCGATGGAGAGTAATAAAAGGAACATTCCGAGAGATCAACCAGAGCTTTTTGTTATCTTCTTCCTCTTAATTAAGTTGAAGATTTCAGGGAACTCATTCTTACAGAAATTCTGTGAACCCCATATAGAAGTTGGCTGGGATAAGAAATAAAGAATTGAAGAATCATTTTGTCTTCAACAACAAGATAAGAAATCACATTTTTTGAATAAGAAGGAGAAGCAGAGCAAGCTTAAGTTAATGTTCATCTTCAAGGCGCCGAGCTTCATTGGGTTTCCATTGGTTGGCTAAGATCAAATAGGCATATGAATGATTGGATGGAGAAATCATTCTTCTTCTGACGAGTAGAACTTACTACTCACGCCTATCTGTGGACCAGTTCGGAAATAGATTGGAAAGCTTTTTGTGACTCTCCATTATGGGTTCTTTCCTCCACTCCATACGGGGAAAATGAGTCCCATACCGTACCACTACAGTAAACACTACTACATCAAAGGCTTGAAGAAGTAGTGCTCTACAGTAGTCTTCTCAACACAAGCAGAAACTTCTTGAAGATCTACTTTCTTGGTGCTGTGAAGAAGTTAGGGCTGAGTCCACTCAGTTCATGAAGAAGATTCATAGAATCATTTCTCTGGAGTCAGTCATCATCAACTACTTACTCTTTTTGTAGGATCTTTATTGATCTGAGTTGTAAGCCTAAAATATAAAGGCTTAATGGTAGGATTCTATTGAAAATATGAGGTAGGGCATGTGTGCCTGAGGTCGGATATGAGTCAGATATGAGGTAGAAGAACATTATCTCTGAGTGTAGGGCTGTCATTCTAGCCTGAGTTGTAGAGCTTTTTGTTATGCCTGAGATAGGTGATCTAGAGGATCACTGAGCTTTTGGAGTAAAGTTTACTCTGAGTGGGTATGGCATTTTCCTGAGGTAGGGCTTGGAGAAAGCCTGAGATATCCTGAGGGATATGTGTTGTAAGCTCTTTGAGCCGAGTTTGGAGAAGATTGCCTTATCTAACAAACTATTAGAAAGGTGGGAGGAAAAGTGGATGTACCCAAACCTTGGGGAACCACTATAAATACTGGTGTACTGATCTTAGTTCTTGAAAGGTAACACATTAATCTAACTCTCAACACAACAAATCAAAAAGTAGTAATAAATACTTGAAAACATATTCACCCCCCTCTAGGTGTATAGCTACTCTTAAAATAAAAACTTTCAAGTGGTATCAGAGGGAGGTGGTTCAAAAAGGACTTAACAGTCTGAACAGATCTCTAAGAGTTGCTAAAGATAAACTCCATTGGTTAAGGTGAGAACCACAAGGAGTTGTGCTCCATGAAGCTTCCCATATGCCGAAAAGAGAACTTTGGAATTTGGAAAGAATGGGTATGGCTATTCATGGAGGCCTCAGACCCTAGGATATTCATCACAGTTCAAGAGGGACCCTTCATTCCCATGAAGATCTTTATCTTATGCCAATATCAATACTCCAAAGAAGTATATTAAAATGTCCATGGATGAAGTCTTCTTGGTAACAATGAATAAGAGGGCTCAGAACAACATTATCAGTAACCTAGATGACTCCACCTTATAGAACCTGGTCCACTACAAAATAGCCAAAAAGATGTGGGATTCTCTTATTGTGTATTTGGAAGGGACAAAGGAGGTGAGGGATGACAAAAAATCCCATCTAAATCAGCAATATAAAGCCTTCAAACAAGGCAAGAAATATTCTGTAGTTGATTGTTATGAGAAGTTTTTCTTGATAGTGAACAGTCTGATCACCTATGGCAGATAGTTCACAAACTATGAACTAAATGACAAGTTCTTGAGATCTCTCAATAGAGAGTGGGATATCAAGATCTGTGCCACAAGAGAGGTTTCTAACATGGCTATTTGGGAAGTTGTTGTCCAATGAGATGCAGCTGAATTCTAGGAAAGCTGAAGAGGATGCTGTCAGATCTCTCAACAAAGAGAAGATTGTGGCTTTCAAAAATGAAGCCATAAGGAGCAGGGAAAAGACTCCTCCATTAAGGAGACTTGCTGAGTCTTAGAGTTTTGATCCTAGATCCTCAGTAAATGAATTGTCTGATGGAGAACAAACATTGTTCTCCAAATAGTTCAAGAAGATACTGAGCAGAAGAAGATAGTGGAGGAATAAGGGCTCTTCAAGCTCCTCATCAAGAAATCCCTACTCCAGCAAAGGCAAGTCTAGAAATGACCCTTATGGGGAAAGGTATGACTCTAAACAGAATAATCAAAAAAAAAAGATTAATGTTGTTTGCTACTACTACAATAGGAGTGGACACGCCATTACTAACTATCCAATTAAGAGGAAGGAGCATATAAAGTTTGAAGGAAAAAAAGGATTACAAGGATAAGAAGGCTGAGAAGAGCTTCTTGGCCAAGAAGAAATTTTGCCTATCAGATAGTGAATCTGAATCTTCAAAATCATAAGAAGAAAATCCATATACTGGTCTCATGTCCATTGAAGAAGAGGTTGATCATCCAGCTGCCCCATCTGGAAAAAGGGCCCTACTATTATCTATTGACATGGATTTTAAAGAGGAAGAGGAGTTCAGTCTCGTGGCCCTATCAGAACACAATCAGGACAATCCTATTCCTGATGATGTACACTTTATCCCTAGCTCTCCCTCTATCTATGAGTCAGGCTCAGACTCTGAAGCATCCACTTCCTCTAGTGGGGATGATACTTTAGAATCTAAAGATGATGTCAATAAATTGATTGAAATGTATGATGTAATTTTGGATGCTCTGAAGAAGAGCAAAAGGCTTGTCAAGAGACAAGATGTGGAGATTGCCACTCTTAAGTAAGCTGCTTCTATACAGCCTGAGTCAACACCCTTGCTAGCTATGATGAGGAGGAAAGTTAGCCAACTAAAGACAATCTGAATAATCCAAATTGGGACCATTAACCAAAAGAATAAGATCATCATGGATCTTGAAGGAATGCTTATCAAGGAGAAGAAGAATGTCGTTGAATTCTCTAAGCCCAAAACTATCTTGCCACTGATTGAATTTTGTACCTCTCAAAATATAAGAGAGGGTTAGGGTTCAAGTAAAACTCTAGAACTGCCCATTCCAAAGGGAAAGTCAAAGCTTATATAGTTCCTCAGACCACCTTTCAAAAGATAATCCTCCTTTCTAACAGGTATGAGCGGGACAGTACGTATGGTCACTGGAAGAATGAGAACTTTTCTTGTGACAATACAAGGGTTTCTTAAAATAGAAGGAGAAAGGGCATGGTAAAACTCTTGTTATCAAGGCCAGCTAAACACCTAGGGGTGGGGGGTGAATAGTTTTTTGGTCTATTTTAGCTTTATTTAAACCTTAGTTGATTTTACTATGCTTAATGACTTGGTTTGTTTGGCTTTCAAGAACAATCATAGATGACACAGTTGATTTATAGTGGTTCCCTGATATTGGGTACGTCCACTATCCCTCCCACCTCTCTAACAGTGTCTTAGATGAGGCACAACACCAACATTTAGCTCCTGAGAGCTTACAACACTAATACCACAGGACCTCTTAGTCTTCTCTAAGACCTACTACTCAGACACTAAGCTCTACCTCAGATCCAAAGGATCCTATAACTCAGATCAACAGATAATCCTACCTTAGCCTTTATAATATAGGCCTACATCTCGGATTCACCCAGGAATCTTACCTATAAGCCTTTATAAATCAGGACTACACTTAGATCCTAAGGATCCTACAGAAAGAAAAAGATGATTTACAATTTGACACCAAAGAGATTTTTGTGTCTGTCTTCCTAGATAAGGATTATCTAAGCCCCATCTTCTTCACAAAAACAATAAAATTGATCTTCAGTACTAGAACGACATGTGCTAGAAGTTACTCTGAATCACTTTTCTGACCTTGCTGTCACAAATGAAAATTGCTTCCGCTATCTCGATTCGCTTTTAGGTTCACTGATCTGAACATCTTCTTCAAGCTTGGCAAGAAGACGAGGAAGAATACGATTTTCAGCCACAAGAATACGTTAATAGAAACCCTAATTGTTGTCGTTGACTCAACCAATCTCCCTTTTTATTGTACGCTGATCAACGGCTCTTTTGTGTGTGGGCCTCGCCTTAATTGCTAGAATATCACCTTCCTTTTACACAAGAAGACTACCAACTGACCATCGGCACCATTAATGCTATTCTGCAGCTTTCCAACAACTATTTTGAACTGCATTGACTTTGTTGACTTTTGCTGACTCATGCTGACGTCAGCTATTCTAGACTTAGCAAAATTCTCAGAATCGCTTCAGGTGTTGAGAGCATTAAGTGAATGGGCTTCACTCAACAATTGTGGACTTAGTCATTTCTTCAGCTTTCTTGGCATTGAGTGGAGTTGAGTGAATGGACTTCACTCAACACTTTTATATTTTGCTTAGCTTTCTGCTCTTTCTGCATCCGAGGCATTGAGAGAGTTGAGAGTAGCATCATCACTCAACGCTTTTGTACTTGGTCGCAAATACTTCACTGCATGGCATTGAGAGCGTTGAGATCACTCAACAGTTTTGTACATAGCAATTTTTCGGTCACTCTTTCCCCAAGGCTTTGATTGCTAGAGCTTGACTTAAATTCTTCTTTCATCTGGCATTGAGTGAACTTGCTTCAATCAACACCTGTGCACTTACACAAATTTTACAGTCTATCCAGTATGGAAGTGAGTTAACTGGCTTCACTCAACGCTTCTGGACTTAGTTTATTTTTGTTTGACAGAAACTCTGCTACTTTGACTTAGGCAGTAATACTCGACGAATTAAACAGCATGGTGTTGAGAGAGTTGACATCACTCAATGCCTATAGACTTAGCTATTTTTGGCTTCCACTATTTAGGAATTGACAGACTCGGCTTTATTCAGTTCTTGTTATGCTATGGGGTTGAGTGAACTGCCTTCACTCAATTCCTATGGACTTAGCTGCATTTCATAATCTAGCTTCCTTCAACTGACTTGATCTTCAAGGTGTCGAGATAACTGAATTGTCTGGACACAGTTGTCTGAACTATGGAGTGAAGTGTTGTGTCATGACACTGCTGTTATATCTGAATGATCTCGACACTTCTACTATAAAGCTGTCGACATAGTTGTGAAGTGTGTCGACACTTTTGTATCTTGACACTGCTGTCTTGAAACTACTGTATTGTATCTTCCTTATCTCGACACTTCTCCTACAAATGTGTTTATATAGTTGTGAAGTGTGTCAACACTTTTGTATCTACTTCAAGTCCGTACTCAGCACTTCTCTTATAATGTGTAGATATAGTTGTGAAGTATGTCGACACTTTTGTACTTCTTCATTTCTTAAAGTTTTCTCCCTACACGTGAAACTTAACCGTACATCAAATAGAACATGGTGTATATCACTAACTTATTTGACATCTTACAAATCAAAGACATTGGAAGCAATGGACCCAAAAATTTTCCCCTATTTGAAGAAGTCAAAACCTCACTTCAATTTCTTAGTCAATGACATACATACCTTTATTGCATTAATAAACATTATAACTAGACAGTTATAGGAATAAACAAACTCTCCCTATTTAGAAGCATCCCTGCTCCCCCTATATTTCTTGCTAGTTGAGCTTGATCAATTCTTTTGGCCTTTATACCTGTTAAGCTTGATCAATTCTTTTGGCCTTGATACCACTTGATCTATAACTTGATCAACACCTTCTCTCCCCCTTTTTGACTTCTGTAAAATAGTCAGGGAGGTCTAGCTTCCTTTAATATTCTTTTCCCTTGTTGTGTGCAAGAGATCAACTGATTTAGCTACTAGCTTCCCCTCTTCACAAGGTTGAACCTGCTTCTGTAGTTGTTTTAATTTCTCTACCTTAATAGGAGCATATTCTATCACATTTTCCTGATAGACACTTTGGTCTCCATAATCTTTATACCACTAAAGATCTTCTCATCCTGTAAAAAAAGAACAATCCTGCAACAAAAATACTATAGGGAGAAGCTGAGGCTAAACAATGTTCAATATACCCAATTCAAATTTGAAGGTGTTGAACTTTGCTTCATCTAGATGCTTAGGGAAGATGTCAGCCACTTGCTTGTCAGTGGGGACAAACTCAAGGCTAATGCCTTCCTTTTCCATATATTCCCTAATGAAGTGATACATAATTTCTTTATTCTTATTCCTTCTATGTGAGACAGTATTCCTAGCAATAGAAATTGCACTAGTAGAAGCACAATTAAGAGGAGTTCTACTTATCTTAATGTTATAATCCTAAAGCAGATGCTGAATCCACAACAACTGAGTACAACAACTTCCTGCTGAAATGTACTATGACTCTGCAGTTGAGATTAACGCACTCGTTTGCTTCTTACTACTCCATGACACTAGTCTTCCACCTAAGAACTGACAGATACTTGAAGTACTTTTCCTGTCTTCTTTGCAGCCTGCAAAATCTGCATCTAAAAAGCCTATTAGATCAAAATCCCTATTCCTAGGATACTCTAGGCAAAGATCTGGTGTGCCCTTAAGATACCTCAAAATTCTCTTTGTAGTAGAGTAATGAGATTCTTTAGGGAAGGCCTGATACCTAGCACGGACACATGTAGCATACATGATGTCAGGCCTACTAGTAGTCAGGCATAGAAGGGAGCTAATTATCCCTCTAATAAAGAATCATCAATGGGTTTCCCTGGCTCATCTTTGCCTATAGGAATACTTGACCCTTTTGGAGTTCTCATGGTGGAGGCATTCTTAATTCCATATTTCTTAATCAACTCCCGGGTAAACTTGGACTGAGATATGGACAAGACATCATTTGTATGTCTTACTTGGATTCCCAAGAAGAACTTTATCTCACCCATACTGCTCATCTCAAACTTTCCCTGCCTGAGTTTAGTAAACTTTCTACAAAGATTATCTTTAGTAGACCCAAAAATTATGTCATCTACAAAAATTTGGACTTGGATGAACTTACACTTAGATTCCCTAAGGAGTATGGTCTTGCCTATTTTCCCCCTTGAGAATTTGTTCTCAATGAGGAAATTAGACCAAGTCTCATACCAAGCTCTAGGGCCTTGCTTCAACTTATATAGAGCTTTCCTAAGCATATAAATAAAATTAGGAGAGTTAGAGTCAACAAAACCTGGTGGCTGATCCACATATACGTCCTTTTTTATGTCCCCATTACGAAAGGCTGGCTTCATATCCATCTGGTAGACTTTGAATCCTTGAAAGGCAGTAAATGCAAGGAAGAGTCTTATTGCTTCCAATCTGTCTACTGGGGAGAATGTCTGATCAAAATCTATCCCATCTTCTTGCATGTAACCTTTAGCCACTAGTCTAGCCTTATTCTTAACAATAATGCCATTCTAGTCCAACTTGTTCATGTAGATCCACTTGGTCTCTATGAGGTCGTTTTAGTTTACTTTCGTTGTTTTTAGTTATTTTCTTCAATAAAATGATTCTTTTTTGTAAATATTATTCTAACTTAGCTTTATTTTGTTTTTCAGAATTTGTTTAGAAAAACCCAAATTTCTCAAAGTACACGCACGTATCACTTAGGTCACGCCCGTGACAAAGCGTGTTACTTTGATTCCTGTGAAAAAAGCGATGCCTGCAAAGAAAATATGAAGTCAAGCCCGTGTCCAACCGCTCGACGTTCGTCGATTCCAGCTCGACGTTCTTCGATTCAAGCTTGACGCATCCAACAACCGCATAATGCCACTGTCACACCTGTGTCCCGTCTTATACGCCCGTGTCAATCCCGTTCAACGATCGACGTTCGTCAATCCCAGCTCAATGCTCGATGCCTTCACCAGTTATACCTTACTGACATGCCCATGACAACCATGTCATGCCTGTGACCAACACGTGTTCCATTCCAGAAGCTTCTGGAAATCGACCAGTGACCAGAATTTCGCCTTTTTCAGCAAGCCAGACTGACACGCCCCCTTATCACGCTCGTGACCAGGGCGTGTCACCCCCAAAAATTTGCTTATAAATAGAACCTTTCTATAATGACCAAGGGTTCAAACTTTTGGGCCAATTTTGTTGTTTGTGGGCTGCTTGGGTGCCCTTCTTGCAATGTAAGGAGAATTCCCCCCCCCCCACTCTCTTTTATGTTTGTTTTAGCATTGTAATCAACTTTTTTCCTTTAATAAAATATGTTAGATTTTCTCTCCTCATATTGTCTTGGAATGCATATGAGTGCCCCACTTTTATTCAACTTTTATCCTTTGTTTTTCTTTGTCTTCCTCTTTAAAAATGTTTGCATGTGTGTATGAGTTTTATTTTATGTTTTTATTTTTGTTCATAGTTTTGTTTTACTTAGCTTTTGTTCTAGTTTTTCTATTATTGTTATTAGTTGGTATAATAGCTTTTATTTTGTTGTCCCTTTGGTTTGTTTAAGTTTAGTTTTTTGTGTACTTTTATTTCATTTTTATGGTTTTATAAAAGTGTTTTCAAAGTGGCTTTCTATCCTTTTTTTACTTAGTCTTTTTATTTTTGTAAAACTTTTGTTCTTCTCAACCTATTTTCCACTTTTTAACTTCTTTTATAAAATTATAAGTATGAAAAAGTTATCATTTTAATTTTTCAAACACTTTGATTTTTTACTTTAATTTGAAAACTTTGCCTTTCTTAAACTTTTTTTCCCTTTTTTATGTCTTTTGGTAAACTTTAGGAGTAGAAATGTTGTTATTTTAATTTTTAGATAACTTTGTTTTTTATTTTGATTGAGTGTGTGAGTGTATGAGATAATTTTTAATGCTTTCTTTTCATTCTTTCTTTATTTCTTTCTAAATTTTCTGTAGAGTGTGTGTATGAGATAGTGTTTTTTGCTTTCTTTCAATTATGTAGAGTGTGTGCGTGTGTGCATCTATTTCCTCCTACTCATTCGATAATGACTCGCTTACATCTTCGGCCTACTCGTTTGAGTAGGACTGGTAATTTCTCACCTACTCATTTGTGTAGGACTTGTCAACTTACTGCTTTCATTTCCCGCCAACTCGTTTGAGTAGGACTTGTCATTTTACGCCTACTCATATGAGTAGGACTTGTAATTTCAATTATGTTTTCCTTTTGTGTAACTTTGCTTTTTATTAATTATGGGTTCGATGTGCATGTGAGTTCTTCATTTAGTAAGTCTTTTTTTCTTTACCCATTTGTTCCTAACATTACATTATTTTTATGTCCTCTTTTTATAACCATTTAGCGCTTAGTTTCGAACTCACGCCTCTTCAAACTCATAAGCCGTCCCCATACCGATGAGCAGCTTATCGTTCTTAGACCTCGGCATCGAAGAGCATTGGGACATAAAAAAACACTCTAAAAAATTAAAGGTCTTTTTTCTCACTTTAATTAAAGGGCTTAAGGTTTGTCCTGGGTATACGACGCGTAGAACAAAATATCGATGTGTGGGCTCTATTTCCGTTATCCATACTCTAGCTAGACGAGAGGCCGTGCGTATGGACCGATCACCCTTGGGTAAAAAGAGTTGTATGCATACCCTCGAGAAAGGAGAAGCTTAATTCTACCGGATTGGGTTCCCCACCCAATAGCGGGGTTCTTTGCATAAAGTGGGCATTAAGATTAATCCTTCGTCAGACGAGAGTTCTGTCGAATAGTCTTAATATTATGGTGAGCGATATTCCTAGCGATAGGTGAGCTCATGTTTTTGGAACATCCACAGCAAAGCTGCCTTTAATTAATTTGAAAACTAAGTTCTATAATTATTAAGAGTCATTTTAGTTTCGATCTGATTTAATGCCGAGCGTTAACCCTTCATCGAAATTTTTTAAGTCCCCTTTTTTACAACTCTTTTTTATAACCGCTTTAGTTAACTAAAACCCGACCAGTTATTTTCGGTAAAATAATAGTCCCTCCGGAAGGAGTAGAAATAGTCAACAGGCCCCTGGAAATATACGACCTCGATATTCCCCACCAGAATATCCTATATTAGTTGCGATAGGTGAACTTGCCTCCTTCTAGCCACGCGGAATCCGAACCAAGCGCGCTCATCATCTGAATCGAGGGCCCAGGCTCCGCGCGCATCAATTTTTTAGCGCCGTTGCCGGGGAGTCTTTGTGTTGCTATTTTGAATTCCGGAGTCTATTACTTTTACCTATTTTCTAAAAACTAAAAAAAACTTAAAAACTCTATTTAAAAATAATATAAAAAGATTTTTTTATTTAGGTTATATTTTGGGCTATATGACCCGTGGATAACTTTCGGAGTTTGAAAATTTGGATTTTTATCCTGAGATTGAACGCTCACTTGCGCGTATTCGATCTCAATGCCAAAATCCCTCTTTGGATCCCAAAGAATCCGTCGGAGAACCCTCTGCCATAGTTATGGCTGACCCTAACCCTGCCCAAGCGGACGAGAGTACTATGTCTTATTATGCCCGGCCTAACCTGGATAATACTGGGTCTTGTATTGTTTGCCCTACGGTGGCGAATAATAATTTTGAAAAAAAATTCAGTGTCATTCAAATGATCCAAAATGCTGTGTAGTTTGATGGACTACCGAATGAGGACTCGAATTTTCACTTGTCCATTTTTTTAGAAATATGTGACACCTTTAAGATTAATGGCATCACTGATGATGTCATTCCCATGCGATTAATTCCTTTTTCACGTAAATCCAAAGCTAAGGCGTGGTAAAATTCCTTCCCGCAAGGATATATCACCACCTAGGCTGAGTTAGCGATGCGCTTCCTGACGAAGTACTTTCCGCCTGCAAAAACTACAAAGTTACGAGCGAACATTTCTTCGTTTGTGCAGAACGATCCAGAGTGTCTATATGAGACTTGGAAGCGGTTTAAGGAATTCCTCTGCAGGTGCCCGCACCACGCACTGCCAACGTGGTTGCAGGTAGAAATTTTTTATAATGGCCTTAATTTTCAGACACGTCAAATGATTGACGCGGCTATCGGGGGCACATTAAACAACAAAACCCACGAGCCACCCAAGCTTTATTCGAAGAAATGGCTATGAACGCCTTCCAGTGGAACGTCCTGCGGGGACGCCCAAAGCAGGCATCCGACCTTTTTGAAATAGATACCACTGCTCTCTTAACCCTTCAAGTTGAATGGTTAACAAAGAATCTGGCAGAAATGTCTGCTGCCTCCTCCACTATGCCATTGTTTATTTCCCCTAACGTCTAAGTGGTCGAAGAGTTCGTAGACTTCGTAGGAAATTCGGGTCATCTTTCCTTCAACCCCAAAAACAACCCTTATAGTAATAACTATAATCCAGGTTGAAGGAACCACCCCAATATTTCATGGAGCAACCCGAACAATGGGTAGTGCCCGCCTAATTCTTTTGCTCCCGCATTTCTGCCCCATCCTCTGAAACCTTTTACAGTAGAGGAAAATTTAAATAAATACTGAAAGTCTTTAGTGTCAACTAATTCCACCTATGGGGGGGGGATAGGTGAATTGCAGTTTTTTGCGGAATTTAAATAACCTACACAATTAAACAAACACAACACAAAAAAGCACAGAAGCAATTATAGTGGTTCACCGATTTGGGTATGTCCACTCTCCCCCTACGACCTATCTCCCACCAAGGGATGACTCGGTCACTTCACCAAACGTATTGAAATCCAATCCTCACACTATGGAAGGCACCCTTCCAACCGAAGGATTCTTTACTCCACCACGGGTTGCACCCAACCCTTACAACTAGGAATAAAATTCCTTTACAAGAAAATGAAAATTGAATGTACAAGAAATACAAACAAACTTGTGGAGAACCCGATATCCCTCTTCATTCGTTGAAGCATTCTTGATGAAGACGAAGAGTCCACAACCGGAGCACTCTCTTGGAGAGGATCTTCCCTAGATCGGAAGCGGCAAGCGATTACGGCGGCGATGCTTTGTAGATCCAAACTTCTTGACAAAGAAAACAAGGTCTCCCAACGATCTCAATCAGATCAGTCGTCTCAATCGATTCGGAATGAAGAGCGATCCTCGTTCAACAAATCGAGAGAAAATAGATCTCGAAAGAGATGCGTGAGACGCTAGGCTTGCCTTGGTCCTGTCGCCGGACGATCAAAGAGGATCTAAGATCTGCGGCGGAGACAACTTGCGAGCGATGACGGCGTGCGGTGGAGTTCCGCGATTTGCTAGGTCAAGCACGGCTGCTTTTTAATTTTCGTGAATCGCTTCCTTTGAAGTTCAAAATAAGCGAGTATATATACTATAGAACAACCCTAAATCTCCGTTGTGGGGCCCACAAGAAGAAACCTGTTGCGCGCTAGGGTTTAAAGAAAATAAACGCAACCGAACTAGCAACCCGATGAGGCAAGTATACCTATAGAATTGTAGCTAGGGGACACAAGTGTCGTATTGAAATCCGGGAACTATTGGCTATGCTTACTCACACGAACGCTATTATCTTATCGATGGAAAAACTAGGGTTTTAGAAAATCTAAGTGCAAGGAAGGAAGGAAAACTATACTAGAAAGAGAACCACCACAATTAAGTAAAGCTATTAAGTAAAACGATTACTACGAAGGGTTGAAAATATGAAATGGAAATGCACTCGATCAAGATTCACCTCGGCTAAAGACGATTAAGAAAATGCGATAAAAATCTAAACTTAATAGGATAAAGGTCCTTGACCGTGGAGGTTCCTAAATCTTGAACAAGCTTCTCTCGAAGTCGTGCCCAACTGAGTTTAGGAATGTCCGACCAACTCTCGTCTAAATCGGAGGCCTAAAACTTGCTTTATGCGGTGAACCCCACTATTGGATTTTACTCCAATCCGGGAGATTTGGATGTCTGCCTCTCTCGAGGGGTGCGTACAACTCCCTTTACTCTTGAATGCTCACTTAATTCTTTCGGCCTCTCGGCTAGCCCATAATGAAAGCAAAGGAGGAGAGTATATATCGATAATATACCTCCAACCCGTGATTAATCAAGAGTAATTCAAGGCCCTAACCTAAAAAGAAAAGATTAATCAAAACATCATAACTTAATCGCTCTAACCTCGGATCATCAAGATCGAGTACAAGGAGGATTAGTTAATCATAATGGAGTGGAGGAGGGGGGGATGAGTAGTAGAGCATAAAAAAAGACAAGCTAAACAAGAACACTTTTATTAATGAAAGGGGGCAAGTTACACTATTGAAAAAGAAATTATAAGTGCATGAAAATGAAATCCTATTCTAGCCCTACAATTAGCACTAAGCAAGAGCAAAGATTACAAAGAAAGCATAAACAAGCTAAGATTAAACTAGGGTTAAACAAAAATTACAAAGAGAGGGGGAGAGAGAGACAGAGAAAGCATAAAAAAGGATTAAGAAATAAAGGGGCAGCACCTCCCCCACTCAACCAAAGCTTGCTGAAATGAAGAGGGGGGGTCTCAATTTATAGATTTTTTTCTCGGGTTGGTTACACCCTCCGACACGCCCTAGGGGGGGCGTGTCAAGGGGCGTGACAGTACTATGTTAACCTCGGGCTCTGGATTCTGGCGGGAGGGATGATTGCTTCGATACGTCGGTGGTCACACCCTAGGTCACGCCCGTGTAGGGGGGCGTAACAGGCACGTCATGTCCAAATCATTGGTCAGAAATCCGTCAGTCACCGAAAAGTTGATGTCACGCCCAAGGTCATGCCCGTGACGGGGGGCGTGACAGTACTGTTTTCGTGCTGTGGAGAAACGGCATTTAATACGGCGGTAGGTTTTGCGGTAGAGGGCGACACGCACATGGTCATGCCTGGTGACACGCCCAGGGAGGGCGTGTCAGGGGGGCATGACAGCGGTTTTGGTCATTTTCCTGTCCCTTCCAACAAAAGTCCTCGGGATCGGGTGACACGCCCTAGGTCACGCCCAGGGAGGGCGTGATAGGGGGGCGTGTCAGGTCATTTTTGACCAATTTTCTGGAAACCTGCAAAAGGACAAGAAAATGTTAGTGGCAATAATATTTACATAAAAAGGATAAAATAAACTAATAATAGACATGATTTGTACACTATAAAATAGAAAATACGATAATAGTTTAGGCTACAAAACGTATTATCAAATTCCCCCAAGCTTAAGCTTTGCTTGTCCCCAAGCAAAAATATAAAAACTCGATATTTATAAAAAGGACTAATCAAAAAGTTCTAATTATGCCTAGACAAGTACTATGCGAAATTCTAAGTAGGGAAAGTTGAAATGTAAGTCTAAAACAATTATTTAGGTATGGTAAAACTTTTATAAACTTTACTTAATAAAAACAAATGATCCAAAATTTTAACGAGATTTTTTTAAATAGACTTAAGCAAAGCAACGAAAATGAAAAACACGCATTGAGTTGTTACTGGATCCAAGCAACGCATTATAATTATATCAATTTAATTAACAAAAATCTAGGTTTAAATCCAAAACTAAAACTGATTTACTTTTTTTCTTTTCTTAGTTGTTAAATAAAAAATCAAAAAGCGTGAATCAAAAGGACTTAAATAGGACAGAAACATTTGGTTTAGGAATATGATTAGGAGTGGATTTCAAAGATAAACGTGAAGGTTCAAAATCACACTAAACCAAAGCAAAGAGTTTCAAAAACTTTCATAAAAATATATACACATTTTTTTTCTTTTTCTTCTTTTTTTTTCATTTTTTTTCAAAATAAAGGCCATAAATATTTTTATTTTCCTTTTGAATTGGCCAAACAAAAATAAACATCACTTTTGAGCATACTTTTTTTTTCAAAAACCTTTCTCCCACAAAAATCACAAAATACCCTTTCAAAATCGTCAAAATAATTTATGAAACTCAAAAAGGCTAGTGTGATTCGATAGGTTGGAAATTTTGGCTTTGGTCAAAGTGAAATGAAGGGAGGAGCTATCAAATGAAATCGGAAAAAGGCTCAAAATGGCTAACTAGTGGTAAAAGTTTTAGGTTGGCAGGAAAGCTCAAACGAAAACAAAAACAACCTAAATCATTTTCACGCTTTTGAATTTATTTAAAACAAAGGTTTGAAAAATTTCGAAAAGCGAGTCCTAGATCATAAAAGAAGATTGATGAAATTAACTTGAAAATAGAAATAATAGGTGACTTGGATCGTTCACATCTACTACGCTATTTAAAAGTTGACTTTACAAAAATTATTCAAAAACGAAAAAGAAAATAGTGGATGATGAATTTTTGAGAAAGTAAAGGAAATAAAAAACAAAAAACCATAATAGAAATGCAAGTTTTAGAAAAATATTTCACCTTAACATGCTACCGTGAATTAGAAACACAGCATGGCCAACATTTTACTTGTGAAACATAATTAAAAAAGACGATTAGAAATATTATAATTAACTAAGTTGTTTATAGGAGATTTTGAGTAAAACAAAAACAAAAACTAGGGGTACTATTGAAATACCAAAATGTCTAAACTATTCAAAAACACATATATTTTTTATTTTAATTTTGTGAAATATTCTCTTTTTTTTGGATTTTGGAAAATTTTTCTCTTTTTTTTGGAATTTTAAGATATTCAATTTTTTTTTATTTTGGAAATATTTAAAATATATACAAAAAGAAAAATATTTACACTATGCACAAATGAAGGAGGAAGTACTCCCCCAAGCTTAAAATAGACATTGTCCTCAATGGCTAAAGAAGGGGATTGGAGAAGTAGAGAAAAATAAAGTACGGAATTGAAAGACAGAATTGAAATACAGGTACTTCCCCGGATTTATTTGCTGCGAAAGCTGAGTGATGTCGCTCCTCTGAATGTCTTCTTTGGACTTCGTGATGGATTCAGCAATGTTGGAGCAGGCGATCGCAGAAGCTTCAGCTTGTCAGAGCCATACGAGGCAAAAATTGTAAAATAAAGAAAACAGAAAAAGATAACTTGGGTTGCCTCCCAAGAGAGCCCTTTGGTTAAAGCGTCGTTGAGCTCGACGCATCAAAAAAAATAATATTGTCCAAAAATATTGTTGTCCAAAAATAAAATTGTTTTTAGTAAAAATTAAAAGTTCAAGATTAAAGTTCGTGAAGCAGAAACTTAATAATGTTTGGACTGACATCTTCATCACCAGAGAAATACAGTTTAAGACGCTGACCATTCACTTTGAAATTACCCTTATCAGGGTGAGAAATTAAAACAGTTCCATAAGGAAATACTTCTAAAAAAGAAAACGGGCCAGACCAGCGAGATTTTAATTTGCCCGAAAATAAACGTAAACGAGAATTATATAAAAGGACTTGGTCTCCCGGCTTAAAGTTTTTAGAGTGCCTTAAGTGTTTATCGTGTAAACGCTTCGTCCGCTCTTTATAAAGTTTATTATTTTCATAAGCATAAGAGCGCCACTCATCGAGTTCATTTAGTTGAAATTTTTGAAGGTCACCGACTGAGTGGGGATCGAATTTTAAAAATTTTAAGGCCCAAAAGGTGCGGTGCTCTAACTTTACGGGCAGATGGCATGATTTTCCATAGACCAGCCGATACGGCGTACATCCGAGGTCGGTTTTGTACGCTATTCGGTAGGCCGAAAGAGCATCGTCAAGTTTGGCTGACTAGTCTTTCCTAAAAGTTGAAACAGTCTGTTCTAATATTCTTTTTATTTCTCTATTAACTACTTCGACTTGTCCCTTAGTTTGGGGGTGGTAGGCAGTGGAAAGCTTATGTGTAATGCCGTATTTGGTAAGGATTTTTTAAAATTGCGCGTTACAGAAATGGGAACCCCTATCGCTAACGATTGCGCGAGGCGTACCGAATATGGAAAATAATTTTTTTAAAAACGTGACAACAACTCGGGAGTCGTTCGTAGGAAGAGCTTGGGCCTCAGCCCATCGTGAAACATAATCAACAGCAACTAAAATATATTTGTTTTCGAAGCTAGAAGGAAGGGGGCCAACAAAATCAATTCCCCAGAGGTCGAAAATTTCGCACTCTAAGAAATAATTTTGCGGCATTTCATTTTTATTAGAAATGTTGCCCGACCGTTGACAACTATCACACCTGCTCACAAAGGCTTGCGTGTCTTTAAACAGGCTAGGCCAGTAAAAACCCGCGCAAAGAACCTTGTGAGCGGTGCGAGCAGCTTGATAGTGCCCACCTGTCGGACCTTCATGCAAATGTTTTAGAATATCAATTCCTTCATCAAAAGAAACACATCTCCTTATCACTTGATCCACACAAATTTTGAAAAGATGCGGGTCTTCCCAAAGTAGTTCTTCAGCTCAGAAAAGAATTTCTTCTTTTGCTAAGAAAAGAACTCTTTTGGGAGCACCCGGGCCACTAGATAGTTGGCGATGTGCGCGAACCAAGGAGAAGTAGATGTATTAACTAAAAGCAGCTTCTCATCAGGAAAATAGTCATTAAAAGATTTATCATTTAATTTTTCTGTAAAGGGGTTATCTAATCTGGATAGATGGTCGGCGGCCAAGTTCTCGGCTCCTCGCTTATCACGGATCTCTAAGTCAAACTCCTGGAGGAGTAAGACCCATCGAATCAAGCGAGGCTTGGCATCCGTTTTGGCAAGAAGGTACTTGAGGGCCGAGTGGTCCGTAAAAACAATGATTTTTGAAAGTGTAATGTAAGGGCGGAATTCATCAAATGCAAATACTACAGCTAAGAGCTCCTTCTCGGTTGTGGTGTAATTTTCTTGTGCAGATGTGAGGGTTTTACTAGCGTAATAGATGGGGTGGAAGTTTTTAGATATGTGTTGACCTAATACGGCTCCCACCGCAAAACTACTCGTATCGCACATAATCTCGAAAGGAAGGTCCCACACCGGAGCTATCATAATCGGTGCGTTAATTAACTTTTCTTTAATTGATTCAAAGGCAGAAATACAAGAGTCATCAAAAATGAATGGAGCGTCTTTTTCTAAGAGATGGGTGAGGGGCTTTGTGATTTTGGAGAAGTCCTTTATAAAACGACGAAAAAAGCCAGCGTGGCCTAGGAAACTTCTTATAGATTTTATATTTGTAGGCGGTGGCAACTTCTTAATAACTTCTATCTTGGCAACATCTACCTCAATACCTTTAGCAGAAATTTTATGACCCAAAACTAACCCTTCCCTCACCATAAAATGGCATTTTTCCCAATTTAGGGCAAGGTTAGTTTCTTCGCATCGTTCTAAGACTTTTTCGAGGTTTTTTAAACATCTATCGAAGGAATCGCCGAACACGGAGAAATCGTCCATGAATACCTCCATAATGCTTTCTACGTACTTATCAAATATTGTGAGCATACATCGCTGGAATGTAGCTGGCGCATTGCACAATCCAAACGGCATTCTTCGATAAGCGAAGGTGCCGAAGGGACAAGTAAACGTAGTTTTATCTTGGTCCTCGGGAGAGATGGGTATTTGAAAGTACCCCGAGAGGCCATCGAGAAAACAATAAAAGCTATGGCCTAAAATCTTGTCGATAAACGGCAAAGGAAAGTGGTCCTTGCGGGTGGCGCCATTCAACTTACGATAATCTATACACATACGCCAACCTGTCACCGTCTGTGTCGGGATTAATTCATTATTCTCATTACTAACTACGGTTATCACTCCCTTTTTTGGAACTACCTGAACGGGGCTAACCCACTTACTGTCTGATATAAGGTAGATAATTCCTGCGTCTAATAGTTTCATAACCTCGCCCTTAACTACTTCTTTCATATTCGGGTTTATTCGGCACTGAGGTTGGACAGAGTTACGCGAATTATCTTCCATTAAAATTTTATGGGTACAGAAAGATGGGCTTATGCCCTTGATATCAAAAATTTGCGAAGCAATAGCCCGACGATGCTTACGTAGAACTAGAAGAAGTTTATCGTTTTGCGTATCCGTGAGGTAGGCCGAAATGATAACTGGTAACTTGGAATCTTTTTCTAAGAAAGCATACTTTAGGTGTTCGGGAAGTTCTTTAAGTTCTAGGGTAGGGGGTTCTTCATAAGAGGATTTTGAGATTCTTTCTTTTTCAAAAATAATATCTTCATAAATTTTTTTATAAGGAACGTAATAAGGGGTGGGGCTAGCAGCCAAGACGGCTTCTTGTAGCGATTCAGTGGGAAGAAAAGAGGAAGAACAAAAATCAGAAAATTCTTTTTCAAACTCAGAAAGACAATAAGAAGATTCATCACTTCCTTGCAGTGATTCAGTTGTAAGAGAAGAGGAGCAAAAAGTAGAAAATTCTTTTTCAAAGTCGGAGAGGCAGTAGGAAGAATCATCACTCACGGCGTCTACGAAAAAGCATGAGTCATCATTTGCTAGGGTGTTCTTCATCGAAGGGGTGATAGAAAATGTGACTTCGTCATCGCCTACTCGAAGAAAGAGCTTACTATTGCTTACGTCAATGATGGATCGAGAGGTGGCATGGAAGGGTCGGCCAAGGATCAGGGGAACCTCGACGTCTTCTTCGATGTCCAAAATGACAAAGTCCACCGGGAAGATGAACTTATCGACTTTCACTAGAACGTCCTCCACTATTCCTAACGGGTACTTGACGGATCTATCGGCTAGCTGGATACTCATACGTGTGGGGTTTAGGCTACCAATCCCTAACTTTTTAAACAACGAAAAGGGCATCAGGTTTATACTCGCGCCTAAGTCGGCTAACGCGTGTTTAACAAAAAGATCACCGAAGACACACGGGATAGAGAAACTACTCGGGTCACTGATTTTCTTCGGCAAACCGTTTGTTAAAACGGCGGAGCACTCGGCGTTTAGCGTGACGTGCGAAAGATTCTCTAGCTTCTTCTTGTTGGTGAGGAGGTCCTTAAGATACTTGGCGTATTTCGGCATCTGCGAAATAGCCTCGTGGAAGGGAAGATTAATGTGGATTTGCTTGAAGATCTCTAAGAAGCGAGAGTACTGGTCATCTTGACGTTGTCTATTAAGTTCAGAGGGGTATGGAGGAGTTGAATTATTTTTGAAGATGGGTGGTGGAGTGAGATTATTTTCTAAAGCGGGGGTGATTACTTCTTCAGCAGATGGCAGAATTTTTAAAATGGGAGCGGAGCTTTGATTTTTAAAAGCAGGAGCGGAGCTTTGATTTTTAAAAGCGGGAGCGGAGCTTGCCTCGGGCTCTTCACTTACCATACCGGAGACTTGCTTCCCACTCCGAAGAGTTATAGCTTTCGCTTGCTCTCTCGGGTTGGGTTCGGTATTAGAAGGAAGAGACCCTGCGGGTCGCTCAGAAATTATTTTCGCGAGCTGTCCTGCCTGATTTTCTAGACTTTTTACGCTTCCGGTTAAAGTTCTTATAGTAGCGTCATTTGTGGTGATATATTTAGAAAGTAATTCCTCCAAGCTTGGAGGTTTTGGGTAATTTTGAAGAGGTGGTGGTGGTGGTGGTGCAGAAAAATCATTTTGCGGGGGTGGGCGCATCGCATTCGATGGATTACTCCATGAAAAGTTCGGGTGATTTCTTAAAGCGGGGTTATAACTATTCGGAAAATTAAAACCAGGCGGATGAAAATTCGTAGCAGAAAAATTATTAAAAGCAGTTCTAGGAATATTATTAACATAATCTAAATGTTTTGGAGTAGGGGTTGCAGATTCCCATACCTGAGGGGCGGAGACAGCTGTCATCTCCGTGATTTTTTTGCTTAGGATTTCTACTTGCAGAGCGAGCTGGGAGACGTTGTCCACTTCCTATATACCTGCAGGCTTGTTCGGGCGGGACCTAGGCATATTCCACTGATTAGTGTTCATGGCCATGTCCTCAAAAAGCTCAAGAGCAGCTTCCGGGGTCTTATGATTTAAAGTACCGCCAGAAGCTGCGTCTATCATTTGCTTCGTGCTTTGATTTAGCCCGTTATAAAACGTCTGCACTTGTAACCATACAGGCAGCGCGTGATGTGGGCATCGTCTTAATAATTCTTTAAATCTCTCCCAGGTTTCATATAGGGTTTCAGAGTATATTTTTCCGAAGGTAGAGCTGTCGTTCCTAAGTTTTGCAGTTTTAACTAGCGGAAAATACTTCGCCAAAAATTGTTCAGTTAGTTCATTCCAAGTGCTTATGCTATTCTTCGGAAGTGTGTTCAGCAACTGCATAGATTTAGTTCTTAAAGAGAAGGGGAAGAGTCTCAGCCTGATTGCATCATTTGTGACACCATTTATTTTGAAGGTGTCGCAAATTTCAAGAAAACTAGCTATACGTGTGTTCGGATCTTCATCTTGAAGTCCGTCAAATTGCACATATTGTTGCACCATTTGAATTATGCTAGGCTTTAATTCGAAGTTATTATTTGCTATAGCAGGGCGGACTATACTTGATTCTGTTCCCTCGAGGTTCGGTCGTGCATAATAGGACATAGTCCTTTGCACGGCCTCATCTACGTTGGGTTCTTCCATTCTTAAAGTAGCAAATGACTCGGAGTCCTCAACCGGCACTTGGATAGTAGGACCTTGAAATCGCGATCTTCTCCGAAGAGTACTCTCAATTTCGTTGTCCAAGTACAAAATAACCGACGGACTCCCGTGGGTCATGCACTAAAAGAACAGAAAAGAAGAAGAGAAAGAGAAAAAGGATAAACTAGAAAAAAAAACTAGATTAGAAATTTTTTTTTTTAAATAGAATTTTTTTTTAGATTAACTCCCGAACTTCCCAAGGACTACCCCGTGAAGGGTTCGCAAGGTACTAGACAAGATAGTGGCGCTTAAAGCCCTTTGCCCTTTTCGAGAGAATTAGGTGGCGTAGAAAAATAGTGAAGTTGGTTACTATTAAGAGCGGTGATAATTTTTTTTGATTTTTTAAAACTTTAAAGAAAGAGGATGAGAAAGAGAAAAGATAATATTAATATGTTCGTGTTTTCAATATATCAACGGAAGTTGGTCCCCGGCAACGGCACCAAAAACTTGTTGCGCGCTAGGGTTCGAAGAACATAAACGCCACCGAACAAGCAACCCAATAAGGCAAGTATACCTATCGAATTGTAGCTAGGGGACACAAGTGTAGTATTGAAATCCGGGAACTGTTGGCTATGCTTACTCACACGAACGCTATTATCTTATCGACGGAAAAACTAGGGTTTTAGAAAATCTAAGTGCAAGGAAGGAAGGAAAACTATACTAGAAAGAGAACCACCACAATTAAGTAAAGCTATTAAGTAAAACGATTACTACGAAGGGTTGAAAATATGAAATGGAAATGCACTCGATCAAGATTCTCCTCGGATAAAGACGATTAAGAAAATGCGATAAAAATCTAAACTTAATAGGATAAAGGTCCTTGACCATGGAGGTTCCTAAAGCTTGAACAAGCTTCTCTCGAATTCGTGCCCAACTGAGTTTAGGAAGGTCCGACCGACTCTCGTCTAAATCGGAGGCCTAAAACCCGCTTTACGCGGTGAACCCCACTATTGGATTTTACTCCAATCCGGGAGATTTGGACGTCTGCCTCTCTCGAGGGGTGCATACAACTCCCTTTATTCTTGAATGCTCACTTCATTCTTTCGGACTCTCGGCTAGCCCAGAATGAAAGCAAAGGCGGAGAGTATATATAGATAATATACCTCCAACCCGTGATTAATCAAGAGTAATTCAAGGCCCTAACCTAAAAAGAAAAGATTAATCAAAACATCATAACTTAATCGCTCTAACCTCGGATCATCAAGATCGAGTAAAAGGAGGATTAGTTAATCATAATGAAGTGGAGGAGGGGGGATGAGTAGTAGAGCATAAAAAAAAAAGACAAGCTAAACAAGAACACTTTTATTAATGAAAGGGGGCAAGTTACACTATTGAAAAAGAAATTACAAGTGCATGAAAATGAAATCCTATTCTAGCCCTACAATTAGCACTAAGCAAGAGCAAAGATTTCAAAGAAAGCATAAACAAGCTAAGATTAAACTAGGGTTAAACAAAAATTACAAAGAGAGGGGGAGAGAGAGAGAGAAAGCATAAAATGGGATCAAGAAACAAAGGGGCAGCACCTCCCCCACTCAACCAAAGCTTACTGAAATGAAGAGTGGGGGTCTCAATTTATAGATTTTTTCCTCGGGTTGGTCACGCCCTCCGACATGCCCTAGGGGGGGCGTGTCAAGGGGCGTGACAGTACTATGTTGACCTCGGGCTCTGGATTCTGGCGGGAGGGATGATTGCTTCGGTACGTCGGTGGTCACGCCCTAGGTCACGCCCGTGTAGGGGGGGCGTGACAGGCACGTCATGTCCAAATCATTGGTCAGAAATCCGTCAGTCACCAAAAATTTGATGTCACGCCCAAGGTCACGCCCGTGACGGGGGGCGTGACAGTACTGTTTTCGTGCTGTGGAGAAACGACATTTAATGCGGCGGCAGGTTTTGCGGCAGAGGGCGACACGCCCATGGTCACGCCTGGTGACACGCCTAGGGAGGGCGTGTCAGGGGGGCGTGACAGTGGTTTTGGTCGTTTTCCTGTCCCTTCCAACAAAAGTCCTCGGGATCGGGTGACACGCCCTAGGTCACGCCCAGCGAGGGCGTGACTGGGGGGCGTGTCAGGTCATTTTTGACCAATTTTCTGGAAACCTGCAAAAGGGCAAGAAAATGTTAGTGGCAATAATATTTACATAAAAAGGATAAAATAAACTAATAATAGACATGATTTGTACACTATAAAATAGAAAATTCGATAATAGTTTAGGCTACAAAATGTATTATCAAAACCCTTGGCCCGGTCAAAACAGCGTAACCCATCACGGTTCGGTCCAGCGAGCAGAGCAATTTTGTCTAAGGCAAATTCAACGAGAATCATTGATGATTCTCGACGAAGTAGGCGGGAATCACTCATGATTCCCGTCAAATTTGCCTTGGCAGAATTCCAGTTGAAATACTTGTCGATCATTCTCGACGAATCGGTGAGAATCAGTCGTCGATTCTTCCTTAGCAGAATTCTTCAAGGAGGACAGTCAGCCAGCTGAAGTCAGCAGGAATCGCCGAGTGATTCTCGATGATTCGGCGAGAATCACTAGTGATTCCTGTCGAATCGGCAAGAATCACTTATAGTGATTCCCGTCGATTTTGACTTAAAAGATTTCTTCTTCCTTCCTTTGAACTTGGTCTTTGACCCATCTTTTCTCCTCTTCTGCTCTTGATCTATCTCGACCCTGTACTTGAAAATAAGTACACTCCAATAGAGAGAACACACATGAGTCAACACACTGATCTGCTCAACGATGGATTACATTGCGCAGACCTGTGTATATTGACCCACTGCACCCTGACATTGGTGTGTACTTAGCATAGAATAGTTGTAAGCACAACTTAACAGAAGATTGTCAAATACATTGTGAATTCATCTTAGCTTGTACAGGGGATTCTTCAAATCAGGTATATTATGGATACAATACCCAACAATCTCCCCTTATTTGAAGAAGCCAAAATCCTACTAGCTAAGATGAATTACACCAACCAGAAAGATATACATAACAAATGTGCAAGACAAGAAATTCATAATAATAAAATTTCACGCATTCAGAACAACAAATAAATCAGCATGTGATTATATATATATCCAAAATTGTTCATATAATTACATGAAAAGGTACACACGCATATAGAAATTTAGAAGTCTATATCCCAAGCCTATTTCTCCTTAGCCTTATCATCCTTAAGTTGTTGAGCCAAGAACTTCTTGCTTTGTCTCTCAAAGTACTCCTTTGGCTTTGGGTTGTATCTGGGGGGAGGAGCTTTATGTTCCACAGTGTTAGTCCTGAATAAAATGTGTCTTTTAGCTTCATACGCTTTGTGCATCTCCCACTCATACTGATTGTATACTTCATTTCTATTCAGCTCTCCCCGCTGTTGTACATGAAAGTATCCAGTATGATGCTCCTCGATGTAGGACTCCATCGTTCATTCTTCACTTCACTTTCCTTCAATCTTACTTTCCTCTCAGCTGGAGTCTCTTTAGAAGTTCCTTCTTGAAGTTTTCATTTGCCTTTTACAATGGCCTCTTGGCCAAACATGGCACTGCGAGAAGCTTTGGCATCAGCCCTAGCAGCCTTCCTGACCTCAACATCACTCAAGGGAACCTCCTCAGCACTTGCAACCTCATCAGCAACAGTGGTAACCTCATCAGGAGAAGGAACCGGAATTGGAATTTGTATATCGGATGCTTGCTGAACTAGCCAGTGACAGCTATCAAAAACATACTTATTTGACTGCTTGAAGTTATCAACCCTAATTTGTTCTAGCCCTGCCATCTTAGCGTTATATTCATTCTCCCCATTTTTGGCTTCGAGGGCAATGGAGTTTGCATAGGAATGCAGTGACTCATCTATATGTTTAACATTCTTAGTGAACTCGTTCAACAGGGATGTCTGATTTGCGTTGAGTGTCACCATGTTGGCATCAAACAACTTGATGTTGTCGGCTACAACATGTGCATTTTGGATTACTACTGCCAGATCAGCTGTATTCTTCTTAAGTCCTTGCATTAGAAGATTTACGGCAGTGCCGACCTCTGTATACTTAGCTTCAAACCTTTGTTCCATCATATCCAGCTTATGATTTGTCTCCACAACATTTTTAAGCATCAGATCCTCAAATTGCTTAATTCATTTCAGCACCTTGTTAAGAGATTGTTCAAAAGAGGCTTTCATTTCATCCACTATACCTTGAATGATATTTACCGTGTGATTTGCCAGGCTAGGTCCTAGCGAATGAACTTGATGAATGTCCTGGTCATGCTCAGGGGGGATAGGACACTGGGAGTCAGGATTTTCATCTGTAGATACACTGGTGGAGCTAGATAGATTCACAGTCTCTGGATGGGGGATTGGGGCAGCCTCTGTCGTTTTTTCTATAATCATCATCCCCTGTCGGGAGGTCTCCCCCTCAATTGTTGCACCAGATACATCAGGAACTGCTACCTAAACCTGTTCCACAGAGGGGAGATCAACATAAATTTCCCTCAAGTCCATCTCATTTCCAGCTTGGTCATTGTTCACATCATCAGTGGCCGCATTCTCCACATCATCCTCATCAGCAGCATCATCTGCCATATCATCCTCCACTTCCTCCTCGTCAGCTTGATCGGTAGCGAGCGTCTTCACAGCATCCTTCGCGATCAGGGTAATTTTAGCAATGACGTCTGCTTGATCTGAAACTGAGACATCAATCCTGAAGGCATCAGAAGGAATGGTGAAAGACTCCCCATCAGTTCCTGCATGCAGCAGATCAGGAACTTCACTTGGTTTATCCAAGGGATTTATGTACTCCGGAGCTCTATCATCTTCATCACCTTGTGCTTCAGCCGTACCTCCTAGGCCAATTCTCCTCTCCTATCTATCAAAAACACTGGAGTCCATCTTCTTTAAGTAATGAAGAGGAACTCCCTTACCCATATCAAACCTGTCTCCGTCCATCTGATTGAGGTACAAGTTGATGATTCTCCACAAGTTGGGGGTTCGAAGGGTATCTTTAATCTTTTCAAAAAACATGCCCCCCAGTTGTATCTTTTTCTACATACCACAACCATCAGGATTTTGAACATATCCCCTGAAATATGATCATGGGAGCCCGGTTTGCAGATTAGGACCTTCCCAATGATGTCAGAGAGGAGCTTTCCTTCCTCATTCAAGTCCTTGCATTTGATGGACTTGGTCCCTCGAGCGAGTCCCCAGAGCAGTAGAGTCCTGACACGATCATCTTCATCCAGATAATCCTCTTATTCAAAGCTGTTGAGCTGTAGATGACGTGAAAATTTTGCAGCAGACATCTTGATCCTTATTCCAGCAATCTTACACTTAATCAAGGTGTCCTCATGACGTAGCTTGGCAGTTGCATAGAATTCAAGAACTTCTTTATCTAGAATTTTGCACGGGTCCTCAAGGATAAAGGAGAGCCCAGCTTCCTCAAGCATCAGGATGATGTTCCTGAATTCATTAGAGGCATGGGAGAAGTCGGTCCTAACCAACTCACTCCCGGTGAGAAGCCCAACCGTGGTTTGAGGAGCCATTGCAAACCTAAAAAAATTAACATCCAGGGGACTTAACCCTATCTAAATCTCTTGTTTAGGAACTATACTAGACAAGTTACAAACTATTAGGAACTGAACTAGTAAAAACTATAGAAGTTACAAACAAGCTCGATTCAAGGAAGAACGGCCGTTACCCTTGCACTGAGAAGAGAGAATCCCTAGTCTACTTGCGTCGGTACCGCTGGCAACAAGAGAGGGAATGCGAAAACGGCAGGCACTTTGAGTCAAATGGATGCCGGAGACGGAAGCACCGAGCCTTCGGGGAGAGGACAGCGGCGGACTACACTGGACGGAGCTGGAGTCAACGAGAGGCAAGGGGAAGTCGAAGAGAATACCGAGCGACTGAAGCAGGGGAGAAGGTTTCGCACAACCGACGATATTCGGCGAGGTTTCAGCAAAATTTACGGGACTTCCGCAGAGTCCAGAATGCGAAGGGTCGGGATTCCGTGGTTTACGCAATTTATCTCCTCCGAAAGTTGGGGTAGCCGATATTTCCGTTGTTAAACGCAAGTTTCTGCTGATCAATTTTATATCGAAAGATTTAAACTTGTAGATTTGAATTTCGAACCCTTGCCCTTTTTATTTCCTGGTCAGAATAATTAGGCCGAGTCAAAGGGATGTCAACCCTAGAAATAAGCACTAGGTATTTCTTGGTGAGTCAATAATGTAAACTTTTCGTTACAACTACTGGCACACATCCCTTGAATTTCATTGGACCGATTGACACCCATTGTCACACATTATCGATGATATATAAACCATTCATCAGATTCCAGGATAAGAATCATACAGGTATTAGCTTTCGTGTCCTACCATCAGGTGGGTGTATATATATCTATGTATGTTTATTTTAGAGAGAGAATCTACGTATTTGTTTGGATATATATATATATAAACATCTACGTAATGCGATTCAATTTTCGAGACTGAATGCGCGTACCTAGGTTCATTTAGTTGATCATTCGAATCCACTATTATAAGTACACCAGGCATCCAGTTCAAGTGGGACATTGTAGTTAGCATTATCTCTTATCCCATATGCTTGTTCCATAGCATTCCTGGAACATCTCTTGTCTAGGTCCCATCAAGTTCACGGGTTCCTAGACTATCTTACAAAAATGAATTACCTTACCTTAGGAACCCAATATGTATTGGGTCCTAGGTTCCTGTCAGCATAAAATACCGAATGCCTTCCCACAGGATTTCTATCAGGAAGGCTATCTCTAGCCAAAGGAAGTGGACATACCCTTGCCCTTGGCACAGAAGGATTGTGCCAACAATCTATGGCAAAGTGACCCACTTTGCCACAACACCAACACTCATGAATATTGTATCTCCTTTTCTGACCAGATCTACTGACTGAGTTAGTAATGATCTTAGGTTTGCAGGGGCAGAGCAGGTTCTGCTCACAGATTTGCCCTTTCCACCGAGACACGAGGGAGGGTGGATAAAGAACATGTGGTGAGTGTCATGAGGCCTGGGAGGTGGTGCCTTCTTTTAAGACAACACACATCTGGGGGCCCCATGAGTACTTGCTACATGTTTCCCAACCCACTTTCCCTATTTCCTAGGGTGGTGAGAGTTACTGTGAGAGATGGTTCCTGCAATCTCATGAAGTGTTGAGGCTGAGGCAGAGAATACAAAAGGTTCATGATGAGCCAAATGTATTTTCTCATGGGTAGCCATAACAACACTTGCACTATGGGTACTTCCACATGAGGGTTGATCATTCTTGCAGTGACCATAGTTGTTCTTATGGTCATACCTAAAGGCATGATGTGTGCCCTTCCTACTCGGTGTGGGGGGGGGGGGGGGGGGTCTGAAAACAGTTTCCCCATTTCTCCACGATTTTATAATTCATGAGATCCACCCGTTTTCTCCCTTTCTATTAATAACATCTACCTTAGAAAAGTTAGATACTATTCTCTTCTCGGTCTCTAGAGAAAACACTAGATCCGAGATCTTTGAGTCCTTCACCTTGATGGATTCTAATTGGAGATCCATCATGGTCCTCAACTGAGAAATTTCCATAGATTGTTTCTCCACAAGCAAGTTGCACTTCTTAAGGGCACAACGAAGGGAATTAAGAGTTTAAATCTTTTGATTGAAACAGTTTATTTCCCTCACATCATTTGATGGACAAACCTCTAAACTACTCTTGTATTCAGCAAATTCAAGAGGAAAGGAGCATGATGAGGAAGATACCTGATCCTGACTGTGATGATCAGGGTTTGCGTTAAGATCTGTAGAGACTGATATATAAGCTACATCAGAACTGCATTCTTCAATCTCTTCTTCAGTCTCAGATAGAGACACGAGAGCCCTGATATTGAGAGATTGGTCTTGACTTTCATCTTCAGAGATGAGGACCCCCATATAGGTTTTATCCTCTTGCTGGTATCTAGTCCCAGCTGTCTCCGTTCCCTCCATGAGGTCAGAGATAGTTTGCCACATAGACTTTGCAGTCTTACACTTGTCCAATCTTGAAAGAGATGATCCAGACCAAATGTCGGTGATGATCTGACGAATCAGCTTGTCTAGGTTGAAAAGTGAGATCTCAGTCTCAGACATCTCTTCAGGACTCTTGGGGATTTGGAGATCTTTTCAAGATCCGGAAGCCTTCATGGGAATGAAGGGACCCTCTTCCATAATGAATGATGCGCGAGGGTCAATGGCCTCCAAATGAAACATAACTCTCATCTTCTAGATGGGATAATACTCCGTTGTGCAGGCAGGGAGTCTCAGAGGAGAGACATCAGAGTATAGCTCCATGCTTGAGTCTTGTTTTCTTCTTGACACTAGACACGAGATCTTACTCAAGGTGTTAACCTTATTGACGAGTAACCTCCCTCTGATACCACTTGAAAGTCTTTAGTGTCAACTAATTCCACCTATGGTGGGGGGGGGGGGGGGGCGGAATAGGTGAATTGGAGACTTTTGCGGAATTTAAATAACCTGCACAATTAAACAAACACAGCACAAAAAAGCACACAAGCAATTATAGTTGTTCCCCGATTTGGATACGTCCACTCTCCCCCTACGACCTATCTCCCACCAAGGGACGACTCGGTCACTTCACCAAACGGATTGAAATCCAATACTCACACTACGGAAGGCACCCTTCCAACCGAAGGAGTCACTACTCCTCCACCACGAGTTGCACCCAACCCTTACAACTAGGAATAAAATTCCTTTACAAGAAAACAAAAATTGAATGTACAAGAAATACAAACAAACTTGTGGAGAACCCGATGTCCCTCTTCGTTCGTTGAAGCATTCTTAATGAAGACAAAGAGTCCACGACCGGAGCACTCTCTTGGAGAGGATCTTCCAAAGATCGGCGGCGGCAAGCGATTGCGGCGGCGATGCTTTGTAGATCCAAACTTCTTGACAAAGCACGCAAGGTCTCCCAATGATCTCAATCAGACCAGTCGTCTCAATCGATTTGGAATGAAGAGCTATCCTCGTTCAACAAATCGAGAGACAATTGATCTCGAAAGAGATGCGTGAGATGCTAGGCTTTCCTCAGTCTTGTCGCCAGACGATCAAAGAGGATCTAAGATATGCGGTTGCGACAACTTGCGAGCGGCGACGGCGTGCGGTGGAGTTCCGCCATCGGCTAGGTCAAGCACGGCTGCTTTTGATTTTCCGTGAATCGCTTCCCTTGAAGTTTGAAATAAGCGAGTATATATACTCTAGAACAACCCTAAATGGCCGGGTTGGGGCCCACAAGAAGAAACCCTAGGCCCGGTCAAAACAGCGTAACCCGTCACGGTTCGGTCCAGCGTGCAGAGCAATTTTGTCTAAGGAAAATTCGGCGAGAATCATTGATGATTCTCGGCAAAGTCGGCGGGAATCACTCATGATTCCCGTTGAATTTTCCTTGGCATAATTCTAGTTGAAATACTTGTCATCTTGAGTAAATCGGCGTGAGTCAAGATCATTCTCGACAAATCGGCGGGAATCAACATCATTCTCGACGAATCGGCGAGAATCAGTCGTCGATTCTGCCTTAGTAGAATTCTTCAAGGAGGACAGTTAGCCAGTTGAAGTCGGCGGGAATCGGCGAGTGATTCTCGACGATTCGGAGAGAATCACTAGTTATTCCCGTCGAATCGGTGAGAATCACTTAGTGATTCCCGTCGATTTTGACTTAGAAGATTTCTTATTCCTTCCTCTGAACTTGGTCTTTGAACCATCTTTGCTCCTCTTCTGCTCTTGATCTATCTCGACCCTGTACTTGAAAATAAGTACACTCCAATAGAGAGAGCACACATGAGTCAACACACTGATCTGATAAACGAGGGATTACGTTGCGCAGACCCATGTATATTGACCCACTGCACCCTGATATTGGTATGTACAAGAATAGCTGCAAGCACAAAACAGATTAAAAAAACATTGTGATTCCCAATAAAGTGTTCATAAATCAGGTTTTGTAGATCACTACTCCCAACATGTTAATAACCGCTAGTATTTCCTTGAACACAGTGAATCAACACAAACAACTACGTGGACTCCCAACCCAGTTCGGAACACGGGCATCGGGGGGGGCTTCAGGGAACAAAGAGCCCTAACACCATTAAAATATA